>OY754327.1:152353982-153730059 GCA_963573305.1 Pyrrhosoma nymphula | reverse complement strand
AATGCTCCGTTTTCCCCTCAACTTTGGGCGAGAATATTTGCGTGCTCGGAATTTATTCGGTGCGAATCCCGCAGAGGACAACTAGCAATTATGAAAACACAAGAAGTTGTGTGAAGGTGCATTGATTGGTTAAGTTGGAACGCACCTTGGTAGAGTAAACAGGGCAAAAAGATAAATAATAGATAAATAACGCCAAATTAACGATGACTTCAGCGCGGAATTCCAAAAATTAATCGTGAATTGCGTCGATAACGTGCCAAAATAACGAATGTGTAACGGAAAAAATTGCATTACATTTCATCGAGCGATGAAATGCGTCTTATGGGGCGATGTGATGTTGAGTCCCGTATAGAAGTTAATAACGTCGCTCTTGCCCGAAGCCAACTGATGATAGATTTCGGAGAAACGTAGAAGCAACAAAAAAGGCGGTATGTCATTGAAAGGTGACGTGATTGTCAAAATATTTTTTTGATGTGACTCCATAGGACTTGAGTGGGCAGTAAGTTTTTATTTAATCTGGCGTTAATGTTTTCTCTATATACGGGGACAAGATCGTAGCTTTTGGGACTACCTACAAGCTGGAACGGTTAGGTTCGGACGTGCGATTAGACGCAATTTTCTACTCACGATGATACGCGAAATGGTCTTGGGTACGTGGAGTTCAGTGATGATGCGTATATTAGAAAAGGGGTATGAGGCCGGTGGCGGAAGCCAGGTTGTTAACGCGCCGGTCTGTCTAACCAATGCTCGCGAGATCGTATCCCGCCTATAGTGCGTTCCATTTTTTCAATTTGACACAGCTGTCATGAATCACAGTGTTGCCGGCTCTACTACATTCTCTCCCCTCCTTTCTTGCCCTTCGATAGTGTTAAGAAATAATGAACTAACAATTCAGAAAATAATATTTTTGAGCTACTTGCTGAATTGGGACGTGCTATAGAAGACACACAATGGTACTTTCCCATTAATATAGTGTCAGTTTAAAATTATCTCATATCCTGGCATCTCTTAGCTTGAAACGGCCTGTGCATATACATGGGATGGGTAACGCCATAAGACCCCATGGTAAAATAAAAACTTGGAACGCACGTTAGAGTAAGGGTATTGAGTTTGTCTGAGGAAAATAAGGCATGTCATTCGGCGATACGATGTAAAGGTGTAGCAGAACTTGGTGGCACTCACTTGTGTAAAGCATGACGTCAGGAATAGAAATCATGGAAAGGCCATTTTACACGAGGCGCTATACTGTTTAGTCGGATGCATGGGTTGATCAGCAGTGTAAATAGCGTCCTGTAAAGCGGGGACTTGCTAAAATGACTGCGTGAATGCATGAACGAAAGACAGGAAAATAGCCCCTGCTCCAATTCCGTGCCCGCGTTCTCGCGATTTCTGTGCGCCAAACTGCGAAAGTGTCTCGTGTGAAATAGCCTTAAGGGAGGTGGGACCAAGGGGGCCGAGGGTATTTCAAAAGTTCCATACAGAAGTCCTTTGATACCGCTGCAAGCTCGTCAACGCTTGACTCAACCTCACTGACCTATTGACTCTCCGCTGTCGAGTGCCATCAAGTCTCGCTATGCCTGTAACACTACATCTCCTGCACCTAAGAACCCAAGTCTATCACTTCCGAGGTGCACAACAGGAGTCCTTTGGTTCCCCTGCCTGCTCATCAATGCTTGACTCTCCGCTGTCGAGTGCCACCAAGTCTCGCTATGACTTTCCTATTTGCATTTGCTGCACCTAAGAACCCAAGTCTATCACTTCTGAGGCACATCACAGGAGTCCTTTGGTACACCTGCCTTGACTCACCCTCACTGACCTCTTGACTCTCCGCTGCCGAATGCCACCAAGTCTCGCTATGCCTGTACTGTTTACATTTGCTGCACCTAAGAGCCCAAGTCTATCACTCCTGCGGCACATTACGTGATCCTGTTTCCTCCTCTTGCTCTTGCCACCCACTCTCCCTGCCTCTCTCCCCGCCTCTCTCCCCCCAAAAAAACCTCCCGCCGAAATCCACGTCGGCTCTGTTCGACCGTCGTCGTCGCCGTCTGTATCGCAAAGTGCTGTGTCGTGTGTGGTGGTGCGGGCGTCGTTCGGAGAAAGTGGAGCGATAGATCTTTAGGGGGAGGAGGAGGGGTCGGGGGAGTGTGCCCGCCACCCCACCCGGCCCTTCGCCCTTCCCCGCCGCGCTCCCCACAGAACCACCACGCCCTCGGCACGCCCTCCTCCCGAGAGGAGACCCGCCCGGCGGGAACGATGGGGCGGCGGTGGAGAATTATATCCTGGCCATCGAAAACCTTTGCGCATGTAATATTTTCTCTCTCCCTCTCTTCGACCCCATCGGTGCTCGATTCCGTACTTCTCTGGGTTGCCAGGCCACGCCGTGCAGAGAGGCTGTTTGTGTCGACTCCATTACGAGGTCGTCCATGGCCAAATGCTTTTTCTTTCAAGAAGTTTTTCTAAATATCTTAATCGTGTGTTTCGCATTGCCTGAATTGAGAAATTATATGTCAGATCAATCCGGAGTTTCGATGGTGAAATGACCGCTGCGTACATTTTTTATTCTGGACTTATGACGGCCACATTTATTAAAATGATAAATGTCTTAATTTCTGAGAGAGGGGTCCCAAGTGTTCAAATATTTAAAAATAACCATTCGTGCTTGATTAATATGCTAATGTTTTAGAACATATGAAAAGAGATTAAAAGTTTAAGTACTCTCTAGTACCCTATGATTTGGTGAGTTATTAGCATTAGGCACCAACATAATGGGTCATTGGTTAACCGGAGATTTCTATATCCTCCTCTCCATACCCTGATATTTTCTTCGACAGTAAACTTATAGATATCACATTTACCGTCCTCACGATTTCACCAGTGGTTTTGTTTTGATATGGTCGTAAAGTTCCTTAGCTGCGATATTTTTAACTTCTCATACTCTGTCTAAACATTGGCGATTATTCTCACACAATACTGGCTTTTGATGATCGCTCCTGAGACATGAAACTCTTGCTTAACCTTTAGGGTAAGATTTAGCAGTTCACACCTATTTTGACTCTGGTTTACCAAGATTGTACACCTTGTATTGGAAAAAAATTACTGCTTATATTCTTGCTTCTAATACAAACTTACTCCATTTTTCGACTTTTTACGCGTACCCCTAAGCCGCCAAGTATGTACCTACCCTTCTAGTTACTTGTACCATGTGTTGGGAACCGCTGGAATAGATTGCCTTAAGAAATATTTGTTATGCTGAGTTATTTTGCTCGTAAAAAATGGAGTCCTAAACACCGTCCTGGAAACTTAGAAATTAATGTATGTATCTACAATGAGGTGCAGGTACTTCTCTCCAACTGATTTACCGGCAAAAGTCATTTTATCCTTCTCTAATGTGTAAAGCCAAGCTTATGATGGTTATTGCTCTAAATCTCACTCTCAGATGAGGAGGATATGGGCAGAGAGAGAACTCCTTCTTGATAACATTTTCCCTTACCCAGAGAGGGAACAATAGCCTGAGAAACAAGAGATAGTACGACTATTCTTCGTCGCGAAATCTTTGGCCACCGGGTGGAGATAAAGCAGCGAGCGTCAAGCCAGCCAGCCGTTAACCATTCTTTACCCTCTGGGCTGGAGCGGGCATAGGAAGGGAGACGGACTGTCATTTGTTCTTCCGGGAGTTGAGCGAGCGGCAGCGGGTTTACAAAGCGACGTATTTGGCTTAGTCCAGGGCTCCCAGTTAGTTCGAAAAATGTGAAGGGTGTTTTGTAACACGGCCACCTCCCAGTAATGTGGGAACAATTTCGATAGGAACAGGTTTCCTTATGGTCCAAGCTCGCTCTTGTGTGCTGTGTAATAGCCGTTACATGGGAAAGCGTGTGCTGTCCATAATGAAATGCTACGGAATCGATTGTGAAGCTGGAAGCGTTCAGTGCTTGAATGTGACTAATTTATTATCACGTATGGAATTGGTAAAAAATGCGGATCAAATTGTGGTGGTATGCTCTAATGACGTTAACAATGCCATGCGGTCATATTACACAGCGAGCAACAAGTAATTCAGGTTAATTTCTACGTCGTGACGGCAATCTATCCAATTTAAGAGGGTCAGAGCGTGTCATAGTTTCTGGCTTGAGCTGAGTGGATATAGTTTTATAGCATGGTCCCTGAATTAAAGTATTTCGTGCACAATCTGGTTGAATGCGCCCAGGGCGTGTTGTTATAATTTTTTACTACTTCAAACCTAACCTTACGACGCAAAAATCTGTATTGGAACAATATTTTTAACACTTAAATGGCGACAGATATTACCATGATAATTATAATCAGTGGATGGTATGCCCTGCTGAAAGAAGTATACTGTAATCATAAGATTGAATTCTTAACCACTTTTTCTAGTTCGTCATCAAGGTGTAGGTGAAAGGGAAATGTGGCGTATGAATCATCACCTATGATTATCGATGTGAAGATTGGTTTTGTACCTCTCCAGTTTCTTTTCTATTCAATAGACCGCTTAATTCCTTCACCTTTCTCTTACTTTGACATCTGACAAAAGTTGTTTGATGGTGTATGAAAATTTTTTTTTAATCCAATCAAACAATTACAAAAAATGTTTCACCTCTGCTGATTTTTTTCACATATTATGTTGGTTATCACTCTGTCTGTAGTTAATGGGGGTACATTTGCTCCCGCAGTCTAAATTTTCGTCCCTTAAAAAAGAAACTCTTTAGTTTTCTAGCGGATATTATTGGTAATAATCCAGATGAGTTACCAGAGATAAATTGCATTTACTCAATGGAGCGCTTTTTGAAATGGCAGCTTTAGAACACCGTCGTATATATTTCAAAGTGGTGCCAAGTTAAACGGCCAGAGCCAAGGAATTCGAATCGAAGGTATATTATTGTTATCCTCATGCCCGTAAATATTTTCACTCCTTTGCACACATGCATTGATTTTCGTGTTGCCCAGCGCGTGCCTAGCATGCCCATCGGTGTGAGGATCGCGCCCATGCAAATCATGGAGACACACCGGGTCTCAATAGGCTCTTCTCAAAGACTCGACACTCGGCGCTGCATTCCTCTTCGGGTGATGGCCGCGAGATTATCGATGGGGCATTTCCGCAAACACGCTTGCACACAGCCATTTGGAAAAGGCGAAGGGGGTGGGGAGGTGGGGAAGACAACGATCTAAGGTTGATTTCTCTTCGGAGGTTATTTTTCATTCGGGAAGAGCACGCGTGTCAGCTGGCGTTGACGTCTCACGAACTGCTGCTCGTCTCCTTCAAGATCTTTTGGATGCCCGCCCGGGAGATCACGCGTGATTTGCCCACTGACCCTCCTCTAATCCCCCTCTTTCCGCCCCCTCTCGACCCCCCCCTCCTCCGCCGCCCTCTCCGCCCCCACCTCCCATCCCCCCACAAACCTTCCCACCTCCTCTCTCACGTACAGTGCCGCGACTTCTTCTTCTTCTTGTGCATCGGTGGAGGGATTTCTCTCCAGGAGTGGCACCGGCGGAGGAGGAGCGTCCGCTGTTGAGTCGGGTCGATGGAATTCCTTCGCCCGTACTTTCCCTCGCGTTGGTACGTCCCGTCGCTTCTTAAATCTTTCCAAAGATGCCCTTCCTCCCTTCCCCGCCCCCGCCCCGACTACTACCCGGCGTCGTCTTCCACCGACTGACTCCCCCGAGCCACGTCTCAGTTGCCCATTTCCAACTTCGTCGCGAGAATATTGGCCAAAAAAAATTGCGAAATATATCTGTGGACCATAGAAAGGACGAAAGATGAATAACCTTCCCAATTTTTACCTTCCTTTCGTGCTTGCCCAAAATCGTCTCGTTTTTTTTAGTCGGGTCTCTACGTCATCACCCATAACGCTGTAAGCGTGAAGATGGTGTTATGTAAAATATGTTCAATATATTTAGGGATAAAAAATGTGCCAAGACGCGATAATGTTCTAGAATTCTTTCCAAGAGGATTTTTGTGAGTGATGCGGAGTCCAAGTGATATTTATGATGCGGAAGATTTAATTCTTTTAATCTATGGACATAAAAATGGATGTTGGTATATCTGTCTGTCCGAGATTAATAGACTTCGACACCGCTTCACCGATCATCATGAAAGTTGGCATACATATGTATTTTTAAAGGAAAAGGTTCCTATATTATCCAAAAAGAGATCTCAGGGCCCCAAAAGGTCACAAAAAGGGGTCCTTTGGTGGTCCACGCTACGTATTGGGTTTTGTGCAGTGGTTTAAATGTTTGCTTTTTAAAATTACTTTCGCTCTATATACAGGGTTGGGATTTTTTATTAAATGGCTGAAAGATTGAAGTTTATAATTATTTCAACCAATTATTTTTTACAATTCGTATATTTCTAAAAATCACGTTTTTGGCTGCAAAAACGCACATTTTTCTAAGAAAATTAAAACTTGCATATTTCCTTGACAACCAGATTTTGGTCTTTTCAACGTATTTAAAATTCATTTTGCTCCGTTTAGCTGATTATGAGTGCTAAGCATTGGGTATTGTGCAGTGGTTTATTATTTTTGCTTTTTAAGACTACTTTCACTCAAGATAGAGAGTTAAAAATTTATTTTATCAAATACCCGAAATAATGAAGTCCCTCATTTATTCAATCGATTTTCCTCTTATACGATGAGTTATGAAGGAAGTGTGATCCCGTGCAACGCCGGATGATTCTGCTAGTGCAGTATAAACATTGATAGTTAATTGATAAAAATTGAAGGACCATAGCCACAATTGTTTACCTATTTACTTCAACGTCTAGGTATCCTGCGTGTTATCACTGGCAAAAATATTTTTCGCCTGGAGAATAACGCGACAGAACCGGCTAGAGATAATCACTTTTTCACCACTGGATTACTTGTAACAGTAAAACTTTGGTCCTTAAATGTTTTGATACAATGTTTATTTAAATTAAATCGAAATTGGAAGCTATGGTGCGGTGGAAGGGCTCCATAATACCAATGAAGAGACTTTGTGACTTCCACAGTTTATTTAATACAGAACGACCGGTTTCGACTGTCAAGGCATCTTCAGGTACATTGAAAAATATGAAAAAGACAGGTTTATATCTACTATATACAGGGTGGCGATCGTCAGGGAAACCCGGGAAAACCTGGAATTGTCAGGGAATTTTGAATTTCTGGAAATGTCAGGGAAAAGTCAGGGAATTCTCGTAAGAGTCAGGGAGAAACTGGGATAGGAAATTCTCGTTATTTTTCTACCATTACGTTTATCGCCAGTCTTTCTCACCCTTAATTTCACCAAATAAAACTAATGTCCATCACTGACGTGCATGGAATATGCCCCATCAATTCATGGGACATTCAGTTGTGACTCTTATTAGTTGTGAATCTTAGTTATTTAGTTGTGAATCAGATGTACAATGTATCTCTTTTGCATATCCTTATTGCGATATTTGACTAGTAGTTTTAAAATTCAAGATCACAATGTATTACGCTCATCACAAGGAATCCGAGGCTATGTTGTTCGGAAAATTTTACCTCGCGTTTTTTTTTAACTTCCGAGACATTAAAATGGTAATACAAGTACGATCTCACGTGTAAAAAAAATCTTACGCAAGATCTTCGATTCCCGTACCCCCCTTCGTGAGACAGTAAAAAGAGCCTCCTTCCCCTCCCCACCTTTCACACTCGACGTAATTGTTGAATGGCCACCTTAGCTCCCTCTCGAAGCAATTTAGTCAGGTCACAAACCACATTAAATATGATATTCCTGAATACGATACTGCCGTCGCTGATTGCCTCCTGTCTTCGCTCGCAATGGTGCGCTTACATTTTGTTTGTTTATCCAAATGTTTTTGCATTACAATTGATTACAACAATCTTGCAACCAAGGGGTTATAACCACGTTAATCAAATTGTTATTCGCTTCTGAAGGTGACTCGCACCATCCCATTTTGATCCAGTCCTACAACTTGTCTTTTGTTTGTATTTTTCGCACACCTTAGTGATACCGGTGCTGGAGTCCGCCAGTAAATTGGCCATTAACTTTCCCTTCGATGCCTTTTCAGTAATCCTCAACTTCCCAAAACTACCACGATGCGACTATAATTTGGATGAGAGTTTAACTTAGGAAGGTTTAATATATTTTTTTCATTAGGAAGTACTGGTAGCTTTTAATGTATTGATTTCAGCTTTTAACATTTTCTGAGTTTTAACAAAAATTTAATTCAGTAGAAATAAAATATTCCAATAATAGGTGACTTTCTGGCGATTGGTAAGGGAAATTAGTAAATCCATCAGGGAATAGTCAGGGAAAAGTCAGGGAATTTAAAAATTGGATATTAGTAGCCACCCTGTATATAGCAACTTCCCATAGTATATATAAACCTGTCTTTTCCATGTTTTTCAATGTACCTTAAGATGGCTTGACAGCCGAAACCGGTCGTTCTGTATTAACTAAACTGTGGAAGTCACAAAGTATCTTCATTGCTATTACGATGTTTCTTAAAAAATGCTTACCTAAATAATTGTAGACATCGTCAGCATAATGATAAGATAATCCATTGATGCATGTGATGCTCCGATGTAGGAATTGGTAAAACGTGGAAAGTCAAACGCCAACCCTAATTTAAACTGCACTGATGACATTACCTGTAGAGCAAATAATTCTCACAGTAGTAGGCGCACACTCATGAAGCTGCTGTTCTACTATCTTTTATTGGGAGCCGGCATTGAGCGTTGGCGTGGGCGTATTGGTACTCGGCAGTGGTTTTGCGGAATGTCATTTGTATGATTGATGCCTTTTTGCGCACTCAGCTGAATTCAACCTGTGATTTTCCCGACACCACTTAACTCTTGGAAAACCACATCCAGCCCAGAAAAGCCATTATACAAGGACTGTTTTGTTTTTCTCGCGCCATTTGACTTAAAAGCGTTTGACCTCAGTGAATACTTAATAAGCTGACCTTTGGGTTCGAGATTGTGATTTGGTTTAATATATCCATTATGAGACCTATTTCTTCAATATCGGCTAAGGTTCCGTGGAGGTAGCAATCGTGATGTAATTATATTCTGCCTATGATAATTAGCCAACTGCCAATAATGACTCTATTTTGTGGAACTTAGTCAAAATGCTTCGTAAGGAATCAAGTGCTTGTTACTTGAAGACGCATTGGTATTGAAAATGCCGGTGAGGTTTTTTTCGATCGTGAATCTCACCTTGTTCCATAATAGCCGGGGGAATTACCACTGAAACGACATATTAGGCGTGATTTCCTGTTTAATAGGTATTTTTGACAGTTGGGCTCTGGGACAGTGTGTATTATTTTTTGTGACTTCAGAATTGGTGTTCGCGAGAAATATTTTCCTTATGGCTGTTGAAAGCGTTATTGTAATAATTTAGATCACAAAATTTCCCAGCTGAATAAAAATTGCAATTCATCCGCTATCACATGGGAGGCTGTTTGAAAAATTTTAGGAACCAATAACATGAGGAATATACCACTTCAAGGGTACAAGCGTTAAAAGAAAGACGACGCATAAGTTAGATGTTTCAATGTAGTATGTAATTCTCATGCCGCTCATTATCTGACCCGGGCACACAAGTTTTTTTTACAAATTGCTTGGGAGGTTACTCGGGCGGGTAGCCCGCCAGCTAACCCAAATTACATTGGTTTGACACACTGCCTTGAGCGTATGTGTAGCGTTGTGACATAACCTTTCCGCTAACATAGAGTGGGCGTGGTGCAATGGCATCATGAGCCCACACACCCATCTGCTATGTGTCGATTAAAAAAAATATAATTTGAAATTAGGTTCAAAGCTTTTTGTGGTGATAATGGAGTTAAACATTCGTAACTCTTTTATATCAATCATACAACTTATTTTTTCTTCTATTTTTTCTTTTGTCTCAATATATATTCAGAAGCGATACCGCAACCAAATGCATGGTGAATACTTGATTTGCATGTTCGATAAGGAGTTAACCCTAGCAACAACTTATTCGAGAGTAAGTAACAGAAGCTATCACACGATTAAGATATTTCCGATAAGTACTATCGTTTTCACTGAAATGTAGACACCCAAACTGATTGTACTGATTTGATAAAATGGGGCCGGGTCGGAAAAACATAAGAGGGTTGGCACACGAGGCTAGCTGCGGCCTTTGCCTTAACGTCACCGAGAGCCGACGAGGACGGACGTGGATGCGACCGGGCTAGCAGAATTAGAGTCAAATAAACTCCGAGAGCATAAGCCCTAGCGAAAGGAATGCACTGAGGAAACTCACGTCCACGCACACGTTGGGGCGATCGGAGTATTTTCTTTCGGGCTCCGTCGCGGGGTTTTTCCTCTCCCTAGATTCAGGTTTAGGCTCACCGTGAGTGTCTCGGAGGTAAGCGGCTCCGTAGCCGGGATGGTTAATTCCATTCGCCGAAGTTGGTGTGCGGTTTTGGCAGGGTTCGAATCCGTAGTCAGGCCAAATTTTTAATCTTTTAGATTAAAAAGATGCATTCTTCATATCAACACAATTTATATAGTTGACAAAAGAAAGAGTTAATGCGGTTTTTTATTTACGGCTTAATTTATAAAAATAATGACTTTCTACGTTACCACATTTATTTCTTAACAGATTTAATTCACTGAGAGGGAAAAAGCATTGGAAGTGGCAGTGGTTGCATCTTTGTGTCCTTGCAGTGAAATACCTACTCATTGTATCTACAATCCTCTATAAATAACCAAATGCATTCGTAGTTTCGATCATTTTGATAAACCCTAGAGTTTGAAAAAGGTTTGTAATTCAATAGATATTTTTCATCTTCAAACTTCCAGTACTTTTTCACGTAAAAATGTGGGAAGTGAGGTGTTTTAAAGAACGAATGCTTTTCTTTCAGTGGGTGTGCGCAGAGCCAGATTAACAATGAGGCAAAAGTAGGCAGTTGCCTATGGGCCCCTTGTTATGAGAATTGTTTTCCCCTTTCTTCTCTTGCGACTTGTTTATTAACGTGAGCCCCGTTGCTTGTACTGCCTACAGGCCCCCAAGTGGGTTAATCTGTCACTTGGTGTGCGAACCATAGTGAGCTATAAGGACCAGGTGGAAATAAATACGCATATCAGCTCTTTTACCCCAAATTATCCTACGATGTTTAATAGTTATATATGTTTGACCGAAATCAGCGTCACCAATAATTTCAACCTTTTTAATAATTACAAATTTACAGGAATAAACCTGATGTTTTGATTCTTATGGAAAGTGAATCTAAATTTCATTTGAACATTTTATATTTTGACCCATTAAATAGACTTTTGGCAATGCGATGAGTATATCCATGAATATGTGCTTCAAACTTAGGAGACAGTTGGTGTTACACCGTCGTGATGAAACGTGTTCCGTCTTCTGAGCTCTCTGTTGATGAGAGAGGCGTTATCGCTGGGATGGTAGCCTCTGGAATATCAATCTCAGAGGTGGCAAAGGATGAGTTTAAATCGGATCACTGTTCGGAGGTGGGCTCGCCGCTATGCAGACGGCGACGCCGCCTTGAACAGTAGGCCTAGACCGGGGAAGTCACGTTGCACAACAGCAGCGGTAGACAACGACATTGCTTACTACGCCCGGGAAAACCCTTTAACGAGCAAAGGGGCTGAGGGAATTCGGCAACATTTTAACCTATAATGTAGTTATTCTACCGTTCGACGGCGCCTCCATGAGGAGGGCTTAAAATGCCATCAGCCAGCCCAGAAGCCACTGTTATCCGAGCAACACAAACTGGCAAGACTGCGGTTCGCGGAAAAGTTCGTCAACAGCCCGCAAGCATTTTGGGACCTTACCATTTTTGCGGACGAGAAGACGTTTAGGAGTGACTGCAACGGCAGAATGCACTTGTGGCGTCCACGTAATGCGCGGTAAGTAACCTGTAGGTTCATATATTATATACTGAATGTATTGAATCAGAACCCGAATGTTATCTCTATTGATTTTTCTCTCGAATGAGTGAAATAATAAATTATCACTAGTAAAATACATTGTAAATGCTAAGTTAAATAATAGTGAATAACTTGGTGAATCCACATAAAATGATGTATTTACGACTTAGGTTTCGCTACAGGACAACACCATCAGGTGATAATCGAATTGATCGAAGGTGATTCAATAATCACCTGATGATGCAATACTACAACAGTGAAACCTAAATTGTAAATAAATCACTTGATATGGAATCACAAAGTTATTCACTATTATTTTATATGAATCAGTTCCAAAAAGTTACGCCAGAAACGATTAATTTTAGTTAATTCTAGGGTAAAAAATATTTAAAGCTTCATAGCCAATTTATAACGTTCGGTAACTGCAAAGATAATAAGACATAGTGCCGTAGACACTGATTTCAATGATGTTATTTGAAATAAATTATGTAGGGATGTTTTTTCTATTACGATATTTAAAAAGGAATGGCGCTTAAATTTTAGTCAACAATGTTAATAAGAGCTAATATTAAATATGTATTCAATCTCAGTGAAATTAAATAGTTATTTTTCCTAATTCGTTATATATATGTAATTTGTTCTCTCTTATTAGGTATGAATCTCGAAACATCCTGAGAAATCGTGGTTCTGGACGCATATCCCTAAGCTTTTGGGGGTGTATGACTGCTGCCGACCCAGGACCACTTGTTAGAACGTCTCCAAGGATGAACGCACGAGAGTATGTCGGCATATTAGAACAAAATTTAAAGACCTACGCCAGAGAGATTGTACCAGAAGGAGAGCTAAATTTCATCCATGATAACTGCCCCGTGCACACAGCAGCTATTGTAGATGATTTTTTTCAGAAAAACGAGGAGATAGTGGTAACACCATGGCCGGCTCATTCACCCGACCTAAACCCCATTGAGAACTTGTGGGGATTGATGGCAAATGAATGGCAACCAAGGGGCGTTACTACAGTGGAGGCAATAGAGGCGCATGTCCATGAGTTGTGGGACTCATTTCGTCGACGGCCTCAAATATGCGAGAATGCTGTCGCATCTATGCCTCGCCGTCTGCAGCAAGTTGTAGAATCAGGTGGTGACGCCACTAAATATTAAAAAAATTAATGAAATTTGAATAGTTTTACTTTTTAAATACCCTTTCTACCCCGAAAGAAATACATCATGCCAAAATTACACCTAAGCCTGATAAAAAGGATGCAGATATCGGTGACGATGATTTCGGTCAAACATATATAACTATTAAACATCGTAGGATAATTTGGGGTAAAAGAGCTGATATGCGTATTTATTTCCACCTGGTCCTTATAGCTCACTATGGTTCGCACACCAAGTGACAGATTAACCCACTTGGGGGCCTGTAGGCAGTACAAGCAACGGGGCTCACGTTAATAAACAAGTCGCAAGAGAAGAAAGGGGAAAACAATTCTCATAACAAGGGGCCCATAGGCAACTGCCTACTTTTGCCTCATTGTTAATCTGGCTCTGCGCACACCCACTGAAAGAAAAGCATTCGTTCTTTAAAACACCTCACTTCCCACATTTTTACGTGAAAAAGTACTGGAAGTTTGAAGATGAAAAATATCTATTGAATTACAAACCTTTTTCAAACTCTAGGGTTTATCAAAATGATCGAAACTACGAATGCATTTGGTTATTTATAGAGGATTGTAGATACAATGAGTAGGTATTTCACTGCAAGGACACAAAGATGCAACCACTGCCACTTCCAATGCTTTTTCCCTCTCAGTGAATTAAATCTGTTAAGAAATAAATGTGGTAACGTAGAAAGTCATTATTTTTATAAATTAAGCCGTAAATAAAAAACCGCATTAACTCTTTCTTTTGTCAACTATATAAATTGTGTTGATATGAAGAATGCATCTTTTTAATCTAAAAGATTAAAAATTTGGCCTGACTACGGATTCGAACCCTGCCAAAACCGCACACCAACTTCGGCGAATGGAATTAACCATCCCGGCTACGGAGCCGCTTACCTCCGAGACACTCACGGTGAGCCTAAACCTGAATCTAGGGAGAGGAAAAACCCCGCGACGGAGCCCGAAAGAAAATACTCCGATCGCCCCAACGTGTGCGTGGACGTGAGTTTCCTCAGTGCATTCCTTTCGCTAGGGCTTATGCTCTCGGAGTTTATTTGACTCTAATTCTGCTAGCCCGGTCGCATCCACGTCCGTCCTCGTCGGCTCTCGGTGACGTTAAGGCAAAGGCCGCAGCTAGCCTCGTGTGCCAACCCTCTTATGTTTTTCCGACCCGGCCCCATTTTATCAAATCAGTACAATCAGTTTGGGTGTCTACATTTCAGTGAAAACGATTGTACATATATGTCAAATGAGACATTTCAGATTTGAACATTGCTCGATGCATGCAATGTCTGGTGGCCGTGCTGGTTACAATAAAAACCGGCAACGTTAGTGTTTGAATGAAAATGAGTGACGGGGAAAATTTTCTCAAGACAAATAATTGCATAATTTTCTTTTTCGTTTAGGTGAGTGACATGAAAAATTCATGAATTTAATCAATGCATAAAGAAGTGCCTATTATCTCTATAATTATCTTATTTGACACGTCGCCACAATTTAGCGATAAAAAGCAATATATCCAATAGATACACCTTCTAGCAAAAATGCCTTTCTCCCGACCATGAACTTAGCTCCCGACATACATGCTAAATTTCTCCTGTATATTTTATGATGCATTTTCCTTCAAGCTATGCCACCCATATTTTCGTGTTATCTATCAGGCTCCTACGAACACATGAAGCCCAACCGTATGTATTACGGCACGTAAGTCTCTGTAACGCTTTTTCAATCGGAATTATCCGGTGAGGTTGTATTGGCAATTCCATAAGGAGTCACCACCTGCTCTCCACCAGTCTGTGTTTAAGGTTTTACGACCTTAACCCATGCCGACCTAACCTCCACTCTCGTTGCCCCGCCCTAGTGCCCCATCGGGCGAGGGAGTAGGCGGAGCGGACCGACTCGCTCGCGCTCGCCTTTTTCGAGATTTCTGCGAGGCGGAGAGGGTGAAGAATGAGTCTCCTTAAAACGTTCGCCGTCGTGATCGAAGTGGATCAAGTTGCATAGGATCGAAGCAGAGGGGAATGAAAGCCGCCCCGTTAGCCACCGCGCCGCTGCCCACGAGCCGCTCTTTCGAGCTTAATTGGACTCTCCATTCTCATTACTACTGCGTCTACACGCTCTCTCGTTATAATGCTCTCCCGCCGAAAGGGAAGTCTTTATTCCGCGTCGCTATCTTCTCTCTACACGCCCTTTCCGTGTCCAGTGTTACGTGAGCCCGGCTGAAGTCTTATCGAGCCATTTCCAAAAAGGTTAAACACTCGAGTAATGTCACCCTTGGATTGGGCTTGCTAGGAGCGTATTGATACTTATCGGAGAACTGTATTTAACGCGTGGGAAGATTGAAAGCATGAGAGAGAGAGAGAGTGGGAATAAGAAGTGTATCATGATTAAATAATATAAGCTGGGTTACAAAAGACCAAACTTGTTCCACTCCTCAGCAAATAAACAGTCGTGAAAAATGTGGCCGATAAGCATCAGAAGGAAAATGTCGCTGGTCGTTGAACTGCATCTGCTCGCAGAATATTGATGAGAATCTTAGTGCTATCTTTCTCGCGTTTGAGTTCACGGAATATTCTGTTGGAATGTCCGCGTGCTGGGAAAACTAGAAAATGTCAAAAAATACTCACCCCGCTCGCACTCCTCGTATGCGGACGTGACTTGGAAAATATAAACCTTTGTCTGCTTGTAAATCACTGTACGCAGTCTGACATTCGGGGGCTTTGACTTTATTTGGGTGAGCTCCAAGAGGAATGTAGGTGGCGATCTCACGGGAAAGTGAAGACGCTGCAGTCCGACTACGAACAGCCATTTAAGAAAATTTTTGGCGCTAGGTGGCCAGTTATTTCATGCATAACTTTGAATTGATCACCAAAATGATCACTCGACCGTGAAAGACGAATGACTTCCACCTTTTGGAATAACGGGTCTCATCGTCTTCCCAACCTTACAAGTTGGGGGTTGCATTCCCTTACGTGTCTTAATCAGTTACTGAAGGAAAACTACGTAATCTACATCTACATACTACCCCGCAAGCCGCCTCAATAGGCGTGTGGCGGGGGGTGTTAGGACACCAGCCGTTTACATATAAAAAGGAAACGTTCTAATGAAATTACGCCTTGCATTTATTGAAGTCCCTTATTCTTCGGGAGAAAAACGAATTCCCATACCTATCCGTTCGGCAAAATATCTCTCTTAATTTATCGTTTCTGTCGGACCTGGAAATATAGTGGGGTTCTAATATAATGTTCTCCGTGTCGCTCTGAAAGATATCTATTCTCAATTGCTCAAGTAATCTAAGCCTAGCGCGCAGTCTAAGCCTAGCGCGCAGTGCATGCGCAATGTGCATTCCAAAGTGTATTGCTATTGTAATGCATGAGGGATATTCATTAATTTATGGTATTTAATTACATATCTATGCCTGAAACCATCCATTTATCTTCTTCTCATATCCTGTTAAGTCATATGAACGGTTGTCTACATTCTTCAAGTTTTACTTTATTTCAGCTAATGCTTTTGCGCTGCGATAGGTCTTTTGCCTGTAAAACTGTTTTTTTTTGTTTAAGAGTTTCTTCCTTGACCTTTAGCTGTAGAACTAATAACCATTTTCCCTCCATTAATTCGTTATGAGTCTTTTCAAATATTTCTTGGCAGAAGCAAGGTTATTTGCAGAACAAAGGTGTAAATGTTTTGGGAATACTATAGGTTCAGAAAAATTACATGCTATATGGATATCTGTTAGCGCTATAATATTAGATAGTTTGATTATTTGGAATTGCTATAATTTTGTATTTACGCAAGAATTTTCTATTTTTTTTTAAGAAGTCCCTGAAGCCAATATATTCACAGCAAAATTAAGCCTAGCAGATTTGAGTATCGTATGACCTGACATTATTTGAAGTAAATACATCAATTTGATTTGACTCCAAACCAGTAATCATTCAATCAATAAAATTTTTGGAACAAAGTCAAAATTTCTAAAATTCCCACCATTTATACGATACTTAAACTCCTTTATTCAAAATGTTGTCAAATATTTGGGCCGTGTGGCATCAGCTTAACTCAGGAGTAGTCTCAAGGGCTATGTGTAGCTTTGATATTTGTATGCTTGCCATTTAATGCCTTCTTTATTTTGCTGTAAGTAAAAAAAATGTTATATCTTTCAGGACGAGGTAGTTGCCACCAGGAGATAAGGATCCGCGTTGTGATTGGCGGCGGAAAAGGAGAGATTGCTTGAGAGAGGAAGGGGACTCTGCTAAGGTCCCCACCTCAGATGCAGTGGACATGCAGCCTGGGATCCTCTTTATAGGTGAGCCGGAGATGGAGTGGACTTTATTTTTTGCATGGAACCAGATCGTCACGGAATTTGAGTGGATTCCTCATTTGGCCCACCTTTGATGGATGCAAAATCTGCTGAGGATCCGAGTACGAACTATATGTGGTGACCTTTCAAAACAATCCATTCCAGAAAGCGCGTGCATGTGTGATGAAAGGTTTTTACGACCGATTCCGAGTCTATAAACCACCGGTAGCATAAAAAACTTTTAATTTCAAAAATTGCGTAAACCACGGAGTTATCGTAATCGTCTTGATCAATCGGATCTATGGAAAGGCTTTAAAGGATCCTTTGGAAAAAGTCTCGGGGGCCGAATTTAAATTTATTTTAGTCATCGAACCTTATGTTGGCATGTAATGTCTTCGGTTGTCGCTAAGTAAACTTCGTTTTGGATCTTGGTTCTTACCCTCCAGGTACATTCCGCCGTGGAAGTAGAATATCATCATGAGCTACCTACATTTAGTTTTGATGCAGTTTTTCGGCATTGTATGCAGTTTTTTTTCTATTTACGCACAATTTTAAGTGGCATTGGAATCCACTGCTAACTGCTAAGAAGAAACAAATGGAAATAATGCAAAAATCCGGTTAAAAAAAATTTCCTAAGTTTTCTCTGTCACCGCTGATGAAAATTCAAAGTGGAAAGAGTAACGAAATCTGAAATGCATACCTAAGTTCAATAATGCCTGACCTAAGTCGAACGTTTAATTGAAATTCTTTCAACTTTGAAGCACTATTTTTGTGCTTAAGGCTAGCGTGTGATTTAAGTTGTATTTTAAAAGGTGAACTTTAATATTACGGCGTCAACTCTGTGCACCCTTCTTGTGTCTTAAAACTGGTACAACTACATTTGACTCCGTGATTTATACGGTTGGGTGCACTTGCACTCCCAACTTTCTATTCGCCGTCCGTGGCTTACAGTGCTCTGCACTTTCGTTTATTCGTCATTATATAATCACGGGACGAAATAAATTGAGCTAGCTTCAAATCAAGCGTTCACCGAATGTCATTCAAATGCGGAACGCTTTCTGCTTTTGGAAAGAAATGCGTCGAGTGCTCTAGTTTAAACTTGAAAGCCGCTCTAAACGATTGGTGGCCTCCGTGGATTGAGCAGAAGGAGGGCGTGGCCGACTCTGTTTTGTTTTTGAGCAAGTGTTTCGTCACAGGTCGGTGATTTACCTGTCAATCTCTCTAGCAAGATGTTTTTTCCACTCATGCGAGGATAATGAGAAGTTTTAGCTCACGATTCGTGAATGAAATGAACATTGGCTCGCTTTCTGGGTTGGTAAGAACACAGTCCCTTCCCTCGATTGTGCCTCTTGATTCTTTCAACTCCTTAAGGTCATTAATTTGGTCTTTCTTTCAAACGTCTTTACATAATGATATCAAAATGTATTCACACTCCTCGCCTAAGGACCTTGGCCCCGAATGTAGCTTGCATTACGAAATCTGTTTTTCATGCCCCTTATAAATTAAAATTCAGTGATGCCAATCAGAAATTTTCTCCTTCAACTGAAAGTGAGATAAACGTTACTATTCGGCACGATATTTAAATTTATCTAGTGTGATGTACTCACAAGCAAAGAATTTGATTTTGGGATATTTTAGTACGTAGTTTTTCTCTCGACATGATAGGTGGCAAGCCAGTGAACGTGTCCGCGGAAGTTCGGTAGTACCTCATTTTAAGTCATCTGTTCATATTGTCTCTTACGGACCATGATATGATTAATTGATTGCACTCAGATTTAGTTTTGTTATCTTTTATGACTCGTTTTTCATTCGAGCACCTTCGCTTTTTTACTTTTTTTTGTATTTACTCCTCATTTTTTATAATATGTGTTAGGATTTACAGTAGGTTTGTTGAAACAGGTTTATTATGCATTTATAAACCCTTGATGGAATGAATTTGGGATAGCCTTAAAAAAATAAATATTTTTTTATTGATTCATATGATGATTAGGAACACTGTCTGAAATTTTAAAGCTGGTGACATTTTGCCAAAAATACTACCATACCCAAATTTCTATTGTTCTGAGATTCAGAAGTGAGAAAATATCTTTTGATTCTTTTAAATACTTAGTCGAATTGTCCCGACTATCGGTATTTATAGCCAAATAAATTTAAAGTGCCATGGGATCAAACGGAAACCTCGGCTGATCAAAAAATAGCTCCTCATGAGTGTAACTTATGTTAAATGTATATTTTCTCTAGACTTTAGTCAAACAGAAAATAAATCAAGAATCCCATTATTCCATAATTAATCATATCGATTCTGTAGTTTGCATTCAAATACGGTCAGTGATATGGAATTTTCGAACTGTTATAGCTGATTCGTAGAAATTTGCACGAGAAAAAAGTCGGCCGGAACTGAGATTCGAACCAGGCTTGCCGGACTAATTCGCAGATCATACGTTACCCAGATTTTCTAATTCTCGTGGCAGTTTTAGGAGAATTCAAGGGAGGTGAATGCTATGAAAGAACGTAAAATTGGTAAATGGTGAGCTTTCCTCTCAATATTGAATGTGTACATGTGAGGCTAACATAAAGAGTGGCGAATGACTCAGAGTTTCGTCATATACAAAAATTCGGACGCGTGAAGAGGCGATCGTCCATGCAACGCGGAACCGAGAGACGGTGTACGTAATGGAGACTGCACGGTTGTGATGTGAAAGGGAAGGCACTCATCATCATCCCGGCGGGAATCCTTCAAAATGAGGCAGCTCGCGGTGAATTACATACGCAAATGAGTCGCTCGCGGAGGCGTATTCTCCATTTGCGGGAGCCCTCGTCACGAGCGGCGGCGAGTCAGTGAGGGAGAGCATGCGAGCGGGCAAAAGCCACCGTACCACACCATACGCTTGCGTTCATCCCGTCTGCGGGCGACTCAGCTCGTCCAAATACGTCTCATTTCCCTCCTCATTCCCCATCCTCCTCTCTTTTTCCCCAACCTCCTCTCTTTTTCCCCATCCTCCTCTCTTTTTCCCCATCCTCCTCTCTTTTTCCTCATCCTCTTCTCTCTTTCCCCCCATTCACTCTTTCCTCTCTCTCTCTCCCCCGTGTCTCTATTCAACTCTTGCTCACTCGCTCGCATTGCCCCAGAAAAGCGAGAGTTTGTCGTAAGATGGAGTTGAGGTGGGGGGAATCGGATGACGACCGTTATAAGTTGACCGAAGATGGCGAATCGACGGAGGAGGCGCTAGGTTGAGGCGGAGGTGTGAACACATGCGTACGAGGCACTCTGCGTCCAAGTCTCATCACCTTTATTAATTATAGGGCGTTTAACCGGTGCGGATATGCTTGAATAACACTTGCTTGCTTTCCTGCTGCCTGCTGAAATATACCTTCTTTCTGAATTACATCGCGATGGTTTAATCGGTAACGATTGTGGTTTGCAGTTATGCTTGGTTCAATATCAACCAGCTGATCTGTTTTCAACGTTAGTAAATTTTGTTACAAACTTGACTGAGTGACATGGCATATTAGCCGAGCGGTTACAGTACTTGATTTCCTTATTTCGTTTGCTTATGAGCATACCGGCCTACCTGTAATGAGGTGTATGTATGGTAATGCATGGGTATGTAATCCTCATAGAAATAATAGGGGAAATAGCTGGTACCCGATCGTAAATGGTTGAGTTAAAACCCTGTATATATGGTAACTAAGTGAACTGTACTTTTTTCCTGTGAAAAAGCAGCCTCTGCCGAAATTCACATAATTTATCACTCGAAGGAAGAGTGGTGGAAGTGGGTGTATAGCGCCAGAAAACTTTTGGTGACCAGCTGACCAGCGTTTATACGGCTAAAGAGGGTACCTGTCAGCAATCGCAATGGATCTTGTAGAAAAACTAGCACAGAGAAAAAATGTTAAGTTCCTGAGAAAGAGGAGAAGTTCGTTCGTTCAACAGTTCCGTAAGAATGTTCCCATGAGCTCCTTTTGACGTTTTGGGGATTAGTGCCGAGAAAATCTATTTCAAGTTCGCTGAATGAGCGAAAAATACAAAATTGAGGTCTGTTTACATCTTATCCAATACAAGTTTTCAGGTTAGATCTAAATTATACACGAAACTAAGTGTCATGAAGGAATAAAAATGGTAATCCAGCTATTAATTCAAGTTTCAACATCGTTGATTCTCTGAGCGAATCTGGATCATGACGACAAATGTTAAATAAAAGGTTCACACCCTAGCAAATAAGGTCCAAAAGAAGTAATATCCCTAGTGTCTGTATTAATTCGTGTCTCGAAATTACCTATCAAATATTTCCTATTTTTAACCAATGCTCCCCATCCCGATGGAAATTAGTCATCAGTCTTATTAGTTTCGGAATACACAGCCTGGAAGAACGCTCATAGCCCCTCTCTAGGTCCTTTTGTTTGCTCAATTGTGATATTTACGATTGGATCACGATTTTCCTAGTTTATTGAAGGCCTGTCATGGCGAGTAAAGATCGTATTTTTAATTTTACCTATAGCTGTTTTTTCAATCATTCCGCGATCGTTCATTTCACGTGGATCGAGGATTTATTGGTTCTCGGGAGTTCCTTAACTCGTGCATAACCTTTCTGTATTTCGCTGTTCCTTAATTTTCATTTCATTTATCTTATCGCTTCTACCTGGCAAAGTGTGTTTTGAAACAGTTCATCATATAAATGAATTTGGTTAAGCGTTAAAGTCTCTGCCAGTTTTTGGAGACTTTAATGCTTGATCCAAAAGTTTTATTTTGTATGCCCTTTTTATAATATTACAAGTAACCAATGTCGCCTGGAAGTACATCCTTTTCAAAGTAAACTTTCCGTTTCGTCCTGCAACTAGTAGACGAAGCTAAATTGTGGCTTTCAATTACGATGTGTTTGAGTGAAATACATAGTTGTATAAAGTTAATTTTCGATGTTACCTGAGTTTCATATTTATTTGTTGAGCACGCCTTTCAAATTAACATTTACCACAGTCCCTGTATTCCCCATCATGAAGTGGCTTAAGTTGTTGACGAATAATAAAGCTTTCTAGACCATAGTGAAAAAATGGAATGAAATTATAATCAACAAATAAAGGAACTTACAGTTATTGGTGGAGTGAAAGCACGTTTTTATCCGAATTTGTTCAAGTATTGAATTAGTAATGATTGCGTCATCACCTTTTGAAAAGAGGTGAATTCTTTCCTTACTCGAAAAAATAAATTACGAAGATGATGGGCCTTGGAATTGTTAAATCAACCTTAGCATTTTTCGCTCGTCATCTCGTCATTTCTGTTTTTTTTTTGTCGCATGGAGTTGAGAGCTAGCTGAGGTTCGGGGTGGATTGAGATGTAGTGGGATTCTTAAAAAGCGCGAAACTGTTGAGATTTTCGATATGTTATTCACTCGAGGCTCGTGACCCATATATCCTCAGTGCTGCCCGCGAAGTCACGATTTTGCTTTTCAAATCTATGGATGCATTGTCTTGAATTTAAAATTGTGGACAGTGCGAAGACTCTTCCTTTGTCCCCTCACGTAATCGAGTCCTGGAAAAAAAGGGTCTGCCCTCAAATTATTTCGTAGAGACAGATGTTGCTGGGTTGAGTGATGAACCCAAAATCGTGATGACATTATCGTTTCTCAGTTGATCAACTCTTTCCATGGATATCATTGTAGTGAATTTGTGTCAAAGAATTTACGAGAAAAATATCAAACTTTCCTAAGTCGTTATGAAGGTACACCATTAGAAAGAGGAGGCAAATTAGTGAAAACCTGTTCTGAATGATTATCTTATGTTTGGAAAAATATATAAATACTATATTTTTACCATAGTAATGACTTTTCAGTCTCTACCAAGCTCCTGAAATACACTCATCTCACAACCCGACTCTATAAAGACATGGTCGAGTAAAATATTCGACCACATGTTGCAATACGTGATTTTATATTGCCCTAGAGTAGTTCTCTAAAATTCCACTTCACTCAAGCTCAGATTATTATATTTAATGTATTCATCACATCATATTATATGATCTGTGTTTTTTACTGTTTGGTCGGTGACTTTAAATAGTTCCTTAGAATGGAAATATAACGTAGGCAAATCTTGACTTGGGAGGAATAATGACGTGTAGTGCCCCTAAGGCTCGAAGAGCATTTTAATTCTGCTGAAAGTAATAAAAATAAATAAGGAAGTTACTCTGCTTTTTTTAAACATGCCAGGATTGTGGAATTTTAAAATCTTGCACTAAAATAGAAGAGCCGCATTTAGCCATTTTCATTTAAATCATCTAACTACGGTGTTACTGAATGCTTTTATTTTAAAATGACAGTATCAGTATGACACTGTTTCTCTGAAACTCTGCTGTACTTATGAGGTAAATAATCCTATTCATTCATCATTTGCATTTTTTGCGTTCTGTGTGTACGATTGAAATATTTTAAAATCTTCTTAGCTGTTTGTTCTGTTACCTAGTCATCAATGATTGAGGATTTAACTTAGGGTTGTAACTAGGTTTGTGTTACTAATGTTGATGAAAGATGAGATACTGAAATATGTTTACAATTGAATACCAATTGTATGTCATCAGTGTTATATAGTTGTAAAATTCAGGATTTTCCGTCATCTACGTTTATTTATATTAGCCTATGCTTTATCTGCATCTACCTGGTACCCTGCAAGCCACCTCAAGGGTATGTGGCAGAAGAGTCCAATTTTTAGTCTGGTAATGGGAATTTAGTACAATGTATGGATGCACCGTCAATTTGTCAGAGTAGCTGAGTGCTACTTTGAAAGAGGTGTGGCTCTTTCCATTCGATAACTCAAAACTCCCGATTATTCGTGTGAATAGCTTTGTTGCTATACTTTAAATTCTTAGTCAATGAACGTACTACAAGCTCATAGCGGTAGAATTGGCGTCACTAATGGCAGCTTATGCATCTATTGTTACCATCACCTGAAATATGCTCTGAATTATTGGACGAGAAAGTTACTCACGGGCAAAAGAGTGCAAGCGGTATAGTCGAAAAAAAATCTCAACCGAGTATCTGGGAAAGATGTTGCCTTCAACTTTAAAGGTCAAAGGACGTCGAAGCTTAAAAAGAATATTCTCTCGCCCTAGAATAAGAAAATAATGACATAACGTTTGGTATCGAGCACTCAACCCACGAACCATTGCTTTGCTGCCATGCCTTGCTGCCCAAATGTTTGCTGCCCAAATGCTTGCTGCCGTACTTAAGCTCTTGCAAAAATGTTTGGTTTCCATTGAAACATTTCGGCGAGTTCTCTTAGGGCCACCTGCGTAAATCATCATGGATGGATCATAATTATTTGGAATGCCTTTCTCCTCTGCTAACTCACGTTCATCTGCTTGGAAACATTCAAGAACGAGTCTTTCGACTGTGGTTTAAAAACTCGGTGCCCTCGGACTTGGGCGGTGGAATGTTCGCCGAGTGATTGGGATGGGGATTTTCATCAGTTCGTCCCCTCCTCCCCCCTTGACCATTTCCTTTCCCTTAGCCAGCAGCACGTCGCGCTGATGTCAGCCAACTCGTTGCTGCGGGAGAGAGCCTCCTCTTCTTCAAAGGGCAACTGGGTGTCCTCTCACTCCCCCTCGCCCCTTCGTGAGTACCTGCCACCTTGAAGTATCCATCCACCAGACTCGCCGTTCTCCGACCCCCTCTTCAATGTCACCTCCCCGCCCCCCCGCGGCCCCAACTCCATGTCAACGATGGCGCAATGAAGACGGTCGCCCGTGATAGTCATTGTGCTGATGCCGAATAATGAGGGAACTGCTCCCAGTTATTTTTACTACTGCATACTAAATAGCGATCATTCGCTCAATTTTGATTATCGCGTCTATTCATGGCAGAATCAATATCTTTTAAACCGTATCCAGGCTCACTATGGGTGTGTAACCTGCGAATGTATGCCTATTTTCTTCGAATTTCTCTCGTAAATTCTTAGTTACCTTAATCTTGTATTTGTGTGTCTCATTGCTTGCTTCGTTATCCTCTCTAGCGTTTTACTTGGCGAGATAATGGCAATATTTATCAGTTCATTCTCTAACGGTTACCTTTTTTCCGTCAATGCTTTAAAGTGCGAGTTTCATTCTGTTGAATGGTTGTGTCGTTTATGGCGTATCATTTTCATTTTAACTAATTTTAAATGGAACTTTATTGGTGATTAGGTTTATCATGTAGGCCAATGAAATCTAAGGCATCAGCAGACATAATGAAACTTTTAAAATGCATTTGTAATACTAATTATCATGATGAAATTCTTCCAGCTTGTCATTTCCACTATTGATGAGTGTTCCATATTTAGTAAACTCAGTAGTTAAATTGTGCCTTATTAATTATTATTTTTTCTAAGCTTTATAAGACACGAATTAAATAAATTAAATTCCTGTTATCAGCCGATGATTACTATAACCGTATTAAATGATTGTCGACTTATCCGATTTCCAAACCGCGAAGTGGGAGTCCGGCCTCAAAGTAGAGGGAAATAAATGAAAAAGACAAGGTGAAAGGGCACAGGAAGATGCGAGGGAAACCTTACCTCCACTTAATCACTTCCAGGGAAAATATCCTATAATAATAAAAAAAATTACTAGTTAAGTAAAATCTGCCATTATGGGGCATTGATACCAAATCCTAGGCGTAGATGCCGATTGCCCTCTGCCCTCTCCGAACGTGTACCTATCTAAACATCAGCCGCTTTTCCGCCTCACCTTTTATCGAGAGCATCTTCCGGAGGAAAAGGCTTGAGGCCGCTGAAGAGGGTGCGGTGCATTTCTCGTCCCCTCCAAGTCTCCTCGAAGAAGAGAGGAAATGACCTTTCATCACAATTAGAAACTACTCGGAAGTATCTCTTGGCGGTTGTAATCAGTATATAGCGAACCGATAAACATTTCCTAGGAGAGATTTAATGAGGCTGGGCTCGTTGAATCGTAGACAGCTAATTATTCTCCACTTGATGTTAGCAATGAAGCATTAACTTTTGCTTTCATCTGCGCTAAATTTGTAAGGCTCAGACTATATCTTTTCTTGGCCTTTTTTCCTTTTTTTTGCTTCCCTTTTGTGTATTCTCGTTCATTTTAGGAAAGGATCAATGAATTAAGGGAAGAAATTTAAAAATATCTATTAGTATTCTGGTTCGAAATATTGTATACACATATGATTTCAATGGATGAGACAGCATGGAGTGCTTCAGTGCTTTGTAAATATAAGAGGACAAAAAGATACCCTTAAACATTGGTTATCTCTGTTTTGGAGGAAACGTTTAGTTTCTGCAGTAGTCGTGCAGTGAGGGCTGCTACTATTATAGAATTAGTATTCCATTTTAAATCCAGTTTGTTTCATGTACTGACTCATGGCATGGAAAACGATGATTTTTTAAGGTCGAGGATATTCCTCAATGAATTTAAATATTAATTTGCATGTGGAAATAGATGGAGGAAATTACGTCGTTTGTTTAAATTGAGTGGTTATCTTTTTCCACCCGGGAGATTTATCACTTTCACAATGGAGCGCCTATACCCCTGCGTTGAAGTTAGCCCGTGAGTGGACGTCGAGTTTCAAAGGCGCATTCATAGTCTTAAGTAGTGGAATCCGAGCGTGGGAGTGATTGATGAGCAGTGGTCATGGATGCACTATACGAGGGTAGTTATTAAAATTATTTGTTCCATCCCATTTGGGATCTTATGCCTACATTATTTAGTGCCACTATCCCACCCGTCCCTGCATCGCCGTTTCCTCTCTAACTAAGCCGTCAGAGCCTAATTCGTTGGGTCGTCCCGTTGTGCGCTGTGCTTGGTGTTTTTTCGTCCCGCTACTTTCCCTCTCACTCGCACTCTCTCTCAACTTCATCCCCCCCTCATCCTCTTCCTATCCTCGGGGGCGATCTCTCACGTTCATAAGTCAAGGGAATAGGTGGCGTCTTGCCGCACGATAGTGATGCTTGTTTTATTTATAAATGCGTCCATGCAACTTGTCTATCTCGCGCAAGCTATTCTAAAACGTCCGAAAAAATCCAAAATGGTCTGCTTCTGTAATTTTTTTAGTCTTGCGTACTCTGCGAGTAACTTCATTTATGACGTCTTTTCAGCTCTACGTGCCTTTTGTTTTAGGCGTATTGGCTGCATTTTGTCTCCTGCACGGTGAGAAGATTTTCATTTTCCCTTTCAAGAAAGCTTGCACAAGAGACTTGAAAGAAATTGACTGAAATCGACTAGAATGTGTCAGTATTCATCCCAATTATTGTCAAGAAGCTGTCTTCGTAATTAGTTGTATTTATGATGCCCTTTCATGGTGCTAACCGAGCCAGGTTCACGTTCATACGGCAAGCGTGATTGTTCCATTTGCCATAGCTGAATGTTGCAGTCCTATTTTTAAATCATCAGCAAATGTGATTTGAGGATGGAATCTATTACCACAAAATTTTTGAACGTCACTCCACGTTATATAATGAAGTAGATGTTGCGCGTTGTTCTGATTTCACCCCTTTTATGCGTTGCCATTTCATTTGAAACTAACTTCCATGGCCCTTTCACTCGTTGAATCATTGCTCGTGAAGTTAGGATTTTCGCTCCGGCATTATCCGCTCGGATCTAAAATAGCTTAGACGACAATTATTTCCGAAAGAGAGGGAAAACATCTTCGGGGGGGCGTGTTACCAACCCATTCCCAATCACAGCTCGACCAAATTCCGGGACCGGGGTGACGTTTTCGACGTGGCGGAAAATCCCGCTCCCGAAGGTCGCAAAAGAGAGGGAGTTGAACCTGCAACCTGCTGCGTGCTCAATGCGACACCTCGTAGAGTCCCCCCTCTCAGAGGAAAGGCAGGTGGCGCATGCAGCCACACTAGAACACACATACAGCGTGTATTTTTATACGCGCTCACATAACGCTCGCGTGCGTTGCGCAACCGCCCTTGGCTCCTCGGGAGGTTGTGTGAGGGTGGCTCTCGCCTTATCCACCGCGTGCGCGCCGGGAAGGAATGGGAAGGGTGTTTGGTGTTCACCGTTATCCGTTTTTGCCGGTCGAAACTGAGACGGCCGATTGATATTCATTCCTCACGCTCGGTCGGCGTGTCCGGGGGTGTATATGGTGTGATGGGGGGCGGGAGAGGGGGAGAGGGGGGGGGGAGCCGCTGCCGTTACACCCGGAAAGTGTCGCCTCGGATAAAATGTCCTCCTACCCTTCCATCTCCCATCCACCCACCCAACTACCTCCAGGCGTGGCTCAACGGCCTCCACTACACCCTCGTTACCACATCACTCACTCTCCAACCTCTTCGAGAAACATGGGTTGGCATGTGAGGTGGGAGCCGTGAGTTGGGTATTATGTCTGAAAGCTCTCAAGCGAAAGCCACAAAAGGATTAAAATTAAGAGTGTGACCATCTAGATCACTATAGGATTGAAATTAAGAAAAAAAGAATTAAGAATATCATCGAGAATCAGTTGAGAACACTACCGATTGGAAATTCAAGGAGCACTTTTGGGTGAAAGTACATACTTAAGAATTCACTTAAACAAATTGTCATGGATCCCCAGTTTATGTCTTGTCGTCAAGAAGAGATTTTCTAGAGATACGTAGGTACATTATCGTTGAATTACTGGTGATAGTGAGGATGTAAATGTTATGGAGTATGTTTTAGTGTAGGTATACAAATAGTGAACAGGGATGAGGGTGAATATTTTGATTGATGGTTGCGAAAGTTGGATTTGATTAGATAAATGGTGGGGAAAGGGTAGATTGAACAGTCTACGCTTTCCATTCAATCTAATCTACCAAATAACGTTATATGGGGCTTGAATCAATTTATCCATGTTTCTTTAGACTAGTCTGCTATTTTTCTGCAATAAAACTATTAATGGCCTCACCTGCCAAGCAATGTCCTGTCTTTTACATTAGCCTTCCTAGAAAAATATCGCGCGAATTTGTGTAGGAATTCTCCTTGTTTCTCTTGCAGCTCTTCCATGGATATGGTAGTGTTCTGTCAGGGATAAGCTAGGAAAGGCTAGCAACATAGTTACCTACAACGGGCATATGGTTAAAATTATAGTTATTAATTGGGGCAGGTAGGGATGAATTGGGAGAGTTTTAATATTAGATCGGAGTGAAAGACGTTCACATCCTGATATTATCTATGAAAGGCCGCAGGGGAGGGGGAGAGACATCAAGTTGAAGGTGTTCCCCGGAACTCGGCGGTGTTTTGTACGTTTACTTGCACTTCACGTATCACCAATGTTCTGCCCCTCATAGGAATCGTGCGAGGTGTATATGAAGTCGTAGGACCGCGAAATCTGTTAACGGTAGAGTTGGCGCGAGTTATTTTCCTTTTTGGATTTCTCATTGAGCAGTTAGGCTTATTCCCTCGCTCAATCTCTGCCGTCAGTTTTTCAGGTGAAACAAACAACGCGACGAATTCACTTCTGTGTCCAAAGGTTGATGATAATACCGCTCATGGGGCCTTTTCTAGCGTATAATGGTCTATTTAGGGTTAGATAACCATGTAGTTATTTTAATTGTGGAAATGCTTTTTCCTCTCTCACTTTTAATCACTTAAGTCATGTACTTGTTGGAACACAAAAGCGATGAGTACTCCTTTTCCTCGCTAGGTTGATGAAATTATCGCTCATGGGGCCTTTCCTAGCGTATAATGGTCTATTTAGGGTTAGATAACAATGCAGTTATTTTAATTGTGGCAATTTTTTTCCTCTCTCACTTTTAAGTCATGTACTAGATGAAACACAAAAGCGTTGAGTACTCCTTTTTCTTGCTAGAGCTTCAGTTTGACGATATATGCTGTTCCTTTTTACTAGTGGTCATTTTGCGTAGCTTATTTATTTTAATCACGGACACCATTACTTTTCCTTATTTCCTATTACCCAGATCTGTCACCTTGCGCCACTAATGTATTTTCTCCTTGGTCCCGTCATTGGCGCTCATACACCTTGACGACTTAGAATTATGGTCGCCTGAAAAGGGAGTGTTTGATTTTTTTATTGATGTAATACCTATGCATATTTTAACTTTAGGTGTGAATGTCCTTCACTTTTCTGTGGAAGGTTGGCTCTCTGGACAGATTCATGAGGAGGACAGTATAAAGTGCCAGTCGGGAATTGGATTTGTAATGTGCCAAGAATCGTCTTGTGGTGGCTTCGAAGAGGAGTGGCTTTGAGCAAGCAATATTCATAAAGTTTTATCTACCGCGTTTTCTCATTTTTAATTTCACTTCAGACGTGAAATAATTTGTTCCATAAAATTTTTCATTCCATGCAGAGACATCGATCGGTGTTCTGCAGAGGATTGGTTTCAAATGCCGAGAATCGCTTGGGATAAATATGGGGAATGTGTGTGGTGAAGTGTTCAGAAAAAAACAAAAAGTACTGAAAATGAAGCAATTTAATGGTCAAGGTGGCCACCCTCCCTTAAAATCATTGAAAAACTGGAAAACTTTAAATTGCTACCACCTTGAGAAAAGAATAGAATTCTTCCGGGTTTTGATAAATATTTTTGGGATATCTCCTAGATTTTTCCGGATTTTTTTGCCGTATGAAATGACTACGGGGAAATTTTGCAAAACAACTTGCTTGGTCCCGTTTAAAGTTTTTTGAGGGCATCATTCTCGCCTTGGCCTTAGTTAACTTAATACATCTGTAAATAACCACTTATATACTTCGTCGGAATATCGAGATACGGAGTCGTTTAACGTTAAAATTTTACGCCGGCTTTCTTTTTGAGAAAGAATGTTTTTACTTCGCATGATTCTTGTGCCAGTTTTGTTGGACATAAGCTGCGTAAAGTTGGGCTGATTCCAGAGAAAATTCCAACTATTGCATCACGCATGTGGCAAAGCCTTTTATCTACGTTGTATTTCATCGGTCAGTTTTGCTGTCAACTAGAATTGGACTTATTTGAGCGAGTCTTAATGAAGCATTTGCCCTTTTCATATCTTCTTACGTAAGCTAGAAGATTTACATGGCTATAATTTTTCATTTTTAAGTACGGGTATACACTAAATTAATACTTGCTAGGCACATTGGTGTAATTTATTTTAGGTTAATATTTGCTCTCTCAAAACTAAATTTGTCATTCATTGCTACCTTGGGCTATATGTAATTTCTCCGGAAAAGAGAAAAGTTATGACTAAATGATGACTTTACCAATGTAATATAGTGCATCACAAAATAGAAACGGCTTGATTGGTAAGTAGTTTAGGACAAAACAGATGCATTCAAAGCAATACTGATTATGTACTCTTGGGAGATAAAGATCTGAGCCGGGATCGCGAAAGTAAATCATGTGTCTGTCTGTTCAGGAGAAGTAAATATTTCGATAACTTTGAGACATAACTAGCCAGCTTTCCGTTTTGTGAGACAGGACCATTCACGATGTTAGTTGACTGAAAATTTTAAAGGATTCCTCACCTATTACACCGTTGATACTTGTTTGCCTTAGTAGGTGATGGCACTCAAGGACAAGTTAGCTTATGATTTTTACTTAATAATCACCATACGGATAGTGTGAAATTTTCTAGTGTTGGGCAACGATCGACTATTATGCAAAGTTAGATAGGAAGGTCGTAAATCGAAAACATTAGGCCTTTAGGCTTCACTTCACTGGGGCGTTTAGGAACCATCCGCAGACGCTAGTGTATCTAAGTCATTTATTTACCTGCCAGAGCGCCGTTTAAAATAAACTATTGCCATACAACTTCGTGATGGGAGTCAGTGGCTCCTGGATGCTGCGGTCGGGAGAAGCCGCTGAACGCCCCATTGAAAACCAGACCTCACCTTGTCCACGCGTCTGGATACGTCCCGGGGCAGTGAGAGGTCCGGACTGCGTGCGCGACTCCTGTCGCTGACCCTCTTCCTTCTCGGGTCCTTCCTACGTCCTTCCCCGCGGCAGATAACCGCTCTGCCCTCGGGGTTGTGTCCCTTCCCGTTCTTACCGCTGTATTTCTCTCCTCCTGTCCTTTTCCTGATTTTTACCTCCCACTCCTCGCCAATCTACGCCCTCCCCCACATGCTGCGATCAAGCGACCCCACCCAGCAAACAGCCGAAGCACACGGCTCAAGCCCGGGGGCATTGGAGAAGGCGCCCTAGATATTGGTCTCTCGAGCGCGCACGCGGAGGAAGGCCGCCAGCGCGTAACGAACTGACCACTTTATAAAAGAATGCCCCTCCTTCTCCTTGGCAATGCCTTCTTTCTCATTCCCATCTTTTCGCCTCATCCACGTCAAAATCCCTTTCCCTGTCTTACTTTCTACACTTCATCTCTCTCTTTTTATATCTTCTTTTCATATTTCTTATTTTTGTTAATATTGTGAACAATATCATGTTTCATTTGTACAGCATAAACTTCATGACGTGTAGGTACATACATACATGGGTGATACAAAACCATGCCTTTCCTGATTTTAATATTTCCACTGACAAAGTTTTGTCTGGAGAAAGAAAAATCCTTTCAAGTTTAGACTGCTGATCTGAACTCCCGACTCTGTAAACGGTATTTTTTTATTTTGAACTAAAATTTTGTTTGTTTTAAATGGTTTAAATGAAGTGCTTGCATCATCTTCTCCCACGCGACAAGGGGTAAGGTGGAAGAGGGAACTCTATAGAGTCTCAATCTTGCTCCACATAATATCGAGTCATTTATCTATCCTTCTACCTCTCTCCCACACTACCCTCCTGCCCTCCCACGAAGTCGCCCTGATCGGCCTCTTTCTCCCCCTTCCCCTCAAGCAGTCGCCACTCCCTCCGTGACTCTTAAGTCCCCGAGAGTGGGCTTGGCCTCGTCCATGTTTTGCTCGGAAGGCTTAGAATTTATATCCTTTTTTTATTTAGGAAACCGCGTCAAAATTTCTGTTCTAGTGATTTCCGCCTGGTACAGTCGCACTTTGTCATTTGTTCAATGCTTAGGACTACCCCGTTTTTTCTTCATCCATCAGTTTTGATTCTACAATGATTCGATCCTTCGGAGTCTCTCCATCCTTAATATTTGTGGCCTACGTGATGGAATTCACGTTTAATAGTGCTCATATTCCTTTTCTTCAGTGTCTCGGACTTGGATGAATATCTAATAATATTTTGGAAGCTCAGTGCAAGGTAAATCCTTTTCTGTGAATGTATACTCTATTCTATGACTTACAGAAGTTTTATAGCTATCTTATTCTTATTAGTTTTCCTTATGCCTTTGGCGTCGGGGCCTCTACAAACTTCTTTCACCTCTTACGGCCCTTCACCAATATCATTGTCTCCCTCTCCGTTTTCCCTCTTCTCTTTCCACACTTTTGAATACGTCTCTTCAAGCCATTCAAATAAGCTTTTTACAATTTTACAATAATATTTTGTCAGCCAATTAAGCTTGGATTTTGTGAAACCATGGATCTTTAAATGTCTTTTGACTTCCTTTAAGGATTGCTATTAATGATTGATTGTATAATAAATTGATATTCTCTTGCAGTTAGTTTGTATCGTTTTGATCCTGTATCTGTTATTTGAAAGCAGTCAATCGATATTTTGGCTTATGTGCGTAACATTTGAATAGAGATCTGATAATGACTTCGTTAGAATAAAGTGCATTCTTTACCTGGCGAAGTCATAAAGTATTATTGGAAGCCGCAGGCGCAAATACCATTGATATCGCAACTGTCATTCGGTGCATACAATAAGTTCGTAATGTTTGCCGGAAAACGTGGTTGAAAACATATTTTAGTGAAATTGTTTCCTTCGATTGACTGCTCTCAAATCATTTGACTAAATAATACACCTTGTTGCTTTAACTGTGTTGATGCGTCAGATTGTCATGAATCGTCAACTGGGTTGTCCTATTTACCTCTACACCAATTGCTTACTGTGGATTGTTTAGTTGTTACTATCATTGATCATGTGCAGTAGGCGAAAACGTGTTAATTTAAAAGGTTTAGAAGTATTTATTAATATTTATCAAGTGCAGCCAGGGGCGGTGATTCAGGCTATGGACGACTCAGTCCTTATAAAGGGCACACTTTCGATTAAATGAATGCATTTAATGGCGTTCCTTTGTTTTTATTTGGGAAACTCGTGTCTGGGAGTCAACTTGCTCCCGCTAGGAAGTCGTTCTCATTGAATTTTGACTGCACTTTCCATCTTAAACTCATGTGCTCGTTTCCTTGTTCGTACCGGAATCGAAAGAACTGCCCCCACGTTATATTCTGCGGCACTCCTTCATTCACTCTCCTCTGCCAATAGCGGTGCCATGGCCTTCGATCTGGGAATGGTATATCGATCGAGGCGAAGAGAATGCAGATATATCCACTTGGCCGTAGGCTTGGCAGGGTCGTCTTGTGTCGTGGCCGCTAAGCAATTACCTTGGCAGAAATAGGCGTTCTTGTGCGGCGAAAACGTATGTCGAGACGTCCCATATTTCATACAGATGTGGATTAATAACCTTCTTGCTGGGAAGGAATTTTCGGGAGGCATCCGGACTAAAAGGCGCGAAAGGAGGGCGGAAAGGAAACTCGGCAGGAAAAAAAAGGTGATTTCTCCGATTCCATCTCCGAAGCTATTCTTCGGCGGTTCGTATTGAGCAGACGGCGGCGGCGATGTCTCCTTCGCGGGCGATATTCTCAAGGAGGTGAGGTGTCAGCCTTGGCCTTCGCCAGCTCGCAGATTCCTAGTTTTTAATCTCCTCAACCTACTTTTTTGTTACCTGTCTAAATTCTATCAATCGATTAATTTGCAATGTCTAGCGTTATCCTTGGAAAACTCCAACTTTACACCTATGTCAAAGTTAACAGTTTGCTTAAGGCGGGGAATACAATTACGCATATCAATATTTTTATAGGCTGATATTGAATTACTCGATGCTACGAGAATTTTTTCCTGATTGCGGTTTAACAATTTTATCCATATTGTCCTTTCAGAAAAACTTAATTCCTGTAATAACTGAAATTTCAGAAAAACTTAAAATACTGCTATCCTCCTCAGCGTTATAGTAACCCTGCTGGTTGAAAATATAGTACCGTCATCATATATTTTGGCTTAATCAGTTATTCCTCCTATGGACGAAACCGCAGTGTTATATTAATTGAAAACCATGGCACAGAACCGTGCAGTTTCTCTTTTACGAGTGAGGCAGGAGAGGAAACGCTTGGAGAATTCATATTCTGCGACCATCATCCCCAGGTGTGTTGGTTTAATAATGTCGAGCGCGAGTCATTCCCGTTGGAATATTGCCATTGCGGAGAGGCTGAAGGGTTGGCAAGTGAAACTATTAAAAATCGAGCATCGCCGTTCCTCGTAACGGATTGGAGGCGGAACGCCATCATTGGCCAACATTCTTTTTTCTCTCTCTCATCTCATCCACCTTCAAGACGCCCTTGCAAAGAACTCTTTTCCTTCCTCATCCCCTCGGGCAACTTTTCTGTGACCTTCCCCAGTGGCAGCCTTCATTTTGTGCTTCACTTCTCGCCTCTCGCCTTATTTCCTGGCGACGACCCATCACACACTTCGGTCTTCCTCCCCCTTGCCGACGATGCTGGACGTCGCTTGCCCGGCGACGTCGAGGGGAGCCCTGGATGAGGGGATGGGGGCGTTCCAGTCGAAACGCCATCGGCGGGAGCGACATCAGACCACGGGGCGGTGGGGGCGGGTCTCCGAGCGTTGAAGTCACTTGTGTAAGACTCGCGAAAATGCCGTAACCGGCGTGGTACTCTCTTTGAGCGAGCCCGGTTGTGGCGGACCGTGAAATTTCTTTTCGAACGAGGGAGAAAGAGGTCTTGCCGCAATCTTCAGTACGTGCAAATTTGAAGAATAATCGAGATTTATATTGATGCGGATCAGCAAGATCCGAGGAATCCAAAGGATTTTTAGTGTTAAAGTATGCTGGGATTGCGAGTTATATTCGCGATACAAAATTTGAAACCATAAAATAATTCTTAAAGCTTTCTTATCACATAATGTAATGCGTATTTGGTGAAAATTCACTGTCTTCATACCGTTGAGGTGACTTGCAGGGCACAGCAGATGATAATGAAACATCTGATGCTTTCGGTCATACTTTCCTCTAAGTTATTTGGGAAATTACAAATTTTCTAACGCAGATCTTTCTTCAGAGTAGTATTGGTGATAAATTAGGTCTTAAGCTGTGTCAAAAGGAAGAAGATGAAATTTAAGATATTCGAAGTATGCTGCAACAATTTAAGTTGAATAATGCCGATTATATTGGAGCTTTTATAATAGTTCGAGCTCATAGGAATCTAGAAAGTCGTGACATTTGAATAATATTGAAGAGGTTCGGGCACTTGGCACAGCACTAATTGTAAGTAGAAAGAGAGAGAGAAGCAGAGGTAAACTGGGAACTATTTTTCCCAATACGGCGTGGAAGCGGAGGGTTTTCTTTGGTCCCACCGACAGACATTTACATTTGCTCTTGCGTAGTGGGCGACCTGAGCGCCTGTGAAAGTTTTGATGCCTTTTTTATTTCTTTCTATGATTCGAAATCACCGTATCATTTGCGGCCATAGCCCACGGCCGACATAATCTTAAAAATGCATATCATTGGGCTTCGGGGGTGGGTGTGGGCCGCTCGGTATTTTCCGTGGAAAGGAATCTTGAATTGGCCTCGCTATTAACGAACAATATTTTAATCTTATTGTTTTTTCCCCTGCCGCGCTGTGCAGAACTTTCAAGAGTGTCTTACACGAGGTACAAAAGTCTATCTGAAGTGAGCTGTTTCATAACGTGTGGAAAACATTTTTGAATTGCCATGTTTTTATTTGTTTAATGCTCCTCATTTTTTCATTATAAAAAAACCAAGTTTTCCCAAAATCCAAAAGCCTTCAAAGTTTATGCAGTTGGACGTTGTAGAGTTCTTTATTATATTAGAGTTGTTTTTTCAAGATTTTGGCTTCGCATATTATGCCCCAAGGTATTTAATACTCCCATTATTCAAGCAATTCTCTCTTATCTGTTAGTTCATGATTAGCATATTTGCTGGAATAATATCCACCGTTAGCACATGATTTCTAGCGCCATGGTGTCCGCTCGTCTGTATCGTGAATTAAGTAGTTTTTAAAGCGGACTAAAATATGACTTAAAACACTTTTATCATATTTGCGCAACTGTAAATATGGATAGATAAGTATACTTGTACGTTTTTTTCACCAGAAAACTTGCTGCATTGGTATTCTTTCCATCGATTTATTTTTATTTTTATGAGCTGTCAAAGTGAGATGTATGAGCCTATATCGTGAGACGAAAATGTGCCAAGAAGAGGTATTTAACTTCATGATTTCTCGAGATAAATTAAATAATAATATATGAAAGATATCTGTCTTTAAGTACTATCTAATGCTATGCTATTGTGATAACCTAATCAATTATATATCTTATTTCCATATAATTAAAGTACACATCCAGGACTGCCTACTTCCTTTATATTGCCTACCGCATTGAATACATTTCTTGCAACACTATCTCACGTAAGAAAATGATTGAGTAATAGAGACGATGAAAAAGAGTGGAAAGGCAAACTAGTTTTAGTAGAGCATTGAAATCGCCAATTTATATAGTGTATAAGTTGTTATTCCGATGTTGATTAGCACATCTCTATAAAACCATGCCACTTCTTTGGTAATCTTGAAAAAAGATACCAGTGGAGTAGTTCACAAGTTTATTTTCAGTGAAGTGCTTTACAAGTGTTACAGTTTCTAAAACCTTCGCAAATTTATATAAAAATTTAAATCTCCTACTTTTTCACTATACAAGTTCAATAGCCTGCAATTCACTGCGAAAATATAGTATTACGGCGTGATACGAGCAGATCATCAGCTTAACGCTGGTGAAATAACCTGAAATCCTCCAACGAAAAAGGAAGGAGTCAATTGCTATCATTGGTCCACTTTTTCGCAGAATGTGGTGGTGATCGCGCGATATGCCGCTCGGCCGAGGCATATCCACCTGAAGGCCCTCGGGTGCAGTTTGATACGAGGGCAATTGAATGGAAGCAAAAACTTGATGTCCGCACGATCGGTTTGACTGCGGATTGACGACCTTTATCAGAGCGTTATTTGGGGGAAAATTCCCCGCCGAAAGATTGATCTCCAAAAACACGCTTCGGACAAAGTGGGGAAAGTGTGTTCGGGAGGAAAAAAAATCCACTGGCGTGGCCTTCAACAAAATCGAAATCCCTCTGGGTCCACCGCAGTCTCGATTCTTATGCGGGTGATCTGCAAAAATTGGAGCCGTTTGTGGATCTTCTTTTCTGGGATGAACTTTCTCGTTTTTGCTCCGATATCGCGAAAACAATACCGCACTATCCATCACTCTCTTCCCCGTGGCGCTGAAAAAGTATGGCAAATAAAAAAACAGACTGGTGGTAATGAAAGCTTAGCGTATGGATGTCACAAGTTCTACATCGTGAGTTTCATTATTCTTTCCTCCCCCGAATGATTCGTCCTTCTTGTCGTAACTGTTGATACTGTGTGAGCTTCTATTTTACACTTGCCGATGCTGTGAGCATCTGGCTTCTCGGGAATGCTTGCCGTTTATTTATTCCTGTAATAGATAGCCGTTTCTGAGCGCTGCCAGATTCCTTAGACCCAGTCAATCGAAGTGGTGACTTTCTTATTCACTGGACTATATCGTGCTCTCGAGGAATGCTTCACATTATTTTTTTCCAGCGGTGACTACACGTTGTCTCCCTCAGGGTTGGGCCTTTTTCCGTTCATATATGTTCGCAACTCGGTGAAAAGTTTCTCTCGATAAGAAATGTACGAAGCGGTGATGAGTTACCAAAGCCCGTCAGTGTTTGATTGAGACTCAATTTAATTAGAAAAGAGTAAATGGTATAATGTTTGCTCAGTAAGTCTGATGACATTTGCATTTAATTTCCAATTTACGAATCAACACCAGTGAATGCTTTCCTTTCCTTTCCTCATGGGCTATTTGTATTTAAATTATGATTAGGTCCATGGTATACACATTATATTTCCTTTTATGATTCTTGCCTCCATGTTTTTTTATGAAACCTACTTCGATTTTGAATATAATTCACTAATCAGCCCTCAGTATTGCAAAGCATTGTGAATTATTGCATAAACCATGATGTTTGGATAATCCGTCATATTCGCTTGTCTCGCGTATGATGTCGGATATTCTAGAATATGTTGGCACCTACCCTTAGCCAACTATAACGAGAATGGGTATGCTATATATAACCTGATGAATTGCCAGAAGGTAATTAATCAACTACCAGATACTTAACCTGATGCAGCTGCACTGATGGATGGCTGGAAGTGACAGTACCTACTTTCCAAAACGCTACTTTTGTTAAACTTTTATATAAAATACTACCAATTATCCAAGTAATGTTATTTATTCCTCTCCCTTCGTATCACACTAAATTAAGGGTCAGAATGTAGCATTGAACTAACTGCATTTTAGCGGAAGGAAGATAGTGTCAAGTGTAAACAACGCCATAAAATAGCCTTTCTCCGTTTCACTTTCACATCCTCTTCCAACTTTCAGTTATTACACTTTCAGTCTCATGTGAATAAATTCAGTCGAAGGAGGAAACAAACTTTTAGCATGAATATATCCTTTGGATCTTCTCCAAGAGGGCGAGAAATGAAGCTGACCACTTTTTCTGCGATCGGAACTCAGACTCAACGAATGTCTGGTCGCCGATAAATGGAAAATAATAGTGATATCGTATTTGGGGAAACTGCACGTACCAAGAAGATAAAGATTTTCTCGCACGATCGAAATTCAATTATCACGACTGGAAGATAGGCCAGGCCAGATTATATCGGAAAGAGAAAACATAAGAAAAGCAAACAGAACTCGTATTTTCGACCTGATTTCGATGCAGGCTCACCAGCTATGACTAATGAAGGCATCTCCGTGTTAATTTCCTTTTCACCGAGGGAAAGTGCGTGGTGGAACGCGTGCGCACGTCGTAGGTGCTTGCTCCGTCAAGTTCGAGTGCATACTTTGCCGTCATCAATGCGGGTCCACCTCTTGAAACACCTATGCGTCAAACATGCACCTAGTTCTTTTTTCAAAGGTATTTCAGAGCAGGTTTGGGTCATTTGCTAATTGAAACAGGAAAGATCATTCATTCTGCATCTGAGCTCGTAAGTGGGGTACATTATTCTTCGACCCCTTTCTCTAGGCTCAGTTTTGATTGTGAGATGGTCGGTTATAGATACAGTAGCCCAGAAAGAGAAGATATCTTGCGTTTATTGCTCTCGGTTTTACGAATATTACCGAGTGAAACTCTTCGGCTGAAGTAGTATGTCATACTCAAGTTTTCCACCAAGAATTTTGTCTTGATTTCTTACCATGGTTGAGTGTCTATGTAAAACCAAATCCTCGGTGTACACGTATATCGACGCCGAGTTGACCGTATAATATTGGAGTTAACTTAAAGAAATAGATAGAATTTTTGTTAAGTCTCATCAGACTTGTCCAATTCGCAATTCTTTTAAGCCGAATTAAAAATGTTACATATAATAAACAAAATCACCTTAGTTGAGTAGTCCATCATCATTCCTTTTCTCTTATTAGTAAATTACCAGATCCTACTGAGTGAAATTTACAAATATTCTAGTAAGGTGGCCACTGAACCGTAAAACCGTGAATCAGCTGCGAGTTTTGAAAACCATGAAAAAACCTTGAACTAGCCGTGAATTTCACGTGTAAACCTATATTTTTGGCATTTGGTGGCATTGATTGTTCAATCAGATTTTAAGGTGGCACAAAAGCCGGTGTGGACACTTCAAAGCCTGAGAAACCATACGAAATAAATCAATATGGAAGCTTTAGAGCCTCAAAAACCATACGGAATCACACCAAGAAGACTCATCACCTATACATCGTATTTTTTTTAATAAGACAGCCTTTTTTTATGACTTAAGGCTTCAAAGCACTTCTACCCTTCCTTCATTCCTTCCCTTACCTTGATGGAGCGAATGACCTCAGTTGTCCGTCACCTCCCTGAATAACCAATCAGCCGATTTCTTGCATAAGTTATAAACCTTTCACGGAGGTATTTCAGAGTAATCTCATGTACACCGTAAGTTTATCGATGGCTTCGATCGATTAATTATAGGTCAATATGTTATGAGTTACGGAAATACGGTTTCCTAAGATTATGACTACCAGTTTTGAATCGTCTTCAAGTTAATAGACATAAAATCAAAATTGTCCGGGGGAGTCACTGAATCCAACCCGAGGCCCACGAGACAGGTACTTAATTAGCCTGAATTCAATTCCGCTTATATTATAAATACATACATAAAGTACATAAAATGCTCATTCAGTATACCTGTTGATCTCGTCAAGACTTGATTTTTGGGACAAATTTAATGATCCATTCCGAATTCTATGGAGTAGCATTGTGTGATTTATATTTCTTTGACTTAATTTAATTTTAGGCTTTAAACAGTCCCGTGAAAACTTACAGTTTCAATGGAATATATATTGCATTACTTTATGAGTAAACAATTTTCAGGTTAATTCTTCACGGGTTTCCGTCCGGGTTAATGACTCTACCTTCTCCTCTGCCGACGTTTTGAAGGAAGACTTATTCTTCTTCATCAACGGCCCTGATGACGAAGGATAAGTCTTCCTTCGAAACGTCGGCAGAGGAGAAGATGGAGTCAGTAACCTGGATGGAAGCCCGTGAAGAATTTACCTCAACTAATCGCCGAGAGAAAATCAAACCCTAAAAACAAGTTTCAATTTGATGCATTCATTGTGTACTTTAAGCTGATGAAAATGTTGTCCATAGAGCTCTACAATTTGTGAATATTCTTATATTTTGTATCGCAGTGTGTGTATAAGCCGAATTTTCTGTTAAAATTAGCAATATTACATATTTTTACGAAGTATCGAACGATATCGTGCATCGCAGAATATAGAATTCTACTGCGTATTGCACGATATTGCATTAATTAGCGATGCATCGAATTTTCTTCTCTCTCTCTCCGTACATCCTTGTAATATCATATCCATAGTGCTTTTTAATGCGCTTGATGCGAGGCGCTATGAGCGGGTTCATTGTAGGAATGCACGCACTCATAAATTGTCTTCATGAGGGTTGCGCCGTCGTTATGTGCACCGGCTGGAGACAGGCTGGTGGGTTGGCAACACAGTAAGTGGGTGACTGCTGTCGATTGCATTGGAAATCCGTGGTGACCGTATTGTGAAAATTATTAAGTGCATCGCCCTTTCACGATCTTATTCGTCCTTGGGTGCTAATGTTTTTTTCTTTGGCTGGGGATGGCGAATTCCTCTCAAGATATCCACACTGCCAAAGGCTCTTGTGAAAGTGAAATTTTAAAACTTTGTCTGTGTCCTCGCATGCAGGCAAATGACCACGCAAAGGAGAACGGGCGTCAGGTTAGCTCATTGAACATTCATCGAGAAGTCACCCGGTCGTTTGCAAAATCTTTGAGCCTTCTGATTCCGTCAGTGCATGCGTCACCTTTTGCTGCTGCCCTGCGAGCCAAAGTGATCTTCACTGCTCCGCTTTCGCGAGCTTGGAAATGCTAGGCTTGAGCATGGTGTCGCTGCATTTAATAGTCGCATTTACAGGCGCTAATAAGCGCCTTCAAGGTTTTAAAACTGTTGTTTAGAGGATTGGTTGTACTTAAATTAGCATATATATTGCATTGGAATCATTCCCGTATCCAGCGCAGAAATTTACGGTAATGATCCATCTATTACTCCTTACCTCATTCTAGGTGACACTTTTCCTTCGCTGTATTCCACACCGCAATTTGATACCTTTTTTGTCACTCCTAGCTGCTTTTATGCCGCAAGTTAAGGTTGCAAGAAATGTTTGTCAGTGGCAAGAAATTATAGTGCAGATTTCACGAGTAATAAAAGTGTTACCTACGAGTATCTCCCACTCTGTTTCATGCTGTGATAAATGGCAATCATTTGCTGGAAATTACCGTGGAGATTTTATTAGTTACTCATGAATGGCTGAATACCTTATCGGAAGTGGGATGGTTGAATAGAGATCCAAAGTTAATTTGACGGAGAGAAGCGCCGATAAATAAGTCTTTCGAAGAGTTGGGGAGAAAGATATTTATTGAGAACTTCAAATCATTAGATATAGATTTGCGAGACACATTCCGAGAAATAGCAACCTCCTATAATCTATAATGGAAGAGGAAGTGGATTTGTTTCTCTTCCGAAGTCTCGTGTTAATGTGATCCAGCTGTGGCGCGGCAAAATCTCTTTTACGTCGAAGAAGGCGAAGCCATGTTCAACATTCTAAAACAAAAAGGTATACAACCTTGACGGGAGCATCATGTGTTCGGCTCATGCAACATTTTTCTCTTGGGCTCCCCTCAATGACCTTGCCCTCCGTGAAATCCGGAGAGGGAACCCAATTTTCTCTCCCCTCTCCCAGGCATGGCACTGTGACGCACCCTAAACACAATTTGCGCAACTTGCAAGGGCCCTCCCTCTTTTTCATTTCTTTTGCCACCTGAAATATCGAAGAATTTTTGATCAAACATTCAAGTGACCGCCCCAGTTCAAGTCCTCCTTGGCAGAGCGTAATACGACCGGTTTTAATTCCACTCTTGAGCGATGAGTTAATTTTTCTCAACACCTCTCTTCTTCGTTCTCTTCTATCATTTGCCCATTTTTTGTTCCAGATTATACCTGTCTTTCTCCTCACCACCCACAGCGTGTTACCCAAAATGCCTCTTAGACATCCCTTAAACGCAAAAAAAACTCGGGCTGAGACTTAGGGCATCGTTCGGCCCGGCTAGCAATTGACGACAAAATTAAGAAGTCACTTGCGCCGTTTTTGTTCCAATGCCTACTCTTTAACTTGCTGGCACAGCCTTTTGAGGAGAGTTCTAATCACTTTTAATGCGATGTGCTCTGACCGTGCTCGTCGCTTTTCCTTCTTGGAGGCATTACCATTTATTTCTCGCTGCGAGGTATTTTAGCGAGAGTGAAATCAATTCCTCGGGATACAAATTGTGCAATCAAGTGGTATTCGTTGATGGCCGAGACTAATTTATTCTGTGATCTGCAAATATATTTCAAGAGGTTCCTAGGGGCAAATTTTATCTCTTGAGGTGAGAGTTTATACGCATAACTAATTCTCTTATAATAGCGTACTGATAAAATAGAACTTAAAGACGTTTCATTGCATGTCAATAATGCTCCTTCGAAGTAAAGGGAAGAGACAAAAAAATCCATTTGTTATTCGAGTATTCTTCATCCGAAATTAAATTTTAACTAATTCAGTGCTTGCCGCAATCTATTGGTGAATATTTTCACTTAAAGTTGATGAAAACTGGGGGAAATTTTCCAGATGCATATTCACCGGAGTCAACTATTGGAGTTGATTAATAGAGGCTTAGCAATAAAAAGCTTGTAGTACATTTTGTGTTTTAGTAGTGCACTACAATGGAAGACGGCAACAAAAGAAGTGTATAACTGAAAATCAATGAAGGAATTAGAGAGCGTACTTAGTTTTATTAGGTATAGTAAAATTTGGAGAGATGCTCTGACGAAGAATAGAAGTGAATCTGTGTACATCGTTAAATAGCCCTGATATCGTATTTTATCTCTGTCAGGCTGAGTAAATCTTCGCAAAAAGTACAAAACAATTATTTCCTATTTAAAAATTTGGACCAGTTAGTATTTAGACCGTTGCATTGGCATCCCTTACGTTTTTTCATTTGTCATAAATCATGAAAAATCTCCACCGGTGAGAGCTGGAATACTTCCACATCCTGCTCATAGGCAAGCAATGATGGACTATCGCCATGGAGCACGGGTCCGTGGGTGGTCTATTCTCGGAATCGCTTCCCAGAGACTAGAAACAAAAACGAGTCCGGTGTCGTCCATAAAGTCTTAGAAAAACGTTTGCGGCGCGCTGAATCCAGTGAACGAACGCCTCTCCGCCATTTATCTCCTTCGCCCAATCAATCAATCCCCTCCCAATAAATATCCAGAGGGGAGACCCGCCTCGTTCAAGTGTATTGAAAGCCTTGCTTTCCTCGCGGCCCGCACTCTTGAGTCATTTGAAAAAAGTGGCGACCTCCCACTTGGCCCTCGGCCATCCCGTCCACCATCCACCGCCAACAGCGGCCGCGACCACTCCCTCGCGCGTATTGGACCCGCGTTATGGTCCATTGTGAAAGTTCACGCCGGAGTCAGTCCGGTCCAACTTCGTACAATGGAAGATCACGCGCCGCATAATCCCTTACACGCGAAAGGAACACTTTCGTTCTCTTCCAGACCGAGATACAGTTACCCTCTTCCGCTTTTCCCCGAGCCCATTGGAACACTTCCATCCAACACCCCCGTCATCCAGATCATCCACCTACTCCTTCCAGTCCTACACCCCAGTGATTTTTTTTGCTGCTCTATGATTGCCACATTCTTATTATTTTAGATGTGTTACTTTACACCATATTCTGTAATGACTGAGCATTTTCGCACTGCGTAATATGTCAAATGAAGTTAAATCCTCAGCCCAATTATTTTTGTAAATCTTTTCTACTACGATGTTAGGATTTGACAGGAAACCTAATATTTCTTTACGTAATTGAATGGCATTCCCGAAGAGTTTAATACTTACATAAACATCGTGTGGTAAATTTCGGATTGCACGTAAGAGACTGAACTTCCGGGTAGGCGTAGAGCTAGTATTAGGGAATTACCTCGAGGATGTTAGTTCGTCAAGTGCTGGAGGTTTTACGATACGTCATGGCGGTATTCTTAACAAACTACATTGATTACATTATTTTAACCTTGTGATGATTTTCCAGGATCACACTACTCATGACTTCAAAATCCAGTTTTAATTGAAGGTTTTTATAAAGAAAACGAATTTTGTGAGGTGTAACATGGGGTTATTTGCCAGTACTTCCTTAACATTTTGATGATCCTGCCTACCTGCTTTCATAAATCATCAGACTAGTCTCAAGTGGTTAGTGGTACGATATTTCTGTATTCCCTCCTGCTCATAGGGAAGTAATAATGGGCTTAAGGTAGTTTGAGCGAAAAATCATTTCACCTAGAATTTGATGAATTTGTCCTCATTTAAAAGAAAAAACTGTCATCTTTCCAATGATATCAAAATATCAACCCCTTTACGTACTAATTTTCGAGCAATTTGGCTAAAAATATAAGCTGTTTTACATGGATAGATTATGGCTGTGCGCTGTAGAGGGATTATATTAAACAAATTAGGAATTTACAACACCTAGATTTCATCAAAAAACTAACAGTGTGTAGATTGCATGTTTTTTCAACTATTTATAAAAAATAATCTATTACTCACCTCAGTAATTTTTATAGAATCGCAAAAAAACTTGATGTTTTGAAGGTTTTTCAGCCGTGCGGCGGGAAAAAATGAGTCAAGTTAGAGACTTATGTAGCTTTATTTATTTAACTACTGAGAATTTTGGTCATATATACTATATCTTTGCACCATGAATACTACAATATTTATTTCATACTTCTTACAGACGCTAAAATTAAAAAAATAAAATTAGAATATGGTTTCCATTATGACTAGGGAACTATCTCGCTCAAACCACCTTAATAGCAAATCCACCGCTCTCACCTTTCTTGCGTATCCGTATCCAGCCTAATATCCTTCCAATGCTTCCCCCCATTCCTAATCCGTGAGAATTTCTATTCATTATCATCATATATATATTTACAGAAAGGTCTTTTTCTGTCATTCCGTATATGCTCCGTTAATACTGCACCTACATTGATAAATGAGGTATCATTTTAAACGTTGAATCACCGACTTTTGACACCGAAATTTCACTATTTACCCATTAATTTGACTTAAAAGTTTCGATAAACTCTCTTGCCTGTATTGCATTTATATGTTTAGTATAGTTTTGAAAGAAAACAAGTATAAAGAAAGTACTTCATGATACACCTTCTTCTCTATTTAAAACCCAATTACACAGTTTCCTTAACATACTTATTCCCTGATAGCGAGAAAGTGCGAAATTTTCGCACGGGTTACCTAGTGTTTAGAAAAGTCGAACACTCGGGAGATTTCACTCACCCTTTTCCTATTTTTTCGGACTATGGGGATGGAGTGTGGTACTACATAAAAAAATTATTGCGATGCAATTTATTCTTCTTGGCGTCGGGAAATGACCTTTTTGGTCGCGCGCTGGGCGCTCATGCGCGGAAATGTTCGAATGGGTCCGCCCTCGCAGAGAACCGCGAGAATAAGAAAGATTTCGATCTGGGCCGGCGCGTGCCCCTCGCTCTCATTTCCGCACTTCGTCCCTTTCCAAGCTCTCGTGATTTTCATGGCACTTCTTTATTCCCGCATGTGTTATTCATCGCCGCACCCACCCGCTCCCACGAGCCATTTCCTGAGCTCTCGTTTCATTTTCGACTTTATGGGTTTTCCGCACCCTCCCTCTCTCTCTCTCTCTCTCCCAACCCTCCCCCGTGAATGCCTAGAGGGAGTCGTCAGCCGTGAGAAACTTTCGGGAGACATTGTCTGATTGCCCACCTCCCGGTTAGGCGTTATCGCAATCGTTTGCTGACTCCTTCAATCAGACAACCAGAACTTTTCCATTCAATATTATATGGAATAAATTCTGCGTCCCACTGTACGTTTTTGCCGCCGTCGGATCGTCAATTGGGAGGCAGGAGACACCATATTTTTCGACTGCGTGCTGCAGTGTCGTTGCTGAATACTAGAATAATAAATTCGCACATATAGCATCCTTTCCTGACCTTATTATAAATATTGTTTTAAAATTAACGCCCAGAATAAATCCGTAGAAGTTACGAAGTTTTTCTTTGTGTTACGCCATACAATTCCGCAAAGTTGACCCGGATTCCGCTTTATTTACTCTTAGGAAGTTAAGAAATAAATCTCTACCAGTTGAAATGACCGAATGCATTTCATGAGTATCACTACCATTAAAGTTTCTTAAGCTTTGTTTAATATGGAGTCAAGGGAATTTTTTTGGCCTTTTGATTTTATGTCCTTGAGATTTGGATGTGAGCGATGCCTCTTCGTACATATCGATAGGCGCCTCGCGAAATGAAACCTTCATCGAGGAATGATCTCGATTGCATTTTGTATTTCTTTGTCTCGCAGTAGAATGTAGATGACTTTAGGTCTTAATACTCCATTTATTTAGGTCTTAGGTCTCCATTTAGGTCTTATTACTCCATAGTACTTAGTTTTTAAGCATTCAATCATTTATCTTTTAAAATAGCTGAATGTAAGGCACCAGCTTTAGTAATTTATTGCTTCAACAGGAAAAGCTTTTTTCAACGTTGTGTTATTTTTAGCTGTCTGCATCAGTAACCTAAATGTCATTGTGCATATAACAGTGCCTGATGTTACCAGCTATGTCCATTTGCATCAGCATTTAACTCCCTCTATGCCTCGAAATAATGTATTTTGTCTTTTTTTGATGGCTTACGTAACTGCAATGTGATCGCTAAACCGTACAGGTTCTTGCCACCGCCATTGTCCCGCTCGTAGCGGAAAACAGTGTCGATTTTCTAGTCGCCAATCATACTACCGCTTCGTCAAGAGTGAAAGCCTATAAGGTACTTAACGGGGTGGCTGAGTGTGTTTCTCGCCTTATGCTCCAGTTACAATCAGGAGACTACATCCAGAAGTGTCAATCGGGAATGGATGACTCATGGGTGATTTTATGTGGGAAAATTTCCACATAATTGTGCCAACTGAATTGTTCTCGACGCACGAAAATAGGATGAAACCGTCATAGCTGCTACTTAACGTATGCAAGGTGGATAGCTTGTGAAAAAAATCACTTCGACCCGGAACTGTGCTTTGACCTTCTGTTTGTCTGCTGATCTCTGACTAAACCCGCATTTTCAAGTGGAAAGTTGATGAGCCTTATGCATATTGTGAATGCTTGTTTGCCACATTCTTTGCCAAAGGATTTTAGCTTAAAGGAAATCAACCTTCAAGCATTCCCAATGCATTACACGTACTCTGATCCGATTATATTTTTCCGGCCAAGCTTGAACTGTTGTAACGACGCCATTATTTTCAGCAGGATGATGTGGGCTGCATACCTTATTGGGCAGCTGATACTTAGCGATATCGAGTGGAATAATCTGTCGAGATGACATAAACAAAAAAATTGTGGTTTTCCACTAATGAAAGATTTGGTTCCACCTAGTTTCGATGTTACTAATTAAAATTGTGTGATCATCAGCCAGGTGTCTCCGTTAATGTTACTGCGCTGCTAGTGCGGCAGTTCTTTGAATTTGTCGATGTTACTACATCATCTTCAAGTGAAGATCTCACTGGAATATGATGCAGTAACATCGAAACTCGGGGTTCAATGGTTGGTTTATGGTCACGGTGGTATATATTTGTCTGGAAAATAGATGATATAAATGCCGAGAACGCCAAAGTTGCATTCCATCAGCAACAGTACCAATAAGTACTACCACTAGCGCCTACGAGTGGTAGAGGTTCCATCGCAGAATATTGCGTATTTCATGGACAGATATGGTCACTACCGTTGGTATTACGAAGAACTAGCACGGAAAGGGGATTATAATCTAATATTAAAACAAGAAAGATGACATAGTTGGAACATATTGTGTGCAACAACAAATATAGTCTGCTGCATCTTATCACGAAAGGAAAACTTTATGGTAGACGTGATGTTGGTAGGAGGCAGATGTCCTGGCTAAGAAATATTAGGGAATGGAGCAGAATTCAGAGAATGGAGGAGCTGTTCCGGTTAGCACAGGATAGAGAAGCCTACGCCAGAGTGATAGCCAACGTCAGGGGGACCTGATATGGCACTCGAAGAAGAAGAACATCGAAACTAGTCAGAATCAGATGTTTGAATAATGGAAAATTACAAGTGTCTTGTTTCCGTCACTGTGAAACGGTTCCATTACATCAGTCTGAATCTGTGTTTTATTATCTGTCGAGATTTTATAAATGACGACCTTTTTTTTCTTTATAAATCGTATTACTAACTGCGTAATGAGTGAATAAAATTAATTCTCGTTCGTTGGTAGGTTTATTATGGAGTCTGACAGGTCGGAAAATAATTTTCATGCCGTCTACTTATCTTAATCATTCATTTATCCCAATATTTACAAATCAAGTCTCCTCTAAGGCATTCGTTCTGCCGAAACTTCGTTTTAATCCTCTCCTAAGTTATTAGTCTGGAGAGCTCGTGCAGTGAAGGATATTATTGCCAGTTCGGAGAGAGAATGGCCAGTTCGTGAAGCACTCGCTTTCGCCGGCTGCTGACCGAATGTTGAGGGGCGTGTTCCGGAAAGACTTCGGTCGAGATTTATCGCGTGGACTCTTAAAAGAGACCGCGGCGGTCGAACGGTAGGCAGATTATTACGCCACGAGGCGAGTGAAAGATAGGGGAGAAGTTTTGAGGGATGGGAGGGAGAGGATGAATGTGTTGTGGGTGTGTTGCGACGTCGCCGGCGACACCTGCGGAACCGACGCACGGAGTGATAGAGAATCTGGAATTTTTGAAGGATCGCTGTGATTTGCGTCCGAGATCGGGCTTAGATATCCATTTGTGAAAACCGTCGTCCAAACTCTTTAAAGATTCTTGAGATAAAATGTACAATAGAAACTTCAAGTTAGTGGAAACAACCACGTCATGGGCCTCTTTTACTTCCTCATTCTCGTTTTAGATCTCAGAAACCATAACTATTTCGACTGGAAAGATTGAACCGATCAGTCCTGAGTGACAAAGCATATCTGTGGGTATACGTAGTCTCATTTTGTTATTCTATGGCCGTAACATGCTTAACAAGCTGTATTTGCTATCAAGCATCGATGTGGACGTATCTCTGTCACGATCTGGCCATTGATTAGTCAGGGAGGGTAGCCTCGAGTTTCTTTTTCGTTTGTTGGAAAAACACAATTATAATTTCTATTTTGGGAGAGCACGTAATTTTTACATTGATAATTTATGTGAAAAATTTCTTATTAATTTAGAGAGAGGCTTCATTGATTTTTTTTTAATTTTACCAATGACTGTCAAAAAATATATTCATAAACTTCGGGCGGCAAAACTGGGTGGCAATGCCCTAATAAAATCCAATTTACTCATTCACCAAGTTAAATTTACCCAGAAATGTTACTTTTTGGTAAAAGTGGCTTATTTCAGTACGATTTCTACGCATAATTGGTGTAATTACTTAGAGGTAGTCATCGGTACTTATAATACTCAAGAGTAGCTAATTTTTACTTGTTTTCTATATGTTGATACGGTAGCTTTTCACTTCTCTTTAAGTATCTTGAAAGTCTCAGGTTTTGAGATCTTTTGTAAGAGGACTTCAAATATTTGTGCCCACGCTAATCTAGTTCTTCATATGAATCTTGAATAAGGCCTATTGTTAAGAAGCATCCACATTTTAATTTTACTATCCGTGGAAATCTGAGCTGTGCCTTTATTTGATGATGTTCTAAGAGGCTAACGGCTACTAAAAGTAAGCTATCACCGATGACGGGTGATCTCCTTACTGTCCTGTCATGATGATGCTCTTAACTCTTTTTTTGTCACAAAAGGTGTAATTGGCCTTAACAGTTGTGCACCTTTGCCGATAATTACCAACTCAATGTTAAGCGGCGAAGAATTTCTCAAGATTTTGCAAGGAATGTGAGCTTGTCAGGACAATTTATCCTATTATCTGTTGGGATGCATTCAATGTCTATTAACTTCTTCCAAGAGGGAGAGAAACATTTTAATCCACGTTACGCGTTGTGTTTTGCGAGTCGAATTGGTGAGAACTTCTCAAATTAATCGAATAACTGTGTATAAATTGAAGTCAACCGTGTCCGGCGAGATGTGTTGGAACATCATTATCAAAAATGAAAAGCAACCAATATGGCACTGTCCGTTTTATTTTAAAATTGACTACACGTGTGTCGCCTTTTTTGCTTAGCCATCTTCAGTTACTAGAATCCTGATACTCGAGGTACCTACCTGAAGATGGCTAAGTAAAAAAAAAGCCGAAACATGTGTAGTAAATTTTAAAATGAAGTGGACCGTACCATATCGATTGCTTTTCATTTTTGTGCATAAATTGACCCAGGAAGTTTATGTTCCAAATGTAGGAAACGGGTTAGCTCTCTTTCAATCGGGTGGTCGTCTGATTCCAAGCTAACGCATTCTTATCCACCCATCGTGCACTTATGGAATGCGGCACCGTTAGTTATCTGGTTAGGATAACTTCGGTTTAGAGAGCGTCCCATTTTTTCCCATTATCTCAATCGCGAGAGCTTTCTGCGTCGATGTTTATGAGCAGTGCCGTGGGTGGACGCACGCGATGGGGCGGTCTGAAGGAGTGCGTCCACGCTTCGGGAGATCAGCGGCAATGGGGATCGGAGTGCGTGTGTGGTCGCGTCCCCGCGGAAGCGAAGCGAAGTTGTGGAGAGGCATTAGGAAGTGGGAGGAGGACGTGTGATATATTTATCGTGAGAAAGTGCGGATTTTCGCTCGTGCAAAAGAGTCCACGCCTCGCGTCGCTAATTTGAGCCACAAATCGACTCCATCATATCTTCCCCTAGGATCGCTGAGAGCATCGTTCTGGTTAATTTGTGCGGCGGTGAAATCATCACTTACTCCTCGGAAACGAGACCATGTTGGATTAAGTTTATGCACTTGAAACGAGTCACATTCTAAATGGTCGGGAAAGTTTGACTCACTCGAGATTGTTAAACAGTAGGGATATATCCGCCCCCGGGTGTACTACGGGTAACCAGTTCATCGAGCTGTTATAAAAATGAGCTACATTCATCAACCCTAATGATCTTGAAGAGAATTATATGCAGTGTTTCCAGAGATACATTTTAAGAAATCTGAAGTTTTCAGCTGATGGAGTATACGACATTTTCTCTCTCAGAGGTTTTTTAAGAGTTAGGTAATTTTTGCTGTGATCCACTTCTTGCTACTCACGTGGTGGATGGCGTTTATTGAATTAAATATGAGGACCAAAATAGCGCACAGTAAGAGGCTCATGGCAACACTTTGAAATGATGTTGAGTGTAATTTGGGATTGAGGATACTTTACCAGTAATCAGAGGGGCACTGGCATAATTAAGACGTTGAGTGATCTTGTCAATTATATCTATAAAATATTTCGTCAATAACCTGTATAGCCTTTTATGCCAGGCATGATAAGAGATGAGCAACATCAACTTATTATATGACTCCTTGGCTAGCCGTCGTAGCGACGTGTAATGAGTTCGAGTACGGTGAGTGTGACTCTCTTTGAAAATGACGATTTGCCTTGCTCAAAGAGACTAAATTGCCACTAACGTTGGGCAACTATACCTGTAAACACCTTGCATTACCAGCATATTTCACTGAATATACAAATACCCGTAAAACTGAGATATTTTAGTATTTTTATTTCAAGGCGTGAAGTGATTTTTAAGGCATTACTTTCATTCCCCGGAGTTCTTACCGCGCTGGAACCCTTTATGGGGGGGTGGCAGAATCCTTGCGAGGGGGAGTGAGGTGATGTGCGAGTTCTGTCCGGCGGTTGAGTGGAGGCGGATGCAACAAATTACGGAAAAGAGCTTTCTCTCGTTTTCCAGCGCCTCAAGGCGCCGAGGAGAGAATGTCGCGGCTGTTTGGTATTTTCGTCGCAACGGTTGAGCACACCGAACGGCTTCGATGCGAGGCGAAAGGGCGTCCGTGAGTGCGATCGGTACATTAAACCGACTAATAACTGAATACCTTTGCCAGAGATCGAGTTGCAGATAGAAAAATATTTGTCACGACATGATTTCATCAGTAGAAGTTATGACGTGAAGCTACGCTCACTAACACAGTGCCCGTGTAACATGGAAATGTTTGCACAACTCCCGTCTATTATTCCAGGATTAAATGAATTCGTCCAAAATCGTGATGCCGAAGTAACCATTAAATTGAGCAGTTCTTCTATTTTTGTTGCCAGTCATGTAACTTTTCCAATATCGTTCGCTTTACCAACGTAATCGATCCTCTCTGAGCGTTGCTCTCATTTTGTTCGCTAAAAACCTCTTTTAGACTGAGCGTTTCATGTAATTGGGTGCAAGCGTGCTTGGGGACTCAAGAGTCAGTTGTTGGTTTATTGCACATGGTTTTATGTCCGGCCACCTGGGTTCGCAATCGGATCACGTTCACTTCGCCCAATGGACATGTTTTGTGGCAGGGAGAGATAGCGATAGTGTGATTTTTTACAAGGAAATCAACCGCTTTGGACTTAAGACGGATGGATATCTACAGTATTTTTTTCAATTCTCCCGCTCTGTGGACCAGCTCTTTCCACCGACTCTACTCTCCTGGTGTCGCTTCCGGTGACAACTTGCATGTGAATCGCATGGAGCGAAATGTTTTCTATCAAGAAAAAAATGTTGACAGATCATTTTTACTACTTGCGGTCGTTAAGTATATCCGCTTGAGCTTCCTTGAATCGAGGTGTGTAAAAATAGGGCCAGACACTCAAGAGGATTAGAATTGATCCGGAATGCACACACATCAATTATTTGAATGAACTGCAAGTTATCTAAAACATTTTTTATTCGTCTCCATCAATGAAACTTATTCTTTTATGATACCGCGGAGATGTTTTAAAATGAAAGTCAAATAATCACAGTGTGCTAGTGTAGGGTAAAGATTCTCTTTTCCTCATACTTTCCGTGTTCCGAATGATGAAATTTTATTTTATTCATGTTAATTAAGCCTGTGCTTACATGTGCGATTAGTTTGTACTTTGGAAAAGGGACAATAAATTAAAACCGTAAATTAAACCATAAGATTTCCCAGAATCAGTTGGAGATGGTATATATTGAATTTATAATTACATACTTTTTATCTTTAGGTAGATTTCAGAAACCACACCTTCTTTGCCAATCATTGTTGTAATGCGATCTCAGGTACATTGCCTGATGACTTAAACAACTTGAAATTCAAATTATCCTGGCCTCCGCTAAGGAAGAAGTTTCACCTTCCCAAGGTTCACATTTGTCTGGTTGTTGCTTTTCTGCATACCAAATGCCGGCAAGATAATGATCTCGTAACTTTTTGCCCATTATGTACGCGAAGAGAGAAACTTGGATAGGATAGGTGCAGCGATGCATCGTTTGATAAATTACACAGTGCCCAATAGCATAGTTACGGCTAAGCACAGGGATATTATTGCCGAAGAATAGGCGTTCAAGTGCTGGTAATAAGAGTAGAAATTGGAGATGCTGAGCGGAGAGAATTTCCCTTCGCTATTCGAAAAACTCGTAATCTCTGATCCTGGAATGCTCCAGAAGCCTTTGAGGAGGCAGCACTCTTTTTTCTGACTGTCTAAGTGAAGAAATACTCGGACTAAATATGCTTAGCATTCATTGAGCACAAACATGCTCCACCCCGGGTGTGTGCTTGTAATGTTTTATGAAGGCTACCGGTTGGAAAGTGCTAAAGTTGCTTGAACGGAATTATTTTCTCACGTGAAATGACAATCGCCGTGTTCCCCACAAATAAATTAATTAAAAAGTGTATAGAAATTTTTCTCCGGGGTTGGATGCCTATGGGCCACATAATCTCCATCTCCTTTTACCCTGCGAGCAGTTGCAAAGACTTTTTGTCAGGATGGAATAAAAATACGCAGTAGACTTTGTTGAGTTCCACAAAACACAATTTATCAAAACTGTACAATCGGCTTCGCCGGCTATGGTATCCTTACTGTGGTTGTCGCTGTGACACATATGTGCCTTAGGATGTCATAGTCAACGAAACCGGTTGTACATGTAAATAAATTGAGTTTTTATGAAACTCAACAAAGTCCATTTCATATTTATCTTCAATAATGCAGGGGTTTCACCAATTGATTCCCGACAACTTTAATTTTATTTTGACTAGATGTTTGGAGACAAGGCTTGACAAAAGGAGGTAAAAATAAAAATGAATTTGGCGATAGGACCGAATGTTACATGTTTTGTAGGAGCAGAGTCTCGGTCTATTTTTGACACAGTTGTGAATGGTGTGAGGAAGGAAGGAATTAATGTGCCTCTCTGTTTGGCGGTATATTTTCCCTATTTTGTCGTATTATCGTATTTCTTGTCGCTTTTTTCTGTCCTACTGATATAGTAGGTGGATAATATTAATAGCCGCCGTATCGCCCTGGCACTCGTGCGATCTGAGTTCTTCCTGTCACCTTAGCCATGCGTGTAGCCTCCTGATTTTCTCGAGGATCCCAACCCAGTCCCCCTCATACTCGTATCACATCTTCTGTTCGCTCGAAATATTTTGGATCAAAGCGTTCTGATTTCCTTTTTATCATATTAGATCTTCCAATGCTCTATCCGAAATGCTTCCGGTGTACCCGAGATGAGACATATCAAGAGTGGAGGAATATTAATTGGAGGACCTTCCTGGTCTTTGTTGAATAAATATCTCTCTATGTACATCTACATCTACATACTACCCCTCAAGCCGCCTCAATAGGCGTGCGGCGGGGGGTGTTAGGACACCAGCCGTTTACATATACAAAGGAAACGCTCTAATGAAATTACGCCTAGCATTTATTGAAGTCCCTTATTGTTCGGGGGAAAAACGAATTCCCATACCTATCCGTTCGGCAAAATATCTCTCTTAATTCATCGTTTCTGTCGAACCTGGAAATATAATGGGGTTCTAATATGATGTTCTCCGTGTCGCTCTGAAAGATATCTATTCTCAATTGTTCAAGCAATCTAAGTCTAGCGCGCAGCCTCCGAGTCCCTAGCGGCTCCCAGCCTAATTCGTTTAACATCTGTGTAACGCTGTCTGTACGCCAGTAGCAGTTTTTGACGAATCGCGCAGCTTTCCTTTGTATTTTATTAAGTTCCCGGATTAAGTCTTTCTGCACCGGATCCCATATGCTCGCTGCATATTCAAGGTGTGGCCGGGCGAGTGCGAAATAGCACCTCTCTTTTACTTTTTAATCCGAAAATCTTCCCACATTACGCTTGACGAATCCTAGCTTCTTCAGAGCTCTGCCACAAATATTTCTTATATGTGTTCCCCACGATAGGTCCGAAGTTATCATAACTCCTAGATACTTCACTTCATCTGTCCCCTTTATGTTAACACCATCCGAAAATGGATTAGGAACTAAGAAAAATGTTACGTCACTTGACTTCCCCCTGTTCGTAGGAGAAATGAAGCATATTTCCCAATCCCTGGAATCTCAACATGTTCATGTATCGCACATGAGCTTTCACTGACTATCGCATTCGGTGACTCGCAACGCATTACAACTCCCTGCCGCGGGCAAACCGAGCCGGTGAGTGAGAGGATAGCATTTAATTGAGGTGAAATAATATCGTACGTGGAACGGGGGATTTTTTATTCACGGGGTCACTCCGACCCCCGCGTTCGGCGCCCATCCAAGCCTCCCCTGTGGACTGATTGCCCGTGGGAGGTAAGAGGAAGGATGTTACTATTCCCTATTAAATCGTCGCTTCGCTGATAGTGAATCCTCGATTGCCGGATTGTGCTTGTGGTCTGGAACCTTAGGAGCAAGTAGGCGGCGAGTCCTAGATGGCACCAATAATGCATTTGAATTGAATTTCATATGCATTTGAAAGTGGAAATTTACATTTCTGTTGACAAAAGTAGTTGGACGTGCATATTATAAATAGTCAAGCATGTGGGAATCAGTTTACATTAATACGAAAAAGAGATGCATTTATGTAAAATTTTCCGTTGTCATTTGGGACAGATCCTTAATTGAGAAAAACTTTGATGTTTGTAGGGAATTCACTGAATACCTCTTGAGACAAATTCTTCCATTCTCATTTATTATGTAGGAAGGTTATTCAGGGGCAATAGTCTGGTGATCATCTGTCTTGGGTTCTCAATCCCCTGTCATTACCGAGATATTCCTAGCTGGTCCTAAGTTGGTGTTCACATCAGTGTAGCCTTCTCTTGATTGTGTTGTTCTACGTTTATTCCTGCTATTTCATTGCCCTCATTATTATATTTTTTGCTAGTTTATTTTAAGATATTCTTAATTATTTTCTCGCCAGATATTTATCATTTTGTGAATTTAACTGCTAAGTGAACTTCTCTTGCATTTCAGCTTTAATTCTTCTTTTTTGCTCTGTATACGCATGTCTCATGTCAAGTTCATTAACCAAAGCATTCAGATTATCAGAGAATGACCTTGATGAATGCATGGCTACGTTTTGATTACTTAGCTCAAAATACCTCAAACGGTACTCACTTCACTCTTATTATTTATCCTTTCTCCGGTGTCATTTTTATTTGCTCACACGGCAATGAAATTTCAAATGGGGATGTCAAGGGCGTGACCCTAACAGGTCTTAATGCGGAATATCACATATTAAAATGCTTTGAGGTATAGTTTTCCATCGTCATAGTAGCAGAATTAGCCACAAGATCCTCTTAGAAGGAATCGCGTGACCGTCTTAACGTTGCGATTATAGCCCATGCTTCGAATTTAACTCCTTAAACGGATATATTACATGGAAGTTCTTTTCGGAAGGTCTGCTACTCGTTTAAAAAAAGAGATTCGGATTATTGCTCTGGCAATAAAGAACATCTACATTGAGGCACAAAAACTTGTGATCGAGGGAGTGGCTAGGTGGCGTCTACTGAAATGCAGTTTTCCGTTGAATAATTCGTCAATGCATTAAGCATAATGTGAGAAATACGGAAGTGTACTGAGGGATAGAATTAAAGAAATCACTTCAGAGTTCTTACTGAGAAAGGAAATCGTCGAGCTCATCGTGAGGTATAGTTAGTTTTAAGGAAGTAAAATGAAAGTAAAAACTGAATAATTGATAATCGGAAAAAATTAATAAATTACCAGTAATTGCATCATGCAAAAGTGGTACCCTTGTGATGAGGAATTATCCTGAATACATGGGAAATAATTAATTAAATACATTTTTTTTATATACCACGTTTTTAAAACTGACTAAAAAGTATAAAATAATATTCCCTGGGCCCTTCTAAATTTTTGAGGGTGAATATATAATGGCTATGGAGATATTGTAAGACTTGAAGAGAAAAACGTGGGGCGCAGGCAACCCATGATAATTAAGGAGGAGTAAAGGGACCAGGTGTCGTTGAGCAAACTCCCACAATTTAATACTATTTGCAATGCACTGAAATTGGCTGTGAATTCATCCGGATTATCTACTTCTATTATCTACTGCCTGCGCCCCACGTTTTTCTCTTCAAGTCTTACAAATATCTCCATAGCCACTAAATATTCACTCTCAAAGTTCTAAAAAGGGCCTAGGGAAAGCTATTTTATACTTTTTAGTCCGTTTTAAAAACGTGGGATATTAATTTTTTTATATTTAATTAATTATTTTCTGCTTTTTAGTCTTATGCCCGGGTGAAAGTTTCCAATCGATTTTATACATCTTGATGAGACTCAGACAGGGACACACAGGAAATTCCCAATGCATTTAACATTCTGTTCAGCTGACAGTGTGTGGAATTGAAATAATTAATTAATCTTTAATTAATTAATTAATTATTATAACATGTAGCTAACATTGCATTGTCATCCACTTCTGAGCTAAAGTTAAAATTACAAGCCTCTACTAGCTCATCAGTAAATATTTTAATTAATTATTGTTAAATAATTAATCAATTAATTGTTGTAATAGATAAATAATATTTTATTGTCATCCACTTATGAGCTATGGTTAAAATTTCAAGTTTCTAGCTGATCGGGAAGTTAGTTTAAACTCGGTTGCAATATTCCACCCAGACAGACAGACATGACGGAAACCGAACTAATATAAACGTGGTAAAAAGTTCAGCTGTGAATTAAAAAATAGTAAAATTAACGAAAGTTCAACGCTGTGATTCATTTAATTGTTTTTTAATTATATTGATTAATGACATGCAATGCAAGCATCCTTACGTATTGATATTGATGCGGCCTGCTACGTACATTTTTCACTCAGAAAAAAACCCGAGCGGTACTTACGCCACCATTCTCTGCTGATTGCCGTGAATGAATTCCGGCTGTCCATTACCCCCGAGGGTCGCTTCCCACTTACGTTTCCAATCCCACGCTCTCAATATTAATGGTTTACTATCGTGCGCAAGGAGGTGGACCAGCTGTTTGCGCCTTCGTCCAGAATGGCAAAAGACCGTGTCTTATGCTGCGCATGATATGCATCGGCCCTCGCTTAATTTTCCGGTTAAGTCGCCGATCGGTTTAATTGGCTGTTGGAATTCATTTCCCGCAACACCGAGGTTCATTCTTTTTTATATTATACGGTCCCATATGCTCCTAGAAATGGCTTCCAGGCTCGCTTGCAATACACAAATGTCCGCACTTCCTCATTTGTGACATTCACAGTGTTACGAAACAAATATCTCCTCGCCTGCTGGTTATGCTTCAACATCCGGAAGCAAATGCAGAATGCCAGATTGATTTTCGTTCCCGGTAGACTTGGAGGGCAATCTCGGGTACCTAGGCCTACGCCGATATTAAGAGCAGATGTTTATGCATAACCATGACGTATGGCATGCATCAGGTATAATTCCCAGGAGAAAGCCAATGAGGAATTTGCATCTCGGCTCGGAAATAATGTGAAAAATTTTAGATGAAATAATGACAGTTATTGGAAAATTTCCTTGCTTCCGATATTCGCTACCAAAAACGTGCGCCGAAAGATGGAGATGCACACGCTGACGTTACGATGGAGATTACTTTTGTGTGGTGTAATCGAGTCAGCGATCTTATTGCAATTTTTTTCCAAATCATCGGGTCTTCTTCATGCTGCAGTCTCGTGATTCATGAAGACATTTGTAGATGTCCGATTTTTTTCGGTTAGACTCACAATTTTAATCTAGAGTGCAGGCATAAATTTGCGAACAACCTTAGAGTACATAAAGGAATATACTGCGCAGAACTGGGTACTGGAAAATGTGGTGATACATCCAAATAGCGTCGTTCAATACATTATGCATTTTAGTATGATAATGATGTTTGTGGTGCTAATAATTTAGACTGGGTTAGGTACCTAGGGGATATAAAGGAAGGCAAGAAAGAGCTGCTAGCTTGTTTAATTACATTTACAGTTAGTGATGACATAAGATTTCAAGAAGAACAGAGGTGAACAGAGATTTCCTTTACGAAGTGAAGTTTGAAACAGCCTAAATCGACTGCGACAATTTGTGGCAGATATTTTATTTATAATTACTTTGGAAAACCTCGTTATACTGCGATAGATCAAGACAAGCAAGAAGAATGGAACAACAGCTGTACAATGGGCACATCATTCTATTGTCCCATCAGGTGAGTTGAAAAGAACGGTAAACGTCAGAATGAAGTCCTGTGGCTTATTTAAGCACCGTGCTATCTTGGAGCGTGGTAGATGGGGATCGATTGTCACCATTTTATCCTTCCGTGACGTCGTGAAATAATTATATCAGATTGCTAAGGAGTTAAGAGGGTCGCCTATTATGGGGTAAGAACCGACTCACAAGTCAGAGTACTCGTAAAGGTCAAGTATATTTGGATTTGGATTCAATACATGTCACCGTTGCTATTACGAAATTTGGACCAGAGTATTTCAAGGCAGGTTATACTTCAGGAATCTCTAAAGGGTATCCCTAGAGTGATAGTATAAACTCTAGTTTTCAAAAACCATGTTCTCTACGTCGCCAATAAAAATTTTTGTTCAACACTTTCTCTGTGTTGCAGAGTAGTATAGATATTTTCAAATCACTTTGTTTACCCTCGCGTCAAGTTTAAGTTTCCGCACAGGTTCACTTTGAACGATTTCATGATGTTACGCCGTTTTTTTAAACATTGTGGGTGTTTGTATTTGTTGGTTAAGGCATCTTTAAACCGCTTTATTTACTCTCGCGCCAAGTTTATGTTTCCGCACAGGTTTCAATCACTATGTACGACGCCGTTTTGTTAAACATTGTGGGTGTTTTTATTACAAAGATTTTTCCAACCTCTTATGAGTTGATTCATGAGAATTTCAATGCTGGAGTTATTAGTTCCTTCCCAAATTATATTACTGCTAATCCATAATATATAATTGACCCATAAATAGTGGGTTGGTTTTAGCACTGCAAGGACTGCGAGTTCACTCCTAAACTTACATAAGTTTTCAGAGGTGAGGTCACCGTTTGTTTTAAAACGGCAAAGGAATTTTAGAGTAACAGATTGGCGAGGTTCGATAACAGAGGGAGACGGCCTAAATTTCCTTACGTTACCAATGTTTCTCTCGCATCATTTATCATGCCAAGTTGTTTGGTCTCGAGGAGTTATTATCCATTGTTTCAACTTAGTCGGCCTTGGCCAACACAAACTTCTCAATCAGAAGGTGGTTTGTAATATAACATGAAATGGAATACTTACCGATGAATTTCTACTTATTTGAAAGTGTCTGCCTGCTCGTCGTTATTACTGGCTAGTTAAATGGAATACATATGAAAAATCGTGGAAGGGAAGGGTTAAATTTTACTTCCACTTCGTATCTAATTTCCAAAGTAATTCAAGTGTATTCATTTGTATGATTAAATTGCGTAAACGTATCATAGACATCAGTGAGTAAAGGAAAAACATGCTCTACCATTCTTCGTCATTGTTTTTTTAAATTAAGATCATAATTGCATTTATTTCATTCTATTTTTTAGGTCTGGTATTTTCCATTCATCATGAGGGATAGAAACATTCTTCTCTGTGTTTCTTTTCATTCTCACCAGGAAGTCTTTGAGATGTGAAATGAAAAAAACTCTTTCTTCATTGTTTTTATTTTGTACATTTACATTAAGAGCCCACATTTTAATTGCAAAGTGAAATTAGACTGAAAAATGTCCTATTTTTTGTTCTACTACATTATTTGTATTTTTGGTGTCTTTGGCATTTTTAATTCTTGTTTGGTAGCTAACAAATCAGAACAAAACTACGTAAACATACATATAGTCAAAAGTTATGACAATTAAGTGAGACTGTATTGTAAAACCAGTATATTAACAGGAATGCGATGAATTTCAAGTGGTTTCACCATCTGACGAACTATTTTCTATCCATATTTTTAATTCAGAGCAAATGGATCTCTCTCTTTTTAACAGGACTAAAATTTAACAGAAATGTATTCAGCATATAACTGAAAGTAGGATCAGTGACGTCTCAAATGAATGAAATTTGCCTCCGCTGCCTTTTGTGACTGATGACAAACATTACTTAATAAATAGGCATCCCAAGTCTCATTCAGTCAAATGCACTCATCGCCCTCCCATTCACGCTTTGGTTCTGACTCCTCACCGTTTCTCTTGAACTTCGCGGAAATCGTAACCATCCATCTTTGAAGGCGTCGAAGGCGGCGATGCGGCGAAACAAGAGGAAGTGTGTCTTTGAAAAGTGCGGCAGCCCGTAAAAGAGGTCGGAGAGCCCTTTTCTCCGAGTCGAACTGCCGTTAAGTGCGGCTCCTCCTCATCCTCCCTCCCCTCCCCCTCCATCCACTCCCACCCACACCGTTTCTCTCGGAAAACAAACACCGAAGACGGAAGGAGACTTGCGGGAAGCGGAAAGCTTACTTATCTTCGCGAAGATGCTTACGACGAAACCTCCCGCCGTTCAAACACTTTCCGTTTTTGTGTGACTCACCCTCGTCAGCTGTGTTTTCCGCGGTGCAGGCCTCGGGAGCAGTCACATCATCCTCGCTAGCTATCTCAAATGTAAACCCCAACGCCCACGCAGTCGGGAGCGTTTGACTTCTTGTTTGTGGAATGCTCGCGCTTTCTGTTTTCCTACTCATGGTTTTACTGAGGGGAAAATGCCGCAAATGTGGGATCGGTACGCATGAGAACTCACAGGTTTGGTCGCACAAATTCACCGTTAAAGCGAGGGAGATATCATTACGTATGAAATAGGTATCAATTATTTTGACCTCGCTGAAAACAAAAAGTTCACATCTACCAAATGATACCAAAATATGAGCCACGTATTGCCCTACTTTTCGGGAGATTTATCAAAACATAGAAGTCGTATTCCATGGGATTTGTTACGGCTGTGTGAACCAGAGATTATTTAAAAAATGAGGAAATTATAACGTCTTGATCGCGACTTAGGTAAATTTAAAAATGTATAGCTTGTAAATTTCTCTATCATTTAGAGAAATAAATGCATGTATCTATGTAATTCTTCTCATTGTATCTCCAAAATTAACCTTAGGTTCAGTAGACATCTTCAGCGTGCGGCGTGAGATAAATACTTAGGTCAAATTTAAGCCTCAAATATATAGATTCAATTAATCACTAAGGAGTTCATTCATATAAACAATGTTTTTGTGTCATTAATACTATTATATTTCCTCCATGCTTCTTACTACTGCATACAGTTTAAAATACAATTGGAATGTGGTCTTTTTGATGTGTCTAGAACAATCTCAAACTACCTCAAATACTAGTTGCAAACTGTAAATCCTAAACAATTTTACAATCATTATGATAGCACAAATGATATGTTTCGCAGTCACGCGCACAGGTGTGAAGATATACACCAAATTTGGTGAAATTCGCCATGTAGAAATTATTGGACTTGATTTTTCATCGTGAATTACACCTTCTTTGGAAATCCTAGAATTGACCATCTTTTTCGATGTGCTTTTCCAAGACAATTTGTTTCCAGTTCGTTAGTGCTGAATCGATCTAAAAACATTTGGGCCAACCTTAGATTCATAACATACCCTTCATTATGTAGTGTTGCAGAAACACCTGCTACACCTTTCCTTTTGATTTTGAAATGATTAGTTCGTAAAAATAAATCTGCTGTTTGAATTTGAATTGAATGAACTTTATCGGTAGCGGCGAGTTGGCTATTGCTTTTTGAATATTGTTTGTTCATAAACGACTCGTTGCTGCTGATTTGAAATACCGGTTGGTACTTAAAATGGTTTTTTCCATTTTAGGCCTGCAGATAAACATTTTCATGGATGTCCCTTTTGCTTTATCCACTGTTTCAATCATAAAACAACTATAAACGGTTTGAGAAAAACTGTTATTACACTGAGTTGATTGTAGAACATCTAAAAAATGGACCTCTCTTAATTAGTTTCATGGCCTCCCAAAATCATTAAAATTATGTTAGTCATGGGCTTTTGTGATTTTTGCCAAAGGATATATTTATTGGCCCCTATGGTATTATGTGGAGTTCAGGGACGTTATAGTTGGTATATTGCTCGGTACTCTGGTCTGACGAATTTTATGGGTCAAGCAGTTCCGACCTGAAGACTCCAGGAGGATAGCTAGAGAAACGGTCGTCGAGTAGATACAAACAACATGGAGGAGAACCTAAAAGTTAATCTTAGGAAGACTTCGAAGCGCCGTGAAAACCTGAGAAGCCCACTATAGTGTTGTATGAGGCGAAGATAAGAGTTTACTACTTATTGATCTCTTTTTTACAAAAAAATACATGTATGGAATGCCTTTACTTTGATCCACCCTAACATTTTAAAGCAATGTATTAAAAAAAAGGAATTTCATGACATAAATTCGTGGGGCCTTAATTCCATCCAAAGTTGCTTTCGCAGTGGTCGCATAAATTTGGATCACATATTGACCGTTATCATACCGGTTTTCCATTAAAAAAAAAAACTTTCCTAAATATGTTTCGGTAAATTGAGTAATCCAATCGAGTAGAATAAGCTTAGTCATTTCCTCTTTTCTGATAATGATCGAGAAATTAATTTTATTTGTAGCTTCTTTTTTCTTCTGCTAGTGGATGCAAATTTATGCAGATTTCACCACTCAGGAACAGTAAAAAGATATCATGAAATGGCATTATGAGAGAGATATTTAAATTTTAGGCCCCCATTTGTTAGACATGTTGAAATCGACATAATTACAGTTCCATAGCAGTGTAAACTTACCTTTCTTCCTGGTTTTAATGCAGTACCGACTAGTTTGCCAATAAGTGGGAATGGTAATTAGATGCCTGAGTTATAGACTAAGTTAGGATTTGCAAAGAGTTTGACCTGAACTTTGGAGTTATATGTCTCCAAAACGTGGAGACTCCCTACTGTGAGGGGATTAAAATAAATTGAAAATGCCACATATGAGATCTGGAAGGTATTGATTAAGTAAGATAGACCAAAAGATCACAAGTATTTGCCTTTATAAGTTGAAATAAAAGTTGCGGGAAGAAAGTATAAGAAAGTAAAGTAGATTTTTGTAGCTAGTTACTAGAGCTGACTGAATCTTTAAGAAGAAATATGATATTTGCTATGAGGAGAAGAGGGAGAAAAATAGGTATTGTTCAGAAATATAAAAGAAGATATATATGCTGAGCTGAGCAGAGGAATAATGGACTAAATTAGGTGCTGATAGTTGGTAAAGCTGAGTAGAAAGGATCTGTAAAATTATACTCAAATCAGCGGAATACGAATATTGATGGCGAGTTGATATTTTTGTTCTGCGAAGGTTACCCGTGATCCATAACCTCAAATACCTTAACGCATAAATTAGTGAGGCTTTATTTTATCCGCAAGTACTGCAATGATTCTTATTCTTACAGAAGAGTTTCTCATCACCCCATCCTCACGGCTGTTGCATCATAGCACTTGAAAATGTTTGAAAACAGCTATACGGTGCTCGGAGTGAATATTTAATATTCGGCGGAAAGACATTAGTTGCCGTGTGCTTGTTACCGGTTATCTGACGAGATGTAGATGGTCGTTTTCATATTCCAACCCGCGCGCACCACCACGCCCGTCTCACAATTACCCCAAAACCGGAGCCTCCTGGAGTCGGCCGTCTTTCTTCTTCTCTTTCCCCGTCGCCGATCTCCAGATCGGCCAGAAGGGCGTCCGCTAAGAGGAGCGGAGAGCGTTGCGTACATTTCTGCGAGTGGGTGCGCCCCGCGCGCCGGCGGAGAAGGGGGGCGGCCCGCGGACCCCCGCCTTCCCTCCGCCCTGCCCCGCCCTGTCCCTCCCTTCAAGGCCTTCGCGATTCCAGTTCCACGCCCTACGCACCGCCCACCCACCCTCTGCCCTTTCCCTCCCCCTCCACCCACCTCGCCTCAGCACCGCAGCTTCTCCATCGGCGCCAAAGCCTCCACACCCCCTGCCACCCCCCTCCCGCCAAGCAGCCTCCCCCAAGGAGTCCTCCAGTAGTACAGGCTCTCCTATACTTCCTTCCGTCCTGATGCGTGCTATTCTCCAACTTGTGAAGAGGTTCCATCGTGACTGCGTGAGTCAAAACGATTGAGAAATTCCACATTTTTATGCATACCGAATAAAAAATACTGCTTTGATTGATAATTTGCCTAATGCATTGAAAAGTAAGCAACAGCCGGGTACTATAGGTGCAAATTGTTCGACGAGTATATTTTCTCATTAATGCCTTTCCCTGTACGATGAGCCGACTGCTGCTTCATTTCTATTGAAGTGACGGATTTTGACTTCGATTTCCGCAGTTATTTCCTGATAACTCAAAAACCAAGACGGGTTGGCGCATTTAATTTATAACTATTTTCCTTGATTTGTATTTACCACTCACGTAATGCTTTGCGAAAATGGTAGTTCTTTAGTATTAAGCTACAGTAGTGCTATTGTTTACTCGATAAGGCATGATAGCAGCACTTGCTGGTTCGCTATTTTTTCAAACCGCGTTTAAGCGAAAATTGCTATTCTTTTAGCCATACTCATCTGAACTCGTCGTTAGGAAGTAACATCCGTCAATAGACCATTGCCTTTCCACGAGAAATAATGCTTCGCTTTTATTCCGCTAAGCTTCAGTTCATCTTATCAGTGGACTGACGTAATATGGTTTATAAAGTATTGTGCTTCGCCGCTAAGAACTGAAATTTCGCTGCAAGCAACGAACGAGGGTTTTCGTTCCCGACGGTTTCGCTAACGACGAGTTCTTGACGAGTTAAAGAATTGAACTAAAAAGGTCGTATTCATTGATTTAAAGTTAAAACCGGGTTAAGGAGGTTTTATTTTGTTTTGGCTGAAGTGCGAATTTGGATGGAGCTAAAAGTTGATATTCAGGTTCGCCTCTGGTTTTACCTGTAAATGGTAAACTAGCGTGCAATACGAATTCCTTTCTCTCGGCTATATCTGCACGGACAAAGGCTAGTCAGAACTGAAACGACATCACGAATAGTGGTAGTGAGCGTAGGGTGAACTACCTTGGACATGCCTTAGACTTGGTGTAACCAAATTAGGAATCCAGCAGCAGGAGTCTTCCGATAATCGAATCAGTCTCCTTCCTTTCTGCCCACTCTGCTTCTCGGTTTCACGATTGGTTTCCTCAAGGTCCACAAGAAGGGTGGAAGCAAAACTCGTCCCGTTCCGTGTAATTATTATCATCTTCCGACTTCGTCTTTCCCCTGCGTCTTCGCAACCTTCGCTGGGGCCCTGTGGTGGTTCCTTCCGGACCCCTCCCCATCACGCCCTTGTGCCTACCTCACCGGCCTGTTTTTGCACACACCCAGCCATTCTTTCCTCGAATTTTCACTCTTCACAAACTGCTATCGTAAGGTCTTTACTTTAAAAATCCCATATGGCTTTTAGAACGGGACGTATTTTTTTTGCTCGCCAATCATTCCAAAGTGCGACGTGTTTGTACTACCTGTTTCCGTATTTGGGAGCATGGAAGCTGATCCCTCATTAGTGGACAGATGGCGGGTGCCGTTCATGTGTGAGAGATAACGTAATACTTTGAATAGTTCTACGTGTTTCACTGGGCCTGAAAGTAATTGTGCCTGCGATACGTTGAAGGTATTCCCTTTTGTTGGTTAATAAATGATATTCATAGACACGTCTCAATCATCTAGAGACTTAATTACTCTTTGCGTTTCGATTATTAATTCAGCGAAAATATTATTGTCACCACTATAATTATGGCCCTACCGCATTTGCTCTGGAAATTCATTTATGTAGCTGGATTAAATATGTTGATGGATACATGTGTTTGTGACGTCGCGCAAGTGAATCCCGGTTGCCTCAAGGTCACCTTAATGACTATGCATGTCGATTTTACGATATAACTTGCTGTAATTCTTTCTTTGTGATCTGCTTTGAATCGATACTTCTAATTACGTCTCTTACACTTTATTATTTTGTTAAAATGACACTTAATTCCTGAATTAGGGAGACGAGAAGGCTTAATTACAAACAACCGAAAAGAAACTTCATGCGGCAGGTGTAAACTGATTCTAATGACGGCGGGATCACAATATCCCGACAATCCGGAATGGTAATTAATTTCATTGGAATGGTAATTAATTTTCTGGAAACCCACTAGCAAAACAGTGCATTTACTCGAATAGTTCTACCTTTTGCTACTATTGCAGAATATTTTGTCAGAAGTGTAGGTACTACATTCCGAGATGAATTGAATCATTTATGTTGTCTCATTAATGTTGAATAGAATAGAATAACTTTTATTTAGAACCTGGGATCCCATGTCCCCTGGGTTCAGGTGGACACATAACACAGATGAATTTAATTGCAAAAATACAAATACATACAAAAATAAAGATAAAGGCCTCTCCTTGATAAAAATACTCTCCTTGGCTGCCAAAATCCTACAAAATAGCGAGTAAATTTCGCCTGTAACTCCTACCCCTTCTGCGACTTGATTCCCCTCAAGGCTAAAGAAGAGCACGGAGACGATGCGGACTACTCGTATCCCGTTTTGATGTAACTCCTTTGTGAGGGAATAAATGACAGCTGAGGCAGACTCGGCGTCATTCGTACTCCTTATGACACGGAGTTGCAACGCTCCGCGGGTTGCTTTGGAAGGAGTGCTCAACATTACGGCCATCAAGAGACGCGAGACGAATAGTGGATCCGTGAAGGAATTCAAGGAGCGCTTAGCAATCCCATTTCTCATCGCCACTCTTTCATTCACTTCTGTTGTGTGTGTACCGTCATCCCAACCAACCTCCTCCTGTCTCACGCATTCTTCTCGCATTATGAGTGACAGCCCTCGCATCTTAGTCATGATTGATATTGCCATATGCTCTCGAATTTTTTTCAGCACATTCACTGGCGAAGAATAAAAACGGAAAAGTTTTCTTTATTCATTTCCATTTATTGAAATGAAATGATCGACCCTGCTTGTTCATACTTTCTCGACCTGCAAATTTATCCTTCTCTTTTAGCCTTGAGAGTCCTCATTTGCTCGCCAGACAGGACCGTAATTATGCTTTTTTGTGGTCATTAGCACCATTGACATTCGATTAGGTGCCCATTGACTTACTTTTATTTATTTATTTGCATATTTACGTCATAATGACTATTCAGAATTCAAGGGGGAATGCGGATAGAATCTTTATCCTCTAGCTTGGATGATCTTGTCTGCCAATCGAAGATCTTGATTGAGAAATTTAATTCAATGATGATACTTCGGAATGATATTAGTTTAGTTATCTTTGAAACATTTTTTGTTGTGCTCTGTAAAATCTTCATACACATTTCACAGTTCCATTCCCGTGCTTGTCTAGTTTATGACTAATGATACCCGAGTAATGACTGCATTGATCCTCCACAACAGAAAGAAGTATATTCTACGCCTGGTAAATTGAAAAAATTTAATGTCTTTGAGATCTTATTCACCATCAGTGCATCAAATAGGGGATTCACATTTCGTATTTTTTAAAATGATAATCTCGTTGTCCATTTTTGTTCGTTGCTTTTGGTTGAAGGATATTCATCACAGTGTTTAATTTGTTGAAGATAAAAAGTTGAAAAACGAAATGCATGTGTAACTCAAGATTGCCATTTGTTTGCGACCTAAGTCCGCGTCACTGTTCTTTCTTTGATGACGAGACATCATCAATGAGCTGTTACAGTCATGACGCATCCACTACGGCTGAAGTTTTGACAAACAATGGATGATGTTAGAGGTGGGTGTGGAAAATGTGGGATGCGGAAGATGTCAAGGGAGTGGAGCTTTCGTAAGTCTGCCCATCATCCACGCCTGTCTTCTTGGGAACTTCTGAAGGGTTCGTCCTCCAATGATTTCGGTGTAAACCGAATTGACAAAAATTTATCACAAAACCTAAGGTTAAGAATAATAACAAATAAATTATATAGTGCTGTCCACTTTATTAACTTCGTACAACGCGTGTTTCAGCAATCACGCAGCCATCATTGTACCTGATGATGGCTGCATGTTCTCTTGGTGTTGAATTTATTCCAAGGTTGAGAGATTAAATGAGAGCTCATACTCGTTCTAAGCTCTGGAACGCGTGTACGTACTAGACAAGGGTGCCAGTTCCTTGCCTTTGTTCTAAGCGGTTTTCGAATAAGTTCCCAGAGGTATCGAAAATTCGCAAGGATCGGATTCCTGCTGGTGATCCGCCGGTATCGACTGTGTTTGAACCTGGGAACCTTCACTTAGAAACTTGACTACTTGGAACACTAGATTGTTCACGGGATATCGATGGATAAGAACGTTACCTAGATAAACCGGGACCTGAAACAGAAGATTTATCAAGTCAATAAGGAATGAGCAAGGCATAGGGAAGCAGTAGGTTTGAATGAGGTATTAAGATTGTCTTTCACCACACAAAAAATGTTATCGTACAATGGTGGTTTATTAAGTAACTTAAGATGAAATACACGCTTATACAACTTTAGATAAAGTACTAAAGCAAAGCCTCTCTGTACCGGAGACGTGGTTAACACCTTCTCACGTTACGTCGCGCGTTAACACCCAAGTATCTAGTGTCATCAAGAGACGACCGCGAGAGCCGTCTAACTTCCTCATGGCCGGGGGTTGAGGGTGGTCGTGTCCGCGGTCGCACCTCGGGCGTTGTTCTCGACAGATACTCGGGGAGATCCACCGAAGAGGTGACGAGGCTTATACTGTTACGTAGATTTGATTCACATCCTCAGTTGTCTATAAAATTGGTTGGTTAATCGTCACTTGTCCTCTACATCCTAGAGTTAAGTTTTTCCATTCTGTTTCCACTCGCTTCACCGTAGATCACCCATCTTGTTATCCAACATCTCGTTTGACTCGTATCCTTCCTCTGAACATTTTCCTCTTAACTTTCTCTTCTACCCTATTTTTCAGTGTGGAATTCTTGCTGATCTTGTGTTCGTATTCAGCTCACGCTGCGACTTATCACCTATAGAATTCATCCCGCCTCTTACAACCTCGCCTCAGCTACCAATCCCCATACGTACCTTTTTCCTCATCCATTATGGATCCTCTTTTTATTTAACTCACCAGATCAGATTGCGTGATGTTGGTTTCGTGAACGTGCCGTGATGGAAGTGAAGCTGCGGTTCAAAGGTTGGTGGGTGGCTTCGTTTCGGAGGCGGAGGGTGATTGGTCGGTTTTGGCACCCATCGCTTTCAACGCCCTCAAGAACGAAGGGAGGAAAGCGAGAGAGGGGTGCCTGTTTGAGCGCCGATGAGAAGTGTGTTTGACAGCTCTCATGAATCCACACCCCTGCCGATAGTGTCCGTTAGAGATCTCAATACAAATAATTTGTATGAATAGCTTCACCTTTTCGGAGCCCTTTAACGGTATAAGAGGGGTATTTCTCTCGTCTCCTTTTTTCGTTGCGTGACGGATGTGCTTTGTTGCTCGGGTTACGGGATCGAGAGGCTGGCATTGAGGCGAAGTGGGTGAGGTGCCTCGGCAGTCGCGGAAAGGTGAATGGAGGCGTGAAGACGATGCTCAGGACCCGCGAGTGATTGCCGCCTTACGCCGCCGCCCAAGCGTCAAGGTTAGCGACGTCAAGTCTCTCACTCGCCCGGATGAGATGTGCTCACGAGGCGTTCGATGGTACCGGTTGGTGATTCCTGTCGTGGGTATTTAGAGGTTATTTAGACCAGTTGCATTGTTCCAGACGTTCCACAAGTTTCCCCTGGTCGCTACACCAGTCTTTGTAAGAATCGGTATGAACTTGAAATTATCGGGATCTGCTGTGTGAGGGACATCGTCGTCAGAATGCGGAAATTGTGTGTTGTTCAGTCTACGGAAACCAAAATTTTACACTTTTGAACGAATGTTTATGATGATGGTGGAAAATTAACGAAACATGTTTCATTAACCCGATAGAAACCTCTGAAAAAATTTAAAGACCTCTTAAAGGCGGATTTTTAAGCGTGGCCTCTTCGACATCTTTCACTATTCGCGAAGTAATTCTTAGCCCTTAAGACATTCTGCCTCGATATATCGGCTGCCTGAGGTAGTTGTAAAACACTCATAATGCCGATATATCGTTCCATTCTTAAGTTCTTCTGTTTAAACTTTAATGCTTAAAAACAGCAATATTTATTTGTCTAGTATTCATTTTTAAAAAGTTATTTGTATTTCAGTTAAAACATTTGGTAAAAGGATTAATATACTCAGTGAAAAAGTAAACTTGGAGAATATATTTAAATAAATTATTGAAAATTTCATTAACTAGGCTTGAGATTTTTGAGAGAATAAAAGGAAAATTCCGAAGGAGCGATAGGATCAATAGCTTCCTTAAAGACCCTCACTCAAGATTTGTAATATGAAAATCAATATTACAAAAAGTAACGGTATATTTTGAAGCGAGATCTTTGCGTTGCATCATTGGCCATTTACCTAAAAAAATCGAAGTTTTTGCCATTGATGTAAAAATGTCTTTTCTTGATGCAATGATTGATGCCTTTCCTAGATGAATTTTTGAAGTGAGAGCTCGCTAATCGAAACGAATGAGTGTAAAAGGCTGCTTTCTCTCGCAAAACTAAGACGTAAGTATTTGTAATCTACGTGTGTCATAGTCGTTGCGATACAGTAGTGCGTGAGTTCACAATATGACACACAAGCGCGTTTCCCCAGTTGTACGCATCGTTGGACGAAGAAGAGTGGACGCTCCTGAAAAGCCGGTGGGTTGAGGGAGGAGCATATTCGACGGAATGGTTAATGCTTCACTCACAGTTACATAGAAATGGAAGCATTCTTACGGAATTCATTTATAATTTATAAAAAAAGAGGCTGGAATATAAGATGAAGAGAGCAAAAATGTAAGGGAGAAAGTGGTCAAACAGCATGGTAAAATATCCTTTATAACATTATTTTCTCCCTTGATAAATTTCTGATTTGAATATATATTTCATTTTCTCATCTTCTTCAATTGAAGTCAATCTCTCCCTCTCTTTTCAATGAGTTTCTCAGATACGTCGTAAATATGTGCAATTTTAAAATGAGGCAGATATGGGTGCCATTCGTATGAATATTTTGTTAGTTGAAGAGGGAGTTAATTGACGTAGTCAAAGGTATCCTTTCACGATCAAGTCTCTCTACCGGAATTCGAACCGCCTTGGTATTTGGGAAATTTCTTCAATTTTTCTGGAATTTTTTAATATTTCATAAGATATCTAGTTTTGCTGGATGTAATCCAAAATTGCCAATCCATTTCCTCTGCTATTTTCGACTTGATTTGAGTATGATGGTTCCCAATTCTGTGAACCGTCTGTGAAATGGATCTTTTTTCACGAATATAAATATATAATTGCTGATGTACCTATAATTTGGTGTTATTGTATTTATAAAGTAGGTAAATAAGGGAAAATGTGTTCGCAGAACCCTCTTTAATTTCTACCAAGGTAGAGAACAGTCGAAAATAGGTTAGGGAAATCTGTCATTGGCTTATATACGTGAACGACAAATATGGAGGAAGAAATAAACACCGTTTTACTGGACGCATATTTGAAATTCTTCTTCCATCTCATGTGGTCAGAAAATTAGTCACTCTAGTAAAGTTCTAGGTAATAACTACAGTTTCCATTTACATTACGAAACGATTAAAAATTATCGATGTGAAGTCAAATAATGGAGGCTTAGGCAATAATTAATCGCATGTCGGACAGTTAACAATGCGGCTGCTACTGGCAGCGAACGTGGGGAATGCGGTGCTTAAGAATCGTGCCGGATGGTGGCGTGACTCGTGTGCGTGGACTTGAAGAGCGAGTAGTTGTAGCGGCAGAGGCAGTGGAAGGACGGGTCGGTGGCGTCTCTTGGCGCGAACGCCGCCGCCTTCGAAGGGTTTGGCCGTGGAGAGCGGGGCGTGCGGACCGGATGGCGCGAGGCGGGGGCGTGTGACAAACGGCCCGACATCGTGACGGCGGGTGAAGGCGGATTTAAGCGCAAAACCGTCTCCATCCACCTCTATGCCTCGACTACCTTCGCCTCTCTATCCTTCGTCTCTCTAAGACGGCTATCGTTCTCCTCCCAGACTCCCACTCAAGTCGGAGTCCATCACTCTAACGGCTCACGAGAGAAGGGACGAGGGCATCCTCCTCAATCAGCCTCAAAAGTCTTCTCCGCTCCGTGCACCGTATAGCTGCCATCCCTTTCGATGTATGACCATCCAATCCGCATTTTCTGCCCCCGTTTCAAGACCTCCTCTGTACTCTATACCTCCTTTTTGTGTCGCCACCCTTTCGTTTCTCCGCTCGTATCGACTATGTTCTACGACTGTGGTAACTCGTCCGTTATTCCTTCTCTCGTGATCGTTTGATTAAGTTCCGCTCATTGCGACCTAGAACGTAATATGGCCCAGGTTGTCAAATATACGGCGATGCTCATTCATCTATGAACGGCTGAATTGGAGCATCGGTGGTGGGTGGATTTCGTATTCGATTGCTTCATAATCAATGCCATTAGAATTCCCCGAATCTATCTCTGGTGGTGGGGAATTTAAAGATAAATTGGACGGTATTGAATTGGAATTTTCAATATTGAAACCATAAAAATTGTAAGTAGGTATATGTATTTGTAAAATACTAACGCAAACAAATTTATTATGTAAGGTAATTTTTATGAATAAGTCTGTATTGGTGAGAAAAACGAGAGTAGAAGTGCGTTTTCTCGAGAAAATATCGCCAAAACGATTGAGCTACAATAGGTGTGAGTACAAAAAAATAAAAATGGCGAAGAAAAAATACAGCATAGTAAGTATAACTCCAACAACTGGTCTTTAGGAAATAGTTTGAACGTATATTGAAGGATTTTTACGAGTGAGTCGGTAGATAGTAAATATTTGTTAGTCAGAGAATGAGGCAAAGAATATACATTGCGAAAGGCAATATTTGAAAGAGATTGAAGAAAGCATAGCAAGAGGCTGGATGTCATGTTTTGCAATCGTGAAAGACCATAGTGAAAAGAAATTCGTAGTGAAAGTGTGGTAGCATGTGAGAGTAAGGAGATTTCGGACAACCTGAAGGGGACTTGAAAACATGAAAAAACGAAAACTGCTGAAGGAAAAAAAGTGACGTAAAGAGTCTTTATATATTTGGAAAGTAAATTGTGTGAGTACTCACGAAAAATCTAAAATATGTCATGCTTGGGGAATGGATTTTACAACTGTGATAGGTAATGGGTTAATTTATTTTTTTTTAATTTTCGTTTTCTATCAACTAATCGAGGCTATCAATTACGCAAAGTGAACTTTTCTTATCCTGACAAGTTTATTGGCAGAGAGTACTGTGTAGAACTAATTTCGCTGTTGCTAAAGAAAAATTATTATAATTTTCCCAAAAATGCAATTAATTTTCTTGGATCGAAAAGGGTCGAGGCAACATCACTGTAAATACAGGCAATTCAGTTTAATTGGATTAGGCTTTAACAATGAATGCATTTCGATGAGTTTTTATTTGCCCGACATCTATTATTATAAAAATTAAGGAGGGAGAGGGGTCGTTAATGGCTTTCGATTGCCAATCTTCGAAATTTGGTATTCACGTCACATTCTTAACCCATTCCATCGGCGTCCAATCCGCCCTCTTTGCCTCGAAACTTCAATGCTCTCTTCTCACTCCCCTTATCCTTCTGGTACATTACTTACATTTTTATTCCCGTTTCAAGTTCTTTCACTTTCCTTGAGCACGAATGTGCGCGAGGAGATCGCATGTCCGGGCGTGGCCCTAACCCTAAACTCCCCCGCATTGTAAATGCGACGGAGCGCCTGATGCGGAAAGCGACGATTTGTTCAGGACCAAGGCGCCAACCGTCGTAAAATCGTAAAAATAAGTGATTTTTTTTAATAAGTTTTATCACTCCTGGAGAAATTCAGGCCGGGCGTCAACCGGAACACGATCCTTTTGCCTGGAGAGTGTCACCAGCATGAAGTCACCTCCATGTGTCCTCCTGTTAAATCTTTAGCCATTCGTGGAGTGTTGACCACCCGTGTTGAGCTTGGCGTGCCCTTCCATCCCTATTTGTGGCAGCTTTTCAGGGAGCTCTGCCGCCATGCTCCTTATTCAGTCATATTTAAGATCACCTCCGAAATTCTTTGGTCAATCACGACCTATTTTACTTTCTATGGTGAAGCTCTGAACTCAATAAATTATTAACTTCCTGTAAAGTACCCGAGCACCACTAGAACAATTGTACACACCTAGCCACAGATCTACAATGTACAGCAACTCCTTCGCAGTACAGGCAGCAAGGTGTTGGAATGCGGTACCCATTGAAATTAGGAACGCATCCGAAAGTGTATTCAAAACTAAAATATTTAACTACGTCTATAAATTAAAGGGATTTTACCCTTTTTCAGAATAATATAATTACAAAGCATATGGTCAATATCAATATCGGGACATGTAAATTGGATGGAGCTGTAGCCCGGGGGTGGGGGTTGGTACGGTTGTGGCAGGCGATGAGTGATGTAGGTATTTGTTGCCCCGGCCAACCCGCCACCCTCTGAATGCATATCATCCGCAGTTTATTTTTAGGAAGAAAAGAAAATCATACTAAAATATGACTTTTTTTTGTTAATAGAAATATTGTAATATTGTACATCTAAAGATCTGAATGAGGCAAATTGTGTAACAGGATAATTGTTATTGAGATAAATAATAAAATTGTGTGATTATATAAAAACTGGATATGTGAACCAGGTTTATGGTAACGAAATGCCCGGGTGGGTGGAGGTGGGTATGATGGTGGCAGGTGAAGAAGGGGGTAGGTTTATGTTGCCCCGGCCTATCCACCACCCCATGGGTATATACCAGACCTGATCTGTTTTATGGGAGAGTGTACCATTAATTGTATCATTTTGTTGAACCTAGAGTCCTTTGGACTAGGTTCTAATAAACTTATTATTCTATTCTATTCTATTCTAAAGTACCTGCCCGTGGGGAAAGTTCAGTCCATCATCCAAATTGAATCTGCAATTGCACACATTAAATTTCTGATCCATGCTTCTTCATGAAATAGGAAATGCTTCTTCCATCCATCCATCCAAAGGATCCATGCTTCTTCATGAAATAGGAAAAATTTTATTGCACTCCCTTCACGTTACCGAATGTCTTACTGTGCCATTCCTTGTTGTTAATCATACAATATGAATATTGCCAACATTGCAATAGAGCCTTAATTATAAATATGATTTATTTACACGACTCCACCAATCGGCAGTCCTTCATTGAGTGCGGAAAAATTCTCCTCGAGGCGCTCTTGAACGTTGTACTGTATCCGTTTTTGTCAGGATTTCCATTTACCATTGGGATGAATGAGACGAGGGAATCGATTGGTTACACCAATGGGCGGCAGGCGAGAGGCTTTCTAACTTTGTCAGAGTAAAAGGAGGGCGGCATGGCGTAACAGTGGTGAGCTATCGTGCTCTCAGGATTTGGAGGCTCTACGTCGGATTCACTCATCGACCTTGGACGGTGACAGCTAGGAACAATCCATCACATGGTGCATGGAAATGAGAAGTCAACGCTTACGGTTTCCATGCGTTGTTTCTGGCTCGTTTTGTTCATAGCTCCATTTCAGACGGGTCGGAAGTTTTTTCTTGGCTTCTTTTTCTCATGTTATTCAAAGCGGCAGCCCTTTGGACCTGTAGAAAAGTCATTAGGATCGTAATGGAAGGTGTAAGAGAAGTGCAAGCCTTGCAATGGAATTTGCTAGCTCTTTCCGGAAGACGCTTGGAGACAATGGTTATATGTCCTATCTGACGGACAGATTACTATACTTAAACTGTTCATTCATGGCATTCAACTTGAGATCAAATTTTTAGTGAAAGAGTTCTGCCACGGTCGGGTATCAAACCCAGGTCTCTGCGAGGGAACGCAGTGCTCTAGCCACCGCTCAAATCCTATTACCTGCTTATCCTTCTTGTTTACGTCTTGTGTTGCGACACAACTTCGTTAAAGAAAGCATAAAAATGTTTAAGGAAAATATTTTAATCAATTTTCCGTCATATCACGAGATAAGGATCCATGTTGATTACTATCGTACATACTTTATTTGAAAACTAACCACTTAAGCTCCTAAAAACTGAGATGCGTATTTTCGTTTTTCGTCGAAAAAATCTTAAATATCACTGAATTGTTAATCTTTGATGATACCTACAGCTTATAAATAGTTGACAAAAGAACCAAAATCTTGCCTGTATTATGTTGCCGATTTAGGAAAGTAATAATGTCGCATCCCCGCTCCCCGGACGTTAACTTCGAAAAATGAGTTTGGCCAGCTTTTGTTCGAAAATCGTCCACCGTGTGTCGCCATTTCGTAGCCGCCGATCCAACCTCATTATTTGCCCTCGTTGTCGCCGTCCCTCGCCGGGAAGAGCGGATCCCTCCGCTCCCGCTCATTATGCGACTTCGTGTGTACCGTCTCGGATGAGTGGTGGGATCCGTGTAAGATCGGTGCAAATGAGCCGCCCCCGCTCTGCCTTCGGTGGATCCTCCGTTCGGATGGCGAGCTCCTCTTGCGACACCTTGGGCGAAGACAAATTCCGTCATTTGCTCCGGAGGGGGATCGCTCCCGATTCGTGCGACTACCGAGTGTCTCATGCAAATCGTCTCTCCCGCTTTTAAGATTGCGAGTGCTAACACTGCGAGAAAACAAATGTGTTGAAGCGCTTGAATCCTTCCAATTCTGTCGAGGCGAACTTCGCTCGATAAACCTACGACGGTGAAATAGGTAGTTAAATCTTTGAGAAGGTGTCAGTGCTCTTCGCTTTGATGACGGCATTCTTTATCTATATCTTGTGAGGGTCTTTCAGTCTTTAACAGCCAAATTGCAACTTGAGTTTGTAGAATTTCAATTTTTTAGAGCCTTGAAAATTACTTCCGGTCACAAGTATAGAATTATAAAGTCTTCCACGTAAAAATTTGGATTCCTCCATCATGCTTCGAGACTAAAATTATTAAATTATTGAAGAAAGTAAACATCTTAAAAGAAATAGTCTGGGACTGTTACATCGGGATGTGCAGAACGTATATCTGATGATTATAATTTTTTTGGGTTAGTCTTTTTCTTTTCGCAAATCTTGGTATGCATTTCAAAGAACCAAGAAGTTTCATAGATCAGATTTCTGAAGATATTGTGTGGAGAAATCTGCTTAGTCGGAAATTAAGGATCGTAACTTGAGGCAAAAATCTTCGTGTTCTGGCTTCGCTTTCTATGAACGACGGTTGACGAAAAACGAAGAGGAGAAAAAGCACCTTCTCATATTATGGGCCTGAATGCGGACTCCTGGCTGGGAAGCGTTGGAATTTCCTGCATCTATCAACTAGATATAATTGCATTATAATTGGTACTATTCACAACCACTGTTGATGCTGTTCAAATATGGTATCTAACTCACAATCAGTAAAATCTTCGACGTCAATGTAATTCAATGAATTTGAACAAGTACTAATAGGATCATATTTATGATTCTGATTGTCCTACAGACTTGAATTATTCCCAGAATATATCCTTGAATCCCAGTAATATTTTTCGTAATATTAAGTCGTTTTAGCGTATTTAAGCAAATATAACCTTCTCTATTGTTGGCTTGCTGTCCAACTAAGTTCGAAACATCTGCAGGTAACTGTGACCCTTGCTAAGGGTTGAATTCATTTTTGTTTGAATGTACTTTTTTCCGTGTTCGATAACATGACGATTCTTGATGACTGATTCTCTATTCATCACTTGCTAAAGACAACCTCTTAGATGAATTCTCAAGGAGAGGTACTACTGTTCCTCTTAAATGACCTGGTGGCTGAGGAACAATTTTATTGCGTGGGAAACATTCCCTGCTTACGTTTCTCGCAAGAAATTCCTTTATGACGCCTTTTTATTAATATGTTTATCATGTTTATTTTTGAAAGTAAAGAAGCAAAGCGATTAGCGTGGCCGATGTATCCAATGTATTTTATAGCTATGACACATTACCTGCTCGTCTCTGTTGTAACCGCGAAAAAGGTTTATCACATATATTTTTTTGTCTATTGCCCATTCCATTGAAAATCCTTCTGAGTAATCTTTTCATAGTATGGAAGCTCTAAATTCGTACTCTTTTAAGTATGAGTTATATTTTTCAAGGGTACGAATTTCGTTTATGCTTCCAATTTATTCCTCACTTCCTCTTAAATGCTTGCATAACTAGCGGGAGGTTCCCGTTGAAATTCTAGCAGTGTTAAAAAAATTGAACATATTTTATAAGAAAACCACAATGCCAGAAGAATACTATCAGCGCGGTCATTTGAGGAGTTCGTAACCTATCCCGTATGTTGGGTTCGTTGTAGAAGACACGATGACCGTTTTCCAGTTGCACGGGGAGATGAGTGACTGTTGGACCACTTTCATGCACGGGAGACCCAAAAATGGACCACGCTGACTCATTACTACTTAAATAGCACCCAGGTTGATAGATGGTCACCTCGTTCTTCCGGTTCTCTTGAGGCGTCTTCTGAGTGATTAACAGCTTGATCACTTCTCTTGTGTACAAACATTTATTTTCATTCAATGACTTAATTCAGTTGCACTATCCAACGTTGATATGAGTGTCGAGTATCTTAATTCGGATCGAAAAGTATGGTAAAATCCAGCGCTTGACAACGTCAAAAGGAGCATTTTCAGCAACAGCCATGTTTATTTGACCTATGAATCCTACATCACCCGGACTGCGCCTTCGGCATAAAGGGTAGCCATAATCATCGGTTTCGGTTTGCTAAATACAAAATATATAGTGACTCTTAGTGCACTTACCGATTTTCGTGCACGGATAATGTTCCTTGCGCGGAATTTCCGTTCTTCTTTCGGGTAAAAAGCATGTAGTGAATTAAATATAATTTCCGCCATCTTAAAACAGATTGAAGTTTTGGAACAGATGGGTCTATATTTGAACCAGATTTATAGTTGGTTTCCCGTCCGTAGGTTGGGTTGGGATGAAATTTGTGCGGTTCTTAGTGTAACCCGAGAAAAACCACGGGGAGATGCTCAAGAGATTGCTGGTTGGCATGTCTTTGAGCGTCAAAGTCTAACCTTTGTCTTTTTTTGCAAAGGCTCATTTTCTCGCAAAGAACACATTCATCTTGTTTTAGAAAATTGATTCGAAAGGTTACTCTTTTTTTTCATTAGGCATGTTGATGGATATATTTTTAAGTCCAAGGTGGGGAATCACAGCGGCGAGTGAGAGTCTTGAATAGGCAACTCGATAATTGAGTGAATGTATGTTAACTGCACTTTTACACTTTCAAGCATATGTAAATGACTCGTAACGTTTATGATGTGAGAATTGGTCTAAAAAAGTGTTCGCAATCGCAAAATGAAATTCAACGGGTGTGAAAAAAATTGAACGTATTTCAAAAGAAAACCACAAAGCCTGAAGGCTACTGTCAGCGTAGCCATTTGAGGAGTTCGTAACCTATCTTGTATGGTGTGTTCGTTGATGTTCGTATGATGTTCGTTGACGTTCGTTCGTTCGTATGATGTGGGCATTGGTCTAAAAACCAGTTTTTAATCGTAATGAGAGGCAGATTGTTCCACTACGTGTAATACATCTGAGTATTAAACGATAATAAACAACGCTGTGTTTTTTGTAGCAACAGAGACATTACTAACATTACTTTTTGCTGCACGTAAATATTCTTGCACATTTAATTACTTTATGTGTATTGTTTACTACGTAAGTGTTCTCTCATATACATACAGTGCCCCTATGAGAGCTACTTTGAGAATAAAAATTGAAGAGTACACTTGTTTTAAATAAGCATTGAATTTATCGATTGCCCCCCGGAGCAATCTATCATGAGGCCCTTGGGATTCTGGGCCCTTCCTATACATTTTCACATTTTTTACATTATAGATTTTCTATCTACGTGCTATCATGGGAATACAGTAAAACTTAAATGCTTTAGGCGAGAATATCCTTTGAAAATCAAATCTCTGGTTATGTTATGGTTGATTTCAGAGAAAAATGTGAGATTTTTCAGCAAAAAAACATGATTTTCAGACAATTAAAAAGCGTTAAAAAAATCGATTGTAAGAATTAGAAACATTAATTATTTAGCCATCCGTTAAAAAAATTACAGCCCTCTATCTTTAGTGAAAGTAATTTTAAAAATAAAAAAAATAAACCACTGCACCGATCCCAATGCTTAGCATGGACCAGCATGGACCATGGGGGTCTTTGGGAGCCCTGAGGGATTTTTATTATAGCCCATGCTACATCCAGATACATTTTCTTACTACATGCCAAATTTCAGCTCAATCGGTTCCGTAGTTTTTGCGTGATTGAGCAAAAGACAGACAGATAGACACCATTCAATTTTTTTATATTGTTATGATGATTGTACTCACTTTTATTTTCTTATCTTTTGCAGGTAATTACCCTTGACAGTCACCTCTGCAGTCGTAAAATAGATGTAAGGTATGGCTTTCACTTGACAATATTTTGGGTAATATAGCTTTGCTTGCTACAGTTTACATGGATTAAAACAATGAATGATGTAAATAGTAAGTCAAATACAAAATCGAACTAAGTCTTAGATTTGTGAGAAGTGCGGTAGCCTACTTGCGAATAATTTTTAATTGAATTCTTTTAATTGCTAATGTGCGTCCTAAAGCTCGACAGTAAATTTGTTCAAGTAATGAGCAACTGTTAGCATGAAAATCTTTAAATTTCTAATTATCTTCAGAATTTCATTAAAAAAGTAAATTAAAAGTGGAGAAGAATCTCTCAATTTTGTTTACTGATTAAGGATGTATCTTTGGTAAAAGAATTCAAAATATTATCTTTAAGTGTCTTTTTGCTTGGCAAGTTACAATTGTCAGGGAGTTGATTTGGTTCTGGTTTTTTTTCTATACTTCTATGCTTTCGCTCTGTTGAGTTCGACGAATGGTCTAAAATCTATTACCCTTCTCTCGTATTGCATAACTTCGGATGCAAAAGGTATAACCACCACAGGCGTCGCACACACTGCATCAAAAGAGAAAAGTATACATTTTCCTCGAAGAATAAAACTCGGAAAAAATCAAAACCTTTGCAGTACTTTAAATTGATTGAACCATAAAGATAGGGCAGTGTGTTGATTAAGTGCGTCCATGTTTTTAGTAAAATTTAGTTCCTGTTCTCAATTGTTAATTGGGAAAATGATGAAAATAAAAGAACGTAGTCACGCCCACGGATGCTAGACATAGCACCTATGAACTTCCTATTGCCGGTCAGATGTGTGAGCCAATCACTCCGCCGAGGTTTGTTGGTGTACCCGGGTGATACACATGACTGACAATTTTGAGATCCTCTTTCGTATCATAAACTGATCAAATAATTTTTTCGCGTTGAATTTCCTCGCATGCCACGTCATTTTACCCTTTGGCTGGTAGTACAACGTGTCATGCCGTTGCTCTCTTAAGAGCTCGCCAGTCACGTAAACGTATGAGGTAGTGAAATTAAAGTACCGAACGTAATGCCTCTTTTGGGTGGATGAGTGAACGGAGTGCCTCGTACATCATGTGACAAATATTCGCGGAATCCCCGTCTGGCTCGCAGTGGGGCCCGTCGGTCGCACTCTTGCTCTCCCCTGCCTCTGCTCACTTGCCGGGAAGGTCCTTGAAAAGACTGGGCACACCTCTTCCCCGCTGGCGAATTTACATATCCGAAGTGCAGCCAGGTAAACTCGGCTGCGAAAAAAAATAATAGCCCGATGAAATAATGTGCCTCACACCACCTCCTGCGGTTACCCGCATTTCACTTTCAAGGATGGCATTCGCTGAAGTGCGAGGTTGGGATAGAAAAAAAAATCCCCAACCTCCGAAAAGCTTTCACTTGATTTCCTTGCGCTCCCACATGTATGTTTTTTCCCCTCCGTCCGTGCCCTTTGCGCTCTTCGCCTTCCTCATCTTGCTCATCATCATTTATATCGCCGGTGCCAGTCGAGTCTCTTTTCTCCCCCCAGGGAGGAGGGGAAGAGAGTGGGTTGAATTAAAAGATTCGTCGTCATATCGGCGCGCCGTAAGAACGCCAAATGCCATTCCACCCGCCCGGAATGATTTATGCTCCCACGTCTTGCATCATACCCCGGGTATGCTGTATGCGTGTGTTTGTATGGGAGTAGGTAAGTGTATTTGTGGCCATCGAGCGTGTAATCGTGGATCGGTATGAATTTATTTTGCGAAGTGCTCTTAATGGATGCGGATGGTGCGGAAAAACGGAGTAGCACTAATGCATCGCCGACATTATCATCCACTGTGCACGCCAAAGATCGTTTGCCCTCATTCTCTTTACGATACATCAGCTTCTCTCCGGTTGAAGGTAATCTTAATTTAATATTTGGGTAACGATTATTTTTCATTTCATTTTATCCTTGTGGTTTACCTTGGCTTGCGGATTTACACCCATTTGGGATCGGCACTGGGAGAGTTTTACCATCAAGCTATCAAGCCGGTCTTTCAGTAAGAAACATTAGCCGTGGTATTTTGAATACGTAGTTAACATAATGTCGTGTTATAAGTTTTTCTCGTAGAAAGGTTGGACTGTTGTGTTCTCTGATTTTCTGAACGTTCTTCCTAGAGGGAATGGGTTGCTGTGGTGGCTACAATACAGGCTTTCCATTCTGTCTTTAAACTGTTTATTTCCTTCTTAGTATTCAGCGATTGCTTTCCCTTGTGCATGAGTTTCTCTTCTTGAAAAATGTTTGAATTGTATTATGGTGTCATAAAAAGATAGTCTGATACCATCATCATTTTTTTTCTAGCTTAAGATTTATTCGCTGCAGCCCTGCATTCTTTTCTGTTGAATGCTTACGTACGCATTTGGTACGCCTCGGTACGTGATGGTAGGCGAAGTTAGGAATGGGTGGTACTCAAAAAAGTACCGGTATTTTTTTATGAGTATTAAAAAGCAATAATACTATACGTCCGGTAGTACTGACGAAAAATACTGGTATTAATGTGATTCACCAAGTATTTCAATTAATTGTATTGTAATTGTTTTCGTAAAAGTTTTGTTTTAGTTGTAAAAATTATTGAAATTGTTCCACCTCAGAAGTGGTAATAAACCTAAGGAAGAACCAAAAACCAATGTATACAACCTAAGATCGACAAAAATGTATATTTTGCCCAAGCCAAATTTGGCCCTGTTCAAACGCTCATTTATCTATGTAGGGCCAAAATTATTTCCTAGATTGTCGGATGATGTAAGAGGTTAAAATAGTCTAACATCTTTTTTGAAAAGAGTAAAAAATTGGTTACTTAATGTAGAAAATCCAGATGTATTTTTTTGTTAATAGTACGGTTAATACTCACTATATATTGTATGCACGACAGGTTGAGATTAAACAACAAATTGTTATCTTTTCATGCATTTATTTATGTCTCGTATCTGGTCTCAGTTTACTTATTTTTGTCAATTATTCGTATTGTAATTTGTCTTGAGGTATCCCAATACAGGCAATGCCTAAAAGGGATTCCTAATTTATCCTTATTTATTTGAAATGTAAAATATGCTTTTAATGTTGATTCCACGGATAAATAAATGTAAAAAATTACAAATTAGCATACGTTTCACCCTAATTTTCCGGTATTTCGGAAAATTAGAATATCATTCCAAAAAGTTACGCAGAAATGTCCATCCATCGGCATTTTTAATGAACATTCATCGCGATTGAAAGATCCCGGCGGCTTTCCCGGCGTAAAACGATGCTGGGGGTTGTTGGTGTTTCCGACCGGGTCAACCTCTCCATTTCTGCCGTCGTTTCGATGAAAGAGTCGTTCATCGAAACGGTCGGACAACCGCCATCATTCATTGGGAATGTACATCGGCTATTAAGTAAATACTTTTTATTTTACGCTGCATGTTTACGCTTGTCGCTTTTTGTTGGAATGATTTTAAATCATATGAAGAATGATCGGTATTGTTTTAATGTTGTGGTCAGATGAAATCCCCTGTTATAGTGATCAATCCTTGCGGTCGCACTAATGTTTAACTTACAGGGATAAATATTTGTATTTATTCGGTGCAAAATCATCGATTATCTGGTGTTCGGCATGCGTCAAAAATATACACTTACCTATTATATCAATAATGATAACAAACATATCTCAACTTCACGGTTATGTGAACAAGAAAAAAAGACTGACATATTACGAGAAGATTTGAAAATTTGGTGTAGTTAGTAAATTTTCGTCGTTAGTTCCGTTAGTTGACGCAAGATGGCAGCACTGTCTAAATACAGTTATTTTTAGTACCGATACCGTCGGTAGCACCGATTATAAATACTGGTCGGTACTACCGGATTAAAAATTAGTAATCGGTACTACCGAATACCGGTATTTATTGCCCATCCCTAGGCGAAGTAACTTTGATGAGTTTTAACAAGTGAATAAAGGAAGAAGACTTCATAATCTTCCACGCATTTAATATGTAATAATTTATATTTCATATTCTATTATATTCAATTTAATATCTACTAAATGGTTTAGGTGTTAAAATATCTCAGAATATATAGCTCTGATGATGATGTGTTAGCATCTAAGTCGGCCTGTTTATACATTCAATTTTAATCAGAATATTACCAAGTGTTCTTTCTTTACTCTCACACCGATAAATTTTCTTTCTAGCATCCCTCGTTGTTCGCTTGGTATATCTGTCCGACGGTCTTGCATATGGGGCCTGCCCTCCTATTTTGCCATCCGATATGTATATTACTATTTAATGCTGTCTCAGGGAGTTAGTTCCCTCACTACCTGCTTTTTCTTTTTCGTATTGTGTTCCTCACTATATACCAGTCTTCTCTATATACCTATCTTTCGCAATTCTTATTTTAAATTTACTCCTCCATTGTACCTTATTTATTATTTCTGCGATATACTTTGTCTTCATATGATGGGGTGTTATTGATTGGCTCCTTCAAGGGATAACAATTAGTTTGGACACTGATAGTGCCGAAGGTGTCAGCCGTAGCCCAATTAGGCTTTGTGCTTTCGGGACATCGTTTGAAACGCCCGTAGAAACTTGCGGCACGCATCAGGCGTGGGAGTGAAAAGAAAGAAAAAGCATCGATCACAATGAATCGCTCCACGCTCACGCCCTTTTTAATCGACGATCCGTCTCCCCCCCCCCCCCTATCCTCCCACTTTCTCCCAATTTCACTTTCAGTTTATCCACTCCTTCTGCCTGCTCGTCTTTCTCACATCACGCCTATCATTTTTCACTTGCTTGCATACCATTTCGCCGACTTCATTCATTTTCGAGAGAAATTTCTCCCGCTATTTACTTGGCGATGCGCAATATTTGTTTTTACGTGCTTTTATCCCTCCCCATTTTTTCCCGTTTTCTCTCCATAGTACATCTTCCGCATTAGATATTTGGCGGAAGGGAAATTTTAACCCACGATACTGCGATGAGGATCAAATCAAAATCCCATAAACATTCAATGCATCCTTTATTCCGAGTTTTACGTTTAACGTGAAAATGGACAAATTACTTTGTTCCTTGTTACGCTATAAAACTAGCTTAATTTTTTTACGATTTCCACAAAGTTATGCCAGAAGGAATTAGGTTTATCTTTTACGCTTAACTGCGGATGAGCTTTGTGCCTCCTCGAGCGCTATTGATTTTGATATTACTGTGCTACTATTCCTGGTTCGTAATTTTAAGTTTCTTTTTCATTCATCCTACTTTTCATCCCTATTTTCGCGCCATTACGACCATTTCACTGTCTTGAACATTTGTCGTTGAGGACAGGTTTTTTTATTGAAAAGAAAATAATGAGGCAGAAAATCACAAAAAAGTTAAATTTGTATAAAATTATTTTATAAGTATCCCTCGCGTATGATGTAGGTGTCCTCAGTCTTCTTAAATTTTGTTTTGAATAATTTTCCTTTTATCCGTGTAAATACCGTAAGTACAGTAAATACGTCTTCGTTGGTGACACCCTACGTAGTCTTAGATGTGTGCTTTTACATTTATTTTGTTTTTACTAAATAGGACTCAAACCTAGCTTTTGATGCGCTAGGTATTCATGCATCTCTTTTTAATTCGTTCCCTATTAATAACCTGGAGGGACAAGAAATGAACATCTATTTCTTGTCCAAGCGAAGGGATCTTGGTTCCTGCTAGCCATGCGTGGCTGCGATACGTGGCCAATGGAGCAACCTACTGGTTATACCTGGAGAGCACTGAAATATCTCGAGAGCGATAAAAAATTGACAAATTACTGGAAATTGTTCGTGGGATGGGGCCATCGAAACGGTGAGAAAGTCTCTCCGCTCTTAATTACCTTTAATTGCCGCTCTTTAATTCTCTTTTGAGAGTTTGGCAGGCTAACAAATACCGTCGCGAAGCATGTCTTCGACTCGCGGTGGTGGCTCGCGTTTGATTTATGGTTTTACAGTGTAGAAATAGATTTCAGCGACATGGGCAGGAATACACGAGATGAGTTTAAAATAATTGATGAGTTCTCGTGAGATCACGTGAATAATCACCGAAGCCGTGGGATGACTATAAATTTGTTAAAAAGTCGATGCACAGAATTATTTTCTGTGAGAGCGTGCGACATGTGTAGCTGCAGGAAAAAGAATAAAACGGCGATTGATTGAAGAGTGTTTATTCTAAACATTCCCAATAAAAATCTATGTGGACGAAGTGAGTTGCCTTCGATAAAGCCCAAGTAAGCGTAAGATTCAGTGAAGTTATTGAAGGAAGTAATTATGAGAGAAATAAATTACATCACCTGCATAATATCACTTTACTAAATAATTCAAGTAAAAATCTGGATAAAAATACGCTTGATGGCGATAATGAGGTGCACCAATCATGAAATGAGGTATGGGAAAAGCTTAGAAGAAATTTAGCATATTTTTCAATTAATTAAAATTTTGTCGACGAGGAGAACTGGGCAAAAATCTCCGGCACTCAGGTCTTATTATAATTAATTCATTCTGAGAATAGTACATCATAACACATGCGATAATTGCATTAATTACAAGAAGCCATTTGGGTGACAGCGGACAACTTTCATCTTAAATTAGGTAGGAACTTGCCGGACCGAAATCGGCTCACGAACTTGGAAGCGTTTATCCATCACATGGCTGCAGAACGAAAGACTAAAAGTATCCTCGGAGAAATAGGACTGCTTCAGATTCGTGTTCGAAGTAACCCCTTGCGTAACCTCTCTGGGAGAATAAAGTGATTCCTTTTGGAAAAGTGACCCGCAACTTGTCGTGTCGATCCGGCGTGAGGTGTCCTCACTCACTCTTTTGACTTCCTCCTCGACGTGAATCCCACCTTTCTCTCCAACGTAATACCATTCCACCCCGGCCGGAGCCCCTCTCGGTTCAGCACTCCTCGAAATCCACCCCCGATCCCTCTTCCCAGACCCCCACGCACTGCACAGGGCAAAGAGAAAGGAAGAGAGCTCCGTTATACCTTTCTTAACCATATACGTGACTATCCATGGCTGGGATTTCTGGAAACCGAAAGTTCTTTGTCCTTTTATTTCCTCAACCCTCCATTGCTCTCTCACCCCTTTCCTCTGCCGCATCATGACGGTATTGAGACTTTTTTTTCATTCCTTTGCCCAAGTTCTAAGATGGGAAGGCGGGAGTATTGTGCCGGAGAGGGTGAAAGGATGAAGTCGAGGGACAACCATGGGACCCGGCTGTGCCCGAGGTTTCAGACCGCGTGGGAGGTCTTGGTCGTGTCAAGCGGTCATCTTAATGACCTTTTCCAAAATAAAAATGTGTGTGGGTGTAGTTCTGTGGTAGGTAGTCTTGAACCTAATGAATGGGCCCTTATCGTGGGGACCGTCACTTAAGTTTCACTTTTGTGCTTATATTCTGGTAAGAGAGGGCGGGGCAACCCAATGCAAGTCTTTTCATGGTGAACGAAAATGTGATCAGGTAGTTGTAAAAGTAAGCATATTTTATGGATTATTATCATGGAGACATTCATAGATCTCTATTTCATGTTCTTCGTGAGTAAAAGATGACGAATCGCTCGATATTAAATGATGGCCTCAATTGTAAATACATTTTGGTAGAAAAATATTATTTCAGGCTCAACTTTGTGAACAGTCAAGGTCGTTAAATTAAACAATCTATGAATGTTTTTACAGGGTTAATTTGACGCGCCACATATTTTGTCGCAAGGCGGTATCATTGGACCTGATGATGTCACCTATACGACGATATCAGTCGATAATTCAACTAATCTTGTGAAAACATACAAATTATATTAGGTTTTTTAGTCCCATAAATGGTCTAAATGTGTTGGAATTAGAGCGATTTTTCTGTGCACCTTTCATTGGTGCAATTCAATTGCTGATTCCAATCGTGATCAATTGAAGTAATGATTAAATTAGAGTATGGCAGCAGTAGCATAATTTCTTCACATCTTATTTAACACGTGGGACGTATCCGCCGAAGCATTGTATATTTTCGCATCTCTGTTCGTTTGGGTGGCTTGGCTTTCTCTGTACGAATGGTATGTATGGCTGCCTGGTGCGTGCGTTGTCCACTCCATGTTTATTTTACAATTTTTTTGGGACAATATCCGCCGGCGCTCCTTTATACTATATTTAATATGTATATTTCGTCTTCTAGGACGTAAAGTTTTCCTGGAATCAAACCATTGGAGAAACTTCAGAGCATTCTACCTTTACCAAGTGATTGATTTAGCATGAGCTGAGTACCTGACTGCTGTCACAGAGGTTAATTTCCGGGATACTGCTTCACGAGCTATAAATTTGGATGTTTATGTGTAACACAGGAGACAAGGGCAACGAGAGATTGGCGTGGAAGCTCAAAGCGGTGAGCTCCTACAGAAATTTCATGACTTTCGTGTGGATTCTCTCGGCAACCCACGCTTTTAATAGAGTCGTAAAAATGAAATGAAGACGATGTAATCCTTAAAGGCTGATCTTGCGTAGCCAGAATTTATTCTCCATCGGTAGTTCGGACTACTGTAAGGTCTTTTGAGTGGGATTAAAAGGTTTTCGAGGGCATGACTGCATTCTTCCGTAATTTTTTTCCGCATAAATATGAGTTCACCCTCTCGGTCGAAATATATTTCGAGGCCACCGATGAAGCTCATTGCTTTTCATCTTCAGTTTTTGCTTCCGTGCGAGGATGATAATTGAAATTGTCTGCTCTTGGTAAATTCGAAGGCTACACCTGTCCTTTTTGTTTATAGCATTACCATTTTCATGTGCACGGACGCTTCCTGACCTTCTGCGTCCTGAAGTTCTACTGACTGCCCGTAGCATTAATCCAGAAAAAATTGATTTTGACCATTCCAAGGCCCCACTCTGTAGTGAATTGATTGCGGAAACAAAAGGCAATATTTCTCTTTTACACCAAAAATGTTTTCGAGAGAGGATAGGAAATGAAGTTATTTTTGTCTAATTTAACGATGTAACCTTATGGAAATAGCCCATTCCGCTTCACTTATGTTTGATGTGACTTCACCTAGCGTAAACTTCCTCAATAGCATAGGTCATTGGTATTGTTAGTTAATGACTGGGCAAGTGTTATTTTGTTTTTCTACCAGACTCAATTTCACAATATATTTTTGATAGAGTAGTGTCATTGTTTGCTATGTATATTCAGTTCAACTCCGTGACACACAAAAGGTAACTTTTATTATGTAATACTTATTGATATGCTTTTGTGATGAAGTAAATTACATGGAGTTATCTTGTTTACTTACAATTCGCTCGATTACTTTAATACAATCAGAGATTAAAAAGTTGCATAAAAAAATGAGTATCAAAGTTGTTTTGACCATCTTAGTGGATTAGCACCGGAAAATTCTTTACATACATAGCTATTGCTTATTGCGTTTTATGAAACGTCGATATGCTTACAATTCACTTGTAATTATCCCTTGAGTGATAATAATTCATCATCCTTCAATTTCAAAACAGTATTTGTATTCCGAGTCATTTAGGCCAATCTTCCGTGTCCAACCGTGTTTATATTGGCACTCGATCCACTAAGGATGACCAAATTGCCTCCTGGGAACCAGACTTCTTCGGCTTTTCGAAGTACAGTGTGGTCATTAGGATGGGAGATCCATGTTTGAGCTTCCTCTCCTTGCTCCACCCCCTTTTCCCATCGAAATATGGGAAGGGAAAGATTCTCTCCACAAATCAATCTTGGAAATATATAAATCGATACAGATAATCTTTTTGCGAAAGCTACGTGACCTGGAATCTTGACGCTCCGAGAGATGACCCTGGTCAAGCGATCGTAATACCACACGCGTCCCGTATTCCCTGAGCACTCTCCCATTAACGGCTCAAACTTTCCATCGGTCGCATCTCGGCCCTATTCCCCTCGCGAACGCGTTCATCACCCTCCGTCAAGAATCGTTCGAAGCCGAGCGGTAGAAACTGCTTTTCCGAAAATTACTTAAACTCCGCAAATCGACGGGAATCTCGTCCGTCGAAACGAGGTCAGTTCCATGCGAGGAGGTGGTTATGATTCAGAAATTTCGTTCATGAAAGTCCAGAAAGAGCCCGCGTCGCAATGCTCTCTCCCCCTCCTTAATTGATGCTGAAAAGGGATCTGTCTCCATAGGGTGGGTGCTCACTCAGTACGAGGCCAGCTGTATAATATTCTTCACCCGGGCCATTTAAAACTTCTATTTGCTTCGTTTTTTATTAATTTTTTTTGCGCCGTCCGGTTTGTTGAGTGGGCGTGGACCGTCGAAACGCCGTGATGTAACTTTCTCAGCTCCACTTTTGTGAGACACTTTGACTCCGCACACTTGAAATACTGATGGCCACAAAAGCGACTGCTTAAAAACGAGGCACGTAGCAATGGGTTGTCTGAATAAGTTGATGTCTAGAACCAGGAAAACTAGCGTCTTAAAAATTAACTTTTTTCATCAAAAATATTAATCGAAAAATGTATTTTTTGCTGTATCAGAAAATTTGATAAATTATCTTCTGCAAGTTTTATATTTCAAAAGGACTTATTGATTTCAAAGATGGACTTCTCATTGGTTTTCCTAATAGTTTCACCAATAAATTATTCATTAACCTAGAATACTTTGTGTTTTCGGTATTATGTTTTGTTTTCCCGTTAATGGGAGTTGAAGTGGGCTCACCCGCAAAGCCTGCAAGAACTATGTGATTTGCAATCGTTGTCTGTTTAAAGAATTACTCGTAAGTTGGTGTTTCATTTTTCGCTCTGCTATTTTTAATTTATAAGGAGCATTTTTTTAATGCTAGCTAGTAGATGCTTGTCAATTCGATTTTTGAAACAAGAATATCTAGTATGTTGAGAAGGAGAGTGAGAAAGAATGAGTTTTTGAGTCTCGCAGCTGTCTGTCATACAATTTAAGGCTGGCATGATGTCGTAGGCGTAAAATATTTAGCATTTTTTTTATTTAATTATATTTATTGGAATTGGTAGGAATGAATTGTATGACATTTCACTAATCAGAGTTGGGAGACATCGGAACTGTGACTAAATGCTTAATTTTTTTAGTACAAGAATCATGCACTTCTGCTAATGGATTTCGAATACTCTCCCTTCCCGCGGGTAACACGCTTGTGGCCATCGTATTTCAGTCATTCTTTTTATTTTTTAAATCCCGCCATGTCAATTTTAAGTGCATTTTGTTTTAATTTTCTTGCTCTTCGTAATCCACCCACTGACACTCGTTGAAGGTGACGTATTTAAAAAAATCCATTCTCCGCTCCCGTTCGAAGGATATCAATGATTAATGCCTTCTCATCGGATTAGTCTTCCTCTTTTCGAGGTTGAGACACAAAAGGAGGAGTTCAGTCGCTAGAGTGAAGCTTGTTTTGGCCCCACCTCTGCATGCGCCGGGGCGAGATTCTTGCCAAGTAAATTAATGAAAGTCAGCCTGCATGAAGTGCTCCCTTATTCAAGTTTCCTTCACATGCCACTAGCGGGATGAATGTAATTATTGTGGAGCTCATTCCAGCACCTTTTAAGTAGATTCCTTGTGAGTCATTAGAAACCTTCGGGTCCTGCTATTGTAACAGAGCAAAGTTTAATTTTTTCTGCTGGCTTGTCTGTCATCACTATGAAGTGTCGAACCTCGTAATGACTGCCTGACTCAATTTCGTTCCCAGCGCAGTGGGTTGTTGGTGTTTTTTTTGGCTCGAGATCCCTACTGCAAACTCGCTTTCAACCTTTTATCTATTCTGTTACACGGTTCCCGTACTCAAAAAAATCTATTTTTTTGGAGACACTCGTATGAGACAATTGAAAAACTGGCAAAGTAATTCTATTGACAATTACATTACTGGTTTCTTGTACAATTTTCGAAATGTAAATTAGGCTATAACTAAAACAGTTGTGCTATTCTTTTCTAGCGACTTAACTCTCAGCGCCCGATAGTTGATTAATCGATAAGGAAGTCATTAAAGGAGAGCTATACGTTAGTATCAATTAATTCCATGGCTTTGGATTACGCTACAGACTTTCTTCGTTGCATTGCCCGTCCCGGTAGGAAGTTGTCCAAGTTTCCGCCTTACTGCATACCATATTGACTCTTCGTTGTGGTGCGCTTGTAGATAATCATTGTGTTTTCTCGAGGGATAATGATCATACGCAATGTTCAGGTGGCTAGCAATCAATTTTCCTGTTATTTTATATTTCATCCTTCGGTCGATTCGCTTTGTGCAATAATTTCATTCCTGGGTTTATCTGAACTTGAAATATGCGAAGCCTATCAACAGAATTCTGTTGATGGAAATTATTTATAAAACCTAAACTGTTTCAAACTATTTTTGTCATCATACCTTAGCCAAATTCATCCGACTTGTTTTTATATAAAATAGAGAAAGTTACCTAATGGACTCTGACTCATTTCAAAATGATGGTCCTTCGTCATCTAAGCCATGCAAACATCATTAACGAAGATCCAAGGTGTATGGCATAGATCGTCACGAAATATTATGCAGCTGAGGACTAGTGGGGTATCCTGGAATTAATATATATATTCTTTTCCTTCTGAAATGCGTTGAAAATAGCAGTAGCCTTCACAGCTCATAGTAATAATTGTATGTTATAATAAATGTGCTAGTGTTTATGTATCTTATTCTTTTGCTTTTGCGCTGACAAGTAAGGCTTTAGCTCACAAATTGGCGCATAGGTCGGTGAAACTAATCGTAACATGAAATATGCCGAAGACATCTGACCAGCTGTGTGCGTCAATCTTGTATACATCAGTCACAAACTTTGGGATGGCAAGCAGGATTAAATTCATAATGTGAAAATTTACATTAAAATTGGTAGTTCCTTGGTATGTAAGGGGTAAAAGTACAAGATTATGTTGGAATCAATTAGCAGCATAATGAAAACCAGAATATTTCATTACAGCAGGAAGGGACACTGATGTGTCTTATTTTCCTGCTTAGGGGTATATTAATAGTTCCTTCATAATAAGATTTTCGCTAACTATTTTTTAATGATAATCGTAGCAATTTTAATGGTAATCGTAGCATGATAGCCCTTCTCTTGGACTACAACCTTGTCGTGGTTGAAGGGCTTGCGTGCTCCGATGACCCCTAGAGCTGCACTGGCGGGAGCATTGCTCCTGGTAGGGTCACCCATGCCAGATTGGTCGAAGGTTAGGAGACAGACGAATGGTAGTCCGCGCAGCGTCTGTACCTCAGTGAGGCGGCTGCAAAAGGCGTCTGACCCCAGTGGGGCGGCCTCTGAAGTGATGGTGTCACGTAAAAAACACTATTGAGTAAGGCCAAGGAATACTACCTCAATTAAAACAAAAACCTTGAAATTATGGACAGTTCTCAATTGATAATGAATCCTGGCAACTACGGGACTCGGCCAAGAGGGCCGGGTGTCGTGCCCGGCAGCGGTGGGAGCAAGGCCCCTGCGGTCGTCATCACACGAAATCCTTGCTCAGACGACGCAGCAGCAGAGGAAAAGAAGATAAAGAAGAGGAACGAAACTATTAGAATAGGCACGTGGAATGTTAGGACTATGCTGAGGGCAGGGAAATTAGAGAATATAAAGCAAGAAATGGAGAGGGTGGGTGTAGACATCATGGGTCTGGGTGAAGTTAGATGGAAGGATGACGGGGATTACTGGAGCGGCGACTATAGAGTAATTTATAGTGGAGGGAATGAAAGTCAGCGCGGGGTTGCATTCGTAATGAATAGGAAACTTGGTAGAAAAGTAGTGTATGCAGAACAGGTGAGTGATAGAATAATAGTCGTGGAACTAAAAGCAGAACCAACGAATTTAGTTATAATCCAGGTTTATATGCCTACCTCTAATCATAAAGAGGAGGAGGTAGATGGGGTGTACGATCAGCTAGAGGAAATAATTGGTAGGATACCAGGAAGTAAGCACCTGGTAGTAATGGGGGATTGGAACGCGGTGGTGGGTGAAGGAAGAGATGGGCGGGAGGTGGGCGATTACGGGCTAGGAAGAAGAAATGACCGGGGCGAGAAAGCTGTGGAGTTTTGCCGCAGAAATAACCTAGTAATTACGAATACATGGTTCAGACATCATCCTCGACGTAGGTACACTTGGAAGAAGCCGGGAGACACAGACAGGTTCCAGATAGATTATATAATGGTACGTCACAGATACAGGAATAGTGCTAAAAACTCGCATACTTATCCAGGAGCTGATGCAGACACAGACCACAACTTATTAGTCATGAAATGTCGGGTAAAACTGAAAAAGATAAGAATGGGAAGGAGGGTACGTAAGTGGAATACGGAGGCATTAACTGGGGCAATGAAGAAGAAGTATCGGGAGAAGGTGGATGAGATAATGGGTGAGGATCATGGAGTTAGATCAGTGGAAGATGAATGGGGAAGTTTGAAAAATGGAATTATAGAAGCGGCGAAAGCAACGGTAGGCGTAGTGAGTGCAACTAAAATTAGAAAACCGTGGATCACGAAGGAGATGATCAGGGAGATGGAGGAGAGAAGGAAATGGAAGAGTGTAAACTCAGAGCTAGGTAAGAGAAAATACCGAGAATTTAATAACAGGCTTAGAAGAGAAACAAAGAAAGCAAGAGAGGCGTGGTGGAGAGAACAGATCGACGCGTTAGAGAAATACCAAAAAGAGGGAAGAGCAGATGCATTATATCGGAAAGTAAAGGAACTGACGGGTGGTAATAAGGGAAGGGGAATTACAACGATAACAGACAAGACGGGAAAGGTAATCGTTGAACCGAGAGAGATCCAGAAGAGGTGGAAGGAGTATGTTGAAGAGCTGTATGGTAAAGAAATAAGGCCCAATAGGTTAGATATAGAAAGGGAAGACGATATCGACAGATATGGCATCGGACCAAGTATCCTAGATAGCGAAATCGAAAGAGCTCTACGAGACATGAAAAGGAATAAGGCGGTGGGAATAGATGACATACCTGCAGAGTTTTTAAAGAGCATGGGGAAGAACGGAAGAGGAAAACTTTTTGCGCTAATTCGTAAGATTTATGAGGATGGAGTGTGGCCGGAAGACTTCGCGAAGACTGTACTAATTCCTATACCGAAGAAGAGTAAGGCAAAAACTTGCGAAGACTATAGGACAATAAGCTTAATATCCCACGCGGCCAAAGTAGTTCTGAGGATTCTAAACAGAAGGCTAGAGAAGAAGGCAAATGAATACCTAGGTGACGACCAGTTCGGGTTTAGGAGAGGGACGGGAACGCGAGACGCTATAGCGGTGATGAGGACGCTAGTAGAAAGAAACCTAGAGTATGGACAGGATGTTTTTGCATGCTTCGTAGATTTCGAGAAGGCATTTGATCGGGTGGAATGGACGAAATTAATGGGAGTGTTGAAGAAATTAGGGGTCGATTGGAGGGACAGGCGTCTGATTCGAAATTTGTATATGAATCAGACTGCGCAGGTTAGGGTAGCCAATGGAGAATCGGGATGGGCCACGATAGGACGGGGAGTGAGGCAAGGGTGCCCACTATCGCCGTTGCTTTTTAACGTGTATTCAGAAGACATGGTAAGGGAGGCTTGGGGGGAGGAGGAGGTAGGAATAAAGGTAGGAGGGGAGCTGATAAAATCAGTGAGATTTGCAGATGATCAAGCATTGGTTAGTCAGTCGGCCAAGGGGTTACAGTCAATGGTGAATGCATTAGAGGTGCAGTGCGAAAAGTATGGGATGAAGATCAATCACAAGAAAACGAAAGTAATGAGATTTTCTAGAAGTAAGAAGGCGGGGCTGAATATAAGGGTGGGAGGGCAGAAGATAGAGCAGGTCGAGCAGTTTACGTATCTGGGTAGTATTTTGGAGGCGAATGGGTTTAGTGGTAAGGACATCAGATGCAGAATTTCGCTAGCTAAAGAAGCATTTTCGAAGAGAAGGGAATTGATGAGGGGGGGTCTGAGAAGAGACGTAAAGAAGAGGCTGGTGAAAACTTTAATATGGAGCGTGGCGCTATATGGGTCGGAAACTTGGTCATTGCGAAGGGAGGATGTGCGTAGGCTTGAGGCGTTTGAGATGTGGGTTTGGAGAAGGATGGAGAAGGTTAGCTGGATGGCGAGAAAGACGAACGAGGAGGTATTGGATATGGTCGGAGAGGAGAGGAAGCTTGTGGCAGAGGTTCGGAGAAGGCAGAAGAGATGGATGGAGGAGGTTTTGAGAGGAGAGGGCATGTTGAAGAGAGTGATAGAGGGGAGAACACTGGGGAAGCGTGGGAGAGGTAGGAAGAGGATAGGAATTCTGGACGAAATAAGAGGAGGTAGAAGATATGAAGAATTGAAGAGGGATCTAATAACGGGCCATCCTTAGGAGGGAATGCGAGACAATTTCTATTAGGTTGGGATACAAAATGGGGACTGTCCAAGAACCTACCAATCAGCTGGTAGAATACTTGAATGAATGAATCGTAGCAACAATGATAACAGTTAAATTTTGTTGCTAGTGAAAACATGAACTCAATCCTAGTTGCAGTTGAACCTGAACATTTAATTAGATCCTGAATTTATGTTGATTCTTTGTAACGATAGTTACCGACACCGATGAAATATTTTTATGAATACCTCAATATTTGTGTGACATAAACCAAAAGTATATGTGACAAATGGATTGGTATAATGTTCTTACTGCAACTTTAGATTTGTGGACTTAACACTTCCTATTTTACCTTTGGTTGATTAGATACAACGCGAGTAACCAATATTCTCACTTACTCTTACTCCCAGGGCCATCTATATCTAGGGCGATATTTAGCCGCATCAACAAATCCCCTCCACCTGGATCGATCTTCTGCCTCTCTTTCTGTTGCTCCAATATTGGAGCAATATACTGGTATTAATTTAAGAGTACATTCATTTTCGGAAATAAATTTAAGTTAATACGAAACAGGGGTAACAATTACAAAACTATCGAATTTCATAGTTTTCCAATTCAAGCCTTATCCCTAAAATCCAGATGAGACTGGAGATCTAGCCAACGTAATCCAGAGGCGACACCATGGACTAAGAGAAGCAATGGTGACCACTGGAGTTGTTGCCCTGCCTCTCCTCTTATCAAGGCCATCGTGACCGTGCGAATATTGCAATTATTATGAATCCGGAGAAGAGCGTACTGAAACTGGGAGGGTGAAGGTTATGCCAATTATTTCCGCCAGATTTAAAAGTGTTTTATTAGAGGTAATGTTCTTGCCGCACGCGATTATATGCGATATAAATCCGCGGACGAGTTATAATCGGACTCATTTGAGGATCCCGATTCCTTATCTCGCGAGCTGGAAGCATTTGAGAGTGTTAACTTCCACGGTCTTCAGTTCCACCAGAGAGGCGTTTCGATCGAGATCTGTGTGGGAAGAAGGGATTGAGGCGGATCAGGCTGGGGGATCAATTTTCGATTTACGCAAGCTTGAAGATTACGCGCACACATGTCTTCCCTCGAGGTGATATTGACGTCTGTTCACATATGATGCTACGAATGGTCTGGTTGTTTTCGGCTGCGGGGCATTGTGGTAAGTGGGGTCCAGAGAGCGCGTGTACTTCCAAACGAGGCGGATCTGGACATTCCCCCCTGAGGGGTTAGGGGGGGGGATTAAATTCCGTTTACTGGAATGAATAGCTTGATGCCTTTCTCGTCACTGCGTGCAAATCGGCCGAAAAATAGACTGGGTAATCAGTCCTCGTTTTGTTGATTTTTGTTTTCCATAACCTCAAAAACCGTCTTTAAGGACATAACGTTGGGTGTTTTTGAATAAGTTCCCAGTCGGCACATGACGAAACATATCTCCAAATACGCGGATAATATCCATGGAAATCGTGACGAGCCTATCCCTACTCATCTATTGGTTATCTCTTGTGTAAGGATAAATCGTGACGATTCAGTGAACATTCAGTGAACTACGAGAGCTAAATTCCTTTCGTGCTGCCACCTACTGGCCGTGTTACGAGCTAATACAAAGGAATTGTTACGAATTAACCACATAATATTGCGAAACTACGAAAATAATGAGGAAATGTATTACAATCGCAATCCAATTTCAAACAGCACTAGTCATGAGGGTCATTTGTTCAAAACATTATCATATTCTGTATTTCCCTTGTCCTTCTTTTGCTTCCGACTCAGCAGATGGCGACATTTGCGAAAGGCGTTCAAACTCAAGCTCCCTTGCTGCCCAAAATTTAGGTAGCCAAATCCCTCCCTAATGCCTAACGAGTTTGGACTCGGCTTTATTCTTGCTCGCAATGGCTTCGCTACAAATTTGCGACTGGCTTTTGCGCCAAAAAAACAAAGCACAATCAAAATGCCCCAGAAATACAAACATAACGAAAAGCACAATGTAAACAAGACGTTCGCAAATTTAACTAATTTAACACAACTACCTTTGATTCTTTCCAGGAGAATTGCTTCGCGTGAATTATTCTCGGGATTACCACCGGGTTAAACTGTAGCAATTGGTTAAGGTTTTTTAAAAGGCCATTGAAAGAGTTTGCGACTCAAGAGGAGCTCGCCATTAATTTGTAATAAACACATACAAAATTGGTAGCATAATATTTATATTTTATGGTTAACACATCATTAATTAGAGTTAGCAGGCGTCTCGCGCTCTTTTGTTTTGATTAATGAAATAACTTAACTGACTAAGTGACCTAGCGACGAAAAAGTGGATTGTGTGTGGATGCTAATCTATCTTTTATGCAAGAACCACCAAAGTCATTATTTCACGATGCGTTAGTTAATTAATCCACTAAAAACGATTTTGCCAAACTTCGAATAACTCTGCGCAATTAATGTAATAATTGTTTGGATGGGAAACAGCGGCTAACACTTGTTTTGGATATTACTTTTAAAATTAAAGTGTTTTTGTATTGTACAATACAATTTGTATTACAATTGTATTCAATTGTATTACGCCAGCGCCTAAAGTCATGGAAGTCGTGGATATGTCATGTGGAAGATAGGCTCATCCCTGATATACCTAATTCTGCCTGGGATAAGCCCATCCCTTGTGCTTACTGGGTTAACGTTGAATTAGCACAGAAATCTACTGGTTTGTGTAAATTACCCGTCAATAAGTTCTCAGTTATTCAATCATAAATCTTCCTAATAAAGTCAATTGTTTCTTGTGACTCGTGCTCGGCCGGCCTTGCACTTATATTTTTTATTTGTTAGATAGTGGTTTTTATTGAACTTTTGCTTCTTTTTATGTCAATACCTACTTATATTTTGCGGCATCTTTGATAAAACACTTATTAAGTATTCAGGTAATTTATGAAGACTTTTGACTCAAGGTTAGCTCAAGCAGTTTTCATTATTTTCCCCGTACCTTACGTTTGGCATACCGTAAATTTTATTTAGGTTTTGTTAGATTCTAAAAGATCATCTAATGACAGTGTTTATGCTGCAAATACCTCTTCAGTCACGCTATCACATTCTTTCCCTCAGTAATTTCATTCTTTAGCTACTTCCCTTCTCTCACTGTGCCATCTAAAATAATTTTCCTACCTCTACTCCATTCTGCTGTCACTTTCCAAAGCATCACGGCCTTCAACATACCAATACATCTTACTCTCTACTACACCCACATTCTAGGTCTCCCAACATTCTCCAAAGCTCGCTCTTAGGTGCTGACATTTTTTTCGTTCGTCTTTCCCACTGTCAGTTATAAGCTCAATCGCCACGTCGCTAACAAGTAAAAGCTGTTGCGTGCCTTTATTTCTCGGGGGAAACATTGCTGTTCCTTTGTATTAAACATGTGATTTACCGCTGTAATTTAAGTAATTTGTGTGTGGGAGATATGGCGGTTCACTCACCGAGTCCATTCACTTGGCCCAAGAAGTACGGATCCAAAGATGCCTTTCCCTCTTAGGACACACCCATTCCTTCATCAACGCCCTTCCACCCTCTTCGTCTCTGAATCTCGCGTGCCTTGTCTCATGAGATAGGGCGAAAGCAGAAAGGCCCACCTGGCGCACTGTTATTACCATTTTGTGTGACCTCAAGAGTTCACGTCCTTGGTCCGCGTCCAGATCACCTTTCCCTTTCTCTCCCCAATCTGGCGAGTAATGCCGTCAAGTTTTTCCCCTGTCCGTCCCGTCAACAGTTCTGCTTTTGATTCCTTTTCTCCTGGAATCCCCTCTAATTCCCTCCACCCCCTATTAATAGTGGCCTCTGTAGACTTGGGGCTTTTCCCTCGACGTCTGTGGAAAGGGCCAAAGGTTGTGTACTACATGGAGGGATTGTTTATGGAGAGGTTCAACGTCCCATCAGCAAATTTTCTTCCCAACAGTATCGCAGTCGACAAATGATCTGAATTTCTTATTGTGTCTCTCCTATTCAAATTTTGGGGGAGCAATGATCATCCGTTGGTCACAGCCCTTGACATCGAGGCCTTGTTTTTCTTCGTCTCTCACGGTGCGTGGGAACGGCTTCAGACACCCCCAAGGAGACCTCGGGGGAAAGTGCCAAGCTGTTTGCTTTCGGTGGCGAAACTTTTGAGTGCTATGATCTTAGGTCAGCGCAGGAAATTTACACAAAGTTGTTGATGCTGGGATATTTTGGGAAAGTAGTCTCCTCTGTTCTGCTCTGCCCTCCCGGCCATCGGCTTCCCATCCATGGTGAGGAGGACATGTTTTACTCGCCACGAGCCCAAGAACATCGCGTGGAAATGTTACCGGTGAATAATTTGAGGTGAAAACTTTTTCTCGTTCATTCCAAATTAATATTCCGTTGATCAATATTACTGCGCTGAATTTTAATGAGTAATTACCGTAGCAGGTTTTTCGTCACTCTTTCTGGCATTGGATAAGAGTAGACTTGGGTTTTTTTGGTGCTCCAACTACTAAGTTTACACAACGTCTTCTAATCTAAGTCCTTAATCTTAACACATAGAAGACCGGATATTTTTTTTCCAACTTACCCCAGCAGCCAGGTATTTTTTCTGGCAGGTAATGTTTTTTGCAGTCAACTATTAATAAGCTTACAACTCAGTCATTATTTATAATATTTATTTGAAACTTTCAGTGTTTGAACCTAAAAGCTGTAGCTACGCTATAATTATCGTTTTCAATAATGCAGTATTTTCCCACGGAAAGGAGAAACTGCTTGTACTTTATTTTTTTCTCTGGATTCAGGGAATCGTAGATTCTATAACAATTGAAGAGCCCACAGTCTATTAGATAAAGGACGAATTTTTTTGTCCATTTCATCGTTTTCCTTAGAATAAGATAATATGAGAGGTACTGATCTGCACGATCAACCCCTTTCATGTAAGCATTGTATTGATTTATACTCACAGGCTTTACTATATCCTCTCCAGGTTCTCTATGTTTCTTTCCTGTGGTCGAGACAGAAGTGTCATGAATTGTTGAGATCATTCTGACACCCCGCTTGTCTTTCCATATTAGGAGAAGAACATCACATTTTCTACATGAAACTGTGTCACCTTTCTTCTTTCTTGATGCTTTGGCTTTCAGACTTAGCGGTAAACCTCTGTTCACCCTAATAGTTCCACAGACTCTAGTTTATTTTTCAGTAGGTAGTAAGTCAGCAGTAGAGGTACTGTTGTAGTAATTGGCCTGGTAGATATGGTGCCAAGATAAAGACCAAGAACTGAAAGAACTGTTTCTTCCAATTTCTTCCCTTCGCCAGTGCAGATATGTTGCAGATGTAGCCTGTGTCACTCTCGCACACCATCCTAACAAGTAAACCATACTTTGTAATCTTTGCTGGTTTGTACATTTGAAACCTTAGGTCGGGTTTGATCATGACACGTATACAACTCCTTGCAAAACATTTCAAACAAGTCATCAAAAAATATCAGGCTAGTCACAGAGGCTACAGATGGGATACAGGGTCACTCTGAGATGGAAATGTAATTACCCCAGGATGACCAGCAAATATTTGCAAGGGTGGTGAAATATCAATTTCTGACCAATGATTGTCATTGTTACAACAAAAAAAATCATTCATAAGTACAGAATTACCTTCATCGTTAGTGTCTGAATCACTAGAAAGCACTGCCACCTTACGCTTATTTACCGGTCTAAATATGTCACCATTACTAGAATCGTCCTCACAATCATCAAAACATTCATTCACACAGTCATTCACATCTTCATTCTCACTAGGTACATCGGACAAATTATCGTCAAAAACTTCCGAAAGTATTTCAGTTTCATTAATTTCTCTACGACTTCTGGAAGAGGCCATTTTTAGAAACACGATGAACTTGAAGACAAAAATAGTAACACTTCGATGTACCAAAATTCAATAAAAAACGGTAAATAATCCCAATAAACGTGACAAAAATCGAGTCCAATACATTTCTTACTTATGTAAACACCAAAATAGACAAAATAGTTACAATAGATTACAGCAGGTGGCATCTAAGTACGGCGTGCAGAAAACACGAGTTATCTCGTGACCCTTCCGCAACAGATGGCGCGCAAAACACGAGTGAACTCGTGCTCCGTCCGCAATGTGTTAAGACAAACTCAAAATCCATGCCCGAGGAGGAATTCGAACGTGCGATGTTTGGGTTGCCCGGTCGGCGCGCTACCTGCCTGAATATCGCAGCCGACATTTGGTTAGACTTCATGCAGTTCCCTTCTTCCTCTGGAAATATTTTCTCATTAGTTATTCATTGGGATAATTTTATCGTAACTCTTTAAGTTTCAATTGACTAGGAAAAATTTAAATGAAATGCACTGTGATAACTTTCCTTTATCCCATGTGCTTTAAGTAATATTTATCTTCCCTTTTGCGCAATGCAAAGTGGTATTCTATCCTATTCGTTTTAAAAACGGGTTCTGGTATTTCTGGACGAAGAGAGAAAGTTATAAATTAAAAAAAAATTACTTCAGCCGTAAATCCTTAAAATTGTTGCCTAGGCTGGGAGACTTCATTCTCACCGACATTGGCTCTGAAAGAAATTAGAATGCGTCGAAAAGTTTTAATCCTAGTCCAACAGATTACCGCTTCCTTGTTGAATTATTCTTCTCTGAATTTCTGTTTGGAATTCGGCGTTGCACCATCAGTCTTTGGTGCAGCAGATACGTCTTCTGTTCTGGGTGTCATGCCACACTACTACCTTTGGAAATATTAAACGCTCATTTGTGTTGAATCACGCCTGTGGTGATGGTGGAGACAGCAGACGCCGAGGGTGATTCCGTGCTCTTATTTTCCCGCCGACACAAAGGGAATCCCGTGGGAAGGGACAGGGCTACAAACGGGGAATGATTGATTAAACGTAATGGGCGAAAGTGATCGAGTTAATGATACCCTTTAGGTGGTACCCTTGGAGAATACCAAGGAAGGAGGGTGGTGATTTTGGATTCTGGTCCTACTTGCTCCGCTTTCATCGTGCGCTGTGTAGGGAATTGATGTGTTAATTCCTCACATTCTTCCTGGGTGATGGCAGGGTCAGAAGAGCACAGAAAGTCTCGGAGGGACTGAAAGATCCTGTGTGTTGATGTCAGGCTTTCATCTGCCCTTGAACGGTATGCTCTTGGTGTAAGCAGTTCCACTGACAGCGGTACGCGTTGGTGTACAATGCCGTAAAGCATTTGTTGGAACACGCCCACGTATCAAATCAGTGGTTTTCGGTTACACAATGGATACCGTTGTCTCGGTTTATTATATATGCTCCACCACGTAAATTAAGTCCGACAAGTAGCTATCTACTCTCAGCTCTTGCCTAGAGAAGAACTTATTTTCTTAAGGTCATGGTGATTTTTCTCCAGCATCTCCCAGTGGACGAGCGTGTCACTTCGTGATGATCTTTCCATTATCATCATGTTATTCAAATTTGTGCCCCGCACGAATGGGCACCTCTGATTGGAAGGGATAGCATTAGCAAAGGAGTGGAAGTGAAGGTAAAAGGGAGACGGGGAGTAACCTCAGATAAAAATTACATTTAAAAAGTCATCTTAACGCCCGACTCTTAGGAGGCCGCGCTTTGACGCCCCATCAAAAGGACGTAGTATTGAATTTGAAGTGTTCCCCGCATTACACCCGAGTAAGGCTCGGATTTGCAAGGGTATCGGGTCATGTTGCTAGCTAGAGTGCTACTGAATTTCCATTCCAAAGGCCCGAATTCGAATCTCGGCGGAATCGAAGATTTTTCAGTAGAATGCCGACCACTATTAGTGTACCATGCGTAGAGGTCACTTTATGTAAGGTTCGTTGGATGGTAATTTATAATATATGTATAGTAGACCCCTTAGCTTGATCCATGAAGAGCTGGCCTCGGTAGCGATGATATTACCTCTCCGCTTCTCCACCCGGGGGTCACGGGTTCGAGTTCCACCAGGGTGGTTATTCACCATCGAGGGCTTGGCTGTATGTGCTTGTATAAAATATGTATGAAGACTGATCGTAATTGGCTACAGCTGTGATTAATATAAACATTCTTATTATTGGAGCAATTTAGCACCGACCCCGAGTTTTTCTCCACACTTCCTCCACTCTCCAAATAACCCTTCCCCTACCAAACTCCCTTGTCTCCACCTGCCTTTAAAGGCGCAAATTACCTCAGTTGTCGGTCGCCTTCCCATATAACGAACCAACCAATTGAGATGCTCCTATCAATCTGTTTGGGTTATTTTGCCCCCCCCCCCTCCTCCTCTCCATATGTCTCTCCCCGCTCCCCCTTCCCCACCACTTTCTCTCCTTCCTCCGTTCCCTACGCTGCCGTTCGGGTGAATCCGCTCGAGGTGTGCCACGCACCTTAAATCAAAAAGGTCCAGAATTCGATTCCCTACGGGTGAATGGGACCTTTTCGGTACGGTACGCCGACATTCTTAAGCTCCTCGTGCTTACATCTTTTTTTTCGTGCCGTCTATTCTTCCTCAAGCCCGTTTCACATAATATTACAGTGTGTTACATGGCGTTTTATACCCTGATGCCCCTTATTTTCTCATACATTGACGTATTCTGTCCCCCTTGTGTCTATAGTGATTAACCTGCTGTTTCTGCCAATGTGAGCACCCTCTTTCTCCTATCTTGGTTTGAAGTTAGTTACCAAGCCCTCATCTCCCCTTTAATCGAAACGTGCATATCTCAGGCCATCATCTTCAGTCAGTAAGTTGCATATTCTCTTAGACCATAATGAAAACGGCCAGTGAAAAATAAAGCGTAGGGCTTATATACTCGAATAGTGCACTCCCTGTCGTAATTTTCATAACGCTAAATAAAGTGAAAATTCGGTATTGTTCTCATTATTTCACCAGGAAATTTGTCGTTTTAGAATTTATGCACGAGACTAGAATCACCATTCCAAGAGGAAGAATTTGTTATTTTTAACAGTTCAACATTGGTTTATTCACGAGAAATTGTGAAAATTTGCAGGAACGAACCTGAAAATTTTTAAAGAAAAAAAATCATCCTGAGATTAGATTCGAATCAAAATCCTACGATAAACTCAGAGTACTCTAACCAATGAAGTTTTCACAGGTCTTGGTGACCTAATTGCTTAAAGCGCCCGGCGCGAAGTGAGGAATCCGGGATCGAGACCCAGTTCTGGAAAATGATTTTTTCATGATGAATATGGCATATTCGTGTCTCTCCGCAGCGGAATACCCCCCGCTTAAGTTTATGTCGTGGCCGATTCCGTAGTGCTATGAACTCGGAGGAACGATGATCCCTAGTCACAAAAATGAGTAGTGATGCGCCAAAGAACCTGTCCATATCGACGCTAAAATGGACTCGTCTGTTATCTTCTAGCAACCAGCTCTTGTCGCCGATTGATGCCGCATGTTCTTTCTTCTTTACCGCCGCCGATGTTTGTGGAACGCTTGCGCAGGGAATGTCTGCTGTTAAATCACGCCAAGGAGGAGAGAATTATTTGCGTGACGATGACCCCGGCTGTTGAAGTCTCGGTTAGTTTTCGCCCGTTGCCCTTTCGCACTAACGTCAGGGCAATGCCATTTCATGGCAAAACCGGTCGCCTATGGATAAAATGAATAAAGAAAGAGGCTAATGAAGTTCGTATTCGTTTCCAAAGTAGGCGGAAGACCCCAAAGAAAGTATGTCGGAGGTCATAAATATTTTATCCCACAGTACATGAACTTTTTCTATGAATAAAGTGTCTATTTCTAATCCTTTATCAGCGTGGTGTATTTAATTGTGGCCCAAGTATTCTTTCAGCGGTTTTCCGTTTGACAATAGGCATGACATAATCCATTTCGAACTTATTTCACTTGCATTTAAGTATACATCAAGCATTCAGCTTTGATCATGAGCGAGTTCACTCATCTGCGTGATTCATTATGGTGACGAAATTTTGTCTTCGAACGTCGGTGATTTTTCTTTACCTCCGTGATTTATTTAGATGTTTTTAGTGTTTGGAAGTAGTTCAAAATAGGCAGGCTTATCAGATCTATGGTTCTTATTTATACACTTACACTAAGTTTTCGGACATAGATGAAGAAAATACTACCTTGTTAATTTCATGATTTAGATTGACTTATGGCTCTATAATTGCCTGCTTTTATGTTATTTTACCTAGGTGAAAATTCTCTATCCTAAATGTCAAGGTTGTGTTACTTAAGGTTTGATATCTTACTTACCTCTTGAATTCTGCAAAGCCGAAATTACATTAAAGGTTCATCACATGATACAGAGCAATTTTGGCTGAAAACTCAATTCAGTTTGGGCAGTATGGAAGGAATCATTAAAGTGGAGTCAGATTTACATGTCTGTCACCGAGAATTGAACTTAGTTGACTGTGCCTACCCGGATAGGGAACGCCGTGTTATGCATGTACACTCAGTCGATTCCCTGTATTTCCTCATTGTTACATTCGCTCCATTTAATCACCTACCGTAGTGGTGGAATATTTGTTTACATCCAGCGCCGGATCACCAATAAGGCAAAGTAGGAAGTTGCCTATGGGCCTCGAGGTTTTGGGGGCCCCAGAGGGGCTCCCGAGGATTTTTTTCCCCCTTTCTTCTTCTGCGAATTGTTCATTAACGTGGGCCCCGTTGCTTGTACTGCCTACAGGCCCCCAAGTGTGTTAATCCGGCACTGTTTACATCACTTCTCTCTGCCGAAGTTCGCAGTATTTGGAACCGAATTGGCGCTCGGTGAGAACATAAGTTTTTTAATGAAACTCTCCCGAGTCGATTCTCTCCGTTTTCTTGGGAATGGAACTCATTAATGACATCAACATAGTTTCGGGCCGAGAGCAGGATCTCGAAGAAGTGGGTAGTGACCTGGATTCCGCACCGCCGGCCCTCCGAAACCCCCCCTTAACCCCCTCCAAATCCTCTCCTCTTCATCGCGGGGCGGCCGAGATGAGGAGACAGGACGATGCGGGAGGAGGAAAAGCCTCCGAGCGGCAGACTCCTCACCGCACCTGCTTGCTTCTGCGCGTCTCCTCTAATACTAACAAATCGACTCGGATGGCGGAATGGGGCAGAATTGGCGGTTCTGGGATCATTAGAACGCTTGGCGAAATCCTTGTCAAAAAAAGTATGCTTTTGTTTCATCCGGTGAAAGGGTACGGAAAAATGGAGTCACTATCACCATCTAAGTTATCTACCGGTTAGAGGTAGGCTATGATGAAAGTCAGAGAATATCCAACAGACTCTTACACAGGAGTATAAAATCACTTTTTTATGGTAATAATCCATGGTCATTCATGAGCCCGTGAATGGTTGCATGATACAAGCGAGCGATGTCCGTTTTGGATGGTTTGATTAATTAAACCACGGAAATTCCTTGAGAGTGCGACGAGTTTGAAATGCAGTACTAAAAAATCACAGTATTAATTCACCGTGTAAAACAGAAGCTCTTTAGGCCATCGCTTTAATTAACTCGCGATTTGGTCCTAGAATAAACATTCGCAAGATTATTCGCTGAGTAAACCGGCCTTAAGACTCACGTCAGTGACGGGATGAGGATAGAACCGAAATAACATTACATAAGAAAGGGTATGAGTTATATTCCAGAGAACAAGGATACAGGCAAAGCCTTGTTTTCATCGGGCCAGGGTGCACTCAACAATGCACGTCGATTCCTGAGCAAGTTTCGCATTTGCGTATGCTGGTGACATCCGTTCCGCGTCAAATTTTCTCGTGCCTCTTCAGGATTACCAAGATTACACCTCTGCCAACTTCCCAGTCGACACTTAAATCAATAATGCCCCTGACAGTACTTTTCATCCTTACTATGCAAGTATTTTCACCTGAATGGACTACCGTTCGGGTGATATGAATGGACAAAATTACCCCTTCTCCGTTTTCGAAGCCAAGCGTGTCTCTTTCGGTTGTTTCAATCGGTTTAAATGATATTTTTTCACATGTCGATTTGGTTTGTGAAAATAGAGCGTAAAATTCCCACATCCAGGGTTGAATTGTTCATTTTCCTTCATCCGCTGTACGAAATGGCGTTGTGTCCGCATAAATCACCCAGATTTGATCCCGGGTCACAGTTAGCATCAACTGAATACGCTTGCCTCCAGGCTATCAAATCACGGTAAAACCACTCATGGAAATACATTTGGGTAATTACATGAGTTGGAATGCTTGGTTGGTTAGTGAAAAGTATAACGTGCCTATTGCTGGCGCATAAAATTATACATTTTCCAGTTTGAATAAGCATATTTTATTAAAATCGATCGACCTCATGAAAATTAAGAACTTCACCTTTTAGCTACTACATTGGTCAATTGCTAATTAAAAATTTTCCATTTTTATAAAGCCATCGTATCAAGAGAAGAACGAAAAAGGATGTTTTTTTTAGCCTTTTATGGGTTTTTTTCTTCTTTTTATGTATCAAATATAATTTCACATTCATTAAAAATACCAGCACTTTGTAGCTCCAGCAATTGGGACGATATTAGGGGAAAGAAAGAAAGCTAAAATAAGGGTTGTTGTACCGTGAATTCGGCCGTCGTATTTTATTTTACTAGAAAAAAATCATTCAAGGTGTGGCCTGTGGCACTCATGTGTACCATCTCATTTCAGTTTTGGTTGCAATTCTAGCCAATATTGGTAGTTAAAAATAAGTATTTTACTCTTCGTCCTGAGCCGTGATAAAATTTCGTAGGAGGTGAAAACATTTTGTATTGCGCTTCAAACATTGTTTGTAATTGGCTTGGAATATTCCCATTCAATTAAAAAGAGGCCTGAGGTGAGGATCATTGTCATCTTCTCATTCACTATTGTTTACACGAGTGTTATTCATTTAATATTACGTAAATCATTCTCATCCCTAACTTCCCAGCATCAAAATGTGAAAGAGTGCGTCAATAATCTACGATGCAGAGGAAAAGGCAAACCAAGACGCTGGGACGGAAAGCCGAAATGACAGTGAGCGATGAAAGTGCTGGCAGATACTGCTCTGAATATTTCTTGATAACAATTTATTATCCTCAAGGAATTCTCATCTTTCTTACATTATCGAGGCGAATTCCTGCTCTCTTGATCATTAGCATTCAATTACTGATCGATATAGAACAATCACTGAATGATAAATTTTTGCTCCGTTTCTCGTTAGTGCTCGTCAGATAGAGAGACGCAGTCATCAATCCCTGCCACGTGCTTAATTGAATCGTAACGAGCCTGCGGCGAACCTTGATTAGATCTACCCTTCAGCATTTGGCTGAGTACCACCAGAACGACAATCCTCCTTGGAATTTCCCCTCCAATCACTCTGTGGAAATCTCCGAGGCCGAGTGCTTCCATGCCTCGACACTTATAAATTCCTTACTCATTGAGTCGGCGTCCAGCGCACGCCTCTCCTGACGTTTACCGTTCGGCTGCTGCAATGAGCGTGGCACACCTCGGTGTCCTCAAAGCTTATATGCGGGGTGACGAAAACATTCTCGCGCCAAAGATTTCGCGCGACTCTGTGTGGAGGCCGCCCTCGGATGAGCCAGTCATCGGTTTATCTTCGAACTGAAGGGTTTTGAAAGTGGAGATGAGTAGAATGATTCTTCCTCCACTGCTGCTTGGCTGGATATCTGGGGAAGCGATTGACAACTGATGTCATTTGCGCCAATGAGTACCAATGATAAATAAATAAAGATATGTATGTAAATATAATAAGGCATTCCACATTAGTTGACAGTATGACCTGCTATGGAGATTCGTTCCCTGTGTAATATATCCATGATTGAGGTGCGATGTTGCCAATAATTTCAGGAAAACTGAGTGTGATGCATTATATATTCTAACTGCATAGCATTGCAATATGCTGATATTATAATTTGTATTATTTATTATTATTAATTAATCCCTAAAATAAGTGGCTTAAATTTAGCTTTGAGCTGCCGACGCGACGTGGACTATAGGTAAGCACTCAGAGGAGCGAAGTCAGGCTACAGCGTTCTCCACAAGGCCCATAGAGTCAGCTGTGGAACACGCTATGCATGCCATTAGTATGTCGGGCAAGGTTGAGGGTCTTTGAGTTCTCTCTTCCACCAAATCTCTTGTCACTTAGTAGATAAATATGTGAGTACATTGGTAAAAGAAGCATTTTTAGGGAATGGAGGGAGGATGGAGAGAGACCCTAAACGAAAGACGCCAAGGGGACTTCAGTTCCACGTTCTATCCAACGGAAGAATTACTGCACTTGAATTGCTCTCCACATAGCACCCCAGTAGAGATCGAGAATTTATTGAAAAATCTTATCTTAATCCTGACTGTAGGGACGGGAGGTTATTACTCTAGCCACATCGCCAACCCTTTCGCTTCCTCCTAGGCTGTACCTATCACTAGTCCACGAATTAATGAATTTATTTATTTATTTATTTGGTTTTCGGCTCGCGGGACACCTCTCCTGATATGCTTTTTTTTATTCGCCCCCGTGAGGCCTTGTACTTAGTAGCCTCGAGCATTCCTCGTGGGGCTTGATGTGGGCGTCGCGTGCGGCTTCCCCTTTGATAAGGCTCCCTCTTTATCGTCCCTTCGCCGCAGAAGACGCATTCTTCGGCACCGCTGAATTCACTCTCTCTCCCCCCCCCCCTTCGCTCTATCGCCTCTCCTCCTCCCGCCAATCGGTGATGACCCCACGACCACCTCTCCCGCGTAGGCCTCCCTCGGGTGCCTTCCCGAACATTTCTTGCGGCTGAATGAATGAATACCTCTGGAATCCATCTGCAGGCGGCTTCATCATGCATACAAGTGATACTAATAAGGTATTATGCCCCTTCCACTCCCCTGCCCCCTCTCAAGAGTTGCTAAATGATGTCTGCATCTTTTACTTTTTTTCTAGAGGTAGCTCAGCATGCGTATCATGAATTCTCCATGAGCTAGCACGTTTTAAAAATGTTTTTTTTACAATCGGACCGTTCTGCCCTCGCCGTTCGCGAAACTATTTGCAAAAATCTTTTGTTTCAAGAGCAATGTCTGAGCATACCCATTCTCTTGTTCCGAGACTTGGAGTGCAGAGTGGGCATTGCATGTGAATACTATGGCCAAGAAAATAAAAAGAACGCTACACTATTTGATTTGGTTAACGACGGATCAAATCTTGGTGCTGATATCATGACTGTAGTCTGCTATTATACTGCCCCTTGAGTCTGGTATTCGAAAGAATACTCTCCAATAAAACATAAATACGTCTAATGGCATAATATATATTATTAATATATAATATATATTATGAAGAATGTATGCGAGACAGTCGTTTTCTTTCATGAGTAAGTGACCTTTGAGAGAAAATTTAGAGATTACAGTTAGGGTTTTGAAAGTGTTCCATCATAATTGCTCGCATACTTCGTAATGAAAGTCATCTCCTTCTACTTATAGTGGCGTTTAATCAGCTTTATTTCATTCTGTTGCTAAACCTTTTCCCTCACATCGTGCTGTCCAGAAGTTTTATCCTTATCCACTCCCCCCACTCTCCTTACCTTATTTCTACTTTCTGCCATATAATTCAGCGTCTTCGTTTTTGTAATTTTTCCCACTCTAAATTTTTATTTTTGTTTGGAGGTTCCATTTCCATTTTCTTCGCTTCCCGTTTGTTTCACTAATCCATTATCTTCGCTACTGCCCTCTACATTGCTCATACCTGCAAACAAGTGATATAATGTCTTCTGCCCGAAGAAATACGTGGAAGTATGGTTTGCCGATATCGGGATTCCCGGCATTAATTCTGAGGGAACTAACTTTCAGCAAGTCAATTATCTGGTTTACCAAACAGAGAACTCTTCAATACAAATTTCATTGGTTTCCCTCGTCGTATTTAGGCACCGTCAAGTGTTGAACTGATTTTTTTGCGGTTTTATCATCCTCCCTCCCGCCTTATTTAAACGTTCTTGGTTCAATTCTTCGCTGATATTATATTGCTGCTCAATTTTTCATTTCCTCTTAGGTCCTGACTTACCCTATTGTGATTGAATACCCTAAAAATATGTCATTCCCATCTCCACAGGTCGTCGCAAAATGAAACAGGAAGCCGTACCACGTACTACGTGCAGTATCTTAAATTCATATTCAGTAAATGACCGAGAGGTTTTCCAGCATATCCTCTACTTTGTGATGAAAATAACGCAGTTATCGACTAACCCTATTCTATTATTGCCTAACATGGAAGTTTCCTCTATATGGATACTCAGATCAACGTATAACAAACTGCTCTATATTTTCATATTGATGACCACCTGATTATTATTAACAATGAACGTTTTCTGAACATGTGAACAGTGCCAACGAAGAAAAAATGTGAAGCATATCATTGGTCATCTGGCTCATTACTGCTGATTACAGATAACTCGCTCAATAGCATGATTTTCCAACGTTAGTTTGAATGTATTTCATATGGGTGTATTCTAAGCATTTAAGAGATGATTCTGGTTAACAGTTATTGGTGAAGAAGTATGTGATGCACCATATGTAGGGTCAAATGTAAACATAAAATCAAAACCATTCCCCCGTGTATTGTATGCAATCACCACGCGAAAGTTTTTTAAATAGATTTCAAGAGTCAATTTGGTTTGAGAATGACGAAAGCTGATGTATTATGGACTGAGGAGGAATAAACGAGGATAGGTGCGCATTTAATTGAAAAGCGACTCAGCAGCATCACGATGTATAGGGTTTATAAAATGTGTATTTAGCATCACGGATTCTATGTTTCGGATTCAGATTCACGAACTTTGCCATGGACGTCTTACTGCACTCAAAAAGCTCTCTCAACTCAGCGCCAGACACTATGAACCGTGAAAGGCATGTGAAAAATTAAGTTAGCATGTAGTCCGCAAATGAACCCAGCTCACTTTGGCGGAATCGGTCACAGAATCACCCCTATATTCATGTTTACTTGACGTGGATTGTTATCGCATTGTGTTCTTCGCCTCCTTGCGGCAGGCCTAAGCCCCTGCACACAAACAGCCTCTCTTCCACGTCTACAAAATACCCTGCATACCACCTCAAGGGTGTGTGGCAGGGAGTGAGCAGTCACCAACATGCATTTCACTAAACCCTAAAGTTAGTTTAACTACGACTATTGATGCATTAGCATATTCTGCTAATGCTTGTCACTAGGCGAAACCTCACAAGCGTGAACTACACCATAGTTATGCCTCTCTTGTGTCTCTGGGGAATGAGTATTGGCGGTGGTGTTGGGGTCGTTGTGGGTGGCGGGTATGATCGCTCGAAAAAGGGGGACTCCATGTCCCCCCGGCCGCCACTTTCACTCCTTGCATAAGACGTGGTAGCGGGATCTCCGTCTGCCTCCCACCCCCTCCCACTCCGCGCTCTGCGGGGGAAGGGAGGGGGTTTTTTAGAGGGGGGAGGGGCACACACAGCCTACCCCCTTCCCCTCAGTATCGCACGTTTTGTCTTCACTCCAGTGCTAAGAGAGGAAGAGCTTGATTAATTTCATCCGCGGTGTTGCTATCATAATTATGCGGGTTGCTATGGCTTTGTGTAAACAAGACTCTACCATGTGGCTTGACACTCGCTCTTATTGGGTACAAAGCCTCGGCAAGGGGATACAGTCGAAAGTATTTGCAGAAGAGCGAACTTGTGTCTTAGCTCTGTATCGTGTCATGTCATGTTTGATCCACTCGACGTTAAATGTGGGGAATGCGGGTTCTCCCTGCTTGCTATCTGAATTTCACGATACTTCGCAAACTCAACCAAATGGTTATGCACACGTGGCTCGACATTCTTTGATTCTCACAATATTTGCCAGTAATGAAGAATATAATGAGAAAATACGATTCGATAAATATTAGCCTTTAATAATTATAAATGGCAAATTTATGATGCTTTGAATATCATAAGTGGATCCGAAATGGCGCGCTGCAGCTCCGAACTGTAACTACAATAAATGTTGATCTAACAATCAAATTTAAAATATAATGACATTTTCAAAACAAAAAGAAAACAACCTTAGTTTTCTTATAACTGCTGACTACATAGACATATTCTGAACGCTTAGATGACTAAATGTTTCCTTTATTTCATATTGATGCATGTTTAGAGCCTTATCACTCAGTAGTTAACTTTTAAAGAGGGTCAGGCTTAATTGTATCAAACAGTCATGACGCAAGAGTGTAGGTAGGCTTAATAATCTTTTATTTGTGGCACACAACCACGGTGCAACGGAGCAGCAAAAACGGAGAGGTGGAAGTTTTGCGACTTTTGATGCTTAAAAATGCTGTTTGACTACTCATTTTAGATTGAAATCATTTTACTGCAGTCCAAACCTTTATATTTAATCAGAAAAAAATTGGTGGATCATGCAGTCAAATAGGCAAAAAAGGGGCAAGCATCTCTGCAACGCGCGCGCCCGCTTTGAAAATGGCGCGTTGGGAGGTTATTCGGGCAGTCTGCGTAATCGCCGCGGGTCGAATATCTGAGTGAAACGATATGCGACTATTCAACCCAAGCAAAGATTTACTCTAAACTATGAGTAGATGTGGGAGGAGAATTATATCTTCTGCACATCATCTGTAGCGATAGTCCTCGAAGAGGAAGCTTAATTCTAAATAATATATTTTATTATTGAATTACCGATATTATTATGATTTCCATACCTTTTTCTTTTGCTGCTCGTCTATCTAAGCTGCGCTGCTATTAGCTTGAGTTGATGCGCGGCGTATTTCCATGTAAGTACCATTTTTAGTACCATTTTGTGCCAACTTATGATATTCGAAGCATAATAACTTTGGCAGTTATAATTAATAAAGGCTAATGTTTAGCTAATCTTCTTTTTCTTATGTCATTCTTCTTTTTCGCCAAAATCGTGAGAATCGAAGATAGTCGAGCCACGAGTGCATAGCCATTTGGTTTATTTTACGTGGAATCGCCCAGTTACTTTATTTCTATTACATTATTGACATCAAGTAGTGTGGCCGTTGGTCCGGTATTAGAAGTGAGTAAGTCAAGAAAGAATAAAGCAACAAACAATTTTCCAAAATATAAATAGATTTAAAATATTTAATCAATCATAAATAGCACATGAATTAACGTTCTGTAATATTTCATCCGTTTCCTGCAACATTTTACTCTACGATATTTGGGAAAGTTCCGTTTCCTAAAAACAAATTGTAAGGTATTTGGGAAATATTTATGCATATACGTCTTCTTTGGGCATATTAAATGCTTCAATCCCTCTATATAAAAAAAGAGAACTTTCCCCAGTTAGCTCTCTGCGAGAGAGGCTCGGTTAGGTTAGTATGGACCGTCTTAGAGATATAACCAGGTTTCTTATCCTCCTTAAGATATCCTCCCAGACATCCTTGTAAAGGCTTCCGCGGAGTATTTGATTAGAACGATCTTGTCTTTCGGGTATTCTACCGCAAATGTCCATATTTAGACAATCATATTTCCTCTGAATACGCCGAGTGCAACGCCGGAGAAACTTTTGTCCCAAAATTGTGGACGTTCGCGGTAGAATACCCGAAAGACTAGATATTTCTTATCTACCCAGACAGTTTTTCCCCGTATGCGCTAGAGTGCCGTCAGTCTTGTGCGATCCCTTCCCTATTTTGGGTATCTCCATCGTCATTTCTCCCACATTTCAATTTCACTTACGTCCCTGTAAAAGTTTCCTCCAGAAGAATATGCGTCTTTACTATCACAGAATATTTCTATGATTGCCAGTCATTGTCTGTGAATTTTAGCTTGGTGAGATTTTATGACATGAAAAATTTTCCCCGCCGGTAAAATGCAAGAGATATTTGCGAAAACTGGTCCTGAGGCAATGAAACAGGATGGTGTATTACAAAAGGAATGCGAGCACTTGGAAAAGGACGGAGAGGATAAATACCACTGGTTACGATGGAAAATTGGAGCAGTAAAAGGTAATTGGCAAGAAAAATCGCATTTTAAGGTTAAGTAAGCTTCTTCTGGCGGGCGTAACCGCATATTATTTTAATGATATATCCAATCATCGTTAACCATCAATGTCTAATTGCTTCGAAAATATTCTAAAATTATTGAGCTCCAATTCTGTGCCAGAAGGGTTTTTATAAGCGTCTATTTAAATCTTGATATCGTGAAACCTCTTGGTCTCAAGACTTCATGAATCCATACTTTAGCGTTACTTTCAGTTACTCGGTGTTTTATATTCGTGAATTACTCGTATTCACTTTGAAATATTGCCTTCATGACTATGCCATTTAAAATATATCAAGGTATTTAATGTACTCTAGTAATATTCAGGTTAGGTTTCATCCGTTATCACATTTCTTTGTGTCTCTAATGGATACGGTCTCTGAACGAGTCGATTCGCGTGGTAAGAGCAATCTCCAATCAGGACTTCAATAATTTTGAAATCTAATCGAAGCAATTCCTTTTTCGAAGCATAATATCCGGCACGTCACAACGCTAAAAGCTAATAGAAAACTGTATAGCGTTCGTTGAAAGAGATATTGAAATCTTTTGTTTGTGCATTTTATTTTTGAGTCTTTTTGCATGTTTCTTGGATACCAGGTCCATTGTATTTTTTAATGTTCGCAGCGAAGTAAATTTGAGACATGATATCACCTCGGCGACAGAGGTATCATTTGTAATACTTTCTCTTTTTATTTGAATCGTCGGTCGGAGGATTGGTTATTTCTTCATGAATGACGCGCATTTAGCAGTTAGCTTCAATGTCAAGCGACGGTTTGCGTAACTTAAGTACCCAATGCTCTTAGAACCAATTCCAGAGATAAACTATGATGCAGTGTAAAATCTTCTGTGATCGATACAAAATATTAACCGATCACTTTGGTATGTGGCCACACCGTAGTATATGACCTTCGGTGCTCGAATTGGAAATTTTCTTTCCACTCGATAACTCATTTTTTGGATCGGAGGATATTTAAATTCTGACCATGGCATGCATATTAATAGTCGTTTTGAAGTCAAGTAAAATTCGATGTCCTTGGGGTATGGAACTTCGGATAAGGACTGCGATTTGTGTTGTGCTATGTAAAACATTATTGTGATTTAGATATCGATTAAAGAAACATTTCATATACTGGCTATGGATTAATAGCAAAAAACATTTGCGTTACGCATGACACTTAGATGTGTTGAACATAAGTTCACTTATTTCCTTGCTCGCAGCTATTAGAATTTGTGAAAATGTTTGTTTGGAAAGGCTAATTCTCAATCAGGACTCATTTTTATTCGTAATTTGAACCCTATTAATTTCTATTGTTTAGCATCAGTCTCTCGTAACTCCCTTTCCTTTCGACTGTATCTGGCGTTACGTGGTGGAACAGCATTTCAGTACTTAAATAAAACTGCAGTAGTTGTACTGTCCAATTATATTCAATGTAAAATATTACACTACAAGTGTTTCAACGTATAGGGCGTCATCATCAGGTATACAAATATATACCTAACGATGACGCCTTATGCGTCGAAACACGTGTAGTGTAATATTTTACATTAAATATAAGTGGACAGTACAACTAGTGCATTCTTATGTAATCCCTTTCCTTTGACCGCAGTGCCGCATTAGTAACTCGAGAAGCTAATCAATTGTGCTAATACAAGGCTATTCTTACCATCAAAAGCAGTTTTCATCCTAAATGATTGCATTTTTATTCAATTTGAAGATGGTTTTTCACTATTTCTTCTTATGGCGGATGTAACTCCGGCATAAAATTCAAATTCTACGTTCTCGCCGGACTGGTGCTCCGTTAATGAGTCTTTGAATCATTTATGACATTGATGTCGTCTTGTATTAAACCCACGTTGGCAACCAAACTCCGTTGACCTATTACACCATTTGATATCCTTAGATAAATATGTCTGGTTTTATGCTGCGTAAAAATTACTAAAGTATACTAAAAATAGTTTTTCGCGTCAAGTATTTCGCGAATTTATAATAGATACAGTCAGGAGCCAGAATAAATATAACCGGATATAGTATAACCAAAGGTCTTCAAAATTATTTTATTGAATAAGCACGAAAACGAAACGAGCGTCCACTTTGGATGCCATAAAGTAACTGGATTTAATTATTTTAAAGCCTCGCAAAATATTTTTTCAAGTTTTTTTCCCTTTTTGCTTTCCGAGTGACGACCAAATAAATGCTAACGGAATATGGCCACACTCACTCTCCAGGAAAATATACCTGTCGGCTATGTACCATTTCATTTTCGAAGAAGGATGAGGTTTAGAGTTTGCAAACGAGACGAGACCTTTTCGAGTGGATGTGGTTAAGTTTTACGGTTAATGAGATGCGTACTTCAGCGGTTTCATTCGCCGTTAAAAACCTTGAAGCAATCTTCATCTCCTCGGAAACTCTTGTACGGTACATGCGAATCCGCTCCTTGACTACGTTCATCCCACTCTGTACCTTATGGGTTCACTTTTACGATTCGCCGAAATGGTGCCTCGACGGCGTAGCCAATAGTGGGAGGCATAGAGACTTCACGGCACCCTGAGTTATCCACGCACCATAAAAGTGTTCTGCTGAGTGGTCTCTCTTGAAAATTGTGCCCGAGGGGTGGAAACACGGTGAAGGCGAAAGGAAACACTAGGGCCGTTTTCCAATCCAAGTATAGCCCTTAGTATATACCATGTATTATGGGCTTGTATACACTTGGAGTGTACTAGCGGATTGGAACGGACAGCTAGCGTACACAGACGAGGCCACTGACGAATTAAAAACATATCGGCAAGCGTCTAATAGCGGTGAAAATCAGTGTCGGGCATGACAGTGATTTATCGATGGATAACGTTCGCAACGTAATCATTTTACTGGCCTTCCAGTTATATTGATATATACAACGCTTATCAAACAATTGTAAGCAGGGCTGAATCGCCATCAATAAGATAGTATAAAGCAAAGACAATAAAGAAATGCACACAACTAATCAAACACTTGGTATAGTTTTCTCCTTAACCCGTTATCACGCGACTCACAAATAAGTTTTCCATATGATATTATATTAACTAATAAGTGCATGGTATTTACTAACAATACTTAAAGAATAAATCCAAATAAGACGCTTGTAGTATATTTTATGATTCACTTATATACCCACATGACCACTCATTCATTGCACGCTTCGAAGCCATGTTTATATGGTACAGCTTCGTGAATTAGCACGCCTTCTAGTAAGCCTTTCCTCGTACTAGTCGTACTAACCCTCTCGCAGGCGTGAAGTTAGTCCTAAGTTTTAAAACGTGACTTCACTTCCGCTAACTTAGGTAAATTTAGTACGGATAGTACGCCTTGATGTGGATTGGAACACAGCCCATGTATCCCGGGGAGGTTTCACATTCTGGCCCAGCGAGGCGGATTCTATTTTGCTGTGGTGGTTGCGTTGCTGCACTAAAATCGTTCGTTGTTATTTTTCATTTATCACGTTTGTAAGATTAGAGAAGTGAAACGAGGCGTCATATCTACTCCGATATAAGGTCACTCTTTCGTAACACCAAGTTTGATGGCAGTGATAAGTTCAAATTCCAAACAAAATATGTGAATTAATTACAAAGTCTCAAAATTAATTAGTTCTTAGCTTGGATTCTTTCAGAAATTAGTGCATCTAAGTTTTTAGATTTGCCGATAGATCGAATTAGCAGCAAAACATGCACCTATCTTGAGGCAATCACACGATCATGTAAATCTATGTCAGCGAAAAAAATCAGCGAATGTATTACCAAAGGATGTAAACTACTTAAACCTGAATTCCTTGAAATGACCGGTCTAAGTGGTGCAATGGGCAGTGCACCAACTCATTAGCTAGGCCAACTATCGTGTAATTTGATCTCCTTCGTCCACGGTGGTTTTTCCGGGTTAAGTCGCTCCGAAAGTGAGCTGCGGTGCGACATGATCTCGGTCTTCGAGTATGAGAGACAACTGTTACCTGCTGAACTGAGCGATAGCCATCAATGCCCGAGGCTTGGGTCGACATTTGAGGAATAGACTCGCCTCGTGCCTATTGTCAAGACACTAGTAAAAATCAAAGATTTAGAAAAAGGAGGCTATAAATTTTCCACTCGCCGCGAATGTTTTTACGGATATTGTTTTTTGCGTGGAAACATTATTTAGGTTTTAGTGCGTCCGGAGCCATTAACTGATTTTTGGGCTCATTGCACTCATTGTATTGAAAGTGTTGGGTATTGGACTTTGCTTCTATCGCAAACTTCTGAAACTAATGTATATTCAAGTATTTTAAGATCAGTCGGTTAAATCATGGGGTAATTCATTTCTTGTAAGTAAGCTAAAGGGCATTTGGTTCCTACATGGTAAACCTCTCCGTATTGAAGCTATTCGGGATCTCCACCACCAGGATATGTTGGGAAAGCAAACTTTTCTAAACTTCTGCTATTGATACAAGTTTAAATGGTTTTTGGCCATCAATCAGCCAAATAAGTCATAGGGTTTGCATTGAAAATTTTATTCGGGTAACTTTAAAAGTGAAAAAAGATATTTCTTTTATAAGATTGACAATGAGTTGAGTCCTCTCCTCGCTTGCTTGAAAACTTACCACTGTTGTTGAGTCCAATGCCATTCCTGATGTCTGACCGATTAGCGAGAAGCTCAGGCGGTCACTTCTCCGGTGAAAGGTCGTCCATCGCTTTCACCGTCTCCTCGGCAGTCCTTGCGTCATTCACTCACCGTCTCCTCGGGACCCCGCCGACTTTGCTCGTCCGCTCTGTGGCGTCCCATCTCGATCAGCGGCAAAGACACCATCGCGACGTCAACCTCGACGGGCAATTTTAACTTGAACGATGCGGGTTCAGCAGTTTTCTGTTTGTGAACACCATAGATTAAACGCTTGGTATGATGGAACCATGAATATACATATGGATCTAAATCTTCGGCACCACTGTACGGGCAAAGGTGTTGCCTAGCTTTCCATAAAAGATAGGTCGCGCTGCAGTCGGCATGGTTTCTGCTACTGTGTGTCAAAAATACCTGGTTTAATTGGGAGGCCAATTCCGGTACCTTTATTTCCAGTATCTCCATTTGAATCACGGCCTTTCCTTCGGCATGGTTCGCTTATGTGAGTCAAAAATGGCTTGTGGTAATAGGGAGGCTAATTCCGATACCTTTATCTCCAGTATCTTCAATTGAATCACGGCCTTTCCTCATTAGAACCACCTTCTCTAGAGTGGCGGCGCTACAATCTGCTTGGTCCTGATTTTTCGGTGCATGCGGAATATTTGGCAACACCCACTGGGGGCAACTTTAGGATCCAAATATTCATGGATGGAACCATACTTCAGGGGGTTTATTTTGTATTCTCACCTTTTTAATGACTCTTTGCGGGAAGACTCCTTTCCCGTTTCGCTCTCTTAATGATCGGCTCACGATCAGCCAAGGTCCGATGGTGTCTCCATTTCTCGTTCCTTATGACTGGTGAGATGGAACTAATGAATGGCGGAGGTAAATGAAACGGATCAAGAGTCGAAAGAGTGGGTGAGTGAAAGAAAAGACCTGCAGATCACCACTTGAGAGCCGAAGATGGTCACGCCGCCTGGGTGGCGGAGTGGAACTACGAAAAATGACGTAATTTCCGTATTTTATGACGTATTCTCATTTAAGTGAGATTACAAAATAACCCCCCTGGGCGTTGCCCTTTTTTTGGTTGGTACAAATTTATTCCAAGCTATTTAACTCGTCTATGTTGGTTTTTATGTAGCTTTTTGGGTTCGGTGTCGTTTGTGGAGTGACCAATGAGGTTTTTGTTGAATAAAGGAGAGGGCAGCCATTAAATGGAAAAAACCTGAAATTATCATCTAAAAAACATTGAAGCACTAAAAGTACAACATGTAAACACTGAAAAAATGTAGTTCATCAGTCAGTCATGCTGGATTTATTCAGGAACGTAGTAGTATGCTGAAAATTGAGTCATCATTCGGAGAACGTGAGATATACTCGATAATCTTTCTTAGTACATGCTATCATGAATAAATCACCAAAACACCGTATTTTTCATGACTTCATTGGACAACTTACGCAAAAAATTAGTTTAAATTACGGTCCACATTCAAATCGTAAAATTGCTAATGGCACGGAAAGAATAATTGTCCCCGGCTCTGATCTGCTTCTAAAAGCCGAACACTCAGCTACTGGTGGATTGCATTTTCCCCAGCACCGTGCATGACCGCAACACGAATAGCGAAACTCATTTCATGAAAACACCTTTCTGATGTCACGAAAACTCTTTTCCGGTCTGTTCATTCCTGTTCTATTTCCCGTATCTCTGACTGGTGACCCAACTTGCCCTATTTGCGGATTTAAGGATAAGAGCCATGTGCATGTTCTTGCATTTCGTAAAACATAGGCTCCACTGTGGTCCTCTAAGATGTCAAATATTCTCGTAATATATGAAGGAAATAGGTCTCTATCATTCCTCAGACATTCCCGCCCATCTAGAAACCAACTATACTTTGGAAAAATAAAAACGAACCTTCCTGCCTCGCTCTCGCGCTATGATACGGTTCATAGTTCCCGGGTGGCCACTTAGCCTAAGTGCTTTATATCTCCCCTCTCCCCTAGTGTCTCTTCAGCTCTTAAATATTACTGTCCTGTATTTTTATCGGTCTCGCACGACGGATTCCACGGAAAGGGCGAAAGTTTCAGAAATGGTAAAGACGGGGAAAAAGCGCTGTTGGTATTTGTGGTGGGGACCCCGGATCTGTAGAGATTTCCCCTAGGATCGATTTTTACTTCCTGCAAAATGTTCCATAAATGCTCTGGGAAATGGGTCGGAAAATATGATTCCGTATCCCGCAAGTGGATCTGATATATCACGAGGGAGGCGTCGGGATGTTTTGCGGCTTTCGATGCGTGAGGAAGAAGATTTATGCCTTTGTTTCTCGTGGATTTGGATGGGAAATGCCCCTTTTGCCCCCTGAGCGACGCTCGGAGAGGGAAACGCTCTGGATATTTTCTCTCCCCATCATTCCACATCGTGATATTGTACACCAGGAAATGATGCCTCGCGGCCTTTTTATTTCACAAAAATTATGATTATCCTGGGCCTAAGGCATGTTTTTCCCTATGCATTAGATCGGCAGCAATATTGTTCCATAATTTTATATTTCTCAATATTTATGTCTGGAATTGGCTTAATCTCATCAATGAATTATTGGTATTGTGTTAGTTTAATTATAAAAGCCAAATAATTATCCAGTTGTGGCTTAGTCATGAATTGAGTACTATTATGTGTAGAATTTCTATCTCCTTTTGCACGATAGAGTCGCTGACAACATTTGGTCCTTCACCGAATTCATTTTATACATTTAATTACAAATATTATTTTGGGTAAATTACTCCCTTCCTCGTTGATCGATTTGCCATGTAAAAATATGCATCACTGATTACCGGACACTAAACTCCGTATTGACGTCTGGAAATCTGTTTATAGCTGTGAAACAGAAGAGCAATAACGCTGTAATACAGCGGTAACGGATTTCGAGTCGTATTTTAGGTATTGCATCACAGGCTTCCGTCATTTCTCCTGAATGGATTTATGGAAATGGATTTAAAAACACTTCTTAGCTAAGTAGAATCGTAGATAAAATTAGTCATTCAAGTACATATTTTAATACCACTTTATATTCAAAATGACAAATATGTACATGTAAAAATTTACAGAATGGTTTGAGAAAATGACGAGCAACTTAAGTTAAATGTTCAAAGAATATATTTAAATGTGGCAAAAAGTTAAAGCAATAAAAATTGCGTATGTCAGCATTTATAACTGTTTAAATTTATCGCTTACAAATCGATACTATTACTAAATTTATAAACAAGGGCTCATTTACCTTTATGTCTCAAGGTGTCGTTGAACCAACCAGCTTGCTTATTTTGCCTTTTATTCCATGTGATTTTTAGTCTAAACGCGTTGATTTTTTATCAAATGTGAGGAACCAATTATGCAGCCTATGTGAACTTATCAAGAACCAGAAGTCACCCGAACTTGGATGCGACATAAGGTGCTCATCCAATGCTCTGGTTACTCATTTTTATACTTTTCATTCATCTACCGGCAATTCTTCCATCATTATTTTTTGGGAATATCATTTGTGGGATCTAAAATTTTAACGTTTCACAAATGTCTACAATGCTATCCTTCCAGAAGTTAACATCCGTTTATGAAGGCTGTATGAGTATTTTTTTTCCTACCCTTTCACGACACTCATCTCTCGATTACGAGACCATTTTGCAATGTTCTCGCTCTTGACCTTTACCCCTCCCGGACCGAAAAAGAAAAACATGTCTTGTGATTCACTCTCATTCTCTCGCCTCAAATGACAATGCCCGAGGTCACCGAATTGAAATTTCACCTCGAAAGGTGCGTTCCCGGCTTAGTCATCTCAAGTGAGTCAGGCATTGGTACTTCTTCATCCTCACGGATCGTGTGGACGCACTTTGTAGCTTTCTACTATTGATTTAAAGCGTGCATTCGTATTGGATGACATAGGTGGAATCTCTTGCACGTACGCCTGTCCTTTGTCAATTGAAATCTCGTTATCGCCTTAAAAGTGCTCCTCTATTGTTTCGTTTGACCTTAAATGGGTGACTCGAATGTTTTCTCTCTCCTTGAGTGCATGTTTCACCATTCCATTTTGTGAATCCATAATTTATTACTTTGCGTTTTACTCACACTATTTCTTTCTCTTTCAGGTATGTTTACTGCCATAACATGAAATTTTTTGCCATTGGTGGCCTGGTAACGTAAGTATAAATTAATATCCAGCTATTAATTCCTACCGCCTCTATCTCTCATCGTATTCATATATTGCTCAAACACACTATACAAATCGGAACTTCGGTCTTCGGATACATATTTTTCATTCAGTTATTAGCTCTTATTATCTTTTGAGCCATTTTTGTTTATCTTGATTTTATTAACTTTCAGTTGTTGCATCTATTGTGTACTCGATGGTGGATCAGTACGTGGGCTTTGATTATGGGCTTTTAATTCAAAATTGGAAGAATACCTTAAGTTTCATTCGGAAGAATACCCATAATCCTTTCTGTTAAGACAGTTAACACTTGAAAATAGACGATAAAGTACCTTTATTTTATGTTTACATCACCTTTGCTGGTTTTATTTTCAATTACTATGTGTATTGTATACCAGAATATAAATATCGTGGGGTCCTTTAAAGCCCTTAGGTTTCCACTGCGGCATATATTAGAAGCTACCAAAGCACTTGCGGGTGACACTGTATCGAGGCTAGTTGGCAGTCTACTTAAACTCAACCAAAGATGGTAAATAAAATGTGAAGAGCAAAGGATTTTCCAGTGACGGGAAAATTAGTATTCAGATTACAATAATGTAAAGCGTTTATCCATTTTTTTATCAATTGAAATGTATTCAAATTATTTTAGCACAGCTTTAAAGAAATTTGACGTTACAAAGAAATATTAGAATTCATCATTTCTCTTTGCCCGTTGTAATATTATCGCATTTCTGGCGCTCAGTTTAACTGAGATTGCTTTCATTTTCTCACAATATACTTCAATTTGTATACTTGATTCACTCAAACCTTGTGACACATTTAATGTGGCCTTTATTGCTTCAACTTAGGGTTCGCTTTCTTGTTATCCTTATAACTTACAGCTCATTGCTTAAGTTCACCTTTTGTTAATTCCTGCCTCATGAGATAATATTTGTATTTCCTTATCAGCCTACGCATTTACATTCAAGGCATGTCATCATCATCATCATTTGAGTCATCATTAGTGATTAATCAGTCGTCATCAGTAATTTGTGAAAACAATGGCATGCTAAATTTTGTCTGTAGAGATTAAGCCATTTTTTCAAAGCAGACCCATTACAGATTTGTTTGTTGAAAAGATTCAGATGCGCATAATTTGATTATTCCTTTTGTTCTTAAAAATCCGATGTAAAATTAAGTTAGCCAAGCGCATAAATGTAATTCATACGATTGATAACACATGCCTCCACCTCCTCTGAGAATAAAACAATAAATGTCAGTGTTTAACTGCGTGGTTCATCGTCTCGACAAGAGCCGTCCCATCTCAACCCCATCTCTAAGCACTTCCGCCGCTTTGTGCGACCTCTTTTTAGTTCAACCTTGGAGACGTTTCCCAAGCTCGTATGGGTGAGGGAAGAGAAATAATTTCATGGCCAGGGCACTTTGAAGGGATGGAAAGAGTTGACGTGCGATTATTCGCATGTTTTTTCCTTTAACTTCGTCTCCGTGCTCGCACGCGCGACAGCCTCTTAATGATTAAAACATCCCCTAGGTCAATATCCTGCGAATACTAAGTCGTCGTATGGACTCGTCAGTCTCACACGAAGTCCTCAGCACACCCATTTTGATTTTGGATCTTGTGGAATATTCTCCTGGGTTTTCCGAGCTAAGTCCCTCTTCCTCCCTGGCTCCACTTACCGTGACTATCAGAATCAGATCTTTCAAGGATACCTCGGCCATAAAACTCGGTAATATCAAGAGACCAGAGGAGAGGAGGAATTTCTCGGGGTATTGCCCCTAATGAAGATAGGCGGCGCAGTGATCACCGAAGCGGATTCCCCAGTCGTAACCTTTTGCAACAAGGGAAGATCCCTCCTGAATCTCTTTTCTTCCCCGTGGGAAATCTTTTCTGTTTTTTATTATTCTCGCTGGAAAGTGGTGTGATAGCTTTTGATTACTTAAAAAAGTACTTATTTTTTTAAATTCCTCCCTCCCCGTGGTTTATAATACTAAATCTCGGTCCATATAGTTAGGCGTGTTTTTTTGCGGTTAAATTGCATTCACTTTTTTCACTTTCCCGCGTATTAGGGGCGAGACTTTTCTGCGTGGAGTGGATGGTGAGAAAATTTGTAAACTTGATCCAGTGCTTTCTTAGTAGCACAGAAGTGATGCCATCAACATCTTATGTGAGCCTTGATGTGATTGCCCCACGAAATGGGGATAAATTCTTGGGTACGTTCCCACAAGTTTTTACTTCTCTTATCAGAAATCGGTAAATTTTGTCTAATATGGTCTTATGCTAATCAAAAGCGAATATTTTGTGAAAAATGCTAATTAGATTCGCATGAAATATTCATTTTTCGCTTCTATTGACTCATAACTACGACTCATGTGTTCTTTCCGCACCATGAAAGACTATTGTCATTAGTTATTCATACATTTGCTTGTTCCGCCTAATGACATAATGCGCACAAAGAGCCTTATCGCAAAATGGGCCATTTAAAAAGGTTATATTCTCCCTCATTCAGTGGCATATGTAGGAGACTTCTTCATTGGATTATTTTCTGCCTCTCTTTTGATGAATCCCTGTAAAAGTCGTCTACAGTAATTAAAATCCTTTTTAATTTTTGAATACTACCTCATTGAGCTATATGTTAAGCTGAGAGCCCATATGCTTTTTTATTAATTTTTTATTTGAGGTGAAATTTGAAACATCCAATATTCAATTAACGTCCCAGTTACTTTTAATTGCTTCTTATTTGGGAAATCCATCCCAAATACATCCCAATTTTTCATTATACGAAGAGATTAAAAATAAATTAATTTCCCCAAAATCATGTCTTGTGTTACGCCTTCAAAGTGACGTTAATGTTTTGAAGTATAAATTATTTTAGCAATCTCTTCTTAGGAACAGTGTCCATTCTCAGCAATCTTAAATAATCCCCAGTTTAAAATTCCTATTTGGGATTTCGTAGGCGTTAAACATGTCAATATTAATCATAATCAGAATAGGCTTCCAACAATTCTCGTTTACAAAAATTTATTTAAATGAGTTGTTCTTATTGGTAAATAAAAATCAGCTTATGTTGTCAGGCCCTTGTAACGGAAGTTTTCTCTTTAAAACATTTTCATTTCAAGTTAATCGTATTTTTTTGTTTTTAAAGCAAATTGTAATTGTGCTAAGTATGAAAACGTAGTTGAACCACTTATACGAAAACTCCATTGATAAATATGTAAACATCTTTTTTCATAATTTTGTTTTGGGAATTATAACGACTCGTAACCGTTCTTTTTACCTCATATGACCTTTTCATTCCTTTTTTGCGAAAAATGTCTCATGCAATTCCATTTAATTCGAGTTTAAGCATTGAAAATTTCACATTAGAGTTACTTGTCGATTTTATTAAATGGTGCATAACATAGTGTACCAAAATAGTGAAAAAGAGAAAGCATTATTTAAAAAATAAAATTCTGCTATATAAAATTTTGGTGTTGAGTAACTAAAGTTTCACTCGCGGGAAACAAAATTCACGCGTGGGAATGGTTTTCGCACTGTACTCTCTCCTCTCGGGAGTTCCGATAGCGGATAAGACTCCGAATCCGTGCCCTTTGTTCGGGGGGGAGCCAATTGTTCCGTGGGCGTACTACGGAAGACGTTTAGGGCGTGACCTTGCGTGAGATTCAAATTCGCCCCAGATATTTTTTTTATATTCATTTCAATTGAATGGTTTGCTTTCCCTCGACGCATGTCGTGGAAATTTTACGAAGCGTGAAGTATGCTGACCTCCCCGGTGAAGTGCGGCGTGGTATCAGCCGTAGCGATTTTTTTCTCACAACATTCCCAGATTCTGATCGCGCTCGCGAATTAATTGGCGGAGGTCCTTTGTTCTGTTGTCTTCCGGAGCGAAAATGTTTCCTCTCTATCCAGGATACCTTAGTTTTCCTCTTTTTTACCCCTCTCTTTATCATCCTCTTGTCTTCTTTCTTCTTCTCTGGCTCTCTGGAATGTCTCTGTTTTATCTTCGTCAAATTTAGATCACCCTGTCGAGATTTATCGCCAACTTCGTGCGCGGTATGCCGCTAAATTTTTTTGTTCGTGCAATACGGACAGGTGTCTGCAAATTGGCATGGGAACGTTCAGCCAACCGTTGAGGGAAGGCCTTTGGATTCGTATCAGATAGCTTGTCGGGTGCTACATTGTTATGTAGAGTCACTTTAAATGATATGATCTGGATCATATCGCCATTTTAATGCAATAATCCAGATTTTAATGATGGTAATAAGATTATATCGTGGGCAGTTATTTTGTTTCGTGTTGGTGCACTGATGTGCACTTTACCCTCTTCCATTGCGGATCAAGCTGAGCCAGCTGTATGATAGATATGAATTAAATTTGCCACGGATAATTTATCCTCGATTCTGGATTGAATTTTATCATATGTTTAGCGGGAAAATTCCAATTTAGTTCATGTTTTGTGTCATCGTGCATTTTGCTCTGAACTTACCTTGAATGAATGCAGTAATATGAAGTTCCTTTCACGTTTTCCATTTTGTGCCACGTTCGTAAACCAGCGATATTAGGGTTTTGCCGAATCGCCAGTTTTTGTCGGATGGTCACCAAAACTAGGATTTAGCACTTATTTCACACATTTAAAAAAATACTAGATATGGACGAATGCTCTGCGACAACTTTAAAAAATTGATAAATACGGTACTTATTAGGGAAGATTTTTTAGAATGTGAGTGTGCTAAATCCTTATTTTGGCGACCATCCGACAAAAACTGGCGATTCGACAAAACCCTACTGTAACCCGTAGACTTTTCTAAAAACTTCCTTCGTAGAACTTTAGGTTAAATCCTGATTAATTATTTGCCTACTATTTTCATGGTGACTAAAATACTTAAATTATTAGTTTCTATGGTTAGTTAAATAGTTTTAGTGGACTCAATTATTTTTGTGGTTAATTAACTTTAAGGCATTGTTTATTTCCATTTTTATTCGCACGACAGGTAATTTTGGAGCGTCAATCAACTGTCTATATTTTATTTTTGCCTCGTCACGGAACGTCATCTCTGCGTTGCTGGTTGAGGTGGATGTTCCCTGTAAGAAAGATGAGTATGCCATTAATCACTTAAAGTATTAGTTCTGACTTACGGAAGATAGCTAAAAGATTACCGTAGAATTCTATTTGTAAAGCATTGACAGAGCCTATAGATTTTATGGGTTTTGAATTAAATTATGCATTGATATGGCCTGCCGCGGTCGTTGAGCGTTCTTGTCAAATTTGTACCAAACAAATTTTGCCTGCTCTGGAACGTGTTGACGGAAAAGAATATTTTTACACTGGCGTGGGAGGTCTATTGAAACTTTCTGAAGACAAAGTTAAAATAGTGTGCTTAAGTAATTTTTTTCTCTATCTTCATGACTTGGACATTGATTGGGGTGATTGAAACGAAGGAGAGGTGATTACGTTCGTGAATGTACACCGCTTACTGAAATAAGAACTTCATTTTCTGTTTTTTTAATGTATTTTATTTTATGTAAAATTAAGTTATGATGCCTACTTGCAAATTCTCGTAATGTATTGCTCCAGATTCCGCTCCCCCCGGTTCTCGGTTCAAATTATGAACGTATTTGAAAGACTTTCCCAATTGAAATCGTATTGGAAAGAGCCCGTGCCCTCATTAGGCTGGCGGAGAACCTTTTCAGCTTACTCAACCACTCAGCTCCTCCGTAAAAACCGACCGCACCAATCTTTTCCAAGACGCCTTTAATTTTACATCATGTCGTGGGATTCACCGGACAATAATCTCATTACATCCTTCGACCTTTTCAATGTGTCTTGTCCCTTTTTTTTGCTCGAGAAATTTTCGGCAATCAAATGATGTGATGGCCTTACCAATTAGCGGGTACCATCTGCCGTCAAAATCACGCAGTCACTGCCGCTCGCCGACATTCTGTTCCCGTAATTTATTAATTCAAGAAAGATTCCCCCGCACGCTTCCCAAAGACGGCAATAACCTCACGATTCCCCACTGAAGAGTATTGATTATCTTATGCCCACTCTGTAGTGTACACCCGCCGGACATTTCTCATATCAGCCCTGGTGGGCTCCCCTCTGAGCATTCGGATATCAGAATGTGAAGTTGGAAATCGAAAAAACGTCACTCTCGCGGAAAGATAAAAAAAGTTCCTATGCTTTGTACGTTTTTTGATAGACAAGCCTCGTTCGACCCGATTCTGAAACACTATTGAATTTATGTCTAAAGGCCGTTTTACACGATGAAAGATTTTGTACAAACGAATGTACGTGAGATTGTACGTTTGTCTCAATGAAATTAGAACAGGTTCTATTTCCCGTGCAGGCATTGAGACATTCGCACAAGCGTTCATACAATTTGCCGCTTTACACGATACATTTTGCCTCATGCAAGAGTTCACGGAAGAGTTTGTACAAACAAATGTACCGTGTAAAACGGCCTTAATAGTGCTTTCTCTACCACGAGATTAACCTAGGTACCAAGTATTTCTTATTTCTTCGCTCTTTTCATCACCGTGCCACGCCGATAATCCTTTCCGTTATATAATGCACCAAGCGATGATGGGTATCCGGGAACAGTTTCATGAATGCTTCGTCAATAACAGTTCTTAGGATTTGAAGCCAATTCATCGGAATCGGAATGGTGAAATGTAGCAAATGGACTGACGACATGGTGTGGTGCGGGAGAGAGGGCTGTATCAGCACATCATACGATGGGTCCATCCTATAGTCCTGAGTGAATTAGATCGTCGTGTTCCTGGAGTCTCAAGGTGACCACCGTAGGTAAGTTGTTTATACGCCAGCCTGCAGTCGAATGATCTTTGCTTCGAAACCCCTCCTGGGCATGGGCGTCATGTTTGTCTTAGAATTGAGGTCTCAGGTTAGACGATGCAATAATATTTGAGGAGCTAGAAAAGGTTCCTGAAAACCCAGGTCTACTAGTACTCATGGTTGTGTTCAACCAGGTTTGGGGAAGTCCATTCGACGTTTCCATTTTACCAGTATTTATACTTAAGTTTTGAGCTTTGGCTGGCGTTAGACTACAGCTAAACCTTCAGCTACTAGAAGTTAGGTTAATGGTGGTTGGAGCGATTTTTGTCTCTGTATGGATTTGCGTTGAATTTTGTATACGTGTTCTAATTAGTGACACTTTTAGATAAAAGTGAAAAAAGTTGCATTTTACCGATTTGGTTGTTTGGCATTTCAATGCTTTTTTAACGCGTACGCTTATGGCTCATGAGATATATTTCGTAATAAATCGATTATATATGCGCAGATTTTCTTCTAAGCGCAAAATAATAAATTTAGTATTATTACGTATAATGGTTGCTAACAAATATCTAGATGTAACATCCAGTCAAAGATTCTAAAAGGCATATATTAAAATAAAGTTCACGTAAATTTCGAATACCGCGCAGAAAACAAAAGTCATAACATGCTTTATATAAGGCAAAAATGTAAAATATAATTCTTGTATCATTACCATTACTGCATAAATGTTTAAAACCACCGTATAATCAGATTTACTCAAATGAAATATGGTCCTTGAATCTTTTTCAGCTTGAACAATTATTAAAATATGCACTCAAAGATCCACGATTACCGTTCCAGCAAGTTAGATTTGTGGTATTTTAACTCGTGGCAAGGCCTAGTATGTTGGTATCTTTGTGGCATTTGCTAGTGAAGAGAAAGACATCAGGGGGAGGGAAACACGCTAGGAGGTGAAACAAAGGGGTCTTGAAGGTTCCTGATGAAGGGAAGACATTCGGTACATTTGCCCGCTCATAAACGCAACTTGAATTTGAACATTCTGCTAGCGAGTGCTACTAAGTTTTACTGTCTTCATTAACCTTTTACCCCAATAGAAATGTCACTTGGTTTGGGACTTAAGTTAAACTTCCTAACACCGGGGTTAAGTTGAACATTCTGTTTAAGACTGAGGGAAGCTCGACGAGCATAGTGAGCGACGGAATGCCTGTCGCACCGCGCGCGTGCTGTCTTTCACGGGTTCCGGCATATAAAAGGGAATAACGCACTCTCCCGAGGCCGCGAAGAACGAAGAAGAGGTGGTGGGAAGGGGACTTGCTCGCCCTCCGAAGGACACACACACACTCCCTCGCGCTCTTCTCGCGAGGAGAACAATTGAAACGCGGTCGATCACCTTGTCCCCTCGCCGCCACCGTTGCACTCAGTTGGGCACAGGTGCGCCCCCCGTCTCGAGGAGCTGTGCGGGAGAAAAGGCCGGAGGAAGAATGTAGTACATACTTGCGTACTTTTTCGTGGATTGAGCAAGCGATGGATTTTATATTTGAAGGAAATGGTGTTTACCTACTCTGAGATGAGGGTGGAGGACTGTGGAGGTTATCGCGCAGTGAAACCATCTACATCTACAAAATACCCTGCAAGCCACCTCAGGGGTGTGTGGCAGGGGGTGAGTATTCACCAACATGCATTACACTATACCTTAAAGTTAGTGAAACTACGACTAATTATGCATTAACATAAATTGCTAATGCTTGTCACGAGACGAAGCCTCACAAGCATGCACTACACTACAGATAGGAGACAAGGACCATGTTAGTAGTTTAATTTTTTTACAGGTATCATTTAAGAATTAACACTTGGTACATACTATTCCACACTGTTTCAATTCACTGACCGGTTTCCGATGTTACCATAAAGTTTTGATTCTTTGAAATCTCTGTATTTTAACTCTGATGTTGAAGTTCTAAGCATCGAAACTGGTTATCGAATTGTGTCGAATAGTAGATAACAAGTGTTAAATCTCTAATAATGTCGAAATTCCCCTAAGGTACTTCGCCCACCCTCACGTTAATACTTTACAGGTTCTCCAACTGCAAAAATAACATCACTCAGTCCAATGTAGGACCTTAACCCGAAAGTGTACACAAGTTCCTTGCCTGGGATAGGGTACGAACTCGTGATCTTTTGGTTAACAGGCCGTTGCGTCTCTTCGGACAACTGGTTCGTATTTGCTGGTTAGTTCCTGGAGCGTTGGTAATACTAATCCCCTGCAGGGTACTCATTCATAAATATTCTGTATTTCATCCGCGGTAAGTGAACTTTAAAAGTCAAAATTAAATTTCTACGTGGCCTAAAACCTAAGATAATGTTTTTCTCTGTAGCTCGTTAGTTTTACGGTGATTTAGGTAGCGGGGTTAGGCCGTTAATTCTTGCTGTTATAAAAATTATCAAGGCATGAGACATTGGCATAGATCATTAAAGCCTGTGAGTTACCTTCCGTAAATTTATAGTATATATTTATTAAATACCGATTTCAATAATAACTGAGATTACTTGTGCCATAATCTACTCCAGTAATGTTAACTATCGTGGAAGTTGAGAGTATAATATGCATTTTGAAATCTTCGAGGAGGTTTTCCTATGCGGAGGACCCATGAAATGTTTCATCTTAATAAAACATTTCAAGTGAACGGCTGAGCTCTTTTTCCTCCGGAGTTGAGATTTCTTTTTACACTGGCAAGGAATAAATATTAATTAAAAATTAGTCCAAGGATCAGAGGGAAAGGTTGCTTTTCGCAGAGTGAAGGCTGCGGAGTTGAGTGGAATAAAAATAGGGGAACAATTCGGGAGCAAAGGATGAGATAAGCAAGGGTTGGATGGGATGAAGCTTGCTCTTAAAGAAGCAACAGCAAACGCATTGCTTTTTCGAAAATAATCACTTTAGTTGGGTGTCGTTAAGGTTATGGCGATTTATTCGTCCCAAAAGTGCACTCGACGCTCTGTCATTGAATTTAAGTAGCCGAGACAGTATGGTCGTACGCATTGCCTTCGGGGTATTCTCTCTCATCCAATGTATTTATCTCTCTACACGTGGCAACGCTGCCGAGTGTCCCGAACGGAAAAGGTCAAAGAGTGATTCTCTCTTTCCTCCTCAGGAATGGCATGGAGATGACCCATGAACTCTCATCCTGCGACTCGAGGAATCCCTCTGATGGTTTTTCCTTTCCATATCTCCTCGTAATTTCTTATTTTCATCTTCTACCTTTTGTCCACTCCGCTTTCGCAACAGTGCTTAGTTCTAAGCCAAAAATATTAGTTATTTTCAGTTCCTTCTTAAAACTTAGGTCTCATTAATGTCAACCCCCCTCTAATTAACATGGAAAACGTTCCATTGGTACACACATACCCATCTTGCTGTTCTCTTTCTGGGTAGGAGCTGACAAAAAAGTTTTATTTTTGGTAATGGGTCTGTAAAGCTGACTCGGATTTCATAATTTTATCTATACTACCCTATCCTTGCATAATATCTCTTTTACTTCAGCGACACTCATATATTGATTCATACATGTCCTACTGGTTTTAAGACTCCTGATAGGTATTCCTCCTCTTCCAACTCGACTTTCTAGGTCTGCCCCTTCTTCTCATATTCCATCCATAAAACGGTGTATTGAAGATTCCTAAGTTCTTTCCTTCCTAAGCCCCTCATTTCTCCTTCCCATAATATAGGTACCTTCCGCCCATCTTGCTTCCCATCATTGCGTTGTCCATAACCAAAAGGCAGCAACTCCCACTCTTCTGCCTCGCTTCAACCCCTTATGTCATAAACACGGAACATTTGGCTCCATTCATGATGCGGGATATTCCAGGAATTCCGACTATGCCGGAGGTAAGAACATTTATAAAAAAGTGATTGCTCTGTCACGATTTTATTGCAAGCTGTATGGAAACCAAATATTCTGAAGCAAATTTATACAATATGAAACTGCAACGCGTGCGTGTCCTGGCATTCATTATGATGCGGATAAAGCCTTCCTCATTCAATTTTAATATACGTTTTATGACATGCTTTCATCGCAGGTTAATGGAAACACTTCGAGCTCACGGAAGTACTAAATATTAGAAGGTATCAGTTTTATGCATAACTTTTAATTGATTCAGCGTACTGTCAATTTTTCAGGATTTATTAGGATTAGACTTCTAGTGATTCTGATTCAAATATAGGTATTCACACTCAGTGCAGATATTTTCCTCTTCCCTTTGTTTCCTGGCTATTTTTTTAGATGTTTACTTGATATGAAGGGATTACGTAATAATTATCTTAAATCTTAGAACACATTCCTTGCAAACAGTATTATGCTCCCAGACTATATTATGCTTCTTATAAATTTTTTAGCATTTTTTTAAATTTATCTTTTATTTCTTGCTCTCTAATCGTGATAGATTTTTTATATTTATTTTGGGATGTAATGTACTTTCAAGTAGCCCATTTCCCGACCAGCTCTAATATAACTCGGGCGCCACGAAGGATCATTTGGATGTAATTTAAATTCACAGTAGCTCTTTACTTCCTTGTAAGCTGCAGCTGATAAATATTTTATAGCATTTTTAACATGACTGTGACGACGATTTATCAGCTTACGATTCCAAGTGTCAATTGTAATTATTCTAATTTTACCATGTTCACGCCTTTGAATGACGATCTGTTTTCAAGCTGCTGTTCACTCCGGGAAATAGTGTTTTCTAATCATCACTTCTCGGTAGAAGCAGATGATATTCGATTGTACTTAAAATACAGAAATTGTCATGGATAAAAATGTTTCTTTGAAATATTTATTTCTTCTATATTTGTCCAAACTTTAAACGTGAATGAATATCCTAATCGTTGAAGTATCCTTTTCAATGGAGTGGCCCATACAAGCAAGTCTCCAATGCATCTTTTGTGATGCTCCTCAGCTTTGAATTTACGGCAGTCATTCGACGTGATTGCTAAACGCACCGAGCTCTGCCCCGCGTCTATTGATCGGCCGATATGCTCCTAAATCAAACCATGAAAAAATGTCCTCATCCCCCCCAATATATTTTGTTTCCGCTCCGTCGCACCGTAAGACAAGATCATCTTCACCTTGAGCGAATGGCAAGTCTAGCGATCTCCGTCCATTTTCCCACATCTTGCCCCTTCCTCAGTCAATCGGCCCTTTTCCAATTTACTCTCTTTTCCCTTCCGTTTACAGGTTTAGGCATTGACTCTCAATCCGTCTGACAGTAATGTCACTTTCTCTCCGACTAGTCCCATAGACCCTTTTTAAGATCCGTTCACAAAAGTATTAGTTTTTAATCGCTCTTCCAAAGGGACCGAGAACCCACTCCAACGTCTTTCTTCTGTATTCTCGACTAATTTATTAAAAAAAAGCGGCGGAAACGTCTCCAGCAGGCGTAGGTAACGCTTTCGAATCGCCGAAAAACTCCAGGAAGCTGTGTTCAAACTTTTTCACCCATGCTCGGTTCACTTTAGTCCCATTGCAGTGGAAATGTCGAGTTCTGTTGAGTCGCACAACCTTTTTCCGGAGGTGGCGGGTGGTGGGTTCACCCCGGACGTGGAACTTTCAGTGCGTGTACATAAAAACCCCTTAGGAAAATGCAGCGGGAAATGGTTACTGAGACCAGCCCAGACGTCTACATAAAAAGAGAGAACACTGCGTTGTCTAATGATCACTCCTCCAATCTGGATTTGGCACTTCTTAAATCACCCCTAGACTCTTGAATGGTCTTGATTCGTTCTTAACGCGTGACCTGTACTTCAAAAATAATCCGTGGGCCACCAATTAAGTGAATTCGTCAGCCAAAATTAGTTCGCACCCTTCCCTGTCATACACCCCTGTGACAAGCCATGGCCGTCTGCCTGGTGGATGATCAGGCAGGTGAGGTTGGCAATGGTCACTTCTTACTTAGCTTAACGGCTGTAGAAATCACACGTTAAACAAGGAGAAAGTTCCTTTCCATAAGGTCTGCGGTTTCAATCTAAATCCGATTCCTAGAAAACCACATGACTTGGAATTTTCCGGGTATTTTCAACGTCATCGCCCGAATGTGATCTCGGGATCCCAAGATCAGACAAGTTTCTCATTCCCACTCGCTCCAATTCTTGCATTCGAAGAGTGGCGAAGTCAGCGGTGAATGTGAGAATGAGTCACAGCATTTCGACTTTTGAAATGTGCCCAAAGTGCAAGTATGCTGACAGCTAAGACTATTGTTATTGATATTTCACATCACATACGGCATTTTAGTTGCTTCAGGGTTGAGAATATGGATCCCTCGGTAGTAATCAGAAATAGTGTTCAGCAAAAAAGATAATTGTATCACAGAATCTACTGATGTAGAAGATGGTCTTTGATAATCTGACTCCGTAACCCGCGATGGGAATATGTTCATTTCGCAATGCGTGTAAAGGAATTGCAATTATTCCTTAAATAACTGAGAATGTGTATTCTCAGTCATTATGGCGATGGAGAAAGTGAAAAATAGACCGAACTTAAACATGGACTAGATTACAAATGGAAAATGTTCTCACCAAAATAATACCTGCTGAGAAGTAAAGAATTTTTAATAAGCGACGTTACGAAAGGTGTTTGTATTCAGTTTTGTGATTATACTTGCTCTCTCGTGTATCATTCACAAATCTGTAGCTGTTTACACGTCAATTCTCCTTCTCTCGTTTCTAATGCATCCAAATTTCCCACGAGCTTTCAACCAATAACTGATTTCATAAATATCCGCACTTTCTCCTCTTATTTATTTGGCCCTTCAGCCAGCTCAGTTGGAAGAGAAATCTGTCGTAACTGGGGATAAGCGATGAGGAAAAATAATCTTCCCGAAAATACGACCTTGAAAGCTGGCTAAATATTAAAACCTGGCCACGAATATACTTCACTGGAAAATTGTGGATGCCTTATCACTTTTTAGATTTCCTTATTTGTTTTTCTTGTCAACATCATGAATATATGAGCAATCAATTTAAAACAACAAACAAGTAAACTACACCGTTTTAAACTAGTCTTTCTTATAAATAGTACTGTTATTAAAAGCATATCAGTAATGTTAGGATCAATATTGCACTTTTTCCTAAGGCATTAAAATATTTTCATTTTATTTTAAAAGTCTTTTGGAAAATTTTCGGACCCAAAATGTTGCGAATGGTTAACCTACATTATCATTTTTATATTAATTTTCTTGTTTTTTTATTGCATTTCCCATTAAATTTTCTTAGTTATTGCATGTTGTTTTAGTACCAAACGGTGATTTCAGCTTGCTACAGTTTCTGCGCAAATTTCACCCACTTTGGTGTACTGCTAATTTATTTTTTTAAAGGGGTTAATGCTTCCAACTTGCCACGATCTTTCTAACGTGACCTGTGCCGAATAATCTGCACTTATTTTGATGAGATAAATTTTCAAGCGGGACATGTTTAGTACTCTGGCTGTCTGAGAAAGTTACTTTAAAGGAGTCACCAACTTAAGGGTTACGTGCAGCTGCACGAAAATCAGACAGAGAGAGAGAGAAATCATTCACCCATAGAGATCCTTAGAGATCATATTAAAATTTTAGTTTAAATTTTAAGCATTTGTATGAAGCATGGAGTGAATGCAGTAATACTAATGATCCGAGGCCATGTCTTGAAATTCTCAGATGCAAATTCGAGTATTTAACTTGCCTTATTTGTTTCACGCCATACGCTGAAAACGCCTTCACAATCGAAATTTTTCGCGTTTGAATAAAATATAAAGGTGAGTAATAAATTTGTTTGCAAATGAAATTGAAAAAGCATACAAACTACTCACCGTTACATATCTGACGCGACCTTAACGTCAGAACTTCCTTTTTTTAAATAATGCCTCTCTGGAGCGCATAGTACTATCAAATCCCATGGAAAACGGCTTCTGTTCATGAAAAATATTTTTAAAATTTAGTGCGATATATGAGGTTGATATTATGTGGTAATGAGAGAGATAAGATCTTATCTTTATAATTAATTACTATCCATTGAATTTTATATGTAGTGATATGTCGCTTAAACTATCTGTATCTTCTTTGAAGCGAAGACTTCCACAGTGACTTGCTAATTTGCTGGAACTCTTTCTTCTGGAGCAGCTGCGTGTGTCAATGTTCGTTTGATGACAATTTCTCCTCCGTTACAGGAGGCGTCTTCAGGTAGAAGTGACTTCTGGACTTCTACCTGAAGACGTCTCTACCTGAATCTTCTTCCTGAAGACGCTACCTGTAACGGAGGAGAAACTGTTGTCAAATGAACATCGACACTCGTAGCTGCTCTAGAAGAATTATCTCCAGCATATCTGTATCCTCATTGGTAAGGGTCGTTACTTTGCTCAGGAAGAACTTGCGTTCGACTGGCGGAAACCTCGATACCCCTCGTTATCTGAGCGTTTCGATTTAAACTCTACGTCTTCCCAGTCTTCCTCACCCTTCCCTCCATCCTCCACCCCCCCATTGAGACCCCCCCTTAATACTCTTCTCACCTCCGGCCGTCTCTTTTGGCGGCGGCGGCTGCGGTGGTCTGGCGTGCAGCGTTGCACGCACCAACTGGATCATCACGAGACGCAAATTGGCCCCGAATCGCTCCGTCTCACAGAATCACGTCTCGGAGAGGACTCCCCTCCCTCCATTGTGGAAGAAGTAGTAGGGGGTGGTGGGATGAGGAGCAAGGGGGAGGAAGGAGAGTGGCAGGGGATGTTGTTGCGACCGCTCTCGATTCCTTGGATTGCCTTGTATTCAGAGAGGGGGGAGGAGACCTCTGGACGCGTGAGATACTGGAGTCCATCTCCGCACATGGGATGCGAATCCCTTTGTTGAACGGCGGCTTGACTTTCACCTCGTTACAACCCCCTATTTTTTGTCTTTTTTTATACGTTTCCCTCCTGCAATGTCGTCGCATCTCTCTTGTCTCTCCATCCGTTGAGTGGAAGCACGCAAAGGATTCTGTTGTTCTCTCTCTCTCCTTCGCCCCCTCTTCCTCTTGACTAATTGCCACGTAGATCTCTTCCAATTTGGATGCCTATCCCATTAAAAGGCTTCCGCAACCGGTAATCCAATGTACGCTCAGTTCCGAGCTTTTTAATTGCTAAAAGCGAAATTATTTGCCCTTTTAGTTCCCTGAGTAAAATACGCGTAGCCCTTGACACGTTACACGTGAGTCAACTTAATGGCAAGGTCGGTGTGGCAAACGGCACGCCAAAATCCGGCTTCGGCAACCGGGGACGCGGAGGTTTTCTTGATTTTGTTCGGTCGCTTACAAATTTTCTCAGCGGATACGGTCCATTGATAGTTTAAAGCTATTGGGTATTTTTCCTGTATAAATGATTTTATAAGATTCGTTAGACTAACCCACCTCAAACTTCACTTCGTGGAAGTTGTTCAACGTATATCATTAAAAGGCTCTTCTTACTTGTGGAAAAGTACGTTGTTCATTTTAATGAAATGGGTCTGCTATAGATATTATCAATGATCAAATTATCAAATATCGCATGCGCTGCTTGTAAAGTGTGTGCGATTACATTAGGTAGTTCTACGAGAACTGTATTTAGTAATTTACCAGAATAAAAAGGATGATATTCGCTGTTTGAAGAAATATAACACTATGCTAACTGCGTTCAAATATTCTTATCTCTTACGAAATTATTCTTCTAGTCAAGTTTCCTCATTGGTAATTATTGGGATAGAATCAGCTCTAAGAAATATTTTCTTTGGATGCTCAGAAATTATTTCGATACCCTTTTGTTTCAGGTCATTTTCCTCTATGCTTAACGTCACTTCAAAATCAAATATATACAATTCCAGAAAAAATAATAATTCAGGAGACAACCCACATGCATTTTCCTAAAAAACATACATAGTTGTTTACTTTTGTGTCATATGTAAACAGGAGTGTTAATTAAAATTTACGAAGGCCTTTTATTAACGAGTTCCGCCTCTTGAGCTGTGGGTACACTCGTTGAAATGCCTTCTTAGGGCTTAATGACATCATGTACCGGGCAATTCAAGTGCTGTGATCAGATAGTAAGAACCACTTTCTTCACCCCGAGGAAACAAAGGAAGTTTCTTGAGCGAGGATCATCACCACAATTCGCTGTCCAACTGAATTTATGGACACTCTCGAAGACAATTTGTCGAATCGTTCACAGCTTTATTGCGGCCATCTCATTTTTTTTCAATTTTATTCTTGGATGCGAGAAATCGGCTCGCTCTTTCTCGGTATCATCTTGCGGCAGTGAAACCACTCCACGTTGTAAGCATTCGACATCCCTTATGACGTTTTCGCGGTTACGTGACGATCGGTGACCTTTCCCACATCTCGCTCTCTCAATAAATCGATATGGCACCGTGGCCGTTTTTTATTACCATTCGTACCGATTGATGAACGCTGCTCCGAAAACACGTTCTTGCCCATGATGTAAATATTTATATTTTCACTTTTCCTCCCACCTCTCCTCCTCACTTTTGATGAGCGGGAACGTTTGTGGAGAGAAGGCGTAGAGAGTAATTTAAACCATAAGGGTGAATAACTCAACATAATGTTTGAGGTGTGAGGATTTTGCAATCGGCCATATGGTACAAATCTATTCATAATGATTATTCGACAAAAACAGCGGAAATACTCTAAATAAATTTCGCAATATCTTGATAATTTATCTAAAAACATGGTCATCTACATCTTCGCACTACTATGGAGCCGCCGCGCCGGGCGTAAGGGCTTGTGGCAGGTTATGGCAGGACATAAGCCATAAAAAGCGAGGGTATAGTGAAAAAGGTGTTTAAACCGGAAAGAGGTGACCGGTGAGATTTGCTTTGGTAGAATTAGTGTATCGATCTGTGCTCATACAGTAGTCGTGAACGGTGCGCGTGAAGAGAGAATTCTTAATCTTGTTACGCAGTGTATAGCTCTAATTTTCCTTGATTGTCCTGCCTTCTGTTGCATAGTATGGGGTAAAAATTACATCCACCGTGTCGACCTGCTATTCGTAAAATCTGATTTTTTTCGGTGAAAACGTTAACCGAAAATAATTCGCAAAAATTTTGCAACTTTTCAGCTACGTTACTATAGAAATTTCGCACGATTGCCACGTCGTATAAACGGGTGGATCATTTTTTTCGCAAAAAATAAACGGACTCAATATTCGAGCGCCAAGGTGCCATCGATTCTATAACCTATTGGTTGGGTGGCGGACGGGAGGTGGAGTGGTCGTCTGATCGTGGTGAGGGAGGGGGGGGGGAGAATGACAGGGGGAGGTGATGGGACAGAGGGGGTGGGAGGCATTAACCGTGGGAATCAGTGTACGCAACTCTGGATCGTGGCTTTGGAAAGCTAATGGAGGATTGGAGATTCACCCGACGGTGAAAGGGAAGTCTGCCTGCTATCCTGGTCCCCTCCAGAGCATAAATCCCCTCTCAACAGAGCTCTCGACTCTCCCGCCACTATAACCATTGCCCTCCTCCTCCTCGCCGTCCCCCACCTCCTCATCTCTCTCCCCCACCCTTCCTCTCTGGACCGAAGGGCCACATCATCTTCAAATGACTTAACTCCTTACCATTTCCGCCGTAACCTCCAACCTCTCTGTCTGTCTATACTCTTTCTGTGTCTTCATCCCGTTCACATTTATATATCCCGCCCCCCTTTCCCTCACCGCCGCTACCGATCTCTTCATTTTTTGCACTCACTCCATTACTTCCCGACTCGGGTAATGATTTAAGGAGGTGAAGGGGGTATTAAGTGGGTGATGGGATCTGTTTTTTTACCCTCATTATTCCTCACCTTCCCATGTATAATAATGTTCGTATATCCGTCTTCTTAATCCCTCTCACGATCTCCCATATCTTACTCGTATCGTATCATTGGTTCACAACACTGGCAGCTGGACGATGGTTAATTATTATCTCACAATGCTGCGCCATTCTTGGAAGACCTGTTTTCCGTATGAATGAATACTAAGGTGAATGCGACGTTTTCACAATCAAAGAAAGCGTTCGGCTAAGTTCTCCTGAACGAAACGATGCTTGAACATAAATCCAATGGCGTTATGGTGGAAGAATACCGGTGGAAGAATAAGGTTTACCTCAAAACACCAGGGCCCGTTTGCTTGGCTGATGTTAAATATTATGTAATATTTAAATTGAGCAGTTTTTCAGCATAATAGTACTCCATTCGCTACATAAGTGAATTATATTCTTACGTCCAAAGTTTGTGCGAGCTATTTTTCCAAGGTTAAGGTTTCTTTGGTAACACCTCATAAATTGTTCCGATAGAGAATATGTATTTTCTCAGAAGTAGTCCACAACCCGTTTATTTCTATCGTCAAGTCTGAGGTGAATATTTTTATTAATCATATGTCCGTTATATTCATAACATACATACTAAAAATGAAGGGAATACGATTGATTCCCTCAGCTTCGCTACAGCCACATGACGGTCTTGCTACCTTAATTGTACGTCCATAGAAACTAATGTACCTCTTCGCAGTTTTCTTCACGTAAAACTTCCAGCGCAGCGTTTTCTTTAGTTGAACTTTTTCACAACAAAGGAGACTATGAAAGCCACTGATGTCTTTAACAGTCTCCAGTCGAAGTCACGTGTAAAGCGTTTGACTCTCATCCGGGGTAAGTATGAAAGAATTACATAGCTCCTCTACCCTCTTCTTTCATTTCCAACGGCTATTTTTGCCACCTCTTCTTTCATTTCCAACGGCTATTTTTGTTAATATACGAGATATCTTTCCTTCAACTCTGCTACCACTTGGCTACTTCAACATTAACATTCGCCTTGTCTCTCAATGGATCCTCCTCTTCATTCTTTCTCGTGAATTATGCGACTCCTTGGTGCGTCACTAATTCAATTCATTTCGAGACCCATTTTCCACCTCTTGGCTTTCAAATCTTCCTCATCTCGCAGCGTGGGATCTTTTCCTAGCTGTATATTATTCTCTGCGTGGATGCTCGTTCTGATGGGCACAATGGGACCTCACTAGGCGTCGGAGACGACGAATATAAATCTGTTTCAGCACTAAAATCCTAGGGAAGAGAACATTTGAAAGGAAGTGTGTAACGCCTAATTTTCTTGGAACTGGTGAACTACATGAGTGGTTGCAAGGGACGATTTTTTAAATGATTGAATTCAATTTCTAGTGATCACTAAATTTCCTGCTGATTTTAGGTGCTTTTCATTCACTCTAGTGCCCTAATCACTTCGCAATACAACAACTGAGTTGCTTTCCATTCGTTTAGGGCCCTGCACACTAGGTGGCACACTCCAAAGCAGTTCGATTGCAGAGTTGGTGCGTATTGGAGTGCGCAAGTGAAGGAAAGAACGTAGATAAACGTATGAACGGTTTTTGGCAGTTTGTTGGTTTTTAGTAAAGGTGTCGAACATGGATAGTGTGAGATTTGGAACTGATCCCTGGTGAAAATCTAACCCTTTAAGCACATGTTTAAAGTATGTCATTTTTCAATTTGCTAACTATTAACAAAGAAATTGGGCGTTTCTATTTTATATTCACAAAATATCATCTGCGGGGTGGCTAGCGAACGTTTCGCCAGCGCACATCGTTCCATTCATCGTCGATCGTGTGCACTGATATGCGCCATTGTGTTCCGATCTGCGCTAACACAACATCATTGAATCGACAGCTCCCTATATCTGTCCTTGATTTTTTTCAAACACCTTTGAATTGAAAGCTTCCTATGTCTCTGCATAGCGATTTTTTAAAAGACTATTGTTGTAGTAATGCATGCAAGGTTGCCATCAAAGTTAAAACTTTAACTAAGGGGATTTAAAGAGGATTAGGCATGCGAAGAGAGCCCATTGACAAGGACGAGCCTGTTTTTCAAGTCAGAAGGAAATTCTTCTAGCATTTATGCGATTAACTCAATCTGGCTTCATTTAGTGTATTGTCTCCGCTTTGGAATAAGGGAATAAGTAGATTTTTGTGACCAATTTCTTGCGGAATCTGAATTTTTTATGTTTTTTACCTCCATCAATGACTCAAACATCAGTTATCACTCCATTCGATCTTTGCGCATTCTCTTAAATTAGTCAGGTGGGGACCCGTGCCAAATTAAGAAATTCTCATGCGAATTCGGCGAACATTTGATCCCTCAAGGAGTCTTCATCTCCGCCAATGTCCCATGGTCTCTTGCCCAATCTCTCTTTCCCTTTTCAAGTCACTGTCCCAAAAAATCCCAAAGTTCCTCTGATGAAATCACAGTGTCAACTTACAAATTGATATATTATCATCAACTTACTTGAGTTATTTGATGCTAGTAAGCACGTCCACGTCGTCAATTCTTACAGTTGAGCCTTTGTTCGAAAAAAGCTTCTTTTCTAGTGAAGGAATGGATTTGAACGCTGAAAGAATTCACTCTCAGTTGAAGAATTGAGGTTTTCATTTAGTTGCGGTGTTTTATATTTTTTATCCCTTCATGCATTTTCAACTTGCTGGTTGCCTGATCGCGGCTGGTGATGTTATTATTTTATTTTGACAGTATGTGTCAGCAGCAAGGCAGCAAGTTTCCTCTTCATTAAGCTATCGGATCGGCGGGATACATAGTATGTTAATATCAATTAGTGTTCGTGGAAAATATTTTAAATTTTCCTTTTCTTGGTTGTATTTATCTTTATATATCAGAAACAATCCGTGTAAGTGAACAGTGAGGTGTGCACAATAAAGATAAGCTGGTTTTATTATTGTTTTTTGGTTTTTTCAAATTATTTCAAACTTCCTCGAAAAGCATCATTCTAAGCAATAAAATGTTAATTATAAAAGAAGGTGATTAGGAATATTTTACACATTGAATAAGTGTCTTGCTGTACATTTTTTCTTGTAAAATGTCATCAACCGTATGTGTGTGTAGTTTATTTGTAGTTAATAACTTAAATGAAATAACGAACAACGTGTACCTACTGTTAAAAATTCGGAGTGATTGCTTCAATGGCGTAGGATTTCATAGTGTCAAAGACTTAATGTTTAAATCGCTTTTTCCCTGTCTATGGCTCACAAGAGCTGTATCTTGTTTATAATTATATAGATTAAATTGACCGATTATAATTCTTCATAGAACTAAAAAAGGTTATTGACGAAAGTGCCACGTAGCGAGTTGCCATTTTAAGTGTAAAAATTCTGCTTTCTATCCTCATGACTTGATTATGATATACTTATCCACTTACAGTGTGATGTTTTCGTGATTTAATACTTTTTCTGATGTGATACACCTACGCCGAAGGACGACTAGCTTCCTTGTCCCAGTGGATAGTTCCACCCGACGAAATCATCCAACGTAAATTTACTTCAAGACATTCATTTGTCGCGTGACGGCTCATGGTGACAATTTCTTAAGATCACAGCAGTCTTTACAGAAGCGTCTAATTTTTTCCAGTATCTGCACCCTGCATTTGAAGAGGAAACTAGGTGGTTTCCGTCTGGTAGCAAGGAACATCCTCTCAATTGAAATGTGGGGGACGAAGTATTTCACAGGATTTGGTAGCTCATTCTCATGGACGCCAGGGGCGATTGAATAATAGGAGGCGAGTCAGAAGCCTGTATGACTGTTGTAAAAGGGATGTGGCGGGGAGAGAGGAACGGCATGAATCGAAGAATTACGCTCGGTGCTAGCACGAGGAGGTTTTAAAAGGTATGGAGCGGGTCTCATGCTCTGAGGGCCCCCATGCTGATACATCTCAGGTGGAGGTCCAGAGAGTGGCTTTATGGAGGGAGTTTTTTGTGCGTCTTAAGAAAAAGCTTTCCGAAAAGGTAGATATATAGAGAGAGGGGGGGAGTTTGAGTGTTGGAGTACGAGGAGCAAGAGAAGGAAGTTCCTTCCTCGAGCGTGTCTCCTTATCTGTATCCCAAATGCACCTGGAAGGAAGGTTGAGCCTTCATTATCCCTCGCACTCATTCAGTCCGCGCCTGACTCGAGACGCACACGTCCCCATCTTCTCGAAAAGTATGTTTTTGTGTCTTTCTTTCCACTTTCTTTTCCCTTTCCACTTGTGGTGGCGATTGTGCCCGCTCCCATGCTTTCTTCGTGACGTCTTCGGCATCTCCGAAAAAGCTACTTGTTTGTATTTTCACTCGCGTATTTTGCTTAGACAGGCAAAGTATTAAAGAGTGTCATTCCTCATGTCCAATGAGAATTTTTTTCCTTGCACGGCTTGATTCGATTCCGGAGGAGGTGGGAGAGTTCAGGCAAGTTGGTAGTCTCCTTGTTCTATCCCCTGAAATGTTGCCTTGCTGCGTAATGATCACGTATTCACATTTTGACGGGTGAACACTTCCTTTCTTCTTCGTGAAGTCACCATTCTGTCAGTTAAACGATGTGTTTCGTGTACACTTTGCCTGCGTGTCGACTCAAAATCTCCTGCCTTAAAAGCACTAAGCCAGTCTGTCACTTATTTTTCACGTTCTTCTTTCACGGGGCTCATGAAATGACGAGTCTTCCCTTGTTCGGTGATGCTGAAAGACTCGGAGTTGTGAGTTTTCCTTTTCTCTCTCTCCGAAATCTTTTCGAGGCTTTCATGCCCATTATATTTGCCGCTGCTCATGTTTTCTGATCATCTTTTCTGAGAAGGCCAACTCATGTCTCGTCGGCAGTCGTCACCAGTCATTCAAATCATCAAAACTGCCTTCCACGCCATGTCTTCATGAACAATGTTTCATTGAAATAGAAGTAGTGAAATTATTACCTTTTTAGAATTTTTCATGCAGTATCGCAATGTCACAAATACATAAAGGAATGCATTTTTCACAAATATATCTACTACGGCTCCATAGTTTGTTCTATCAACATTCCACTACGAAATTAGATTTTTTAAAACACATCTGGTAAATCCAATCTATATTTAGAGCAGAAGTAATTCATAAATTATATTGATGAACTCCTGAGAGAAGTGTGTCTCTCAGAGATGATAACAATTGTACACTAAATTATTGCGGTACTCTTAATAAAATGACTAAATACTTTTCCAGTAACGTAGAAAACCCTCTTTGACTTCCCTCATTATGTGGTGCTGTTAAAATAGACGATAACTATTATTTTTCTATCTCTTACTTGTTATTTCTGTTTATTGAGATTATTTCAGCCATATTTATTACCATTCTATATAGCCCAAATTTTTATTTTTTTTCTGCATGCTTCCCATTTGCGGGATATAATTATTCTCTTTGTCCTCTGTCCTTGGCCCTCTATAATGCCTACGTTTTATTCACTAACCTTAATACATACACCTTTCAGCTCATCCTTACGATGTGCGCTGTGTTCCTTGGCTGACAAATCCCTATAACCTGATCCATAGAGATTACAGAAAGGTGATCCCCTGTAGTGCTATTCAATTTTGGAGGACTTACTCAAAGAGATCTTTTCCACTTCAAGTTTTGCTGTTGGCATTACGATGGTTCAGTTATTCGGGCCGATTTTTTATAGTCCCTGTTTGTTAATGGATAAATCGGCGAATTGCCGGAACATGTCAGCCCACGCAAAACCTGTTACTTCCTTTCCAAATTCTATTAACATTTTACCTCCTAAATTTCTTCCCCTACAACTTTCATCACACGTCCTTTCATTTTGTTCTGCTGTCTCCAAGTGGGAACTGCTGTGGATCAACCGGAACGCTTTCATCCGGGTCCTCACAATGATATACTGCCGAGTGATACCCGTATTTCAAATGTATGAACTATATATGTCAGCAGTTGTATATGATGGCTTTTGACATGGCTTTTATTGAGTCGTGAATTTTATCATTTAAGAATATTTTTCATTGCTTATAATTTTTTGCGAAGATTATTCTAGGCCACGTGCGCCTTCAGCAAATTCAAATGTATGACTTGACTTACTTGCTCGTTTTGACTCCCCCCCCCTCATTTTTACGCCCTTTTGTCACTCCTCTCATTTCATTGAGTGCATTGCTATTGATTTTTTTTACCCTCTCTTATATCTTGATGAAGTTATAAATTCCTAGCTGGTATTTTGTCCGTCAGTTCCTTTCTTTGTGATTGAGAAGCCTAATCACGCGGAGAAATTTTGTTGTAAACTTATCCGAGTTCAGAGGTAAACCCCTTTTATTGATCACGTCTCAATTTCAACTACGAAATCATGATGCCACGACATTAGCGTTTATTTCAACTGTTCTCCACAAAAAAATCATGAAAAGTCTCCTTAGTGACTAGGTGAAAACATCGTTTACAATTTTGACGCGCACAGTTAGAAAATGTGTTTAAAAATATTTACTTTACGTTTGAATATTGGGTGTAATGAAAAATGAAGGATCTTTTATTAACTACATCCGGGTATTTCATCCTATGGATCATAGAGACTTTGACGAGCAGTAGGCATTCCATTTCCGATTTGCGTGGTTGTATTTTAACCACAATGGTCATTATGGGTATATTTATTATCAAACCGTTCATTTCGACATTGCCTCGTTTCTCAGGCAATCTAATTTCCTCGACACGCGCCAGCTCCTTCCCCGGAACGGCCGAGTTTTTGTCTTCCTCTTTCGCCCCCTCTGCTCCCCTCCACCCCTCTTGTCCGCCGTTCCTCCCTGCCCACCTCCGCTGTCCACCCCCGTCGCGTATCCGAGGGAAAGTGGCGCTCACGAGCGGAGAAAGGACTTCGTATGAAAGAGGTGGGGGTGTTAGCTGCCCTGTTGCGGGAAGGAGGGTTGGGAGGGAAGGGGTGTAAGTTTTGGTCGTCGGGTGGAATTTCTCCCGATACGCCCAACTAATCAGTGAGAATACGAAAACGAGAGACACCCACTTTTTTCTTTCTCTTTCTTTTTAATGGCTAACTCCTTCGTGATTATCATATTATTCTCCCCTCAATCGGCTGGCATGAAAACTTCCGGCATCCCCTCACTTATGTTTTTGTTTGAATATTGAGGCTGTTGTATTTCTTTTCCATAGCTAGTGTTCCATAGTGTGATAACAGGTCAAATTGTCAATTTTGCTCTATTTGAAATCGATGCAAAAGGAATAGCTCTCAAGCCAGTGAGCATCTCTATTTTATGTCATCGAAATCAACTTGGTGCTACAACATTTATTTTTCAGTGGTCCTTACAGAGTGAGCTGCCTAATGGTTTTAGTAGCAAAAAATGGAGAGTTAATTTAATTCATACTGTGGTATATATGTATGAATAAGACAAGGTTTTTATCGATTTATATGTTTTTACTCTCACATTCCGAAAATAGTATCTTCTTTGTTTTAACTTTTAAAGCTAGCCTAGAAGTTTTAAATAGACGTATCTTAAAATTGTGCGTATTTCAGATACTATGGTGCCATTTTAGGTTAGTTTGGCCTAAAGTTAAATGGAAGTATTTTCAAAATGACCCAAGGAGTCAACTTATTCTTTGAAAATATAATGCCACCACTACTTGTAAAGTGGTAAATATCTTTGCAAGTTACTCAGTTGCCACTACTTTACTAAATTATGAATTAAAAAGCAAAACTAGATTGCCTGTGATTTACTGAGTAAATATCTACTTTTCCTGCCATTTAGTCACGAATAAATTATCAAAACATTAATGATCTCCTAGTGATAGCATATTTGCCTAAATTTTGAAAATTACCCACCCAGGTTATTTTCTGTGGATTAAAATTTGGAATTTCTGTGGATATTAGCGCTAATGTTAGATTATAGTCCCTCGAGAGTTTTTCCTGAGAAACATTCCATAATTTAACTTTACATGATTAAAATTTGAGGTTTGAAAGTTTTATAATGATAAAATTGGGATTGTGAGAATATGTTCACACTAAACTGTCGGGAGAAAATAATGCTTTTTTCTGAGATGCCCTCAATTCTTTATTTCTAAACTTTTAATTGAATGCTATGCAATCTAGAATTAGATGAGAACAGCAGCTAAACAATGTCGTCCTACCTATCTGAAGGACGCACGTATGCAGAAACTGAGAGGGACAATTATGCTCAGGCCCGGCTTAAGGCCTGGGCGACACGGGCAACTTCCCGGGGCGCCGCAGTTGTGAAAAAATATTTTCTTTACTACGTTTAACGGGTGAATAGGAAAAAATAAGAGGGGGAAGGAGGGGTGCAGGAATACTCTCTCGCCCGGGTTATAATTTTGTCTGAAGCCGAGGCTGATTATGCTAGGCACAGCCTGTGGTCTGACTGTGAACAAACAAAAATGCTGATAGATTCACTTTATTCTGATTCCGTTTGGAATATGTCCACTACAAGTGGCCTGATACCCTGTAAACATTCTCTGTGAACGAGTGGCCCTATAGGTCTTTCATTTCCCTGCTCATCTAATTTCTTAAATGCGTATCAGTTGGGAGAAAGAATCCAGCTGCTATGAGTAACTCCTTCGATCGTACACTCGTGCGTCCTTGCGATCGGAACGTAGTACCTCACCGTTAGATTGCCGATCGTCGGCATCTTGCTTGAGCCCGCCGCGAGTGACCAACCGGCGTGGACGCCAAATTCGGCGCGGAACGGGCTAGCCACTGCGGAAGGAAGTGAACGGAGCTGGACTCCTGAAGAGTTACTTTCACTTTTTTGCTCTCGCCGCCGCGACGGAGGATAGCGAGGAGGAAGTGGAAAATCATGCCGGGCTCTTTTTTTCACACTCAAAAATTCTTCTCTTGCCACCGAAGAGGAGTACGTAATGATGAGGAAGTGGCATGTGGAACTTCATTATATTTATTTTTTGACTTTTCAAAACGATTGACGGGATTCCAAATGTCGGCCCATTAGGTAGGGACTACCTGCTCACTTTTTGATCCTCATTATTTGGGGAGCGAGGCGGGAAAAAGGTCTTTGACTGGAGTTTTGGCAAACTGGAGAGAGAAACTTGGCGTGTTAACATTCTTTATGCATGTTTTAGTGCAATGCGTGGAAAGGTACGAGTATATTTGAATATACTCTCCAGATTCCATCTACGAGAAAACGTTTCGGCTAAGCTCGGTCGGGTCGGTGACTCCAATGTCATTTTGTTCCGCTTACATTCGCCGTCTTATCACTGAATCAGCAGATCTATTTTAGGACAAAAACATGAATGAGCGATGAAGTGAAAAATAATTTGTTTCGGCTACCAAGGCAACGACATTTAGCGTTGAAATTCTTCATCTAATTAAGAGGTGGGTTCTGAGATAGTTGCTGAAGGATGATTTCTACGTCTATGATATGTCTATGATGGCATTTAATTTCGACATTTGCGACCTTAGTTATGTGCTCTGCTCAAGTCATAACTAGAGGAGAACATCTTTCTAGGTACATAAAAACAGCTGTAGCCCGCTTCAATGTTAGTGGCCGAACGCTTTGAAAGTACGCTCATTGCAATCGAATGATCGAATGGAGTACTCAGAATCGGGATTATGCATGAGTTTTTATTGGATCGCATATTCGTGTAATAGATGAATAAAATTGGTAGTCATTCGCAGATATTTTCCTAGATAATACTTTGCTGCAAAGTCTTATATGTGGTTCAGAAGGTAGTGTCTCTACGTTTCCGTTCGTGCAGTCTTATGCAACATTTACGACGACAATGCTTGTGTATAAAAATTTTATGGCATGCCATATTTGGATTTTTTGATTTGAGTAACGGTTTTTCTGGAAGTCGGTCCTCCTGTTCAAAGAGTCATTATCTCTTCTATTTTACCTTCAGTTTTCTCTGGAGATTAAAGCATACGGACGCATTGAGAAATGGTCCATCAACAACTGAGATATCAGATACCTACGTGATTTTGACATCAATGACAGCGCTGTTTTCACTCATACTTATGACGAAGCCTTTCCCTGTAATAATGAAGACTATATCCACTTTCTTGGCAATCCTTTCACTCAAATCATACCCGTTGGTTATTATCTATTCATTCATCTCAATCACTCATTAGTTATATCCTCCAATGCCTGGGTTATATGCCGACATTTCGTGAGTCATACTTTCGAGATAACATTATGAGGAAAGTAAGAAATGACTAATGACCATCTATCCCTTGTTTTGCATTATTTCGATTTATCGTGCCGTTTTCGTGCTGGTTCAATTGAAAAAAAAAAGATTACAAGGTTCTTGTCTACGTTTCCCAAGAGAAGTTAGGAATTTTCCCCACGCTCATTATATCTTCAATTCTTTTTTGTGACCTTTGAAGATTTTTATTCTTACGAGTGTATGGATATAAATTTGTGTTCCCAAATAGCAAAATTCATCTGAAAGTGCGCCTACAATTCTCCTAATTTGTAGCTTGCTGAAGTAAGAATGTAAGAGGAGGGAAATAAGATGGGATGACAGCCGTGAATATTTACGCTTCGATGTGAGAAACGAGTTTTGGATTTTGAGGCGAGCACCGAGCAAGGATTTTATTGCTTTTTTTTCTCGAGCCATAGCACTAAATAACATGAGATTTCGATCTCTTTGCGTTTAACTGGAGCACATGTGGGTCAGTATATTTTTCCTCCTCAAGTAAACAGTTCCCATATCTGTCTTTTTGTCTGTCGAAATGTCATATTAGCGATTTTTGATACGTCTCTTTATTGAAAAATATAAATATATTTCATTACCTCTATTCTTATGTTTAGGTCTCGAATCTATTTTCATTAAAGTCACCGTTCTTCTGTAACCTTCTAAGATATAGGTCAGTGAACGTAAGTTTTATTTGAAAGGGATTGTGATTCACAGTCGTGGATTGGGTGTTGGATCGGAGAATTTGACCTTGTTGCGCGCAAAGAGTTTATTTTGTTCATTTTCCTTTACAACTCGGAGTCAGGCTAATATATTCACTCTCCGACCATTAAAGAAATTAACTGTAAAAATTGCACTAATATTTACGCTTTTCCATTCTGTGCCAATTTTTTTGCCATACTCAATAAGTAAAACCTCATAGTGGCAACGTAGCCATAATTATATTAGAATGCAGCATTTACCGTGAAATACAATTTTGTTTATTCAAATCAAGGTGATTTTCACGACGCTAAAGCATGCAGATCGCTTTATGTTTATTATTTAAATGTTTATAACTATTAGGTCACACTTTCAGACTGAATTTCCAAGCAGATACTTTTTCTTAACTATGAATTATATGTAAATGTATGTTTACTATTTAGAGAATTTTTAAATCCATCCAGAGAGTTGGAGCTATAGAGTCCGCCATTTGTACATTGCTGGTCTGAATTAAATATTTCACTCATATTAGACATTTATTTTTACCAATTTTCAATTTCTAAGATCAGCAGTGGTGCACAAAATCACCCAGTAGATAAAGAGGGCACATTTCCTATTATGGTTTAAGTCACTAAGGCCTTACAGGCCATTGCCTAATTGTGACATTTTCACTTAATGGCTCGATGTAGTATGTAACGTCCTCCCCCTGCACGAATTTTCCCCATTGGATGTCACTGCCAGCCAGTCACTATTGGACTTTGCTTATCTGAAGCCCGTTTCACACGACACTTGATCCAGCACAAGAACTAGTATACTAGCTGGTACTTGATATTGAGGACGAAACCCAGTATACTAGAAACCGTACTAGAAGGTTTCACACGATCATCGACCTTGTGCTTGCTACTAAGCAGTTATTCCATATGATTCCATACTAATTTAAAAAAGAGAAGACCGCACAGCGTTTGTAACGTGAACGTGATTGGTAGATGGCCACTGGGTCCTACTGGGTCTAGTAGCAAACTAGTACCGCATCAAGTACGAAATCCACTAGCTCAGCGAGTATGCTAGCTAGCATGCTTGCTAGCCAGTATACTGGTTCTGTTCACACGATACTGGAAAGCTAGCATACTAGCGAGTATACTAGACCTTGTGCTGGATCAAGTGTCGTGTGAAACGGGCTTGAGTTTTTACGTCCAACTCTATCACAGGGAATAAGGAGATGATTGTTTTCAACTCTTCATTTCTTTCCACTTTAAGTTGTGTTGAGTTAGAAATGCATAAATTCGTGATGTTCCAAAAGAGACCTGCGAGGATGCTACCAATTTTTTTTTCATGCCCGCGAGAGTCCCAACTTCAGTCGTGCTTCGAATGTGTGTCGGCTGATTACGCTTGCGCATTTTCAAAGGAAGGAATCCCCAGCCAGAATTCTCTCACGTCCCAATCGAATTACCTAATGAATTCGCTGCTCTCCCGCCTTTATCGCGCTAATTGATGAAGAAATCGACGCCGTGGATTCGGCAACGCCGGACCAATCTCCCGCCTCCACTAACATCATCCCGGGCGACTCATCCCTGCGCGCGCCTGTCGGAGAACATTGGGGGGGGGACGTAAGCTTTCACGAATACGGAAAGAAAGTAACTCCCCCTTCCCGTTCCTTCCCTCCCCACTCCTATACTCGAACTAATCGCGGGTCGGGTAAAGGAGGATTCCCCGGGGGGCGGGGGTGGGGGGTGGGATCGAGAAGGCACATCACTATTTTGTTGATGATGGCGTTGATGCCTTCGGGAGAACCTCATCTCCGTTTGGCTCCCAAAGCGACGGGGTGATTGCGAAAAAAATGTTAATTGTGCCGGAAAAATAATGTATTTCTCCTCTCTCTCTTACTGCTCTTTTGCTGTCTTTTTCACGGAACGATCGTTCTTCCGGTACATTTTAAATGCATATTGTTTTATTTAATTTTTCAGTAATGGAGTTTAAACAAGTGATCGAATGAAATAGTTATTTTTTCTTCTTTGGAATTTTCGTTACCTTTTTAATGAATACGACATAGCTGAAACTCATTTACCGAATATTTCCGTGTTTTCGCAGGATAATTCCTCGCTATGCTATCCAGGATATGGATAACTAATTACGGATTCAGTATCACAATTCTTTTGCGGCCTTGGCATAAAACTTTAATTGTTTGATATCCATGTTTCAAATTTATCTCTTTTAAGCATCCTCCAATACCCCATGCCTATTTTTTTTCGAAATTTTGGTTTTTAAATCGTATTTCCTCAGCAGCTGAAAGTATCCTTGGTTAAAAAAAAATATATCTTAGTATGGTTAATGGATGTAAAACATGATTTTATAATTATGTCACCCATGAGTTTCTCCACGCTTTTGAGTGATAATAAGCTGATTTGTGAATTATTATGTTTGAAAAAAAATTTTTTTTTCAAGGAGGAAGGTATTTTTCAAGCATCGCTATGAAAGAAACAACAAACGTGTATTGGACGTCGTCAGTCATTTTCAATTGTGAAGTCACGGGGTAGGGTCAGAGTGGGCCACTGTTAGCGGAAGGAGAGCACGAGGAGGAGGGGGAGTTGTTTAGGAGGTGAGTAGGTGAGGAGGGCGGTGAAGAGAAGCCTCTTACTCCCCCCCTCCACCCCCTTTCCACCCCTCACCCTCCGACCCCGAAGGAAGATGTGAATCTCTCTGGTTACGTCACGCTTCCCCCATCCCCCTCCCACCCCCACCCCTCTCCCACCCCCACCCGACAGCATCCTCCCGAGTCTCCTCATGAAGGCATGTTATTATGGATTTCTCATAGGGGAGGGGAGAAGGGTAGGATCCGAAGGAGCATCATCATCTTCTCCAGCTGTCTGCCATCATCCATTCTCTCTCCTCACATCTCCGCGGCGAGTTTTCGTTGTTTATTTTAGTGGGCCAAGAGCCGCGCCGGTCCGCCTAGCATCCTCCCAGAGGTGAATGAACGCTCAACAACAATCCATGCCTCATCCTTTTATCTTTGGTGGTAGGTGAGAGGTTTCTTTGATGGAAGGACTTTATTATCATTTTTTCCCATTTTTCAGTTTCACGCGCGCATTTATGATCGCGGGCTATAATTGACCACCTATAGAACGTAGATTATGCGTGAAGGAGAATAAGTTGCTGAGAAGCCGGGGATGAAAAACCAGCAGCTACAGATAGTGTATCGTCGTTTACTTCCAGAAATTCAACGAATATTCAAGCGACTTGCGAATTTCACAAATACTCAGTTTGACGCTTCCGTAAAACCCAACAAATTCCCGACGCCAATGCATCTTGACAACGTCCTGGCGCACTATTCGGTGCTTCTTTGTCTGCAGTGGTTGTTGTGATGTGGCAAATTTTATCGCTCTTTGGCTCGTCTTCATTGCTTATGGATGATGACAAATGTGCCGCAATCGATGTAAACATGTGCGTGAAAAACTCAAGAATGGAAGGGATCCGCGAGTGGAAGGATGGCTATGAAGACTCAAATTTTAGGATTAAGGATTACCTGGATATTTTGGAGGTCGTTTTGACGATTTATTAATGAAAAGCCGTAAAATGTTCTCTCCACGCGACGAATAAAATTGGCTATTAATACCGTGGTGGAAATAAATTCTTGGGCAGCTTTAATTTTAGTTCTGATGACATCATCTCATGCAAAATTAGGTCGTTAATTTAGCCTTACCTTACCTAGGTACTTTCTAGTGAGCTAAGGTCAACACCTTCATTAACATGTGTCGAAAATAAATTCTCGCATTCCATAAGGAAAGAGGAAGCCTTTAGTTATGTCAATTAAAATGGGTCACCATTATTTCAGAGACGCAGTTCTTCGAAAAGTAACTTACACTCATGGACGTTTATTGATGTCAGCAAGGCAGATCGTCGAGTTTGCTGCGATAATGTTGCCTTCTTCCGGTGCGATCTGCTTAGGCAGACGATAGACGTGGCTTACAGTCGTCTCGTTGTGGTCTAATGCCCCAAAAATGCCGTTCACATTGAGAATCGGCGGAGGAATGGCCATTCCATTTAAAGATGTACAAATTTTCAGGTCCTCCCACCACCCATGTGAACTCCCGTGGGCGGTGGAGTTAACAAACCGTTTCTTAGGAGTGAAAAACTTGAAAAAACCTTTTCTGATGTCTTATTATTGATCAATTATACTCTTATTTCACGCATGTATATTCTGCCGCGAGGTAATTTGTCGAAATGATAGAAAGAGTAATTCCCCGTCCTCTTAGAATCTCAAGATGCGCTAGAGGTTCGCAGCTGAGGTGAGGAATAAGGAAGTGATCGTTAATATTCATGTGTTTATTTGAAATGATTCACCGTTAACTCATGTGAAAGAATATGTAACAGATTTCTCCTGGATAAAGTCATTAATGTTATACACAAAATATGTTCGGGCGCCCTTCTTCATTTTCCCTAAATATTACATCCCCAAAGCAGGATATATTTTATCTTTCTGCAACGGTTGATGCTAAGACGAGAAACTTTCTGCGAGTTCGAGCGTTTTAGTAATATGTCTTTCTTATCTTTCTGCAGCCCTCATTTTTGTTCTACTACAATGTCGCACCGTCGCTTGATATTCTGCTTTGGGGTATTATATTAATCTGAAGATAATCCCTACTCTACGTATAACCCCTATATTGTTGTTGAAGGGTTTACTCCTATGGACAAAGCTGGTTCTCGTTGAAGAACTTCCTAAACTAAATCTAACTTACTGTCACATTTTAATAGTGACTTATATAACCACGGTCTAGGTTCACGTTACACTTCGTTATTGTTCTGCCACTTTTGGCGCACATCTCCGACAGCTGGAAAGAACGTAAAAATTAAAGGATATATTTATTTGTCGGTAAAATCATTCGCAAATAAAATGGCAATTAAGTCAGATTATCGTAACTAAATGATATGGAAATCTGTCTTTTTCACTAACCTCGTCGAAGAAAATGAAGTCTCTTGTCGGTTATTAGAGCTCATAAGTTATGAGAGGCCACCTTAAGAAAAGTAGTTTGATGTGAAGGTGAACAAATGAATGAAAAACATGCCGATGATCGCTTTAGGTTGACTCTGTCAGTGACATTCTGGTTTCTTTTACGCAGCGTAGATATAAATAGCCCGCGAAATACCAAAGCATTTCTCGTTCCAGCGGTGACAAGAGAGAAGAAAACCACCGGGATGGCGGCCGAGGACTCGAAACTCCTCCTCCGAAGTTCTCATGGCCTTGCCACCGATCAGACAACTGACCTTCCAAACTGGCTCAGTTGACCAATTTTCACTCTTGGCTTTTTTAGCCTCGTATCTTTTTATTCATTCCCGTGGGACGTGCCGGGCCCATCATGTTCGGTGTCTTCTTTTCACTTTTGAAAACACTTGGAGAGGCGAGGATCGCCCGAAGGGAATGCGGATTTGCAACCGCTCAGAGGCGAGGATATATCGTTTTTTTTCAATAAACCTTCGTATTGTGAGTATCATGCTCATACCTGCACGAATCCTACCAATGAAAAATGTAGAAAATTTTCTCATGATTTTTCGTCTTGCTTGAGAGTAACCACTCGCCATCCTCAGCTTTTTTATTGACACCAAATATTCCTACAGTTATATAAACTCTGGGAGATAAATGATAAGGACAAAGACATCTTGGGGAATACGAATTTGAAAATTTAATTGACTCGGTTATTAAATTGCTATCGTATTTTCACGTTTTACTAAGGTGCTTGAGTTCTACAGATGAAATATCTGTGATCATCAGACACGATGCAAAATTGGTGAAAATATGAGCCGAACCTGTGATTTTGAGAACCGACGCACTTGATCGTATCTTACTCAAAGCTTTTGTTCGCCTAGTAATAATTAGTTCACCAATCATGTGACACTATTTTTTGGAAAAAGATGACGGGAAATGCTATGTTGGCTAAATGTAGAATATTTTTATTTCTATTCTAGAAATCGCTATAACTATTTGCTGGTGATTTTGCTTCATTTTTTGGTAACTGAATATTACTACAGTACGTTCGGCAGAAATAAATAATTTAACTTGCACTTTTGAAGTCACTCCATGGGAAATCCCTGTCGCATTGAAAGAATATGTTACCAAACATTTCTTTTTCTCACAAACATTTCTCCTGGCGCATATGCCTCTAGAATCGTTTCAAGTCATTGCTCGTCCTGAACTCCAACCTTTATGTGATTCCGTGTACATAATTGTTAAGTTCGAGCCAGCAAAAGTTTTTGCCAGCAGCTTGCGCATAACCCATCAGACTAACATTAGAGCCGTCCATTTATAAATGTTTTGCAATTCTAATCATTTTCGGTGACTCTGCAGGGAGTGTTTCAGCTATAGAGAAAAGTTTCTCAGGTCGTTTCCATGTGAAAAAGCGTCTTCACTTCCGTGGGCTTACAATGCACACTCCCTCCTTCCGCCAAAAACAGTGTGATGAAATATCAAATCTAAAATTAGACGTGGAAATAAATCATCGGAGAAAAAGAGGCTCCCTGAATTGGTAATTATTTGTTTCGTTTTATCTTTTTTATGCATGGAAAGAAAGCTGGCCTAAGCACTTTGGAGGACATACATTTGTTGAACTCTAAAGTTACTTGCGTATATTATCATCGATCAAAAGGGACAACGTACTGGAGATATTTAGAGTATATTGACATCATAACAGGAAGCGTTTAATTTAAACGGTGGAAACCAATGATAGAACGATGATCAAACTTAGAGCCCCAGAAAAGAACGATAAATTTAACAGGAGGATAAATTAGAGGCACATAACGTATGGGTTGGGAGAAGTATTGGACAAATAATCTCAGCAAAACGACAAGTGCTAGGCTTGGCAAAGAAGAAAGTAACTACAGGAGGCATAAAGTAACTAAGTAACTAAGAGGGCATAAGAGTTTGATGCAATGACACAGTAGATGAAGTAGTAATATGGTGGTGAAAGTAAGATAAAGGGGAAGAGAAAGGATAAATAAATGGTACTTTTCACGAAAAATTGAGGATGTTTGAAGTAATGTGTGGCATGCCGATCGTATAAATGTGATACAGAAAGTTAATGAGTACATGCGAGTGTAATCTAGAGTTAAGAAAAAAATGGAAACCGGTTCAGACGTACCTTTGGTGCATAGTATCGATGTATTACATTCAAACTAATATTTTGGTGTGCCCTTCATCGTTTAAATGAAAAAAACGGAGGTTTAAATGAAATTGGTCTCCAAGAGCCCGAGAACGAAGGGAGAAATTTTTCATCTAGCGCCGTGAACCTACGGTGTTATGTGATGAAAGGAACGTGGAAGAGTTGATGAGTTCGTAGAGGGGTGGTGATGGAAGGATAGAGTGGGGGGAAGGAGGAGTGAGGGTGAAAGGGGGTGAGGGGACGAAGGAAAGCGAGGAGACCTCGAGGAAAGGTGCGCGTGGGGAAAGAAGATTGGAAGGAGGAGCTCCATCATGCGCGCAAGTCAAGACGTTTGAGATAAACACGGAGAGGAGAATTTCGAGGGAGTCGACCAGCGAGGCGTAGCCGTGGACACGAGGTTTTAACAGGGGCGCGTAATAAGCCAAGGCAAGGTCACTTCGAGTCGCTCTCCCAAGGAGCGAACTGAGGAAAGTCCTTTACCGTTCCCATATACTGTGATGGACGGTCGGCGATGGTTGCTGACGGGAGTTTTGGATGGTAAAAGGCGGGACAAATATGCATTGCCCGAAATTCAAGGCCATACAGAGAAAAATGTGGGCGCGTACATGTAATAATTGAGGGATTTCTACTCCTTCGGGCGTAACTTATTGGAAGGCCATCTCAACAAGACTAACAGAAACTTTTCTGCTGGAATAAGGGTGTCAATATAATTCTAGTGGAAAAGTGCAAAGTTTCTGTGAGCCTTGTTAAAAAATTAGCAATTTGGATATTGAACTGTTATTATCTTACATTTTAGGGTAGAGTGAAGCAGAGAGGACTGAATATAACTCTGGGATCAGTATATCCACTTGACGGATGAAATAATTTTGACACAAGCAGTATACTATCAATGGTGCCGAGAAGTAAGCTTACTTTAAGAATGTTTGGATTTTATCGCCTTATCCCGCTGTCCCTCGAGGCGCCGAAAAGCATTCACGTGATCACTTCTCTCATCACCGATGTGCAAGTCTTCCCCTGGCGTGAAAGCATTATGAGAAGTGAAGTGGTAGCCTCACTAATTACATGTCGCTTAATGGATGAGGTCTGGCGTTTGAAATGCTGTCTTTCTTTACGTTTACTTTTTCCATCACGCTATAAAAGAGTGTGCGATAAGATGTGTTGCCATGGAAAAGTTTTTTTGTGGAATTAGATGTGGTGCTATTTAATTATTTATTTTGAACGTTTGAGATTCTGTTTTTGTAAATTTATTTTTTCCCTCTAATTATGGGTAATTCTGCAAATGTTTCCCTTAGTTTCCCATGCAATTATGGCTCTTAAATTCCAAATTGGATAACATTTACGAAACTTTGGTAAGCATTGGTACTTATGGTATATTTTATGATGGCTGCTCTTTCTCCTGGGTTAAATATTTCCTAGTTCCAAATTCCAAGAAAGAAGGTACAGTCATTGGTTAGTCGTTAGCGAAAGAATCTTTTTTGTATCCTTTATCTCTGCTAATGCAACTGGCTAGTTAACCAAGCTCTTTGTCACAATATTAACTAGCTTTGCAGATTTTATGCTAATTATTTCAAGAGAAACCACGGATTAAAAAGTGAATGCTAAACATAGGTGAAAAAAGTTTGATCCACCTCCGAACCTAAGTAAAAAATTAAGTCGAATACTAGTGTGTATTTTTACGTTACAAGGCCACCTGGTGGCATATTATGACAATCCTCCAATACGCCGTAATCGGTTATTATGATATTAGCTATGTCTTATGACTAGCCTTCCTCCACCACTTATCCTTCATTTGCCATTGTTTTTTTTTAAACTACAGAAACGACGAGGAAAAGGAAAGAGGCGTGATATCCCATCGATATATACCGTGGGCTTACTTAAAAAACCCGTTAAGTTCAGCTTAGCAAGTTTTGGGAAAAACGCATTTTAAGGTTTTTCTTCACCTGAAAAGTCGGGAGTAATGGAGTAGAAATTTTATAATGCAGTGATAAATAGGTAATGTTATGGGAATAGCCCTTAAAGGGTTCTCGCTGGCGATAGAGCTTCATAATCTGATTATAACTGTGTACATAAATAAAAAATGACCAAAGCATGCTTAACTCATTTTTGCATTAAGCCCACGATGTGTTGCTAGACAGGTAACTTAGTCATCTCCTCCGTAATTCACACCAAATGGATGCTATACAGGATTATCCTGCGCATTTATCTATCGAATTAGTTCTCCATCACACAACCCTGAAAACGGTTGTTATGGTTTCTCAGTCCTGTGTCGTCTTTTCTTCCACTCAAATGGATAATATCGTGAAGGGAAGAGAAAGCGCGCTCACAATCGTTTTCAGTGAGTACAGGAATTTCCAAGAGGTAGGACCGGCAGGACGGAGAGAGGGTGGGTGAGAGAGAGAGGGTGGAGCGACGGAGTGACAGAAAGAGGACGGGAGGTGGGAAAGAGACATTGAAATTTGGAAGGCGGAGAATGAGGAGGGGAGGCGAGAGAGGGTGGGGAAAGAGAATTTCCAATGGGAGCGGGGAGGGGAAGGCACGGAGTGTATGTGTGTTCATGATTGTAAGGGAAAACCCCGATGGAGGGAGGGGGGGTGTTGTGATGGAAATTCGCGGTATGGGAGGGATAAGAGGGCGTTCGGTTATTCGTTTCGGAGGCTGCGGTCGCCGGGTGAAAGGTGGAAATTCCTTTGGAACTTTGTGTCAATGTGTTTTCGAGGCGAGTGACTCGATGGAAAAATATCGGTAACCGCATCCCTGGCCACTCTTCGTTCTTTGTCTCGCCGCTTTCTTTGCTTTGCCGCACCCGGTTCACCCCTATCTCTCCCCTTCCTCTCCTCCTCCTCGACCCTCTTCCGCCACACAATAAATAATACCTCTTCAGTGCTTTTCTTTTCGTGTGAACTGCAGGTGTAGCCTTTGCGTTGTCAGTCGGAGGCGACGTCAAATATTTTCGATCCGAATTCATGACTTTCAGATAAAATTCGGCTAGTTTGAGCGATGATTTAAATTTTATTTCACTCTTTCCTCGAGATTTTCTCTCATCTTGGTTGAGTGTAAGTGTTTGTTAGATTGGGAGAGAGAAAGGAGAAAAGATGAGATCTGAAGAGCTGTCCTTTCAATACTCTAAACTATGAGAAATTTTATATTTTTTAGGTTTATCCTGTACTTTTTTTATCAATTGCTTCTTTTTCCTGCTAAATATTCACCTTTTTATATCGACGTAGGGGGGTTTCTCAGTCCTGTGTCGTCTTTTCTTCCACTCAAATGGATAATATCGTGAAGGGAAGAGAAAGCGCGCTCACAATCGTTTTCAGTGAGTACAGGAATTTCCAAGAGGTAGGACCGGCAGGACGGAGAGAGGGTGGGTGAGAGAGAGAGGGTGGAGCGACGGAGTGACAGAAAGAGGACGGGAGGTGGGAAAGAGACATTGAAATTTGGAAGGCGGAGAATGAGGAGGGGAGGCGAGAGAGGGTGGGGAAAGAGAATTTCCAATGGGAGCGGGGAGGGGAAGGATAAGACCAGCAAGGAAAGTTTCTTCACTATTTACTCCATTATTCAAATAAAGATATATGTTATTAGTTCAAACCATTATTGGAACATATGTCCTGTTACCATTCATTCCCAAATAGAATAAGACGAACAACTGAAGTTGGATGACCATGCATAGCAACCTTTTTGTGGTTGGATGATGGGTTTAAATTTCACAAAATAATGGTCTTTACTTACCTCAAAATAATAGACTTGGACGGCATCCATTCAGGTAGATATCAAAGGCGAAGTGTTTTCACTTAACGCCAAAGCCCTTTAAGACTCATTTTCTCCGCCACCCTCAATCTCGCCCGCTCCGCTGGCTATAATTCACCACTCACGCTGCATCGCTCAGGAAGTCGTTTGTTTTCCCTTCTTGCTACGAGAGATAACTCCTTAGTGCATCCACTGCCAAACTTGTTACGTGCGTGACACCAGAAGAAACTCGTTTCGGGCAACTTTAACCGTCTGGAATTGCTTGACTTCAATTATCGTTACTACTTCTTCCCAGCTCTACCTTCCGAAGTCCGAAATTTCTAACTATTTTATTCATACGAAGAAGAGATAGAGATTTCCTTATATTTTTTACATTTTCTCTCTCTTTACTTTCGTCAAAGGGAAGTGTGTTTCAAGGCAGCTGATTCATCCCACGCAAACATTTCAAGTGGCCTAAAAAAAGGGTAAAATTCTACTGAAAAAGCGTAAATAAATTATTTCGTTTAATTAAAATGCAGAATTCTAAAAGTATCGTTCGGGTATTTGTGTGCGTATATGGTTATTCTCAACAGTTCCCTGCCATCATAACTTTTTCTAAATTTATACTTCCAGGATCCTCTTCGTTACCGCTCACTTTTATTGTGTGTTACATTTTGGAGTGATGTGGAATGAACTTAATTACATTAACGAAATTACAGTAGAACCCCGCTAATCCGTCACCAACGGGACCGAGATGGTTGAAAAGTCTGTAATGTTGTTTTGCTTAGCAGACGACAATATCGATTTGGCTGCAATGTTCCTCCATTTCCGTATTCACAAAATGTCCATTGGCGTAGACAACACCGTAAACAAACACCGATATGCGACGGCACGGTCGGACTAAGCTATGAGTCGGACCATCCGAGGTCGGGTTAGCGGGGTCCTACTGTATTTAAAATGTAGCTAGCCCTTTACTATTTATAGCGATGTGCTTAATTCAGTTTATATCTAGTGCTAAAAATAAGTTTTATTTTAAAGATATTTTTCCGTATGTTTATGATTACCCTCGTGTTTAGAAGACAGTTTTTCTCCTCACCTTATGTGGAGAATGTGATTCTCTTAGCGAAGTCCTCATTGTTCTCTTTTGATCTGAGGCATAATAAAAAAAGGAGACTAGGTGATGATACTTATTTTGGTGAATGCGAAGACAAGGTTAACGGGCATGCATTCTCTTTTATCGGTTGAAATTCTATATATTTAATTCCTGAATCAGATTTTGATACGTGGGCAGGGTTGACGTTTATCGGCGAGCATCCCCTCACCCACCCTGCGACTCCTTCCGGGTGAATCAAGCAGTCTCGGTGACGCTCGTGCTGCTAACCTTCGATAGCTGATAAAAATTCCTGTGGTTAACCATTTTTGAGACAAGTGACAATCTTTTTAACTTTAAATCAAGGTCATTATCTAAATGGTTCCAGTCCTTTTTAGCTTGTGGTCCACAATGGCCTCTCCTTCCTTTTCTCTGTGAATTTCCACTTGCCTTTTCCTTGGTCAAATTTCACGAGATCATTTTTCCAATGATTTCACTGGATTAGTTAAACTTACCATCTCAATGCTTAAAACGCACTAATTATTCCTCGTTGGGGCTCTGCGTGTAGTGTTTATGAGCGTCTTGTTATCTTCTTGTGGGTCGTGAAATGCCTCTTATTCTCCGAAAGCATTCATTCTACTCTCATTGCGGCAGAATTGCTATTTCATTCAATTCATCTATAAATGCCAGCCTACTAGCAACCTCTTATGGAGTGAATCTTGACGAATGTTCCTAAAAATACAATTTTCCAACCAAGAGGTTTTGTGGATTTTTTAATTTTTTTCAATTTAGAATCATTGTAAGGTGCGAATGTTTTTGGCTGAGTTGGTAGGACGTGTCGATATGAACTGAACTGCTTACTAAGGACGAAACCGGGTGAAGCGATCCAGGTTTCTTCCGCTCAAAATTCCAGATGATATTACATGCATACAGTTCTCTTAGGGCTCTTTCTTGGGATCCTCTGGTGGGTCAGGGAAAGAAACGGCCCCTCCCCCCCACCCTGAAGTGTGATTTCACACGCCGTTGAGATTACTGCGAGGTGACCTGAGTCCTCTCGCGGGACTGTGTCCTCCTTTCACTCCGGTGAGATCCCTGTGGTATGGTTTACCTCCTCTCGCATGCCGAGGGATTAGACTATGGAGATGTTTCCGACCATTCATTCGGAATAAATTAGCGCGTTGGATCATATATTAAATCCCCACCGTAATTATGGATTCATGAAGCTTCCTGCCCGCATTTTAAAGGTGCACAATAACCCTTTTGTTTTCTCCCCTTGGACTTTCTTTCGTCATCAGTGTTTCGCAAGGCGCATCTCCATGTCCATCCTCTCCCCTATCTGAATCATTCCCGCTATCCCCTGCCCCTTTTCTGAGCGCCTACACTTTCGTCACACCTGCTCCCATTCCTCTAAGGGTACACTCTCCCCACAATACCCCCACCCTCTCCAACTTCTAATGCAGCGCCTATCTTCACTCGTCCAGCAAGGACTGCCGCTCTCCCGAGGCGATATTTTGCTCGTCGATCAATTCGATCGGAATTATTAATCAATGGAGTAGGTATTGGTGTTCGCCCGCAACCCATCTCATTTCTTGTCTCGTCACGACTCGTTCGTTGTTTACATTCGCATGCTTGATTATTCGAAAGTTTCGATGGAAGTGTGTTTTTGTATGTCTCGAGCTGTGATTTAACTCCTTACGTCGAGAAAGTAAGAGACGGGATACATTGTGAGGAATGCATTAGAATTGGAATCAATTCATGTCAAGGCGTGATTGCAACAATAGTCCTCGAGATAGAACGACATTAGAAGAGTTGCATTCATAAATGTGCTTTGGAATACTCGAATCGAATCAGACGCATCTTAGATGTATGTTTCAAATATTCCAATGGCTCTACATTACCACGAAAAGGTATGTTTATGTAATATTTGTAAATTTATTACTCTCCTTAGAAAAACTACTCGTGAGAATAATACGAATCGAGCGTAATTTATTAAATTAATTATTATTTTAATTTAGTGTTTTACACTCAAAACAGGAATATTAATTCTAGATAGCAATTAACAGGCATGGTTTTGTGGACATAGTTTATTTTAACGTTAAGGGAATTGTATTATGGTTCAATGTGTATAAATGATATTGATGTACTCCGCATATGCTGAGAACATTGTGTGGAACTGTTCCTAATAGTTTTGAGCTGTGTTATCTCCGCAGTTTTTTCTGAAAAAATATACATACCTATTGAAAGTTGTTTTTAAGGGCAGCGATTACATTTGGATTCATGATGGCGAGCGGATAAACAATTGTCTTAAACCTTCCTGTTAATTGGTCATTTGCTGGTATTTTTCACTAATCATCTTAAGTGCTCTTGACTCAGTAATGTGTTTTTCACTATTCCTTATGTGCGTGGGTGTGTATTGTGAGTTCAGCGCGTTTAAAATTCACGTCAATGAGTTTCTTGTAGCGGGGAGAGGGTAATGGGTCGTGAGGGGGACGTATGTGATGCGTGTAATGGTCGTTGGTCGCGCCCTTGGGGGGGGTCTCTGCCCGGTCGAGCGGGAAAAGGAGCGGAACCGCAGCCGCCGCCCTCTTCTGGTCCACACCCGAAGGGTTTGACACGCGCGCGGCCCACAGAGCTTTCTGGCTCTTGCCCATTGAACCCCTTCCTCTTTGAGTCCTCCGTACTCCACCCCCACTGCAACACCACTCCACCCTCCCTCCCTCTCTCTTGATTTTTTCTCTTTTTACGTAGTATCACCGGCCGCCAGCTCTACGAAAAAATATCGCCGTCCACCCGCTCACTCCAAGGCTCCCATGCTTTTTGCCTGCATTCCCTTTCACCTGTCTCCTTCACTTGCTTCTTTCCCCACGCTTTCAATCTCCTCCATTCCCAGCCACGATTGCGCAGGAGTCTGCACAAAATCCACCTCCATCCCGTGGGTGTCCGATGAGCCGTGACCTCGGTACTGATCCCTAATTGAGATATTTTTGTAATATATTTTGTGAATGACGCTGGTGAATTTCTGACCTCAAAATATGATAATTTTCGAAAATTTACCACAGGTACATGTTATTGTGGTCGTTCTAACGGGCAACATCATGCTTGGTATTCGTATTTCAGGTCCTCAGTATTTTTTTTGTGAGAACGGAAAAATGAATCTCGGATAAACTTACCTCATTGGACATGTTAACTATTCACATTATTTCTCTCTCGTTCACTCCTACCTGTCACTCACTTTTTGAGGCGTCACAAAGGGAGACGTGCCCGCTTCAAACCCATAATTATCCACTTCACAGTGTACTGTATTATTATTCAAATTAAGAGAAGTCCATTACTGCGAATAATTATCGTTCAACCATCCATTTCCAAGGGTGTACGAATGTTTACGGTATGAATTTTCTAAATGCATTTCCTTTCGCGTTATATTTACTATAACTTTTTATGTTACATCATGGCCTGTGACCCCTGCATTCAGTTTAATTCTTTCTAGGTTTTTTATCTTAGGAATTAGTTTTAGGAGTATAGCTCGATCTTCGTGCTCCCATCGCGTACACTGGTTGTCAATACTCCGTGTCTTCAAACTGATTCCATATTCGAAAATCAAGATTAACATAAGATTTTTTACCTGACGTAAGAGTTGTTTTCTGTATAATATTTCATATTTACATGTATTTAAGGATTTTGAATAAGTTTAAAAAGCTTTTGTATACTAACATCCTGTCATCCCCATTGCTATGCATACCTAGATAAGTTCCATAAATTTGAAGTAACCGTCTTTTATGCAGCTCTCAGTGATTTCCCTCCATTAATACTAGCTTACAGGGGAGTAGGTATCAGATATGTGAATTTAATTCAGTTTATTCAACTACCCCAAGTTGCATTGTGCCCTTCCCAAAACTCGGAAGGTGGATGCAATTGCGGTGGTTAAGTCAAGTTTTGTCCATCGATCAGTATTTTGGTTCAAATGGTGACCCAACTCTGCTCGGATTACATTTTTTGTACCTGAAATAACCTGCACTCCTCACTGAGGGGACGTAGGATGTAGTTGCTGTTTCATTATGCTCTGTGACTAGTTTAAAAACAGTAGTGGGATGTGGTGGACGAAAATTCCTTGGCACCGCACCTCCCTTACCTCCGCATTCTCAGCCCTGCTCGCGCACACCCCTCCGGATTAGCATTCGCGGTGGGCGGAAGGAGTCACAGACGCGTGGCTTGGAGAGAATTCGGAGAGATTTAGTTTTTTTTTTGGTTCGGTGAAAGGACTGGCAAAATAATTTTGAGTGCTTGAAAAAAAAGAGAGAAAGAGAGGGTGAGTGGTTGGGTGGGGAGCAACGTGCGGAGAAAGGTAGAAGGGCGTCGTCGCGAAAAGATACGCGGTCAGCCATGTTGTCGATTTTCATCTCCGAACTTTATTTTTCCCCCCTCTCGCTTTTTGTCCAGGGGTGTGGGTCCTCCGCGTGACAGGGTGGCGATCCCCCGACGAAAGGTGGTACTACTCCTCCCCCGTCTCGTACACTTTCTACCGGACGTCTTGTTTATACGTGTCTTTCTCCTTTCGGGAAGTCGGCAAAGTGATTTTCCGTGGGCGAGCGGTTGGATAGGATGGGGGGTGGAGCCCCTCTTGGCCGCGGGCGCCCCGTCGGATGGAGTCGTGGGTGGAACGGATGAGCCAACACGACGGGATGTGTGGCAGGGGATGCTCCCGGGGGGGCGTGTGCCTCGAACACGTCTCCTCCAATCGCCTCCGTGGCTGGCGGGGCACACGACTGGTTCGGGGAATGCGTCAAAAAAGGGAACCCTTACCCTTTGTCCTGAGGATACGAAATGCCCCGCAAATATTTGGCTGAAACGGGAGCGAGAGGTACATACATACTTATGCATTAAGGGGGTTGGAGTGATTTTTGTTCATGTACACATTTGCGTGGAACTTTGAATACTTGTTCTCATTGGTGATATCTATTGATAAAATTGAAATAAATTCATTTTAACATTTTGTTTTTTTAATTCAATGTCAATACGTATCCTTATGGTATATGACACATATTTCGAAATAGTTCGATTACCTATCGATTGTTATAAGCAAAATCATTGTATGTCCATATTTTTGCCCAAATGAAGTATTGGTATCAAAGTAGGCAGAACTAATGAACATTAGCGTAAAATTCTTATTGTAGTCTAATAAAATATTATCTAATGCATACATTTTTGGGACATTTTAGTATTTAGGGGTCTTTGGAAAGTTTTCCCGCCGGCTCGAAATTTTCTTTTGGCGTTTTCCGAAATTTTACGAAAGTGGACATAATATGATTGTGCTTTTAGCTATCGATATGAACAGATTTTCTTCTAAACTGGAAATAATACATTTCGTACTATTATCATGGCCACGAAGAAATATCACGGTGTCACGCAGAGTCAAGTAACTATTCGAAAAAATTTAAAATATAACTCTGGGATCATTTTCATTACTGCATGTACGGAGAGTTCCACCGTATAAACAGATGTACTTAAAAATGTGGTCCAAGAATTTTTTTTCGATACATGTAATTTAAAAAATACTTAAAATGTATTCACTCAATGACCCACGAGTACTACTCCAGTCACCTTGATGGTCTCCAGCATAGCAGCAGAGCTGCTGTTTTCAGGGAGGGTCATAAAATATTTAGTTTCTCCTCTGGGGCTTATTTATCCGTTGTTGTGTCCGCTCCACGGACAATTTTCTTTGTTGGTATAATGGAGTAAAAATACGATTATCTACCGATTATATTGCACTTTTTCGGATCAGCTACTTAATCGTAGTGCCTTTTTTGACCGAAAAATGTTTCGTGCCTTTTGGTTTACGACCAGTTTATACCTATTCGGTTTTGTACATTATCTAAAATGATCTTAAAAGATGACAAAACTTAACTATTAATTTTTTTCTGAATTTTCATACCGGATCACATCTCCGCTGAGGACCCTATTTCGTCTTTTGCACATGTGCCTTTGATCTTGTTTATTCTCCGCCAAGCTTTTAAGCGTGAAGTTGGCCTGTATTTATACCGTCCTCAGTGTGGCCATCCGTTAGCGCAACCAATCAGCGTTGAGCACCCTGCTTTTGGCGCGTTTCTTCTCAGGAGTCTCTTCCAGGTGTTGTGGAGTCTGTGCCCGTCATCCCTATTGAAATTTGCCTCTACTTTCTCTATTTCAATGCCCTCCCTGATGAGTCGAGGAAAATAAAACTTTTCCTTGGCTAAGACTCGTGCGTCATTGATCATTATTTGATGTCCCGGGTTCGAGAAGGCATGCTCTGCGACTGCTGACTGCACGCAGTGCTTGTTTTTTAGAGCCCTGAGGTGCTCGCTCAAACGAACGGAGATCGCCCTCATGGTTTGACCCACATACTTCTGGCCGCAGCTGCAGGGAATCTCATACACTCCTTCGTATTGCAGTTCAGGGATTTTGTCCTTAGATTTTGGCAGAAGATATCCAATTTTCTGCACTGCGCGATATCTTGGTGTGATGTTGTGTTTCTTTAGGAACCTCCCAATTTATTTTTATTTCTCTAATAGGTTTTATCTATGATATTTTGACTAATTATATTCGTTACAATTTCACTATCTCTTTCGTCGGTTCTCATAAATTCGTACTACTGATGCCACTTTGCTTTCATCTGCCGATTGGGTTCCTCTTCTAAGCTTGGAATGTGTTTTCCACTTAATTAAAGCTATTGTTTTCCTACGTGTTCGTCATGATTATGGAGACACTTTGAGTTCTTTATTTAATATCCACTCGTACTTATATTCAAGAAGGTGTTGATGAACAGGAGGAAAAGTTTTAACGGGCTTATCGCTAAGAGATGGCGCTTGTTTACGACTTACGTTCTGTTGTACCCAAAAATAATTTTAAGTGGCTTTGACGAAAATACAAACACTGTTTCGTATAAATCATTAAACACAGAAGTACTCCGGTTATTTTCCATATAATTGTCATTTTTTAGACATTTTGTTAACTATTCAGAAGCTGAAATAACTTCTATTCTAATCCTTTTTTGATAACTGCTAACTGAGAATAATTTCCCTGGGTTCCATCCTCTTTTACTGAAAAAGAGCATTTATATTAAACATTTTCTCTCCCATATTGCGATTAATTTAGTTCATTGTTGGCGAAAATTCTTGTTTAACTTTGAACAGTGTGAACTAAGCCGGGTAAAGTAAGCATGAGTAAGCATAACTTGACTTGTTATAGCGTGTTCTCAAACCAATTTATAGGAATTTTTCAAGTGGAATCTCGCAATGAGTTCACCCTAGTACATTCTTGTAGTATCTGAAAAAACGATGGGGTATCGTTAAGAGGTGGTTGTCATTTTTGTAGATTCATTTCAGATAGCTGGTGATTTTGTAGGTATAGGCTGGTATAGGTATGTGTGACTAGCAATAAGAAGTCTTCAATATTAGCGTTAAAAATTCCCTTTGAAGGTGTATTGTGTTCTCAAATTCCTCTCGTAGATGGTTGTTTGAACGCTTAAATAACTTTTTGCTCCTGCTTTTCTATTGCATGAAAAGTTCTTTCAGCCAAGCATTTACGTAAGAGAGGCTGAGAAATGTGTCGAAGGTAAATATTTCCACAAAAACAAGGTTCGCTCAGCCAGTTTGTGCCGACATCGGATTATTGCCCCGGGCAGAAGGAAAAAATAACCTGCTAGAACAACTCTCGCCTTCTGGAGACTGAGTGTGTTGAGTGACTTAGAATTTACGATTTTCATTTTACAGTCTCCGCTAAGTGGGAATATTTAAGAGTAGGTATTATGCTCTGGTAAACGTTACTAAACTTCCTATTATTGAAGCTGTCTGGTGGCATTATCACAGTTTTCTCATTAACCACAGTTTCCTTATTTGCCACAGTTTTCTTATTAGTCACATTTTTCTCATTAGCCACAGTTTTCTCATTCCCATAATGGCCATGCAATACATCGTGTTGATCGATTTGGTCCTGAAGTTTTTCTCTGTAAATGCAAGAACGAGGTAAGAAAGCGGAAAATCGGAAAAATTATTTCGAAGGACATCGTTTTCAGAAAGTTAAAGTGTTGGAAAAAGAAAATGTAGGTATCTGTCACAGCCATCAATAAGTTTTTTGAAAGTATTTTGGAATAAATACTCATGAAGTTATTTTCCCGTTCTCCTTTTGATAAATGCGCAAGGCGATGTCCTCTCAGCTGTCCTGATTTAGAAAAATCGATGATGCCGTTAGTTAACGTCGAGATAGATGTTTCTTAATGCAGCCGAAAATACTTATATGAAAATGGAAGATTATTTCTCGCACCAAGTTTTATATCGGTAGATGCATTAAAGCGTACAAAAAAATGCTTTAAATTTGAATTTTATAAGTTAAGCTTACTTTGTTTCAAAACAATGTGCACAATTACAAAATATTTTCTTATTATTCATTTGATTACAATTCCATGGTATTAACTTTTGAGGTTCTTATCACGGTGTCGTTCGTTCTAATGACTGAAGGTTATAACCAAAACATGCTATTATGATTCCGCCTCTTTTCCCCGTAAGATTCGTATCCTCCTGCTTCCGCGGCACAAGTCGTACAATCCATGCAATACCTATCATTTTCATCCGATTTATCCTGAATATTCTTACTGTAAAAGTTTACGCAGATCTTACGATATGATATGACGTGGAGGACTTGAAATGAGTAATTCTGTGTTCACATTCATTTTAATTCATTCTTGTACCTATAAAAAAATCTGATGAGACTTAGGAAGACGAGCATTTGCATTTAATGGCCTTGTTGTGTTTCAGCAATTGCCAATTCCTCAACAAGTGTCCGACAACGCACAAGTACCTTCCTCATCGTCTGCAGCATTTGTCAATGGAGACTATATGAGATTGGGACCCAATCAGAATTTGTGTGGAAGGCAAAAAGGTGGTGAGGTAATTGTTCTAAATTGGACAAAACATAAGCTTAAACCGGCACTAGAGAATTTGTATCGCAAATGCGTCCGAGCCACTTTGGGACATTGGGGAGACTTCTTGTAATTCGTTCGCATTTCAAATTCCTTCAGCCATTGAAAATTTTTTTATCAGTGTTCATTATATATTTAGGAATGAAGACAGACTTAAAGCGTTTTTTCATCTTATAATTCCTTGGTAGATACCAGGAATTAACCGTGACATTAATAGTTTGGTGGTGACATAAACGATAATTGTGGTGCGCGATCTCAGGTTGCACCTATTTCTGTCACACACCGTATTTTGTATCGCACTTAAACTCAACTCTTTGATCCACAGATGCTTGACAAAAGACTAACAAGTAGAATGGCACTCTTGCAAGTTCCCTTCCCATCGTTTGGTCAGCTTTTTTTGCCTCCCGTGTAATTGCCAGCACTCGGATCTCTTTCCGCGTTGAAATCAAGCCATTTAAACGGTCTACTTGCTGTCACAGAAAAAACCACATATTTCTCTCTCTCTGCCGTTAAGGACACTCTTCTAAGTATACGTTTAAGCATGTGCATTAGGAGAATGGATTAATGGTTGTGAAATTATGTAGCGTGATGAATTTAGTATTATATTACATACTACCTGTATATCTGATACGTACTTAACGAAAATCCAATGAAGTATGAACGTGAAATGCGGATGGAACTTAAGGGTAATGTTTTCTTGGAATAGTTGCTGTCCACAATCGTTTGTCAACAGACCAAGATCACTTTTTAATTTTTTTTTTCATTTTTTAATTTTCCCTACGACGCATTTTACGTTATAATCTTCGAAATTATAACTATTTACACACTTTAGGCGCTCTTCCCGTCATTGGATAATTTTGTTGTAAATAATCCACCAACAAAACTTTTTATACAAAAGGTCTCGTACGACTTACTCCACGGTCACGCCCTCTGTTCAGAAAATACCATCGTGACTTAAGCAAATTTTTGTTACAATAATCATGTGCTCATCTCTTTTAGTTGTTGCCTAGAGCTATTTTATAATTAGCTTCTTCTATTGTAATACTCATTCCTTGGCATTGAAACCAAATTTTTATTTTTACCCTAGTAACTCGTAAATATTCTTTACCTTTTTTGTCGAGACAAATGTAATACCTTCATGTTTTTCCGACTCTTGATCAATTTTGAGAGTTATTCGATATTTTTAAACGTATTAAAGTATAAACTTGTTAACAAGTAGCACTAGGATGTTGATACCACCGTGAAATCTAGTTTTGGACAATGAAGAGTTGAGTATGCACGGAGAGGTTTTACGGTACGATTTTTTCGTCCCCACTCGCAGAAAATCCCGCTCCCAATGTATTCTTTCCGCCCTGCTTCACGAGCGGACTTCCTTGATACGGTCCGGATACACGTACGAGTGGGCGATCGGCGAAGGGTATTGCCGGAGCCTGGATGTCGGGGGGGCGGGAGGGGTCGGGGATGAAATGAGCTGCTTCCGTCGGGTGTGCACCACCCTTCTTCCCCTTCCCTCACTCTCTCTCTCTGTTGGCCTTGGCGTGTGCCGCGTGGTCTTCACGTGAACGACCTGCCCGAGAGGCGAGTGAAAACGAAAGGGAAGGTTGGCCGAGGGGCCGCCGCGGCCACGCCTGTCCTCCATGCTCACCACATGCACCTTTCCCCACTCATTCCTCCCTCCCTCCTCGTCCGGTGGGTGGTGGAGGCGCCGGGTCTCCGAGGGGGAGAGGGCCACTGACCAACTTCCAATCAGACCCATCTCAATCTACCTCTCGGCCCGAGTCCCCAGCTACAGTGCTGAGGTGCGATCGTGCGCATGAGTTTTGCTCAGGATGAAAAGCGACCTACAACTCTATATAGTTATACACAGTATAAAGGCGACCTGCAACTCTAGAGGCTCTGAAAGGGCAGTGCCTTTGCTCATTCTTTGCTTTTCCGACATATAGGCATAAATAAAATACATTCACCGAAAGGATGAAACCATTACCTTAAAAATAACTTCCGTCTTTGCAATGTAGCAACTTCCCACTCTATAAATGGCGCCTTGTAGTTACAGTTAGGTCCAAAACCCTGAATGGAACATCCCGTTGATTAATAAAGTGGACAGGTTGGTAAGATATTATTTCTGATTGTCATGCCCAGTCAAATGCTATCTTATGTATTTATTTCACGTGGATTTCTTCAGTAATTTTATGAATTAATGTTTAGCTGTACATATACTTTATTCGTTAAGAATATAATGTAATAAAGCTGTAGTAAGTCACGACACTTAATCAAACAAGTATATCCGATGGAAAATGTCAAGTCATTGCTTAATTACATGGGAAAATTGCATAATTATTTGAAATATAAATTTTAATAGAATGTGAAATGGCCTCTTGATGCTGAGTAGGTTTAGGTTGTCCGTCCGTTATAAAGAAAATCGCTCGTTAAAGTCACCAGGTAGCCGCTTGCCGTTCATGGTTCTCGGCTGTTAAAGTCTCTTGTTAATTAACAAATCTTTTGATCATTTCTCCGCATATAGTTCATTTAATTGTTGGTTTCAACTGACAAACATTTCCATAATTTATATTCCTGCATTATTACCTTAGTCAGTTCCAGAGATTGGTGAATAGTTTTTAAAAACACGGTTCGTTGGCTGTTGCTATTTTGCACTCCGTTTACCCATAAGGATATCCGAAGGTCATTTAAATTTAAATCTTTATTGCCTATTGAAGCTGTCACCATTTACCTACATATATTTTTAAAGATAAAAGTGCTTCAAACGAGACCAGTTACTAGACTAGACAAATTTTGTGTAAAACTATACGAATACTCGCACTAACACTCTCTGTCTATCTAATGTGACTTAAGGTAGTCGATCTTGAAGCCCTCGTTTTATATTATTTTTTTTACTTTTCGCTTAGCTTTCTTTTTTTTGTAAGAGGCTCTTGCCACTGTGCTCTTTATGCGCAATTATATCGGAAGGTGTTTTCTATTTCCTTGATTCTTTTAGAGAAGGCGACATAGAAGGATTCCCTCCTTCCTTCCTCGTCGTGTCGTTTAAGATAGCGACACGGGTTCACAATGCGATTCTTTGCCTAAATAAGAACAAGAGAATGCCTCGTAAAGGATTACACGCGATGATAATTGAAGCCTCGTCCCTGACACGCAAGCCATTCTCTCAGCCGTCACTCCTCGCCGTTCTAGAAGGCGAGAGGGGGAGAGAGAGCGGAAATTTACCCTGGGAGGTTGAGAAAATGTCTCTTTGTGTGAAGTAGGTACATGTTTCTTTTTAGGAGATGGGGCCGGCTTCAAAGTTCTGCACATATTATTGCCCAGGGTTCTCGAATTACAATCACAAGAATCGAGCACTGCGTAAGTAATGTTAGTAATTTTCCTCTCACCTTGATAAATTATGCATTGTTGGCCTGATTCTCCAGTTACTGTATCGAAAATGTAAGGTCCCTTATGATCGAGAAGAAAGTAATTTATATGTTTCCAATTAGGACACAATATATTTCTGTCATGCTTTTACCACGAGGGAATGACGTTAAACAACTAAATTCTTGATGAAATTTCTTACATTTTAATAAAATTTAGTATTTTTCTCCGTTTGAGCTCAAGGTTTAGAGTGTTTCAATGTATCATGAAACATGCAAACATCTGCCAAGCTCCCCTGCAGAGCAGGTACTTGCACCCTTAAGAGCTTATTTACGTTTTCCATTAGGCTTCTTAAGAGGCATATGTGTAGGAAACTCATGGCTGAATCAGGGTTCCATCCTTTCAGCCCTAATCCAGCAAGCACGAAGTTTATCTGACCCAACATTCATGCCAAGGGAAACAGAATTCCACCAATATTAACAATACAATACTGAACTTACATATTGAGTGCAAATTGGAGGATACTTGTAATTATACTATGATCAATTTTGTAATTTTAATGAATACGCGCCTTTTAACCAAGGCAAACTCTGAAGAAATAACACGAAATATTTTAAAGTAAACATGAGTTAGTGAAAACGTACCTACTTTTCCATTTGGAGGTAAATTTAAGAGAAAATTGATATATGATATTTGATATTGATATATATGAAGTCAGCGAGATCAAAACAAAATGACTGAATATGTATCTTATACTCCAGCATAGGCATAATTTAGCTGGAGATTGAAAAGGATAAGTCAATTAATTAAAGTTGCAGAACGTCTCCAAAAGTTTCCTTAAACAACTACGCTTTTCTGGATTCGTATATTTCGTCGATTTATTCATACATACCCTGAAAGACCAAGGTATCTCTAGAAAATAATCACTCTCTACGCTGTTGGAAAATGTGACCGATAGTCCATTAGACGCGGCTCTCAGCAACTAGTAAGATGTTTCTAACACAACAGACGTCGACAAAAGACATTTTGTCCTTATCAATAAAGTAGCTAAGCGAAATTTTATAAAAAGGGTGACATATTGAAAATTAATTATTCTTACCTCAACAAAAATTCCCACCGCATATTTTAGCATTTCCGTCTGGTACTTTTTAAGGATTGGAAAATGAAACCCCACGTTGAATTGTCTGAATGAAAATCAACTATCCGACGAGGTGTCTGCTCTTACTGTCGTTACATCATTCGTTACCCAATGCTGGAGCGTTAAGTGGTCAAGAAAAATGATAGGAGAGAGGTGAAACTCCCGACGATGTGAGGTTTCTTTTGTCAGCGTTTGACGTAGTTAAAATTGAAGCATTGGCATGATTAAAGACACCATTAAAATCAACTCCCACACAGCCCGAACTAATTTGCTAATATTTTCGGCAGAGGACGACGCCCATGCCTGAAGCGTCGTTCTCATGAGGGCCCAACCCATACGGCGGTCTTTTGCCCCCTTTTTTATGAGGAAGAAATCAAACTAGAATATCGAAAAAAACGACAGGTTTCGTGGATCTCTTCGGCTCCATATGAGAGGATTTTTATTAGAGCCGCTCTTGAATAATCATAAAATTTCTTCGGAATGGTTTCCTCTGAGAGTGGTCTCCAAGGTCGAAGAAAGGTTACTGGCCCAACCAATTGCTTCTTTATTTTCATCACTTCTCCAATAATAGGGCTCATCAAAAGGAGGCAACGACCTTGGTAAGGTCACACGCATCCAGTTATTTAGAAAAATATTTCAACTCCTACGTCTTAAATACTCGCAATCTTTCATAAAATAGCTCTTGAAAAAAATACCTTGCGCAAACTGTGTGCTCTTATTATTTTTATTATAATTGCTATTGAGTGTAAGAATAAATTTATCCTCCTGATGGAACGCTTTTACGCTAGGTGGGTGATGCAACATACCACACTAGAATTGCCATATTCATGCGAAAATGTTGCATATATTTTCTGCCAGATATAACCAGTCGTTACTAAAGACTTCCCGCAATATCTGGCCTTGTTAAATGATGATGAAACTCATCGTTACACTTTCGTTATCCTTCCGTTCATATTAATCTAGCTATTATTTTTGGCATCCCTGTTTTCAGCGTTAAAGGAGAGATTTCTATTCGAAAAAAAATAACTCATCGTAGACGCTCTCAGGGTAATAAAACGGGCGACTACACAAAATTATTTGGATTTTTTTGTATTCTTTCAAGCAAAGAGAGTTGGTCGTGCGATGGAAACATTTCATCCAAGGCCGAATTCCGAAAAATCATCTCTTTTTATAATTTCCTTTAATACTTTCACTCCCCCACCCCCCTATAGGAAAAAACGCCCTCGAGGGTACAATCAAGACGGTGGAGGCGTTTTCTCAATACATGGACTTTAAAAAAAAGCACTTTCTGTTGGCCGCAAGGGAAAAAGGAACTAATCAAAGGTTTTTCTCTCCTAATGCGCGACTGACGCTTGACGTGTTCCTCCCCCGTCGACCCACAGCCTCCGCGCGTCGCACAAAAGTGGATGGGGTTGGGGGGGGGGGGGGAGTGACTGCGACCGTGGAGAGCCAAAGAACGGGTCCGCGTGTCTAATTGCTTGTCTTATTGCTCGATCGCCGCTCGCCCTCTGCGTCTCTCGATCTTTGTGAAGCGTAAATTTTCTCGCCCTCATTCTCCTCGAAGAGTGGGATCGAAACTGTAAGGAGTATGTATTGCGGAGCACCGATATCAATGTGCGTTGATGAGGCTCTTCCTATTCCGTAACTCGTGAAGACATGCTAGCGACATCTGTCGTAAAGAATAGTGAGCAACAATAGCTAATCTGCATGTTTTAAAAGATTTTTATCGGTAAAAATCATCACTAAAAAGCGACTTCTTTTACTATATTGCCACTTGGAAGCGAAGTAATTAAGTACCGCGGAGTGAGAGGCACAATTTAGATATGATGTTCTCGCCTTACTGGAGAGAATTCGTTCTGCGATGTCGATATACTTGGTTACGCGTTGTGAGTTTAGAATTTGGAGTACCTATTCCCTTTATGATGCCACCCTTAGGTGTTAAAAAAATATTCATGAGAAAAATGGGTAAAGAAATACCCTTAAATATCTTAAAAAGAGATACCCTGAAGTACGCGGCTGTAAATCATGATCACGGCTTGGAGCACATTTGGACCTCAAGTCACGCGTCTGAAATTCAGATGCGATATGCGCTGTCATTTACGTCTGCATATACATTTTAATTTGCTATATATCTCTGGAGTGAGTGATAGGAAACAAGTACTCACCAAATACGTCAGTATCTTGTAAGATGATGTTCATGGGCTGGTATATAGGCCATATACCTCTGATGGGGACTTAGTTTCAGGAAAATTAACCGGTATTCTGAAAGTTCAGGTAAACTACAGTTGGAAAGTGTGTTTCACTATAAAAATGTGTATCATTTCTGACGCTCGAAAGTCCTGCTGGCATGGATACTGGAGTACACAGAAAATAAATCATGCCTCGTAACTATTTATACGGTATTCATGTGTTGACAACTCGTTGATAGATCCAGGAAAACATGCAGTTAGCACCGGCTATCGTGCATGAGAAAATTCCGAGAATTCTACTGATATGATCTATTTCGTCAAATGTTGACGCGTTGATTCTTTTAATGACTCGAAGTCTAATCAGCTTCTCCCTTGAGATGGTGAGGGCGTGGCAACGGGGGATGGAGACAGCGATGTGGAGGAACCATTTGGGGGGGACGGAAGGGGGCGTGGTGCGTGGCTCCCCGGCACCAATCTCACCCCCAGGGGCCGCGAAGCAATCTCCTGCCGGTCGCCAAGAAGGGAAGGAACCGCGCTCTGGATGAGGGACGAGGGGGGAAGAGGAGAAAACGACGGTAGGGGGGGTGAGTGGGGGGGAGTGGGTGGTTGGATGGTGTTGGATGCGGCGTAGTGGGACTATGGCGTCAAACAGCACCCGCTAAAGGGCAGCAGCGCGTCTTTCAAGGTCGACCGGGGAGGAGCGAGTGTTGTCGGGAGAAGTGCCCAAAGGAGTTGGTGGGGAGGAGATACAGCCTCCCTCCCTAACGGACTCCACGGTTGCAACGGACGGGACTCCAGCATCACCGTCCCGGGAACGAAACGTCCTTGCCCCCAGCCAAGCCTCTCTCCCTCCCCCCCCCCCTCCCCTTTAGCATCACCTCTCACGAAGCCTCCTCACATTCTCCCTCTCTCTTCCCTGTTTCTCACGTCGTCGGATCCGTTGTGCGCGCGTTTGTGGGATAGAGGAAGGATAAACACGACGTGCAAATCCAATCTTTCGGAATTCCAGCCGCTTCACTCAATCCTCACACGTCCCCATTTCCCCATCTCAATTTCAAATCGGCCACTCCTTTGCTAATTCTGCTCAATGTGAAGATTTTTTCCTCATTTACCCAACATTCTTCTTCGTATGTATTTCATCCCTTTCTTTTTTTAGTGGCAATCTACACGTGGCTAGTGAACCGTTAAAACGGTTCAATTATGCCTTTTTCTATGAGCGATGAAAGATGATGTTCGGCGGTTGATGTTGCAATGTCTTTAGATTCTGCTAAATTAGGAAATCCTAAATATGCGCCTTGTGCCTTATTTCTATCCTCATCCATATAAGAGGAAATACATACCTACTTTGAGTAAGAGCATACAGTTTACTTTACGGACCAAAAAAATAAATCAAAATTATTTCGACACGATTATTCTCCTTGAAATGTTTTTACATTTTTTAAGATACTTTCAATGAAATTGGAGGTGGTCCTATAATGTAGAGTCACTATCTAATTTAATTGAAATTCTGAAGAATCACATGAGTCTACTAGCACCCAGCAACCCGAGCTTGGGAATACGGAAATTCAATGAAGAATATATTTGGAGTACGATCGTACGTACGGAAAGCAACAAGTATAGAGCAAAGAAGGTCACTAGCAACGGAAATGTGGTGACATTACTTATAAAGACAAAATACACGAAGAGGAAAGCCAATGAAGAAATCCTACGAAGGGTACGATAAAAAGATGTTTTATGAACACTCTTGAGTAGAATGAGAAGAGAAACATATTAGACACATTTCGCGGCACAACATCATATTGAAAACAATAATGTGAAGGGGAACGAATTGGAAGAATTTACTGAGGATGACCAAGACGTGAGGCATTTTAAGAATAGAGTCAAAGTAAAGACTGAGGTAGGATAGAAAAGGTTAGGTGAGAGGAGGGGAGGGCTACAGCGAATCTATCGCCGGGTTGATGTCTCTGATGATGATGACTGCATGATAATATCGAAGTAAAATAACAGCACGAAATTTGGACTCATGTGTTTCTGAAATCGTCCTATCACCCTCAAGGTTGTGTAATGGTGAGGATGGAGTTGAGACTAATGGATTTGGGAAATCTCTTCCCCCAAGGCGTAGAAGAAGGTGGTCGAAAATAAATGGGTTGTTGGTGCCTCACATTCCACGGATTTCTTCGGACCCGGGAGTTGAACGCTGCATCCCTCAGGCGACTCTATAGTTGGGAAGAGGACCACTGAAGGCCATGGCGGCATAAGCACCAATGGCATTTTCGCTGCTGCAACAGAGGCTCTTACGCTGAATGCTGTTCTCAAAGGAGTTGCCTCCCGAATATTTTCGTGACTGCAGTCACGCTCGATGCACGTGGGAAAGACAGGACCTAGTTGTGGAGAGATACTGGGTAAACTTAAGCACTGTCAGGCACGACCGGCAAGACCATGTTATTTTTTATGCAAAAAATATACCTTTCCATCGCTCCACATTCCTTTCAAATACTATGCAGGTGGGTTATTTTGTGATCTCACCTTTTTAATGACTCTTTGCGGGAAGGCGGGAGATCCGTTTTGCTCTCTTAATGATCGGTTCACGATCGGCCAAGTTGCATTGGCGGCTCCATTTCACGTTCCTAAGTACAAGTGAGATGGAACTAATAAAATGCGGAGCCAAATGAAACGGATCACGAGTTGAAAGATACGGATCAAGAGTTCAAAGAGTGGATGAATCAAATTAATAGACCGGCAGTTCACCACTTGAGAGCGGGAGATGGTCACGCCGCCTGGGTGGGGGAGTTGAACTACGAAAAATGACGTAATTTTCCACATTTTATGACGTATTCTCACTTAAGTGAGTTTACAAAATACCCCCCAGATGCATGATTGTTACTTACCTATTGCTTACTCCTCTCATCAAACATCGTCGTTCACCGCTGTGTAACAGATAAGAGCCCTTGAAATCAATGCATTTTACGTTGAACAGCGTAACTTGAATCAGTTTTTCGCCAAATTTCCCAATATAATGTATTGAATTGGAAGGCTCCATTTTAAGGATTAGAGGATAAATGGGAAATAATTATAAGATAAGAATGATAAATTGGAAAAATGAGAAAGGATGGAGATTTCATTTCATCAAACCTGTTGATAAGTAATGTTCAATATAATGATAGTCGGGACCAATATATTCTATGCTACTTCCGAAAATTGGTAGATTATTGATTTCAGCCTGTGTGTATGAGTTACTTGCTCTTGTACGACTCTCTCGATATACGAAAAATAGATTTTGACGGATACATTTTTACCTTTTACAGGAACTACAGTCAATAATTATTATTCGTTGATCGAGGATTCGTTATATCGGCCTTGCGGATACCCCATATACATTATACTCAAACATCGATATTCCTTACATAACTCTTCTAGTATTCATGTCCATATCATTAAAGCTAATAATAATTTATATCATGGGAGATTGTGCCAAATTTTGGATTCATAAGTTCCCGCCACAAAAAGGCAAGCGATGGTCACTTATACGTGTGGCATTGAGGGCTCTTCTTCTGCTTTCTTCTCCTTTTAATCTTTGCTTTCCCGGATAGCTCGTGCATCTTGATCGGAGTGGGTGACGTCAGCGCTTTTTCGCGCCCTACCATCGCATTGGATGATGGGATACTTCTGCCGCTTCGGGCGCTCGGCTCGCGGGCGGGTGTTTTTCATCGAAAGCGTGAACTGTTGCTGCCGGGAGATCGAGTGATAATGAAGGGGAAAGTTTTGTTGTATCGATAAAAATTTACTCGAATTGACCCGAAAGCGTGACTAGTAGCGATTCTCGTAATTGATCGTTCTATCCTCTGAAGAGTGTCTTCCTTTTTCATTCAGCCATCGCCGTTGTTTTGAGACTTCCGACTTTTTCAGTCGCAACCATATATTTTTGGCTCCAGCCTGATTAGGCAGGTTTTTCTTAGTCATGGTCTAAGTGATCATTCCAATTGGGTTAAAAGTAGATGTAAGTGAAGGCTGCATTCTTTCGGGTGTTGAACCGCCTCGTTGTAACTTCAACGCATCGCAGAAGCCTTCGCATCAATTGATTTAAGTATTCGACTTCTTCACTGGTTTGGTTTCACCATTGAATCAGCATGCCGTATAATTCCCTACCTCCATTCAGCGCTGAAACGATATTTGGTTACTGCTGTAACGTAAGCCCCAACCGAACTTCCTTCGACGTGATCTAGTAAATTTACAAATGTGCTTCGCTTGATTCTTTGCCTCTCCCTATGGTGAGAGCTTTCGGGGATTCAATTACTGCTACCCCATCTTCTCTCCCCCATTCTAGGAAGTGGCGTCTTGGATATGAAATTTTTATCATTGTTTTTTTATCATTTTTAGCAGAGCTTGAAGGGTAAAATTTTTCCGTGTTCATTTAATTCAATTAATGTAACCGTCACCCACCCCCTTAACTCCAATAATTACGATCGAAATTTCATTGAGAGGGCAAAATGGACATCATATAAGGATGAATTATTTTGAAACATCAAAGCAGTACGTCATTTTTCCCTGGAAATCTTACGGACATGCGTTGTCTCTAATTAAATAGTCAAGTCTCCAGATAATTAAATAAAACATACGATAGATTACAATTTAGTTTGAATGCGAAAATATCTGAAAATGGGAACAAACGCAACATTTCCTTACTAATCTTGTTCGAACGAGGCATTCTACTTATACTTCGAAATACTTAGACTTATACTTCGAAAATTAAATTAAAATGAAATTAATTAATGGAATTAAGAAACATGGTTGGGAACATTTTCAACTTGATCATAATTTCAGTATTGAATTAGGGATGCTTCCTGTATGCGAGCCACTCATAATTGTTTTCTATAGACTGTAAGGCAGTGCCTTTTGGTGGCATCTGTCCAAAGGTAATTCTGCCTTCATGCTTTGTGAACTTTCTGATTACCTATTATGTCTATTATGGGAGAATGAAGTGGGTAGGCACGACGTTGTAATTTTAAATGGCTGTGGATTAGAAGTTAATTCATTTAGAAAATAATTCATCCCTCTCTTGTCCTAACGTTATTAATGGAATTGGTACTGTCATTGAAATAAGACATGCAACACGTCATTTTTTGTTCTCACTGCCTCTGTTGTATATGACCATGGTAAAAAAGTTGATGAATTTATTTCTCTGAGAACACATGAAACAAGTGTAATTTGTCATTGAGCTAAGTTGTGTGAACGTCTCATAATTATCACCTCGGACGGAAGTCTGTGTTCTTTCCTTCAGGGAGTTTGTTTGGAATGGTTTTAAATGCCTATTATCTATGGTCAAGGAGTGTGGCATGTGGCAAGAAATATGAGAGATGTAACAACTTCAAGTATTTGGGAGTGCTGGTAACAAAAGATAATGCAATGCAAGAAGAAATAAAAGCTAGGATTGCAGCAGGCAATAGGGCTTATCGAGCTTTGTTGAAGGTGCTCAAGACACGGAACCTTAGTCGGAACTTGAAAACGAAGGTTTATCGAACAGTGATTAGACCTGTGGTTATGTATGGTTCAGAAACATGGACCATGACTACTGCAGAAGAAGAGCTACTAAAAAGATGGGAAAGGAAAGTGCTAAGAAAGATTTTTGGTGCAGTGAAGGAAGACGGACATTGGAGAATACGGAAGAACAGAGAACTGGAGGAACTCTACAAGCATCCCAACATAGTGACAGAAATTAAGAGTAACAGGTTAAGGTGGTTAGGGCATGTTGAGAGAATGCCTGAGGATAGGATGGTGAAAAAGATATACCTTGGACATCCTAGTGGCAGAAGATTGAGAGGAAGACCTCGGAAAAGATGGTTGGATGATGTAGAAGATGATCTGAGAAAGATGAGAATAAGAAGATGGAGAACTCATGCAGGATATCGTGACGTCTGGGCTAACATTGTGAGAGAGGCCAAGGCCCTACAAGGGCTGTAGCGCCGAGGAGTAAGTAAGTAAGTAAGGAGTGTGGCATCGTTGAATTTTTCGGTGATTATTTTATTTACGGGGCATACTCTGAGAAATAATTACATTCTTAAGCAAGAATTTTTTTTCAGTCTAAGTTTTCCTTCTCTTTACCGTACTCAGCTTTTGTCACTACGTTGGTGAGGAAAAGTAGGAATTATGGACAGTGGCTTGCCGGAAGACATGGAAAACAATGGTTGCAGAAAAAATTAACCGGAATGGCGAATTGGATCGACGTTTTAATAGACAGTTGAAGGCTTGGGAGGAGAGGTGGGTTAATAAGATGGGAAAAGAGAGCGCTTTATAAGAAAACAATGGCTTTCAGGAAGGGTTGCGAGTTATTAGATGCGGTACATTAGTCGAAAAGTAAGTCAGTGAAGAAGGGACGGAAGCTCTGGAGGATTGCGGAAAGAGGCGAGAGATGGACGTGCCAGTTGAACAGGAGTATCCGAAATGAAGATCGATGGCGTGGAGGATCGGAAGGGTAGAGTCAGTCAGTCACCTGCTGCGTTTTTTAGTTTGCTACTGAACCTGAATTAATATCTGGGGTTAAACTGCAATGAGCGCGGTTTCATGAAGAGAGAATGAAGGGATTTGGAATTACGGATGATTAATTGCGCTCATTGAACCAGTGGTAATTATTTCCCACAATCACTTCGTCATCACTTACCACTTATCTCCACGGCTACTGAGCCCGAGATGGACATCGGACTCACTTCAGATTCCCGTCCAGTCTCTCCAATTCCGTGCCTTTTGCCACCATCCCATGAGCCTCATGATCTGCAGACCCTCTTCCGCTTTGTTTTCATCTCTTTCATGGTTTTAACATTTTTTTCCTCCACGCTTCCATGTAGAAGTTTCCTCGGCAGCCTTTCCCCAATCATGCTCTCCACATCGTCCGGCGAAGTCGTTCTTTCAGGATTCATGAATTTTCTATCTTCACCAGTGGTTGCTCTTTCTATTTTTCTATTCCATCTGTCATTATCTCTCAAATATCCGTGAATCCTGCGCAAATCTTTCCATTCTAATATATTAATAATTCATTTCAATATCTCAAACTGTTAGTAGCTGTATTTGTAAATTAGTAAGATCACGTCAACGAATGACCAAGGACTCCAGTCCCTTTGGCTCCTTTAAGGTGGATGGGGCGATTTTTGTCTATGTATAGATTTGTGTGAAACTTTGCATACGTGTAATTATAAGTCATACTTATTCATTGTTAAAAGTGAAAAAATGCCATTTTAACCATTTGTTTTTTTGACAGTTAAGTATTATTTGAATACAGCCTTATGGCTCAAGGGATGTATCGAAACAACTTGAGATCATATCTACAGATTTTATTTATAAACATGAAATAATATATTTTATATTATTATAATGGTTGCTAACAAATATCGAGATTTCACACTGTGTCAAACATTCGAAAAAAATTTATTTAAGTAAATATTTGCCTACATTTCAAATATCGCGCCGAAAACCCATGTTAAGTTAAGACATGCTTAAGTTAAGACAAAAAAAACCATGTTAAGTTAAGACATGCTTAAGTTAAGACAAAAAGTGTAAAACAATTCTTGTATCCCGTTACAGCATTTTTGGTAAGTTCCTCCGCACAAACATGCGTATTAAAATTAAATGTGGGCTTACAAATTTTTCTACTTATTTGAAAAATAATTAAAATGTGCATTCAATGATCCACGTTTACCACTCCGGCCACATTAAGAGAATGAAAAACCCCTGCTGGGTTTTTGTCTGCCGTTCCCCATATAATCCTGCCCTAACCAACCTTTCCTCAGCGGCCGAAGATGACCTTTGTCGTCGGTTGTTTACCCTAAATGACCTACCAATAAGGTACAAGGAGTATTTTAGTTGTGCGAGGGAGGAAGAGGGAACATTTGCGGAGAGAGGAGAGGTCTCGTTGGAGATCGGAGGGGACGATTAGCGGGAGGGACGAGAAATGTGTGGGAAATTGGCGGAGAAGACAAAGGGAGGGAAGGAGGCGTGGGAGGGGGGAGGAAAAGCGAAGGGAGAGGGAGGATGCGGTCGGCTTAAGGTGACGGCAGAGGGCGTAGAGTCAGATAGAGGGAGAGAGGTGTGAAGCTGAAGAGGTCAAGGGAGCCGTTCGACGAAGGACACGCGACTAGCGGCGGAGAAGTTTCTCTCTCTCTGCCTTTTACTCTCTTTGTCTCTTCCCCCCCCCCTTCCCCGAACACCTGATCCCCCCCCCCCCCACGACCTACCGCCTAAGAGGAAGAGCGCAGCAGGAGAGCGAGCACGTAATAGACGCGTTGCGCAATCATTTTCGATTAGACGGAGAATTAGAAGGGGAATCTATGAAGAGAATTGGAATTTCCATCCACTGGTCTCGACTCTTAAGTATATAGCCTCATATCGCTTGATTTCGGACCTTCTTTCGAGTACGGGGAACGAGGAAAAACGAGCTAAATTTATCTCTCCTCAAGATCGTTTTGCATAAGATTGCGTGGGAATAATACACGCGCGGTATGGGTAGAGAAGAATCTCCTTCCTTATAAATCAAGTCCCTGCTATCGTCCCCATTACATCTCTTTTAGTAAAGGACGTGCCTTTGACCTGCTGTCAGGCGTATGGATTCGCAGCTTGCGAAGGATTTGAGAGACCCATCCGGTATTTACTTGGTAACGAGTTAACGCAAAATTTGCGCTTACCTATAAAATTTGCCTGAAGAATTTATGCAAAGTAAGCGGAATCACTTCAGCCAAAAGATAAGGATAAAGATTAATTACTGGTCGATACACTTAGCAGCAAATTTTATCCCACACATGTTTAATATGCTCATGCTTTTATTTGAGCCAGATTCATGGTAGTTAGTCTGGGAGAAAATCATTGAGAGGATTCGAGTTTGCTCTACACCCTAATGCGGATCCATATTCAAGCAACGATGCCAAATCCCAGCCCTTGATTTACGATCCACGAAGTGGGGGGCAACCCCGGCAGAAGTGACCATGCTGTGTGTAATTAAAAATTAATCATCTAAGACATGGAAAACCAAATTCCATAAGAGAGCTTGAAACCTCTTGATGGCTTCCTAGGTAACCAGAAAACCAAAACCAGAAGTTGGTGTCATTCCATTACACCAATGACGTAACATCGGGGAAGAAAGGGTACAAGGGCAGCAAGGCCCCTTAAATCTGGGCAGGGCGACGAAGGCGTGTACTTTAAACTAAAGTTTGTATTTCTCAAAATACATGCTATTTCGTTTCCAGTTAAAGCGTAAAAATTAAAAAACTAACTTCAGTTTTGGGTTTAAAAATAATAAATTTTAGGATTTTAAAATCACTCTTTGAACCCTTTCATTTGTTAGTTTTCTTCCAGTCTTTAGAGAAATCTTATACAGCTGATAGAGCTCACACGCCTCCAGAGAAGATGAGTGCATGTATGCCTTTACTGCTCCAGCTCAAAGTTTAAAGAAGTATATGTATTATCTCTGTAGTACTCTGGAAGGCGGGTATGCACGAGAACGTAAATGGACATTTGTACTACTCAAAAAGTTCGGAAGAATGTATTTGTAGGGGAGGCGCCAAAATTCTTTCCCCCTCCCCCCTTGAACCCTAAACGTTGTTACGCCGATGCATGAAGCAATTTATTATCTTTGGTGTAAATAGGAGCTGTCGAAGAGGGCAATGGAGGGCATAATGTTGGGCTAGTGGGGAAGATATAGGGAGAGAGTGGATGCTTTGTTTTTTGTGAGAGAGTTTTGAAGAAAAATATTTCAGGATGGTGATAATTAAGAACACATGTTGTAATAGGATTGGATTAGTCATGAACAATGCTTTTGGGGGTGGGGTGCTTGGCTGTAACCGATTGGAAACCTATCTACACTGATGGAACACCGAAGATGATGACATAGATTCCACGCGTGCTCGACACTTAAATAAGGGTTAATTTTGGGACCAATCTCTTTCAAATATCACCACGCGACTGAAGATTTAATTTGTACATTTCTCTCTGCTTCCTCGAGGCGTTTGAATCAATGGAAAGGAGGAGAAATTTTCAATCGCCCATGCAAAACAGGAAGCGACGCGGCATCGTGCGGTAGAAAGTTTTCCCCAAACCCTCTGCTGCCCCATTCACTTTCGTTGGAGGAAAATTTTCAAATTTCAATCACCGACTCTATTTCTGTCGCTCATCTCCGTTATATTGTTTGATCATGCCCGTTGGCGAAAGTCCAAATCGATGACTGGCTTGTTTCACGTCGCATGTGCGAAACTCAATGGAAAAGACTGATATGGAGACTATTTTCTCCAATTACCAATCCAATTTTAGATTGAAGAGGACGAATTAGCAGTGATTTCGATGAGAGATAAGACGGAGCCAGTGATTAAGGCTGTACTAAGGCTATACCAATCAGCGAGGGCTGGTGAAAATGGTGGGGACGGGACAGTAAAAGATACACGACAATTCCATAAATTGGCTTCACTTTTCTGAGACCGTGAACCGTGAATGACATTAGTAACATTTAAAAAAAACGAGGGACGATGTAAGTGATGAGCGGTAAGAGTAAAATTGGAAGACTACTTAAGCGGAGGAATTGGGTTGACTCAGGATTGCTAACTTTCTTGCCAAAGCCAGAGTTTGGAAATCGATTTTTGGCTGTTATTATTAGATAAATACTACTAGAAATACCGATTCCTGTTCTAATTCCTACTTTAAGTGCAGTGCTCCGTCCGTTGAATGAAATGTGCTAAGCATGTGAATCATTCTATTACCTTTATTTAAGAGTGAGCTGATGCCTGCTCATGATTTCTCTCGACCTTTCATTAATTTCCGTTTAAACTACTGTTATGCCTGCCTAAATACACAATCAATCACCGCGATGTGTATTTGGCCTTTGTTGTTGGTCTCCCCTCCTGATTGACAGTACCGACCTAACTAATTAACGCCCTTCGGTTAATGAATCCACAGAGAAGCGTGAGTAAATAAATGTTTGGTTTTTCTGACACATGCTGACTACATTATGAGGAAAATGAACCATACCTATCATAAAGAGGTTAATTCAGAATCGTATTGCATGGAATTGATTAGTGGATAACTTTAGGTGTAAGACTAGGGAAAACGTGAAGAATATAATAATCGATTTTTGTGCCTTAGGACTCATCCGCTTGCAAATATGCGAGAAGATTTGCAGGAATAAGACATTCGGAGGATATATTGGATAAAAGCTCCTGCGCTGACTTCTTTTTTTACAATTTAGACCATTGTCGTCTACTGCCTTCGTTGATGGTCACAGGATAGACGAAATTCCCAAATTTCAGTAATTCTTCGTCGATCATTTCGATTCAAATCATGGGCGCAGTGCCTAGGCTTGCTTTCCCATTATTTAGCTGACGGTGAAAGGGATATCAAGCGAGGTGGTTTCATTTGTCTTTTAGAGTACTCGTTTGTCTACTCCCTTTCTGTGGAGGCGTGAAAAATTAGGGGATCAATTTAGGCATAGAAAATCCTCCAATCGCTCTCTTTGCCATCGTAGCTATGAAACTGTCCGTTCTAAAAATAATGTGACTATCATGATGTTCATGAGCTCGTGAATGTGAATTATCATCAGTAGTCAAAACTCTTCTCTGATTCACTGGATCAAGTCTAAATTGGCTCTCTTAAAAAAAAACGTTTGACATAATGGTGTGATTAACTCATCCATAAGCATGATTTTGATGTTAAAGCCAAGTTGGCCTGTTTTGATGGTATCTGTGCTCATTAATTGAAGCCTATTTATTTTTCAGCGCACTGCGTTGTTTTTTTTTTCTCGTCATAAAATTTTTAAAACACTATGATGGACAAATGTGCGTTTCTACTGCCTGGATCTTGATTAGAGTCAGTATAATCTTGCGTGGCATTATAGTCTTTCTATCGTTTTCTCCGGCTAAAAATCCTCGCCACTCTTCCTCTTTCCTAGTTAGGGAAGTGGCGTGGGTGGAAATGGAGCGTCCAACTCGGAATCATTCGTCTTAACGCTTTCATCGGGAGTAGTGGGAGTGGCCCATATGCTCATCTGTCGCGGCGGCCGGCCCTTCAATCGGACACGGCCGAGATTGTGCTTGTGTGTGAATGGGAGGAGGAGGAAATTGATACACATGTATACAGTCCCACCCACCGATCCTCGGCTCTCTCGTCCCTAATGGCTTCTTAATGGGAGAAATTCTGCTCTACCCGGGCGAAATTCAAAATACACGAGTGGGTGAGACGTGAAGGAAACAAATTGGTGTTTTTTTTACAACTCATCTGAAGACAAAGCCAATTCTCTCGGTGAAATAGTTTTTAGGGCGCTTCCTTCCATTCAAATTTAGAATTGAAGTTTTATAGCTACCAGTGTGGTGAAAAATAACGACCAAATAAAGGAAGCATCTCTTAATTATTAGAGTTAAGCCAATTAAAGCCGATTATCCGCCGTACAACAGCTTTTTGGGTTCTTTATTGATAGCCATCGTTTAGTATAATTTTATTTAATACAGAATCATTCCACTTAGGTGAACAAAGTTTATCTAAATTGTCATGGGCTCACAGAAAAATATCACGGATGGAAATTCCGTACCATGATGTAATTCATATTCCTCTCTGAATCAACCTTGTCGATATTATTCAGGAGCCGAGTCGTGGCGAATTTATTTGTGGATTTTGACCCAAAAACGCAGATTTTTCTTGAGGGTAGTACCTTCCCAATACAATTCACGGTTGATAGTGGGCAATTAGAGAAATCGGAAAGTTGCAAATATTGTAAACATTACTTTGCACATATTCAATTCAATTTGGAAGGGCAGCAAAGTTTTCAGGCATTTGGTGTGAAAAAGATTTCATTCCTATATCGCTTTTTTGACCAATATTCACCAATACCTTTTTATTCTTCCTCATTGCCTTTGCGATGTTCATCTGCTGCCTCGCATGGAAAGAAGATGAGATTGATCAAGTGGTCGACCTTTCGATATTTAATTTAATTGGAGATCATTTTCACCTAAGTTGCTGGCTATCGTAAGAGAGTAATGAAGATGGCTCCATCTCATGTAAATTGATTTTTTTGGGCGCTGAAGTTATTACCCTCCGCCAGGTTTCTTTATCTCTCTTTCAGGCACGCTTGTTAGGGTGAGGGTGTTCTCGGAGTGTCGAACCCAGCTATTTCGGGAAACATATTCATTTAACAGAAAAAATTTTTTTTTCCTATAATTGGGGTTTCACTAATGATGTGGTAAGCGCATAGGTGCATAGATGTACACCAAAGAGGGTGAAATTCACCGTGAAAAATCATTTGACTTGACCGGGATTTGAACCTGGATCTCCCAATTGCCGGTTGGTTTTGCTAGCCAGTTACAACACCAAGCCTGTCTAACACACCTGACCGACAATTGGTAGATCCAAGTTCGAATCGTGATCAAGTCCAATTGTTTTTTAATGGCGAATTTCTTCCTCTTTGGTGAAGAGCCAAATTGTCTTATTACGCTTTCCTCGTGTCAGTCTGGGACAACGCGTTATCCGTGTCAGTGTGGGACAATGCATGCTTTTGCGATATCTGAAGAAGGAATACATATTTATGGACGGACATCAAGAAGTCCTTCAAAATTTAATTATACGTCCCAGATGGATGAAGTGGTCATCATTTCAAAATCCCGTGTTAACATTCTTGCTCTAAGGTTGGCCTTCTGCTTATAGATGGGCAAGTAAGACACTTTGATTCATTTGGACAATGCTAACTATATCCTATCTCTTTTCTGGGATTAACCCCGCGAGCACCCAAACCTGGGAATCTCAACTCACCACATTGGGAAAACAGATAAACACGCTGTTGACTTGAGGAGGTGGTGGATTGCATAACGTTTTCAGCCATTTGAGGGTAAAGGCCAGTTTTGTTTTCGCACCTCACCTTTAGCGATGGGACCACATCACAGAATACCATGTAAATATAGCAGCAACGGACTCCTTTCCACTGGATACCGGTCGAACAAAACTTCACGGAGCAGTACCCTATGGGCATTTATTTACAAACGTTCTGGAAAATGTCTATTACGTATCTAAGAATTCAGGTGACGCAATCAGGAATGACTCAAGATTTTGGAGTGTTTGAATCGCTCGAAACACCGCGTTCGTCTCCCGGATCGACTGGTCTCTCACCCGCGAGCAGAGAGGGATCTGGTTTCGGATGACTCAAAACATACCACCCTGGTCTAATTGAAGAAAGTAATAACCATCTCCCATCAATTGAAGCCTACTAAACCTCATCTGAAGGATGACACTCGTCTTTTCGTCCGCAGTTGGAATCATATCGTCCCTCAAATGTTGATGACGAGGTTGAAAAAATTGAATTGAGATGGTTTTTAGATTTAGAGTTTTTAAAATGAATCGTAATAGTTTTAGATCATGGTATATGTCTATGTTTCTTGTGAGCTTAGGTATTCTTTTTATTGATTGAATTTTTATATTTTGGTTCTTAACCATTTATGTTACCCCCCTTACCAAATGGTCGCCTTGTACCTATTGTAATAATGATAATAGAATATGGTTAAGCCATCCTTGGAACAAAATCGCACGCGCACCCAGTTTCAGAATCTCGGAAAACGCGTCTCTGCGGAAAAACTGAGCGAGTATGCGCGTACAATGGGCTCGTGACCTCTACCCCCTTCTACCTCCTCCCCCATCCCCACCTTTCCCCAAACCCCATCGACAACGTCGACCGCCTTCTGAGAGAGCGCCTCCCCCCGGCAGTAGAGGTAGCATCGCCGGAAATTCCCAAGTTGGCCACCGCTGCTCGTGTGTGCCGCATCCGGCTCCTTTCTCCCGACGCCACCTTGACCGACGCGAATGCTCGCGCAACCCACCCGCGTGCTGTATTTACGGAAACTGCTCAGAGGACGCCGACGCGTCGTGACGGCCGAGAAATAAATGTACATATTTTTTCCACCCGCTCTCACGGGCTTTCGGAGCGGAGGTGGCTTCGAAGGGCCAAGACCCCCTGTACAAAAATCGCTCCCTTGTTACTGATAGCCCTGAGATATCGATGGCTAAACGCACAATCATTTTGTGACCATATTTTTGCCCAAATGAGGTATTGGTATTAAAGTAAGCAGAAATAATGGAAATTAGCTCAAAGGTTTTATTTTTGACTATTGTTTTCTTTACAATGCATACATTTATGGGACTGTTTAGCATTTAGGGTGGTCTTTGGAAAGTTTTCCTCCAAGTTGGTAATCTTCCTTTAGCGTTTTCCGAAAGTTTACAAAAGTGAACGTACAATGATTCTGATTTTAGCCATCGACTTATTTAATATAGTATGTGTGCACTTTTTATAGTTGAATACTTGGCTAATTTTTCTATTTTAACGGAAGACAGACCTATAATTGGAGACACAAGCCCACGAAACATTCAATAGAGTCGAGGAGTTGTTGTTAATTTAGCAAAAAACTAATATTGTTTTTTATTAATTTAACAAACTTTCCGAAACTTTTTTTTGCATTTTATGATATGATTGCTAGCATTTTGTCTCATGACATTTATATTTAGATTTTATACAGGTTTCATCAATAAGTTGAAATTTATTGAATCAGGAATAATGTCTTGCATTATAATTTAATCAGAGGTATAACTTACCGCCATAATTATCTCAACATGTAGAACACTTTTTTAATAATGGTCAAGGCTTCATATTCGTAATTAGTGAATTCAGGTATCTTATGCTTTTCGCTTGAGACAAAATTGAACAAAATCAGAAAAATCGTTTCATATTTTAATAGTCCATGTTTTAATGAAATTTTATTTTCCGGTTATCGCGCGATATTTTATGTCTTGGTAGATATAAATATAATGAGTTGATTGGTAATACTTTTTTTTAAATATGACTATACAAATGAAGCAATGAATGTCATAAATTATTCTTAGATAGTCTATGCCCTATGATTTGTAGAACATTTTTTCAAGCAAGACATAATTACGTATCTCTCCGCTCATAGATAAACCAGCCGACATGAAATGTTGAACCTCATCAACTAAGTTGAAAATAGCATATCTACCTATCTCTCGCTAAAGAAAGGGAATCTGAATGCGATTGATGTAGACTTACTTGCTACTGGTGTACGCTAACCGTTTAATTTCCTTTCCATTTAGGTTTTCCCGCCACTTTTTATGACCACTTGTCTCAACTACCCTCAGAGAGTGCTTCGGAGAAACTTTGACCTCTGCTCGCATGTTTTTCAAGAGACTTTTATTGGTTCCAAAGGGTTTCAATGAGTCTTCGCCTTATTTGGGTTTTCAAAGACTTTCAATGAGGCTTCGTCATCGTAGGTGTCCCTTTATGCTTCTTGGTTACCGTGGCTGTTAAAACTCCAGTCTTTTTGGTGGTTTGGAGAGTCATAAGGACTCTCGTCTCCAGTGTACAGCGTCGTACATGACAGTGTCGAATTGGCTGTTATCCCCCAGTCATGAGAGTGGGAATGAATTGAGTTGTCGCCATCATTGCCTTTGACTGTTAATGCCATAGCAGTGACCTGGGTAACCGCAGGAATGGCAAATAAATATCAACTTTGTTGTATTTTAACGTTATTTTAGCCAGTGAATCGTAAAGAAGCACGTGAGATTCCTTTTATTCTGAACATGGATGAGAAAGCTCAAATTTTGTCGATCAAACTTTTAAGCGTAAATTATATTTACAACTATGTTTTTGCGCTTAGTACTGATAATCTACGATTTTTACTGATCGTTCTAATTTGGAACACCATATTATTTGAAAGTATGCTAAGCATTTATAATGATTCAATCTTGAGCCCTATTACATCAGTTTGAACCTTTCTCCAAATCTGGAGTAAGGAGAACGCCATCCGCAATTGGTGTTATTGTTAATGCAATATTGTGTCACCGGCGGGTAGTGAAATGCTAGTCTAGAAAAATTGCGCTTGTCGTTCTGAGTGTTACAGAAAAGCTACCTAAAAGGTATCCCATCAGACTTTTTGACTTAATTCACCACCGCAACTAGCCATGAAAATCTTTTAACATTTCCTCCTTTTCATTTCTCGTCTTCCCAAGTTCTCTATTCTTCTACTCTTCCACTTTTTACGGCTGGTTTACCTAATTCCCCCTATCGCTCGTTAATGGGATGACTCGCGGGAAAATTAATTTGGTGTACCTACCCGGCTTACCTTAAATTCCATCCGTAAACTCCATCCTAACAGCATTTAAGCGCAATTATGCTAATATGGGATCTAAACTCTTCAATTTGTTTCCGTAAAAAATTGAGCACATTAGCAATATTAAGTCTTACTACAGAGTAAGTATACTTCCTTATGGTCTTACTCAAGGGACATTAGACTATTAGGTTATTCAATCTTAAGTGTATAGAAAGCTTCTTTTTATCTCTTGCTGCGCAAAATTTGTTTTCATTTACGTACTAGAAAACGATATTCTTTAAGGTATAGCAAACCGCTCTTGATATGGCATTTAAAATTTTTCACTGGAAATTTAACTTACTTGTTCTTGAGTTTTTTTCTATTTTGATTGTTGAGTGAGTATTCTTCCGGTTGAAACAATTATTTTTGTGACCGAGTGTACTGTTAAATGATGCTGCCCCAACTGCAGGATAGCCTTATATGGTACCTGAAGCTCCAGGATCTACATATTATTGATATCAGTTAAAAGTTTTCGTATTCACCATGAGTCACTTTTCTATTATTTGTGCTGAAATTGTGACACTTAAAATTACGCTGAAATAGTGACACTTAAAATTGTGAAGTTATTCTTGTTGTAATATCAATATTGGAGCAATAAATATTCATTCATTCGTTCAAAATGCGAAAATGATGAGATCGATTGGCAGACCAACCACAGCAGGGGTTCTTACGGGGGCATTCACGAGTCAAGATGCCCATCTCCCTTCCGGGAAAGTACACGCTTTGGCGACCGGGTCTTCGCGGATGCTGCATGCCTGCCGCAGCTAGAGCCGTGTTCTCTCCGTATAACGGGATCCCTCGTCCTTTTTGCTCGCATCCCCTACACCCACACAAGTCTCTGGCATCGTCATCACCATCTCCTCCTTAAGCTAGTACCCCCACCCCCGAGTCCTCTACCTCTTTCTCCAACCTGTTCTTCATTCCTCCCTCTATTCCACATCCGCAAAGATCTTCCCTCCCCCCTCCCTAACTCCCCCTGTCCCTCCACTAGGTCTCATCCTTGGTGCTTTCTTTTCAGCATCCTCCTCTCCTCCCCCTCCGGTTCAAATGTCACCTCCCCTCCCCCTCCCTTCCCGGAGCGCAAGCATGCGTTCACATCATGCATGTGCAGCCTCTTCGGCAAAAAGGGCTGTGCATCTTCGTCCTTTCCCTATTCGCTCTATACTCCTCGCACCGTTAATACGCGTCCGTGGAACCGAATTTCCTCGACCCTCGTGGATCCACATCATTAATCTACTGTTTTTTTATTAGTCTTTCTCTTTGGGTGATGGATGATTTAATTTCTCAGTGTACCTCCGCAAAGCTCTGGTCTTTTCCTCGTGAACCGTTTTCAACTCGTGTGGTGAAGTGGTTTTTTGTGGTCTCAGAGGCTGGGTGCATATATGCAGGAGTGAGTAATTTGGGTATTCTGAGGAACTTTTGAAGCTGGAGAATTCCGGGAAGTTCGCGAAACCAAACTAAAATTGGTAAATCCCTTGGAAATAATCCATCTACCTCGAAGTGTAGGTAGCAGTGCGCGCATGATCATAAGTATTTGCCTATGGTGCACAGCTAATTCATTTCTGAAAGCTCATGACTGTTGATAAAATAGATAACGTGTCCAATAATCAGCAAAAATTGTCATTGATGTAAATAAAAGTCTGAATCGCTTTTTGATGTAAATAAAAGTCTGATTCGCTTTCCCTTAGAATATCAAAGCTCGATGATTTTTTGAAAAATATAGGCCATAATCAGATATATTTTAGGTAATGCTTTATTTTTACTTTCATCCGTGCAAGAGGCATGAAGGAGCTAAATTCTCCGTGCAAAAATCATTTGCATGGACTGACACTCGAACCCAGATCCCCCGAATTTTCGTCGAGTGCTTTGACTGAATGTTCGCTTTAAAGTTAGTATATTTGAGTGTATCTCCTCAGCAGATAACGTCCACTAAAGTTTAAATAATTTAAATGACTACCTTGGGAGAGATATTTGATATTATAAACTAGTGTTTTATTTATAGTAGTTTCGCTGATTTATCGTAAATTATAGAGATTATCAATATGTCAAATTTGAGGGAAAGGTGAAATAGTGTACGTTCTCTCTGCCTCATATCAGTCTATTTAATTGAGTGTATTCATTATATCCAAAAAAACAAGTTCTAAAAAGTCACTTTCGTAACCTACTTACAAGCAACTACCAAACATTTTAAAATCTTCGGCGATTTAAATTTTTACTACAACAGTGTTAACAACGTGGAGAAATTTTAATGCTTACGCCTGTAACTCAATGACCATTAGTATTTTTAGATTGTAATTCTAAAATTGCATTGAGATCAGAAAATTAGCATATTTTTATAATTTTAATCTTGTTTTTGGAGTGAAGGCTTTCCGCAGTGGCTGGTAAACATTCTGTAGCTATTATTTCCGGAACAGCTGCGTTGGTCAATTTCCATGACAACAGTTTCTCCTCCGTTACATGAGGCGTCTTCAGGTCGAAGTGAAGGTCGATCAGCTTCGACCTAAAGACGCCTCCTGTAACGGAGGAGAAACTGTTTTCATGGAAATTGACCAGGGCAGCTGTTCCGGAAAAACTAGCTCCGGCATGTTTTATTTTATTCTAGCATTTTTTTATCATTTAATGTTTCATCATAGTTTGCTGATTTTTTTCTCTTCCCTTTCCAATATTTATTTTTAATGGATGAGAACTCCTCAAACTGTGAACCTTAATATCGCAGTCTTTTTGGCTCGATCAATTTGAAACTTCGTGTTTGTCATAGCTGTGTAGCAAGCAGTTGTTTTTTTCGCGCCGTCGCGAGACTCAGCCGCGGTATTTTAATTAGTATATTTTTAGGTACTTAACTAGGCATATTTAAATTCAGAACTTTTATAGCCTCTTTCTTCTTGGGATGTGTGAGTATGGTCCTAAGCATGATGATTTTTTGCCTGCAGTTAATCCATCTGAAACGAAAGTGTGAGGTGGTAAAAATAAATGCCAAATTAATATAAGACAAAATGTTTAGCTTCTTTTTTTCGTGCTACACGAACATAAATACGATAACTAATCATTTCAATTGTCCTTCACTATGAAATTATGATTCCGAAAATGTTGGGTTTTATATCTTGGGTGGTGAATTGGGTATCAAGTGATTGGTGATATTAATCATAAATTTTATCAGAAAAATACCGGTTTTTTTTTGGTTTTGTTGATTGTGAAATTGTTGGATGGGTTGGGCATCGTTCTTCCCTGGCAGATTTGGAACTTTCTCCCCAAACGTGTTTGTAAACTAATCACGCCTGATGATAAAGCAATTGAAATGTGTCAACGTTACGTATATATTCAAAATACCACCAAAATTCACCAGTAGATGTTTTTAATTACGTAAATAAATCAATTGAAACCCATAAGCATGCTCTTAAACACAAGTTTTGATACTTCTACATATAATGTCTTTCATTGGCTTTTGCGGCCGTTGTTATGAAGACCAGAACGGTCAATGAAGAGCGATGCTGTGGATTTGAAATTATATTTATATTACTTCGCACACATGCTGAATTTTTTTTAGAGCATTCGGCTGTTTCCAATCATTCAACATGTATACATTCCTTGAATCCTAAATTACTTATCATTTTTCATGCCCAACCATAATTCCCCGTACGGTTCATTTTTGGGAGGAAAAAATAACCTATCGTCTTTTAATAATAGTTCTCATGATCGTGAAACTTCCTCAAAATGTGGTTGCTTTTTGGAACAAATATTGCTTACCTCCCAAATTTCCTTTTAGTGAGGGAAAGAACAGGATCGAAATTTCCTATGTGCATAGTTTCCATAGCGTTTCGCATGGTTGGTAGATCATTGAAGCATCGTTTTTGGCGGCGTTGGGGGTCAAGTGAATATTTCTCGGAGGCGCAGAATGATGCAAACATTTCAAACAACGAAAAGATTCCACATTAAATAGCCGAGCGTGTTAACGAATATTTTATTAATATTAGAGCATTCATATGACAAACTCAGTATCGCAGTTACCTTTCAATCACAATGGAGGCTGGTATGGTTTCTGTGGTAAATATAACATTATAGGCTTTCCATTCACGTTGAAGCTACCTTTGTATTCTTTGATTGTCTATTATATTGTTTATGTATAGTATTCATTTCAATTTGCTGCATTTATCCTTGGTGAAATCAATGACGAAGTGATTCATCCGGATATCCTACCCGCCACCGATCCTTTTTCAGGGATATACAGATGAAAAGTTGAAAGAGATAAATGCTAATCTTTCGTTTTTGCCTCTGTTCATGGCCGAAGATCAATTCTACTCCGCCCCTGCCATTGCAGGCTCAAGTATGGCTGAGGTAAAATTCTTTGACGGAAAATCTTTTGAGATCACAAAATGACGCTCTTGTTTCGCTGAATTTTTTATTCGTCGGAGATGCGCCAAGGTCGGCACCAATTTTGAAGAGTCCTTTTTTTCCAAGAATTTATTGCTTAAACGTTTTACTCGCCGCAATATAAATTGAATTCGACCCGAGTTTCTACACCCATGGAGTCGTCATCGATTTTAACAGTGGCGTGTAAAAATTCCTATCAAAACATTTTTCTTTCTTGTCAATCGAGAATCGTTATATTGTCTTTAGTCGAGTTTCTTTCATGCATCATTGAACGCATCCGCACGCATTTCCCATGACGATGAAGCAATTTCTGTACAGATCCTTTTGCATGTCTTTTCTTCTTCCCACTTAATGTGTGGGTGTTTTTCTTCGGTGGGTTTTTCTTACATACATACAGACCAGACCTACCCATCACGCCATCCTCTTTCGAGGCAGGCAAAGTTAAATAATTTAGTTATTGTTGTTAGGCCTAGAAAACTGGCTCTATTTTAATAATTTCCTTCATTATTCCCTATTCTTGCATACAGTGCATACCCTTTTCGCTTCTCTTACACTGATGCGTTGCCTCATTGTCCTTTTGACTCCTAATATTTCTCCTCTTTGGAGTCTCTTCCACCACATTCTTCCGTGACTGTCACAGTCTACCCCTTCCTCTCACACCATTCACTCTACTACTGTTTGTTTTATCGTCTGGGAAATACGACTAAGATTTCCTCGTTTTTTCGCAATCTCATTTGTCTCTGTAAAGTATTTTCTTCTGTTCTTAAGAGAGTTATATTAAAAAGCATACGTGCATAATAGCACTCATGGCCTTTGCACGTTGGAATTTTTGAATTTATCCAAATTTGTCGTCAGTTTATCGTTTTGTTGATAATTTTGACATCACTATAGTTATGAACGTCCTTTACTAACAACTCAAATAATCTTTCTCTACGTTTCGTTAACCTTAGTTAACTTAATCAGAGCTAAAAATACAACACATAGCAAAAGCGTATTAAATAAATATATGTGCTCATCCATTTGAGCATTTAACCTAGGAAAAGTGTTAATATCTTGTTAAAAAAATGTTATAAGAATATTACCTTCGATTTAATTTCTATCAAGGTTTATAATTAATTAATGATTTTTCGTAATTATATAATTAGAAGGACTACAAAAAATATGATTATTATAGAATAAATAATAGACATTAACATTTATTATAAAAGATACCTATTACATCTTAATTATTTAGTTGAATTGAAATAAACTGTTTTTATAATTAATAATTATATATTTATAATAATTAATAATGGTAATTATATTGCATATATTAAACTCAAATCTTAGATTGTCAAACAAAACATTTATGGAAATTTTGACGTTATCAAATGGAAGAAGACACTGTAAAAGTCTCAGTGTCGCCCCGATGGAATATTTCATTACCAATATTGTTGTTCGCACCAGAAAAGGGCTCATGGTGGATGAGACGAAGCAGCCAATCGTGCTTGCGATCCCGAAATGGGAACGCATCGGCGGCCCCGTTCTTGGGAATCCCCTCTCGATCTCGGGCCCTGTGCGTGTCCATGCGCGAGTGTGTATCTCGGGGAATGAGTTGCTGGGGAGAGGGACACCATCGTGTGCGCCACTTGGAAAGTGAGACGAGCGCACTTGCCCCATCCCTCCACCTGACCACTGAACACTTTCTTTCTTTTTGTTTGCAGCTCTAATTGCCGCCTTACAAATTCAGTATGGAGCCAGGCCGTCGCTCGCCGCTGTCTCCGGGGTGAGTACAAAATTTATTTTTTCATACGCTGCCACTCGATCGAGTTACATTGCTCTAACATCACAAATGCCATTTACGATGACCAATTTGATTGAATATATTATTTTTCATTAAATCATACCTAACTTGACCTCCGAATTCTTCTTTATTTGTATCACTTACACTCATCCTATGATTTCTTGCTTGACATTTTTATAAAAGAATGATGTCGCGAAATTATAGCTACAAAGATTGAATTTATTTGTTTAAGATAAAACTTCTTTTCACTATTCGTTGCTTAATGTTGTTATCTTTCTATTGGGATATTCATGGCTGAATACTAGAAGTTTTATGTTTTAATTCGATTTTCTAAAGTGGTCATATTTCCCTCACATTCAAATGTCGGCTACTTAGATTATAAAATTGCATTGATCGTCATGGTCACTTTTGTTTCACCTCCCCAATCAAGGTTATCACAAAATATTATTAATAAAATGAGATCATAAGCTTTATCCCTGGCCAGCGGAAGGGAATTTACTATGGAGAGACGCTTCTCTATCAAAATCCCAATCCATCTTTAGTGCATTACACTCATCTTAAGCGGGAAAAATACTTCTCTTTCCTTATGAACGTGAATTCATGTTTTCAAATGCTGTTTTTTTTCAATTTTCTAAAAGAATTAAATCCTGATTAATATTGCCAATAATAATGTGTATACTTTATAGTCTTGCTGAATCTAACATTTTAGTTTGTTGATTATCAGTTAAATGCTTCATTAGCAATGCAGCACAAGACTTTTCCTGTGTCTTAAAAACTACGAAAGTTATTGATGACGAAAACATTATTGAACAGCAATGCAGTGTTTATATATTGGACCACTGCCTTTTTTTCAGTACCTGGATTTCGATAACCTGCCGGAGACTAACTTCTCGTGCGAGGGGAAGGTGATTGGAGGCTACTATGCAGACGTTGAAACGGCGTGCCAAATGTTTCATGTCTGCACCATCGGACAAAAAGGTAAAGTCTGAGAAACATTCGCTAAATCTCTTATTATTGCTCTATTGTAAATTTCCCTTTAAAGATGAGTTAGCTGTAATAAAATGATCTTAGTGAAGAAATATGAAGTCAAATAACGCTGGAATTAATGTTCAGCACGCGGGCATTGATAGTTTTTTTACTGCAGAGATTTCCATCGATTTTTTCACGATGGAAATAATGTGACTTAACTTTCTTGAAGTTAATTGATTTGTTGAGAGATATGAGAGGGTGATGTAATTTTTGAAATCACTTTATTGGCAATGATAAGGCTCTGGAGCATGATACCATCTGGATGCATCATTTTCTGGTTTTAAACTGAACTAGCTGATCGTTTCACAGCAAGATATCAATTTTTCAAGGGTATAAATCTGTTAAACAGTTATATTGACCATATAATGCCACGTGGATCGCATTTTTCGGCCATTTCAAATTTATAGGACTTAAAAGATCGTAGACTAGAAGATAAATTACTTAATGATTCCATCGATGATCAGTAATTTTTAAGTGAAGGGAAAGTGGCGAATAACAACATTGTGTATATTGCAGTTGCTTATTATTATTATTTGTTAATAAAAGCAATCAAATTTGACTCAATTTACTATCCTGAACATACGAAGAAAAAAATCTGGGCACTCATTATTTCATACTTTTTCGATAGAAAATGTCAATAGAAACCTGTAAGAATGTTTTAACTCCTACTCATTTAAGTTCTCAATTTTTACTTTTGTTTCGTGCTTAAATTTTTCTCTAATTTTGCAAATCATACGTCTTTTCATTGGTGAATCGATTCAGCGAGATGCTTAAAATTGAAATTGGTCTTTCATTTCCACTTAAATTTGAAATAATTTGTCTATCCGTCCCATTTCATAACGTGGAATAACGAATCCGTTTACTAATTAGTACAGAGCCTTTCCCTTTCTTCGTCCTCGACTTAATTTTTAAAAATCTCCATTTCAGGTGAAGTTACGGATATAAAGTTCCTGTGCTTAAATGGCACTGTATTCGACCAAGAGACTCGTGTTTGTGAACGTGTCGACGAAGTTGACTGCAGCCAGGCGGAGGAATTCTATGGACTGAACCTCGAACTATATGGTGCCAATGCCTTCATCGCCGGAAGGTAAAATCAACCTTCGCCAATCCTTTATTTAATAATTTTTTATGCGTCTTATGGTTGACCAATTTAGTGTTTAATCGAAATTAATCGATTTTATTCCCAGCCACTTGACTGTCAAAATGTGGCTGAGTGGTTATTGGTAACCTGGCCATTATTCAACTTGTTGCTGCTGTCTCTGTTGTTGCTTCTATTGGCACTGCATTGAAAATGTTGCAACCAATCATTTTTCCAAATGTTTCTGACCCATTCCTCTCGTTTTACTAAATATCAATTCCAACTTATTCCATATGGTGAATCTAATTGGTGAGATGGCTATAATGCTGGCTTCTCTTTCTGATTGACCCTTTAATTAGAGATTTTATTGCGAAATCGTGATCCTTTTGGGTACCAGGCGTCCGTTAAATGCGACGTAAAACTGAGAATTTTTAGTGCCTTTCGAAAAAGGCAGACTAACGCCGACGCTGGGTTTCTTTCCACCCTTCCTCCTCCCCCGAAAATGTTGCTTCCATTACCTAACTTATCTCCTATCGTTAACGGCGCCAACGTCCTCAGTTGTCAGTCACATCCATGAATGAGGACAATTAAGTTGCTTGCATTACTGTAGACCTTCATCCTACTTTTTCATTTAGAATCGAAAATTCCTCTCAGTTGCTAAGCGATTGGATTTAGTTAATGTGGAATGATAAAAAGGTGAATGATCGGTAAGAAGTTACTTAAAAGAGGACGTTTCGGACATGTCGTTTGACTGTGATGTCGATTCGGATTTATAAGCTAAAACTATTAGGACTGAGTCGGATCTGGTGGTTTCCCGGCGAATGAGATGCAATAACTCTTCTGGGGTATTCCACCGGGATGAGGGCTCTATTTAGGCCAACATTTCGATGCACGATTCGGACATCGCCTTCAGGGCAGATGAATGCCGAGGTGGAAGTTTGGTTGTCGTAAATACTCCTCCCATCCTAGTCAGGGGTCACATGATTGGCTGAGACGACCAAATTTCCATCTTGACATTCAACTGCCCTGATGACGATGCCCTAGTCGGACATCGAAAAGTTGTTCTACGTGGAGCCCTTAACCTGGTGGCAAACCCGAGAAAAGATCCCGATCATAATTACGGTTACACTATTGACCCACCCCCCAAAAGTTTGTGTTATCCATATCCACTCATGATTTCACTTTACTTAGTGTCTCAAATTTACATTTTTTCACTCCAGAACTGTTCCAGAAGACCTGGAAGATGCGGCAAACAGTGGGGAGGTGGAGACGTCGACGCCGCTGCCCAACACCACTCCCTCCTCGACCACCACGACCACGACAGTGGCCACCACAACCACCACGAAGGCACCCAAGACCACGGCACCACCGCTGCCCCCTCAGCTGCCCGCGCCGTCGCCCTCCAAACCACCTCCTCCAAAGTTCATCCCACCGACGCCGCGACCACAGTCCCACCACCAACAGCAGTACGGTCCCACCTCCCCCGGAACCCTCTCCCTCCTCGCTTTCGCCCAGAACCAAAACCACGAGGGACTGAGGAACGTCGTCCCGCACCAACACCAGCAGATATTCCACAACTCCCAGCGACCTCCCCTGCAACAGCCGTCGCAACCCACCAGACCTCCCCCGTTCTCATCCTCGAGGAGGCCTCCGCTCAGCTTCAGCTTAAAGTCCCACCTCAACAGCAACAGACCTCCGATCCTAAGGCAACCGGTGCAGCCCAGCCATTTCCCGGCGACCGCCAGGCCCAGTCAGGTCCTGCAGAATCAGCAACACTCGCATCAGCAACAGTCAAACCCGACCCTTAGCAGTTTCAAGCAGTTCCAGCAGGAGCAGAAGGCGCAGCAAGAGTTGCAGAGACAGAAGGAGCAACAACAAAGACAGCAGCAGCAACAACAAAGACAGCAGCAACAACAACAGCAACAACAACAGCAACAACAACAGCAACAACAACAGCAGGAACAACTACAGCAGGAACAACTACAGCAACAGCTGCAGCAGTCACAGGAACAGTTCTCTACGCAGAACCACTACTTTGACGGAGGGTACCACCACAATCACAACTTCCAGCACCACTCCCAGTTTCCACAGTCATCACCATCTTCCCTCCTCTCTGTTTCACCCTCACCCTCCCCCTCCCACCACCTATCCCCCCCTCCACCCCCTCCTTCACCCTCCCCCTCCTCTCCTCCTCCCTCACAATCCCCCTACCACAATTCCCAGCCATTCCACCCACTTCTCCTGAATGGATTGGCCCTGGATGAGGCTCAGGGACAACAGGGGCAGGCCTCCCCATCCCCATCACCATCTCCCAATCCTCCACACCAGTCTCCCTTCTTTGGTGCACACCACTTCTCATCATCTGTTCCACCTCTCCGAGAAGGAAAGGACCTGGAGCCAGAGGACGAGGAGGCAGCTGCTCATGAGCAGCACCAGCAGCAGATCCAGCAGCAGCAGATACAGCAGCAGCAAGCACAGCATGAGCAACACCAGCAGCAGATCCATCAGCACCAGCAGAAAGTCCAGCAGCAACAGCAGAAGCAGCAACAGCAGCAGAAGCAGCAGATACAGCGTCAGCAGCAGGAGCAAGAGCAGCACATCCGACAGCAACACCAGCAGCATATCCAGTCCCACCAGCACTTCCCTCCACCCCCCACTGTTGCCGTGGTCAGCTCTTCATCATCAACCTCTACATCTCAGTGAGTATATTTAGAGGATGAAATTGATTGGCGTTAGAAAATGGGTTAGTCATATAACAATTTGTGAGTGACATTTTTATTACTTATTAAAATCTTCACATAACACTACTTGCTACAATGAATCTCTCATAGTTCCAAACATTATCATTGGTTCTGCTAGATGGCCAATCCTTAAGTAAACCTTGAAAATCCAGACAACTCTTTGAAATTCATCTGGGAGTTCTCCTTGTTTCTGGAATATTTCTGTGGCATCTCCTTGATTTTCCTGGGGATTTTAAATTTTGTCACAGAATATTACCAGGGTATTCTAGCAGAATCACAAACTTGGTTTTCAAGTTTTTCAAGGTATCACAGCGATTCTAGTCAAATTATGACATTATTATTTGGGCTGATATTTTCATCTATTTTTGATCTTGTTAATTTTTTGCTAATTTATTTCATTTTGCTTATGCTTGCATCAAAGCATTTAAGCTTCTTTTAAGAGGAAATGTCTTCATTAAGTTTTCCATGTTGAGGCAACCCTATATGCTCTAACAGCATGCATTGTTTCCCAGTATGTGGTAATGCAAAAATTCCATTTAATTTTCTGTAGTGAAAATTTACACAATTCTTATTTTTACTCTTTAAATATCTTCAAACCACTTAATTTTAATGGAGCACCTTGCTTTTAACGTTTCATGTAGGCAGTCAAATAATTAGTAAAATAGTTAAGACCCATCCCCACATTGCATTTCAGCCACCTTGAAAAATGGGACTTTCACTTCAGAAAATCTGAAAACAAATTTATTTTGAAAAGAGTAATTCAGTGGCCTCTGTGTTCTAAAAAATTAACATTTTTTCTATTTGACCTTGGTATGATACACATAGCATCAATGCAACAATACAAATGTTTTGTCCCTATTTACTTGTATGTTAATATTTACTAAGCAGGGATGATATATCTGTAGCCAAGGGAATGTTCTGCACTCAAGGTCCTCAAACTTGTTTGACCATTTACCCCTTCAAGAATTTATCAGATTTATCCACATGCTGGCAAACCATGGATGTATGCTAAACATTTGCCTCTCATTTCCTTGCACATTCTATGTGCTTGCATCTCTTTTGGCACTAATTATTACATTGGCTCTGTAATTGATTACTGAAAGAATCATCAATCCCTTACACAGCTCATGCATAAAGAGCATATATTGATGAATGCCAATGAAGTGTATCAACATCATCAATAAAAGTAATATAGTTTAAAGAATAAATCTTTTAAATTCCAAGACATATATTGCACAACACCTCAATTACATACCTACATAGTTTCAATGCCCATGTAACATATTCACTCCTCATCTCAATGTTTACTCACAAACCATTTAATTAAAAGTAATATGGTGATGATTTTTTCTGGGAATGGTATAATACAATGTGATTTCTCTGGATTTAATTTTCTCATGTGAAGTTCATCAGTGGCTATAGTGACTGGCAGTTTAAGCCTTCCTGGAACCCCCTCCACAACAACTCCCACTCCACCTCCTGTCACCAGTACGAGCATAAGTATAAGTGGGCCATCAGCTAGCGGGCATGTGATCACTGATCACAGGCTTCCACATGAACCGAGTGCTCCTTCAGGCGAAGGTAAAAGTTTTTTTTCTTTGCTAACTGGCAAAACTTACAATTAGTACATTTCCTATAATAGCAGTTAATTGCAAAAAGATCCTGGAATTTGGTTTTAAATTTTTTGAATTGGCATGGAATCCTTGTCCTAATTTGAAATACATATATTTCTTGTTGGTGATAACATGTATTTGGTAATACCTGTAAACTGTTAACTACACTGTGAAGTGAAATGAGCCACCAGATGTCCTGAGTCATGCCATGCAATTACTATCTCCTTTTAATTACATATTTAAAGCATGCAAACATTTTCTTGGACTTAAGTGACTACATAAGTTGTAAAGATCAGTTAAAGTCATGAAAATGGTTCCATAAAATTATTTTATCTCAGATCCAAGTGAAGTTTGGATATTTATAGATTTTTTTCCATCCACTGCATAACTATGAGTTGTTGTTTAAAAGAAATGATGGTAGTTATTGCAGTTTCAATTAAGATGCTGTCTCAATTCATCATTTTTTTAATATGTCGGTCAATTTAAATATTTGATTCAAACTGCTTTGCTTAGTCATCAATACTTCAGCATATACTCTGGGGTTTCCAATCCATGGGTCCCAACTCCATTTGGGGTCACAGAAATGGCTTTCAGGGTCTCAAAGGAGTGAGAAGTTATGTCTTGATATTTTTGTTGCTACAGTATCGATCTTGCATAGGGTTGTAATTGATCGACACATATAGTTTTAGGGTCACAAGTAAAAATAGGTTGGAAACCTCTGCTCTAGGAGTTAGTTGTGCATTTGTTAATACTTAATGTATCTCATTGGCTCATTTTCTAAAATTTTTATCTATGGTGAAGTAAAAGAATGTTATATTCATAAGCCTTTCTTTTCCCAGATGGTTCTGAAGTTTATGAAGATGATGAATACTCAGATTCAGACTATGCACTGGATACATTTTTCGAAGATGTTCCCAAACTGAGGTCAGTTGGTGGATTGAGTGACCGGAGCAGGAGAAGAAAACGTGCAGCCGTTGATGACTCAGCAAGTACTGTGGCATCAGGCTCTTCCACACAAGGATTTGAGTCCAGGAAAAGAGGAAGGGGCCCATCGAGATTCATCCAGCTGAGTGTTTCACCACAGGCTTCCTTTGAACAGAAAGACCGCTCACAGTCTAAGAATGTTGCCAGTGGTGACCAGTCTGAGACCTCAAACCCCTCCATTGTAACGGCAGAAAATGCAGGCCAGCAGAGAATTAGATCTCGTCAGGGAAATAACTTTGGGCAAGTGAGGGCATCTTTCCGTGCTCGACCAATAGCTGTGGTAGCTGTAGAGGACGATTCAAGATCAAGGGCTAAGCAAGTTGATCTGACAGAAACTCAGAGGGGTAGGCAATCACTGAACAATCAGAGGGGAAGGCAATCATTGAACAAGAATGCTCATTTCCGGCAAGAAGACAACGCATCAATTCCATTGGATGCTCCTACCACTCCGCTGCCAACTACGACCACCACAGAATTTCCCAAAACAAGTTTCTCATGTGCTGGCAAGGTTCCTGGTGGATTATATGCTGACCCAGAAGCAGATTGTAAACTCTTCCATATATGTTCCCAAGGACGACATGGGAGGTAAGATGTTACTTCTCCTGATGAAGGAATTCTCTCTAAATCCAATCATTGCAAAGCTTTTATTTTGAGGCTTCTGCATAGTACATATATTTTTTGGAATTTGTAACTTTGAGTAGGATAAGTGTGTTATCATTTTTCATAAGTATAATTATGTTTTGTGAACATTGACTATGAAAATGTGTAGAAATATGCTGATATTAGGGCAGTTAAGAGGAGGTAGAAGTCAGTCTTGAGTTACTGATGTTTAACAAAACAATGATATTTTTATAAAAGAGGAGATGTGTAGCTATTTCCCAGGCTGTATTCGTTTCCATTACAAAGATATCACCTTACTTTGGTTGAACTAGTCTTTCTGTTGAAGGTCAACTTTCCCTGAACTTCCTCAACTGAAATAGATAATTCTTATCTCAAGTAGCATTAGGACTGGCCACCTTATTCAACCCCTGATGTGTGTATGCTAAATTTGATCTATACAAATGGCTGTAATTTTCTTCTGGAGAGAAAATGATCATAACAGAAACGTCAGTTAAATGTATAAATGCACTTACTAAACATTTAACATCTCTATCCAAAAATTTTATCAGCATTCACCTCCAATCCTAATTTCCTCAAACCCTTCAAACCTTATAAGTGATGGGTTGGGGACTTCAATAACCACTCCGTTTAAACAATTAACAAGCATTTATTAAACAAATAGCAGGTTTACATCCGTAAAGCGGTAGCTTTTAATGGCGGACCGGCACGGTCGTTAGATCGAGCTCTCTTGGATGGTGGCTAGAGAGAAACTTCCCGCGGCTCGGCTCTGGAGCACCGTGGAGGTGGATTCTGGTGGCCGCTGCCGGAACTCAGAACAAATGCCAGCCGAAACGCATCTGAGCCGCCACATAAGCATACAGCAACATTCAACATGCTATCATCCCCTATTTACATGTGCCTAATGATCATTAGCCTCGAGGCTTGATATTCAGTAATATTGCTTTATTTTATTTGCAGACTGATTGATAATAAGTTCCAATGTGGTCCAGGAACTCTCTTTAACCAGCAAAGCCGTACATGTCAAGTCAACGAGCTGGTCGATTGTGCCTCAGCTCCATCTTATTATTTCCTCAACAGTCATATTCAACATCTTGTGTTCGAAGAAGGTAAGAAATGGTGAAATTTCAACACTTATACTATTGAAATGTAATAATCTTTCTTTCTTAATATTTGGTGTTATGGTAGTACTTGCAGTAAACTGTTATTCTTTTCATGCTGAAAAGTTCAATCATTATTGTTTTTATGGTAGCTATTTTTTATTGCATGATGCATATTTTGCCATGCTGTGGTTTAAGCCCATTTCTCACCATGAGATTCTACATCAAATTCCATTCAACGATCTTCAATCAAGGTTTCTTCAATGGGCACCATGTCATTGAAATGTCATAATGTATACATACATTACCATCACCCCTTTCCTTTTTGGGGTAGGCACAGTCAAAAAACTTCTAATCTCAGTAAGAGGCCAGTAAAACTGACTCTACTTTACTAATTCCCTCCATGCTGCTCTATCCTTGCATACTATTTTTGATTCAGCTCCATCCATTTATTGCAAAGCATGTTTCATACATGCCCTCCTGTTCTTAAGACTCCTGCTATTCTTTCTCTTCTGCCACATTCATCCATGTTTCTCAGTCACTGGCGGATTAAGGTTGTTGTTTTGCTACTTTCCGAGGGTCTGTGTGGTATGGAATACCTTATTACCTCCATTTCTCTTATTGTACCAGGAATTACGGGGAGGATGGTTGCCCCCCCTCCCCTAAATCCACCACTGTTCTTAGTCTGCCCCTTTCCCTCTTACCATTCACTCCTTTACCATAAATCTACTTCTTGAAATGTCATCTTGGGGAATATATTGTCTTATAAGCTCTAGAATGATTTTGCTGTCATCAAATTCCTCTTGTCTTGAATGGATCTAATTTATTTTAAAGCTCAAATGGTCTTTGAAGCATCTTGACCAATGATGACAGGTTTTTGACAACCGTGCGTAAGATGGCCAATATGGGGAGTAAATTCTGCACAGTATATTTAGCGTATCAATTTCCTCATATTTTATGGTACCATAAAATAATAAACGAATGGTTTAGCTAAAAAAATATACTTTTCAGTGCACAAATGCCATTTTGCTTTCAATGTAGAAACATGCACATGTAAAAATATGAAAGACCTGAAGTTTTCCTACCTAGCAATTTCATAGGATGATGAGTTCTTGGGTTTCCCACTGGGTGATGGTGTTGATCTGCACTGACATTTCAGCCTATTTAATATCACTCATTAGAAACTCTATTGGTCTCATTCATTTAAATTCTTATTAAGTTTTTGCAAGTTTACTTATTTGACCTATGATTAGCTTTTCCACAATCCAACCTTAAGTTATAACCTTTGTGTTCCTCTACTAGTCCTTTCTTAACCTTGTCACCAATGCCAAATTTTACCTAAGGAATGTGATGATTATTAATGATTTATTGCAATTTCATGTTTGAAATATGGATTGTAATCATGCCTTTCAAACTTTTTACAGTTCGACCTGAACTCCAGTTTGAGCCCCAGAAAGTTCATGTGAAAAGAAGTGCCCATATCTCAGGTGAGTTTTGGTTTATACATACCTACAACAAAGATCATTTTTTGTCTCAAGCCTGGTCCATATGAATGCATTTTATCACAAAATTTTGTAGTTTACTCACTAAAGGTTCATATACAAGTATAAGCAATGTCATCACTCTTAATGAATCCACATGTGTTACATCAATCTGAATTGAATGCAAGTGGAGTGGACAATAAGAAAAACTGTTTTTGAGCAATGTGGAAATTATTATTAAAATTTTTTCAATAATCTACTCCTTGATATTCACATCTATCATCATCTTTATTCATCCCAATTTTCTTTCCTTCAGTTTTTCATTCGCTCTTCCTCTGTTGCATCATGCTTGGCAACCATATTGTTAGCATGCATTGTAGTATGTGTGTTCATAGAGGGAGTTGAGACTTTGCCTATGCTTTGCCAAGTGAGGAAGGCATAAAATTTCCTAGAACTTTATTAGCTGCCCTCAAAACCCTTTATGCCTTGCTCATATGCAGTGGTGGATTAAGGTCGTTTTTTGGAGGGCGAATTGCTAATTTCCAGGGGTCTGGGGGGCATGGAAAACCGTAAGACCACCATTTTTCCTGTTATACCAGGAGTCTGTCCCCCCACCTCTTAATCCACCACTGCTCATATGAAACACCTACGTTACAACTCTGCTTTATTTGAATTTCATTTAGCAACCATTTTGGCTGCTGAATAGAAAAGATATTGGCTTGACTATATGAGCTGCAATGCTCTGAAATTAGGTTGTGAAACTCCACAATATTTTGTCCAAAATTTCATTGTGACTAATTCTTATAAAGCAATAGTTTTTTGGGTTAAGAATGAAAAACATTGGAATAGGTAGACATATGAAAACTTAGAAACTTCAAATTTATACATTTTTCCTCTGCTCACATCAAGTTGGATTATTAGATCTAATGAAATTGAAAACAAAAATTTTGGCTATTTTCTCACTCATCTATTTTTTGCTGCCATTTTTTTATCAGCGTAATTAGTGTTAACTTCAAAGAAAACTTATCATTTTTTATTTTCAAAATATTTGTCCCCATGTTCATCCATGATCAATCTGTAAGAGGAATAATGATTAGCCATAAGCTCATTAATTATTCTCTTGTTAACTTTCCATCTCCTGGGCAAAGGTCATATATTTTTTTCTGAACATATGTTCTTTTTCCATGACATATCAGCCATCACATTTTGCTCCTTCCGAAATTTTTTTACGAGTAGGTAATCTACAACCGAGTCATAATCATGACTCATCGTATTTCACTCTTATAATACCATTAGCATTGTTATAGTGTTCCTATTCTCTCAAGGAAGGAGAATTTCAATCAAATATAGGAACTGATTTTCCTCTTTCGTTTACATCCATTTTTCAATTTTGGGACTAAGTCCCTTGAACTTTACGGCCTTCAATACATTTCACATGCCTTCATACCTATAGGGTTACCATAAGGGCAAGGTAGAAATTCAAGACATCAAGTAGTCTTAATTTAATTATGCATAATGACATAAAAAAGTGTTTTTAGTCATGAATAATTTACATATTTTAGTACAAAATAAAGTAGACTTCGCAGAATCGTTATTATACCTACATAATAAATATTTTGAGTGAAATCATATTCTGAACTATATGCAATATTTGCACACGCTTATGACGTAAATATCCTCAGTTCTTAAACCAAACACATTTCTCTAAACATGACACCTGTTAAAACAATGAATTATTTATCAGTGTATAATCATCATGTAGAAACCAATACATACCTTTCAAATTATAACTATTCATTAGGATCACAGTTTTTCCAGTAGTACAAGGTATGTACCACCAATGAAATGAGTTCAACATTGTGAACCCAGGAATAAGTAGGTAATGTAGGTAAATGTTAGAATTAAATATAGGTTACAGAATTTTGGACTAGCATGCTTTAAAAATCTGGATCATCATCATTACAGTAATCTACCAGTTAGAGGTAGGTTGTGATGAAAGTCAGAGAATATCCAACGAACTTTTACACGTGCTGTGCCCTTTCTACCTCTTATATTTCTTTCTTCATCTCAGCATAAGTCCTACCTTTCTTCATCCCGTCCATAAAACCAATTCTCTTCCTTCCCCTTCCCCGCTTACCCAACATCCTTCCCTCTATCACGGCCTTCAGCAAACCATCGTCCCTCATTACCCCTTCCAGCCACCTACCCTGTCTTTCCCTAATCTCATCTATAAGTTTCCTCTCCTCGCCCACCATGTCAAGCACTTCCTCATTTGTCTTCCTTTCCGTCCAACGCACCTTCTCCATCCTCCTCCACACCCACATCTCAAAAGCCTTCAGCCTATTTTCGTCTTCCTTTCTCAAGGTCCACGTTTCTGCCCCATACAACGCCACACTCCATATCAAGCTCTTCACTAGCCTCTTTTTTACATCCTTACTAAGGTCCCCGTCATCAGCTCCCTTCTATTATTGAACGCTTCCTTCGCTAGCGCTATTCTCCTCCTAATGTCTTTGCTACTATGTCGTCTTTCTTCTAGCGTACTACCCAAGTAATTAAATTGTTCTACTTGCTCCAGTTTGTGACTTCCTACTCTTATCACCAGCTTCGCTTTCTTTGTCCTAGAGAATCTCATTACTTTTGTTTTCCTATTATTTATCTTCATTCCGTATTTCTCACACTGCTTTTCCAGTGCATCTACTAAAGTTTGCAGTCCTTTCGATGACCGACTCACCAATGCCTGGTCGTCTGCGAATCTAACCGACTTTACCCACTGGCCTCCTACTTTCATTCCCACATCTACCTCATCCCATGCCTCTCTTACCATTTCCTCAGCATAGATGTTAAAAAGTAAAGGCGACAACGGGCACCCTTGCCGCACCCCGCGACCTATAACTGCCCACCCTGATTCACCGTCCGCTACCCTTACCTGAGCCCTCTGCCCCATATATAAGTTTTGGATGAGTCTCCTATCACGCCAATCTATTCCTATTTTCCCCAGTATCTGCTTCAGTTTCTCCCAGTTTACTCTGTCTAACGCCTTTTCGAAATCTACAAAACAAGCGAAAACATCCTGATTATGCTCTATGTTTCTATCTATAAGTGTTCTCATTACCGCAATCGCATCTCTGGTTCCCCTCCCCTTCCTAAACCCAAATTGGTCATCGCCTAAATAGCACTTTGCTCTGCTCTCCAACCTTCGATTTAGTATTCTAAGCAACACTTTTGCTGCGTGCAAAATTAAACTGATTGTTCTATACTCCTCGCATTCTGACACATTCTTCTTCTTCGGGATAGGTATTAATACTGTTTTCACGAAATCCTCTGGCCATACTCCTTCCTCGTAGATCCTGCGAATAAGTTCGAAAAACGATTTTCTCCCCTTACTACCTAGATTCATCAGTAGCTCCGAAGGTAGGTTATCGGTTCCCACGGCTTTTCTACCCTTCATCTCTCTTAATGCCCTGTCTATTTCGGTGTCAAGTAACTCTGGTCCGAGGTTATCCTTATCTATTGTTCCTTCATCCTCTAGATCTAGGCTAAGGGGTCTATTCTCGCTGTCATACAACTCCTCTACGTATTCCCTCCATCTTTCTTGGATGTCTTCCTGTTCGATTAATATCTTCCCTGTTTTGTCCTTAACCTTTGGTATCGTTTGACCTCTCCTACCACCCGATAGCATTTTCACCTTGGCGTACAAAGCGCCCACTTCCCCCTCCTCCTGCATCTTTTCCATTTGTTCACATTGTCCCTTCCACCAGTTTTGTTTTGCCCGATTGGTCACTCGCCTGAGTTTATTATTCAATTCCTTGTACTTCCTCTTCCCTACGTCGGTGTTCACGTTTTTCCATATCCTTCTCTCCTCCATTTTCTTTATCATTTCTTCTGTAACCCACTGCTTCTTAACCCTCTTCTTTTCCACCGTTCCCATTGTTTTCTCTGCCGCTCCTGCGATGCCTGTTTTTATAACCTCCCATCTTTTCTCTATGGTTCCCATCCGCTTCTCTTCACCTATGATCTTTTCTACTAGCTCTTGGTATTCCCTCCTTTTCAACCCTTTCAATGCTTCAAGGTTCCACCTCTTTATCTTCCTACCTTTACAAAGCCTTTTGAATCTAACTTCACACTTCATCATCACCAAGTTATGATCCGAGTCCGCATCCGCCCCTGGATAGCTACGAGAGTTTTTTACACTGTTCCTAAATCTCTGCCTCACCATTATATAATCAATTTGGTATCTCCCAGTATCACCCAGCATTTTCCATGTGTTCCTACGCCTGGGGTGATGTTTAAACCAAGTGTTTGTCACTACTAATTTATTTCTTCTACAAAATTCAACTGCCTTTTCCCTGCGATCATTTCTTCTTCCTAGCCCAAACCCTCCTACTTCTAATCCGTCCCTCCCTTCTCCCACCACTGCATTCCAGTCACCCATCACTATCAGGTTTTTCTTCCCCGGCACTTCTCTAATTATTTCTTCTACTTGCTCGTACACCTCTTCCACCTCTTCCTCCCTATGGTTGCTCGTAGGCATGTATACCTGGACCAGTACGAAATTCGTCGGACGTGCTTTTATTTCTACCACTAGTATCCTGTCGTTCACCTGTTCAATGTTTACCACCCTCAGTCCCAACCTTGTGTTCAGTACCATGCCTACCCCCCGTTGACTCTCATCTCCCCCACTATAGATCATCCTGTAGTTATCACTCCAATAGTCCCCGCTATCCTTCCATCTAACCTCGCACAATCCCAAAGCATCTATTTTTCCTTTTTCCATTTCCTGCTTAATATTTTCCAGCTTCCCGGCCCTCATCATGGTCCTTACGTTCCAAGTTCCTATTTTTACCACTGCTTTCCTCCTCCTCTTCCTCTTTTCCTTCTTCTTCTCCCTCCTTTCCCTTGTATCTTCTGATGATGATTCTGTGCAAGGATTTTGTGTGATGACGACTGCGGAGGCCTTGCCTCCCCCGCTGCCGGGCACGACACCCGCCCTAGTGGGCGGCGTCCCGTAGTTGCCAGGAATCAGATCTCTTTGAACGACTTTCATGTTCTGGGAAGTGATAGTTGAGAGGTATTCCCCCGCGACTCAACAGTATTTTTAACGTGACACCATCACGGAACTACCTTTCGTCTGGCTCCTACCCTTCGACCTATCTGGCATGGGTGGCCCTACCAGGAGCAATGTACTTACTCCTGCCAGTCCAGCTCTAGGGGTCATTGGAACGCACAAGCCCTTCCACCACGTCAAGGTCGTAGTTCAAGTAAGGGAAAAGTCTGGATATTAGCCAATTATTTTTAAGACCATCAGATAACTTTTTTATATGTCACAATTCAGGATATTCCCACTTTTACAGGATGCATGACAACCCAATTTGCACCGCACACTATTTATGACATTAATACATTTTAGCCTTCAGGCTAAATTTCATTTATTATATGCCTAATATTATTCATTGCTTCATTTCATTATCGTATAATTTCCATAATTTATCTTTCAGGTCATAACATTTAAATGGATTTGCGCATATTTTCAGATGACAACTTGTGACTTGGACATTTGACTTCCAATGTGACAGACAAATAAGAAAAATAAAAATAAATTTTAGTTAATTAAATGTTGTGGCGGATTATCTCCAAGTATAGTAAGTGAATCCTGGAATAGGATTGTTATCATAATATTAAAAAATTAAAATGCACTTCTTGTTTAAAGCACTAGTCAGATGTCATAGGCATGCTGGTAAAATCTGCATGGAAATAGATTTGTAAATGTATATTTGAAAAGTTGAACCTTCATAAAATTGATTGCAACTTTATGTAAACTCTCTGTACACTTCACACTCAGTTTTTCAGTAGTTGAATGTATGTGCATACTTATGTGTGTGTGGTAAAAGCTTGTTCTGTTAACACTTGTTGCATGGTAAGCATACTTTGATCTAGTTCCCACGTAACTGTCAATATAATTGTGCCAAGCCACTCATAGATGTGAATATGTAGTTAACTGAATGTGTCTGATCTTTTGTGTAGTCCAATCAGAGTAAACTTTGCTGTACATATTCTTTTATGTTGCTCATGAATTCATTGATTTCCTCAGCATCATCAGTAAGAAAGAATTACCATTCTATAAGGAATGAAGATGCTTCAAATGAATCATTAAGGAATTTTATGGGAGTGGGGGACTTTTTATGTTGCTTGAAACTTGAGCAGGGTAATCATAGGTCATCTCAGGGATGAAAATGATTGAAAAGTCCCATGATATTTTATCTGGAAGTTGGAAATTCTGTAAAAATCGTGAAATTGCATCCCTCCTTCACATGGGGAAAACTCTTACCATCATGCTTATTGGACCCATAATTAAGGAAAATGATTCATCAAGACACTCCTTTGATCCTTCCTAAGAGTTTTGCAGTATACTGTTAAAAAATATGTGAGGTAAATTTTTCACAAATTATTTCAGAAATATCATGCCATATTTTCCAGTTAAAAAATATTCTCTTTATTTAAGTGCATTCATATAAAAACAGGCCTGTATTATAGGCCAAAGATAAAGCTATGTTTTTACGTAGTTATCCTATTTTTTTGCATTTCCATCGAAAGAGCCCTTCTCTCTACTATCATCGAAAATTGTGTTGCGGCAGTGAGCGAAGGTGGCTCTCCATTATTCATTTGTTCCTGGGCTTCTAAAATGAATAACTTTAGTGCAGTTGCTATTTTTGGAAGTTAGCAATCTCATTTTCTTCCTTACTTTGATAACATTAGTGGGTGTTGATTATAATTTTTTCTTCTAAAATATAGCCTGAAACATTACATAAGGTCTTAGAGACCAATGCGTCCTATCAACCAGGAAATACAGTACATACCTCCCATTAGTTGTTTGACACGAAACATCATGCTAATTAGCCATGATATTTAGAGTACCTATATTGCTCCAAATTCAAAGATTTTATTATTCTATTATCAGAATCAATGTAGTAATAATTGTCACAAGAAGCTATTATTTAGGAAGTAACTTCTACACCTAGTTGGGTGGTAATTTTAGTAGGGGCATGTATTATAAAAGTTACAAACTCCACAAATCTAATGCAAATAGGATACCCTTAATATTTAAACTTTAAATTTTATGAAGGTGGTTCTTGAACATGCTTTTACAGAACATACAATTAAATGCACATCATTCTATTTTGTATACATATTTTTTGCTTTCGTTCATCACTTACTAAGCACAAGTAGAAATGTTTAATAGCGAGTAGTGAAAATAAAATTTCAAGGGTGAAATTTTCTAAAATTGACTAAATTTCATCAGCAGTGGCAGATACAGTGATGTTGTTGCTGGGGTTGTAAAGAGTCTACAACATTTTTAAGTTTCATGGGAAAATAAAATTTTCAGATTTGAAAATCCTTCATATTAGGCAGTAAGTTTTTTTATAAAATGACCGATAGTGATTGCATATTTCAACCACTAATTTTATGTAACTGGTTACAGGATGAGTGCTTGTGGCTCAATTGGAAAATATGCGATAATGCAGTAGTATCTGTATTTTGGCCTGAAAATAATTACAAAATTGAGTAGCTGTACTGATTCCAAGGCAGTTTCCTAGCTAAAAGTTCCATGCCTAGCAAAACATAGGATACCTCCATAGAACCTTACTCTCAAATTTTTTTCTGGAATTCCAATGAAAGAACAAATTTTTTTCCAAAGGGAACAAATAGAGATCGTAAAATTAACGTAATTTTCATCTGAGGTAAATTACCACGGTAATTACGGTAATTTTTGAAAATTACCGTAATTTTCCAGTATTTTTTTAGTTTTAAGTATTAACAGTATATGTATGGATAAATACTCATAAGAAAGCCAATAGCAATAGAAAGGGAATAAGGATGTTTAAACCATACCTACTTCAACATTAATCTATTCAAAATTTTTTAAATTGTAAAAAGAACTACGGCAGCAACACGCAATCTGGCTTTCTTTTGTCAAAGTATGAGAAATTTTCAAGAAGAATATTCTAATGCATTACCCTATAATGTTATAATTTAAGTAAAATATTCTAAATATGAGTTGTACGTGCCTTGATTTATTATTAAACATGCAGGAAATGTGAATTTGGCTTAAAAGATCATGTTGGGAATTTATCTGCATGAAAAATTATCTCAAACATAGGTGAATTATCTAGAATATTTGGGTAATTTTCAATGGGCACGGTACATTACGAAAAATACCATGGTAATTTATGAAAATTACCGAGTTAATTTTCAGAGTGGCCCATCCCTTGGAACAAAATTTTTAAGAACCAGTAGACTGTCAGAGGTATAACCTTTTATCCACCAAGTACTGCATTTTCAATTTTATTTTACCATATTAAAATGAACTACCAAGAAATTTTATGAATTGCTGCTCCATTAGCCTAGAAAATATTTCAATGAATTTTTCTGATGCTTTTGCAATCAGTAATGTCATGCTCCTTCACTTAACCTAGATTTTTTTCATCTCATGAAAGCATTAAATATTATCACAATAGGAAGCCTCTTGGTCTAGCCAGTATACCACCTGCTTCTCTATGCCTTCCCTATTACAAGTACATAAATTGAAGCAATAATTTAGGTATCTTCCAAATTGATCATTTGTAGATCCAAAGCATTTTGCTTGAACCTACAATTTCTTCAGAATTATTATACCTGTAGCAATGGTTATCAGGTACCTTCCTACATTCACTTTCCATGGCTGTTTTCAATGCATATATTTTATGCATCATCATCGAATTGTTTTATTTTTTGATTCATTGGCATACATCGTTATGAATCCTCATAATTACTGTTTACAATAGGCATGTTGGTGTCGATTAGACATTTTTATTGAGCACTGTAGAATGGTGTAGGCTTCCATAATAATTATGACCTATTTGCTGATCATCAAAAGATTCTGTTGACTTACACATAACTGACATGACTAATGACTTAGGTAGTAGTGTTTTAATCAATCTATTCAAGCAAAGGACTAATACCAATATTTTTCATTAAAAAGTAGTTAAAATTGTGGTATATACTTGTATGTAGTTTCTTTTGAACCTTACCTTAATTTTCCATAGTAACAATGGCATGTAATGCTCTGTTATCTGTCACTCACTCTCATTTGTACATAACTGATTCAAAAAACAGCCTGAGTTTTATCCATTAAGTTGAGAATTTAAGGTCATAACTCAACCTGTAGGTATTTGATCAATGTGGAAAAACAATTGAAATTCAAATTTAAACAATTTTTTAATCTAAATTTTGATCAATTTTATAATTCCTGTTGATAATTTCATCTTTTAACCAAGTTTCCATATCCATTACGTGGAAATGAATTTCAGTGAAAATTTTATTCAAAATGTAAATCTTTGCCGCATGGATATATGGCATAATTATGCGAGATGTACATGCTGCAGGGATCACTTGTATATTACTTGATTAATATCACACAAAAAATTTCCTACTTATTTTTAAAGTTAATATGCCTAAAGAAGTACATTAGTCATTTTAAAGGCAAGGCTGTGAAGTAATAAAGCTAAGGAAAGCTTGGATTATTTTCAAGTTTGAATAATCTTATGAATTATTGATGTAATATCCCTCTCTGTTAATATTTTGGCAGGTTCTGAGAATTTGGAGCTAAAGAGCAAACTTCAGAAAAGAACAACTTCACCCTCTGACATTGTCCAAGAGATTGCACCAGGCTCACAACATTGTTTTGATGAGAAGCACTGTGGTAATAAATGGAAGATTGTTCCTGAGGCAGAGTATTATAAGGAGTCAAGGAGGAAGAGGGATCTGAGCAGCCTGGTTTTGGATAGGAAACGTCCCAGATTTGGATCAAGTGCCAGGACAACCACAGAGAAACCAGATGGAAATAAGTCACAGCCTTCCAGGTTCTCTCACCGAAGTTTCCCCAGTTCAAAATTTAGGTCAAACACGCAGGAAGATTCTAGAACCTCCAGGGGTGTTCAAGATAAAACAAAAGATGCACCACATAGTTTTACCCCCAGTCAAAGAAAGTATCAGAGGACAGGGAAAGCAGAACAAACCACTGAAAGTGTTAGGAGGAAGTCTCCCTCTTCGGCTGCAGTCAGCAGACCCAAGTTTGGGAGGAACAGGCAAGCACCTACCACTGCTAGCACCACCACAAATAAGCCTAGGTTTGGCAGGGGAAGAGCTCAGTTATCAATTAATACATCTCCCACAACAACTACTGCTCGATCAAGGTTCGGGAGAGGTAGAGCTGCTACTTCCTTCTCAAGCACTACTAGCCGACCAGTCATTGGTAGAGGCAGGGGAGTGTCCTCATCTCGAACAGCCACAACTCCAAGACCAAAATTTGACAGAAGTAAAATCTTCAAGGTTCCGATGATATATAGAGGCACTACCAACAGTACTAAGGATGATGAGGGCAAATTGCCATTGACATTCAGGCAGCATCACATTTTAGCTCAAACTACTGGGAAACCTACTGGGGATTCAAAAGCTGAAGGCAATGCAACTATAACAGACGCAGAGAACACTACTGACGTGATGTCTACAGTAAAACCAGACGAGAAGAAAAAAGAGGATGTGGTGAATCAAATTGAAAATGATGGTGATGATGAATATGTAGATGAAGAGGAAGACGAGAGTGACGAAAATTATGTCGAAGGAGAGGACGATGTGGATGAAAAAGATGCCAAAGTTAAAGTTGGCGATGGGAAAGATAAAGCCCCTGCCCTAAAAATTAGTGAAGATTCCTCTGATGAAAAAGGCATCAAGATACTGAACATATTTCCAGTCACATCACAAGGTACTGTTTTCAAAGCAGAGATTGGAGGCAAGGAGTACCGTTTTAATGGTAAAGATTGGGTCAAAGTTGAGGATGATGAAAAGCAATCTGTAGATGAGGAAGATGATGAACTATACTCTGATGAAGATTATGATGAGGAAGATGATGCGGAGAAAAGCAAAAATCCTTCCAATGGGGCTAAACATATGGACGGAACAACTGACAAGGGAAGTTTTAGAGATCCTAAGTCATCTCAGGATGGATCCCGTAGAGGAGGTATTGATGCTAAATTTACCACAGATCCTGCAAAAGATTTTGATGATGATGGATATGAGGATGAAAGTTATGAAGACGAATGGGAATCTGAAGAAATGGATAATTCAGATTTAGATCATCAGAGAGTACCTGATAATGAAAGCAACAGACTCTCAGATGAAAAGTATGCATCTGGAAGAGGAGTAACCAATGGTGATGTAACAGAACTATCTCCTACAGGAACTACCCTGAATGTCAAACAAGACAATGAGTTTGAATTGAGCGAAACAGAAGAAGATGACTTTGAGGAGACAAACAGGGCAGTGAGGAAGACTTCATTGGGAAGGAGGAAGGTTCAAGCCCTTGGTGGAGGTGAAAAATTTAGGACAGAAAATGGTAAGGCTTCCTCTAAAGGAACAGTTAATGGTGATGATGATGAAAAATCTGTCAGCTATGGCAAGAATGCTAAGTATCCTGCAGAAGATGATGTTTACGATGATTCTGAAAGAGTAGATGAGGAAGACTTTTATGATGAAGAACTACAGGACAATTTGCCAGGCTTATCGACTCAGAAAGATTTCAGCAGACCAAATATTGAAAGTAGGATTTCCTATGATGATGATGAATATGTGGATGAGTATGATGAAACTTCAAGCAATGTAAAGTCTGGTGTATCAAATGTTAAAATGGAAAGTGGAGGGCTCAATAGAGGATCCTTGCTTCACCTTCCGATACCAACATTAAAGAATGTCCGTGTTGCTGTTAGAAATAATGCTCGAGTTGGCAAAAAATTATGGAATAATGATGACTCTAGGGATTCCCTGGATGATGAGGAAGAGAATTACACTCAGGAACAAGATGACGAGTATCAGAATGAGAAATTTCTTGATGAAGATGAACTCTATGATGATCAGGAGGAGGGCCACGATCATTCTGTTGGAGGGAAGGATGCTGAAGAAGACATGTATCCTGATGAAGAGGAAGAGGTAAATGCTAACAGTAGGTTTAAATTAATTCCATTCCGGGGAGCCAAGGCATTGGTACCTGAAGATTCGGAATACAATGACAATGGAAATACAAGGGGGAGGACAAGGCAGGGTGGGAGACAATGGTTGAATCCAAACCATGGGGAGTCAGAACTGACACCACTTCCCTATTTAAGGTTTGTGGATCCTGACTCAGAGGAAGAAATAACCACCCCTCTGCCTTCAACTCCAAATTTGTTCAGAACTGTGAAGCCCCGTGTGAGGTCCTGGAAGCAAGCCTCTGCCCCTGAACCTCCACCAGTGATTCTTCCACGCAGAACGACTGCTGCCCCTGTGGTGGAGACCACTCAACCTCCAAGAGGGTACAGAAAAGGCAAGTTTTTAAGTCCAGGAAGAGGTCTTAGTCGCCAGGGCAGCATCATCGATGACAGGGAACAGCAAGTGACCCAAGCACCTAGGAGATGGACCCCACGGCAGCAGGTGACTCAAAGTGATGCTGTCAATAATGCCAAAGTCTTTTTACCCGCACGAGGAAGGTATAATGCTCGTGCACAAGAAGACCAAAACAAAGCTCGGACTGTGAACACTTCCACTCTTCCAAAGAGGCCTAGGATATATTCATCAAAAACAACAAATGCTCCTCCACCCAGTGAATTAACATCACCTTCAACTCCCTCCAATCGTTTTGGGACCTCAAAGCCACGTGCGAGGACATATATGAGAAAAAGAATAACAGATATAGTTCAATTTTCTGAGAGCCAACTCTCAAAGAGTAGGCAAAACTTTCCCAGTCCTTATCCGGAGAATGAAAAAGGATCTGAATACTTTTTTGAAAGTAATGTGGAAAAAAGTAGATTTGGTGGTAGCAAAAGTAGAAATATTGATGAATTCAGGAGCACTGATAGAGATGGTTACCTTACTCCCCCAGCGATCCTGCCTCCAGTAGTTGACAACTCAGCAATTCCTCCATCAATCCTGCCTACACCAACTAGCAACTCAGCAATTTCTGCTATCCCAAGTTTAGAGACCAACAGCACTTACTTTCCCATATCAATGACAACTTCCACTCAGTCTACTCCAGCTTTCTCCTGTAATGGCTTGCAATTGTATGTTTACCATGCTGAGCCATCCAACCCAAGACTTTTTCATTATTGCTCCCATGGGTTCAGTCGTAGTCAAATCCTAGACTTCCGGTTCTCCTGTGTAAAGGGTATGATTTTTAGTGAAGAATCTCAGATCTGTGTGTGAGAATGAAGACATCTGCCATATAGGCAGGAAATAGACAGTGCCATAAAACTGAAATAGACAAATTGATGAATGTTAGTGCCTAAAGGAAATTTGTATATTTCCAAGTGAAGTGAATAAAAAGACTGTATAGCTTTTTTGAGTGTAAGAGAGTTTAACCTGCTAAGGTTTTTTTATTTATATACAGTGCTGACAGAACTGACTTTAAGTTGTACATAAATTGACACTGCAAGCTGCAAGATATAGTTCTTTTGATTGTGTTTCGTGATAAATCCTGAAGTGAAGTGATCAAAAGTGAGAACTTTTATTTTTAGTTCTGTTGTCTGTCACATGAACAGTATTTGTTAATGAATGGCTAAAATGAATGCTATTGCTAATATGTATAGGTGAATAGGAAAGTTTTCATCTATCCAGTGTGGCATGTTTAATTCTAAAACTTTATAAATATTTTTGATTAAATTTTGATACTTGAAATAAATTTCTTTATTAAGTACCTGGTCAATTTTTGCATTGGGAGACAATTTTAACTGAGTGAAATTAAATATAGCCCATGTAACAGATGTGTGAACAGGAAGAGTGATGCTCTATGTAAAAGATTAACCCTTTCAAGTAATTGCTGCATTGAAAAAGGTTAGGAAATTTCACTTCAAGAGAGATCTATCGTATTAGGTGGTGACACACACACCTTGGAGATGGTGTGTAGAAGGAGCTACCCCTGTTTCACAGAATGGTTCACCTTCATTGCAGGAACATTCGGAATCATTCTGCAATATATATGCAATGCTTTTTATTAAACATTTCAAATCATGATATGTATCAGGGATAAGGATTTAATTTAACAACTTTATTGGCCTAAAAAACCATATAAACGATAGGATATTATTTTAATGTCCATTGCATATATGTTGCGTATGGAATGTATCTGAAACTATGTGTGAACAGATGCAATGGATTTGAAATGTTTATGCAATACCTCTCTCTAAAACATGCTATGAGTAATTAATTTCTGTTGTACATTATATCATTGTTATGCTTTTATTGGTACATTCATCAGTTTTCTCCTTTCCACTATCGTAACTATGAATATACGTGTATATTCATGTTCGTAACATTTCAGCAAGTTATGTTTTCATTGAAATGTAAGCAAACGTATGGTATTTTGAAAAAAATATTGTTTATTCTCATTAATATTGACTTAATATTCATTCTATCTGGCAACATAGGTTTCAAATAATTAATGCCTGATAACTGTTTTCGTGATTGGATGGTATTTTCTCAAACTTTCACGTGGCATTGACATTTAAAAATTAGTTCTTGCAATTACCTACTTAAGCACACGGGATTGGCCAGGTTCCTACGACTTGCTTCAATTGCGACTTACAGATGCAAAATACAAATAACAACGGTGGAAATGAGTTACAAGTTGGACTATGCAGTCCGGTAGGTAAGTAGTTGGTTTAATAGTTGCATGTCATATGACATTGAGATACTGCAGTATGATTAATGAGTTATATGATAACAATGTGATTCTGTATTATTTAATATCATTTTTATTATGGAATCCTAGAAAGGAAATATTTCGACAGTTACAATTTTGCCCCCTCATAGCCAATTTCAATTATATACAATATGCAATACAAAGATTTTCTGGATTGATGATCAACGTTATGAAGTATATTCAAATCTGCTGCAATAATATTGTCTGAATGTGTTAGATTATACACCTTGGTTGAAGGAACATTCATTGAATGCTCAAGCTTATGCAAATAGTTGCGCGAACATTCAAGGAACGCTCTGCATTTATTGCAGAAATATTCCCTGAAGGTTCACTTTGAACGTTACAGAAGCTTATCAAGTAGGGACACTTTTAACGATCGGTTAACCATTACTTGAATGCTTGGAGAATGTTTTCGCAATCAAGTGAGAAACATTCATTTAATGTTGCTGCAACGTTTCTGTGCAACATATGGGTACCTCTTATTTTCACTAACTTTTTCATAATGCATACCTACCTACCTATATTTTTTCTTTTCCACTGTCTTTACATCACATGAAAATCTCTGCCTCAATACACGGTTGAAGAACTACCTATGCCCCTTTATCCAATAAGAAGGAAATCAGAGTAGGTGCATTCATATGAGAAGAATTCATGTTGATAAGAAAGTTGGGTACTATCTGCATGTTTATCATTTTTTTCATTTATCATTGGTTTCCATTAAACCTTCCACTTTTGAATTAAATTGTGCTTTCTAGTAGACCTTTGGCTCATTTATTACTCATATTTTTCCTCCTCAGAATGCTGTATTGAGTTTTCAAATGTCGTGAATGAAACTCTCCTTCATAATGATTTTTTTATTCATGGGCATTGAATTTTTTTGTTATAAGTAAACGAATTTCTTATAAGTTAAATGCCCTTAGTTCTTAATTACCTTGGAAAAAATTAATTACCTATTTATTTGCCATAAAACTTTGCTGATTCATCTTCATGAGTTTTCATGAACTAAATGTGTTTTTCATTCAAATGAAGGAACACATATCATTATAATACAATCAAGCTCTCTCCGTACATGACTTTCAGAATATTGAAATCCATGCCTTTGTGCTCCTTTGAAAATGCTGAAGTGTTGACATTTAGAGAGATCACCAAGAGCCAATCACATATGTTCTGTGATTATTAGGATGGGAGAATTTTCTCATTTTAGAAGGTAGGTACATGCACAATATTTTGCTGCTACATGATGAGAACTTAAATCAAATTGAAATTAGGTAATGCACTTGTTTGCCTGACTATACCTTTTCTCATCATTCTACTGCCTTAGAGAGTGATCTGTGGATTAAAGGGTGCGTGGGATAGGGGGAGTGACCACCTCCCCTTAATTCCTGGTAAAATAAGAAAAATGTTGGTCATAAGTTATTCCATACTCCCCAAACCCATGGAAAGTAGCAATCCACCACCCCAAAACCACAACCAAAATCCACCCCCGCATCTGTGCCTACATTAATAATACGCATAATTGATGTTACCGCACATTCAACTGTCCAGCAACCATGAGGTAAAAATGAGAATGAGAGAGGAGGAAGAAAGGAAGGGATATGAGATATAACACACTGCCCTGTCCACATGAGGGACTTTCTTTGCTCCAAAATGTGATGCAGAATATGCCACCATGTTGAGGGCTGAGAGAAACATGGGCCAGGAAATACAATGTGCCTATTTCAGAAAATGCAAAAATATGGCACAAAGAAACTATATTTTTTGCATTTGGTAATACGATATAGAATGGAAGAAATTTTTACCCTCACACATCCAAAAATTAAAAGAAAGTATGAAGGCAGATGGGGTTGGTGTTAGGGCCACTATCATAAGGCCATAATTTTGTCATCTAGCTAATTATCAAAATCAATAAAAAACTTACTCCATGCTAAATCTGGGAGATACATAGCTGATAACTGAATTGCCATTCTTAAAATTAAAATGCTCTCAAAACTTAATAGTGACTTTACTTAACTAATTGAATGGCTTTCCTGCTGCTTTAGTATTTGGGAGATGACAATTGAAAACATATGATACACATTTATTTATACGTATTTGGGACTTAAGAGTGGAAAAATGCACAGACTTGAAGGCACCAGAACATGGGGCGAGAGGGGGGGGCATTCGCCCCCCTGGCTACGCTACTGGCCAGAGTTCTAATCTCAGCAATTGAAGCTGAAAATTTTCAAGGGAATCCCAATTCTTTCTTGGGTTCATGTGGAGAGCACTTAGAGTGCAGTCTATTGAGAATTCCCTCCGTTGGATGGGACGTTAAACTGTGAACCCCTTGGCACCTTTCATTAAGAGCAGACTAATGCCGATGCTAGGTTTCTTGCCACCACTCCACCATTCTCCAAATAATCCTTTCCTTATCGTCCTACCCAATCATCCTTAATGGTGCAAATGAAATCAGTTGTCAGTCTCTTCCCCAAATAACCAACCAGGGTTTCCATACGAGGACAAAATAATAAAAAACTTGGCAGTCCAGCATTCCACCCATAAACACCCTGCCATAATCTTCACGTCATTTCTGTCTGGCAGAGAACCAATTCCACCTTGGTTGACTGAGAGATGCAAGGTTCTCATACCTAAGAAGGAAGACTTGTCCAATCCAAAGAACTACCACCTTATAACCTGTCTCGACACTGTTTATGTGGCGCTCACCTCAACCTTTAGTGACAATACTCTCTACCTCGTCCAGCCTGCGTGGGATGAGTTGTACGTACAAAGGGGCTCAAAGAGGGGAATCGCAGGATGTAAGGACAACCTGCTCATTGATAGGTGCATATGCCAGGATACCATTCAGCAAAAGGGAAACCTATCAAGGGTGGACAAAAAAGGTTTTCGACACTAAATGCATTTGTATTTTAAACAGCTGATTTAAGCATAAACTGGATGCCTGACCCCAGAAGATGATTCCAAAATTACTATTCATCAGGTTATGATAGAGTTGCAGCTTTGGAGCAAGTATGCATTATAATTATCATTGCAAATAGTGTTTTATTTAGTCTTTTCAACCAAGGAAGCCGATATGTGAACCCCAGTTTAGGTTGTAGTCAATGGTCAATCCTGGAATTTTATGGTATCTGCATTGTCAAAGGGTAATAATTTTTTAGAGTAACAATGTTATTGCGATATTTCTCAGCAGTATACATATACTCTCGAACTCGAACAGACAGTCTCGTTTTTTTCTTCATTTAGGATTAAATCATAAAATGAGAACCTCAGTCTAGCTTTAGTGGCGTAAGGTATCCATCTTAACTCACATTCTGCAGAATACTGATCCCTGAAGACATGAAGGGTGGTCGTATTAGTGTAATGACTAGAGTGTACAGACATTTTTGGTAATCCACATAGCATATTCACTCAATCTCGGCCTGCAGCATCCCCTCACCTCTCCTCACCTGTCCATACTACCTACTCAGCCTTCTCCTACATAGCTCCTCTCCTCACCTACCACCCCGAGAACTTCCTCCTTTAATCACTTCACTTCCAGGGTGCTTCTAAGAGTGTACTTTAAGGTGGTTGGAGCGATTTTTGTTCATGTACAGATTTGCTTGAAGCATTGCATAGGTACGTGAAATAATTAGTGATATCTATAGATTAAAGCGAAAAAAATTGAATCATGCCGATTTGTTTTTTTTTTTGTAAATTCAATGTTTTTTTAATTAACTCGTAGCCATAATTTCACATGGTTTATATTTCATAATAATTCGATGACATGGGTACCGATTTTCTTCTAAATCTGAAATAATGCAGTTCCTATCATTATAGTTGTTTCTAACAAATATCAAGGTGTCAAGTCGAGTTCAATATTCGAAATAAAAACATACTTCAATATAATTTCGGCTAAATTTGGAATACCGCGCCGGAGAGACTAGTTATAACCAACGCCACCTTAAGTAAAAGACGTAGACATAAATCGCCAATAGGTAACTGCGTTTTTCACTCCCGGGAACTCAACTCAACTGCGGCCGCAACTCAAGCTTTGTTCCTACTAATCGGCAATATCGGCCGCCGGGTGATGACGTAACAGTGGAGTCTTCTGGTCTTTAATTTAGGTGGTGTTGCCATAACACGCTTTCATTAATTAAGGAAAAATTAAAAAATATAACTCTTGTATCATTTCCACTACTCCCTGAATGGTGAGTTCCAAAACGCATAAACACTGATGCACTTAAATCAAATGTGCTCCACGAATTTTGTTTCGACTCACTTAAAAAATTTTTTAATGTGCACTCAAAGACCCATAATTACCGCTCCAGCCACCTCAAGTAACAGTACCCAATCAGTCGAGTGACTCGCCATTCCTCCAAACCTCGGTGTCTTCCGTTAATAGCACGCTAGTTACTGGCTTCTCTCTTCTACTATACCTTCTCTATATACTATCTCTCATATTCAAATGCCACTCACCCGGGTCTGGAGCGCCAATTCATATCGAATTAATTTGACTTAACATGGATGGATGTAGATGACGGCACGGAAGTTCAGTAGGGAGAGCCGTGACCGGTGGGGCCCGGTTCAAATACAGGTCAGGCAGATCATAACGACGGAACTTCGCACCGGAGTCAGAAAATTTGACTGACAATGAGTCGCAACCTATGGATACAAACCTATGGCAGCAAATTTCTTAGTAACTGTCAGTTCGCTTTGTACATTGAAAGCGTGATGTTGTTTTGCCGCTGGTATCTTAGAATACAGGCTGGTAATTGACGGGTGGAGTTATACGAATCCTTTTTGTTTTTAAATATCAATCGGATATGGCAATAAAGAGGTAATGAGTGCGGTCATTCTCTTTTCTATGTCACAGTCAAAAGCCTATGTGACGTATGATGCTCCCATTTTCTCCTGGGACACTACCTGAATCGGTGATTTGTTTTTAATCCTTTCGTGACAGCTCTCTGACGTTAATAGTAAGCTTACCTTCATCATTTCTTTAGGGCCTTATTGCTTTCATTTTTGATTATCCATCTTGATACAAAATTTATCACAATCATCTCACAATGCGCATGAAAATTACTTTTATTATTCCTTGGCTGTTTGGTAAACTAAAGCTCCTTTATCCGCAATGTATTCAACTTAACAATTAACTTTACTCCTGCACTCAGTCCTCTTCTGGTCCAATACACCATATTCACAAAAAATAAGTCAAAGGAATAAATAGGGATCCATGTCTTAAACTTCCAGCCTATCACGGTCCACACAAACTCTTCATTCACTATCCTAACAATTGCTTTGTAATGAATTTTGTCTTTGAAAGAGCCTCATATTCTCCCAGCCTTTTCAGAAATCGTTCAATGAATATTTGTATTGACCGCTTCTAACAGTGTATTATATTGCCGGCCTCGGTGGAGGCGGAGTAAAGTTCTCGCCTGCTAATCCGGAGGTCGCGGGTTCGAGTCCCGCCTCGGTGGGTTTCCTTTTATTCATGCTTATGTTCGGCCTTATGTTTATGTATGAGGGTTAAATGCAAGAGAGGGCTGCATAGTTCGAATTTTGCTCTGAAGAAAGTTGCCTTTATTATTACTTTCCTGGTTCACAAGCCAAAAATGCGTCATATATGTCCCACCTTTTTCTTCAATCAAGCCCTAATTCCTTAAGGTGGGTGCCTAGTTGCTATCTCGTTCCTCCAGTTACTGTTTATCATCTTCATTAGTCATTCAACCCTAAATATGGTTGACTTTAACACTCCACTTATGTCTGTCTCACTCGAGAACTCCTTTATGTCATGAAATTATGCACAGGTTCATCTGGTTTAGGTATTCTTCCCCCGGTCTTCCTCGCAGGGATTTCCCTTCTCTCACACTCCCTTCGGGTTCATTGCGTCTAAGGGACCGGCCAATCCAAAACTCAGAATTGATGACTCTGCACTCAATCCAACTACGACAAAAAATTTTGAGTCTACATTAATCTGCAATGATACTAATTGATCATTTATTCCACCTATGTCATGACAGGTATCTGCTCATTACAAGGACTAACACAGGTTGGATATTCCACTACAGATTACTGTGCAGTTGCCCCTACGTGAGTCACAGTACACCTCACAAGCTAATAAATCCTTCTATTTTGTTATTTTCTATCTCCCACGATTTGAGCAACGCCCTGAAATTCAACTTCCAACTCTGCCAGTCGCAGTCCTCCTCTTGAGTTTTCTCTTCTGGTGATGTCAATTTAGCAGTACAAGGATTTCATTTGGACGAATTCGAAAATGCAGGCTTTCCCCATGCGGGATAAAACAACCGCCCGTGGGCTGAGTCCTATTATTATCAAGAGTTAATTATTCTGTTGATTTTATCCATTAACTTTGTTGAAAGATATACTTTTGACGAGGTACCGTTGACTTATTCAAAGCAATGTAACTTAGCGGAGTCGCTCGCTGTGGAGATACTACCGTGCAAAATCCACTATCAAAAGAAAATCTCTCGCCTTCACTGGTTTTCGAATCCAATTTGCGCAATTCCCCCGAATTTGCAGAGTGTTTCGAGAATTTGTTAAATTTCAACCACAAGACGTTCCCCATTAGTGAAAGCTCTTGGAACCGATTTGGAGGGCCTGGGTTCGCATCTCTGTTCAAAGGAATGATTTAATATAAATAGAAAAATTTGCATGGGTACATATTTGTGTTTCACGTCGGTCTCCCGAGTGGCGACTGATGAGGCTGTGGAGAGTCGAACTCGAACGATTGGTGAGTTTCGCTGACGGCGGGCCGAGGTTTCCTCTTTAGAAACTTTTTTTCGAGGGCGATTTTTTTATTGATTTATGCATCTGTGCGTCATGGGCTGTTTTTTCCGCTGGCTTTGATCTTTTATTCCCGTCGTTTGTGGTCATCGAGGACCGGCTACGATCCACAGATACTGTTTTTCTCAGTGCGGTTCTACACGGAGAATGGAATCTGTGGATCACCAAGCTTGAGGGAGTACTGACTGTTCTGGTAAACAGAATACTGGCTACCTATCCTGAGGACTTAGATTCGGATTTCGGAGTTAACGGAGATTTTTTTGTGAAATCTCGAGCCTTCTTTGGGTGTTACGAGGAAGGCACTTTAAGGTGGTCGGAGCGATTTTTTTTGTACATATTTGCGTGAAACTTTGCATACGAGTTCTCATTAGTGATATATAGTGATTCTCTTTATAGATTAAAGCGGAAAACATTTCACCATACCGATTTGATGTTTTGGAGATTCACTGCTATTTTAACTCGTAGCATTATGTCACATGACATTTTTCGTAATACATAATTCTATTATATAAGTACAGATTTTCTCCTAAACCCGAAATAATACATTTCTTATTATTATAAGTGTTGCTAACAAATATCTAGGTATCACGCCGAGTTTAACCCTTTCACTGCTATGTACGCATATATGCGTTTGGGCGGAGCAGTGCCATAAGCGCTACGCACGCATATAAGCGTTTTAAAGTACAGGAGTTTAAATACCAACACGAAAGTTTGCGCGCTACGGTGAGCGCTCTCTGGCATGAAGAGTAGCAGTGAAAAGGTTAATATTCGAAAAAACATTTCATTACAATTTCGTCTACATTTCGAATACCGTGCCGAAAACTGTAGTCATAGCGTGTTTTAATTAGGGAGAGATAATAGTAAAATATAATTCTTGTACGTTTTCCATTTCTACCGATATAGTCTGTTCCAACGCATAAACAGATGGCCTTAAATAAAATTCGTCTCAAGATTTTTTTTGTCTCACTTAAAAACTTATTAAAATGTGTACTTAATAGCCCACGATTACCGCTCCAGCCACTTTAATAGCAGCTTTCTGTCCGTCGGAAAGGAAGTTAAGTAGCCAAAACCTTTCGCTAAGAGTCGGCTAACGCCGGCGCCGGGTTTCTCTCACCTTTTCCAGCCTTCCTCAATTCCCCGTGTAATCCTATTCTTTCCCTCTATCACTCACTCACCTGCCCTCAATGGCGCATATGACCTTAATTTCGGTCACCTCCCCAAAATAACCGACAAAACCATGTTCAATGAACAGAAAGAAGTATGCAAAATACAAAATTACTTTAAATTGCAATGCATATACGAAAAATACAATAAAATTAGCGTACTATGCATAAATGAAAACTACCAAACATCGCAAAAAAATGCCTCTTAAATTGACAGGGTAGAATTCAGTCGTTGGTATTAGACATTGAGCACGTGAGCTTTTCGGTCAAGAATGAAGTAATAATGGTTTTAATGGCGAACATTTCTTATACCCCAAAGAACACTTTTTATCGATATCCCTCACACTTTCTTCTCCATGACGTAAAGTATGCCATTGATGAATATCCTGTGAGCGTAGCTGATTATTAAAGAGCGTTGATCAGTTGCTGACACACTAAATGACAGGTTTTATTCAACAGTATTAGCCTGTAACCTCGGGTGGTCATTCGCGGAAATTACCCAAGAATAATACGACGCTGCTAAATAATCTATTTGAAAATCATATTGAAAAAATATGAAAGATACTATTAAGATCGAGCAAACTGGAAAGTATAGATACAGCATTTCACATAGATACCGAAACTAGATACAGCATATCACAGGAGTTTATTTCCACCATAGGCTTGTAGGGTAGTTAGGGAGGCAATGAATAACTGGGGTCAATTTACCACCGAGGAAAGAAGAACGTGAGGGAAGGATTATTAGAGAAATGGTTGATGATTCGGAATTGGCACCGGCGCGGCGTCGGCATTGGCCTCCCCTTCACGAAAGGCGCCGAGGAGTCCAAAGTTGCTGTCCTTCCCGACGGATGGAATACTGCACTTGAAATGTCCCCACATTTCGACAAAGTAAGGGTCGGGATCTTATTGACAAACTCTTCACCACAGCTTGGGCTCGGAACTAGGCGCCCTCGAGATTAAAAGCCAATACCCCAGCAACCAAACTAACCCGATCCTTTTTTCTGCAATTTTTTTATTGAAACATGAGAATCGGTTTAGGCATTTACAACAGTTTATTTTTCAAAGCTCGCATCTCTAAATGAGTGAACATGTGTCCTTTATGTAGCCACCGTATTAATTGAAATTCAAGTGTGGGGCAACAGCGTGATTTTAATTTACTCCAACCGTTGAAATTCAGTGGTTATCCCATTTGACCCCAACAGTTCTTCCCCTTCCCCCCGCTTCCCTATTCACCTTCCCGAATGCGTGGTCCCCGTCGTTTTCTTGCTGCGGAACCCTCAAACCCTCTTCTATCTCCCCCTGACGTAGAGACTAGCAATGGCCCTCTTGCTCGCCGGTCGTCGCTGGAGCCTCCCGCTGAAGCCCTCCGCTACTCCCGTGAGTCCAGTCTCAAAAGCGAACGGGACTCGTGACGCTGGTATATCGGTGCTGGAGCTGGCGCGTCGGACTGATCCGATGTTTGGGAGAGGGATGCGCCTTCAACAGCGGGCTGTTGATCTCGTTTTGACAACTTATTCGGGCTTGCTGGGAGGGAGTTTCTTTTGCGATTTCTCGCCTAAGCCCTTGTCCCACGGTAAAAGTTTTCGTAAGTTTATTCATGAAATCCATATTCACAAAAAGAGTTCATGAGCGTGCATGCCTCGATGTCACACGAGCAGGAAAAATCTATGAATTTGGCGCTGACCGACTGATGGCCTGCACGATATTTTTTTGTTGTGAAGAATCTATAACAATGCACTATTGCATAATCTGCGCGAAAAGAACAAATAGCGAAAGTTTTTCACAGAGCCTGCGAAACGTGTAGTAATTAGAAGGAAATAATTATAGAATGAAAAAACATACTGGCTCAAGATGAAGAACGTAAAAATAACAACGTTGCAGTTCCCTAGTACGTAATAGTACGTGATTTCTTGATCATATTACAAAAGGTGATTTAACAACAGATGTTTGCACAAAATTTTTCTGCTTCTGCCATGCAAAGAAATAATACCAATAATCTCTCAAATATACGATGTTTATAATATTAACTTCTTTTCATTATTTCAACTGGTGGTAGACTTCAATGACGTTTTATTCTCAAGTTGTGGAAGTAGTCTCTGGCAAGGGTATGGTCGAAGCGCAAGCGCGCAGAAAAACCAATCGTTGGTCGTGTTTCGTCAAGAATTCTCAGAGTTTCCTAATTTTACAGAAATTTACAGAATATTGGCACGCGCACGCGTAGTCCGATTATGAGAATTTTCATGAATTAATTTAAGAAAATGTTTACCTTATGGTACCGGCTTATGCATCCGGAATCCAAATTGGCGAGCATATTCCACGGCACCTATCGTGTGATGGGAGTCGCTTTGCGTCCTGAAATGGACCATGAATTTCGGTTTCGTCAGAAGAAGCGTTCCGATTGATATTAAAACACAACATGACGCATCGAGTGAGGTATTCAATGAATGCTTATTTCTGCATTTACATTACATTTACAGCAAACGTTCCATGAACAAGGATACCGACAACCTCTTTAGGCTATCGGCGCATGAATACTCGATCGGGAGTGACGAGATCGCCTCGCTCTACGCGGGAGCGGGACATGATTGTCACTCGCGGCCACTTCGGCAAATCAACCGAGCCCCGCACTGCGCTCTTGCCTTCCCAACGCTATGACCATGGTACTCACCTTAGAGTATATAGTTAAACAGAGGTGGCATGACGAACTTCAGGTGAAGCAATTTCCGCCATATTGAGAGTCCCCAGAATAAATATTATGGTTGGCATAATCATGAGATCGTGAAACCAGACGGATATTCAAATGACGTTTTCTTGTGTTTCCTGATTTGAAGTGACATAATTGAGGTACGTAAAGACTTCATTTCTCTTTAAATTAATTGCGCAATGTATTTTAAAGAGCAGTACGAAAAATAATTTGGAAAAAAATACTTATTTCATAGATCGTCGCCTGCGCTGTTTATATAAATAATACTGAAATGGTAATTCTTGTTGTATTTCCTTATCGCTTCCGGTATTTCATTCTTGTTAATTTGAAACACGCTACGTATGTATAGCATAGGCACTCAAGAGCAGACGATTTACTTTTCGTTGTTCCTACTTCCATATTTCTTTTTAATAAAACATTTTATATACAGCAAACGTGTAGATAAATATGTTCCAGTCTAATTACGCTAATGGTATATCACGGACACTCAATATGGCGGGGGCGGTTTCACCTTCGCTCACGCCCGATTGTACGTAGCGCCACCTCTGGTACTTGCATAACTCAATGTGTTTGAACGTCTGTCATTACCCTTGGTTGTGACTGTCGACTGTTTCGGCAGCTCTCAGTTCGGCTGGGATTCCGTGACCGGGCAGTTCGACCGCGCATTCTCCTACCTCACCTCACTGATGCATTTGACTTCCACCTTGACCTACCTTTCGTTTAACCCGTGATTCTCGTTAGTACTAGTTTACTTCAGAAGAGGACGTTAGCGCGGGTGCAATGAAGCGAGTTAGAGTCGGTTGTAACGTGTGTCTAAAGAGGTTGAGCTTCTTGAATTACTACGGTTGCCTCATCTCCCCGTTGAGTTTTTGTGTTGGCAGCGGAGAATTTGTTTAAGGTGAGTCTTCATTAGTTAGTAGTTTTCTCCTGCGTAACTGTGTAACTCCCATTGTTTGTTGATCCCTCGCAGGATATTAGATTCTTTCTGGATGATTGATTTCTGAATAGAATTTCACTGTGAACGTGTTACTGGAATTTCGAATTCCGAACCCTTGAGTGGAATAAAATTATCGATAAAATTCCTCAACGAATTGCTGGATAACCCTAAAAACATGGATCATAAATCCCGCGAGAATGTATATATTTCTACGTGTGGTTTTAGATTTTTCTGTCGTCACCAGCCGTGGATATTTTCGTTCAAGGCTAATTTTAGATAATTCTTAAGGAAATTCTTACGTATCTTTCAAGTCCCACACCCTCGGGGAATTCGATGTTTGTTTTTTGATTCCGTGAGGATCCGATTCTTTTTCTTGAGCTTGAAGTTAGACTATCTTGTGGTGGGCTCTGCTTTGCGACTCTCACTCTGTGACATCCAAGAATTCTGATATCCATATCCTGTGAGATAATAAGCGGTATCAATTTACCAGTGTTCTCCTCATCGGAATATTACTAGCAAGCATTTCCCCATAGTCGAGTCTGAAGCGATTTCTTACGTCTGAAATTTTGGGGTGGATTTCTTTCTGGGAATGAATGACCGAGAATCCTTGCAGATGTATCAGAAAATCGGAACATTTGCTGCGTGATTGGCGATTTTACATGATAGGCTGATAAATCGAAGGAATCCAGAGTGAATTTGTATTTTTCTCCGTTTACACAAATGCTAACTTTGCTCGATCGGCTCGGTAAAAAAAATCATGTACCGTGGTAGTGAATTCCACGTCTGTGTCTACCCGCTAGATATTTCTCATGATGATACTACTCATTGTAAGAAATATCGGAGTGATTGGGATATTTCCACGATACTCCTACGAATAGGTAATTCTCTGTACGTGCTAGTGTAGCTTGAGATTCTGCAAAAATTTGTGGTCCAGAGGCACAAATATTAAGATTATTAGTGACTCAACCTAAAAAATAAGGGTCTGCCCGGAAATTAATAAGACTGAATTATTCCCGCTGCGTATAAAATAAAGTAATAATAAGTTCCTTTAAACTCTCAATGGATCTTGAAAATGACGCTATAGCGTTGAAACTGCGGTCGACCAAATAAGTTATCGTGTGGAGATACAAAGTATTCTTTTAAAAAATAGTGAAATTCCAAAAAGTGTAGCCTGAAACATTTTAGCCTATTCCTTATGAAGTTTTTATTTTTACGGAGATTGAATTTGAGTCGGTCCAATTTGAGGACGACAGTTTTCAAGCTTTACAGGTCGCTCTTTTAGGTCAGCAGTCACTTATTAATCACCTCTGATTAGAAGCAAGCTGGATCGCTCATGAAACCGTCCTCCAAAATGGACCAACACCGATGCACCCCGGTGGCATTCAAGGTTTAAAACCACTCAACGCTACTCTTCACTCAAACAGCGTTTATTGTTGCACAATTTCAATTCATGATAAATATTCTGTAAATCGGCTTTAAAAAAAGTGTTCCGCGTGATCCTCACGATGTTTTATTTATTCTAGAAAGGTTAGTCCACCCCTTATTTAGCACTACGCATTTTTGCAGCTTATGTATCACTGCGAGTTTTTGTATTCTCCTCTCTCGTAATATTTTTGATACACCAATCAGTGTGTTATTTCACTATTTCAGATTCTTTGAGCAACAAGAATATGCCCATAATTTTTTTATAACTAAATTTTTGCAGTCCTAGGGGATACATTATCCTCTGATTAGATTGGGTCAATCTATCGTTTATATCTCCACATAAATCCCTCTCAGGGACGAACAGAAATTACGAACTGTATTTTGCTTATCTGAATTACCATCATTAATGCCGGGTAATACCTGTAAGTCATTCAATATTGAGGGAGAGAAGTCCCTGAACTATTCCATCCATGTCTTCACTTTTTCTTCCATTTGCATCCTAATGCCATTATTAAGATATTGAATAGGATTACACATGTGAAGATGTTCTTAGAATTGACTGTTTTCAGTTCTGTAGGATGTTTTCTTGTTGATAAGTTGTCCTCATCGTTTGCTTTTACTCTGAATTCTCATATTTCGCGATCACTTCATTACATTTTATTTTATGATTCACCTTCATATCACTTCCTCATCTCCGGTCCTTACTAATTCTCATTTTTTTCCAAAAGTAGATCCAAAACTTTTTCTGTTGCTCATATATTGCTCCTAACTGATTAGCGTTCTCTTTTGTGACATTCTACGAATCATTTTTATATTCTTTTCTATAATTCTTCCATCAATTACGTACCATTTGCATATTACAAAGCTTCATTTGACATCCTTTTAAGACGATACTCCGCCCTATTTAGTCTACGAGGTTTCTCACCTTCTGGTGGCTATTCATATCTCTCCTATCTGGTGGCTATTCATATCAGCACAACGGGACAATTCTTTTCCGTCAAATATGTGATTTATGTCGATATCCCCACCTGATTGGTTCTTAAATCTATTTACTTGATTTTCAAATCTTTTTCTCCATAAAGTTTTGGATTTCGATTCTTTTTCTGTCACTTGGAGCTCTTCATTTGCATCATATTCAGTGATGAATTCCAAAAAAAAAACATTTTTCGCCTCAACACAGCCACATTTGGCGCAGAATTCACTGTTTTCCCTCTTTCATTCGGCTTGCTGAATCCATATTTACCTCGAGCTTGCCTCTCCCCATTGGTTTCAGCCGGATTCCAATCTCCATAAATTGTCGTGTTCTTTTTTTTTCCTTCCGCTTTCCCTTCAAAGGAATCTTCCTCTACGTACCTTCTCTTTCATCACCCTCTTAAGAAGACCCGCATACTAGCATCAAAATGTTGCTGGTTGGTTATCTGGCAAGGTGACAGACATTAGTGTTAGCATGGAGTAAAGAATACATGTAGATATGTAATTTTTACGGTAGAAGTATTAGAGTTTTGGGGTGATTCGAGGGTGAAATTATATTGCACTACGAACAATTTTGGCGAGCTGTTTCCAGTTAGAAGCAGAGGTTAAAGTGCAAAGACTTTTAATTATAATGTAAAAATTAGAAAATTGAAACTAAAGATTAAATGTAAACATTTCTAAAAAAATTCCGTGTCATGCAATAAAGTCAAAACGCGGCTGTCACCCACTGGGTTGTCACCAGAAACGTGGCTTAGCTTTCCCGGCGACTGGCGGATAGGTGGGTAGGTTCGTAGGTTCGTAAGGGAAGAAGAATTACTTGGGCACCGATCGAGAGAAACCCCGCGCCGACATTAGCCTGCTCTTATCGTAAGGCGCCAATGGGTCTGCGGTTGAAAATTCCGTCAGACGGAACGGGATCCCTGGGTTATATTGCTATTCTTGCATTGACGATATTCGATTATAATACGGGATATATTTTAGTTTCTTTTTGTAGCTATTCCGAACGTAGGACGGTTATCACATCTATTTTACCAATCAATGTCTCCGTGGGAATCATTTTATACAGTCGTTCGTAAAGTTTCCCATGGGACAATTGGTTCCACTTATCCCTCCCACATTCTATATCAAAGTTTTTACCATCTTCTGCGGCTTCTAAGTGGTTTAACTTCCTTATTACGTCGTTCACTTTAATTACTGGCGTTCTCTCTCTCTCTCTCTTCCCAACAATATACTCTTGGAGATCCATATGGTTGAAGTTTTACTTCCGGAATATTTTACTTGAGAGAGGATTCTGTCATGCCTGTTCAATAAAAGTGAAAGCATAAACGGAGGAGTAGGGGAAATTATGTGATGATTTCCGGTGGTCTTCGAAACATCACTGCTGAAAAAAGATGCTGCAAAATGAGCATCGGTGTACTGTAGTCTCTAACATGGCTCAAATGAGAAAGCAAACTTTCTTTCCCCGCGCGTCTGTTGCTGCCTTCTTCAGGTCTATGGCGACATATTGTCCTGCGAGTGACGTACGAAATGAGAAACGAGCGAGCTTTCAGAAGAACATAGGAGTGAGGAAAGGAGCTTATGGCACCCGGCAAAGAAGAGCTCATAGGTTAAAGGAGAGAAAAGACGGTGTGTCGAACAAAGGATGTGAAGCGTGTTATTTTTTGCTAAAAATGATACACCCGACACGGAAAACGCTCAAAATATCTTCAGTAATGCTATAATCAATGCCTTTTTTGTAAATTATTTTTCATTCAATGTGTGTCTAGATAAATCTTCACCATAGCGTGACAATGCTTGAAGTAATTTCTCTGTTTTCAGCTTATTTAGTGCGTCAAGATCCATTCAATATGTCAATTGTGAATTTAAATGGCTTTAAATTTCCTTTTATATCTAACCTCACGGTTCCATCAATCGTCTTGAATTACATAACATAGGAACCAGATGGATAGAGCCAATGGGTTCTCAAATAAATGTTTTTATCCAAGCAAGGTCGCTTATAATCCATCCTACCTAATCGCATCCTAGCAAGGTTGCCCCCATTTTCATCACTTTAATTTCATTGATTAATATATTACTTCAATGAAAAAAATATTTAAAACAGTTTAATTTTTAAAATATGATTTGGCTTTAATTTGGAGTCCTGATTCTTGAGGTGTCGTCCCGGGCGGTCGCCGGGGTCACTGGAAATCAGCGCATACCCTTATTCACAACGACTTAGCAGGAATTTAATTGAGGGAATTGTATAATGGAAGGCCCTGCGTGGAAGATCGACAGATACGGACCAGATCAAGTGAGATGAAGGAAGGGAATCCTATCAGGGAGTGAAGAGAGTTAATATTCAATAGATGGAAATGTAGAGTTGCAGCGAACCAAACAGTAGATTGAGATGATCGACCAGCTCCTCCTGCCGAAGGATGGCGTTTTTGCACAATCCCGCAGTGATGTTGTGGCTCTTTTACTCAAGAGTGGATCCATGAGACTTTAGTTGAGATTACGATCAACGTTATCTGACGGGATGGAAACGGAAGGTGGCATTCAGTTTTCTTTCGACTTTCTGTCAAGGAGGTGTGTATTACGATTGACTTGGAATATCAGCGCCAAACGTTGGCCGTTTTTACAAATGGAGTTCTTAACGGTTGCAAAATAGCTGTTTCTTTTCATTTTATTTTGTATTTTTATGGTACTTATTTTATATTTCACATTGTTTTCAAGCTTCGCGAACGCCACCGTCCACTTCCGTCACACTAGGTGACGTCGATCGAAATCCCACCCTTGCTACTGTCACTTATGTTCTGCCCCAAATCTTTCCTCTAACGTATGAAAGCGTATTCGTATACATTTGGTGAAAATGTTCAATCTCCGTCATGGTAAGAGAGAGAAAAAAACTCGGTCGTAAAACGAAAGTTGGATTTCTTTGAGCAATTGGTCATTGTTAATTTAGCCCGTATAATATTGATAAAGATGTTGCTTTTGCCTCACAATTCTCTCTCCTAAATTTAAAGTAGTTGGACTGAGATAGTCATAACAGAGACCGGATTCGAAATTTATTTTTTTAATTTCAGCGGCTGTAAGAAGTATGAAGTAATTATTGTAATATTATTCCTGCAAAAATATAGTTATATATGACAAAAACTCTCAGTAATTCAATAAATATAATCACATGCGTCTCTATATTGACTCATTTTTCCACGCCGTACGGTGAAATTGCCTAAACAATAGAAAGTATTTTGCGTGAGTAATTGATTTATTTTTATAAATAGTTGAGAAAACATACAAACTACACACCGTTAGTTTCATGACGATATCTAGCCGTTAGAAGTTTCCAATTTTTCAATATTCTCCGTCTGGAGCGCACAGCCGTAATCCATGCCATGTAAATCAACTTATATTTTTAGGCAAATTGCTAGAAAAGTATTCGGCAAGCGGTTAATATTTTGATATAATTAAAAAATGGGAATTATTTTTAATTAAAACGGCGTCAAATTCATCAAATTCTAGGTGAATTGACCTTCACCGTTGTCGGTTCTTTCCTCCCTTCCATCCCTCCCCCCCCCCCAACTCACATTCTGCTGCCGTTTATAGGTGTAGCAAAACTTGGTGGCACACGCCTGTACAGAAAATGACGTCGGAGAGAGGAGCTCACACAAGATATGAGGGATAAAGATCCTTAGGTTCTCTTTAGAAATCTACAACTGAGCCCTTCGATAGCTTTGCCCGCTCATCAACGCATAATTCGTCCTCAGTGGCCTTAAACGATCCACTGGCGAGTGCCTCCATGTTTCGCTACACCTATACCACCCTTTGTAGGTCCGGACCCGTACGCTTCACCTCCCACTTATTCTCTTCTTGCTCTGGTTAGTCATAGAAGAGAATTCCACTTTTGTGTACCTTGAAAATGACACTATGGATTGAAACCATGGTCATGGCATGGCATTAAAAAAGTGTGGAAATTTACTATCGAGTTCTTTTTTATTCTTTTACCACTAGATTTTAAAGTGCGCCCGTGGCGCCCACTTATTCAAGGAAGGTATTGTAATTAAATGACACTTGATATCATGAGTTTATTCCCAGCACATAAAAAAATACATTCTTTCCGTTTATTTGCGAGAGAGAGCAACGTACAGTTCTCCGTGTGTGAATATTGCTGTTTGGAGTTGAAGTCCAACGTGGTCAAACGACTGACCCTGCGACATGTTGATTGTAATTCCATATGCCGGAATCACTGGAAATTGTCGTCGTCGCAAGATGAAAGGGAGCGTTGTCTCAGTTGGAGCCAAATCAGAAATGAATCTCGCTTTAATGAAATTTCTTGAAAGCAGTTGAATAACGGCATTTTAAAATTTAAGTGACTGTTACTCCATCTCAAAGGGTTTCTGAGTCTGTGAGTAAGTGACAAGGGCTTTTATTATATAGATTATGGTCATTTCTCTAATGCACTATATATAATGCGGTCACCTCTGGTTTCTCAAATGACTACTCACTAATCCACGAGTCCCATAAAATTAAGCATTAAAAGTGCTAAGAAATTAAAAAGTCGCATTGTTGAACAGTACTATACAATTGTTCCACCATGCAATCAACATATTCCGTACGTGAACACGACCGGTACTTGTGAATTTTGACTCTGATAAACGGGCTGTGGTTAGTTGACTCTCTGTCAGGCACGTGCGGTAACTTTGGACGCGGACTCGCAGACCCACCTTAGGTGAGAAACAGAAATACAATAGTCATGGAATCACAACTGTTACTCTTACTCCTGGGGCCCTTGAAAACCAAGTAGGTCTTTGGCCTCGCCAACAAGCCGTCTCCAAGCCCTTCTGTCCTCTGCCATCTCCAATTCTGCTCCCATCTATCTTAAATATTTCTCTACTTGTCCTTTCCACCTCAATCTTGGTCTCCCGGGTGGTCTCCTTCCTTGAAGTCTTCCTTCCCATGCTCTTATCATCGAGTTTTCATCCCTCCGCAGCACATGGTCCAGCCATCTTAGTCTCTTGCTTCTGACTACTGCGACAATGTCTGGCCTGTTATACAGCTCTCTTATTTCTCTGTTTCTTTTTATTCACCATTTGTCTCCTTCTAGGGTAGGGCCAAATATTCTTCTTGATATTATATTTTCAAAAGTAATTAGTTTCTTTTGCGACTCCTTTGTAAGGGTCCAAACCTCCGAGCCATATAACAATACTGGCTGTACTGGCGTTTTATATATTCGTATTTTAGTGCCCCTCGACAGAAGTTTACTTTTAAAAAGCTTAATTAGACTCCAGTATGTTCTGCCTGCTGCTGTTATTCTTTTTAAAATTTCAGTCCCCTTCTTTTTGTCCCGTGTTAAGGTTACTCCTAAACACCTGAATTGGTTTGTTTTTTTAAACTTATTATTCATGACTGCTATATTTTCTTCCTGTTCTTCAAGCCTGCTAATCTTAATGAAATTTGTCTTGCTTTCATTAGCGTGCAGACCAACTTTGGCCACTTCTTTTAGGAGTACATTAGTTAGTCTTATCAGGTATACTTTGTTTTCTGTTATAATGGCTACATCGTCCACAAAGGCTAACAGGTTAATTTTCTCTGTAAAGTAAGCTCCTCCTAGGGAATCTCTCGTTTTCTTTAGTGGTTCTTCTATTGCCATGTTGAATAGTCGAGGAGAAAGTCCATCCCCTTGCCTAACTCCAGAATATACATAAATATAAAGAAAGAAAGTATATAAAGAAAGTATCTAAACTTACAGGTCAAAAATGACACACGATCAATGGGACACTCTGTTTGTCAAATATATCAGCGTATTCTTGGTCAACGTTTACTCATACTTTGGAGTTACTCACACATACCTTTGTCAAGTTAGTTTCTTAGGTATATTATAATGTTCCATTAACTTACAGAGCATTTTCCTGTGTATGCTGTCATAAGCTTTACTGAGGTCGACAAATATATATTGAATTCCCAATACTTTGAAGCCAGCTCCTTCATGATAAACTTTTGGTCGATTGTTGATCTGTCTTTCATAAAACCTGCTTTGTGGTCTCCTATAATACGTTTGGCCTTCGGTTCGAGTCTATTTAATAACACTTTGGATAGTATTTTGTTAGAGGTGTTACTAAAGATATCCCTCTATTGCTTTTCATTTTTTTCACAAGAATCAAAAGCCAAAGGGAATATTTACTTCTTTCCAAACGTAGTATCGGGAGACGTTATACTTTTGGACCACATTGACGGATTAATTGAATTAATTTTCAAACATTTAATTAATTTTATCGGAACTAGCCATGTTCAAGGAACATCTTCGTTTCTTGAAAATAAATTAAAGGATAAAATTAATATGTACCTTGGAAATGTCATTTAGCACCAAAATCATTGCCGGATTAACCAATAAAATTCATGAAGAAAACCTTTTTATGTTATCTCAACATGATTATCTCTCATACTAATGAAAAACCAACGGCTCTTCTTTTTCCTGTACTTACTGCTTGGTAAATTTAGCACTGAATTAAAAAAATATTTTATACTTCTCCTCGATTACCGTTCTAATTACTTACTTCTGTACTTGCCTGTCGAGTTCTGATGATGAAGTTTCACATTCTCCGGTATTTTATTAGAGAGGCATAAAAATTGAAAATCTTGTATTATGAAGTCTTTGCGTTATGAATCTTTGTTATTGATTCCTGTGGAACATTGTCTTGTGAAACTAGGAACTCTCCAATGTTAGCAGCCCTTAAGGCAATTTAGTCGAGGCACTTAATTGCGCAGTTTGATGCACAGAAATTGCGAGAATACGGGCACGGCATTAGAGCAGAGGCTATTTTCCTGTCTTTTCATTCATGCATTTCCGCAGTCACCCTATCAAGTCCTCTGTTTTCACGACGCAATTTTCACTGCACATCCGTCCATACTGGGCAACAAAGTGCTTCGTGTAAAATGGCATTTAGACAACTCTAAAAAAAATTATTGAGAAACTCAACGTTTTTGTTTTTATTGATTTTTCTTCATCCCAAACCTCTTCCACTGATTCTGAACACCTTCCCTGATGAACTCGTGCTTTGATTATTGGTGATATTTTCCCTTTGTAAATAAGTACCCAACCTAATTCGAATTTATTCTCGTAAAAATAACTGCATTAACCAGAAAAACCTTTTTTGGATGATTTGTTTAAAAAATTCCAAATTTTCCTTTCAAATACAGTTAGAATCAAATATTTAAGCAGATGTCAACATAATGTTGCATTCACACGGTTACGCCACTATGACTAAGTGAAGCACAGTGTGTTTATCAATTATTTTCTACTTTATCTTTAAAATTCAATTTTAGTCAGACATTTTACCCCTTTTTTTAATAGGGAAGGGATTATTTCGTTTACAATCAAATAAGATAGACTAGAAAGGATAATGGTTGGTGACAAATATTTATTAAAAAATGTAAAAAAAACAAATGTTACACCAGCATATGTACATCTTGGAGACTATTTGTTGTTAAAGCACACATATAATGGTATTCTGACAATCACTATGTGTTCCGTCAGACAACTGATAAAGACAAACAAAGTTGCCTGGGAAGTAGTAAGAGAAATCATGAAATAAGTTTAATTGGATTTGCCACAACTGTTTAAAAATTTTATAAATAAAAGCAATCGCAAACTGATACACTTCATACAAGTACTTTGTTCTTGTTAGTACGAAAAGCCAATACAGCTTTAATTTTGAGCAATTTTATTTACAAATCAGTTCTTTTATTACTTTCTTTAAGTTGGTTTTCTTTGAACTATCATGAACATTGTCACTGAGCTATGACCATCGAAACACATGAATTCTCTCTCGATCACACTGAAGGGGGGCTCAACGTGATAATTGTTTTGGTTATCGAAAGGTGATACCACAGGGAAAAGATGATTCTTTTTCTGATTCATCTTCAGCGAATCAGATGTTCCAAACAGTATTGCATTTGGCACAGTTTGGTGAAAATGGGGCAACTCTGAACGTGAAGCATGATCTAAATGGGCAATCCAATAGAGAATCTATCTCTGAACCTGAGGGGAATTGCTTGAAATACTCGCTTAACTCACTCAGCATCACTCGATTTGAATGGAATTTTGATTAGTGGTATATTATAAGCATGAAAAAGAGTATGAGATGGGAAAAAGGATGCATTTTTTTCACTAAACACATTCTCGTGCGTGGCGAAAAGGAACTTGACAGCAGATCCTTTTCTAGCACATCAGATGAATATGAGTAAAAAGTCATTCAAGTCTTTTCATGTTTATTTTTGGGCGATCAGTTCCTCGGGACTGATGGTGTCACCTTAGATGCCTTGTTTGTCTTCCCGAAGTGAGTCTCGGCCTCCGCTTCGAAGCCTTCGTAGTCGAAGTTCTCGCCGTTATCGTAGTATGCATAGTCGTATTCGCCGTCCTTTGGTTGTGGCTCACCCTGCTGTGGTGGAATCTCGGGCTGATTGTTGCTCCTAGCCGGGACGTTGGCGTTGTTGCCATTGTTCTGAGGCCGAGGTGTGGTCACCGCATTACGATTGACGAAGCCATTGTTTACCCTGATGCTTGCTCCTGCTGGCGTGCCTGAGTTGCTGGGGATGGGGTTAGAATAGGTGTTGCCAGATTGATAGTTGTTGTTTCCTCTGGTTGTGGGAGCGGCCGCAGTGCTTGTTGAGAATCCAGCGTTCGTCCTGTCATTCTGAGGGAATCTGAATGAGGATCTCGTGGTGACTGGAGCCGTGGTCTCCGTATTCACTGCCTGTGCCCTGTTGTTTCCCCTGTTAATTGTTTGGTAGGATGCGGGTGCCTGCGTTGAGCTGAAGTAGGTTTTGGTGTAGTTTGCTTGAGCCTTGTTGTTGAAGCGACGGAAGGAATTGCTGTTCTGGAATTCATCGCTGGATCCAAAGTTGGCGCTCTGGGCGGTATTCAGCGACTCTTTGTCATCATCAGCTGATGCTTGGTAGGGTGGAGGGGTCTGGAATGTCCTCCTGTTGTTGAAAGGTTGCCTTCTGCTTGTGGGGGCGAAGGCTGTGGATGGGAAAGACCTTGGCTCGGTTGTGGTTGAGGGAAAGTTGTTGTAATTGTTACGCTGGAAGTTGTTTGTGCGGAAAGAGTTGAAGTCTGAGCCTGTCTGTGGCGCCAGAGTCGTTGTAGTCGGTGAGTTGTAGTTGTTATTGAAGTTTGCCGTGTACGGGTTGTAATTGGTGGACTTCGAGGTGACTGGTGAGTAGGTCGTGGGAGCTACGTTTCCGTTGTTATTGTAGTTGTTGTTGTTGGCGAAGGAGTTGTAATTGTTGCCCTTGGAAGTGGGAGGGGAATAAGTCGTCGGCGTTGGGTTAGCGTTGTCATAGTTCTTGTTGGCATTCCTGTTGTTGAAGTTATAATTGTTGTAGTTGTTCTGGCTCGATGAGGGGGAGAATGTTGTGGGAAGTGGGCTTCTGTCATCGTTGCCGAAGGTATTTGCGTTCTGAGGAGCGGCTGTGGAAGCAATGATCGGCCTGCTGGGGGGCTTTTGGTAGTTCTGAAAGTTACCGGAGAAGGATGGTGGGGGAGGGGCAAGAGTGGTTGAAGGACTGTAGCCGAAGGTTGTCGCGGCGGCGGCGGTTGATGGGTTCTTGTAATCTCTCTGCTGCTGGAAGTTGTAGTTATTTGGCTGCTGAGTTTGACCGGTTCCCCTATAATCGTTGCTGATTTTTTTGGTGTTGGCCGTGGGCTCCGGAGCGGCGACTGTGGTCGAGACGTAGTTGTTCCTGTTGTTTCCCCTGGGGAACCCGTCGTAGTTAGTGGATCCGCGGAAGTTGTTGTTGTAGTTGTTTCTGTAGCTCGTCGTTGCCGAGGTAGCCTCTGGGGTGGGTACGGGTGTGGTGGAGCTGATGTAAACCCTGCTGCTGCTGTAAGCGTTCTCGCCCTTGGTTGAGGGCCCGTTGTAAGCGTCGTCCTTTCCGCGGGTGCGGGAGAACTTGCGGAGCGCCACCTTCTTGGGGCCGGTGCGCCTCTTAGGTGCGTCTTCGTAACTCTCCTGCTCCACCTCCGGCTCGGCGGCCTGGCGGTTGGCGTTTTGGAGGCGGCGGTCTCCTGTGGCGCTGCGGATTAGGGCCTCGTCTTCGGCGGCGTTGTTCGTCTCGAAGCTGTTCCTCGGACCGGTCCTTCGGTTGGAGTAGTATCCGGTGCCGGCGGTGCGGGGCTTGTTCGCCAGAGGAGCGCGGGGCGTCGATGGTCCAAGCGCAATGATTGGAGAGGGCGACGCAACGATCTGAAAAGGACAAAAGCGTGTGTTTTTAGGCTTTTTCTGCCTTATATTTAGATGACATATTTGCTGACTTCCATCTATTGGTTCTCGCTGAATGCGCGAATACTTTAAAGGTGCCGATGCATTGGCTGGAAGTTTTATGCGTAGGAATATTCATTTCCTAATTTTAATTACTAAATTACTAAATTTAATTACTGATTAAATTACTAAATAATTACTTTCTAATTGCAAGCTATGTTTAATATTTTTTACCTTTCAATTCCGAAATGTATGATATTTGTGTGCAATTAATCTTTGTAGAGTTTCTATTTAAAAATGTAAGCATTAAAAACTGCACTAAAATAGCTTCGGCAATCCTAGCGAACCATAACAGGAATTTATTGGCATTGAAATGGTTAATTATATCTTTCAGACCCTTCATGTACATTTCGAAACTCTATATATACTTTTTATTCTGCAAGGCGTTGGATACGATGAGATCCAAACATAGTTAGGGCACAGGCCATTAGTGAGGTTAAGTTTAGAGGTGCATCAGAATTGTGTCAATGGCACAAATTATCACGTTGAACCAATATTAAAAAAACTCGTAAAAGGATAAAATTGGCGACTATTACTTTTACTGCCTTATGGCTTTACTGCCTTACTGGCTTTCTATTAGGAAAGTAATGAGGATATCGTGAAGGAGATGGTTAAAATAGAAATAAATTTTAAATGTTTTGGTTTGATTTATTGAAATAAAACTTTTTTATGTCCTGGAAATATTATATCCTACTCATGACGAGAAGAGCCTAAAATAGGTTGACATTTATAATCTGAAAACGGTGGAATGTGATCAATCCTAGTAAATGAGGTGGGTTAATAGCATGGGTGGGCTAGTAAAGCATCATGTTTGACATACATTTTGCCCCTAATGAAGAAAGCATATGGTACCTAAAGCAAGCAAGGATGTAGTCGAGGCCATTTTAGAAGATGACACTAAAACATGAGCGGTTTGTTTCTTCTATGAAGTCCACATTGTAAATATACCATACATATATTTGTTAAAACTCCAATTTTTCTCTCTTTCAAGCTATCTTTCGTTATCTAAAAAAATCGAAGTCTATGTCACTATCACTACCGGATGAATTTTGCCTCTGGTTCTTCAAATCTAATACCATTTACTATCGCTATTTTCTAATAAGAAATATTTGGTCAGTCAGCGTCATTAAAAACTTTCTTACACACGCGGCATTTTTTTTACCTCAGTGAGTCTCTGATCGACGTTGCCCGAGCTTCCAATTCTGTAGAGATCGAATGAATTTCCGTAATAAACGGCAGCTGCTTCACAGTCGATGTCGAACCAATTGGCACAGATTCTGTTCTCCTGGTCGAACATTGTGTCATTGGGGCACAGGAAACGGTAATCTTGAACCTGGCGAAATGGAAAAAAATGAGAGATTTTTGTTAAAATTGATACTGAGATAAGTTTTTAAATTTTAATAAAATGTTTTATTCTGTTCTTAATTGCTGTATTGATACTTCACTACTGCATATCCTGCGTTTATTTCTTTTCCAGAGAACACATTATGTTTGGCAACAATTATTTGTCCATTCTACTTTAAAAATTCATACTAAATGCAGGCAGATATAATGGAAAAAGATACATGATTGGTCAAGTTTTGTCTTTATCCTTAACAAACATTATTAAACTACTCGGGAAGAGCAAGGGCAGTGGAAACTTACGTCATTTCCGGGCATTCGGACGCAGACGTGGAACATCTGACAGTCGGCCTCTGGGTCCGCATAGTAACCACCAACTATTTTATCACTGCAGTCGAAACTGGTCTCTGGCATATCATCGAGGCTGTAATTTGGTGGTCGTCGCTGTGCTGTTACTTGACCTATGAAGAGGACCGCTAGGGCCACTGTAAATAATGAATCAACGTTTTAGGAAATCGTCTTCAAATTTTAGTTCATATTTATGTTCCCATCGTTGAACATCACTAGTGGAAACTAAATCCACCACTATTTGATTCCATGTACAGAAAATATGCAATTTTTGAGGATATCATGGAGTCCAATTGTAGAATATTTACGTTGGTTCATAAAATTTGAGTACTAAGGACCAAATCCATATTAAATTCACTGTAATTGCGACTTTTTTGTCAAATTACTGTCACATATTGTTTTCACATTCGTTTTTCCATGCATGCATTCATTTTTATTATATTAACTTCAACATGTTGCTCAGTGCTTCAAGAAACGATGGAAACTTTGATTTCATAAAACTTCACTCCCGTGTAGCGCTGGAAAAGAATGAAAGTTACTCGTTTCTTAAAAGAATGGGGTTTAGGAATAACCTACCCAAAAGTTTTGTAGAGGACATGATCAATCCTCTTGAAGGTCTTTTATCTCAATAAAAGCTGTCAGCAGTAAGTTCGCTGGAACGAATCTGGAAAGATAAAGGTAGAAAGGGTTTTTAGATATTTTATATTCCTTTTTCCAACCATTTTGAAATTGATTTATTGGATTTACGAATATTTTCACAACATTTATCGGCCCACAGACCCAGCTCATTATCTATTCACATACGTCAAACCCTTCAGAAATATATTAACATCCCACAAAAACAATACCAGCAAAAGTTTAGAGCAGTTCACTGCTACTACCTTACTTCAACATAATAACACAGAATGTTCCCAGAACATCATTCCTCAAATATATAGTTCCCTTTTTTGATGAGCACATCACTAAATTCAACAGTTTAAAGAATGTAAATGAAGATAATATCGAAAACGTTGTATTCCAATTCGAGGCTTGCTGATCGAAACTTTGACGTATTCATCATTCAATGGTGAATTTCCCTCGCAATGCACATGCGCATATTAACATGAATATTTTATTAAGCTGATATAAATGGAAAATAAAAACGAACTTCATCACGAATAAAATGAGAAGAGACACTTGGTTTATGATTACTCAATCTTGATTTTTCTCCCCCAGGGCTCGAAAAGTTGACTCATGGTACTCGGAGAATAAAGTAAGTTTAAATAATAAAAATTTTAAAAGTAAATTACGAACGTGAATTCCTTAGAAGGAATAAAGTTTTAAACACAATTTTAGAAAAGGAATAGCATTTTTGCACATTCATTTCTTCATTTATCCGTAATTTCATCAAGTCACTGAGTCCTCAAAACAATCACACGCTAGGGATGATTACTCATCATGACTGATGACGGAAAAGATAACGTATTCGGCAAATGTCGACGGACAAGTTGCTCAACTTGATGTCGAGATAAAGGGTCTACCCCATCAAAACGGTACCTAATGATGATGAAAAATGTGTTGGGAAAGAACGGGAAGAATAAAATCAGAAAATTAACTGCAGTGAAGGAACAGGTACCTACTTAGAGCTTCGTGATATTTCGAATGATTATTGTTTGCAGCGTCCACACCCTAAAGTAACGAAAGCTAAGAGAGCTGAACGACAAATTCCTCCCACGGTCGTGACTCTAAGTCCTTCTATAATCGCCGAGTTTCTAAAAATGTATGGGTGAACTCATCCCGTCAGACAATGTCACCACGGAATAGGAGGTGTCTGCCGTAAACATTCAGAATTTTACTGTGATGATAGAAGTGATAATTTAATGATATCATGACGCCTAATAAGTTTATTAAAACAATAAGAATTTTATGATTGATAGGAACCCATATTTGAGGGATGAGCATATAATTGAGGTTTTCCACTGATGTGACACGCTCTAACGAGTGCTAAGAATGCGACAGCCTAGATTTTTTAAATTTTACTATAGGTTCCATTACTATTCACATATGCAACTAAAAGGCTTCAAAATGTTTGGTTTCGTGACCACGGCCATTCGCTATTTAAAAGAAGACTTTTTGTATTTTAATTTCTCAATTTCTATGCATTATCATTGATTTAACGGTATGAGTGACCAATTTCTCAAGTTAATGGAGCTTTATTTCTTCTTCATGCATTTGCAATTTGAATCACATTCCTCATTGATTATTTTGAATAATAAAAAGCTTTCCAGAAATATTTTACATCTGTTTTCGATCAGGTTGTTACAAAACCAAAAGCTAATCAAAGTTTGATCTGGACATTTTTTTGTTGCCAAAAAGGCTAAGTAAAGTTAGAAATTTCGTAGGAAGTCATTCCTCGAGGAATGCTTCATGACTGTCACAGGCATAAAGTAAAAGTTTCTTCGTGGAATCGCTTTGTTCTCAGAATTTATTGACCTCCACTCATTGCGTGGAGAAGTGCTTTTATCAAGGGGGCATGCATAGAGCTTTTAAGGAAGATGATAAAAAGGCGGAATGTGTGCCAGGGCACTGAGTCTCGGGGTCATCAAGACGTTATGAAATCCCGCACACGAGTTCACATTCTACTCGGCGAAGAATGAGGACAGGGAAGTGAACCGGAGGTGAAGAGGAGCCCCGGTGAGGACCACTTGACACGCGCACGCTGCAGGGACAGACAGACAGAGAGAGAGAGTAAAAGAGCACCGTCTAGCGAGTGAGGAAGGGAGAACAAAATAAGAGACCGTCTCTTTGCCCTGCACGGCCCGCCTCACAAAACAACAACATCATCCCGACTACAGCCTCACTCTCCTCCTCCCTCTCTCCATTCACGCTTCTCCTTCGTGTCACACTCCCTGCGTCCACCCCCTTACCCATATCAAGCCGTCACTCCTCGTCCCTCCCTTACCCCCACCCTCCCCCCCCCGCCCCCAACCCGCGCAACTTTCTCCTGAGACAACGGGGCACGAGCATCTTGAAGAGGTTAGAGGGAGGAAGTGGGGATCGGGTCAATGAGGTGGCTGCATTTAATGGTTTATCATCCCAAAGGCTCTGGTCCGAATCCCGTCAATGGAGAGGAGATTCTTCTTCATAATGACACATGATGAGTTGAAACCTTGGTCGGTTAAATGACATAATTGTGAAAATAGTACACGGTTAATGTAATTTTTCATCTCGAGCGTAGAGATTTACTGTGGAATCTCGAACCTTAGTTGAGTGATGTGTAGAGGATACTTCAGGTTTAGAACTCCGTCCGTCCGAGACGTTCAATTGTGGATCCCTTGGCGCCTTTCGTTGAGAGTAGCTGACGCTGAGACCGGTTTTTTTCGCCCTTATTCTATTCGGCAAATAAATCCTTTCTGTCGAATCCCGATCTCTACTTGAGTGTTAAGTGGAGAACACTTCAACTGCAGTAATGCCGTCCGTCAGGTGGGATGTTAATCTATGGAGCTCTTGGAGCTTTTCGTTAAGAATAGGCTTAACGTCGATGTTCGGTTTCTCTCCACCATTCCTCCATTCCTCAAGCATATCTTCCCTCAACAATCAACCCAACTATCCTCAATGGCCCTTAGTAAATAAAAATAAATAAATATATAAAATCTTAAGAAATTTACCATACAAAAACCATCAATTATAGGGTTTGCTCTCATCTAAATTGTGTTTTTATATGATAAGTTTATATTATATTCAAGAGCGAATGTAACAAAGCTCGGCTCGAGGTCCCCACTTGCGCGGGGCCCCGGTTGTCGATTGTCCAACTTTAGGGACAATATTGCTCGCGGCGATGACTCTTGGATCTTCCGGAGCCAACGGGCCAACTTCGACCACTTTCCCTTTCCGGGACGCAAGGTTCATGATCTCACGGTGAGAGAGCTCTCGTCCTCGTGTCTACCCATCCTAGCTTATTCCATCCTCACTCCATAACCCTTTCCTCCCCCTGCCTGTCTCTTTATTTTCGGCCGGGCTCGAGAACGTTGATGGGTGCCATCAAGCTGTGCCCATTATGTCCCTAATATATGTTGATACACCTTTCAGGCCCCTCCTCATCAACCCCCCTCTTCTCGAGAGAGAAGAGGAGGAAATGAGCTTGCGGAAGATGATTTGCCTTGACGAGGGAAACTGGGGAGTGGGCGTCTGTGAAAATGTTTAGCCTCGCATGGTAATTCCTGGGGGGTAAGGAAAATACCTCTGAGAAGCAAAGTTTTAGCGCTAAGGACAACTCTATTAAACTTAATCTTGTGAAGTAATCTACCTATTAACCGAAAGAAATCATAGGTATACCAACAGTTGGTGAAAGGAGGGAGGGTAAAGGGAAATTATTACCTTTAGGAAAAATCTCAGTACTTGTTCAAATAGCCCTAAAAATATCGTCCTTATTTTGGTTTTCAATTGAAAATATGATGGCTGTTGGCTGGAGAACATCTTGAGAGTTTATGATATGCTGAAAATGGTGATGGGAGAATATATAATAAGTATGGGAAGGGGAGGAAAAGAATGTGAGTTTTGGATGTTGCGAAAGGAGGCAAGAGATATTCAGAGTTTAAAGGGATTAAAGTATATGTTTATAGTTGCGATACATTAGAAAAGACTACACGAAGAATCTGAAATAACAGGCAGAACTGTCCATACATATACCATTTATTTGGCGGAATACCTACGACAATGACATCGGCAAGGGTCGGTTTTGTTGGATCGTTTCTTATCCTGTTTCCTATCTTACCGCGTCTCCTAGCTTACTTTATTCATTGAGAATACTTATGGAAAAATAATTTTTTTGAATTAGACACTGCAAGCAAACTTTGTTACCTACTTTGTAGGTAACCAACGCGTCTCTTTAAGAATCGGCATCCTATTTGCAACTCTTGGAACTAATGTCTTTCGTTATTGATTTCCGTCTCCCATTTCTCTGATTAAAATCCCTATCATTCGAGAAGAAATTTGCCAATGGACACTTTATTTTTCATTCGTAAATTACATCCTCCAAGTTGGAAGTTTGCGTCCTTCCATTTTCACAGTCTTCGTCGAGACCCCTTGTCGTGATTGAAAACCCCACCTTTGGGGGAATGGAAGGAGGGGGGAGGGGTTAGAAAGACGTCATTGTGGAGGGGTACAAAAAGCAGCAGGGTTTAAGAAAAGGGTTTGGAGCATTACTTGGAGAAGGATCGATGGAGAGGCTTTGCGAGGCGTCGAAGAAGAGTGGAAACACGGCTTTCCACAGTTTGAACAAGTTTCCGCGACACGCAATCACACGCCGATGTGTCCCTGACGACTCCAAAATCCCCCCCCCAAAAAAAAGGGTCTAATTTTCTTTTCGGATCCGAGCGTGTGGGGTGTGTCGGCTGGTGTGTGAGCGAGGAAACATTTCGGAGCACGAATAAAGAAACTCGGTCCTTCCGATTCTGTGTCGTGCGACAACGGAGATCCAGGAAAGCGAAAAGGAAATCAATTTGGAGAAAATAAATTTCCCACAACACTTCCTTTCATTCTGCACGCATAGAGTCTCGCCCTTAGGTGATTTTTAGGTCTTACCTGACGCCTCCTACTATTCTCGTTCGAACGGTTCAGTCTTATTTGTCTACCCACACATATTCAGAGTTTAAAACTTAAGGGCCGGTTTGAATTGTGCATAACTTATAATGCACCCTCGTAGATTTCTGCAGCGTCGAAGCAAATTTTCCTCCATTCTCGTTTTTTAAGCGTTTGTTGTTTTTTCAAGGAAACAGTTTTGCCTGTATGGCGTTTGCTTACTGGCATATTAAAGGTCAAAGTGACCTGAAGACGCCCATTGTCTCAAAACCCTAGAATGGAAGAACATTGCTAAAAACGCTTGGACTACCATATGCCATAGATAGAAAGCATTTTTTGCCATATTTATATTTTGCCATTTTATATTTGCCATAATTTACCATAAATAGAAAGCGTTCATAATGCATAATACAAAAGATGATTTTCGTTCATCTCGTAAACTAAGTCGTCAAGTTTGACAATCAAGAAAAATAGTGACTTCTTCAAGAGGCTCAAACAGGAGAATGAAGTGAAAAGTGCAAATCTACAAATCTTTCTGGGCAAAAATGCGCCATTATCAATGAAAAAGTGATATGCAGAATTGATAACACAAATCATTCAACGTGAGGTCGATTCTAAATTAGATGGTTCGCAAGCAACCACAATCGCACAACCAAATGGCACGCAAATTAAAAAATTCCGAGATAAAATCCGACTCATGGAGTGTAATCGAAACCAGTCCTCGACACAAGACGTTACAGAGTAAAAATTCAATTGGTCAACCCAAGGAATGTGAGAAATATTTTTATTTCTTGATTTGGAGACGCGGATATTTGCATCCTGAACTAAAGTTACGCTTTTTTAACCCATACTAAGATAAAAGGCAATTATATTTTTTCACAAACTTTTTACGGTCTAGTTTTTAAACAATTTAGACGAAAGGTTTATATCGTTTGTATCTGTTGATGCCGTAAGACGGCGAAAGGCGTCGCAGCAACTGAAAAACTCTGAAAAGGTACAATTTTCTTCTTTCTTTAACAAATTAATAAGTAATTCCACGAAGTGAAGGCCGAAATCGTGGATTGTATGATGTTATTATGTCCTTAAGTTCACCGTGACCCGACTTTAAATCTCTCTCTTCCCCTTCTTCTTTCCCCTCCTTTTGTACCGCTGCTACTTTTCCGGTCGAACAGGAGAATGGAGCTCTCAAAATTAAACGGGGAACGCCGTAAAGTTCTGCCAACCCCCATCCTTCCACCACTCCTCTCCGGTCCCGGTCACATCATTTCATTCGCTTCGCAAAACACACAAGAAACAGGTGTTCCCTCATAAGTAATTGTTTCCAATTTGGAGGTTTGACAAAAACGACTGTCACTCCCACGCCGCACACCTTCATTCTCCCACCCACCCCCCAGAAGAGGTGAGGGAGAGGGTCGGGAGGGAGGAAGGTGCCGGGGTCCCGGATCTTTTTTTCTCCCGGGGGAAATGACGGAGGGGCGGCTGGTTTCTAAGGTTGGAGTGAGGGAGAAATGGAAAAAGGTTAGCCTCCGGCCCTAACGCCGCTCTTACACACACACAAACACCCTTCGTTCCTTTATCTCGTCCCGTGGATCGAAGGAAGGCCGTTACGTCAGTTCGCCTAGGTCGGATTTGACGTAGTTCCTCGGGCTGGCTGTGTTCTCATGCGGTCGAAGCGGGTATGACACCCTCTATTATTGATTCCAGAAGTACCTGCCCCCAACTCTTCGTTGAGTCTTGCAAGGGTGAAGTCTATTCCCATGCCTTGAGATATTCTCTCCGCACAAAGAAGGGCATTGTGAGAAATAAAATACAAACCCCATCGAAGTTGGAATACTCGGTTTCAAAGAAGAGAGGGAAAATAGTGTCTCCAGCCGTAACCGTTCGTCATTACACACTGGCTTCATTATTGGATCGACTATTGTACTAGGCACTTCATTATTTATTTGTCAGATCTCTTTATCTCTCTCTATCTCTTGGTCATCGAGGAAATTCGTCTTCGGAGTGAATAGAGTGTTGTTTAGTGTACATATATGTAATTTATGTTTAATTGAAATAATGAGATGGAAAAATTTCTATCCTTCCTTCACTTTAACTAGAATTTTGAGCCCGCCGTGGTAGCGATTGGTGGTAATTCGCCTTCATGGCAGCCCAAAGGCTGCGGGTTCGTATCCCGCTTCGAGAAAGGACTTTGAATTTCGATTTTTTAGATTAGATGCTACATATAACTTTTATGCGGTTAGAGAATCTAAAATCCAGGACTACTTCTTTTTAGCTGCGTGTACTTAAAACTGTATTTTTCCTTTTGCGCCAACTTGATGGATTATGGCACTTAATTCCTAAGGGGAAGAATATCAAAATGCTCCCATAATTACTGATTAGCGCCCACAAAAGTAATGGGTTGGGAAAAATTTGTTCTTGATTCCATTCCTGCAATTATTCCATCAAGGTGGAAAGATTCCCAGCTTATGCGTAAGTGGTGAAATTATGAATTGAAGTACGAGACGCCATTGTACGTAATGATACGGGAACTACGAAAGAATGAGCCTGATTTTGTAATTTTACTCGCGATTGCCATATCGGATACCGTGACAACGACGGGAAGCATAGGAGGCGTAGCAGTCAAAGCCACGAAATGTAAGTACATGCCTCCACTTGTCCTGAAAAAAAATGGATAATATCCGCGGAAAAAGGAGATTAAAATTTTCCATTTTCACTCACTCTCACGTGGCTTGTTCACATCAAACAATAAATTTCTTTCTCCGGTGGAATGCGAATGAGTAACGAATGAATATGGAACGGACTCTTGATAGCGAGCGACGGTTAGAAATTTTACATGGTTGGAAATACATCCTGCTCGAGACCCAAAATTCAAAAGGTTGAAGGATCCACGAAATTGAATTAATATACCTACACTCCCATCTCACGTACCGCGTGAGAGAACGCTCGGAATGTCGCGCATGGTTATCCGTGATTGATGCGACGCCGCGCTGCTTAAAAGATGGCGGGGGAAAAGAGAGAAAGAGAGAGAATGAAAATAAAATAGAATCGGCCCGGTGAAAGTCATTTATGACCTAAGATTAGAAAGGGCCCGCCGCCGGTGCGTGTTCCGCATAAACAAGAGAAGAGAGACAGGGAAAGCACTCGAGTATTGCGATCGGGAAGAAACTCCCACTTTTACGAACAAAAAGAAGACGAGCGAAAAAAATGCGGGGAGAGGAGACGAATAATAACGGCACCCGTTGATCGAAGCGAGGCGGCGCGGCGGCGGCGTCATTCAGCCTTCCGGCGTCATCGCCGTTAAAACACCGTCAAAACGACCGAGTTCATCCCGATTAGGTAAGTAAGTCCCGCTCGGCTCCGTAAATGAAAGCCATAAAGTGTCTTCGAGAGAGAAAGTCGTGAGGGGGCTGCTGTTGGATGAAATAAGAGGATAGACAGAGCCGAACGGAACGACGGCACTCGAGTGTAGTGAAGCCATTGCAACCGCGCCATTGACTACGTTTGGTCGACCAGTTAGTTATGCGGTGAACGCAACGAAAAGAAGGACCTTTTCGGAAGAGATAGAGTCGTAAGATGATAACTGATCCCAGAAAGTGTAAAGTTCTACCCTCATTAATTCTGATATTTGGAATTAGACATGTTCTTTTAGCAATCGACGTTCTATTAAAATGTTTGTTGACAAAATTGAATTGTTGTACATACCAGGTAATGCAGCGGTCTGAATCACTGAAGTAATAACCATAAGTTAACTTACTTCACTAGTGCAAATAACTAAAGGCGTAACCATTTCCTTCCATCTTCGTCTTGTGTATCACCTGTATTTCACATCCTACAACGCACTTATATCGATACAAAAAGAGACTGGGAAAATAATGTTTGCTTTTTCTTTCCATTCAGAGCGTCGCTCAAGGGTACAGTAGTTCTTCCCCTCTATGGCCTTGGCTACATTATATGCCCAAAAAACGCGGTCACATTGATACCTAATTGATTCAGACACTCTTCAAAATGGATTCTTCCCTTCGGAGGGAACATTTAGGAATCTATGCCCCCCCAACTTAACTTAAATGTACCAACATACATACCCATGCATATTATGCCATTTCCTTTCAAAGTAGGCAAATATAGAGGACTTGTTTATTTCTAATCCATCGAGAAAACTGGATCTTTTTAAATAATATCCCCCATTATGCCCTATCCTTACATACCTCTCTCGCTTCTCTTGCACTTGTGCATTGCTTAATACACGCTCTCCTATTCTCAAGACTCCTACTATTCATCCTCCTTAGTCTCTCCCACGCTTAACCTTAAATACTTCTAAAAAACAGAGCTTCATGTATTATCCACCGTCAGTCAACCTGAGTGCAAGAGCCATGTTGACCTAACAACGTTGCGCAGTAATGCAGGCTTCACCATTGTGCCCCGAGACGCCACCTATTTTCTAACTCAATCTGCGGTCGAGGGAACCGGATTTGGAGTGCTGAGCAAACAGGAGCAGGAGTTGACCGTTCTTCAAAACTGAGGACTTCGCGTTCCAAAAAATCCCATCCTGACAAGCGATCCGGACTCTTTTTATTTCTTTCCTCCTCCATTCTCTCCGCACTAACTCTTTCCGCTGAGTTTCAGGTTTCGTGAGCCAGGGAGCGTGGGGTCGGTAGTGATTTTTTCTCCATTTTCCTCTCTCCAACCTCGTATAATCTCACTCTGGCCCACCGTTTTCCCCCGCACCGCGCGTGGGGCCCGATCTGATACACCACCTCCCCGCTTCTTTCCGAGGCTGCGGAAGGCTAAACTCATTGAGACAATCGCCTTGTGATCTAAGTGTGACAGAAAGTGGGAGTGGGTGGTTGTATAAGTGGGAGGTGGAAAAGGGGGACGTAGAGGGGGCGGAGAGAGGATTGGGAGGATAACGGGGATAAAGGGATAAGAGCTCATCGACGTCACCTCACCCCAGAAAACAAACGAGCGGCGTGAACCGCACCCATCGTTCGGAATACCGTCGTCGGTGGTGTCTCCACTCTTTCCGAACCCCCTCCACCACGAGCGACCTTTCCCAGTGATGTTCCCAGCCCTTATGGTTGGTATGTCGCCATCCCAGAGAGAGAGAGAGCCCCTATCCCTTCCTTACCCCCATTCCCCCAAGGGGGGAGGGCCCCCGAAGGGACCCGCAGTGTCTGTCGCCCACGCGACGCCTTTGTTCTTAAGGTGGGCTCACGAAACCTCCCCGCGCTGGAGTCGTCTCTCTCCTTTGTTCCAAGCGGGAGGAGAGGGAGGGAAGAGTCGCATCCATCCAGAGGGCGTCTTCTCTCTGCCTCATCTCACTCTCTCTCCCGCCCTCACTCACTCATTCGATACTCCTACGAGAGCCACGTATGGTGGCCTGGCCCTTCAGCGATCTCACGACTTGGTCCCTTCAGCGCCCCTCCTTGTCAGTTAACTCCATCGAGGGGCCCATCATCCTCAAGTAACAACACTCACAACCCCCCTCGTTCTCAAATGAACCGAGTTTTAGCCAAGAGTGAGTTTTAGAAAATTTTCTATTATACGGCCTCCGACATTAATATTCAGCCATACGCAACAATATATTGAGAATATCGATGCTATCATTATAAAATTCATTTCTTTGCCCCAAATCGCTGTACCTATGACGGACATTGCAACGACTTGTAAACTTGTGATTTATTGACCTTATAGTTGTATTTCTCCATGAAAACACTTTATCGCAAATGAGAAATTGACCAATATAGCACATATTTTTCACTTAAAAATAGTAAACATGTTTAGAAGGTTTTTTTCTTTGCTCAGCCAGATTTCCTAGAGAATATGTTTTGGTCAGCGACCAACAACTGATATCATTTTTGCCGTTTAGGGCAGGTGACTTGATTGTTAGGAATAGAATTATTAGTGGATCGGATTAAGGGTAAAGAGAAACTTGGCGTTGATCTATCGGTTCCATAACGAAGACGCTTGGGGGGTCCATGGTTTATCATCCTTCCCTATTAACTCATGCTGTATCATTAAGCACCCTCCATATGGCATACAACTATGGATCGGGATTCCACTGAAAATGTTTCACCTTATCGGGGCCCGAACCCGGGTACTTGGGATGGGAACCCAGAACTCCAGTCATCATCCCAGTACCCACCGCCATCCGGGTCCAACGTTTAAAAGGGCACCGAAGCCTTTATGCTCTCTCCCCATGATCAACCCCCTGAGACCTCACAGGTGACATTCGGCGTCAGACAAAGATCACTCCGTCTTCCTTGTTTCCTTCCCTTTTTTTCCAACCCCTTTATCTCTTTGCGGTGTCTCCCACGACCCTTCTCCCCCACCCGGCAGATCCTTCCCCACACCCTCCCCATCGCCCAACTACCCTCCCACACACGATCGACCCTTCCCCCACCCCCCCGCACGTATTCTCCCGTCATGGAAGGGAGGGGATCAGAAGGGAGGGAGTTTATATTTTCCCACGGTTGACAATCCGCACTGGGGATTTGGGAGGGAGCGAGTATATGTGTGCCTCTATGGTTTCGCCTAGAAGGGGGCGTTTTAATCCATCACGCGATGGATTCGGGTCGCTCGCTGTCTGTTGCGACGGAGCGGCTGAGTCCCGCTGTTTTCCTTCCTGTGTCCCGCGTCTGGGATTGTTGAAAAAAAAAGGTTCATTGAAATATAAATGGAAGTGTCGATCTATACTTGCGATGGGTGGATGAAACAAATGACGTTAAAATCGATTTTCCTCGCCGAAGAGCTGTCTGGAATCCTTGATGAAAACGCAAACTTTGTTGTTTCCACGATTCTCTTGGAGACGATGGCATTACGCGTTACATCGCTCGTGCATTATCAAGTACCTGCCTATCAGTACGGTCATTAGTCGTTTCCATCAAATCGCGCTGTAGTCAATTAGCTTTAGTTGTTAGGGTCCAATGGTCTAGGCTAGGCCTTTTAAAAATGAAATAAGAAATGAAAATAAAATAGGACTGGTAAGTCGTTAGGAAAGTGATAAGAGAAAAAATTATTCCAGAACTCGTAGCCCTAAAACGTGTGCATTTTCCTTGACGAATTTGAACTGACTTGCAATTTGTGCATATGTATGACTATGATTCACAAATACGCACCATATATTTATTGATGCTCTTGCTAAAATTCTGAAAAATAAATTTAAGAAATAAATAAAAAAATTAAGTAACTTGGAGTATTTTATTTATATTTTTACTATAATCGGAGAGCTCGAAGGTTTCGATTCCTCTGGCTACAAAATATATGAATACCTTAGAGAATTTCATAATTCATACGGAATTTCTTTGATATTTTTCCCGTGAATATCTTTGAATTTCGGTCCACTGTTATTAAAGGTTTGCAATTTATGGAACCGGAATTCCTCACGAAGCAGAAATTCCGGTTCCGAAGCATCCGGGGATCCATGCAGTGGAGGCGGGTCTTCTCCTCCGACGAATTTTATTTTATGGCCTTCCACCCGAAAGGAGGAGATCATCGCCTGCTATCGCACCTCCACATCGGGCGACCGAAAAAACACGAGGAGAAAATCTGCACGGTAAATTATTTATTATTGCGGCGATCGTAGAAAGTGTGAATCTTCCCCTCTTCATTCCCCGAGCGTCATTTGAGAAAGTCTTCGAGCACATTTCGGAACCTTTGCCACGATCCTTTATCTCGAACAATTTTCGGGGTACCCTCCCAATCCTTTGTTCCCTTTTCATTTTCACCTCCATGCCAAGATCATTTTGTATTCTTTATTTTAAGGGCAAGGGGTGAGCACGAGTCTTTCACCCCGACCGAAACCATTTGATATTATTTCACAGTTCATCCCCTTTTACTCTGCGAGAGTCATCACCCGTGGAATTATTTTTATCCGGGCACGTAGAAGGCAATCTCCTGCGGTCGAAGAAGGGGATAGTAGTGGTAGATGGATGGATGGATGATTATTAACCTCAATTTACAATTTACGATCTGGGGAGTCGAAGAAATCCGGAAGCTACAATCGGTCACGCAACCTCCCCGGTCCCCACCAGCACCCCCCAAAAAAAAGAAAATAAACGTGGTGAATGAACTCTGGGTCGATGTTTCCCTTCACCCTTTCGTAGAAGTCGGCCTTATTTCGGTTCGCATCCCCGTAGACGAATACGAAATGCTCCAATTCGGTGAATTCCCCATCGACGCGATGATCGTTATCGATGCTCTTGTGGCATTTTGGTCTTTCCTCTCGGAGAGGAGTGACTGGATACAATCTTCCAACTCGTTGATTAGTTATTTGGGGAAGTGATCGACAACTGAGATCACTTGTGCTCTTATGATATTGTGGGTATGTTGATAAGGGTTGGATTATATGGGGCATGTAGAAATAAGGGAGAGATTCAAGGCGTTGGTCTTCATTTATTTTTATTACCATCGTAAACAGCCTCCTGGGCTTTTAATAGAGGTATTTTAATAGAGGTTTTATATCAATGAATACCTGACTACCATGCTTTGAGGAGAAAAAATCCCCCATGCTTTAATAAGACATTCAAGCAAATTTTGTTGTCTAACAATTGAAATCAATGAATTTTTATTTTTCGTGGTATTTAAATGCTTAGTTCTTAAGCGACTGTCTTTCGGAAGTAGTCGCTTCCAGCAGCAATTTTACTGAACATAATACGCGCTGACTATAGCTTATAGAATTGCAATAGCTAGACGTTTGGATAAATAATGATACGACAGATGCCGCTAGTATTTCATAACGATTTATAGAATAGTTCCACTGGAGGGATTAGAGCCTATGACCTCAGGAGATTAGTAGGTGAGGAAATTACCCCGTTGCCATCTATGCTGGCTCTGCTGTTGACAAAAAGCGCCAAGGTGTTCAAAGTTAATCATGGTACTACAGTTTATTACCCCATCCAGCAGACCAAATTTTATTTTGGAAGTGCTCTCCACTTACTACCCAAGTTGCGATAGGGATTACGATGAAAAATCTCCGCAGCAGCCTGGGTTCGAGCCCGGGCCCTCGCGATGGGAAGCGAAAATTTCACTGCCCTAATAAAAAACTGTTCCTCTTTTGGCTGGTATCGACAGTCAAATCGAAAGGGTCAAACTCGGTGAATTTCCCCGTCGATCCGGTGATCGCTATCGAATTGCTTGTGGCATTTCAGTTCCCCCCCGCTCTCCTGCTAAAGAAGAAGACGAGGGAAGTCTGGATACGATCTCTTACTCGTGTAGACGCTGTTCGACACGGACGAATAGAGGGCGGAGATGAAACGGGACGTGAGAATTCCACGAAAGATATCGAGGCCCTGAGTAGGTAGGGACTACATCGTGGTTTACGGCCGAGGCGAGTAACTCGATTGAGAAAACCGGGGCAGACCGCCGCTTTCTTCGGCGAGGCAATCCGTAGGAATGGTGCGTCGTGTGGCGGGGGAAAAATGTTTTCGCTGGAAAAGGAAGACCTCAAGGGAAGGAGGACGTGTTTTCGGTAAGGAGGACTTAGAGAAAAAGGAAAGCTTGGAGCAAGTATAGCAGGATGAAAGGAGGAGCAGAGATAGGAGGAGCAGAGATAGGAGGAAGAGGAAAGAATTGCCGGAGTAATTTCACGTGAGCACGCGGATCAGATTGAGCCGAGCGTGTGTGCAGGCTTGTGGGGTGAGGGAGGGGGGTAAAACCCTCAGAGGACGGGGACTCCTCTTGTGTTACGTGCCCCCGCTAGAGGAACCAGGAGGATAAGAAAGGGGTTTAAGGCGTTCTTGTTTCCCATTTGTCAGTAGGCCCTGAGGAGGGGATTATTCTTTCTATCTTTCCCTCGTTACGCTCCCCGGTCACATACCGGAGAACAGCAGCCGACACACGTGCTAAAACACATATATACCTTCTAACATTCGTCAATTTATCTTTGCCAAATAATCTCTGTTGAGGTCACACGTCATATATCTCTCTATCTTTTTCTCCCTTCCTTTATCCTCGTCTCTCTCTCTTCCTCCTCTTCTTTCCTTTTATCTCCATCTCCTCACTTTCTCTTTTCTCGCACCGCAATCATCATCAGTTTCCTTCGCCAGCTTCCTCCTTTCCCGTCATTATCTCTCCCTCCCCCCCCTCTCATTCGCCCATTGCTCCGGCGAATACCCACCCTCCCCCTCGGCACGACCATTATCCTCCCCGCACACCTCTCCCACCCCACCTCATTCTGCCCGAAAAGCCTCAAAACTAACCGCCCTCACTTCCCTTCCTTACCCACAGAGCCATGGTTCCTGTCCTACATTAGAGGCACCGCCCTCTACTCCCCCCCCATTCCCATTCTCCTCCGTGGTGGGAGGTGTACGGAGGGGGGTGTCTTTCAACCTCGCAAACCCTCCCGCTACAAAATGTCCTTCCTCTCTTCCACCCCCTCCTCTCCCTCGTTCACTTCGTATCGCTCCCCACCCCCCCCTCGCTTAACGTGGCCCTGCCCTCTCTCCTATTCTCACACCCTCCGCCCACCCCCTGGGCCCTGACAGATTATCGCCTCACGTGAGGCTGTCTCAATCCGTTCCTCCACATCGCCTAGCGTGCCTCACTCCGCCCTCCTCCTCCGGGCCAATTCATTGCCGTTCCCGCGACCTAGATCATCCATACCTATACACTTCGTTTGATTTTTCCCGTTTTCTAGCCATTATATAATTTCACGGCGCTGTTAATTATCTGCATGCGTGTGCGGTTATGAAGTCGGCCAAGGCAGAGGAATCACTTGCCTGACCACCCTGAGATTGTTGATTTTAATCTCTTTCGAAAGGTTTTTTTCATCACTCAAGGCTTGCTTGGATATTCGCGTTATTAAAATGCTTTGCATCGCAAGTAAATAGTGACGTGCAATGTGAATGTGTATGCATAAATGAATATAGGATTGGGTGTAAATTAGTCAGCATTAGTGGCGGCAGAAAAACTATGGTATGCAATCCAGAATAAACGGATTTTATTAACTGTGGGAGTTTTCACACTTCTTGGCACATATATGTGTGTTATCCATAATGTATCGTGAAGAAAAGTATTGGTTCTGTGAGGGACACTGGTATTAAAAAGACATCTTTATGGGATATTGAAGGACGTGTTGCGAATAAGAACGCTAGGTAGGTATGTGGGAAATAGGCAGGAAACGAATAGATAGGTAGCCATTTTGAGTGAAGAAGGATAGATAATATGATGGGCTGAAGTGTATAGGATATAATGTGTCTAATTGTCGAGAGGCAACGCCACAGTTACCTGTGGATATGTTAAGTAATTTTGAAGTTAAATATTTCTAAAAAATCTTTAGGAGGGTAATTACAATGATTATATACACTGGATTTACGATCTAAATGCTAAAATACATGTTGTAGAGTACATTGTTTAGGTTCCGAAGATGATATATTTTGGACACCAATTTGGTATGTCTTTTCATAAATTCAGTCTGTTCTTAACCTACTCGATTGTGGCGATACTTGGTGGAAAGTGAAGATAGAATTAATTATGAAAAAAACACTACCAAATTCCACTATTTATTATAATGCTGTCGACCGGTTTCGACGTCTAAAGCTTCATTTACAAGATAAACAAAAATGTAAAATGTTTGTCTTGTAAATGACGCTTTAGACGTCGAAACCGGTCGACAGTATTAAAATAAATAGTGGAATTTGGTACTGTGGTTTTTTCATAATGAATTCTGCTCTTAACCTATTTGCCCCAAGACTCTTTAGGAAGATATTAAAGGGTACATGTGTTTAAAACGCTTTCTTAAACACATTGAGGTATTTAACACATTCAACGCGTGTGTGATATGAAAAGAATTTTTTCCAAGCGGAACCAGTTTTTATCATTATCCATTTCAATAAACAGCCGCCGTTCCAGAACGGCACCCGCGTTGAACGTAAGTAGCATACTGCCGCCAATCATTACTCATACAGTTAACACCCAAAACATCCCATGGCGAAGCATTAAGATTTGACCCTCAAAACGTTTTTACTTTTCAATCACAAATTACTTTTTTTTGGTCTGATTTCAAATAGTAACTGCCGACCTTTATTTTCCTGTTCACCATCATGCACAGCGATTACCGTCTTGATTTATCTCATGTTACTCTTTTTTTGCAGCTTTTAACCTTTTACTCCAATATATAATGCACACTTCATTCTTCTGAAATTAACTCTAAGTCACTGGACCGTGGACTTATTACACTTCATCGGATTCATATTGATGCCACTTTCGATAAAATATTGCATGCAATTAGTGCAAACTTTACATGAAGATATGTAGGTGAATAAAAACATTCCCCTCCTCCAACGCTTATGTGTGAGTTTTAGACATCGCACCAATCATGCGAACTTAATCAACACCTACCAAGTAGACCGCACGGGCGGAGACTTTTTTCTTGAGGCTGGTAATGAACGCACTGAATAAGCGTCGAAGATGAACCTATGCTTCGGCTTCCTAGTGTTGATGGGGAGCTCTTGGCCAGGAGGACTTCGCACTTTCACCTGATCCCAGTTGGTTTAAAAAAAAAATGTTTTTATCGGCGTCCTTCTCCTTGAGGGCGCGCGAGGAAGGAGCGGTGAGAGCACTGAGTGTGGGTGAGGTCGCGGTGTCGCGTGCGGTTCTGTCCGGTGGCGGTCACCACACCCCTCCCCCACGCCCCCCCCCCACACACATCCCCCCGGCACGCGACACTTCTCGTGTTTGAGGCTATCCCTTCTGGTTCGGACGGGAGATTGAGTGAAGGCGGGCAAGGCCTCGCCTCCCCCTCCGCCTCGGGGATGAAAAGAAATAAAATGACGGGGTAAGGGAAGGTTGTGTTAGCAGTGGCATTATTATAATTCTCAGATTCAATAGCTCAAGTTTGAGGTGTCCAATTCCTAGGGCTGCCATAAGGGTCGATCTACAAATTCAGGACATCAATACGACCAAATGTCATAATGATTACGTGATTACGTGTTTTTAGATATGAATGATTTTGATATTCAAATGCAAAATAAAAGACTTAGAAAATTTGTTATTCCATGTAATAAAATATTTGGATATGAAACATATTCAGAGAAATATGCATTATTTACTTGAATTTCACTTAACGCGATGAAAATATCCTCAAATCTTAAACCAGTCACCTTTCTCTGAGCGTGACACTTTTTTTAACGATACGCAAATTTTTAATGCTTACCAAATCATAATACTGCAGACATGACACATCTTTCAAATTATACTGAAACATACGATTGAAGTTTATTCAGTAATACAATGTACCAGTAATGTGATTAGTTTATCTTTTCGAAACCGGAGGCAAGAGGAAATATATTTGAATGAAACATGCCAGAATTACAGACTTGCTTATTTTAAAAAAATTCTGGACATTTTCCGATATTTTTTCCAAATCAGCCAGAACGCTTTATTGTGTGTCAAATTCAGAATAAGCCCACTCTTCCAGGACGTATGGCAACCTTACCCAATCCCCTTAACCTTGCCAGACCTACTTGATTTGTTTTCAATTCTTCCTCCTCCTCATTTCTCCTTCCCTAATTCTTGACGGTCACTCCACGTATGCCGCGGTTGTGCTCTCCGCAGACGTCCTCAAAATGTCTTCACCTCGATTTGGAGAGCTCTCTTAATCCGATCCGCCTGCTCTAATTGAGAGGTGGAATGCAATCGCTTTAGAAATCGCAGGTTGCCATCAAACGTTTGCTTAGATTGTGAGTGAGCGATCACTTGGACTATCCTTCGCGCAAAACCATTTTCATTCTTTCAATATATCCGTAGGCTAAAATTAATCAATTCATGCTTAATTTGGTGGAATTTTTCTATCGTCATTATAAAAATCAATATGAATTATATAAAGACTCAAATGATTATAATTATCTACGCTTACATTTTATTCACCAACTATGCTTTTGACATGGTAACCGTCATTTTTCAGAAAATTCAATAATTTTAATTACTTTAATGTTTTCAATTAATTCAATGTTTTATTCAAGTAAAGCATTTTCGATGGATTAAAGTTGAGTGTGGATCAAATAATTTGCTAGTTATTTCTATCCAAATAAATTATTAATTCTCTAAAAGCGAATGTTGGCATGATAAAAACCAGTTAGTACATATCATGCGATAATTTATAAAAGTATATTTGTTTCCCCTCATTTGTTTATATTGCGTTAAATATATACCAATACCAAACTTTGATGATTTTTGTTCCTCATAACGCAATAACGATGAGCTTTTACGTGTACAATATTAAGCACTTTTCTAATCTGAAAAATAAAATTTGTTGCCATCCGTTAGGAAGAAAGTAAAGGAATCTGCGATGTTTTTCGTCAACCCTCGGCGTCCCTTGCAATATCACTACGTGTTAGTTTCTCGAAAAGGAGAATGGCCTGGCCTCTTTCTTCCCGAAAAACCGTGTTTCTCTGCTGTCCCTCACCCTGTCCTTCTTTTCTGTTACCCTCAAAATTCCCCGAGGGCTCATTGTTTTTCTCCTAGGGTCCGTCCTCCCTCCAACACCCCTCCCTTCGCACCCTCCTCATAATTTTATTTCATAAAAGGCGGAGGCTGTGTTTCAACAGGGGGCGCTGTCAGCCCGACCTGCTGGCCTGCCGGGCGATGTATGGGTCCTCGCGTAATTGGGTTGCTGCAGCTTCTATTTTTTTATATTATTATTTTCGGTCTCTTGTGTGAGAGGAAGAGAGTGGTGAGGGCGAATTCCACCTCCTTCCTCTTCATCGCCAACATATTTTTCGGACTCTCCGCTTGTCCCATCTCTCTCTCTTTCTCTTTTTCTTTCTCTCTTTGCCACAACCTTTCACCTTCCCGCTCCACCTCCTTGCCATTGTCTGTTTGTTTTTTTTCTTCCCCTGTCTCCCAAGATGTACGCCTCGCCCCAGTGCTTCTTCCCCCGAGTCCTCGCTCATATGAAAACCCTCCCCTTTGTGCATGACCGCGTGAGTGCACGCGATGCGGCCAATTAAAACAGTGCCGAATCGCATGGTATCACAGCAAAATCAAATGGTGTAAGGGGATAAAAACTTCTATGGGAATTCTTGCATTAAAATAGTTCACAATTTGAGCAAAGTGATCGAGTATGTATCGTATGGCATTTACGATTCCTACTATAATGAGGTACACATAGGAAAAACCGTGCGTTAAGTCAATTTAACATCGAATTATGACATACTTTCATTGAAGAACTAAGCCCTTACTAATTCTACCTCAGTGTTCTACATTAACAGCTTTCATTTGTGATTGCAATTTTTACTATATTTTCAGCAAAATTCTTTTAAAGTAATTTTTTGATCATCAAAAATAGAATGTTTTTTTATTTGGAATGAATTTTCTAGCAATCAACACTAAAGTGACTGGATGAAGGCATCTCGGGTGTCCATTCGAGTATTTGGGTCCATGACCGACGTTTCGGCAGCGTACACTGCTACCATCATCACCCTGATGACGCTAGCAGTGTACGCTGCCGAAACGTCAGTCATGGACGCAATCACCCGGAAATAAACCCGAGAAGCCTTCATCCAGTCTATTCACCGGGAAAACCTGAAACCATTTATAACACTAAATTGATTCTGAATGTTTTCCAAATGTTTAGAATTTTGATGTTCAATCGTAATGAAAGAAAATTAATACCTGATAGACTTTTACATTACGTTCTCCAGACTTGCATTTTCCCTTTTACTAATACGGGTGCAAATACCATGTGCCAATGACATAGGTATCCAGCAGTAGGTAACATAAATGAAACTATGAGAATGAATAAATGATGCTGCAAACAAATTTATCCGCAGAAGGCCATAATGTGAACAGAAAATAGCATTATTTCTCACCAGAAAGTTTCTAAAGCAATTCCCTCTGTAAATTTTTCCCTATTCAATACTATTTCCGAGAGAAAAATGGGATGTACATGGGTACATTTCCTGCCGTTATCATTTTTCCCTTTGCCGGCAACCTTCGGCGATCAACAGTGGCTAGCTAACATCACCATCACATCTTCAGCGGTTTTGCCATACCATTTAGTGCAGACGCTTTCTTTAAATAAATGAGGGTCAATTTTTATGGATAAAATGGTCCAGCGTAGTTAGTGTCTTTTAATCCATATTTTATTCTATAAATTAATTGGTATACTTCTTCGATAGTCTCGCGGTGTTTTGTGAATGCAATGTGTTTTCCGTTATGAAAATAATTCTTTTGACAAGAGTGACAATTTTATTTTCTTCCAAAATCTCCAAATGAAGAGGAGTTATCAAAATCATTCAGTAAATAAGGCCAATATTAACAAAAATCATTGCATGAATATAAATGTATAAAATCCCCAACTCGTATTTCCAAATTTGTTTGAAATTTCCGAGGCACGATAATAATGAGTTACAATGGGGAATAAGAAGTCCTCGATAAAACACAGGTACTTCCGGCTTCCTATTCATTGATTTTCGTTTACCCTAGCATTACTTTTCTGTAATTATGCCTCCTTCCATGAGTCAAAGTTACGAACTCTAAAACTCTTGTGGCTGAGTTTTAGACGTTTTGAAACCAAAAATAACCGGGGTACGCATGCAACCATAAATATCTGCCTACAAACAGTCAGACATCCCGGCATACATATAGTTACACTGGGAAAAATGTGGGAAACGTGTTCGGGGAATCCCACGGCGTATATTTCCGTTGAAACCCAACGGGGATGATTCTTCTTTTTTTCTCTCTCAAGGAGAACAATATTTTTCCAGAAGCACCCTTCGCCTGGTCACGTGACCGAGTGTGCACTTTCGCATGCGCATGCGCACCCGGCCGAAAATTCGCGAGACCGTGAGACCCTCCGATCAAGATTTCTCTCCCTCCCCCCTCTCTCTCTCTCTCTCTCTCCTCGGCAATCCGCTTACGGTACCTGGAGCGGTAATCGTGGGTCATTGAGAGCACATTTTAATATTTTTTCAAGCTAGTCGAAACAAAAATTTTTGGACCACACTTCACTTACGTGCATCTGTTGATGCGTTGAAAGTCACCTTACAAGCTGTGATAGAAATGATTCACTGAATTAAAGCACGTTATTATCAAGGTATTTCGGTCCAATATTCGACATTTAGACGAAATTACATTGAAATATGTTTTGGTAAAGGTGAGCTTTCGTCCCGCACGGTCAACATTTTATTTTGGAAAACCTAGGAAACTTACGATATTGATTGTGATACCTATGAGTAGAGGAAGGTTGCGCATTTGTAAAAATGTGAGAACCATACCCGTGTGACCAGTAGTTTTTGAGATATAGACGTTTGAAAATGACCAATTTTTCGACTTTTTCGTCCGTTTTCGACGCCATGTTTGGAGGTTTTCACGAACAACCGGTAGAGGGATAAGACTAATTTCACTTCTACTATATTCCTATACCCCACCCCCCCAACAAGCTTACGGGCCTATGGAGTGAAACAGGGGTGCTGGGGTGGGACGGTACGCGGGCCCGATTTGGCCATTTTCAAAAGTGAAAAACGCATTTTCGTGAATTAATACAGCGAATACCGCAGTTTTCGCGGGAATGGTAAAGTGGAAATGGGCATTTCTGGGAGTGGAGGAAATTTCAAAATGCTGATTTGTACTGCATTTCCGTCTTTTGTTAAACCGAAAAACGAATTTCCCTTCCATTCCTTTGCCCTGAACCCACCCCTCCAATACACTTGGGGGGCGTATTATTTTAAGAATAGAATCCCTCTCGCTCATTGGTGATTATTGGTGGGCATTGGTAGAAGGCTAAAATGTTATTCTGCGTATTATTTTATGAATAGAATCCTCACGCTTATTGGTGATTTTCGGTGCGCATAGTTAGAAGGCTAAAATGTTATTCTGCGTATTATTTTAAGAATAGAATCTCTCTCGTTCATTGGTGATTATTCGTGGGCATTAGTAGAAGGCTAAAATGTTATTCTGCGTATTATTTTAAGAATAGAATCCCTCACGCTTATTGGTAAAAATTCGTGGGCATTGGTAGAAGGCTAAATTGTTATTCTGCGTATTGTTTCTGGTATAAAATTCGTCAGATGACAAGGTTATTATAAGTGGGCTTTTGTTAGAGGCTAAGTAAATAGTATTGTTGATGGAGTTCTCTCGGGTAGTGTGGAAGGGGGAAATTAACTCAATAATTGGAAGTTGATTGTTGAAAAGTCAACCGGTATTCACTCGCCAACGAGAGTTGAGAAGCTTGTTGGCGTTAATCGTTTTCTTGCATGTGTGGTGTACGGTCGCCATGAGTTGTCAATCGTGTACGCACACACCTATGTCTGCGATCCAGACTTTCGTTTCGCCTGAGTCAGGCTTGGAATTCCTCGAAAGGCACGGGTGTTTGTTCGCTGCGGGAACTCGCAATCCTCCATTTAAAGTGATACGTGAAATGTTATTAGTGCAGTGGAATGAATACGAGTGAAAAGGAAGTGTAAATCCTTCATTTGAAGTGAAATGTGCAATGTTTACTGCGGTGGAATGAATGGAATTGCATTGTAGTAAATGGCTGTTGCGGTGCGAGTTTGAGTGGAAGGCGGGAAGAAATAGTGTAGGAGAAGCGTGCATATGCTAGAGAACCAACTGCTCGATCGCTGCGCGACGTACAGTGGATAAGAGGAAACGGCATTTTTTCACAAGATGGCGGAGAGGAAAAAACGCACTTCTCAGGTTTGAAAGTTTCCCATTCCTAAAGTAGTTGATGCATTGTTGTGTTGAAAGTATTTTACAAATGCGCAAGGTTTGCTTTATAAGTGATGTGAATTTGGTTCCGATATCTCTATTGTAAGTGGGTGAAATTCGCGAAAACGCTGGCGGGACGAAAGCTCACCTTTACCTATGTTTTTTTTCGAATATTGGACTCGGTCTGACACCTTATTATTTGTTAGCAACGATTGTAATAATAATAAATGTATTATTTCGCGTTTAGAAGAAAACCCGAGCATATGTAATCGAAATGTTACGAAAAATATGTCACGTGCCGTAAGGCTATGAGTATAAAAAAGCATTGAATTGTAAAAACGGTATAATGCAATTCTTTTCTATTACATCCATAGGTAACACCATCGAGAATGCGTATGCAAAGTTCGCGCAAATCTGTACGTAAACAAAAATCGTTCCAATCACCCTAAGTAGCTCTTCCTATCCGCAAACCATTCCCCCCCCCCCCCGGTCACTCTCTGCTTCTTCAACCACTTATTTTTTCCCCGCCTCTCCCTTCCTCTCCTACTCCGCTCATCCGCACAAACACCGCAAAACCCTTTTCGTCGCCCTCCCGAAAACCCACGAAAAACCAGCCGCAGCTCCCTCTCTCTCCATCTATATATCTCTTTTTTTCTGTCCTCCCTCCCGTGGTTCACCCCCCTCCATCCTCCGGCGCACTCCCGTACATCTCACCCAGGAGCCTCCTTCTCCTCTCCCGTCCCGATAACTCTTCCTCCCCTCCAAAACTCACTCACTCTCTCCCTCCGCCTCTACCTCGCTCTCGGAAATTTGCGGCTCTCGCCACCGCATTCCCCCCTCGGAGGAAGGGGTAGAGGGGTCTTCTCCTCAAGTCGACTCGTGCTCACAACAATTCCACCCACATTTTCATCCTCCCAGCCCCTCTTTTCGCTGTAATCGTTCTCTTAGTTCTTAGTAGTCGTTTTTATTTTTTCTTTCTCTTCGATCGTCTTCAAAATTAGTTAGTCGGTGGCAGGTTTCGTTGAAATCCTTTTATTTCCTTTAAGGTAGTATGAGCGAAAAATCAATTCACCTAGAATTTGGCCTCACTTTAAAGAAAAAACTCTCATCTTTCCAATTATATCAAAATATCAACTCCTTACTGAACTACTTTTCGAGCAATTTGCCTGAGAAGGTAAGCTGTTTTACATGGGATAGATTACGGCTATACGCTCCAGAGGGAGAATAATTAAAAAATTAGGAACTTCTACCTCCTAGATTTCGTCAAAAAACTAACGGTGTGTATATTGCATGTTTTCTCAGCTATTTATAAAAATAATCTATTACTCACCACAGTAATTCTTACAGAATCGCAAAAAATCCTGCTGTTTTGAAGGGTTTTCAGCCATACGGCGGGAAAAAATGAGTCAAGTTAGAAACTTATGTAGCTTTATTTATTTAATTACTGAGTATTTTGGTCATGTATAACTATATCTTTGCGCCATTAATACTACAATATTTATTTCATACTTCTTACAGACGCTGAAATAAAAAAATAAAATTTGGATATGGTCTCCCAGATATTACTAGGGAACTATCTCGCTCAAACCACCTAAAATCGTAGTTTTCTCTTTTTAATCCTTAAACGTTTTTGCTGTGATTACTGTTTGATTTCGTTTTAATAGTAAAATAATTTCTTTGTAGTCGCAACTTGCATCTGTTGTTACTTCGCTATTATAGTTTTACTTAAATTAGCATGTTGTAATCGACACTAATTTCTTTTTTCTCGTAATAATTTTCAACAGCTGATGTCGCTTTAGAGTATGTATCAGTTTTGACGACCTGTACGTCCAGCGGTCTTGAACACCAGTTCCTTTAAAAGCCCACAAAAAAATACGCAGGAGAGAATGAAGCCTCGGCGTGATATTGCGAGATCCGGGTCCCGGTCAAGTCAATGATTTTTTATCTGTGGATTTTTCGCAGTTTCGTGTGGAATTATAGGACGGATGGACGGAACTGCGAAGGGCGTAATGGAGATAGGGTTGAAAGAAACCCGTTGACAACTTTATCCTTATCTTTACTGGAACATAATTTAGTATCCGGTATTTGTCTCATCCATCGGGCACAGCATTTCAACTAAACTACTCTCGCTCGGAAGCGCGGCACCCAAACATGGAGCGGTGTTTCACTGAAAAATCTATGCCTTTGTCCCGTTTTGTACCCGGATGCTCTCCCATGTACTTCCTCCCCTGACAACTACTCTTCACTCGAGAAATCCTCGATAGAGAGAGAGAGGAGCGCGATGCCTGTAATGTGCTGTACGGAAAGGAGCGATTGTGATCGCAGACCATGGGGCGAGAGATTTAAAACGATTTCTCCGAGATCCAACCGCCAACCCCTCCCCACCGGCAACCACCACCACCCCCATCATCATCAACCCCTTTCCTAACACCCCCCCCCCTCTTCCCCCCTACTCCCCGCATATCTAATAAACCACCTTTCTCCTCTCCTGCACCCACGCCGGCGACGACCCCAAAGGAATTCCACCGAGGCGCCCACCGACACTCTTCCACCGCGCCAACGCTTGCATTCCGGCCTTCTTCTGTTTTTTTTGTCGTTTTTTTCGTACGGTCCCTCTTTTTTCCACCCCGTCGAGGCCTTTCTCGCAGCCTACCACACACACAAACGTGCACAAATCGTGAGAGGAGTTAGGGGGAGTTTCAACCATTTAAGGGATGAGAGGAGAGACAACCGTTGGGGGGAAAAACTTCAGTGCTCGCGGAGTGGGGTGTATATAGTTTATGTTGACGCGGTAGGAGGGCGCGCGGGAGGAGACCGTGGGAATTCACTTCACGTGTGGCGTCTTACTTTTTTGTCTGGCATCACCAACCCCCGTGGTGGGTGTGTTCTTTCTCACGGGCGGTCGACATATTATTGCACACTCTCAGGCGCAATAGAAACCGAATGCGCGATCCTTATCCCCGCTGTAATTCGATCAGTGTGTACCATCCATCCATTGTTTGTGGTCCTGACGAAATCATCTTTCTGATTGCGTCTCGTACTCTTTGGCAATAAGTCAACTCGAAGAGCGCATTTCGGGATCCCTTTTGGCATTTGGCTTAATGATTCGATGCGTTTGGTGCTGATTTTTCGCAATGGTGGTGACCTCAGTTGTCTGCCCTGAGGAACTGTACTCTGTGATCGGGGAAATTTCATCTCCTTTCGGTACGTTCGAATCCATACCTGCTTAATTTCTTTGGATTATAGAGGGAGAAAGGGAGCGGTGCTTTGATTTATACTTGAAATGCTCGTATATGTGAACGATGATCATCGAAAACCATGTGACTTAGTGAAGTTAATCGAAGAACCTTCTGGCGTGCAAATTCAAAAGCTGAATTTTTAAAATCCCGTAGTTGAAGGAGGAAAAATATAAAAAGCTAAAAATATCTATCCAAATCAGAATTGAAAAATTATGACTTCAACAATTGGTTATTTTTAATTAAAATAGGTTCCTGTCGATTACGCCAAAAACGTATTTAACATGATATAATAGATAACAAAGTGTGACATACCAATTAGAATTTTGACTACTGCGAAATTTACATCGTATATAATGAAATCAATTAAATGCTTACAGGAATTACTCCGTATAAGAGAAAAGCTTCCATTTTCATTAAACATACATTGCCTAAACATTTTCTGCAGTTTTTTTTAGCAACTACACCGATCACATTTTAAAAATGCACCTTATGACTGAGACGCGTCAGTGAAAAAGTGAAAAGCAGTGGAAAAGAGGAATGTCAGTTTTATTTCATGAATAATTTAAGAATTATGTACGTGAAATTCTCTCCCCATATCACCTACCCCATTCCGTTTCCTCCAGCTCCTTCAAAATCCACGGGACAGAAAGCGAAAGGTGAAAACCTTCTGTGTGCGAGAAACATATGCATTAACTCCGTATTCGACTCACGAGTCATCCTAGCGGAGCGGGGGCGAGGGGCTTCAATGAAAGTTTAAATGTCGCCTGGCCCCATTAGAAGGGGGGACGGAGGACGGGCACTGCCATCCCAGGGGGGTCGCATATCACCCGCTTCCCTCCTCCTACGCGAATCGTCGCGAGACGGTGATTGGTAGAAAATCGATCTCCCACCCTATCTTCCAAAACCCGCTCATGGCTTCCGGCCGCTATCTGACGGGCAGGAGATTGGTTGTTATTAAATCCGGACCGTGTGATTTACTCTCCTTTTTCTCTCCTCACTCCCGTCTCAACTCCTTTCTACACCCCCCTCCCCTCCTGCCCTCCGTCTTCGAGGAAAAATACGAGCCTTCGTCTTGTCCGTAACTGGGAGTTCAGTTCAGTCGGTCGAAAGGGAAGGAAAGGGTACAAAAAATATAATTCCTGTCAAATAGCGCCTATCACTCCCCAACTCTCAACTCCTACCCTTTCCCCTTACACTAGAGTCGTTCCCCTAATGCCCCGAATTTCTCTCCAGCCCTCAACAACCGCTAATCTTCCACACGAAGGAGCTAAAGGGTAAAGGGAACTTTCGCACGGTGGTAATGAACATCTCCCATTATCGATCATCAAGGTGGGTGAGAAATAAGTATACCTTGCTTGACGTAGCAGGAGTCGGATTTGTACTGAAGTGGCGGATGAGATGTTTCAGGCCTGTCAAACTTCGAAATCATCGAGGATGATTCTCTAAAGGTCAAACGTTTTATCCGATGAAGATATTATATAATCTGATTGGGATTTTGGCCGTCAAGTCGGCTATCTCTCCGGCAAATGAAAGGGGGCTGATTTCATAACATTAGCGCGGTGAAGGTTACCTTGTAACTCCATGGCCTCAAGCGTTTTCATAATTTGAAATATGATGCGCAAAGCTTGAGACTCATGAGTGCTAAAAACATTTTTAAATTTATTCCACTCTTCCATTCCTTTCAAGTGATGTGACCTTGAAGGTAATATGCGCATCACATATGCGCCGAATAATTCACCGATAACTCTCATGGTTTTTTCCTCGCATATTTCACCTGTATTCACTAGAATATTGTTTAGCAATCCATATCCTAACTTTTATAAATGATAAACGCAGAAATTATTTACAGAGTGCTAAAAATATTTATTTTAAGCTTTTCACTGAGCATTTAATATTTTCTTTTGAGCACTCAAAATTTCATTAAAAAATGAATTTGTTGACAGTATTGCTTTATATTTGCGCTAGACCGCAAGTTTTTGTTGTTGTTTTCGTTGAACAGCTTTGCTTTTTTTTAATATCTCCACCCTGATTTCTGTACATGTCACATTTAATGCTTTCGCATTGGGATAAAAACATTTCGATGGGCGCATTTAAGGCGCTATATCATACCGCGGAGGAAAGTTGACCATTGCGCACCAAGGGAAAATATTTTCAGTCGATTATCGGCAGTCATTTTTTGCCGCGCGAGGGTGAAAATTCGGCGCTCAATCTCACCTTCCCCATGAGAACGCAGTCAGTTTGTGGTCTCCGTGTTACTCAACAGCGATGCACTCCGCAACCTTCCCTCAAGAGGTCGTCGGCTCTTTTAGATAGCGGCCAGATTGCACACTCAACAGACCCCTCGCCGCCCGACGCCTGCTGAGATAAACGGCTCCGTCTCCCTTGGGTGACCACCCTCTTCTCTTCCATTAAAACGAGAACTTCCTGCAGGCCGGCCTTAAGGCCACCGGAGAGCCGTCCTCTCCCTCACCGCCGTTAATCCAAAGGTTTCGCATCTCACCTCGAGCGTGGAAGACGTCGGCGGAGATATTCGTGCTTCCCGCAATGTGTGCCGTTTCAAATGGACTCGGGTCCTTCCATGAAAAAAATACCTCTAATGCGTTTTACGAGAATTGATTAAGTCTCTTCTTGCTTTTTAAATGGCACGCGACTTTCTGTTTGGCTGTGTGTAAAACTGATGGCTGTTTTCATAATTTTTCAGGCTATGCCTAAAGGCAGATCTAAAGAAGTTTATGCTGCGCTGCTTGAACACCAGTATTAATTACGTCGTCTCAACTGGCGGTAGCTGAACTGAATAGACTCAGCTATATCCAGGAATAAGCTAAGCATCGTAAACATTGGTAGAACTTGAAATCATTAATTCATCTCCAATTGTTTTCCTTGACGCCTATATCCGAATATTTGCAGTAGGAAATCAATAATATTCTCCCTCTTTTCGGCCGGTTAAAAAATATCAGCACATGTGTTCGACTCAAGGCACACATTTTCAATAAAAATGGTCAATTTAACGCGAGGTGCGCTCTAAGGGGCATTCGTCATATCGCCTTGAGTCGTTTTAACGTACGGATGTCGTGTTGCTGAAGGGTCTCATTCGTATCAGTGCAGTGCAATCAGTCGTTGCGGACGTTTGAAGCCCATATGGGACCTCGGCGATCCACCTCAACTGCTTCCGAGTATGTACTTGAGATTTTTCTATTTTCGTTCATTTATGATATTCGGGTAACTTCATTTCTCAATGAATTGCTTGTTCCCGGGCCTAAAAATCAAACAGAATAAGATATTTTCATCAAGTTATAGTGTGTGATCGATAAACGTGTTAATTGACACTGGCATTAGTTTAGTTCCCAATACGTGAGAAAAGTTAGAACAAAAGTAATTGATTGCCCGTAGACTATGAGGGGGAAGTTATCCTATGTCATTTTTCCAGGAAAATAACCGAACTCTGCATCTACTTCCCGAGTTCATTTTTAAATATATTCTGGTCTCAATCGATTTTGACTTAAACTTGCAGGCATTTGTAGAAAAAAAATTTAAAATAGATCCATTCGCTGATCAGATTCACAAAATTGCTACACTTTGATCCTCGAGCTTACCGAAATTATTGGCAGGTACTGTCATATTATAATGCCGTCGTCAATGCTACTTCTATATTAAATCAGAGATCTATACAATCACAGAAATTCAAGAACAGTTTAATTTGAACATCTTGGAAAGACTCGAATCTTTCCTTTAATGGCACATCTTCCGACGCACTGAATTCCGCACCCAGTTGAACGCACAGTGGGAGCAGTAAGAGTAACATTCATCTCTCTCTCCATATATATATCTTTTATAACTCGTAGTGAAACGACTGGGTCGCATAAATCCCGCAGCTTCTTTCCCGTTGTCGCCCGAAACCATCTTGCTTTCCCCGTGTCTTATTTCCCGGACGTCGACGTTATCATTTTCGACTCATCGTTTCATTGAAATCGATTTCTTGTCGCTGTCTCTCTCCTCTTTTTCACTCGCTCCATCATTCGAGTCGGCGGCAGTTCCATCTAGGGAAGAACTATAAGACGCGAGACACGGCATTCGACTCACCCACCCGGGGGTTATCCTGTTCCCGCCCCCATAACCGAGACTTCCCTCTTGCCTCCGCCTCCCTCACTACACGTCTCGACCATATCCATAACGCATTCCCTCACTTTCACCCTCTCGGATCGTATACCGGCGGCTCATTTTTTATGAATCCCTCGAAAACTCTTAACCCCAAACTATTTGCCATTCTTGGTCGGTGCATCCCGTTCGGTTCGTTGCAAATCTAATTTCCCCTCCCCCAGGTTCCTTTCCCGCGATCCTCCTGTGTTCTCTCCGTGCTTCCACTCCTCGCCCCGTCCATATTTCTCTTCCCCTTAGTTGGAATAGTGGTGCACGCGAAATGCATCTCAAGTCATAATAAAGATCACATTCGAATTTAATTTTCAAAATCTATGCAGTTCTAAAAAGCATGAAGTGAATGTGATGACAATATTAACGACGTTAAAAGTTTGTTTGATTTAATTTAAACTCTCAGTAATTCGTGCAAGGCTTTAATTCGACTCATTTGTTCCATGCCGTACGCTCAAAACGCCTGTAAAACCGAAGATTTTGATGATTTTCTAAAAAGTATTAAAGTGAGTTATTAATTAATTTTGAAAATGGTTTTGATAGCATACGAACTACAAACCGTTACATTTTTGACGCGATATATTCGTCAGGACTTCCTCATTGTTCAAGTAAAATCTCTCTGGAGTGCAATATCCGTACCATATCCCATTGAAGACGGTTTTTATTTTTTTGGCAAATATTTCTAAAAGCATTGCGGCAATCTGCTAATATTTTTGTAGCATTAAAACTATGAGATTTTTTCATCATAACGTGGCCAAATTCGATGAATTCAATGCGAAGTGATATCTTTCTCAAACTTCCATAAAATTCGACCCATTCACGTGAGAGTCACGCTCCGCGATGTCGCGTCTCTCCAGATTGAATCTTGGGGTTTGAGGAGAGGGGAAAAAACGAGGATTTTGCTACGTTGTCAGGGGAAACAGCACTCCATCTAAACAAACAAGTCGAGAGCACTTTGGAGCCGAGTGAGAGGGGACGCGGACGGAGATGACGCCGGCGAGATGGGACCGAGGCAAGGAGAGGTTGAGGATATCGCTAATGAAGGAGATCCGCGAGGGATTTGCCGTGCCGAGGAGGCTGTGGTAGTCGAGAAATAAAAACAAAAGAGCTATTCACCGGACAATAACAATCCGCCGAAGGTTACAAGAGTAGGTAGGATGAATGGGTGCAGATAAATACAGAAAACGATGCACAGCGGGTCACGGAAGACTTGAAAATAAAATCAAATCCCGAAGAGTTCAGTGAGAAAAGGAAGGGATTGGGAGGTTTTTTACAATATATAATGGTGATTAGTGTCGTCTAGTTTGATTGATATTTGATATAGATTTTAGATCAATTTTTAGGATTTCGCCCTAACTACGGTATTACATTTTACGGATTCACACGCAAGTTCTCAAAGGCAGTAGCTTAACTGGCTAAAGCACTTGGCTCGGCATCGAGGAATCCGAGATCAGGTTCAGGTGAAGGTCGATTTTTCGAATATGGAATTATTATTAGTTTTTAGATGGTTAAAAGTATTAACCTCACAGTAACGACTCGGGAAGAGGCCGTAAGATTTATTGCATTCGAGTAATTATCATTAGAATTTTTCCAGTGATATTATTATGCCTTCAAACATAGCTATTGACATTTTTCCAAACCTTATCATTAAGTTGTTGACGACTTGGGAACCCAAAGATCATGGCTCTGAATCCTACCTTGGGCATAAAGGTTGTGTAGAAATTATGATTAATAATTTAGCTTGATAGATACGATAGTGTGGGCAGTTGGAGCACCCAATATTCCGAGTGCACTAATAATTTCTCTGTCGAGAAAATAATCAAGCAATGTCGTCATTCAGTCGATTCCTCTGCTACTTATCTTTCCCAGTGTGGGCCAGACCTCAAGAACTTCAAACCTCAAAGTTCAGGCGATAACTTAAGTACTCGGAGTAGCTCACATGTAACTGCCACACAGAGTGGCGCAATTTCCTGCAAGCCATCTGTTCCAAGATCCTAAATAGCCCCTGTTGTGTTGCAGACTAATTTCAGCAACGGAAATCGAGTAGTCCTAACAGCGGTGCATTTCCCTTCCGCATAAACACTAAGTTCCTTCAGGTGCGATAACTCAGCGGGTCCAGCGGAATTAGATCGGCGAAGCTAAATCCATTCCCCTTTTCGAGTGCCTTTCGGTCTTGGAAAGGAAAATTCGGCGGTCGCCCAAGGGAGAGACCTCCGCACAATCTTTTTCCTCTTTCAGATTCCTTCCCCTCTTTAATCCCTCGCCCTCACTCTTCCCGGCTAAACCCTCCGTCGTCCCACTTCTCCGCCGCCCCCGAACCAACCAACTCCGCGAAAACTACTCGCTCAAGGAGTGGGGCGTGGGGAACATCCATCAAAGTCTCCCCAAACCCACCACCTACACCACCACCCCCGCTCGAATATCCACCCTCCTGCCCTACCTTCCTCAAGGCCCCCCAAGTGTGTTTTATGCCGGTCGTCATCCGCCAGGCTGTCTTTCTCCCGCACCAACCCCGTAGCTCTCGCAAAACCCACCTCCCTCTCACTCTAGAAACGAGAGATGATTCTCATCCTCCTCCCACTTCCCATACACCTATTACTCGATCCTTCTCCTCGGCGACCGGCAATGTGTTCTTCGGTTCCCTAACTCTTGCCTCCGTCGCAGACGCACCACCTTACATTCATTCCGAGCACACACAAGCACACTCTTAACACTTGGACAAGCGTAAACTTACGGTGGATAAATTTAATGTGACAGCTTTTGTAATGCAAATGCTCAAAAGAAATCACGGGAAATTCTAGGCCGAAAAGATTTATAGTGATGAAATACAGCACGCTGGAAACGACGTGGAAATTTCGTGTTATCCGCCGACAGAATAATGTTGATTTGGGGTAAATTTCACTTGAGCAAATTATTATTGTTCAGCTCAGTTCCTCTTGTCGCTCTGTTGTGGCATATAATGTATTTGATGCCAGCTGTGAATTATTAGCAAATTTTCACTCTAAAAATTTTCCTTTTGTAGGATTTTCCATTATCTCCAGAGAAGCGCACTGTCAATCGGTGGGAAAACGCTAATTATTTTTATTGTGGATCGTTTCCAACATCTCCGTCCTGAATCCTTACCACATTCTCTTTTAACATTTTACGTGTTCACCCGCATTAAAATATAATATTTACTAAGCATATACCATTTAATTTATTTTTTCAGTTCCATATTTCCATTTTTGCACCATGTAAAGTATTGACAGAATCAATACTAACTTTGAAAATTTTACAATGGATTTTATTTAATACGACCGGTTCACCTGAAGATGTCACCTATGCGATGAAATCACCAGTCGTATTAAATAAAATCCATTGTGAAATTTACGAAGTTTGTATTGCTTCTGTCAATATGGATTTTCACTAAGTTATGCCTGAGAATATCGAGTTCAACATGCAAATTATCATTTTGTAGGGCTCTATTTGCCTCATTAACCGGAGAAGGCCTACGACGATGAATAATTACTCGGAACATGGATCTCTCTCAGGCCTGTCCTTCCTCTCTCACTACTCGTAGAAACCCTCGCTCTCTCTCTCTCACTTGACTGTATTCACCGCCGCCGGGTCGGAGTTGCGCGACATGTCCCGCGGGGAGGGCGAAGGGAGGACGTCGCTAATGAACTGACGGTTTTTTTCCTTGGCTCCCTCGCTCTGCATCTCTCCCGGCCCATCCCTTCCTCACCCTCACTCCCCGCTTCCCTCCCTCGGACTGCCGCCGCAGCTATCAAAATGAGCTCCCCTCTCTCGTCCGAAAAGAAAGTCCATTAATGCATCTCTCTCTCTCACATAGATGTCCCCTCTCTCTCTCTAACCCTTTCCCGTGCCCTTTCCCTCCGACACAAACACACCCACGAGCCAACCATCCACTCCCTCCCCCACCCCTCGCACCCCGTTAGAAAACCCTTCTCCGAAAACTTCTTCGCGCCGTCCCCTCTCCACTTTGGACTCCTTGGCTGTGACGCACCGCAATAATTCCTTCGGTTTTTCATATTTCATACCCCGCGCGCGACGGGCTCGTCCCCCCCACTCCTTCCCGTGATTTATCGCCACTTGATCCACTCCTTATAATATATATTTTTTCTCTCACCCTCTCTCTCCTCTCTCACCCTCTCTCCTCTCTCTCTTTCTCTCTCGCTCTCCGCTTTCCACTCGCGGATTTTTCGTCTGAATTAATGTCCGGGGCGAATGGGGGCCTTAATGGCACCCCGGGCGAGTGCTCACCCAGCCTACCCCCAGGACTCTCTCTTCTTCCATTGTCCCACTCCCTCTCCTTCTCCCCTCTGAATAAAAAGAAGGATTCGATGCGTGAATCTCGATTTATTTGAAGAGATGCGAGTGGTGAAATTTTGATCGGCGGTGGGGAAGTTCGTTGAATTCTTCTTCGGAAAGAATATTATTATTATTTTTTTAAATGTCTTCCGTTCTCACTAGTGTGGATACCTTCAGCAAGTTGGTTTATTTTGTTGCTTGGGAAAAACTTTGCCGCAGTTACCGCAGAGGTGCATGTTTCGCAGTCACGCAAAAGGTAGAGAGGTTTTTGGAGCGGCAAAAAAATGAGTAATCATTGCCCCTACCGACTGCAATTTCTCCTTCGCACGGCATCTTGACTAACTGCGAGTCTGATGTTTGGTGACTGGGAATTTGCTTATCCTTTCCCCTATTTTGTTTTCATCTTGGATGAGAAATTCTCTTAGCTCGTTCCCAATTCTCCTCGAAAAGATTCATCGTCGTAAATTTTCGTTGCTTGCACCGGAATATTTTTCCTGTCTGGCTTAGGAAAGTAAAGATATTGTCATCGTTTGAACTTGATGAGAATTGAACTCGTGACCTTCCCGACCTATTACCCTCTTTCCCCTCGGCGGTAGTGTATCTGATTCTGGCTGAGGATGTGATATGACTTGCGTATATTCATTTTCTTCTCTTCGCCTGTCAAGGATGAAATGCGCATCACCCTCTTTCTCTCGCTTTCTATCCCTATTCAGTGTCTCCATCCCGCGTTGCGGGGTTTTACGATTGTCATAAAAATCGCATCGCCGCCTTTACAACGCTGGCGCAATTTAATGATTTCTTCGCTTGGTACGACTCTTGACACTTATTCCTGCTCCTCCTCAGGTCCTCCTGGTTTTTAGAGATAACCATCACAACAATTTTCCAGTTATTTGCCTACTTTTACTCTCCTAGAAATTCCAAAGTCCCAGTTTTATGAGCGAGGTGTTGTCAAATAGGAAATGATATACGTGTGGGAAATTGAGGAACTGGAAATTGTCACTCGGCTTAAAAATTGGTGGGAGTTATGAAATTTTTCATTGAACTGCTAAGCATGGTGAGGGAACTTTCTTAAAAGTGTAGGTCTCTTATGAACTCTGGTTTTGTATCATCGAATGATGAAATTATTAATTGCCTAAATGATATTCTCTGACGATCGGATGATCAGACCTGAGTTTTCTGTGACTACTAGATGTTTTAGCATCTTCTCAAGAGTGAAACGCTCCCCGAAATAATTGAGAAATTTGATCACAAATCGTTCGAGTATAGATATTTGATAATATTTAAAATCAATCTTATTAAAAGTGAACGGAACGGCAACCAAGTAACATCTGAATAGTATACTCTAAAACTTAAATGTTAAAATGACAATCGTCTCAGAGAAATTTAAGTTTTTCATATTTTTTCGAGCATATAAAATTTCACTCTTGATACACTTACAGAGGTAACAAATATCGTGTAATTATCACATTATAAAACAGAATAGGATAAAGAGAGAAAATAGAATTCCTGAAATGCTATGTAAAATAATTATTCAGGCACCCTACAATAGGCGAGGACCGCAGAATCGCAGTAATATTTGGGAAAGTGCTATTTCAAAGAATAGAAAGAATTCCAAGTTTGCGTCTACCTTTCTTACGAAACCTTGCCTAACGAAATAGAAGGTATTAACATTGCTTGACCTCCCAGAAAGTCGCAACAAGGGGTAATGAAGTCCCAAGTGCAACACAAGAGGTGACAGGGCATTTTTCAGTAAGGACTCGACGCGGTCGAACCTCGAAAAACCCGTGGATTTGACGTCACAGCCCCCGACAAATTTAAACTTTTAATGGCTCAATTTGGAATTTTTGAGGCTGTGACGTATAAATTTCGTCACGGACGAAGCTCGGATTTTCCGAGGCCATACTGAAGGTAACTGAATGGAGCACATTATCAGGGACTTCGCACGAGATTAGCTGGGTCGGGCACGAGTGTCCGACCACTACGCCATGCACTCTGTCTGACCACTCTGGTTGAAACGCATCCGAATCAAAATAGGCCGGCCTCCTTATGATTTCCTCGTCATAACGGTTAAGCTGGATTCACATGGACGGAATACGACGCGGAAAAGCGGATGACGGAAAAGCGGAAAGCCAATCACTGACGTCCCTTCGTTTTCCGTAGTCTGTGATTGGTTTTCCGCTTTTCCGTCGTCCGCTTTTCCGCGTCGATTTCCGTTCATGTGAATCCAGCTTAAGGTTCCCTGTTTATCAAGCCAATTTTCGTTGGGCATTTTTCGAGGTTGTTCGTCATCGTGTTTTCAAAACTGAAAGGTGGGGAACGCAAACACTTAGAGATAATTTGACCGCATCAAACACCACCGTATCTCAGTTTAGGCAAAGCAGAAAGCCTGACATAATATCACAACCTATGTGAAATGTGGTGGGATGATGGTAAGGCATCATAGTCTACGAGACCTAAACCAATTTTTGGTGACGAAACTCCACTGGTTTGACCTTTACGTGAAAGCGTAATGCCTTCTTTTTCAGCATATAAACAGCTGTTTGCATAAATCATTTCATGTTTTCGTTTTTAATAAAAAAATCTCCAGCATATATCTCCCATTATATTGCGTGTATACCCATCTACGGCGAATACTTAGAGGTACCACAGGGGCGAGCGGCAGGGGGTGTTCGGGCACCACCGATCTCCATCTTATGTGAGTGAAACAAAATGTCACATGCATACGTTATGATGTTGCATTTAATTAAATGGGGGAATTTTCTTGTTTCTGTTTTCAGAACTTATTGCGCGATGGAAGAAGTAGGTAGTATTTCAACCTATCCACCCAGGTGTCCGTCCACCTTATTTAATTTGAGTAGTCGAATCTGCCAATACAGATGTGAGGGTGCCACAAATGATCTCGCCAAAGATTCTTCTAGCAATATATCCATCGTCTGAATACCTATCGACTTCATGAATTGTCTACCCAACATGGCCGACAGCGCACTCGTGATTGGCTCCGCTTTTTTGCGAAATATCGTGCTTTATGGCTCTATCCACTCGCCTTATTTATCCTCTCCCAGCACTCCGCTCGTGCTCTTCCGACGCAGCGCTTTCCAATAAATCACGCCAACCTAAGCCACCTCCTTTTGCAGTTTCGAATCTTCCCTCTCATAATTTTTCCACCTATTCCTCTCCCTGCAGCCACTACCCTCCTTGTTCTCTCCCACCTCCCCTATCTTTTTTTCTCAAAAGATAACTCCACCCCACCTCCCCCCAGGGGCATTGAAATGAGCCGACCTGCGCTGTGTGGCGTCACCTCTTACTGAGAATCTTTATACCCGTTCGTCCTTGACTGTACTCGCCCCTCCCCTTCCCCCCGCCCCCTTCTCCTCTTTTGGAGAACGAAATTACTTCCTCCGCATCCTATAGCCGCGTAAATGCCGGTCTGAATGCACGCACAAATGAGCCCCTCATTCCCTCGTCATACGAACATATTCTCGTCCGCTGTCCTTTCTTGAACTGGCTCGTCCCAATCCGTCAAAATCCAAAGGGGCGACGCGACGGTCCTGCCTGATTGTGCTCCAAGAGCTTCGGGGGGTGAAAATGGGCGGAGAGGTATTCCATCTCCTGAGTGCCGTGTGTTTCATTTTACAATCCAGTGTTGTGTCCTTGCGTCCTACTCATCCCCAACCGAGCTTCGTTTTTCCTCCCTCTGACCTCTATAGACACTCCGCCCACATGAGCGGCCTCGGTGAGAGCAAAGGAGGTATAATTACGCCCAAGCTAACATTTCTCAGTAAAACCAATAAATGGTACGAGTTTTCGTAATTTATTTATTGGGGAGTTCGTTTGGTAGAAGAAGGCAGGGTCCAGGGCTCATATCCGGGTGATGACTTTGGGCACGCCCGACCAAACCAAAAATCTGTTATCGACAACTATTTATGATGGTAACAGAGAGGCGCAAGGATAGGAACTGGCATTTCTTATGCGAATGCGATAAATGAACACGTCTTTTGGCTTCTTCTTAAGTAAAGTTTACCTCATCTAACAAATCCATCGGGTTGTAAATCAAAAGAATGATATAATTGATAAGGAATTTGAATTTAACCCTAAGAGCATTTTTGAATTTACATGTCTCTTAACTCATTGATGTACGATTTGGATCATTCTGTAAGTTGAGCGTTAAAGAGTACAAAACTTCTTTTGGAATCAAACTATATATTGTTATTATAAAACAAGAATAAAGTCTGTAATAACTATGAATGTGTTAGAGTAAAAATTCCATCTCCAGGGTATAATTATGTCTGATTCAATAAATGCCTTCTCTTTAAAACACCGTTCTCCAGCGTTTCTTGTAATTACTAAACACTTATACTCTTTACAAATAGTTTATAATTTTTCCCTTTCTGATTTAAATGTAAAGCAGTCATAAATGTCCCATACATTCTTTAAAATGATCCTTCCCTTGGCCGTAAATATTGGCCCTCTCTTCCTGTCGCATCTGTATCCTCCCCTGCCATTCATCTCATCTTCCAGCCACGTTTCCTCACTCTCTTGCCCATTGTACGAGGTCCACCTTCAATTGCTTCCTCTCCACATCCAATCCCACCTATGCTATGATAACGTATTGATCGTCTCTGCGTGCCTATTCCGGTAGTCGAGTGTAGGAATAGAGGATGAGTAGAGAGAATATTGGCTGTCCAAATGCTCCAACTTCCATTTGAGATTAAGAAAGCTCCAAATGGAAGAATAATGTTTCCTGGGAACTTCCCTTCTGACAAATTTTTCGGTCAGTATTAAAATATCTTAGCTTGACAGCGTAGAATCAACTCTGCAGGAATGAATTGAAACGCGTTTCATTTCCACGTACAAATTTTTCATTCTGCCTGACTTTAGCATATTATAGTCGTCTCCCGTTGTGGTCGTCAATATCCTTCATCTCTTCCTGGAGAGTTCGTCAGATTATTTTTTTTTAATTGGAAAGAGAGTGAGTGGTGGGGAGCTAGAGTGAGGTGACAAGGTATTGTTCAAAGCAGAGAGGAGGGAGTTAAAAATAAAATATTTTGGACATACCCTGCGTGTGTCACGTACACTTGTGCGAGTTCTTATCTGCCAGAACGTCCGCAAAGTCACTGCGGGTCCTGTCCACTTCAGTTCCAGCTCCTCGGAACGGTATTCTTTTTCTGCGTGCTCGTGGACTTCAATCTACATCCAACAACTTCGCAACAAAATCTCACGCAGCTGTGACAGGGTTTTTTTCCGGGAGAGCAGACTAGCGTCAATCTCCTCCCGGAAAAAAATAAAGTCCTCTAATACCTACCCGTCTATACATTTTTTTTCACTCCCATGCCTCGGTTGTCCCTCTCGGACAAGGAGACCAGCGAGGGCGACCGGGCCAGACCGTGCCGGGGCAAGTCCTGCCCCTCCCCCCACACACATCAATCCATTTCCTGCTCGTCCATTTCTCCCTTCAAATTCCGCACGGATCCTCCGTCCATTTCTCCAAATTTATTATTTTCTTTCTCCCGGGGAGGGAAAATTTTATTTTTACCTCTCTATCGAATCTCCCCGAACTTTAGGTCCCATCCAAAGGGACAGCTTTATCCCTTTACTTGCCCTTACCCGAACGGTTGGGTTCCCTTTCTCGTTCCTACATCCCATCCAGGATGCCAGGTCGCGTCGTCCAAGGGTTCTTCTACATCCAAGTACTACCCCGCGAGCCACCGCAAGGGCGGGCAAGGGTTTGGGTGGGGAGTGTCAGGAAACCGGCCATAAAAAGGAAGGGTTATTGGAAAAAAGGAATAACCCGTAAAAGGGTAAGGAGGAAAATTGTGATGCATTTTGACGGATTAGAGTCTCGATCTACTATTTTTATGATTATAAATAGTGCTCGGGAAGAGTTATTAAACCTATATGTTCGATTGAAAATTTCTTTTAAGTTGTTTCTTCTGTCTGTTCTACAGATGTAGTATGTGAGTAAAATAATATCCGCCGTGACAACCTGAAACTCATCACATATGGATTTTACTTTTAGCCTTATCCTAGCGTTTAATCCTTTAGGGCCGGTTTTATAATGCCTGGTTAACGTTAAACACAAGGTAGCGTAGTCTATTTGTTAACTTGATGTTAACTGAGAGTTCCGGGATTGTATATTATATAAGACTGTCGGTTATTTAACGTAAGAGTTATCAATGGAAGGGTATATTAACTTCGGTTTTCGTACCGAGAAAATATTTGACCAGAGGTTATGAAGCCAGTTCTCTAGTGGCTCCCATACTAGTCAAAATAAGTGGCCTGATGGATGATCTGATGCTTTCCTGGCGTATGATGTTGGTGAAGTCCATTCGGATTCTTCACCGGGTCACACTCTGCATTTCTGCAGACATTTCGATGTACGAGCCGTCCGTCGTCATGAGGGCATGATGGCGATGGACGACTCGAACATCGAATCGTCTGCAGAATTTAACAGTGTGGCCCGGTGGAGAACCCGGGTAGCCTCTACATGTGATCTGAAGTTTTCCCGGTGTATCACCTGAAGGAAGGTTTCTCGGTTGCTCCACCAGATCCAACTCCATCTCTACTAACGTTTCGGAGGTCTACTAACGAGGTTTAAGGTGGTTGAATCGAATTTTAGTCAATATACTAGTTTTCGCGAAACTTGGCATAGTTTTTGTATTTATTTGCATCCTATGTTTCCTTATTAGTGATATCTGTAGATAAAGGAGGAAAAAATTCACTTTACTTTAGATTTATTTGGATTTGGATTTATGGCAATTCAATGCTTATTTAACACGTAACCTAATTAAAACTAGGGAACGTGAGCTCTACGGCCTCTTAAAGTTACAAAGTATAAAATTCTCCAATGGCCGTAATAAATTGGCACCACTCGTCAAAAATACGCCACAATTGCTGTGTTGGTTTGCGGGAAAAAATAGGGGGAAAAATCCACGCCAGTACCAACCACAACCTCTCGACCAGAAAAACCCCTGTGGTGGTTTATGGGAATGTTACTTCGCACACCCTCGTCTTTTCTTGTTTTTGTGCCGTTTCTTGACAACGCTCTGTTGAGCTAGATTCTCCCAGAAGTTGGGCCCGTTGAGTGTGTGAGTGAGTGAGTTCTTGAGTGCTTGTGAGTGTGTTTGTGTTCATAACCCAGGCATTCTTAGTTGGGTCTCATTAGCCCGGCAAAGAATTCCTCTTTGGGTTGAGTGTGTGTGTGTGTGTAACCCAGGCATCCCAGGGTCTCATAAGCCCAGCGAAGTATCCCTATTCGGGTTGATTGTGTGTGTCTGTGGTTGTCCCTGGCGAGGAAGTAACATTCCCGTAAACCACCACAGGGGTTTTTCTGGTCGAGAGGTTGTGGTTGGTACTGGCGTGGATTTTTCCCCCTATTTTTTCCCGCAAACCAACACAGCAATTGTGGCGTATTTTTGACGAGTGGTGCCAATTTATTACGGCCATTGGAGAATTTTATACTTTGTAACGTAACCTAATGGCACGAGATTTGTTTCGTAATGATTAGGTTACGTATGTAAAGATTTTCTTCTAATCGCGAAATTATTTCCATTACTGTGTATATGGTGAGTTCCAGCGCATGACAAGATGAACTTAAATGAAATGTGGTCCTAGTATTTTTCGAAATATTTGAAAAAAATATTAAAATATGCCCTCGATTTCCCACGATTACCGCTCCAGCCACCTTAAAGAAGCCCTGAGTATGAAGATCTAGTCGTCCCTTGAAATTTCGGCGTAGATGGAGCCCCTGATTTGGTGGAACATTAGAGTAACCTTCCTCCTGTCATGTTTTTTTCACATTGTCACTTGTGGAAGTTGTCAACAAAACGCTCGGCTTACTCTTTGTATTTTATTGACTTGTGGATTAAATCTATCGTCCCTGGGTCCCAGATGCTTGAGGCGAACTCGAGTCGTGGGTTCTAAGCTTGGACGACGGGCAGGAAGGGCATGTATGAATTGGTGCACGGGATATTGGCCCCGGGCAGGGAGGCACCGGGCACGGGAAAAATCCATTGCGGTCTCCGGCTCGGAAAGAGAGAGGGAAGTGAATTCTGGAAATAAAAAATAAAAGTTGTAGGAACGAGGTTCCCGTGAAACATGGCCGCCCCTTGAAATCGGTGAACGCAAGGGATTCTCTAACCCTTTACCCTGACCCGAACGAGAGGGAAAATGTTTTCTTGCTTTTTTTATACTCGAAGGTTTTGTGGTTTTCGCACCCATCTACCTCCTCCCTCCTCAACCTCTCTCTCTCACCCTACCATTCGCATAAATCCCCTCCCCCTTCAGTAGGCTCCAGCAACCCCCTTAAACCCCCTAACATGAGGGGGGGGGGAAGAGGGTGACGAAACAGCCGCCCCTTGTATGACCCGGGTCGTTGCGCAAGTGTGACCAAGCGTGCGCGGAGGGTTATGGGAAATTTCACGCGCGGCGCGTCATAAAACGAGATAAAAAGAAGACATAACGGAAAATACGGCGTGTTCCCTTGCAGCCTGACAGAAGGCACGTGGATGGCATATTCTGCATGGAAAGCAGTGTTATATTTTACATGAGATGTAAGCCCATATGAATGAAACTTATTGATTTTGATCTAAATACATCTAGCATCGCGTGAGAATCTCCATTTATGGTCGCGAGTTGTAAACATCTACCGAGAGTGCGGGTTCGAATCCCGATACACACTTGATTTCTAAGTGGAGAGGATTTCAAATGCAAAACTCCGTCCGTCGGATTGGGCGTTCAGGTGTAAACCCCATAGCGTCTCTTGAGAGGAGAAGACTAATACCAACCCCGGGTTTCTCTCCACTCTTCCTCCATTTCCTATTAGTATCATATTTAAACTAACCCACCTTCCTTAATATCGCATATAATCTTAGTTGTCAGTTGCTTATCAAGATAACAAATTAATAAATCTCTTTTTTGGAAGGTTTCGGAATTTTTCAGAAAGGTAAACAAGAACTTATATTGATTCAGTTGGTGTAATTTCATCATGGCATGCTTATTCCGCCAACATCAACAAAGAAGAGATTATATGAAAAGTTTCTCAGAAGTATCAAAGCAGAGAGATTCACCAGACTTCTTTATAATTATTTATTAATAATCCGAGCACGAAGCAGTATATTTCATATCACGCGAAGGTAAACGAGCTCTCATGTTGAATCAGTTGACACCGTTTCAACTTCCAACAGCATTTGCGAGAGGATTACTCACAAAAAGTTTTCTAAATGCCGAGCGCTTAAAATAAACGACGTCCCGCCATCGATGGAGCAAACCTACGCCTTGCACATCTTCCCAGTTTTTACGACACCTTAAAAAAGTTTGCGTGCCCAAAAAATTGAGACTTAAAAAAAATCACGGCAATTACCCGATAACGAGGTGGAGAAGAGCTTGCGTAACTCGTCAGCACACTTTAAACGGCGCTCCCACCAAGCTTGTCCTCTCCCCCTTATCTGGAGATATCTTACGCAGGATATAATTGGAATCGAAGACACGGAAAGGAATTTACGGCCGCATCAACCCGGATCCTTTACCCGCCCACCCACCTCTCAAGTCTCTTCAACCCATTCCGCGGTCTTAATGCCATGGAAACGCGATGGAGACGGCGAGAGCCGAATTGCGAGAGAAGAAGAGAGAGACTACTTAAGGTGATCGGAGAGATTTATGTTTATCTTCAGATTTGCGTGAAACTTTGCATACATGTTCTTATGAGTGATATCTGTAGATAAAAGTAAAAAAAAATTCATTTTACCGGTTTGGGTTTTTCGGTAACTCAATGCCATTTTTAACACGTAGCCTTAGGGTATATTAAATATATTTCGTAATAATTCGACTACATCCGCACAGATTTTCTTTTAAACGCGAAATAATTCATTTCATATCATTATAATTGTTACTAACAAATATCAAGGCCTCACGTCAAGTCTAAGAATCGAAAAGCAAAATGTTAAAAAAAAAATATTTTGCCTAAATTTCTAATACCTACCGCGCCGAAACTTAAGTTTTATCTTTAATTCTTTAGGGGAAAGGGAAAAATAAAAAAATTTAATTCCAGTGTCATTTTCGTTACTGCCTGAACGGTTAGTTCCACCGCACAAACAGATGCACCTACTCAAATTGAAATGTGGTCCCAGAATATTTTTTCTCGATTTATTTGAAAAATTATTAAAATGTGCTCTCGATGACCTACGAGTACCGCTCCAGCCACCTTAAGGGATTTATTCCCTTCCCCACGTCGTGTATTTTTTGCCTCACTCGCACTCCGCGGGGGAGGAGGGGGAGAGGGCTTCCGAGGAATGTAGGTCACCATTCTTCCTTTTGTCATAATCTCACCCACTCACTCTTCCTTCCCTTCCAACACAACCTCCGCTAAGTTTTTGCAAACGCCGCTCAAGATGGAAATGGCGGGGGGAGGGGGAGGAGAGCATATGAAATCGAGATGAGGAGAAGACGAGCGGGACTTGGCTGCTGCGGGCTAATCGCTGAGACGGAGATCACAAAGAGAGAGAGAGAGGGTGCTGCAGACAACGGAAAAAGGATGAGGGAACGTTGCTGAGCGGCTGGACGAGGGTTTGAGGAGGAGAGTGTAATTTTCATCTACATACTTAACTGCAAACCTCCCGGCAAGGACGTGCGTGTTAGAAGATCAGCAAATGATGAAGGGAGGGAATAGGTAAGGGGTCGTGTTTAAATCACGTTACCGTTTCCGGTGATTTTTGTACCCCCTCCCCCCTTTTCTTTGACAACCGAAGTATTTTTACCAATCCCTCCCCCCCCCTCCCCCCCCGACATGTAACGTTGTCTCTAGAAATGAAACTTTCAATTAAAAAATATTTTTTCAATTATTGAGTGAGTTTATTTTTTAGGGATAAGTTGAAATAAGACAAATAAAGTATCCAAACTAGATATAATAGAACTATCAAATCTCAATTGAAACAAGTAATATTCATTATTAAATTCTAAAATATTAACCATGAATCACGGCGCAAGGTGCTGTGCTCATCTGCTTTGTTCTCTCTCCTCCCCACATTTTTGACTGATGCCTTGATAAGTGTTGTCACGAGGTCGCTATTTAACCCGCGAGAAGGTTTAAATTTAAGCAATGAGATGGTATGAAGACTTGCAACATTGTAGAGGCAATGGTTCAGTTACATCGAAATTAAGTAGAAGCTTGGGGTGTAAGAAACACCCCGCGCGCCCTTTCTCATATTAAACTCTGTAGTATTGTCGACGCGATGTTGGCGAGTAAGAAACGTGAACAGGTACATTATAACAGCTACGTTACTTTGAGTGAACGCCCATCCTCCCCCTCGTTACCCGCCGTAGGTTTTTAGGCGATCCCCTCCCCCCCTAAGTTGGTAACGTAGTTTATACACGACACCTAAAAGGAATTGGTGAGGTGGTGAGGACAAAAAATTAGATGTTTTGACAGAGTACCGTCTCGCTCTGTTGTTTTCTTTTGTTACAGCCATCGTGCGGGAAGAAAAATCATTTTACTCGTCTACTCGACGTTGTATTTCCCTTATTTTGTGGCTCCTGTCAGTTCCAGAGATGTTTGTGGCTTCTGTCAGTTCCAGAGATTTAGTAACGGGTTTAAATAATATCTTTCGCGTCATACTGAAACTTGCGTGATCGCGTGGCTAGTGGGAGAGCCTTCCTAAGCGTTGAAAATAGGGTTTTGGGACATATGCACACTATACACTGCGAGGAGTCACATGCGTATGTGGTAGGCAGTTTCATGATACCAGCCATAAAAAGGAACGATTATTGGAAAAAAGAATTATGAGAGGGAAAGGGTTAAAATTGAAGTGTCTTTGACGGATTATTGTGTCTCACTATTTTTGTATTCATTGCGAATGGTTCGTGGGGAAGAGGAAATTTTCGTCATAATCTGTTCGGCAAGGGTTCTCTTATTTTTTCGCTTTTTCGTCTTCTATGGATACATTTTTGGGGTAAGAGATCTCAACATTGTATCGTTATCGTTTTTAAATGTTTTTTATGTTCAACAAATATTGTTTAAAGAACAAAATAATAATTCTTAATAAAGCCGAAGCTCTTCTGTTACAAAATTTTCTAGTTGCTAGTCATAGTCCTCCGGAGTTTCCAGCAGGTCGCATCCCAGTTATTTTTGCTCTTTTACAGCGTAAAATGATTGCTAGTTTCATTTACACTGTGTGTCAAGTATCCACAAAACGATTTTCACAATTTTTGGAGCTTAATAATGACAATTTGCATTGTTTTACGCAGAAATGACAAAGTTATTTTTGAGCGGTCGTTGCATGGTAGTAAATTTACCACTATAGGCACGATAATACCTTTGGGGATATACTCGATCTCCGCTGTAGAGGGAAAATATGTTTAGAGCTTGTGGAGTTAAGTCGAACTCCCTAGTCCGCGGGTGAAAATATTTATTCGGATACATACGAACTTAGCAGCAAAAGGGTTTACTTTAAATTGGAGAAGCAGTAGCTGCAACAGAGAGGATGCGGGGGAAATGTTTCCTTCGAGGTGGTTTTGGGAGGAAAGGGAAGGGAACGTAATGGGTGAGATGAGGTTCATTGGCGTTGTGGGAAGAGCAAAAGTCTTCACGAGCGGTTCTCCTCAGGGCGTTGTGCAACCGATGGCAACGGTCGGGTGGAAGAAGAGACTCGCTTCAGAGGGAGAAGAAGGAACGTGGGGCGGCTTTGTAGGCAGTGTTGGTGCCGGACGAGGACTAACTAAGACGTGCTCCGCCACTGATTGCGGGCCCGCGTCACGCTTCCCTGACACTCAAGCCATTTAGATGGAGAAGGGGTTTGGACGAGGCGCCCTCCGACTCCACAGCCCTGAGGCCGGAGAGGTGGAGGATTGGATGTGTGAGGGACCACATTTGCTAGCCAGCCTTAGGGATGGGAGATTCTATTTTCCATAGATATCGGAGTGCTCTTGCTCCGGATGGGAGAGAACACCTCTACTTTTTTTCCTCGTTTCCCCTGGCGCTCGTATATTACATGGAGTTGCGGTCGCGCGAAGAGTAGGACGAAGGACGGTCACGTTCGGCGCAAAAAGTCTCGAGTGAAATACTGCTTCTCTCTTCGCTTGGTTCGGAGAAAACCCCTTTTTCTTTATATGTATCTTGGATTTAAACATTTATTTTTCCACCCTGCTGATCCTGATGATTGGTAGAAGAAATAATTCACAGATTCTTCTCACACGCTCTTATTTTTCTCTGCAATTTACGAAGTTCTGTTCGAGTCCTGGAGAGCCAATGCTTGCAACAGCTCTGCGAGTGTTTTCCATTATGTTGATATGTTTTTAATAAAGTATAAAAGCTAAATTCTTACCTATTTTTCCCGCAATTCTTATATATTCCTTAATTTTTATGATCGTATTTTCTATTGGGAGTGATTTAGAGTATAAAACTTTTATTAAATAGATTCATCAATAGATCATCAATAGATCATCAATAGATCATTAATGTGAAATCATACTTTTCCGGACTGTAAATATTTCTGTTGACAAAAGATAAGCTGCAGGACTTAATTTTCCATTGTTTAACTTGCTAACCTTATTTTCATTGCTTTAACGTCTTACAGTGAATAATTTTGGATACATATAGCCCTTCTATACAACAAGCTGTTCGGTGGATTAGAAGTCTCAATATCGTTCCATAAATAAAAGCACGTCTCTATGTTACTATATTACCCAGACAACCACTACAGGTATGTGTAGCAAGCTAGTGCTTACAATGAGAGAATAACATTTTAAACCAAATTTCAGGGTACAAAATTCAGAAGACGCTGGAAAGGGGAGAGTTGAAACTTAAACTTATTGCTCGATCAACTCCTCACCCTCATTCACTTCTCTGATGAATTCTTCAGGAATTAAGTTGCCTTCTATCTCCTGTGATTTTTCAAGTCCTTCATGAAAAATGCTTCAAACCCGAAAATAATGACTCAAGAAAGCGTAAATTAGTTTAATGAGTTCACGAGAATCATCAGGGACGGCAACTTCCAGGCAAATCAAGAAATCACATTTACAGATATAAAGGTCCCCTACAGGAGTAAGAGATTAAAAAACGAAACAAAAGCACGATTACGGGATTATACGTAACTCTTGGAGGAAAATTTCCGAGAAACGTCGCCGTGGGAACGATTCTAGTTTATCGTTTTCCTCTTGTCCTCTTCTTTTTCACGCCTTGCGCAACAACTAGTCCCATTGACGGATCGAAGCTTTTAAGGAGGTGGAATTTCCACTATCTTTCGCGAAAATGTTCCCCAAGGCCGTAAATCTTTCCTCGTTAAAAGTTTTCGTGCCCTCCTAAAGGATATTGCTGTCGTAATAGAACAAATTTTGTTTTCTCAAACGCTTCTCTCCCGTCGGATTCCTTGCCCATAAAGTTACACGTTACGATCACGAGATAATTCAGAACATTGTGATTACTTGAAGTTATTTAAAAAGACGATCTCTCACCAGCTTTTCATCTCCAACAGAAATGTTTTTCAATTAGTGTCACCTGATAATTTTTCATCTCGAAGGAGAGAGATTTTTTTTTTTAATCCTTATACTTTAAAAAAATAAGAATAGCTTTGGATAAAAATACATTCTTCATTTTACTTTTAAACATATTTTTGTATGTATCTCCCTAAAACGGAATAACTTGATTAGTTTAAACTAACGATATGTTATTTGCAATTTTTAGCTGTTGAATAATGCGGAAGAATTAAAAAAAACTTAGTTAACCCCACTAAGTATTTATTACCACGACCCGGGTTTCAACACTTGGTGTCATCTTCATGTCTTCATTTAATTATGATTTAACCTGAAGATGGCACCAAGTGTTGAAACCCGGATCGTGGTAATAAATAATTAGTGGAGTTAACTAAGTTATTTTAATTCTTCCGCAATGGATAACTTCCACAAAATCAAGCATACAACCGTTTCCTTTGTGTTGAATAATACTTAAATATTTGTGTATTTTATTATATAGTGAACACAAATATGCTATTCCACTGTAGTGCATTTTCTTCTGCCTCTCATTAATGATTGCAAATTTGCAAATGATTCATTTCAACGGGTTGGGTCCGAATTAGTTCAGAATTCAACAACCACGACTAATAGGTTAGAATATGGGAAATACGCGGTGATAGTTTTGGAGAAAGCCTATTAGGTTAAGTAAAGAGCTCATACTAAACCGCGAAAGTTGCTGGCCAACGTGCGAAGCGGAGGGAGTTCCATGCCTTTGGAACGGGGCAGGAAGAACTTACGCAACGATGGGGACGCAACCCGCAACGTGAAGTTGTCAGAAAAAAGCTATGGGAGGGAGAAAGATGTGAGTGCGCGCGCGAAGGGAACCATAAGAGCAACCGTGAAAGCCCAATAGATAAGGATCTCGAGCATTTCGTCATTTTCCTTTCGGGGAGGGAAAGAACTTTTCTCTCAAATCTTCCCTTCTCACATGAGGACTAGCCGAAAAATAAAAAAAATGAAACAGAACTCTGTCGAACAATTAGGTCCGTCGGAAAGTTCTCACGCTTTGATTTTCTTCAGCAGAGAACATTTTTTTTCATTTCGTTGAAAACTGTTGGTTAGCTGTAACGCGAGATATGGCCCACGTGAACGCACATTGTGGCGCAGGCAGCTCAGTTGACCTACTTAAGCAACGCGCTCGTGGGTCCCTTGAGATGTGCTTGCATTCCGTATGTGCATTGTGAGTACTATGAACGGATCACCTTCAATATTTCTTGAATGGTGTACTTCCTTATGCGGGTGTTCGTCAATTAATCGGAGGCGTTTTCAATTGGTCTAACGCCAATGACCTCTGTAGGTGATGACTACACTTTGGGACAAAGGATTTTTTTCCTTATTATTGAGGCAACGAGGGAAGGATGAATGGAATCGAAGGGTTGCCTGTCCACTGCGCAAATAATATGCGCCATTGTGGCGATCTTTCTACGATACCGACGCGTGATTTTAGTAAGAGGCGGTAATTTGGATTTCAAAAGGTCCGTTTTAATTAAAAATGTGCTTTTCTTTGGAGATTTCTCATGCGAATCAGGCATGGGTGATACCATTGTGTCTGAAAAAAAGGGTCACAAATCCGGTGTTATTATTTCTACAAACGCTTCCCCAGACGTGCCTCTGCATTCACATAATCCTCGAGGAAGTGCGTCGAGAATTCTAAATTCACTTTTGTTTTCACGACCTCCTCGCCAGATTTTTTTGGGAAATTTTACTATTTCTACCTCTTGTTGCGTTGCGTTGGCTATTTTGCCAAGACGACAATATCCGGGAGCAGCAAACATACCCTTCGCTTTTTAAAATTATTTTTGATAGTTAAAAGATACGGCAACCTGAAACATAATTATGTCTGTCTTCGTTTCGTGGATTATTTGTTTCAATGGAAAAAGAGATAATCCATTTCTAATGACCTGTTATGGTACCTGAATACAAATATTTGCAAATGAGCTCTACATGAATATAACTAAAAGTTTTAGTAACCTGTATTCGATACAGACATACTTTTGTCGATGTAAATGGAAATGTTATTCCAACCCTATCACTAAAATATATTTTTTGAAATGTTTAAAGAGCCATATGTATGACGATATGGTGGAATAAGTTCGCAATTGATTTTAATAATAACTAATTAAAAAGAGAAATAATTAATCATGGTTAACATTTTATCGAGTAGAAAGTTATAGGTATAATGAAGATCAATCAATCGAAAAGTTCAATTGGGGTAAAGATAACTCCATCCCTGATCACTGCCGTCCATCTTTCCCTCCTAAACCTGATTATCATGTTTAGTGGAAATCGGAAGTTAGTAAGGAAGGGCCGAAATTCTTAAAGGGGCATTTGCCCTTTTTTAACCCATTGAGTATTAAATAATATAAGGCACGTAGCTTTTCTTAGTATAACTATTATTGGGCGGCTACATTAACAGAAAAATCTATTAAATTTTACCCACAAGTAATATATAAGTCTTGAGTCTCTGTCCATTTGTGTAGTTGCAAAATACATACATATTAACGATCCCTCTCCATTGTGATAATATCTGTAGTGTAGTGCTTGCTTGTGAGGCTTCGCCTCGTGACAAGCATTAGCGATTTATGCTAAAACATAATTAGTCGTAGTTACACTAACTTTAGGGTATAGTGTAATGCATGTTGGTGACTACTCACCCCCTGCCACTCACCCCTGAGGTGGCTTGCAGGGTATTTTGTGGATGTAGATGAATATATAAAATGCATGGTTTTCAGTACCAATATAACTTGCTATAAAAATTGAAAAACTACTTCTGACAAACAATAATACAAAATGGAGTGCAAAATTATTAAATTGGTCTTTCTGACCTTAGTAATGCCACGGCTAATGTTTGAGAGATAATTTATAATGTAACCATTTCAAAACTCAACTAAATAATTAGTAATACATCTGCCAGTCCTCATCTTGGATGCGCTCATCATGGATTCTCAGCACTAGGGAGTATGTGTTCTGTGTTCTACGCCAGTGTTAAAGGCACCACAAGATGGGATATGGACGTGACTCGAGTCAAGATATAAGTGAGTAGTTTTGTATGAATAATGCGCCACTGGGCCTCGACTGGATTTGACTGAAGCATCAAAAGACTCCCGACCCGACTCAAGAAAGCATCGGTCCACGTCCTATCCAGTTCAGAGAAAGATGTCCCCGACGCCGTCATCGCAACACTGTGGACATTTCCAGAGCGGTCATAAGGACATTACTTCCATGCAGAATACTAGTAATGGTAATGCACCAAATTAAACAGGAGAACGACCGAGGACGTGCGTCGCATAGCGGGTAATGTTCAGCCAAGTCACCCGGCACAAATCGAAATTCACTTCACGTATTTTTTTTCAGCATCAAGCGGTTTCTCTTTGTGGAATATTTCGGTATTACAAGACATAAAACTCTTCGGTATACATTAAAATTCAATTAGATCCCAAATAATTATCTGTTAATGGAAGAAAGTGTGAAATATAAAAACATTTTCTATTGTATTTAATCCTTAATATATTAATATCCTTGACGGTTAATCTGGTCCAATTTAATTAAATTCAGAGTGGCAAATAATATACAATACTCAAAATTTATTTTTGATCCCAGGATAATTGCTAAAAATGTCTAGAGAAGGAAAAACTTTATTTCCCTTACTAGCTTCCGCATCTTGCAATAGCTTAATGATCCTGTTCTGTAATTAAATTCTATTTCACTCGGAAACGCGCCTGCAGCGGTTGAAATATTTTAATTGGATTTTCCCGACTCTACAATTACTCCCACTTGCACAAAAGTGGTGAAATGTCTGGTCGCGTTCACTTCTTTACCAACACTAACTCAAAATAACCGATAAAGAAGTGACGTCGGAGCGACCTAATTGCATACTTTATCCAAACTAGCTCATTCACTCACGAAACCAAGAGAGCAGCACTTCCCTTCACCCTCGTGAATGTTTCGAGAGTCAACACACACCTCGCGGGATGATGCACTCCACGGACGAAATTCTATGGAACCAGGGGTTCCGGAAAGTGCTCCACGAAATAGGAAAAAAGATCGATTTTCATTCCACTTAGACTTTGATTTCTGGGGTTTTATATTTTTTTCTCCCTTTCTCCGGGTGCCATTTTCTCCTCTCGTTGCCATAGCGCACGTAGAGAACCCGTCGCCGCGTCACGTGACGTGCCTCTCTCACCCTTCCCTCACACCCTCGACCTCAGTCACCCCCTTCCCTACACTGGCATGGGGGGGGGACCTTGCCATATCCTCCCTTGGGCGCATTCCTCTATTCCGTGCGACCCTACCCTCCCCCCTTTTCCCCACCCCTCTCTTTCCCTCGCCAAATCGCCTCTCCGTGCTCCCTGCTGGAAGGTGGATCTTCTTCGTGCCTCGGGCCGATATGGGGGACGGGGAGGGGGACAGACGAAGGGAAAAATACGGAGAACAACCGGTTGACCTTTAGAAATGAAAGGCGTCCGGGTAGAGAGGGGTAAGGGGTGATTGTGGAGGCTGTGAGAGAGGAACAATGGGATGGGGTAGGGGGAGACAGACTGTGTTCAAAGAATATAGAATAAAAAAAGATAAGATATGAGAGAAATTAATGATTGAGTCCATTGAAATCAATCGTGATTCGTGTCGTGTGAGATGATGATTAGGTTGCAAAAAAATACACGGATGACCTACTACTTTAGCTGGTTGTCTCAGAACTACAAATAAAAAGAAGATATGAGTGAGGATTATGTTTTAGAGTGGGGAATGAAAATTTAAACCGTATAAATGCGTACGAAAGAAGTGATGATGTTGCATTAAAATACACGAATGTCATACTTGAGTCACTTGTCCCGGAACACGGTATTAATTTAAAAAAAGGTGCGGACTCTATGAAAAAATGAGGTACAAGAAATGTCATCACTATTCATTCCATCCTAAGATGGGTTCTCCGCAATACTCCACTCTTCCTTACCCCTGCTTATTCTTCCGTTCCCTGGTATCTCTTACGTGTCACTTATCGTTGTAAATCGGGCTACCGTATTTATCCTTCGCGGGGCTTTCGCTACTAATAACCTTTCAATTATAATCAATTCATTCGAGATAAATACTGTGGAAGTCCATTAAAAATCAATCGTGACTTGTGAAAGATGATGAAAAGATTGCATAAAATATACACGTATGACGTGTTTTACTCGGATAGTTTTACCGGAACGCGAAAAGAAACACAACCATTGCAGTTATTGAGGAGAAATTGTCATCACCTTCCATTAAGGGAGAGAAGACTTCGGTTAAGTGGCGTAAAAAAGCAGGGAGTTTGTCTCAAGCCTTTTTCTCCGGAATAACGGAAAATGAAGAAGGAAAGTGCCGATAAAAGAGAGACTCCGTTATCGCCGAGTCGTAAATAAACCGTCCTTCACTGCATACGGGATAATGGATGAGATCATGGGATTGTTTATAACGCTCCCGGCAGATGGGGGACCTGAGTCATCATTATGAGGCTTCTGGAGACGAAGGTGCGTCGCCGGAAGACATTCCGATGCTCTTAGAGAATTACGCTCCATTGTGTAACTCTTCTTAGAAGAGCTTACTGTAGTAATTGCAAAATATTCCCTGCTATCACCTATACGAAGAGTTCTGTCTGAAGATGATGCACAGTTTAAAAGGTACATTGCTGCTACGAATGCAACTGAGAAGTCTCACTTGCTTATCTTGCTATTTTGTTAAATTTAGATTCATCCACGATGGAGGCTATACTGGGACTGTTGATTTTTCTCTGCGTGGGATTACTAAAAATTACCTCAAATGTTTTCTCAATCTCCCTTTGAAGTTTTTCATGAAGAGTAGATATATATGAATAAGGTTGCAATGTAAATATATACTAGTGAACAAAAATCGCCATCACCCGAGACTATCATAAATATAGCAAATAAAAGCTAATGAAAAAACTTTATCAACACCAAATTATTTTGCAAACACGGAAATTTTTCTTTTCACATTATACCATTATAGAAGAATCTGTTTGCGGATTCTTCAGCTGTTAAAATTATATGACTGCGTCTTACCTAAGGTCCAAACCGCAAGAAAAAATACAAAATAATGCTCCCGGTGGATTTCGAACCCACGATCTTTGAGTTACAGGCCGACGCAATTACCCAATCATCCATTCGGATGGGTATGGTGTATGCTTCCGGATTCCTCTTAAAATTGCACCCGAAATATCACTCAAAATAAAAATATGCGGGAAAAATGAATATTTCTGGCCATTTCTCCGCTTTCGAAGAATGCGCTAATTGACCCTTCGCTTAAAATTGCTCCATCAACAACCCACTGCGGAATCGTGCACCTCGAGGATGTCGCAAATATTTCGTTATCCCCCGCTGAGAGTGCAACAGACTCTGGGGAGGAGGGAATACACCACGTCGCCAAATTAGGAACGCGGAAAGACACAAATTTGGGGAAGCCATAAGGGACGCCAACATCGTTTTCCCTTAAGCGCCCCGGCACACAACAAAACGACAACGTGCGAGAGAGAGGGGTAAAACCGATAAATTCCACCCCGTAACCCTGTAAAATGGGTTTGGGAGGGAGGTAATGGGGGGGAGGAGGTGGGAGGGAGAGAGAGGAGGGAGGGTCTTTCTCGGCTCCTCGTAACTAACCCTTTTGCCATTGAGGGAGCGCGTTGAATGAGCGCAAATTCCATCAGCGACGTGGAGACGGCGGTGGAGAATCTTCATCACCTTCCCTTTCGAAACACACCGTTCCCATTAGCCTGCGGCAACCACGTCTAACGCGTGCGCTCTTTAAGCCCGGAGGCTCAAACGGTATTCTCCGGCACACTCTCGCTATACGCCTCCCCCTTTCTACTTTCCCCAACTTCCCCCCCCCCTCACCCCTTCTACTTTCCTTCCACCCACTTCCCCCATCCCTGTCATCCCCTCACCTGTCCCCTACTTATTTGACTTATAGTTCTGCAGCTGCCTGTAGATGGTTCCATAGCTATCTCTAAAGGTTATTAAGCAGAACCTCTTTGGAATGAGATGAAGGAAAGTCCCAGCACATATCGTTGGTCTAATTAAAAATGACTTATTCGACAAAAAAACTAAAATACCTCAGGATAATTCGGAAAATAAAATATCCAGGAGGGTACAAGGACCCATCCTTGCCCCCAATATTTGAAGCATTAGAATGGATTAGTCGGAAGTCCATTGCCAGGCAATTTGTGTTTTAATATATATCCTGACGACGTAGTAATTACCATCCCTGCTAATTCATAACTACGCAAGAAGTGCAGGGACTCATTGATGGCGTTCCTGTACCCAAGACTAAAACATAATGCAGCTACCGGTGAATTTAATAACAAAATATACGAGGGAATGATGAGACCAACAATATTTTGCACGCCTTTCCAACATGAATATGGCTTATAAATGAGGGAGCATTTAAGAAATAAAGGGACTATATGCTCGTTGCACAAAATTGGGCAATAGATGAAAATAAGTAACACCCTCAAAGTGGTGGTAATCAAACCAATAAGATAGGTAATATGTGATAAAGTAAAATTCACTGTGAAAAATATTATAAATAGCAACATCCGGTTTCTGAATCACATCGCAAAAGGTATAAAGTTGCGCATGGGAGATGTATAATATTTTTACAGCGGTGTTCGACTACGACAGAAATAAAAAAAAAATATTATAGTAGGTTTGGAACGGCCTGAATTAGGGAAATAAACGCAGCACGATATTTAGTGTAAGCCGAATATACAGTACTCTCAATGGTATAACTCTATTTTTCGGATCACTCTCGCCATATCCTTCCATTTCTATTTTCCTTAAGTCCCCATCCTCCACTACGTATCTTCTCTTCCTACGCTTCCTCACCTTCAACCTCTCTTCCCCCCTCCTCCACCCACCTTCCCATAATGCCCCTACCTCACCCCGGAACAATCTAATCCCGCAACATTACGCACCTTGCGGCTTTCGCTTATTGCGGAAATCGCGTCGAGCCGCGGAGGAAAGGTAGGGCTCGGAGTGTGAGTTCGGGGAAGCGGGAGATTTCAGGAGCTGGATGGAGTGGGAGAGAGGGAGTGAGAGGAGGATGTGTGATGCGGGGAAGTTGAAGAGATGAGGGCTTAGCGGAGGCGGAGTTAATTAAAGAATTAGGTAAGCGTCAAAAGGTGGATATTCTGGATTCGTCACGAAAATTGTTGCGAGAAGAAAGTAATTGCTGCGGGGTTATTAGGGAAACTATATGATGAGAGAAAAAGACGCGTTGGGAGCAGAGCAAATCTTAACTCGCTGGCTGGAGCAGGTCACGTGAGCTTAAGGGCACGCTTGCCAACAAACTTACTGGATCTGACTTTGCTTAAGGGTTCAACCGTGAACTGACTTCAATGTTATATTATTTATCTCCTGGCAACTCATCGAAAAAACCTGTCCTCATTTTGATATCTACAACAAAATCTAAATCTAACTCAAGTATATTTTTTTCGAATTGAACTTGAAATTACGAGGAGTTATATGTAAGAATAGCTAAAGGGAAAAAGAGTATTTTTATAACTATTCTGAATGCCTTTTTCGTGAAAAAGTGCCAAATAGAAAATAATTTCCGGGTGAATTGAGTGGTAATAATATCAAGGCCCCTACCCATCACATTTTTCGAGTAATTAATAATTTATTGCAACATTAAAAAGCAAAATGGGTTACCTTACTGGAAGTGGCGAAGCAGTCGGCTCCTATGGATAGAAAAAAAATTTCATTAAAAATACATTCGTCATTTTAAAAATCAGCATAATTTGTAACTTATTTTTTTTAATAGCTAAGGAATTTCACCAACAAAAACAGTAATTTTTTTAAACGAAGCGCTCGAAAAGGTGGGATTTAGTATTTGTTTTGACTCGCTCAGTTGCTATGGAACCCCCTTAATTCTCGTTCGAGAAAGGGAAGGGGATGAGGGAGAGCTGGGGAGATGAGAGCGTAGCGGAGTCGGAGTTAATTAAAGAATTAGGTAAGCCTCAACGGGGATCATATGGATTCGTCACGAAAACTGTTGCGGGGAGAAAGTAATTACTGCAGGGGTTCTTAGAGAAACTACGATGAGGGAGCACGGCCAGCCGCGAGGCGAGAAGGCGAAACCTCAATTTGTGGGTCGATAAAAATTACGAGAGTTTAATGTAACGTTCGCAACAACTTAACACGGTTTTACTTGGCTGAACTAGACACAACTTCACCCAAAGTGACCTTTACTGGTTTGAAACGACTAAGGCCGGACTAACTCGTCTTGAAGCAGCCTGAAATTGAGCTAGAGCAGTGATGATTTCATGACGTAATCGACAGCAACAACCACTCTAGGTCTAAGGAAGCCTCATCAGAACAATTGTTTTTGCTTCAAGTCCTTCTCCATTTTTTTCAGATTTTCCTTTTTAGAGGATCAAATTGCAGTGGTGGCTTGAATACGGGTTTACCACACCAAGGTGAGGTACAGCAGTAGTGTAGTTCAGCGAAATCTCGACCCCTGCCTTGTTGTCGTGCATTGAGAACTTAGAGTGCAGTACACCGGTCAGCAGTTGGAGTGTGAACCTAAGGACCCCTCAGTGCCTCTCCTTAATATTAGGCTAATCCCAACAATAAATTACTCGTGAATAACAGTGAATCGAAAGTAGTACCTAAATTACCCATCTGATATCCCCGACCTGTAAAGCCACATGAACTTCTTCATTTCTTGGGTTCTACTGCATCGCGGTTGCTGTGGTGATGACAACAGTTTCGCTGGCACTACTGCCAGTGTCTTCAGGTCGAAGATGACCTTTATCCTCGGCCTGAAAACGCTGGCAGTAGTGCCAGCAAAACTGCTGTTGCAACCACAGCAGCCGATGCGGAAAAAACCCAAAAAATGAAGAAGTTCATCGTAGACCACCACGAAAATCTTCGTTCTTACTGAAAATCCACAGTTATTAGTAACTTTCCCTAATAACTGCAACTATTACATTACTCATTGTCAGTATACGAAGGTTAAACCACCAGGATTAAATCAAAGTAACACACTCTCGCATTCATAGATGCGGATGTTCGATTGTATCTCGCGTAATTCACCGCCATGGCAAAATAATATGAGAATATCCTGGCTATTTACTCAGCTATGACCTTGTTTTTCGTACCTTTCCCTCCCGGCATCGCGGGAATCTTAAAATTTCACGCCGATATTTACGTCTTTTTCCAAAACAACGCAGTTTAATGCTGGCGTCACGACACCCAGAGTCTCAGCGGCGGTGAATGATGCGGGTGGATGAGATTTTCGGGGAAAAAGGAGTGAGTGAGGATGAGATTGGAGAGGGCGGCGCCGCCATAGCTTTAATCGGCCGCGGTAGCGAGGGAGGCCGCAAGCAAGCTTAGTCGCAGTGGAGGCGGGATTTCGGCAGCGGCGGCGGCAAGGGAGACGGCACGGGAGGAGAGCCATTGCTCAACGAAAAGAAAGGACTGAGAGAGAGAGCTTTCGTCGGTTTTGGTCCCCATTGGCCCAGTGCGGGGATTTGGAACGCAAGTGGATTTAAGCCAACTCCAAAATGAATTTTTAAGTATATTTTAAAAGTTCGTACACTCACTTTGCACTAATGACTGCTCAGGAAACTAATATCTACATTTAATTACCATTCTGAACCACGGAGTGTAAGAGTAATAACTTTCTAATATGAAAATGGCTTGGAGTTTCAACAATTTTTTCCTGTTGTAATCGCCGCCGATGAAACTAAAAGTCACGAATTGCTATCACCTATCACATAACAATAGATACAGTATGGCTATGCTGCCAAGAAACATAATCCAGATCCGTATGATAAAAATAAATTGTTTCCACTGAACATTGAACAGCACTTGCCTTGCATTTCTAATGAATGTTATATGTAATATAATTTTGTAACAAGTCGAAAACTTTGAAACATTGAAGGATATAGCAAGATAACACACAAAAAGCGTTTTCTCTTTCATTTGATGTTAAGATAATTACATTCCTCCCATTCATTTTACTAAAGTAGCGTCCACTAAATTCATCTTTTACAGATTTATAGTCGGTATAATATCGATGAACCGCATATGAAAGTGTCTGGCAAAAATGGAGTTCATTAATCATATTTTACGTGTTAAAAAAGCATCTCAGCCTAAATCAACGGAGTAATACGCCTTTTAATTGTGTTTTGCAGATTTTTTTGGGTTTGGTTATCTCATTTAACAATATTTCCCGCTCACTACACAGGTGAGCGGCAATTCTGTCAAATGAAGTTGCTGGCAATTCTGGCAAATTCTGAAGAAAGAATAAGAAGAGAACCCGATGCACGAACGTGTTCTTGCTCATTTCCTTTACGTACGAGCGTTCAAGAGCGTTGTCAAGGGGTGAGAGAATGCTGCAGCATCGTCTCGATGGCTGCGGGAGGCGAGGCAGAGGGTCAAGGGAGGAGGGGGAGGCAGGTTGGAGGGAGAGAGGGTGGTTGGCGGGAGGTTTGCGGGAATGGGGAAGCGGGAAAGGGAAGGGTAACAAGGGAGAGGGACGAGAGTCACACAGGGTCGCGCTCGGTGACCCCCTCATTTATTTCTCATGTGCGATGGAGGGCCGGTTGAGAGGGGGGAGGCAGAGGTGTATACATGGCGGAAGGGGTGAAGGGTACAGAGGACAGGGATTGGTGTCGTCCTAAGGGGTCATAAAGGGACGAGGCGAGGAGGAACGTCAGTAGGAAGGTGGGAGGAGGGAGTGGGTTTTAGGGTTTGGGTGGGGAGGGTGTGGGTGGGAAGGGGAAGGAGGAGAAGGATTGGGAACCCCAAGGACAGTCGGCCACATCTGCCCCGAGAAGAAGAAGACTCTTCTCCGTCCCATGGTCCGCGATCACGAAGTCAGTGGGGCAAGACGGAGCCAGAGAAAGGGGTGGGGGGAGGTGAGGCGGTGGAGGACGATTAGGAGGCGTGCGGGCGAGGGAATTCTGGGAAGGCGAGAGTGGAAGGAGTGGAGGAAAATAGGATGGAATGAAGAGGAGGGAAAGGAGAATTTTGGAGGATGAAAGTACGACCGAGAGAGAAAGAGGGCAGAAGGTTGAGCGTAAAAGGTGGAACGTGAGAATAAAAAGAGGGTGGGAATACTTAAAATGGTCGGTTTCATTGCTTAGAGAGGCAGGTTTTGCCGCGAGAAAGTGCACTATAAAGCAAAATTTTACAATTTTTAGGACGCATTTTACAAATGAGTGTCTATTCACACAAATTCCAGCGAGTGAGCATTGATGGAGAATTGACAGAAATATAAAATGAAATAGGGATATTGAAGAGTCTGTGAACAAACGGGATTTCAAATTTTGTTTCACGTGTTTCCCTCGGTCGAGGTCGTGCATGTAACACGACTCTTCATTCAGACACATTGTATTGAGTTTTGAAATCATTTAATTATTTGAGGCATTTTCCAAGGTGGATACAAAAAATGGTACGAAAGATTGAGGTGAGGCAGAAGTTCTTCTATGGGGTAGAGAAAGGAATGCCAAATTTTGTTCATTTCGATTTCCGAATGTGTGAGGTAGTACATCCCGGAGGGCCTGGTAAAATAATCGAGCCTGCAAGTGAGCCTTGTTCACTTGTAGAAATAGGGAGTCTTTGGGAGGATTTTTCGAAGGATATAATGGAAGATTAAGGGAGACAGCGGAGCTGAGTGATTTAGAAGGGGATATATAATGCTTGTGAGAGAGATGAGAGGGAAGGGAATCAGGGTCCTTGATGCGAGTTAATAGTACGAGAGGAGATAATGCGTGCAAGAAGAAGGGGGAGGACGTAGGACGTGAGATGGGAACAATTCTTTGGGAGGACGAGCGAAGGACGGAAGGACGCCATGTGCGAATACGTGTGGGAAGGGACGGAAGGACTGAAGAATCGAAACGGGGAGTTTCGCAGGTCAAACGGTGTGGGTGGCAAGGTGGAGGTGAGAGGGAGAAAGACGGGAATTTGTTGCGTCGGGGCAGGAAAAGAATCGTTTGCTTCGGGGGAAGCACCGAGCAGCCCATCGTGGAGGAAAAGGAACAATCCCTCCACCGAAATAAAAATAAATAAAAACAAAGAAAACTCCCCCTTTATTCACATTATTTTTAGCCTCCCCAGCTCTCTCACCCTTAAATATTTAAGGGCGGTTCGTTCACGGGAGTAAAAAAAACAGTCCTCCTCCCCTCCCTCCAACGTTATTCTCTCGGTGTTAAAGTGGAAAAAACTCAACTCTTAAAAGACTTCCTCCTCTCTCACTGGAAAAGGTTCTCCCTTGTTTTGTTTCTTTTTTCTCCCCTTTTCACCCCTCCCAACTTAAAAAAAAATAAACTGTTAGGTACGAGGGAATGAAAAGTTTCGCTTTAATTGTTTCGGGGAAACTCGATTCGTGTGCAACACGGCGATTTACGGGCCGGGAATTTTTAAGCGGCATTGATTGTGTTGCTTCCCATCGCGTGGGCGGAACATCGTTGGTGTTGGTGGAAGGGTTCGTAGGTCTCACACTGTTACGAGCGGCTCCTACCCTATCTTTCCTTCTCCAAAGTGGGGGTCCCGAAGGAGGAAGGAAGGCACTTGAATTACGGCCAGTTCATCTCTTGTGCTTGGAAAAAAACCTGCTCCATCAGGATGCCGGAAGCGTCGAAATATACTCCATGAATATATTTCGGGAATCGCTATCATTATGGAGGTGAAAATTTGCTCGACATTGCTGGGGGAATCGAGAAAGAGGAGGGTAAATTAACATACCTAACTAGGGTATTGTTTCTACTGCGCACAGTGACTAGAACATTTATATATTTGAAGGGCCCTTGTCATAGGATGTAACCCAGAGTCAACACCTGAATGGAGTGCGAATGGAGCTATAAAAGCAGAGAAAATGAATTTTGTAACATTGTAAGAAAACCATATAAGTTATTATATTATGAAGTACCATGGGTAGAAATAGTTTCACCGGAATCATAATTCTGAAAATTCGACCAATTTTCTTCGAGCCAAAACCTATCGAGTGAGCGAAAACCTAAACTTAACAGGGCGATAAAACCTACCAGGCACCATTCAGCGCCTGAAAGAGACCATTTCGTATTTTATTGAAACCAGTTCAAATATCCGGCCACGCATAACTTGAGAAATACCCCTTTCTCATTTCCCGAAGATAGTAATAAAATTAGGTAATGGAGTCAGCAAATCTTCGGACGGAACCGACTCCATCGAGAAAAAGGTCTTTTTTTTATCGCCGGAGAGAGAAATGATTAAAAAACATATAAAAACCTTACTTGACGATCTGAGGCCTGGTTAGCGGGAATGTATAACGTATTCCTTCCGTGAAAGGAGGTAGGTTTCACCGCCGGTCGAGAGGGTTCTCCTCCCGGGAGCCATCATAGCATTCCCCGGGAGAGATTCGCGGAGGATGCACGAGGGAAAAACTCTCGCTTTCAATGGGATTACGGTAACGGCCCCATCTGTCACATCGGAGAGGATAACTTCGTCCCGTTTAAACCGATCCAACGTATCTCTTTTTCTCTCTCTTTTTCTCTGTTGCTCAACTAGCGTTGCCACATCCGTGGGAGCATTTTCTATTAAGCCGCGGGGCGCGCCATCTCTTGTTCTTCTTCGCTCGCGTCACGAAGCTCTTCTCTCACGACCCGATCCCTTCATCCTCTGGCGATTAACTGGAGTCGGGGGGGGGGGACGCAATGATCGGGGAATGAGTGATGGTGAATGTGAAGGGGTTAAGGAATGACGGGGTGTAGGGCACACATTCAAGATATTCAACCCCCAAGGCAACGATGAGGGGAATGGTTGTCGGGTTGAAGGCGTGATTCGTATATTCGTAGGCTATCCATACCGTTGGTCTGAGTTCGGATACCAGCGATAAGTAAGATTTTTCATTAATGCTTGATGCTGCTTGGAGAGCACGTGTACCCGTTTTTTTAAGCATAGTTAACGTTCTGGATCATAGGGTGAATAAGCAATAAAAAAGACGAGAAAAATTAATAGGGCACATCCTACGTCGTAATCGTATAATTAGAGTAATAATAGAAGGAATGATTGAAGCAAGAAAGCGTCGAGGAATACTGTCCTACATACAGCAAATAATGAGCGATATAGGTTGCACCTACTATGAAGAGATATATAGGAAACCAGAAAGAAGATCGGAGTGGCGAGCTGCTGCAGACCAACCTCAGGGTTGACAACTTAAGAAGAAGAGAGTTAACTTTAACAGCTAGATGACGTAGCCTTTTCATGAACTTGCTGTTAACTGGGAATTCAGCTTTTGTATACTATATCAGGCTGTCGGTTAGTTGCCTTGTGCGTCATCGACGGGAGAACGTATTAACTTCGGCTTCGATAACGAGAAAATATTTAATCAGAGATTACAGAGCTAGTCCTTAAAGTCACTCAATGAATTCTTAATTTGTATTTTCCATACTATTTATTACAGGCCATGATTTTGACATGAACTGTCATTACTATGGTAGGTATATTACGCTACTGTTATTGTTGTTATGCACTTCAAATCTGAAGGGAATGTGCTGGGCGGGGAGGTATATTTGTGGTTGGGATGCAATTGGTCGGCGTTGGAAAGCGTAGAGGGGTGGGAAAAGAAAAAAAAATAATGCTATAAATATGACGTCATACCTTTTTTGAGTAAGGCTATCGACATGAGGGTAGAGTTGTGGTCGAAGTTCACGGCTTTCACAAAATTTACTCTTATTTAGTTAAACATTTAAAACACAAAAAAGCAGTTTTTCATATGATATGAATGTAAATAAGTGTGAAAAATACAAAATATGGATTTATTGACTGACGTTAACGATTTCCACAAAGTTAAGTCGGAAACCTACGCTTTTTCTAAGCACTTACAGTGTTCCATCGGTCAGTTGAGTCGTAAAGCAGTTGACCTCTGGGCAATTTAAGCCATGAGTTACGCTACTCTCCGCTCTTTCTCCAATTCATCATAATTCTGCCGAGTACCAAATATTCCAACCATCAACCTTGACCCAGGGTGCAAATGACCTTAAGCGCCAACCAGTGTAGGAAATACGACAGTGACTTTACTACCCAATGTTCGCGGCTTTGAGTCCCATCTCCGGCATGGATGCTGTATTTGTCTTAGGTTTAAGGTCTTAAGTTTTGAGGGTGCGATAAAACTATGAACTGTCAGATCACTTAATGCCTAAATCTACCGTGACCCGAGCCGTCGTTCGCTTGCACTGATGACAACATCTACTGCAAACCGTGTGGTTAATTGTGATACCATTGGCCACCACACTTTATTGCTCACCACTAAAATGAGATTCATAGCCGTGGGGAACCACCGAATGAGAATGATGGGAAAAAAGGGAATAAAATATGCTCGATCCATGTTTGTCGGCATCAATGGGAGAAGATTTCCGTCGCCTGATACGCTAACAAACAACCAACAAAATTTAATGGAGCAAATGACCTTAGCTGTCAGTCTCATCCCCTAATAACAAACTATTAAACGAGAGGAGAGGTTGAGGAGGAGAGTTGGTGTATGTTGGCGAGGCTCTTTTGAACCAAACTGGAGGAATGCCAGAATTACGTCTCATTCAATTGGTCCGAAAGGAAAGAAGAGGATGGTGCTGTTGATTATGGTGGTCGAGCGAAGTCAAGGTGCGGGTGTCAGGAGGAAGGAAGGGCACCTGTTAGGTCACGTTCCATTGCGAAGATGACTCGACTTCAGAGGGCACCTGGAGGACGCTACCTTCCCTTCCCCCCCTTTCACTTTGCTCATCTGCCTGCTTTGCCACCCCCGCCAAGGTCGTCGGAGAAGCGGATCGGAGGAAAATGCGTGCGCCGTGTTTAAATATACACCTACCATTCCTGTTCACCGCGCGACTGGAGAAGAGAGCCATCTTCCCGTACTTTTTTTTGTTCTCTCCTCCCCCTCGCGATCGACCATGACATTTAACGGAAAAAAAGCTCTCCTTCTCAATCCCCGCTGAAGGAAGCGGTCCGTGTCGACTCGCGGGCACGGGGCGGTGACAAAACGGCCGACGCGGCCAGTGTGCTCGCTGGATCGTGCGAATTTGAAAAAAAAAATGTCCCGAGTCACCGTCCCTCCTCGCTCATCCGATCCCTTTCGAGGACCCCGTCGTATTTTATTTATAAACCGTGCACTCAGCCACTCGAGACACCATCATCGTCCATTTTCCATTCGACACGGGATTGTTTCATTGGGGAGAGAGAGAGAGAGAGATAGAATGTGGCAGAGATAACCACTAGAGTGGCAGTCGGCCTTCGAGGCGCTGTATCATCCGTTAAATGTATTCAAATTTATGTCCGTTATGTGATTAATGAATATATAATGCAGCTTTCCGATAGGTGTCCTTTCGTCACAAACCTCAATCGATGGATACAGGTTTCCCATGAGTAGAAGTGGTAGCTGAATAGTAAACCTCGTGCTGCTGAGGCAATCACAAATGAGAGAAACATTAAGTAATATACCATACTTTTCAGCATATACATTTATGTAATTTTGAATTATTTCAAAGTTGTTCACTCATTTGCAGTATTTTAGTCCCGCAATGTCTGCTTGCAAACCTACTCCTTCAGTCTCAGTGCGATTATGGCTAAAAAGACTAAAATGGCAAATGCAAGAGGTACGGGGGTACCTCTACCTCTTGTAGAGTTATGTTTCTACATAATATATGTGTTAAAGTTGAGGAGCTATTTAATAAAGTAAAAATAATTGTAATGGCTCTCTCATTTGAAACGGCTGCTATTATGGCTAAAAAAGACCAAGTAATGCAAGAGGTACAGGGGTACCTGTATATGTAAGAGGTACGTATCTATATGAGATATATATTACAGTTAAGGAACTATTTGAAAAAGTTTAAAAAAATGTAATTGCTCTCTCATTCGAAACGGCGATATTTCACAAAGTTTGCCAATTACTTTAAATTCTAGTGTTAAAACAAAGACAAAACAAGTTATTCAGTAGCTGATCCATCCATTAAGATCATCAATGAGATTGAAGATTAAAATCCATCAATGAGACAGTATATCACGTACTGTGAAACAGTGTTCTCATTGATGATTTTCCGAGGATTTCTGCTGATAATTCCAGCATTTAAGAGTATTTTTTTTCCTTTTTGAACTTTACAGATATGTTCGACGGGCATAAATTTTAAGTTCTCATACGTCTTAAGGTTAAATGCCATTTTCCCGCACCAAGGCTGTCGTCCTGGACTACAATCGATCTTTGTAGTTTTCGAGATTTTTTAGTAGCAAATTTGCTTCCCTTTGTAATTTGTGTTCTTGGAAGCGATTCTGCACATTCCAGGTTCATGAAAGGGAAATGTTTAGTCAGGCTTAGTTAAGTTTTAATCAAATCCAAATTAACAGGATTGGGTCGCTTTTCAAGTTTTCATCATTTGAGAGCCGAGGAGGGATGTTACTGAAAGTGCATGAAATTTAAATGAAACAAGGAAACTACAGAGCAGCTCTTTCTAAGGAAATAATTACGAGCCGGCCAGGTCGCCGGGAATGGATTTCAAACTTATTATCCGAGGGTTCCCAAGGATTTAAAGGGAGACTATAACTAGGATCAGGGATTTTCATACCATGCAGATTAATTTACCCAAATTCATAGAATTTGTAAATATCTTCTCGTCCTTGCATTCGCGTAGAACAAGTTTATCTATTGAGAGGCATCATTACTAATGGATGACCGGTATGTTCTTAGGGAAGATGACCGTACATTCTGGTCATTTACGTTTACTACGAATGAGATTACGAAACCTAATATGCATACTATATTTCAGTACAGATTTAATTTTATGTAGGAGTTTTGGAATATACTACTTTGATTATTCGACTTCTATTTTGCATTTTATTCAATAGGTATAAGGTTGCGATAGAAACAATATGTATATGCTTGGTAATATAAGAGGTCGAAAACAATTTCAAGCACAATTATGATATCAGCACTGTAATTTGAATGAAAATCTTAGGTTGCCGCGAGAAGAGTAGAAAAATATGGTAGTAAATACGAACAAAAGTACTTTTCAGGAAGCATAAGGTCTTTGATGTCGCCTCGACAAGCTATCTAAAATGAGTAGCTTGTGAGATACGCACAGAGTTGCGTCGTAGGAGGAAGAAGGCCAGCGCTGAAGAAAGTTATGGAGTGCCATTGATTGGCTATTGTTTCCAGAGTCTTGGGTCCTAGTCATGGAAACGGCTAATTGAGGTATTCAGCCGCGCGTGGAAGGGATACGGGCCTAATTATCGAAGGGTTGAGAAACACTTAGGCTGATAAAATTTGGAAACCAGAGTTTTGAAATTCAATACCATGTACTACATGTAGTCGGATGTGTGTAATGGAATAAATTGATAGTTCCGATCACATATTGACCAATAAGTAAGGCCCGTGACCTTTCCTTCAAAGCTTCCAGCCAATTCAAAAATTATCCATAAATGCAATGAAATAAAAAACAGTAAAAATTGTATTTTTTCTGGGAACATTAGGAGCTTTAAAAGTGGGAACACGTTCATCGATTTTGAAATAGGTACTCGATATGTCACTATATTGATGTCCAAATAGACTCGTAGGCATAAGAAAAAAGGTTCTTTTTTGTTCAACTGCACCATGGAATCCGACTGATTTTATGATGGAGTTGGCTGTGGAGGAGTAATTGGTTATTCAATGGTTAATCTAAGGTCTTAATCCTAATGCTGACACTCGTCAACTTCGGGTTGCCAAGCAGGCTTTCACCATTTTGTTTTAAGTACCAGCGGTCAGCTGCAGGAATAATGGACCCACAATTGTTGTCGTTGACGCTTATTGCTTGTAGTGAATTAAGGAATCGATGTTTGCGCCCTTTTTTAAATTTCAAGTGATATAAAGTACATATGTAATACCATGATGAAGTAATTGGTTCCTGTTATTTGGCTATTCTTACGCAACGTGGCAGTCAGCTGAGTGAAGTGCTTCTGTTATGGGCATACCAAATTCATACCCTTAGGGGCGACACCAAGAAAGCAAAGTGAATGATAAATGAAAAGTGAAAAACTTTGTGTATGTCCACAGACATACACAAAGTTTTTCACTTCTCATTTATCATTGCAATATGTTCCACAACATCTCGCCGAACACAGTTGAATACACCAAAGTGAATGCCAAGATCCATAAGGATGTGTACAAGAATAGCTGTGCGAAGCCATTTTTGCATCGAAGAGCGTAGTATTTCACGAGCAGACCGTAGCACTAATTTTATGATGGTGGTAACCTTCTCCAAGCGACAACCTTCAAATCACCGAGTCGTGACATTTTATTGACTAAACATTTTTCTATCCTCTCAAAAATTCGGAATGCGGTGGAAACTACGAAACAAGTAATGTCATTCATTTGAATGAAACATAAATGCTTTTTTTCAGAATAGTAGCTAGCTTCTATTATAACGAATACGGCCTCTAGGCTGACGAAAGTGTATTCATATTTCCGCATCATTCTAAACTTTTCTAAGAAATGATAACATCCGCTTCCTCCAACATCCTCTCATTCTTTTTCCCGAAAGAATTTCCCTAATTGCATGGAATTTTGAATGGCTTTGTTTCGTGCTCTTTGATTATTAAACGTCTTTATTGTGTCCCTTTTCCTCCAATGCGTTGAATTTCGGTGTGCCCGTTACTTATGCCTTAAAAAGCGGTCAAAAACGTAGATTTCTCTCGGCAGTCGGCCATCACCTTTCGACGGCCTTGAAAAGCAGGATGTTACGATGCGGAGGCCGAGTGCTTGATGATTGTGGGAATTTGATTCATGCATTGATGAGTGGAATCTTTTAGTGATGTTGAAGATGTCTCAGAAATTTTATTGCACCACATGAACTCTTTTTTTTCTTCTTCTTAAATTCAAGGATAAACGTTCCTACTCGAATGGATGTAGTTAATGGAGTTGAAATGAAATCCTTGACATGAGATCTCCAAATGAGCGACAGAAACTTAAACTTCGCATTCAGCTACGTGTAGAATTTTTTTTTCTTTTGAGAGCTCGAGGTCATAGAGCACCTATTTAAAAAGGTGGTATGTCCCTAGTTCTCTTTCGTTATTCTAGGTGGAGTCACGAGAAATGTAAATTATCTGAGATTATTTCAGTTCATACCGATTGCTTTGGCACTCTCTGTAAGTATCATAATGGTGAAGAAACTGAACGGTCATATACATGGGCAGGAATTTGAAATGAAAATACATATATTCCCATTTTTTGTATAGATTCTAGAATAGGGGGCTTAAGGTAATGTGAAAGTGATTTTCTTTTGTAAAGTTGCCCTTAGTTGGGTAAATATTTTATTATTAGCTAAGTAAATGATAAATAAAGTAAATAACTCAAAAAGCCGTAAACAATGTACATTGCTTACGGCTTTTTGAGTTACTTACTTTATTTATTTGCAAGCCGTAAGAGCTCACTTATTTGTCAAGTAAATGTTGTAACAACATAAAACAAATTGTAGCAACAAGTAAGGAAAATGAATAGCAAACAACTGAAAGATCGAGTCAAACCAAATAATCCTAACTAGATTGTCTAAACATGCGAAAAACATAATTTTTAGAATTAAATTATGATGCATGCTATAATAATTGTGTAAAATTAAAATAATATAAATAAGGATGGCAAAGCAAGAAGATGATGATAATTCATATACATTTAAGTGAAATAAGTAATTTTCTCAAGCTATAACGATTGTAAATGATGCCCAAAGAAAACTTTCTAAAATATTTAGAGAATAAGTCTATCCAGAAGGAGCTGAAACAGCAATGGAAAAATGAATTCATATTTTTGTGGATTTGTTTAGGATTAGCAAAACTCGCCATTGCTACTCGTGCAAGAGGAGTGACAAATTACATGTCACTCACAACAGAGATTTAACTTAGACGGCGTGCTCCTGGCCAGAAGCAGGAAGTAACCCTGGATCTCATTTTTATTACGAAAAGAAATACATTTTCCCTGGAAATAGAATGTCACTCGCGGAAAACGAGGCTGACGTTTAAATGCGCTTTCTTATTCAAATTACACATTTTGAACCAGTAGTGGGACAAACGCGACGCTGATGATCAAACTTTTTGACGCGGATTCCATTTAGATTCTCAATTCAACGAGTCATCTTACACGCCCAAAGTATTACATTCAGAGTCGCCCGTTAATGAAACCGTGGGGGGCGGGGGAGAAAAAAATCTCAATCGAGCTCATTTTTTTTAAAGCTAATACTCCGGATTTTGGGAACGAGGATTAAATTCGAGGCTCGGCGTCCGTTTGCACAAAAGAATAAGAGGAGAGAGTTTTACACCACAACCATCATTTCCTTCCCCCTCCAAGCCCTCGGAGCGAAACTTCCCTCTTGAAATTCGCGTTTCGGGAAAGATTCAAATCCCAAGGGGGATGAGAGAGAGAGATGTGACTGCACGAGGCGAAAGAAAGAAGAAACAAGACGGACTAAGTGGCATCTCTTGGAATATCCCTGCCTCTCTCTCTCTCACACACACTCCCTCGCTTGCCGAGGAAAACAAGTACTTTTCCACAAATTCCCTCCTTATCCGGCTCCGCCTCCCGCGGACATATCCCATCCCTTACTACGACGGCTCCGTAAATGTCTCCTTCTCCTCCCCCCCCCCATCCTCGTGCCCTCCTCGTCCAAAACCTACATCCCTCTCTCCCTCTATCTCTTTCCTAAAGCCTCTCCCAAGCAGCAGCAGCAGCAGCTTCGCCCAATTCAAACCCCTCGTGCTAATCCCTCACCGCGAACGTATCTCGGGAGTGGCAAAAAAAATAAGCGGGCCGGAGAGAGACGCGAATGAAAACCCAGATTTCGTCCGAGTGGGACTCGGAGCAGTCACCGAGCAATACCACTATTTTCCCTCTCTCTCTCGTTCCCCTGTGGCGCCTTATTTTATCTCGACAGCGCCAAAGGTCCACTCGTGATAAATTTTTAAGGGAACCGAATCTAGACAATTACTTCCGTAAACTGCGCTCGGAATAGGAAATATTCTCGACAAGTAGCCGAGCTCTAAGAATAGACTTCTCCTGCGCACCATTAATTAGGACGCAATAGACCACAGCGGTTCTTAAACACTCGATGTATAGCGTGTACCATATCGTAACACTAATTTAAGTAGCAACGGCCTACCACGATAGATACACTGGTTCCCGTTCAGGCACCGAAATTAAGCAACGCTGGGCTCGGCTCGAATTGGGAGGGGCGATCCTTCAATTCGACTGAGTGCTGTTACCCCTGTCTACAAGTGACAGACAGTATGTATGAAATGACCTTAGCCGTTGATGCAGGTTAAACCGAAGCACTAATACTAATTTAAGTAATTCAAGGCAAGAGACAATAATGTTGACATAAGCCTTTCAGAAAACGTAAGTAAATATACGCTTAGAGTGAAAATAAATCATTTATTTAAATCAATGTGGAGCCCAAAGTACAGGCATATAATCTGAAAACTTAAGCATAATATTATTTTTTTATTAAATAATCAATTGTAAATTTGAACTTTGAAATGAGTGATCATAAAATTAGGACCCTAAAAGAACCGGAACAGTGATCCACTTCGTTTTCTTTTGTATTTTTCTTTTTTTCTTCCTGCGTGTGCTGATGGTAATTGCTGCATAACACGCATATTAAAACACTTTAAATCTACACACCGATTTGAGTACATGCTTTCATACTACGTTTTTTAAAAATAATGAAACAACAGAGACTTTATCTGACCTTCATTAGCATTTTACTGGTGACTTACATTACTTTATTTGCGCTATATTTTCTGCATCAGCGAACTAAAAATCGCATTCTTTTCTTGTTATTAGTTTTCGAAATGGTGGAAAACTTTTACATGGGCACAGTACGTCACTCTACATAATATAAATATTAAATAAATTCCCCGAAGAAGGAAGCCATCCTTACATTCTCTCCCTCCTATTTCACACCCTCAATGCCTATCGCGGTCGTTTATTTTTGCACCTCTCCCGAAATGGAACCACTTAAGCACCTCTCCCAAAATAGGAGCCGCTCTTTTACTTTTCCCCTCCGCAATACAGATGTCTTCCTTCACCCTGCTTCTAACACGAAACCCTTCTACCAATTTGCGCCGTTCCTTCTCCTCTTCCTCCTCCACCATCTTCCTTTGGTTTCCTACCAGAAATCCCCTCTTCTTCCTACTCCCTACCCTTTCCAGGCGCGTACGTAACGAGCAACCGAGATTCCCAGCAGTCCCCACAGGGTGAAGGCATCCCCCAACCTCGGTTCTTAAGCCCTATTCCGACTCCGCCTCGTGAAACCGCCAAGCCGCCCTCACACGCGCAGACCCACCCCAATAAACGATGCTTCGTATTTCCCTCGAATTACTGCCCTCCTTTACTAAACCTTCCTCGCAAATATTTGCCGAGGAGATCGGGTTGGTGCGGTGGCTGGGGTACTGACTTCGCGTCCCGAGGGCTCGGGATCCAATCCTGGTAGTGGCGGAGGTATCTTTCAGTGGAAATACGGTTCCTAATCCGGTTCCATATAAGAAGCATCTCATCGCTCCATCCTTTGGATGGGACGTTAGCCTGTGAATCCCTCTGTATAGCCATTTGTAAAGGGTAGGCTAATGTCAATACCGGTTTAACCTCCACCCTAGCACCGTTCCGCGATAAATCCCTCCCATGTCAACCTATCATCCTGTCAGTAACGGTGAAAACGACTTCAGTTTTCGATCACCCCTTCAACATAGAGTGTATATCCCTTCATACAGTAACATTCATTGACTTTGGATTCAGCATATAGGAAATATATAATATTTTGTTGATACCAAAATATCAGCGTCTTACTACACCACTTTTTTAGACACCCGCCAAAAATATTTGGTGAAGAGCGGAAGTGGCCTCAGGGGAGGCTACATTTCAAAGAAATGAGGAAGTTCTGACGCATTGATTGCGTGAAAAATGTAGCAGTATCTTTCGTATGTTTTCTCAATATGTTTAGCATTAATCTATACTATGCATAAAATCAGTAAAAACCTTTGAAGGCATTTACAACATACGGCGCGAAGTTTAGTCAACTTAAAGCTTAAAACATATTAATCAATGTAATTTAGTTCATTGCTACGATATTCAGCCACATTAAACAGTTTTTGCATCATTAATATTACTTCATGCGTATTAAAACTGTTGTGTGGTCCCTGTTGTGGCTCGGGAAAAATCTTCTTTAAGTAATAAATAATCCCTTCCTCCATTTCTAACCATTTCTTCACCTCCATCACCTTCCTTTGGTTCCCCGTAGTCTCCATCTCTCCTTCGCCTTGTGAAACCGTCAAGGACTCCTCCCACGCGACAACCCACCCCCCAAATAAACGACTCTGCGTATTTCTCTCGAATTACTACTCAAAGCCTCCCCCTCCAACCCCCCACCCCACAAGATTGGCAGTGTTTACCCTCTCCCCGACACTTCCCCTCACCCTCCTACAGATGACGATGGCGACATGATTTCGAGCCTTTAATCCCAATGTTGCGAATTCACTCGAGCCCTCCAAACATTAATTTTCCATCCGACGTTGTGTTCCTTCCTCCCCACGTCCGTGAATTACCGTTATCATGTAATGGGCTGCATGTAAATGTGTGCAGTCTCTCTCTCTCTCTCATCCTCCTTGAAAACGTGTTTCCTTCGATTTGTTCTCGGGAATCTTCTTCGAAGCCCTCGGCTCGTCTTCTTGGCGAAGCGGCGAGCCGTCTGATTTATTGAATGTTGAATTTGCTAATGGCACCATCCAGCTCTTTCCTCCGCTCGCGAGCACCCCTAGTGCATTTGTTAACCGTCTGGTACCGAAGGTTTCCTTTGCTTGCTCCTTGAAGTATGATCGCGGAAAACACAGGCTGTTATCCCTCAACGAAACGAGACTGATTCAATGCCGCATCATTTCAATAGGAATGACTCCTTGTTGTTCAGCAAAAGTTAAAAGCTTTTAAGGGTTGAAGTGTGTGTTTGAATGCCTCCATAAAATTGAGCTGAAACGTATGCTCTAGATAAAAATATACCATACGCCCAATGCACACTTCTAGAATTGATTAATGGTCAATATGGCTGATTTGAATTACTTGCCTTCACACGAGTCACCACTTAGTATCGTAAAGAATCTAGTTATCTTTGATTGCAAGAAAAAAACAGTAACGAGCGTAAAGGATTATGTTAATTTTTAGTTTTTATCAGATCATATTGTTATCGTTCAATAACTTAACTCGTATATACATCCAAAAGAGCGTTCCTTTTTTCTCTTTATATTGTTCCCTGCATATTTCAGCATTTTTTGTTAATATAACCTTTCCTTTCTGCCCTTCTTTTAAATACTTAAGTTCACACGCAACACAGTAGCCAGTAACCAACGTTGACGATAAAAAATCAGCCGTGGTTGAAGTGTTAAAAGAGTTAGCGTGAAACAGCGTCCACGCAACAAACAATTCATTAGTGGTTGGGCAAACTGCGTGGAAAGTCAGTGGTTTAGTTGGTACGGGGCTTAAGTAAACGATTGTAAGGATTCTTGATACAATGATATGACGTATACATGGAGAAAAATACTGACAACACTTTATTACTCTTAAAAGGATTGTGAAAACCTCAAAGAACTTCTTGCATTGCAGTCTCAGCAATACATCTGCCTTAATTTCGCCAGGGGTGAAATAATCGATCTCCAGGGGTTCTCCCAAGCTCATCGGAGCTCTATTAGGAACAGGGAATAGTTCGGAATAGTTAATACCCGGAGCTGAATCCACGATAAATGCATCAATCACGTCCTCATTCAGTGCTTCCCACCTGTCTCCTCGCTCGCCCGACTAATAATTCACCCCAACCTGAGCTCAACCCTTTAACCACCTCCCTACCTCCCACCACAACTCCTCCCGACCACCCGCACTCCACCCGCGTGGCCCCTCCTTCGTGTGCACCCCTAAATAAATCTACATCCCCCTCTAACTCCTCAACCTCCCTTTCCCTCAGACCACCTGACTGACTCCAATACTGCTTCGCCGCCGCTGCTGGTAGAATTCTCGCTCGTGGCCTCCAGAGCTCCCGGCGTTTCCCACAATACCTCTCGGTGCGGAAGGGAGGTTAATGTAAAAAAAGGAGATCCCTACCAGTTCAGGTGAAGGGGTAAGATGTGTGACGGGGCTCTTAGAACTGGGGGGCTGGCGTTTCTTTTAGTTCTCCGGGGCGTGTGGGTCGATTCGAGAGTTCTTGGCCCGCATTATTTTTTTCTCCTATTTCCTTCGAGTGGGCCCGTTGGTTGGGTCACTCTTCCACCGCGAATTAGAAAAAAACTTCTTCACGAGATCAAGAACCGCGAGGTTAATTTTTTTCTTTTTCGATTTGCTTTCGAGAGGCTAATGGGTTCGTTATGGAGTGCACCTTGCTGCCTTTCCGCGGCTTTTTTCTTTGAATACTCGATTTTACATTTTTCCCAGGATGCCCGTGCATGGAATTAACTCTGCGGGTAGAAAAATCTGCGAACTTGATTTCATTGTCAGAGGTGAACCTTAAAGGATACCGAGCATTATGTTCCTCTACATTACATGTTACGGTGCACTGCTCATCGGTGTCTTACTAATTTGATAACTAAGTGGAAGTGAAAAGTAGCTGGTCATCAGAATTCTGTTAGAATTTCAGATAATTTTTCTTTATGCTCATTAAAAAGATATTTGCGCAAGTCTTTAATAGGTAGCAAAACAACACTGATGGTATTCAGTATACTTCCTACTCGACGTGCAATAATTTGTGATATATTTACACCTTTTTCGAATAAAAAAATAATAAGCTTTAAAAATAGATCCAGACATGTGATAAAATAGCTTAGCGTATTCACCACTTGGCATCTAGTTAGGATCTCAAAATATGGATAGTCATGAAAAACTATGAGATAAAATTTATTTTTCTCTGAGATTCCCATGGAGTAAGCTCATTGTTCGCACTAATCTTAAAAAGACACATCATACTCGGATGATGCACACAGTGATGAATATACATACTAAACACAATGGTAATTATAAAATCATCAACTTGAATTTGAAATGATCCAAGTGAATCGTAATAAGAATAATCAAATTGATGTAGTTTTTCTAAAAGTTCGAGAGCTAAATATTCGCGGGTTGACATATCTTTGTCAGAGATGGTAATGACAACATCCGCAGTGGTGCGCACATCCTAGAATTTGACTTTTAGTCTCTACATCAACCTTCGGGAAACAAAAACATTCCTCAGCAGGGATGAAACCCATTGAGATGTCACCGTCGCATCGAATGGATTTGCAGGTACATTTTTAACCTCTCGTACACGTCGAAATGGGTTTACCGGCGTCCACTCCATTCTATTTCCCTCGCATTCACGGCGCACGACAGACGAGGACGGCAGGGGGGTGGGGAGGGGGGGGGTCACGTGCCTAAAGCGGCAGACATTTACGTTCCCGCGGTAGGCAGCAACCTTTTTATCCGCGACGTCCCGTCGGGAACTCAAACTCGCCGCCATCCGCGGCATATGACACGGTTCCCTCTCTAGACAGCCGCCGCCACAGCAGAGCCCCGTCACCCGACCGTCACACAGTCCCGTGTTTGCGTCTGCGGCGAGGAAGGACGGGAGGCATGAGACGGGATGAGGAGGAGGGAGGAAGTTTTGGGACGAGAGAGAGGTGTTGCTGCTTCGTGAAAATGAGGGTTGCCTTCGATAGCCAATAATAACGATAATACTCGGTAATTGCATCGGTACTTGTACTTTTTCCACAGATCTTATATATTCCATATACAGCGCGTACAGTTCCCCATCATCACGTAAAGAGGTGTGCCCGATAGTGGTTTATTTAACACATATTTAAGTACCTGATGATGGCTTATTTAACACGTTATACGTTCAATAAATAGTTTTAATGTGGAAAAATACAAGTATAGATACATATAGTACGACTTCCTTTAACTGCGTCTCGCGGAATTCCATTGAATTTATACTCGCTCACGTTTCTCTTAACAAATGCAGGGAATAGAAACAGCCAGCGGATTCTAGGTCCGTGTGCGTCGGTAGTACACAACGTTATAGATGAATGTGTTAGGGGAAACTATAAGGTAAAACCTTTGTAAAATATTCAGAATAAATATAAGGTATTGCAGCCATCCTCGAGGAACCGAAATTAGATAAGCCACGAACTTATAGAAAACTTAAATTGATCGTATTTTCCGAGAAATATTTACAATGAATCATCGACTTGAACACATATTTACTGACACTTTTTAGACGCCGTTGCACGGGGATAATATTTCTCATTAGGAATGATTGCGTGTTTACCTTAAAATTCATATTTTATGCCAAAGCTATTTATGTTCTCCCTGTCAATTTATTATAACTATATACAAAACGAGAACATCCATAAAAACCTATGTATGAAAAAATTACACTACCATCATAAAATCGGGCATCGTAGAACTGTAAACGACCGGCATCGCCGTTGTTATACGTAACAATATATTTAGTTTGGTACTTTAGAAGCTCACCACTAGTTAAGAGGACAAGGCGGATGGTATATTCCGCGAAGATCGACCGAGAGGTGGCGGTCGGGAGAGCGTAAGACGGGAGAACGCGCGGCCCATCTCTTCCTCTCTCGTGCCGGTGATTAGTTTTGATCGTACAAACTGCTCCCAACTTGGGGGCGCGTGATTTAATATGGGCGTGGGCCGCGTGATGGGATGAGACCTTCGCCCCTCCCCCACACTCCCTCCCCCCTCACACTCTCATCCCCCCCCCCACACACTGGTTACCCTCGCCGCCCGCCTAGAGGATCACCGCTGGCGGCAGCGGCGAGAAATTTCCCGGGGCCGGGGCCCGAAAATTTAATGGGGGAGACGATATCATCCGATTTAAGTCTTAAAAGCAAGCTTCCAACGGCTTCCCACGCGTCGCGGAAGCATGAAATGACAATACTTCATTAATTTCTCAAGGATCGTCCCGCGGAATTCATTGTCGAAAGTTGTCTTTCGAGAATTTTGTGTACTATGATGATGTGAGACGTATAGAGGGTGACTAAATGACTTTTTCTAGCCATAACCCTTTCATGACTGAGGATGGTATTTGAGGCGGCGATAGACGTCCCAAAGAGACTGGTGCCTTCATCGGAATTCGTTCATACTTCTTTTTTCATGTCACCTTGCGTCAATCCGTGTTCCAATTTATTCAATGTCGAAACTTCATTCATTCTGGATTGAATATGAATCCTCTCAATTCAGGATTCCACTTTTGGAGCCTTATTAAAGCTTTTAGTCCTCATTTGGCCGTAATTAATGAATTTAATTGGTTCGGAGTTTATCTCATTTCGGGAGCTTACAACGCCGAACTGGATAGAAGTGATTAAAGTTTTATTGTCAACTGTTCCTTAATTAAATTCACGAACTCAACGGCACCAAACACAATATTTTGGAAACCTCCTTTATTCACGGTTCTTATAACAAACTTCCTGAGGTAAATTTTTCGGTGATCATTCCTATGAGCTAAACATATGTGTGTGTATAAAGTCGTCGAGAGCAATAATGAATTCTGTTATTAAAAATGTCCACTTTTTGGTAAATGGGGTGAAAGTGGAATAAATAAAAACTTAAACCCTAAATGCTGCTTTCTAATGAAAAAAAAAACAAAGACGGAAAACTAACACAACTAATACGAGATGAGTGAAAACATTTTCTACGCATTATGTCGATCGGAGAGTATGTTAATTTTTTAGCGTAATACTTTACGTCATTATGAATTAAGACAATACAGAGATGTTATGTGCGTTTCCTTTGTTTCGAAGCACTGTGCCCGCATGGAAGTGGCGTAATCGCTGGATGAGAGGGCAAAAACATTGCAAATGAGTGAGGACGCTGAAGCGTATCCATGGCCAAGGCGAGAGTGAAATTTCGTGACCTCATTTTTCACCGTGGATCCACCGGCACACCCGCGCTGGCCACTAACCTGTGGAAGGGTTATGAAATTGGCGGAAATTAACCCAAACGACCCGCCGGTGATATAAAAATTGGGATTTATAGCTAAGATTCATCGCTCCGTTTGGTAAGAAATTCCAACAGTTGCTATTGACTTTTGAAGAACCAGTCAAGATATGGAGACCGTGGGATAGATGCGATGAGAACCTGCTCTTCCCGTTTGTAACGATTAAATAGTTCAGAATCTTTGATATCTTACGGAATATAAATGAACTGCTAAAGATGACAAGCAGTAATTCATTGTACGTCACGATGGTAAACGCTCTAAAGGTTTTAGGTGCTCGATCGGGTGAGACAACATTTACAACAAACATTTTCGAACAGATTACATTCTTGAAAAAGAAGTTGAACTATCCTGGGCAAAATTCATTTCATGATCAAAGGGTTCTCAGGTCGATGACTACGGCTTACAAGGCATCTGAACATACTGGCAAGATACTTGTCGTTTAGAGTAGGTTCAGATATGCAGCTATTCCTATTTTCTGGATGGAATAATAAAATCAGCTTTTACATCTTTGCTATGCAGAATATTTTCAATATTTTTTAACTCTTATTTTAATTTTTACTCGAATGATCCTCCAGTCTTTGTGAGTTAAGGATTAAACAAAATCGCAGAGACACTGGCGAACTCATAAAGACTCATATTGACAAGAATAGTAGCTATGCTTGTAAAAATAAGTCTTTGTGACCATTGAAGGTATTAAAAGCTTATAAAAGAGGAAAGTAACTTTTAAGAATAATGTACCTTTGAAATTACCTTTTAATAATTTTTTAATACCTTAGAAAACCCGTTCTCAAACGTGATAAGAAGCATAGGTTCCTAAAGCGGCCGTCGATCAAAACAAAATCTAAGTCAATCTCCCAAGTTTTCATCACTTTAACGGTTGGTTGAACCTAGAATTTATTCCCATCAGTCCCTACCGCGAAAAAAAGTCTCTTCAGTTTCAAAATCGTGGCCAATTTCCACTCAATAAAAGCCTAATACGTCCCGCTCAGAAACGAATGTGTCATCACTGACGACAATAATTTGCCGCCGTCGCTTGCAGCGAAGAGCAATCGATACAAAAAATCAGTGAGGTAAGAAGTAACCTCTTCGATGGATTGGACAGTGAATCTCCCGCACCATCATCCTTGGGATTGACGTGATAGGTTCCGCGATTCACACGGCACCGTTGGCGGTTCTAAAATGGTCACGAACTGGATTTTGTTGTGGAATTCCCCCCCCCCTTTTGCAGTCACTTTAGGTACTCTCCTCTTGAGTCACGTGTGACGCTGTCACGAGTGCCTCATCCCACGCTCCGCTATCATCCTCGTTAAGGGTTACTTGGACTAGCTATCGCTCATTGTGAGTGGTGACACAGTCCCAAAACAAGATGAGTTCATTTTTGATAGTCAATTTGGCTAGAGTTAAAAACAGATCATCTCCGACAGCGAGATAATGTAAACCTTAAATAATTTCAAAAAAGAATAGATGTATGAAAAAGATAAGGATTACCTAAATATGGAAATTTATTATTTACATTCACAGTTAAAGGCATTTTAAGTAAAAATTATGGAACTAGATCAGATCCTCGTGGCGAGGATATACGAGAGTCATCATTTCTTAAAAAAGCCTTTCCTTTTAATCAGTTCTAATTGATGAAAAACAATTTTAAGCCTCTGTAAATGCAATTTTGTGTTTTATTATCACGGCCATAGTTCAAATTGAAAGGCAAAATAATTGGATGCTGACAGCGTTGAAGGCGGTCATGGTTACTAGTAAAAATGTTGAATATACAAAGTTTGTTTATTTAACAATGGATTACAAATTCAACCAAGTAAATGACCCAGTTTTCCGGGAAAAAGTTCAGTATTTAATAAATCTCGTTTGGAACGAACCAGTGGTCGTGAAAATGAAAGCCACTTATGGAAATTTTATATCGACTTCCCTTCTAATTTCCTTAGGATCGAGGATTTCCACAAAGTTTTCGTTTAATTATTAGATCAATAACTTTAGAAAATTTGCAATTTTTCCTAAACCAACGCACTGCGCACATTTTAAGCACGGGTCACATCCAGCTTTGACTAAGTGAAAGGGATTTCGAGCTCTCTAATTGGTTTGGGACGTAACCCGATGACCCAACCACTCCGTATCCCACATCATTTCCCACAGTAAATTTTGACACCCACCCGAGCCAATTTCCAATTATTCACCGTCATCAGTTATTTTATTTTTTTCCATTCCGCGAACGAAATAAAAAAATAGGAATAAAAGATCAAACTCTCTCACAGAATTCACCTTCACTCGCCGCCGCTCCCGAGTCAGTCACATAATTAATTACGCGGCCCGTTCACCGTTTTCCCACCGTGTCCCACGGGGCATCCTGTTCTCCTCCTCGTGCGCCGACCGTGTGAGAATTGCCCAACATGTTTCCGAATAATATTAATGAGTCGAATGAGGCTCCCTCCCCGCTCTTTTTCGCGAGATCGCAGTGTGGGAGGAGTGGAATGTTTATGGGGGACGGATCCACGGCTGAACGGAGGAGAAAGGGAACGAGGATGCTTCCCTAAGCGTCCTTGAGGTCCTTCTAGGGAGGATGGGTTATGTGCAGCACAAAGGGACGATTGCCCTACGACCCGTGACAAAAAGAGAGATCTAGACCACTGTGTTGCATCTCTTCAACTCTCATTTATTTTTTTCTCATGAGTACGTTCGTAAATGGACTTTTCGTTCATAATGGATCGTTCCTAAATGGAGGAATTTTTATTCACGGCACACTCCTCATAGTCAACGGGGAGACTTCTCTTAGTTTTTTCAAACGACATATTTTTTTGCAAAGCTTACTTAAAAAGAAAGGAGACCAGGAAATATTTATTTCAACTGCACTTCACATTCTGTCCTGTTTTCATGAGTTGAATTTTTACAAATCGAGATAAGAAAATATTTGTTTCCTTATCTCTAATAAAGTATAAAATATTGCTTTTGAAAGCATGGAGTACATCAGGCAAATAATTAAGCGCGTTAAAGAAAAACAATGTAGGAGTGAAACCGTTTGCGGAGAGGATATTATATTGGAGAGCTGTAGCAAACCAATCTTCAGATTGATGACTGCTCGTGATGATCTATTTCCATTCCTTGATCCAGAGCCTTGATGATGGCAGGTAAGTCTTCTGTCGAAATGTCGGCGAGCATGGAGAGCATAGGCCGGTGGAAATCCCGAGAAGAACTCATCAAAATCTATTCCCGCGTTATAAAATGGATGAGATACAGCATTAAGTGAGGCTAATTAATTTCGTCAAGGGTAGACGAGAGGCTCTTTTCGCGATCGAAGAGTTAGCCGAGTGGAATGCGGAGGAAGGATCCTCGACAGTTTAGGGGAGAAGGGGAAAGAGGATGCTTCGCGAGTGCGTCCTTGGGATGCTTCCCGACTGTGTGGTGGTGATGTGTACTTTAGAAAGGTAATTTCCATTCGACTCGGTGACAAGAGAAGGTATAGGGAGCAGCAGCATCGTTCTGCATTCCTCTTCCGCTCACTTAATGCTGATGATCTTTCCCCCCCCCCTCTCTCTCTCCCTCCCGGAGTTCCGGTTGCACGGGTGCGCCGTCGATTGGAGAGCCGGATCCACTCGCGTCCCATCGGCACCCGATCGTGATCGCAAACCGTTCCCCTTTTTCGTGCCATGGAGTCACTTCGTTTTGTTCCCTTCCCCAAGGACACTTGTGTGCGCCTTTTGTGGCGGTATCCCCAGGGGGAGATCTGGGACATACGTACCCACGTTTCGCAATTCCATCGGGTCGCTGGAAAGAGTTCAAAGATACGCTTGACGTTTTTGTAGAAGTCCAGTGGTTTGAACGCTCAAACGACTGATTTTCGATGACTTTTGTCAAGCAAATAAATAAGCTTGCGTGCAAAGAGACTGGGCGCTTTCCATTTGCTCTAGTGCGCTGCCCACTTTGCAATACAACAGCGCACTTGCTTTCTATTCATTTCTAACCCTAAGCAATAGGCAGAGCACTTCAAAACAGTTCGGGATAAGAGTTGATGTGCGCTTGTTAATACCTAAAGGAACATCGATAATCGCTTACTCAATTGATGTTCAGTTGTTGATTTTCAGTAAAGACGTCAGGCATGGTTAATGTAAAGTATTTAATCACATTGCGGTAAAATGCTTATGTCTTTAAATGTTATAGCTTGAACGAATTTGTTTACTATTTATAAAATATTCGGCCATGGCCATTGTGTACACTCACTATGCTACCTATTGGAAAGTTACCGAACGTTTCATCTACTACATTTGTCGTCGATTTTGTGGGTTTAATCGCGCTGTGTTCCGATCAGCGCTAACTTCGACATATTAAATGGAAAACTACCAATATATATATTGCACTAATTCGCTCTTTAGGCCTAATAATAACCTGACTCTTAAATAGAACAATGTGACATAAATTTTTAAAACAAATATGTGTACCGCTATATACTGCTGTGGTTGAAGTGCTGATTTGCATCTAAAAGATATATGTCAATATCAAATTCATTTTCCGATCACTCATTCAAATTTCAAAAAACAAATTCATTTCCGGATTTTATCAGAGCAAAATATCAAGTGAGAGGCACGTCAGCAGAACATTACTGAATTATAAGAATAAAGAAATAACATCAGTCTAGATAAACTAAATTTATTTTGTCAATGATAACTGGAGATAAAGAGCCTCTTATGATGCTTACTCGATTTGTTGCCTGCGTTAAGCATACAATAGAATGTATAGCTTGATATCCGTTTGCAGTTTAAATGCTGTATCTCATTTCACGTATGACGTAGGGAAAAAATGTAAGGAAATATTATATACGCTATCAGTACACAACAAGGCAATATTTTCCTACCATAGTTCATTACAAATCAGCGCACGGAAACTTTAAAAAAAGTTTGGCTCGTAAAACAAAGATGTTTTGCTTGGCTGGCTAGGTGGAGCGTGCTTTGAATTAACATTTTGATTTATAGACAGTCTCATGCTGAGGTAAACTACCTCGACGTTTAAAAAATAAGCGTTTCACATTAATTTCAATTTTAGTAGCGTATAAATTTCGGCTTCTCGGTCTCTACCTCATCAATTAAAACTCCGTAATTGTAGCCGTCATAGAGTCATTAGGCAATTTGAAAATTGGGTCCTTTTCATAATACAATCGGAGGTTCACATTGTTTGGAAGAGGAGGGAGAAGGAAGGAAGTAGAAAACCGCCTTTATTATCCTCGTCACTCACTCGGTTGAAACCGACCCGTCCGCCCACCCGAATGGACGGCGCGGCGGCTGGGAAACTTCCGGTTCGCGAAGAGCTTCATGGGAAGGAAGACACTCTCCACCCGAGTGCATTACTTCTACTGGCGTGCATTCAAGGGGGCTAGGTGGTGGCCGCTGAGCTTTGCAAATCGTGTTTCAACCCCGTGTTCGGAGACCACCCGTGTTGGAAGGAGAAGCCCGTATTGGGCGGATTTGTGTCTCCCTTACACGTGTCGGTGGCGAGGGGCAAGGGAACTCAAAATGCCCAGTGACCTTGAAAAGGCGTGCATCCGGGCGGCGGACCTCCATTCCTCTCGCCCCCATGTCCGGAGTTACGCACCCCCCCCCCGCCCACCTCCTCCTCTCTACACGGTTCGCGGGACAGATCTCGGGGCGTACCACCATGCCCCCCCTCAGGCCACTACCGCCGCCCACGGCGTCCCCTTCCTCCACCCCCGCTTCCTCCCCACCGACCGTGACGGCGACGCTATCTTAAAATTCCATCGACCCCCCTTCCCCTTCAACAATACTCCACCCCACTCTCCTCCCCTCTTCCCCTGCACCCCTCCAGTCGAGATATCTCGCCCGTGGCTCACGAAGGTGACCTCCATCCTCACCCCCAGGGAGACAGATGAGTATGCTCCCTGTGTGTCCAACGAGTCCAGTGTAGTCCTCCTCGGCATCGCCAGTTACGCCTCCCGTCTCGTGTCACCTCACCACCTACTCTGCTCCTCTCCCACATCCACATCCAAAACTACGTCTGGTAGTAAAGGTGGACTTTTATTCTGGGTGGTCTTACCACTGTAGTTCCCCCCTGTCTAACCTTATTTCTTAGACCTAAAACTAACATGACGCTTATATCGGTGGTGGGATTCGAACTCGCGACCTCAGGGTCGCTAGGCAGGCACGTTACAACCCAGGCTTCCATGATTGGTTCGGAGCACGTATAGATCTACGGGGCAGATTTTTGAACAACTTCACCGATCGGGTTAATATGCGAATAAAGCAATCAGTTTGTAAAATAAAAACTGAATATGATCGAGTATCGCTTGAATCATTTATGTATTTGTAACCCTTGGTCGCGGGCGTGATCACGATCAGGTCTCGAACCGTGGGAAGGTGAAGCAGTATTTTAATCCATTGGTGCCGTGGTCCATTTACCTTTGTTTTTAGCAAATTCTGATCAATCAGTTGGACACATTCAGGGAAGAAGAGTAAGACGGAGTGAGGTGCAGTGCCGCGCAGTTCGGGAGGAACGCGTCCGAAACTGGAAGAGGGTGGAATGAATTTTTTCCGCGTCCTTCCTTCCTGCCGTGCACGCAACCCGGACAACACAGTCGGTTGCCTACGCGACAAGGGGCCCCCGAGTCGCCCTTCCCCTCTCCCCCTCCTCCCTATCCACCCTATCCTCCCTTCCTCCCCTCCCACCTCACACCCCGTTCTCCCCCATCCCTCCCCCAAAGCTCCCCACACTAGACCACCACTCACTTTTCTTTTGAGCCTCCTCCTCTGAGCCTCCCGACGCCTCTCTCTCTCTCGAGTCGACTCCGAACGGTGGGAAGTGGGTCAACTTATCCTCTCCTCTCTCATCCTCTCTCTCCCCCAATCTCCGTTTCTTCCCTTCTCGAGCGCCAAAGGAAGGGAATCATGCACACACAGACACACACTCACAAGGAGGAGGGCCGACGGTGCGTCTCTCTGCACGCTCTCTCACGAGATGATCGATTGCAAAGCAGGAGGAGGAGGACTCCTTTTTATGTTTTCATTTTGCCAGTCCCGGAGTCGTGTTGGACTGAAGAGTTGAGCTAAGGCAGAGGGGGTGAGATATGAGGGTGAGGGGACTCTTGGGCCTCCTAGAATTCCATACGTCCTGGTAGAGAGATCCGCCTCTCTCTATCTCTCCCCTATACGACAATACTCTCTCTCTCTCCTACCCGTGTAGTATCTCTATCTATCGGTGGTGCATATGCATTGGGTGCATAAACACACGTACCTGCCACTTGTATAGCAGTTCTTCCCCATTCAGTCGAGCGTTCTCGTAAAATCGCGCTTCATCTTAATAACAGTCCTCCAGTCACCTCAAGGATGAGTGGTAATGGGCGTATATTCACCAAAACTTGTTTTCCACCATGTGCTGCAAATGTCTTTTTTCTAAGCTGCTATTTTTATTTAATGCAGCAAGTATATACATACATAGAAGCATGATAAAATCGATAATAATGTAATGTAGGCTTTCTGGACGTGCTCCTCGTAGTGGCTAGCATTTTAATTGACAACGATTTATGCGGCGAATCAACCAACTAGACTACCTATCGAAAAAAACCTGCTATCAAGTCTCAATGGTAGCTATGGTGGCATCTGATCGTTTTCGGAAAAACTGACATTTTAAATCTGTCTGTTCAGCACTCCGTATTCCCTAATATCCGTTTTATGATATGACTGGCCGAAGTGTGTCGGTGTCCTATGAAATATTTTTGGAACTTCCTTGAAAGGTTTATTTTATGGCTTCATTTAATTAAAACAGACGATTTGACAGTGGTTCCCGTCCTTGTAATCAGTTGTGTTGTACTTATAGCACTAACGGCATTATCGTTTCGCCCTTGTTCATAGCTTTCCGGTCTTTACTGCGCAAAGCGTATGGGAATATATCTCTCTTACTCGGTGGTGAGTACGTATGCATTTGGCCGAACAGACACCACACGTATTATTATCTGCCTCGCGCATGGCGGTTCTCTCGCATACGCTCTCCGACGGGCTCACAGGTCCGCGTTACGATTCGAAAGAGCGCATCCAAGCGGAGAGACGTTAGTGTGTTTGTGTGTGTGTATGTGTGTACGTGCGAGTTGTTATTCGGCCGTTTTGAAAGAGGCTCTTCATCCGATGATGATTGCCGCTCCGTGCGGACCCGATTTCACTCCTGCATCTCGGTGCGACGCGAATTTTGCCGGCGTAGTAATTTCTCATACCCCGGCTCGCCCAACCTACGGATTCACTCGCTTCAAAGGACCGAGAGTGAGAAAGAGAGAAGGATACCTCTTATTCCCGCTCGTCCCTCCCTCCTTTTTATGTTCCTCCGATAATTACTGCGCCTCACGGCGGCAAGAGCTACGCCGTTTACGGCAGTCTTCTTCTCACACACGATGATCGTTTCCCCTTGCCTGCATGCGCCGTTGTGTCGGAACGTCACGGGTGAATTAATGATATTTTGTGACGATGGGATGTTTAATTCAACAGCCGGTCGTTTGGAAAGGGGCAGGGGGGGAGATACATAAAATGCTGGTTTAAGCGCGCAACACTACGGGTACTAACCACACAAGCAAGTCGTTAACCTTTTTTTATGCGTGGCCGTAACTGTGAGATGTTCATTGTGCGAGCGTACAACGTTAATCATGAAGGTCGAGGAAATTGAGGAAAGTCATGCATGAACTCAAGCGGAAATGCTTGTAAAATAGGTAATTCGTGTAAATATTTACGCCATCATTTGCGTCAATTTATTAAAATATCAGTGTTGGAAATTTCTGACTTTACTGGAGGCTTCTAAGTCCATATGCATTTTATTTTGAGGGCCATATTTTTATATTTTTGTCGTATGACAAGGCTTTGGATACAACCTTAAGTTCGGAGAATATATTTCATCTAAAGCAATAACGATGCCTATATCTTTAAAATGTTTGACTTTAAACTCTTATAATATTTATAATGCATGACATAAAAGTAAGACTTAAAATATGGATAGGCATAGTGTTCACCTCATGGCAGTAACTTAATACCTCAGAAAAACCGTTTTGAAAGAAGACGCTAAGATAACATATACGGAAGAGTCATTTTATCAATTCAGCATGTGCTGTTCTCAAGCATCGTGAAAAAGCCATCGTGGGAATTTCGAAAGATCTTTCCTCAAAATACAACTACCTCTATTCAAGGTTTCGTCGTACGTTCCGACGTGACTCACATCCGTGATTACCAAGAGTTTTTTTTTCAGAATATCCTCTTCTCGTGCGATGCTACATTACCACTCCCAAAAAATTCCTCAAATTAATAAATGATATTATGCATAAACATAGTACATGAATTATCAGAAATAACACACGGTTCTCCGATATCCTCCTTCCCTCGAGGCATTCCAATGAATAATGGACGCTCTTCGATCATCCAAGATTCCCAAATTTCCCGTGGATCCCATTGTCCGAGAGAAGACTGCCCACTTGCCATCCCGGGAAGATAGCCCTTCGGGCAGGAACACCCAACCGGCGAACTCCACGCGCCGTATAATCTCCCATTCAATTCCAATACATCACCACCCCGAAATTCCCATTCATCGAGCACAATTTTCTTCCCCAACTAGGTCCTTAAAAGCTTTAAAACTTATGTTTTTTTCTCGACGAGTTGAAAACCCCTCGTCTATCAGTACCCTTCAACCGCAGAAAAAGGTATCCGTAATCCCGCGTACGAAGAAATTCGCGCCAAGTGGGAAAGAAAATGGCAGGTGGGGAGGGTCGACCTCAAGACAAAAAAGGTCTGGAAAAGGGAGAAGGTAGCAATTTGTTCTCCCCTCGAATTTGAGGCAAAATAAAAAGGTATTCTCTTGCTACCCTTTCGCAAGTCAACCGAATCTGGTGCTGACCTCACCCACACAAGATGACTTAAAAATGAGGATGGGACTCGACCAGGACTGGAGCCAAAGGGAACGGAGGATGGATAAGCTCTGGAGGAGGATGTTAAGTTTGTCCTTCAGAACTGGATCCGGTATGCCTCTAAAGGTTGAACGAAAAAAAACTAGGAGGCTTCGCATGTGTAAAAGCGCTCCCATAATTCTCAGAGCCACTCAGCGAACCTTCGGTTTATTTATGGGCGAATGCGGAATGAGATGGTCGCTCCGAGGATTGCATGCGTGAGGGCTCATCTCCTGACCTATGAGGAGGGCACGCCAAGTGACGCGGCGGGAGATGGGCTGCCACGTGGTTGTCGGGCACGCATTACTGAAACGAGGCATGAGACAGAACGATATATAATTTTTTCCTGAGGTTATGCACGATGCATATTGAATAGCATCCATAACTGTTAAGCTCGACCTCTTCATCAGTGCTAAGTGCAGCAAATTTGAACTCTCTAGACTCGATACGACTCTAGGTAGAATATATAGTGTTACAATTCATATAACTTACTTCAAACTTCGGCTCGATAGCATTGTCAAGTGAGGAATCTCCGAACATAAGCTTCATAAGAGCATCTGGATGGATATTCTCTTCATTAATTAATATTTTTTATTGGTAGTATTAATTTATTGATAGTGATTTTTAATAATACCACAAATCGTTTACGGCTTTGAAGATATTCTTTTTTCATTGGCATTGCCATTTCATTGGCATTTGAAGATATTCTTTTTTCATTGGCAGATAGCTCATCTTTTTTCTTGTTACCTGATCAGAGCATAATAATATCGTTTTCATTTTATAAAATAACTAATTAAAACTCATTAAACAACAACAGGAATACATCTAATAGATAAAAAAACCATGGGTTGCTTACAGATTGGCTATAAAGAGAACCATCATTTTGAATTTGAATGAAATCAATGATACTTCATTAAGATCGATGGAGAAGAAATCACTAGAGAGGAACACCTACCCAACTATATGGACTGCAAATTTCTTATATTGTTCTTGTTACTTTAATCAACCTAGTTTCAAGAATAAATCTGATATAATTTAAAAATTTAAAAATTTTATAACGACATATATAATCATTAAGAGTGATTTAATTCATTTCATCTTTACTTGGGCCAATTACTATTACATGATTATCATAAGTTGTCACTTTTTAATCCCAACTTTTTTATGATACGTTTTTTATTCTCTTAAATTTGACGATAAATAAAGGTTATAAAATTTTCATTTGAAGATGATAAGTGGATCATTGATCATATTTCCTTTTTTGCATTAGAAGATAATAATATTAAAATTACTGTTATTAATTGAATTATTTGCATAGGGGACTAAAAAGCAGTTTTTATGGTCGTATCCATTTGAAATTTAATTACAGGTGTGGATTTTGGACAAAAATTACTTTTCAGGCTATGGTGGATAGCGAACTGTGCCAAAAGACAAAAATCATTATGGACTGATTTAAGAACTTTGTAAGCTAGGTCTGTTTCTTGAAGCAGCCAAGAAAGAATAAAAGAATCACGATAAAACAACAGAAGAGCACTTTTAAACGAGATGGAGAGAGTGATTGATTGCAGCACACAGCCATTAGGCGTCCTCGTGAAAATCCGGCTAATATTTCACGAAAGTTACTCGCTCGACTTTTTTCACTTTGGCGCCCAAGTTTCACTCGAAGAGTGAAACTCGCTAAAAAAAAAAGTACGACTCGAATATTCATGGGAGGGTAAATAATGTTGCTAAATAGAAGATGGAGGAGTCTCTTCCTCGATTCGTAAACTACTTGGAAGTTTGAAATACGAGTCTGTAAATCGGTAATACGACGAGCTTCTCTCCCAAACGTTCCCCTTTTTTATGGGTCAATAAATTTCAGCACCGGCAAGACAAAATTCACTGACAACGGATGTCACACTTGTCCCGATAGACGCACACCTTTCGCTCGTTAATCGTTTACTGCGGGTGTGTTGGGAATTCGGTGGGTGAGACCCAAGTTTTAGCACCCATCAGTAGGCATGCATAACATATTTTCGGTCCCGCCTTATAGTAAGTCATCAGAGGAAATATCCCACGATTTCACTGAAGTGGAAAAATGTGCCACACCAAGTCGCGACCTTTCATTGAGGAGTTTAGCATTTCATTCCCGTCCTCCGATAAAAATACAATGCGTCGTGAGATCCTCAGGGGAGAAACAGGACTGACAACTCAGGAAACCCCACGCGAGGGTGTCAGACTAAACACACATCAAACCTTTAAGAGAACCGAAATAATGCATTTACGACGACGTCTCTCCATTTTACGAAACACAAGAAAGCAGCCAAGTGGACGAGGGGAACGTTTACACGGAGCTCTCCAAATCCCAAAAATATTCACCGTTCTTCTTCTTTTTTTGTGTTCGCCGAACATCTTTTCCCTCTTCGCCAACCTCTCACACATCTCTCTGCCATACGCCAACGACGCTCGAGAACATTAAATAAAACAAAATAATCACGAATAGAAATCTTACCTCCCGTTTCCCTGGTAGTAGATGCAAGGCCGGCCTACAGAAAAAAAAGTTAGCTTTAAGTTAACGAATTAAATTAAAGGGACATTAACGTTACGACTCAAGATTGTCCACGAAAAATATTATAGTGGCGTGGGTGCCTTATATTCGCCCTTTATGAATTCATGACAAATGCTTAGCGTTTATCGTTCGTGTTTTTAAAAAGTTGGTTAAACCTTTTTCGTGAATAGCCTTCTATCTTTGTTTTCCTTTCATGATGTCACAAATGTTCAACGTATGATCAATAAAAAGCTTTGAATAAAACGCCTAATCCATTGTGTCTTCAATTATATTCTCACGTCGAATCATATTCAACCAAATCCTATGCTATTTTTCCGTATCTTACAGAGACTCTCACACTAAGTAATTTTATGATAGTCATCGTTGTTTGAAATTCACTGGACAATCAAGCTTAAAAAAAGCTTAACGTTAATCTGGCGTTAAATCTTTTTTCATAATTGTCCTCTAACTCATGATACGGCTTCAATGCTATTGTGCAAAAACTCGAGTTTATTGGTCATATCAGGGCAGAAAACCTCGTTTACTCTGTTAACACACAGACGTGAGACCAACGCTCAAAACTAGACCCGTTCCCGATCCCCATAAAAAGTGAAGACAAGCTCAATCATTTCATGAGCTCAAAAACTCGAATTCCAGAGTGAAGTGGGGAAGAGGAATGAGTGAGACAGACCTTACTCCATTCTCCCGAAACCTCTGAACCCCACTCTCAGACCCTTCGTAGGCGCACCCCGTATCAAGTTCCAAGCTCCGTTCCTCCCACCTTCAACGACAACGTCCCGTCATACCTCCTCCTCCTCCTCGTCGTCTTCTCTCTACCTAACCTTTAGCCTTTCCTTCCTAAAGGGCCAAGAACGATGATTCCCTCTTCTCCCTCCTTCCCTCCCGCCAACCCTCAACCCTTCACGTCTCTCACCGACCCCCTCCTCTCCCATCTAAGCCCCACGCGAGCGTCGAGAGAGGATGCCATCGTACCTTACCGCGGATCCGTCACGACTCGACCCAGAAAACGGTGGCATCGGAATAAGAAACCCGCTTTCCTTGCCTCCACGACGAAGAAGCGAAGCCAATTCCCCTTCTTCCACATTCTCCTTTAGTCTGTCGTCCTCTTCACACAACCCTACACTCACCGCTGTGGAATCTGTCGGTGGGCCAGTAGGTACACTCCACTATATCCCTGTTCTCCCCCTATCTTTTTCTCTCTTACTTTATTAAGCTTCCCTGCGTTCCCACGCCGATGATGATATTACCTGCTACATCGTCGTTCCTACGAACTCCTTGAGGGTTTGAAAGGAGAGGAATGGTTTGAGACGTACACACTTCTCATCGATTATCAATTATAACATGGGAATAAACGCTAACATCTAAGAGCCATGCGGAACTGCAACTGATTCAGTGTTATAAGCAATCATCAGAAATACAATTTTGAGTTTTAATTGAAAATATAGTTATAGTAAAAATGAAAAAGGTGCGCAAATTCCACCCAGATATTCAGCACAGGGAAAAAGCAGAAGCAGTAGGAATTTGAATCACCGTTAAGCGTTGAAATAGCATGAGTATGAACTTTATATTGAGAAGAAAAGTAGTTATAAGATTTTTTAAACATTGATAAGTAGAAATACGTATTTCAGAACTGCTAAGATGCTGGCAAAAAAAGTGGGTAAGCATTTAATTAGTGGTAGGATCAGTTAAAGTAAATATTATGTGGCAGAAAAATGCTTCACCTTTCCTCACTCTTTTTTGCGACCAGAATCGGATAGCATCTATAGTGTCCAGCATTGAGGCTTGCTTTTTACATTAGCTAGGGAGACACTGCGGGAATCGCCAGTGGCCCGTGTACTGGCTTGTAACACGATAAGCCGGCCTTTGTTAGGTGCTTCTCTCCGACCGTGCTCACAAAAACCAATGCCCGAGGGTGAAGATGAACACAATTGTATGTAGGCTCTCCGTACCTGCACCCAATCAGTCAATCTATTTGCCGTACACGGTGAACCATTCAAACCAGTCAACTGTGGATATTTTTTTCTGATGCCCTCCACTACGCAATCATTTTTGACACCCTTTTTTGCTGATCTCTCGCGATGATACATTTAACTATTTAACAATTAAACAATGATAATTTGGTGTACATGGACGTTCTACGAGTACGAGAAAACTTTTAAGCACATAAAAATTGCTCTTTCTAAGTAATTGGTTCAATTAACTACAATCATCTAATTCAAAAACAGTTATCTGTCGATTTTACTGTACCGCGGTTTTGAAGTTCTCGCTTGGGCGTCTACAGAAGCACATTAGAGGATCAAATATCCCAAATTGACGCTGAATAATTTACCGAAATATCGAAGAGGCCATAGAACTCCCAGACTTTCCCAAACTCGATTTCCAGACTCCCAGACAGATTCCCAGACTCGTAAGTATGCTGTTTCATTTTAAGGGAGCATCCTGTCGTTGAAATTCAGCTTTTGCATCGTCAAGAGATGACAGAACACATTTTTCCTCGAATAATAGTGAGCATCTTCCTCGCTTCTTTCCAAATGGTTCAAGAAAGAAACTTTATTTGCCAGGCTGAAATGAGTTGGCTGTCTCTCTTACATCGAAGAAGCCAATGAGCTGGCTCATGACATCATGAGACATAACCCTCCGACTCTCATCACGAGGAATGTAATACCGCTGCTACGACAGCTGTCCTTATCATGAACGCCAGCTGCGTGTTACCTTATGGTGTCACAACGATTCTTCAGCGAAAATGTTTTCCCAGAGGTACCCACGCTCTTGCAAGTGCTTGGGATATGCTCCTCGCACTTTCTCCGCTAGGTCGGCGACAGAGTGAGTTGAGAGTCGGGGTCCAGCGTTCCTTTCTCAGGCTCTCTCTCACACACAATTCTCTTCCCCCACTCACTCCCGTTTTTATTGCCGACCATTTCCAGTGCCCAAGAATATTTGTCAAGAGTTTATTGGCCTCACCTGGGAATTGAATTACCTCTATCAATTTGCGCGAGGTACGCGGCTGACACACCCGAGTATTAACCTCACCGAATTCGGTCGAAACCCGTAAGTTTGTCGCACGACTCTTATTTATCTTGCCTGGGCATTTTTTCTAACAAATGGCCTCTCGGCTCCATCGACCTTTTTCTGCTAATGACCCTTGCTATCATACCGTTGAGGAATTTTTAAACCGTTCAAGTCTGGTTTTCTTCAAATAAAATTATCGGCGTTGATTTAAATCGCAAGATTGGTCGGTCGATAAACGCTGGAATCACCTAAATGTTATATGCAGGCTGATAAGCTACCTTGTGAGCAATACATAAAAGTGAACAATTATAAAACAACAATAGATGATGGACATAATCGGGGAAAGTGATTGAGCGTTTTTAGATAGTGCGTATATATCTTTTTCATAAAATAAATTATGATTAATAGGGGTTCAATTAGGATCTTTGCTGGTTGAGTAATCGACGTCGAAAACGACAGAGAAGAATAAGTACATGGGCAGCAAGTGAAAATGATACAGTTAAAATCGTCAGTTTGCTTTTTAATATTTATTTTAAATATTTCAAAAGTATTCATGTTCCTAAACTCGGGTATGTTCTACCAAGTATTTTGTGGACAGTTAAAGAATATACGATATAAAACCAATGCTTCCTAGAAAATGCTGATCCAAAACTAATGCAACTTTTTCCATTACATTACAAATAATAATTTACTCCAAGCTCTTCAATAGACCATGGGGAAAAGAGAAATTTTTAGACTATGGCAGGTTAATTTTTGAAAATCGGACTCCCATTTAGACTGGTTCGTCTCCAAGCACTGGCAAACATTTCCCTTTCCGAAGCACGAGTCCAGCACCATTAATCTTTCCTGTTAAGTATTCATTCCGACCACGTGCCAGTCAACTGTCGGATGTATTCGAAAACCCTCGCGATGATCCCGAGTCCCCCAAGGGGAACGGAATGCAATCTAACCCTGAAGTTAAATAGAATCTCATTTCGCTTGATCACGAATGGCCCATTCGGTCGCGATATTTATGGCAGGGACTTCTACACTCGGATGCACATATCACGAACATGCTGCCCTCTACCATTTTCCGACCATCCAACTTGCCTCTGATCGCGTCTTCTTTGTTTCCCCGCGATGTGAACTTATGATTTGGGTCGCACCGGAAATCACTTCATTCTCGTCTCATTCCTTTCGTCGAAGAATAAGTATGGATTCATCATCATTATCATCATCATAATCACTGGTAATCAGTCCAAAATTGGTTTGCTGCAGCTCTCCACCTCACACTCCTCTCTGCCAACAGCTTCATTCCTACATAAGTACTCACTTTGACGTTCTTTATGATTTGCCTTATGTATTCCATTCTTGTCTCCTTCTTTCATTCTTTCCATTCATTTTTACTTCCAATGTTGTTTTACTTAGGTTGTTGGTCGCAAAATGTGTCCAACGAGTTTGTCTCTCCTTATTCGCAGTCTTTTCATTATACCTCTATTCCACTTTTACTAGTTATTATAAGGAGATGATTGACTGCTGTTCTAGCTGTTAGAAGTAGGTATCTATTAGACTCTGGTAGAATTTTCAGTCAGGGAGTTTCCGGAAAAAGTGATGGCCACCTAACCAACTTTTGAAGGAAGGCAGCATGAGGTTAAACGGGTTTACGGCCCATCTCAAGTACGCGGCACTGCAATAAAATAATTTAATACCAAATGCGCGAAGAATAAAGTTCGAAATCGTGTGCATATGAGCAAGACCCGACACCCATGCGTTGAAATTCACAACGAAAATCTATTTGAATCAACCTGTATTCAAATTCGGTTCTGCTGATGCCCACTGAAGTGTATTATTTAGTTACCCGAAGCTAATTTCCGTAACCGGCAACTCACCAAATCGGAAATAAGTAGATCCGGGTTCGAAGGACGGTCAGGTCAAATTATGTTTTAGGTGATTTTCCACACTTTGTCATTGGATCTATTCAAATTACATACTATTCACAGTTCACTTAAGAATTAGGCTTACCATGAAAAGTCTAAACCACTAAATTCAAAATACGATCGTTATTTTGGGTAGTCGGAGTAATAACCAGCCTTTACTCCAATCAAGTGCCGAAATCGAATAATGGTCTCTAGAGAATATGCTCACCCTTATTCATAACTTTCTTAGCATATAAATAGGAAGCATAGCGGCTGTTATTAAGACTAATAACAATGGATGTAATCCCGCTGGTTGAATCGCTGAATAAAGTTTTTAATAAAATTTTAGCGACTGCTAAAGAGCGCATTTCGTGTCCTTGATTTACTTTTTTTAAATGCCCCATTCCTAAGCGGGTTAATACATGATTAACCAATTATCGCGTAATAACTGCAAAATATTTTCTAAGATTTTCATAACACATAACTTATGGCCTGTGATTCTCCTCGCACGCCTGCTTTACATCCAAAGTCATATACATACCACTGCGTATATATCTGTACTTCATCCATTTACACACGTAGCTCATAATTCTTTTGTAGAACTTATTTTAATGCATGTTTTAGTGAACATTACCTCTGAGTTGAATTGCAGGTTACTTTGTAGATGAAGTGCATGTTTGGTACAAAAAACACCCTCTGCCACACATACCCTATATATGACTTGCACGGTATCTAGTGGATGTACGTGTAGACTAAGTCTCCGAAGGCAACGGAGGACACCAACGCAGCGTGGCGGCGGCGTCTGTTTCTCGCGCGCCAAACCAGCTGGATGATGATAATGGTAATGAGGAAGAAGTATCCGGAAGCACCGTCTGGAGCCAGGCCTCTGTTGTCCCCACCGCTAATCACTTCCTCCTCCTTTTCCCATCTCTCTCGTCTCCTCGCTGAAACTCCTATACACAACCCACACTCACTCGCTAAACACACGTAACGAAACCGCTCTCTCTTTCCACCCTTGTGTCTCTCCCATCCCCTAAGAGACCTTTCTCCTCCCCCCTCCCTCCCCACCTCCACAATCCCCTCCCCCTCGGTCTTCTCCCACGACTCGTAATTGCCTCCCCACGGGATCATCGGAGGAATTCGCCGGGTCATCAGCTTGCCTTGGCGCCCACCACTCTCTCCCCCACTCCAAATGGGTCCGCGAAACTTTCTCCACTCCTCCTCCTCCTACTTTCTTCCGAGATCTCTCTCCCCTCTGCTCGCCCTCCAATCGCCTTCAACCCCCAACCGACCTCTTCCCTGACCCCAACCACATTTTCAGCCCTCCCCCCCCTCCGTCTTCCCCCATCCCCCTGCTCGCTTGCTTGTGTCTGCCGAGAAAGCCCTTTCTTCCACCCCAATCCCTTACCGCAAAGGCGAGAATTGGAAGGACAAACAAAAGGATCTCGCACCACAATGACGAAGGCGGGGTGCGCCATAAAACGTTTACCAACTTCCTGATTTCGTCTGGCATTTACTTTTATCTCTTTATTTATTTTAGGTAGTCTCTCAATCAGGGAGAGGCCGTGGGCGCCCCCTGTCAACCTATTATCGCCGTGGGTTGCCCAAACACTTCCGCACGATTTTTTCTTCATCATGGGCCACAGATTTGAGGTTTGTTGCTGCGAATGGAATCCGTTAAAAATAAAAACTGGTTGCACCCTTGTACTTAGTTTCGATATGACAAATTATCAGCACCAAGTGAGGTATTCATTAAAGAACTACAAAATGGGTATGAGGTTGGGAGTTTTCCTTCCATTAGAAATTCCAAAACATTGATCGTGAGTTAAATCAATCGCGCAAGGAATAAAAACGTCCTAATTTTTCATTTCAACATGGACAGATTCCACAAAGTTACGCCTGAGGCAAGGAAATGAATTCATACAGAATATTCCGACGTTTCGATATGACTCAGTGAGCCGGAGATTTAGTGAGTCGCATTAAAGATTGAACACAGCTATGATTATTATATTATCTCCTTTATTTACCCTTTATTATTTTCTCTTGTTACACATATACATTACTCCACTATTTCTAATTTAAAATGTAAAAAATGTATAAATTGAATTTAATAAGATTTATTATTCCCACCTCCTCCCTGCTGAGCCGATTTCCTCTCTTGTACCACGGCTTGGATATTTACACAAGGGATTCTCCCGCAATACCGGGATAGTCCTAGAATCTTCTAGATGTTAATGTTCATAGAGTGATGATATAATTACTCTATCGCTTAATAAGTCACTCACCGCACGGATTGTAAATATAAAGGTTTGGCCAGGTTGACGTTATCCTCGTGGAATAAGGTTTAATTATTAGCGAGTATAATTCACGATGACCAGAATTGTCTTAATGAAAGAAAGAGTACAAATCATAATCTCTTGAACAGTAATGAAAAGTTTTTGGAAAAAATAAGAGCAATCATTTACGTGAGCATTTTAGTTTATTTTTTATTTTTCGGGTTGATTAGGAATAAGGATTTTATGGAAAAGGATAGGCTCAATACATTATATCCCCTCTTTTTCAGTATCATCGTTCCAAGAAAGTTTTCGACTCATTATTTTCTCGCATTGCCATAAAATGAATATTTGAGTACCGATAGTTACTACTGCGTGGTCTGAAATAAAGTTTCGAGATCTTTTTACAAATGAAACGTGCAGTATGATTTCAAATTGGTAGATGAGGTTTTTGCAATCACTCCTTCTATTCTATTTATCAAACGTTTGTTTGGAATCAAATATTCTTTTTATCTCTCAAACACGTAGACGTAAATTGTTGTTTGTCATCGAAGATTTTTTTCCCTTTCGGAATAATTCGGACTGGGTCGGACCTCTTGCGGCCCAGAATCGTTCCCAAGGGGACTGAAAACTCTCCGTGAGCCCCCACCCTGATCGCCATGAGTCGGAGGGTTAGGAATGAGTCACAGAATGAGAATGAGAAACGGAGCAACAGTACTGCGCCGCTCTTTCGGTGGGAAAACGTCGCGGGGACGACTACTTGCTCAGTGAAGGCAGCGAGGATCATGTATTTATGCATAAAGATAATCTCTTGGAAGAATACGCTCACGGTGACGATGCACATACATAATACTTATACACTTGAAAAACACAGAAACATGTACAAAGGACACTTAAAAATAATTTTGGGACGTTTCGACGGTCAAACCATCATCGTTGGTGGTAGAATAATCACTTACCTAAACGATTTCTCTACCACCGACGATGACGGCTTGACCGTCGAAACTTCCCAAGATTATTTGTATGAGTCCTTTGTACGTGTTTCATTATTTTCAAGTGTATCAGAATTATGTATATGTCTCTATGTATTTATGTACTTTTAAGGCCATGGCTGGCTAAAAGGTTCGCATGCAGGGTGCACAGGCGCCGAGCGAGGGGAGGGGAATAGTTGATGATGTTGCGAAAGCCCAAGAGCAACGAGAAAGCGAGCCATCTACTCTGTGTTTACCCGGGGAAGGACATGGGAGAGGGATAATTCGATTTGGTGCCTCAAGCCTTATCTTTCACTTCCTTCTTCTCACCACGGCAAGGCTATATTTAATCCGGCGCGCGCATCGTGATTCTGCGATGCTTCGCGGTGTCGATCGTCGGAGAAAAATAAACGAGGGAAGCAGTGTGTGGTGGTCGTTTTGTCGACAATTAGTGAGAGTCTTGCGTAGCACTGCTGTCGTGTGACCTAAGCTTCCGTCTTTGCTGACCTCTAAACGGTAGCCCAATGCTCGTTAGGATGTTATCTTGAAGAGGAAAGCTTGAAAAAATTACCTTCCAATCATAGGAAATCCCGCGAAAATTCGTCGAATCTCCGGTCGGATGAGAAAAGAACTTGAGTTTATTTTCCATCTTCCTTCTTCTACAAAAAAATTGAGCAATGAGTTCTCCATTAGTGTGGTATTGAATTATTGACATTTTCAATCCAAATATCGAATGATATCGAGCCGCTACATTTCCTTAAAAGTCCTAAAATAGAGAATTTTTCTGCATTTCATTTTTTATTTTCGAGTGAAATCATGTCACAAGTTATGACTTTAATTGATCTCACGCTACTCTTTTTTCATTCAATAACAAAGAAAATATCGATAAAACAAAGATATTTAATCCAAGGGAGACAGTTAGAACGTGTTAAGGGTAATACTATGAATCAATGAAATCACGAAAAACATTAGAATACACTTGATGAGATGGCTAGGAAATTCGTACGTCGAATCTGATAGCAATTTGTCTCAGCACCCAGATTTAGAATTAGAAAATGTATTTCACTCATCTCCCTGTGAGATTCAATTCAGACATCTTCTGAATCACGGACATCGACTCACGCCAGCTAATCATCGCCTGGTTCGAAAGTGATAATATCCCAAGCAAAATAAAGAGGCACCGACCAACTGTTCGTGATGCTTATAAAAGGGAACCGAGTCGACAAGGCTTTCACGGAGGGAGAGAAAAAAAGTGAAACCGTAGGGCGAGCATGGTTCGAGTGATTTTACCCACGGAACCCTCATTTCTTTTCCCGGGAAAACAATGAGTCGGCGTTCGGGAATTAAGAGCGCTGGGAACGGGTGTTCCTTCATGCCGTTGTGGGAATGTCTTGTTGCGATGTGCAAGCAGATTGCGCATGCGGAAGTGTTGCGTTACTGTGGTTGCTCTCGATGTTTGCTCCCTTGCGGAGCAAGAGCGGGTACACCAAAAAGGAAAATGAATGGTGGGGGCGTTAACTCACAGACGCAATTAAAACGAGACGTCTCGATTAAGCACTCGCATCTGTTTTGACGCTGTTCGTCCCTGTGCGCAAGGATCTTCGTCAATTTCTCGTCAAAGCTAACAATAAATCATAAAGTTTTTGTGCTCGAATTAGCGCTGACCACAGAACGAGGAACGGTGCTTACTAATTGAGACCCTAATTATGGCACTTTTCTACAGTTTTTACTGCCGTATTCACAGGCGTTCACTCGAAGCATCCGGTGTTTTTTTTATCTGGAGGTGCGATTCACGACAAAATGAAAGAGAGTTAAACGACACCGTGCACAATGAGTAGCAAATATTAGCATTGACTTGACTTCTGAGAAAATGTAGTCGAAATCTTAAGACTCTCATAATAGCGTGCAAGGCTGAGGCGATACTCCTCCGAAAATTTACCATTATATCAGCAGCGATTAGTGAGGAGTGAGAGAAGACATGAGAAATATAAATTTTTGATTAAAGATCTTGAAAGGGGCATAATTAGCATTTCAGGATATCATGTTAGTTCGAAAATGTAAATTCATGACTCTTTAAGTCATTGCTTTGATTATGGAGATAAAATTTTGCCCATAAGTTTTAAATTTCTCAACTGTAATTTATTGTATTTGATGCAAGATTTGTACTGGTACTCTAAAGGAATGTACTGTCACGGATTTGAGAGAACCGGGTTTAATTGGAATTACTACCTTCGAGCGTCACAAGCATAATTCTAAACTGAGATTTTCTGAATGACTGGGCTCCATGGGAAATACGGGTGTCCAAAGAATCATCCACTGAGAACGCCTAATATTAAACACACAGGCTTACGGGCTCATGTGAGATGAGGTAGATCTTCAACCACGAGTTCAATTCAGGGTCAATTAATTTGGTGGATGAATTTTTTGAGAGCAAGGTGAGAAATATAATCAGTTGAGGCTCGTGAATCAATATATTAATTATTGTTATAAAAACACCATTTAGAAAGTCATTATCCAGATAAAATCATAGTTATGACACAACTCTTTGACACGAATTTTGACAGTAAATACTTTGATACTTTGACACGAAAACAAGCGAAATCCTAATTAATGTTCCATGAGTGTTATTTCAACAAATTTATCATGTTAACTCAATTGAAAGCACCGTTCTTCAATATACTGATACGGTAAGTATATAATATGGGGAAACAAGCCGTAGAACTTATTCAATCAACATATTTTCCGTCATCTCCTTGAAAACTTCGGGGCTTAACCTCGCATTTTTTTCAGAACCAGTACCGTCCCAGCGGGATTTTGGGAAATTGACCTTTGACTAGCGGACCAAGAACCAATTAGGGATACACCGCAGCATTCCGCTATGGTCGCAATTCATTCCCCCCTCCCTTTGAGCCGTGGCTTATGGCAGTCACTCGAAACACGAGAAGAAACTCTCTCGACTTGATCGGCATTGAAGGCGAAAGTGGTTGACCTCGAATGGGAATGTGTGTTCGTTCTTAAGCCGGGGATACTGCCTCTTCTCCCGTTCATCGCTACGCAGTGCTGCTGTTGTGAAGAGGGAAGAAGAACTCCCTCGTCAAGTCGACGGCGCTAACACAATCCCCTCCCCGAAACGACTCGGAATTCCTGATGACAAGGATTGTTTGTCACCGAATACCTCGCGGGATGCGTGTGAGTGTTCGTGGGAGGGAAAGGCATTATGGGACGGGGGCGCTGATGACTCGGGGTCTCTCCGCAGGTAGGGGGCGCGACGCGGGGTCGTATGACGTTGGCAGGACGCGAATAACTCTCTCCCTCTGTGTGTGTCTCTCTCTCTCTCTTCCAAGCCACACACCACGTACATAACTATTCATCGCATCAATCTTGACTCCGGGAGTCGCATGCTCTCTGAGCTCCCCCCTGGGGGGGGAGGGTACGAACCCCTCCAATCCTCTCCATCGGATCACGTGCCCCAGGGCGGAGATCTCCGCGGAGAGGAACACAAAAGAGATAAGAACTCTTTCCAAGCCCGCCTTATTTCTACTCTCTCTCTCTCTCTTTCACTGTCATTCTTTGCCTTTTACTCCCACCCCTTGTAAAATGTTCCCTCGCGACTGCCTTAGTCAGACTAAAAAAGAGAGAAATTCCACCTTTCCACTTACTTTGACGTTTATTGAATACAACTTTCTCCGATGATATACCACCTGAGCTATTGTAGAGTCGAAATAATTCAAAATATGCTTACTGTTCGACAAATATTGATAATTATTTGTGATCGCTTCGAGAAGTCAACTTCATGGCCATACCAACCGAACCAATGTATTTGACATTTGACAAGTGTAGTATTTGCTGGTTACTCAAAAAACTAAGGTGAGCTGGAGTCATGCTTTTACGATTACTTTATTTCCTATGGCAATTGCGCTTTTTTACAATTTTTTACGGTTATGGCACTTACGAAGCTTTCCTTTTACATTTATTATTTTATTTACTATAAAGATGTGCTGTTTAGAAATTTTTTATATTTTAATGTTGTTTAAAATATTTGTCATATGACTCACCTATTTAACCTGTAGCCCATGGAATTTTATGTTTAATTAGCGGTAGAATGATGTTAATAGATAGGATTCTGTCGAGGTAACTACTGAGTAGATACTTTTTATATTGGTGATGCGAAAATGAGAACAATGGCATTAACTTTATCTTGCAAGGCTCGTCCTTAAGCATCCAACGAGACTTTCAGTTCCTCCCAGCTTTTTCTCATACTCACCACTCCCCCCGGCCACCTCGCTCACCCACGCACTTTTCTAACGTCACCGTGTAATTTCTGTTTCGTTCCCCTCAGTGTCGAGCTTCAGGATGGCGAAGGGCCTTCTCATGACCGTTCAACGTGAACGATCCTTTCGTTCCCCTTCAACAGAAGCCCTATGGCCCCTTTTGTGAGAGTCATTTTTAATGATAGGTCCAAACTCTTCCCACGATTAACGCTAATTCAAGGTATCTCAACTTTCCCGTGGTTTATTGAGTGCTTAACCTCTTGCTTACTCTTGACCTATTTCCAGCATACAATTTTAAGTCTTTTATTAAGCTTAAGGACACCAAATGCTAATAGGAAAAATATTTTCATTATTTTTTTCGAATGATAATGAATAACGGAAATAGGTACCTACTACTAACTCTTTTTTCTTAATGTCGGACAGTCCCGATATTTTTTAAATTAGCGAACTCATAATAGTTTGTTCCAGCAGCTTGTGCAAACTTTTTCCGCTCAAGCGATTTTAATATCTATTATGCTCTTTATAGATAAGACTGCGAGAAGAATAGGAATGCCGACTACAAGCCATTGAAATGAATTTAATTGAACTCCCCTCTACTTTAAAACCAACTTAATTATGTTTTAAAATATTGAATGCATTGAATAGTTTTTACATTATCTGATTAACAAACAAGTCATAATTTTCACTCACGCAAAGCGGTCGTGCGATAATTTTAATAAAACTCCCTAAAGCAATGAGGATAATCAATCAAAACGCCGCATCTTGCGGTTCAAATTGAATGCCATGAATTTAGATTCTTAACTGCTGAGTTCATGATTTCCCTTATTCTTTTTCCAGAAGTTCCTCGCACACACTTTCGTTTTCCCACTTAAATCAAAGAGGCCACTCCTTTCCTCGTCCACATCGCGAGATTGTGTGAAAGCTCATAAACCTCAAGTGCTTTGCCTCAACGATAGCATTCATTTGTTCGCTTTACTTTATTATGTTCTTTTTTCTTGTCCGCAATTCACCAACCTGTCGTCTTTTGACTCGTGATGCATATTTAATTTCGAGAGAGGATGGATTGGATTCCTCCGAAATTTACATCCCTAATGTTGACTAATTGTAAGATCTCATTATGGGCGTGCTTCTTTTTTTATTTTACTCCTCCCTTTCTCGCCGCACTCTTTCACAACCCACGCCGCCGCTCAAAAAACCTGCCCCTCGCTTTACATATTAATAAATCCGGGAATGAATTCCACGTCGCGACCTGCCAACAATTTCATTTTATATTGCACACAGTATTCATTATTTGGTCCACCATATTGAATTTCACATTATCTTACATTTTTGGGTTGCAGTTCATAATCTAAGGACATGTCATGCCCAAGAAATTATTTTTTTTTTTCATGTTACCCACTTTTTCATATCCCTTATACTGCCGTATAGAATATGCCTTTTTGTTTTCTTTTGCTTATTTTTTTGTTTTTGATATCATATTCGTAATCAGCGGCCTGAAAAACCTCTATATACCAAATTTCAAAACGATCAAATAAGATTATCATATTTTGGCCAGCTTTTCGGGATTTGGCCCCACTGTGCGTCGTCGTGGAGTCACCACCCAGCCCGAACGTTCGCCGTGTGCACAGCACACTCCCCCGCCTTCCCCCATCCCAAGCACATCCTCCCAAGTCCTCCTCAGAGATTCCAGTTTCACTTTTCAACCGGCCTCCCCGTCCCACCGTCGAATCTGTCGACGCCGGAGCCCTCCCGCATCTCACTAACAGCACAGCTCTCTTGACCCCAATACCTGCCCTCTCCTCCTTTATTTCCCGGCATGCCTCCCGCGCCAAACAACGCCGTGAGGCAGATGAGGGGAATGAAGAAGTGGTGGTGGTGAGGGGAAGCGCTTCAAACTCAGTGGAAGAGTGGAATTCGAGACTTTAAAAACGGCTGCGAGCTTTTTGACTCCGCGGGTCTCTCCTTTGGTGATTGTTGGAGGAGTGGAGGAGTGGATCCGTTCGGATAGGTCGCGGCCCTGGGTCAAACCCAAACGAGAAATCCAGCTGAGAGATCGGAATGAGAAACTTGCACGGCTGGTTTTTGTGTTGGGGAGGGGAAGATTGGAAACAGCCCACGCCGCTGTCCCTACCTCACCTTCGGGAAACAGTCGTACGGCTGTTAATTCGAAGTTTCTGCCCGACAGGTTTTCCCTTTTCAAGGTGCTCAACTCATCCGCGTCCGTAAACGTCCGGGAACGTGCGCTGAAACTTGACCACTCTACCCCTTAAGCGTGCTGGTAAGCAGGCGGCATGGCGTCACTTGTTAGCTGATCCTATTGTTATCCATTCGATTTTTGGTACAACTACCAAATCGGTAATGCGTGTTGTAGCGTCGGACTGTGTCTACTCGTCTAAACAATACTTATTTTCTTTTTTTAATTAGGTGATGCTTCTATTTGTTGAGGAACAGCTCTTCCAGCTTCCAGTCTCTTTCATTTCCCCAATCCAACCACCCTTTTTTCGTCAACAACCCCTTAACAACCAAAACATTTCAACAATCAATAAAATATTTCCACACTAAAATAAATTAAAACAGTAAAATAAAATTACATCAAATTAAAACAAAATTTCAAAAAATTAAAGCAAATTGCAAACGTTACAGTGTCTTAACGCTGCGGTGCTCTTTAGATTATCCGGAATAATTATTTTCACGCATCATTTTAAACATCTTGTTTATAGATTTTTGATCGATGGATTAATTTTTTTGATAGATAGTTTTTCAGTCCCATAAAAATGTGCTGATGTTGGGATTGATTTGAGTATCCAGAGGATAAAACAGGGGAGAGCCCGAACTCTCTAATTCTACATTAAATGCACTTTGAGTGAAGATAAAATTGCAGTGTTTTTTTATTCCTCTCTGTTCCTTAAATTTGAAAGAATTCCTCCTAGTCAGACCAGGAACGAGTTTTTTTTTCTCTGCAAAGGAAATATGCGAATGGATAACCCGATTTATACCTACTTTGGAAGCTCCATTACTGAGACACTTGGCTGCGCCGCCAGTGCATAATTTTCCTTCGGTTCAATCGAATCCGACCTCAGCCAATCTTTTTACTCACTGGCTGAACTCGCTGCATCAACGCTCTCGATGCTAATTGCAGTGATTTTTCACATTCTTCTCCTCAACTCAGCAAAAGGTCGAGGAAGGCCAAAATGGCACACGAAGGCCCACGTTAGGCAATATCGACCTACAGCCGACTTTTATGTGTGTGAGTGTGGAATTCCTGCGACGCCTCGCGAGATAAATCACGCGGTTTCCGTGCGCGTAACCTTTTGATGTGTTCGGCTAAAAAATCTCAAAACCTGATCTTTTTCCTCAAAGCACGTGATTCCAAAGGAGGATGAGATTATCCCGGATAATGATCTAGTCACGTCTCGGAAGGTGTTTTCTAGTGTTTTTGAACATTGGCACGCAGTGAGCGTCACATCGGCTGGTCAATTCCCGAAACACACTTCCAATATAGACGGGGATAGGAATGCGGCCATGTAACAAGACTTATTCCCCTCTCACCTTTAGGATAACCTCTTAACCTTCCCATCACCTATCTCATTTCTTTCACTTTCTTAGATGTTTATCACGACCTCGCCGTTCGCCTGCGGCGCTTTCTAAGCGCGGAGAAAAATGGCCGACGCCTCCGAATTTTTACCGTTGCTCCATACATCACTATCGAAAGTTTTCGAGGTTTCGAATATATATATTTTTATATATTGAATGCATAAATTCTCCTCGCTGGGCCAAATAGGAGCTTCAGGGGAAACAGTGGAGTCTTTTTATCAGCGGGCCGGTGCGTTATTTCATTTGTCAACATCACACAAGGGGCGTCGTTTACCTCGCCCATGGCGATTTTATTTATCGGCAGCTGCCAGAAATTCCATGTCCCGCGCAGTTTGAGAGTATGTAGTTGATGGCTTCCCTCGAAATGCATACTCCACAGCTGGGCGACTCGTTCGAAAATTATTCATGCTCCCGGCATTATTATCTTCTTTCTTTTTTCTGTTATCTTGCGGTTGTGAAACGGGTGGGGGGGAGAGTTTATGGTGTAATATGGGGGAAGATTTATGTCAAGATTCTTGCAGCGTTCTACAAAAATGGCGGGGTTGGAGGAGAGGATTTTCTGAATGTAACATATGACGCACGATGAATAATCGAGCGTTCCCATCGCGATCGAGAGCCAATACCAAGTGGGATCATGAAGCATATTCGCCGCAATTTATCACGAGTGTATAAATTGAAATTAGATGTGCCTAAACCCCAAGGGGTCTAATAGGACGAGGGAGTGTTTTATTGCTACGAAGTTAAGATTCTGGGAAGGGAATTTGGTATCTAGGTTCCCTAGCCATTTCAGCTAGCCTACGCTTCTTTCTCATAATTTCCTCTCTAGCCCCCTCTTTATCACCGAATGGTCCACCTTCCGTTAATGTGGTAAGGGCTAGTGGCTTTGCATACCTTCTCGTCCACCGCGTTGGTTATTCCACGAGAATACTCGGGGACCTTCATTAGGAGTATGCTAATGTGGGACTGGTTTCTACCCCCCGTTCCTTTCCCTCTCCATCGCCATGCCCATATCATCATCTTCCTCATTGCTCTCATCTTTCACTTCCCAAGAGAGCTCGAGAGGGTCGTGGATGTCCGGGAGCTTTTATCCGCCTACTTTCCAAACTGGCCTCTCACCCCCAAAAAATATTCCCCTTGTCCAAGATACGTGCGGTGATTACCACGAGCCAAGGAGATTGTTTAGGTTCGGATGTTAATGGCGCAGCTCTTGCTGCGCACTGCTCCATCGCTACTCAAATCTGAACTTCTTAAAGAAATTTATTGCTTTCAATATCAGCACATTACAGATTATTGTCTCGTGTGCATAAGAAAGTTTTAGTCTGCCTCTCAATGCTTTCGCAAACCCAGTTCGTATTCCCTTGAGAAGTTTTCTTCTATAAATCCCGCATTTCCATCTTTCTGAATGTTTATTGGTCCTCTTCAACTACGTAGAATTTTTTTTTGGCCGAATGCCTTGTTTATAGTGCCAGTGGATTTAAAAATTCGCATTCTCATGGGGGATAAGAGTTTCGTGAAATTTTCCACCACATCCATGGAGAGATTTAAACACAAATATCAGTGTTTGAGCCCAGTTCTGTGAGGGGAAAGATTCTTTGGAAACAAAGCATGTGATGATTTTATTTCTCAATGCTATAATCCGAAGCTTGTTCTAGATCTTCATGGGAAACCGTATATACAGAGAAACTGTTCCCCATCCCTATCCTACACGTGTGAATTTCACGTGTCAGTGAGCCAAGCTTGATGTGGCTCTTACCTTACACATCGATTAAAGCAACAGTTTTTCATTGTAACAGGAGAATTTGTTTTTAATGACCCACTTTCATTGAAGGACGTGTGTAGACCCCTATGCTCCAAAAGTCCTCTTATGCTTGGTTTTATACTCTCTCGTTAAATATTTTCTCGGAATGAAAACTGTTGCTAATACCTTCTCCCATCAGTAACACTCGGGTCCAACTAGCCAACAGTCCAATGTAATAAATGAAATCCGAACTCTAAGTTTATAGCAAGATAAATTAAAGGTTACGTCATATATTGATTAACGATAACCGGAAGTGACAAAACCGGGTCTTTGTGTTTCTATTACAAATAACTTAACTCATAGTAAAACTAAGCCACATTCCAACTCTTGATGAATATTGCCTAAGGTTTGTAGTGCTTCAAATTTCCCACTAATTCCATGGCATTCGAATGCTATTTTGGGATGCACGAGCAGCTGAATATGGATAAAATAATTACAAATGCACCGCGAGGCGAGGTAACAGATTTTGTGCCATATCTCGACCCAAAATGGTCCCACTTTTGAGGACGAGAAATTCGCTTTCGCAAAGGAAATAATGGAGAGCTTAAGGCGGTCGACTCAAGAGGGAGAGAAGGGGCCCAGGGACGAAGACGACGATCCGAACGAGTTAAGAGGGTGATTCGCTCGAGGAGGGCGAGGAAATGACGCGACGGGCAAAGAGAAAAAGAGCGACGGGGATAAGGGAGAAAAAAAAGGGCACAGCCACGCCGACGAAATCCCGTTACCGACTCTCCTCCCACGGAAATGACTCCTCGAGCAAATTAAACCGTTTGCATCCACCCACCTCTCTCTCTCTCACCCTTTCATTCTCTCTTTCTTCTTCTCCTATACCCCTACCCCCTACTCCCCCTGTCCCTCTAACCCTTTCTCCGCTCCGTGATGACCCTTGATCCGACCTCAACCATCGCACGAATCGCCTAGGAATGCCTTCATCCACTCCCTTGCCATCCGACTGGAGGCTTTAATGCTCCGAGCGAGGCTCCATTTAGATGATGCTCCAGATCCGCCATCAAAAGAAAGTCCCGAGGATCTCCGGTGTTCGATATGGCTCTTCTGCCAGTAGAGAGAAAATGTACAAAATCTGCTCCGTCGGGCACAATATTCCTCGCATCTCGTTACAGAGAGAGAGAGAAAATCTTTCGAGCTCAGGATGCCGTGAAGTAATTTCAGAGCTCTCCTGAGTACTTGGAATTCGAATGTATGTATATAAATAAATTCTTCATGTATTACGCGATGAGTCAAAGAATATCTTTCAAATAAGAATTTTCCGTTTTGAGGAATGCTGTGTGTTTCACTGAATTTCTAGTAAATACGTTCAAAATTCTAACGAAAGCAGCCCCTCATGCAGCCGACTTTTTTTTACCTCTTTGAGAAATACAAAGCCGTTTCATGTTGCCTGTTTACTATTTGTTCCACAATCAAACTTCCCCAAATATTTATTTTATAAATGCATTAAAAATGCCGTGAAATTTTGCGACGATGTTCGAGAAAAATGCTTAAGAGTCCTATTTAAAATGTAGTCATCATTGTGAAGAGAAGCGAGATAAAATAACATATATTGCTGTTATCTATGATTGCCTTTTTGATAAAAGGAACCACTTCAATTCAGATTGTTTATGACATTTTCCTGGACATATTCAAATACAGAAGTCCATTTTGCTGGAATTTGCATTTGGAGCACACGATAATCATTCTTTAGTATATCATCGGCAAAACCTTTTTCCTGAAAACTTGGGCAATTAAAACAGAAGAAACTTACCTTCGGACAACGGCTTCAGATTCCAGGGGGGATTTCCCACTGGTATGCCGATAATAGTCACAGGGGGTGCCGCAAGATTCTGACGAATATCTGAAAAAGTAACGTATAATGTTGTAATCATGTTATTTTGTAACAATTTAGTTTTCCTAAAGCAATTCCTGCATTACAAAATGATTTATCACATACAAGAATATGATTGAGGATATACCAAATTTATTTGTCAATTTCACGGGTGTCGGGAAAAGACAAAGTTGGGAGTACCAAACATTCTGCGCTTTTTTTTGCTTTAAATGGATAATTATACGACTTTCTTTTTTTTAATAGAACACTAATCGTTAATCCAGAATAGTTTTCGGTATTAATGGGTGGATGAGTTGAATTAAATCCCTCTCAAGGGGCGCCATTTATTTTTAAACGGACGACTCAGTCAAAAAAACTCTGCCTTTTCCGCCAACATCCCGATAGATTTCTCAGACGGCCGAAGGATGAAGGAAGGGGAGCGATTTGGATGCAGGATCGGCGGGGATAGGACCCATCGCACGCTGCCACAAAAAATGCGAATAAAGGCCCCTGGAGGGGTCGAAAAGGGGTCCGCTAAACGATTAAAACCAATAAATGGATCCCGAAGCAAAGGGGCAGAGAAAGAGAGAGGGAAGAAGTGAGGGGGAGACGAAAGCCCTATCCCTTTCCGACGAATAAAAGGCGAACACAGGGGGTGGAGGAGTTGAAAGAAGGGACCGGTCGAGAAGGGCATAAAAAACGGAAAGATGGGGATTCCTTCTGGCAGGAGAAGAGAGGCGACGTCGTCCTTGCCCAACTATCCCCTCCCTCCCTCCCTCCCCCGCAGGAACGAACCCCCCCTTACTCAAAAAGGGAGGAAAAAACCCCAATTCTCGAGAACCCTCCCCCTGAAACCCTAACCCACTGCCCCCCCCCCAACAATTCGCCCTCCTTTTCCCTCTCTGTCTTCCCTCTCCGCGTCCTCCCTAGCTTTCCTTTTTGCCCTCCTCTCTTACTCAGCTGGGAGGGAGAGTAGGGAGAGGGAGGGAGGAATGGGAGAGAGATAGAGAGGAATATCTAGGGTGCAGCAGCCACAGCAGCTCCCTAACCTCTCTCTCCCCTTACCCCAATCCCCAACGGTGTCACACACACATCGCAAGAGATGATGCCCGTGGGAATCTGGCATTTTGGGCCCGAGGGTGGCATTCAAGATGGAGCCGGAGAAGGTCGCGGGTTGGGGGGGGGGGAGAGGATCGTATGGCCCTTGGGGGGGCGCCGGGGAGCGGATAGTGTGGAGGGATGGTTAGAACAAAGGAAGGGAGACGGGTGAAGGGGGATGGGTGAGGATATTTAGGGTGACACCAGAGATCGGAAGGGGTCGGTCGGGAGGTGCGGCGACATCGAAGATTGGCGGGCTATCCCCCAGGGGGCGTCTCAAACCTACCTCCCGTCGCATTCCTTAAAGACACGCCCTGCATCCTCCCGCCGCAACCGCCTCCGTCACCCACCTCCATCAACTATTGGGCTATTATTTAGCCAGGGGGTGGTGACACCACCTTCTCTCCTCCCCATGGCTCATTATTCTACGAAAGGGAGGGGGGAGGCGGGACTGATCTCAGCCTCTTTTATCTCGCCCCTGCGACTACCTCCACATAATGGCTATGGATAAAATGTATCATCCACAAGATTAACCAAGGGTTCCCGTTAATCATATAGAACAGCAGCCATTTCGGGGGCATTATTGTTAATTATCCTTCACCTCAGATTATTGGTAATGACTTCAATGCCGGAGTTCAATCAATTCGTTCACCGTAGGAGACGGTCATGAGCAATTCTGTGACCAGTAGCAAGAACCTCGTTACCAACATCATCAATAAAACGGAATTAACGCCACCACAAGGTATCATATACAGTGTATTTCAATCTACGGAATTAAGCTAGCTCCACCTGCTTCATATTTCGTTCGGTAGCATGCACGGCTGTTATGAAGGTAAAAAATAAACCATGAGCTATTACGCCTGCCAAGTACTGTGAGGGTAACTGTGTCATTAACTTTAGCGGAGTCTCTTATCGAGGACATAAAATAAAGTTATCAATTCAAAGTGAAGAAAATTATTTGCCTGGACTGGGGTTCGGACCAAGATCTGTCGATTAAGACACGAGTGCTTGAGCCTAAAAATTTGTTCGCATTGGGTAGCACTGAATGGTTTAAGAATGCGGGAAGAATTCATCTAGGCGATTGATCTTTTTCACTATGATTTCACTACGAATTTCTCGTAATCATGCTACTCGTGGTTATCCTTAAGCAATAAATACGAGTTTTCAGGGTCATGCACGGGGCCCATGACGCACAATCGACCTCGAGCTATGGTTTATATGCGCGCAAAGAAAGGTTAAGCCAAAATCAGTAAAGGGACCGACACTGAATGACTTTAGTCGCTTAATTAAGGAATAATAATACTTAGGGAACATGATTTGCATTCGCCGGGAAACAGTTTCTGCGCTAATGGGAATAACTTTCGCTCTCAACCGGCAGCGGCGGCAGCACTCTCGAGGATTTCATAAAAAGTGAAAGCGCTCGGCAGCGTTTAACTTCTAAGAATCTCGGGGCCGAAGAAAGAGGATGGGTCGGGAGAAAAGAGAGGAAGAGAGATGACTCATTGCTGCTGACGCACTTGAAACTAAATATTTGAGCTCTCTTCTCGGGGGTTTGTGCAACTTGATCCCTAATGAAACTTTTCCTTTTGGTTACGCGGATATTACGAAACTTTCCATTTAAATTGTCAAAGAGTTTTGGAGATGGAGAAAATTAGAGACCGCGGTATCATCACATGATTTCACAGTCAAAAGTTAAAGAAATAAGACTGAAAGGAATTAGGAAAAGAGAACGGCTTGTAACACACTTAACTAGTGGCAGGCACAAAATTTATGCGTGTGAAATACATGCCGCTTTTAGAATCAAATTTAATAGCTTCAAAGCTAAAAACCTTTTCTAACAGTAAGGCATTCATTTTTTTTCAAAAATAATTTCAGTGAGTACCGGACACTCTTTGAAGTACGACATAAATTATTCCAGGAGAGCCTGTAGATTAAAACCCTTATCCTCGATTTTACATGATGCCCGATCCATTTTATTCAAACGGCAAGAGTAAGGGCAAGATGTCTGGGCCTTAGAGATTAGACGAGAGGTAGATAGCCAATGCTTAAGGAAGAAGTACTTATGCGTTCGACTTTTCACGAAGATGTTACCTCAGTCTTTGCTACTGTGCACAGTTTGGACACTTGAACTGGCTGGCTGGATGGATAGACGGCTGTTAATGGGCCCCTGATAAAAGACTGCGCTCCCATCATCCATTATTCATCATCCCCCATGACTCACACAATGATTAATCCTCCACCACTCTTCTTAGTCATTAAATCATGGAAAGTATATCCTATATCACCCGAATATTTTTACAAATTCGTCATCTTTATACAAAATATGTATCATCCATTATTAAGTAATATTACCTCATAAATGAGGGATGGTCACATTCTTTCACCTGCTTGTTAAAATTGCCACGTATGTGGTGTTGGCTAATTTAATTTCCTCGGCGGCGGACACCGTACAATAGTCGGTTGTCTGGCCAATCATATATCACCTCATTGTCCTCTTATCGCTACAAGACGTTTCCATCAATCAAACCTTTCGAGTGTCAAGCCTCCGAGAGAGGTTTTGGGCGCCGAAGAGCACCAACCATTTAGGACGCTTCGCAGAATATTTAATTCCGCGAAAAGCGATATTTTTCGTCGACTTCCACGAGATTAATCCCGCGGACCGCTCCCGGGTTATATTCTTTTTTTTTGAGGGGGTGAAACTTTTAATTGACGAGTCTAAACACACACACGAACGTGGATTATTTTTCCTTTCCTCATCACCCGGATGCCCTGTGGTTCTCATCTTAGTCCCGGAGATAACTGGGAGGGGGGGGAGGAGGAGAATATATTTATGAGTGACAGTTGGGCAGGGGACAGGAGTGGTATGGGGGTGTGGGGAGGGGGTGGTTTGAGAGGGGGTAGTTATGAACGAGGGAATCTGAATAGCGCGAAAAGATCCCAAGGGGTGATATATCCCTTTCAATAAGGAGGAGTGTATGAATAATGCAATAGGCAAGGTAACGGGCCAGGAATAGGGGATGAGCAGGGTGAGTGAGAGTTAGGGGGTTGGAGAGAGGGAGTGAATGAGGAAGAAGGGGTGGGCAAAGATGGAGATCTGGTGGAGCTGAGGGTGGGTGGAGTGAGCGGTGGAGATTGAGGGAGGAGATGTCTCTGGGCTTGAGTGCTAAGGGGATGGTTTCCTCGCCAAAGGGGGGGGGGGAGAAGAGAAGAAGGACACAGGGGTTCCGGAATTACAGGGGTGTGTAAGTGGATGGCTTCCTATCTCTGCCCATTTCTTCCTCTCATCTCGGCTTTCCTCCTCCCAAGAATACTCCCGTTCACTCTTTCATATCCTGTCCCTCCACCTACCTACCTTTCTGTGCTACCTCTTAATAACCCCCCTCCCCACCCTTAACCATATTCAAGTAAAAGCCACCCCTACACCATTAACATAAATGTTCACTTCAATCCTTGCGAATATCTAAAAAATAAAACCTCCTTTTAATCTCGTCTTTACGGCGAAATACAACAGTGGATGGAGAAGTTGGCTACCTATCGGAGGATAAGGGCTCAAATTTGAGTCTCCTCGGATACGTCCGGCTAATCCTAAGCAGGGCAATATCCTGGATAACAGATATTTCTGATAAACTGCCATCCCTCTGCCCTGATGAAATTTTCCTCGACGTTTGCTTTAATATTTCGCAAATTCTGTTCCCACCCATCAAACAGACCTTAAGGTTGAAGACATAGGTAACTCACTCGCAGAGAATACTTTACTCTTAGGTGCCCGTGGTTTTCAACTTTTCTAGATTTCATCGGAGAAGAGTTTATTGAGACAGCCATAACGGCGTGTATTCTGGAAATGTCCCGTTTTTATCACAGGTTCTCTTCTTTTTACACTTCTATCGGACTCAATGATGGTCGTTTTTTTACTCTCATATATTTTTTGTCAAAAGGGATTCTCAAGCCGTCCCACTCGAAACTTTTCAAGATCGAAAACACTCGAAAATGGGGACGGAGAATTTATACTCCGACGCGGGTGGTCAATAAATGCAAAAATCGTTCATCATTTGCATATATCGAGTCGGTTTTTGAGAGCAGGTGGAAAAAAAGTCAACTGAGATGGTTCATCCGTCGAAAGTCTGGAGTATATCTGCGTGCATATACATATTTTTTCAACTTGGAGCTCCCTTTCTCAAACTAGCGTCGGGAAGATTTGAACGGATGAACTGAAATAATATCCATTTAAGCTTCGGTGAGATAGAAGAAAATCCAAGGCTGGTCGCAACTGATCGCCATAATTGGCAGGCTTTCAGGAATAATGTGTTGCTTCAGAACTTGCTTCTTTGAGAGATTACAGCCAATGATTTGGCCAATATGTTCGCGCCTCTGATCGGAGTGAAAATTAGAAAAATCTTCCGAAAGATCACCGCTTGCCCTTCATTGACTGGATATATTTTTAAAAACATTATTGTGATGTGTCTTTTAAAGAGGATTCTCGCAATTTATAGGGAGTACCTAGTAAGTTTTAAAATTTTTATGCTTGTAGAGCAAGCGTAGAGCTCGTAAAACATTTTCATCCACCAATTTGAAACACTCTTTCTCATTTACACTACCAAATATATAAACGTACCACTTTGCTTGAGCATTTACAGTTTAATATATATCTATTTAAGCTAAATCGTTTAATGTAAGCAAAGGCGTTGCTCTATGATATAAGAATAATTATTACCACATTAGCTGGATGTGATGCAAAGAAAAACTACTCTTTCCATGACGTGGAACGAAATTTATTCTGCTCACCTTGACGCGTTTTTATATTTGTGATTATTTCAGTAAATCCTTACGATTCCGCCTTATATTAGTAAAAGGAAAATACTTTTACATTGTATTTTGAGTTTTGATAAATATTTTCTCACGACTGCTCTTGATATAATTTCACACGCTAAAAATCTCATCAAAGAGTATTATTATACCTATGTATTTTCTTTGATAATGATAACGCTTAAACGTATCATAAAAGCTTAAAATATTATTTCATAACAGGTGCTTGGGAGTTACATTTTGGCTTAGCACAAAATAGATGGTATTTGTCACCAATAATAAGAGAATAAATGCTGTGTGGTTGAGTGATATTTGTGCACAGAGTTATGGATATTTTATAAATATTTATTAATTAAGTATATTTTTTTCAAAATCATTCATTTAATAATGGGAATGGAACCTAATTTAAAACCTTCATCCATAAGTTTCAAGCAAATGCAGCCACGCGAGACACTTTCAACAGGATTCTCTGCTTAAAACGGAAGATTTAAATTCTTTTCGAAGTCAGGCATGTGTTCGAGAGACTGTTTTGGAGTTTTGAGTGACAGCACTGTTTCACAGCCGCGACGCATTATTAACACTTCCGCCTACGCATAACATCTTAATTCCCGACTCGGGTCCAAATCATCAAAAAATTACATTCGATTCGACGAGGCAGCGACGACGAAGCGTGAAAAGCATTCCATCCCGGTCGGAAAAAGGGACGTCATGGGAAATAGAAATTTAAAAAAAAATAAATAAATACGGAATCCACTCCAGAGTTATTGTGAGAGCGAAAGTTATTTCATGGTTGCGATGGCAACGGTTGCGATGCGCTCACAAAAAATTCTCGCCGCTCAATTTCTCCAGTTTACGAGGACGGCACGGGAAGGCAGCGCGCACCGCATTATTCCAGTGCTTTGCACTCACTATCCGTGAGGTTTTCTTTTGGATAATCGGGATGTGCGGGAATGGGGGAAAAAAAGTATTCGTCCGGGGGATTAAAACGGGAAATTTAAGGGGGGAAAGAGAGAGATTTGATTCGAGATGTTCCAGTGTGCGAATGGGAAAGAAGATTTTTTTTCCAATTAAATAAATGACTTTCGTTTCCCGTGCTCCTGAACCAACCTACATCCCTCCTCCTCCATTTTTGGAAAGGAATCGACTAGAGGCGCCCTTCTCCTCATTCGGATTCCACAGTTCGGGAGATCGAATGGGGCAATGGGAGCTGAGGAGGAGATGGTGGGAGAAAAGAGAAAAGTAGGACCCGGCGCCATTCGACTCCTCCGCGGGCATACCTTCGCTCTTCCATTTCTCGCCACTGTTTTTCTCGTTCCCGCCCGATTTTCTTTCAACCTCCTCTCCCAATCCTGGGGGCCCGTGATGTGGGAGAGAGGGAGAAGGTCCCTATCCCAGAATAGGGATAAGGGGGAGAGAGAGACGGAATGAAACAAAGCCTTCGCAGCGATCCGGGACCGGGACGCTCTCCTGTTTTTTTACCTAACTAATTTTATTTTGTAGATTTTCTTTCTTTTTTCGACTTCCACCTCTCCTCCTTCTCAGTCCACGCATTAAAGGGTGGGAAACTTTTGTGTCAATCCCCCCCCCCCCCCACGAAAATCGCCCCCCCCCCCCCCCCCCCCAGCCCTTGGGATTTTCGGGGAAGGTGGGCAGGAGAGAGGGAGGAGATTGCTATGGAGACAAGGGTTCATTGGAAGGTCGCGGGGACCGCTCTGGAAACTCGTGTGCGTGGGCGGAGAGGAATTTTCGTCTGAATAGGGATCGCCCGAGGCGAGAAAGATGGAGGCAGAATTTGAAAAAAAAAATAAAACAAAAGACGTGCCAAGCCCGCGCTCTCCGCGTCGCCGTCGTCTTTCGTAATTGTGTGCGGCGTTTCTATAGTACCGTCGCGTTTCGACAGGTGCGTTAAATCGAGGCGCACGATTAGCTCGCGCGCGCTTCATTCATTTGTTTCTCCCCATTTTCATCGCCCCCCCCCCCCGCCCCCGTCCCCACTTATGCCTTTTCATTCCCCCATCCCAAAATCTCTCTCTCTCTCTGGCTCCTCGGAGACCTCTTGAGTGCTTTCTCTCTCGTTCCCTCTAATTTCCGCGATTTGTGTTTCCATTTCGCAAGCGGCTAATGTGCGGACACCTCAGTCCCACATGTATGCATGCACACTTTGTCGTTCATGGAGTGGAGTGAGTGGTCTTAAAGCATCAACGATCTCTCATGTTTTCGGTCCACTGCTTACCGAATGTGTGGAGTTGGTACAGCCGAGAATGGATGAGATTTCTGACTTTTGACGGAGGGTTTTGTATTCATCTCCTGGTCAGGCTTTGTGGTATTCGTATTCATTTTGTTTGGATTATTGCGATGAAAGGAATTCATTAGTGTGTTTTTACCTACGCCGTCGCTGCCTTATTATAACCAAGGTAAGAACAAGCTTCGATGAGCAGAACAAATGACTAGATGTTTAGAGCATGTCTTTTAGATGGCTTATTTGTGTTTCTATCACCTGTTGTTTCTAGTCAATCTTTTTTGTGCCACCCGTTATCCGAATGTGTGATTGATTGGCTGTTTTTATAAAAAAAGAGCTGTAAGTTTGCACAGACCCGTATCATTGATTCTATTAATTACTGCAGCCAATCTTTTACTTTACGCACTTAGGCATCTCTTCCATGTATTCCATCCTATGCCAATTATTTTTGCCATGTTTTTGTCTGTTTACTCAAATGAAGTAATTACGAATTTCATGAAAAAACTTTAACGTTAGTTTTACTCCTTCGGGTGTAATTTTGAGGAAGGTCATCTTCGCCAAGTTAGCAGAAACGTTGTACTATTCCATTAGACTTTTAACACTCAACTGCGGTGTCGAAGTACACACGTCAATTCTAGGGATCACACACAGAGATTAGTGAATCTTTAAAAACTATGTCACACCTTGAAAACACGTCTGGTTGTCGGCATAATTCTAGCTGAAAATTACATCTCTTTAAGTTGACGTCAGCGTTCATTTTCTAGCACTATAGTCATACACGTGTCAAGGAATTTGAGGAACTTTAATTTATAGGTTCAATCGAGAGGATAACTAATTTATCTATACATTCATGGATTAGCTTGCATAATTTTGCCATTCCCTTTGATATCGGTGGCCTATGAGCCTCACAAAACCTTGATACGTGTTAATTTCAAAGTTGGAATTAGATAAAGGCTCGAGATTAACGATAAAACCTCAACGGGGATGACATATGTAGCTTTCTCAGGAAAACATTTGACTTTTTCTGGGATATAAACCTCCCACGCGACATCCTTGTTTCACTTTCATCTGCTCAACCGCTGCTTATCTCACGACCTGCTGAAGCTCTCCTTCACACTGTGGCACCATGGCATAAGTGGTCTGCGGGGCGAAGGATGAACCAGCTGGCATGAATCGACCACGACCCGTCCCTCGGAGATTGCTATCATTCCAGTCCAATTGCCCTGCCTCACTTCCCGTAGCCCTTCTCCCATCTGAGTGGTACTGCGGGGGAGGGTATCCGACATGTTCACAAAATCAATCAGGAAAAACTTTCCAATTTTACTGGAGTGCAATCGGTGGAGGAACCGAAAATTTTGACTTCTAGAAAATTAATCCCGTTGTGATTTTTTAAGCGTAGCTAGCCCCCTGAAGATTGCTCATTACGGGAAAGAAAGAATCATTCGGAAGTTTGGACTAGAGTTTCAAGGGAGAGGAGTGGTTTGGGTGGCATAATCGTTAATTACAGCCTGCCGAGATGGAAATGCCCGCGGGCGCTTAGAAACAAATTTCAATTCGCCTAGAGAAGGAGATCCATCCCATCCCTCAGTCAAAACCGAATTGGCGCGTAATCTCGTGGAAAATTGGTTCTGTTCCCGCGATGGAGCAATCGGCGTGCTCACTCTTTTTCTCGACTAGGATACTGCGGGGGGAGGCGTCGTTTTCCCAAAGGGGACAGAGACGGGATCTCTGGATTAGCAACGCTCGGGGAGACATAGGGACGATGCCGGGGGACGAAGGCGCCTCCGCCGCGGGGGAGTCTGCCGCATCTGCCAATGTACCTCCCAAAGGGTTTTCCAGCCGAATTGGGCGCCTGGGGAGTCGGGAAACTGCAAATGTGCTGAGCGCCTCCGAAATGCTGGAGGAGACTATTTTACTTGGGACTTTTTTTTACAAAGCTCGCGAAAATGCTGTCGTAAAATATGATGAAAAATCATTCCCTCAGGAAATCAATACCACGCGCTAAAAGCATCGAGTTCTTGTGGTGAACGAGAAAATGTGGCTTATTACTCTGGTCGAAACGCCTCACATTTGCAGCGTGAAAAACGTCAAAGGTCTGCGATATCTCCACGCCTTAAAAAACAATTAAGTTAGCGAAGTTACCGAAAAAATAAAGATTTTTTAATTAGAACTGACATATGTCATATCCTGATAACGCTCGATCTATATGTTTTAACGACTGCATGCATGGAGTATTTAAAATAGATTATATCTATTTGAAAATTTCAACTTTTGATCCAACCCAAACTTGAAATATTGGTTATCAGTTCTGTATCCGACTAATTTTGATGCATTTAATTATTGTGAAGTTTGTAGGTCTTAGTTGGAAATGAAAATGCTAAATATAATAAATGAAATTAATAACCACTATGTAATCATTAGAGACCGATTCCTTCCCTTAATTTTTGAACCTATACCATGTACACCCATCCTCAAGAGTTTCATCCGCTTCGTTGTATTGAGTAGGTACGAAAGCATTTCGAATATCTTCCGTATACCTACGCGTCCCTAATTTGATGCATTTCATTACTGTGGTGTTCGTTACATTGAGTCGAACTCATTCGAAAATAAAAATGTTTAATTTGATAAATGAAGTAACCACAATCTCATCATTCCTTCCCTTAGTTTATGAACCTATATCATCATATACTTATCCTCAAGAGATTCATCCGAGTTGTTGCATTGAGTAGGAACGAAAGCATCTTGAATATCTCCCGCATAAGTGTCCCACGCCATCTCGTCTATTTGCCCACCGTGATGCGAGTAGTGAAGAATAATTCAACTCGAGAAATGCAGTCGCAAGGAGAGGATTCGGTCACCGGGGACGCCATCCTCATCTTCCCCAGCCTCCACTTTCTCTCTCTCCCTCTCGCCCTAACCCTCTCCTCGCCCCACCCTCCTCCGGCAACCTCTTCATCCACCTGCGCCCTCTTTAGCTCACGAGGAGTGCATCTCCATCTCGAGGAGGCTGGAGTTGAGGAGTATCACTCGTTTCTCCTGCAAGAAAACTCCGGGGTGGTGGCGGTGGAACTCACCCAAATGGAAAGAGAGTTTCCTTCCCCCCGGTTTCTTGAGTACGTTTTCAATTCATGCGCCACCGCAAGACCGCATCCCACGCTATATTTGTTTTTAATCCCTTTTCCGAGCAAAGGAAATCGTCTTCAAATTACGGGAGAAGTATGTATGTACATTAAGTTTGGAGTAAATACACCTACATAATTTGAAAGAATATATATATATATATGGATAGCAAAAACCATCAAGATCTCTCTCTCGACTCCCTCGAGGAATTAATTAAGGAATAGTTAACGATTGGGATTTCTTTTTATTTTAATGAGGGAAAATATTGGATGTGGCGTCGTGGATGATTTCTTCGGAAATAACTCGGTCGACTTCTTCTTCTTGGGGGTGGGTTAGGAGGGGAAGGGGGTGGGGAGGGGTGGTGTCATGCGATATCCGTTCCCAACTTCCTTCCAACGTCTTCTCCTTAACCCCTTTTTGCGAACCACGTAAGGAAGGAAATGGGAGAGACGTCCTTCCTTCCCGTTATCCTTCGCGGTGTATATTCCCTTACGTCGAAACGAGACCCTTTTTTCGAGGCGGTCTCAAAGCCTTTGCAAACACATCCGAAGGGGAGGGTTGGAAATTTTCAAACGACCTCTAAACGAACCACCCACAAAACCTTTTAATCCACCTCTCTCCCCACCCGCGCGCCATTGGGTTAACTTTGGCGAAGGGAGAAGGAGAGGAAGGCAAAGGAAAAGGACGAAGGAATGAACGCTAATAGTGTACACACAACGTGCCTATCTCTATAATTAGGCCCCCGGATGAAATAAAAAATATAACTTTTGACATCACCCTACTCTAATTTTTTTGAAGCTTTTATCTCTTCCCCTGATCCCTCTTCGTCGTTTTTTTCTCTCAATTTAGTGACATTTGCAGAGGTAGTTAGTTAGGTTAGGTGACTGAATGTCTAGGTCATTTACTGCAATGAGCATAGAATGATAATTCGGCAATTGAATGTGTATTATTGGGTAATGGAACATGGGTAGAGAGAAATCTGGCGTCAGCATTAAGTCACTATTAATGCACTACTTCATCAGTTCCAAAGATTCACATTATTCATTCTTGAATGTTCATTTTGACATTCATAATAATTTTCCCGGTGTGTTTCATCCCATCTTTATCGGTAATTCTTCTCATTCATTCCTCTTTCCATCATAGTTTTCAAAAGGCAATTGCGTCTCTGAATGTGTCCATCATGTGAATCGCTTTCATAACTCAATGAACACAACTTAATGCTTTCCGATGATATATTTTTCAAATCGACGTAACGACCTGTTTTGGTTGTTAAGCCGTTATCAGGTACAATCGCCTGTAACTGATGTGTTTTTCCTGATATATTGTAACTGATGATGGATTAACAGCCGAAACCGGTCGTTCAGTCTTGATCAAATATAGATACGAGGACAATTTGTGTTCATTGAACCGTGGAAAGGTTCCACAATGCTAGATCTTCTACTTATGAGTTTATCGCTTCTACGTCGCAGTTTTCTTCAAACACCTTACTGCTCCAACTCTGCAGAAAAACTAAGTACTGTAATTATAAATCTCTCTTAATAGGTTCCAGGTAGAAATACCTTTGAATATCTCCACCACAGCCAATATTCGAACCTGGCCCTTCGGTGTTGGGAAGTTTGTACTTTGCTAGCCACCACACCAACCCGACTCTCTCAGTAAATTAAAAGCCAGTGATAAATGGAGATGGAGAGATAAGGCGAGATGTATGCATGTATACGAGAGGGTTTAGAGATAGAGGAGCTCAGGGAAGGGAGAGAGAGGGGTGGAAAAACTTCTCCAGCCTGGTCCTGAGCACTTTGATTCAATCCCTTTCTCCCCGTGCCTTGCTATACTCTCCCTCCCTACCATTGACCCTCTGTGGGCGCCAGGAAACGTCTAACTCGTTACACTAAGTGAGAGAATGTCCATTTTCGGGACTTCGTGTGTCCCCCGGGCGACGAGGCAGTTTTCCGGGAAGAGGCATGGGTTAGGGTAGGGGGAGTAAATAAGCCGCCGGTCCCAATTATTCGCGGGGGGTGGTTGGGGTGGGGCGGCGGGCAGCGATGGGGGGAGGAAGAGGAAGAGGTGGTTCGGCTAGGCGTAAAAAGGGCAGCGTAGAGGCGAGGAGTGTGGGGTGGAGAGGAGGAAATAGAGATGGGACGTGCGAAAATGGATGGAAGGAAGATGCGCCAAAGTGGAAGGAGACACGTGAGGAGGAGATAGGAAGAGAAATTTTGGGAATAAGACGCAAAGGAGAGGCGCACGGGAGGCGGAGGTGGAAGGACGTGAGGCGACAGGGGAACGAGATAAGGGGTTAAAGTCAGGGACGGGTTCAAGTGTAAGGGAGAGTAGGGGGAGGGGTTAGAAGGGGGGCAGATAATTACTTACCCCCCGAAATTTCTGAACGCTAGAGAAAAAAAATCTCATTTAACTCCCTTCCACCAGGCTGAGGAGTTAATTTCATTTTTTTTTCAAAAGTTTAATTGAGTGCATAATTTTTAATAATACTAATTGCATCTATTAAACGTTAGAGTAATAGAGCAATGTTCATCGTTACTAAAAGAAACATTTACTGCAATACTCCGCATGTAAATGGACCAATCGATTCCAACGTATGTAGCGTGATTGTGTACAAGGAGTTTATAAGAATAAATAATTGGTATGATAGGCTTGATAGAAATACAAGCTAGGCTAGGCTTTAATCAACTGTTTACACTCTTAAAAATTTTATCAAGGTGCAATCGGGGCAATTACTTCTTCGTAATGGCACTGCTGATCAAACCGAGTGGTTTGAAACCAACTGTGTAAATGCAAAAAGTGTTCTTTCATCATGATGAATATCTTTAAGTCCCACAAAGTTACGCCATTATCCATCCATTCAATACAGCAATGCATTCACGTTAAATACGAATGGAAATGATCCACATTAGCGACCCCGGCTTTAACCACCCGCGGTCGGAGGCGCGTGACGCGTGGAAAAGGAAGAGATGAAAAGGGAAGAGGACAGGGATGGAAGCGTAATAAGGTTGGAAGGAGATTTTAATTAACAGATTAGAGAGAGTTCTCGAATTTCTTTCCGCCCGTTGACAAATACGAAGATTGATTTCGGGAAACTTAAAAAACTTTGGGATTTTTTCCCTCCATCCTGGTCGCATGGCATCAGAAAGTTTTACCCGTGGCTTAAACAACTCGCATTATATTGGTTTGCTTTGCCGATCGATTAATTCGTTGAAATTAAAAGCGAGCTGTACGCTCTCAGCCTCGCTTTTCCCACGGCTGAGTGGGCCCGTACGATTGGTCGAACGGTTTGTGGACCTTAACTCGTGAGCGGTTAATGAGAATTAATGGTGACTGAAGAAGAAAGACTTAGGGAGTCTTAGAAGAGATGGAATGGAGCTGTAAAATATGAATGATAACTGTGAAATGTGGAATATAACTGAAATATAATATATGACTACTGAGAAATATCTTAAAATACAGTTGTTCAGGATATGTTTTTTATGTGTGGCTTTAGGATTCATTTATTATGCCTGCGTGTCGGAATTTTAATAGCCATAAATCATGTCTGACGCCGAATCATCTTAGGATTAAGGCGACTGATTTATATATGATTGCGTAGGTACGTGGTAGCATACTTCCAATGATAACGGAAACCTAGCCATTTTACTTCTGAGATACATTTGTTTCTAGGATAAATTTAATCACTGAGAGCAAGCACAGTGAGGACGATTTTCATTTGCGATACCGAAATATACACGAGTATTCTCGAAACTGTTGGCTTAGTCGAATATGTCTCTCCTCGGGAGTTGACAGAGAGCTCGATGTGACTCCATAAAAAGCCGGCGTGTAGTCGGAGGGAGACTGGTTCGAGGGGTGTCATATCGAGGGAAGAGGGTGGGTGGCAGAGGGTTTGGGACGGATGGGAAGCATCAGAGGTTGGGAGGTTTAAGAGGTTTGATGCTGAAGCGGAGGAGACAATCAAAGCGAGGAGACCACCAAAGTTTCGAGCCGAGGGAAGTGGAAGTTAAATACGAAGAAGGGAGCAGATGCAGAGTTCATATATGAGCGAGGAGCGAATCAGGCCGACACCGGTTGGATTCTTTTTTTTTAAATAAAATAAATTATGTGGTCGGAGAAATTAAAAAAGAATCCCTCACGGGAACTAGGGTAAGAGTTTGAAGCGAAAACTCAAGAGCAGCATGAGGCGGAGGCTCAGAGAAGTTTGGAATTTCTTCTCTCCCCCATCGCGGATGGGAAAGGGAGTGAAATGGAGGTGAATGTGGAGGTGGGAAAGGAAAGGAAGAGAACACCCAAGAGATGGGGAGGGAAGGGCAGGAAGCGTGATGAATGGGAGGGGGATATGGCAAAAAGAGGTGGGAGGTTTGGAGGGAGGAAAGGTCCGCTGCAGAAGAGAGACAGGGAAAGGTAAGGGTTAAATGATGAGGGGAGGGGGAGAAGGGTTTTAGGGTTCGTTTTGAGCACTTTAAGACCATTTGCCGCGGCAGGGCCCGTGGGATGGGCCCCATGTGCTGTACGTCTCTCGGCCCTGCCTCTTCTCCGCCACACGCAGCACCACCTGGCGTCCGAAACGAGGAATAGAGGGGGAGAATCGTTCCTTTCCATCTGCCACCTCCTCATCCTCGCCCTGAACTCCTGGCCTCTTACCTTTTCCTACAACCTTCCTCCTTTCACCTTCCTTCTCTCAACCTGACCCTCCCGATTGCCCCTCCTCTCCCCCCTATTCCCCTCTTCCACCCCCCCCCAATTACTGTCTCTTCTTGCCTCTCCATTACATCTCAATTATCATCTTCCTTCCCTCTCTCTCTCTCTCTCTCTGTCACACACAATGGGATATTTCCTTCTCTAGCCTCGTTGGTCCCATTATCTACTCTTCCCAATCGGACTACGTATTCAACGGAGTGACATAAGTTCGATTATCTACATTTCTTCGCCATTCTCGGAAGTTTTCGATTTCCTATCTATTTTCAACGCCTCAGGGAAGATCGTGGTGTGCGGAGTTACATTATTTTTTCATTTTTTTAATGCTCTGTTATACGTTTAAGGTTGAAAAATAAAGTAGACAACGATTGAATATGAATCAGATGGTTTGAATTAAATGTTCCTATAAGTACTATGATATGATTTGCTTGTAACACAACGCGAATTTTAAATTCTTTCATTAGTATATTTCTAAGAGCATATTTATGTCTAGATGGTAAAGTATTCGTGTAAGAGTTATGAAAGCTAGTACTTCTACAGCTATACTACTTTCATTTATCTTCACAGATAATAAAAAATGGAGACCTTTCATCACACCAACTTCTGTAAAGTTCAACTGAAAATATGGCGGTTCAAAAATAAAATTTCCTTTGGAAGAATTCTTACCGGTAATGCATCCGTTGGTTAAATACTTTTCCGATGATTGCGTGTTATGGCACAGAATATGGTTGGTGATTCCACCGCAAAGTGCCTTAAAAAGTCCTTTGATGCATATTCTGGTTACTCAGAAAATAAAACATATCCTCCGTTTGAAATTAACAATAAAATCACACCTTCCCACGCTATTTTTTCAATGAACTTGAAATTACATTGTGATAAAAGCAAGATCGAAGGAGTCATTGAAAAAGTTGATTTTTCGGTGTAATACAAAAGCCATTTTCGAGGAAAAACTGTGAACACGAATCGAATTCTTCCAGTAAATTGAACGGTGATAAAATTTTGGCTCCAATTCATCAGAGTTTTTACTCCATTAGTGAATAACTGCTGAAACTGAAGTCAAAATGCGTTAACTCAATAAAAATGTCACTGCAGTTGGCTTCTCTAGCCGGAAAAAGTGTGCATTACAAATAAAATTGTCGACTAATCTGCATATTTTGCATCTTGAGTTAATTTTCTAATAGCTTTCTAATAGCTACCAGCGTTAGCGGTATTTTTTTAAACAATCCAAACGAAAAGAAGAAATTCAGTGACAATTGTGACTCATGCAGCAGCGATGGAACCTCATAAAATACGTTATTGTTATTTGGGAAAAATGCCGGATGGCATTCATTTAAAGGGAAAAGGCAGTATTTTTAACTGTTAGCCCTCGGAGTTGTCGCTCATCCTTTTCATGCTAATTGGCTGGTAATATTTTCGCGGCACTTTCAGCGTTTACCCTCGGGCAAGCAATCGCGTTCGGTGCGATGAGGCAAGTCCCCACAAACAAAAAGGAGCGAACCATATTCTTCCTTTATCATCAGAAGACGTTCGAAATTGGATCGTGATGTGTTAATTTTCTCAATTATGTCCCCTAACAATGGCTGCAAATGAGCCCGGCTAGGATATGTTTCGTGGCCTCAGGGCTTCTCGTTTCTCTTCCCCCCCCTGGGAGATAGTGGGTGTAGGGAAAAGGGCCTATTTGGGGAGGCGGGAGAGGGAAGAGTTGAGACTAGAGAATGAAGGGACCGCACAAATCGATCACTACGAACAATGAAGGCGAATAAAATAAAAATTCGTGGGCTTTTATTTTTTCCCCCTCAAGGTTCTTTTGTCCCTGGGAAAATGGAAACATTATCACTCCCCCGGCCGAGAGAGAGGGGCCTGAGGTCGGAGTTTGTTGCGGAAATTACGTCGGGAGTAATCTCATTTGTCCGTCCATCCCGACTCGTCTCTCCTTTCTCTCGTGCAAACCCTTCTTCCTTTCCCGTCGTCTTCGTCTTTTTTTCTCGGCCAATCCGTCCTTCTCCCCCCCCATCATTATCCCCATGCTAATTTTTTTCCTTCATTCATTCTCCCCCCCCCCCTCCACCTACATACTTCCTCTCTCCCCTTCGCTACTCACATTTCTAAATACCCTCTCTCGTCCCGTAGTATCTCAATCCTGTGCACGCCACGCCATGGTTTCGAGGGAGAACAGACCCCGCATCTTAGAGAGATTAGAGTGAATTTTCTTATTTGGCGAAACCCGATCTTCTCAATATGACTTGCACACGTAAGTGGTCCAAAGAAATTTGAGAAAAAATGTTTTTTTTTCTTCGAAATATTTTAAGGGATTGGATCGTAAAATGAATAGTGCGTAAGTGGTTGTTTTTGAGGAATTACTTTCTTTGCGAGATTCTTGGATCGCAACATGAAAGACATGCAATTTACTCACATGCTCGCGTAAATAACAAAAAAATTCTCATTTGTTTTGTTAGGCCCATTTAATGTTTTTTCTTTGCCACATATTTTGTTCGTAACACAAGCAGGGCATATGCACAGGAGGAAAATGATCATAATATGAGAATTTACTTTTCAAGAGCTTAAACGCTGTATCACTTTTGGGATGAAAATTTTTATGCAATGCGTTATTGTTGAATGACATTCAGTTCTGATATACTGATAGAAACAAGCCATTTTATTTTTTCAGGTCATTAACCGAATACCACAATAAATGTAGGCACAACGCATGAACTACATTCTATGGCACTGCTGTTGGAATCTCAAATTTTAAAAATCGTAAAGGGTCAAATTATATGCATATTTAGAGTCTTGTCATTACTTTTCATAAGCAAAGCATATTTGCAGTGAAGCAAGGTGAGAATGAAGTCAGGAAATTGCTCACTTGTGCTGGCTCACCAAGTCCCGAGTAAACCCCCATAATGTTCACCAATATCAAGAGAGATTTTCATTGCATCGCTCCAATTCATCAAATAACAGCTCTTTTTCCGGCGTGATATAATTACTGATCATGGTCAATTGCGCTTTCATTTCGGCGTCACTTTCGAGGAGTCTGAAAATAATTACTAGACTCCTTGTTCTCTTCTATCCCCTGTTTTTGGGTCTCCGAGGTTCTATCTGCTCTACTTGTTCAATACATGGACTGGTAAGCCGAACTCCGTACTGCTTTCTTCCCATGTACCCCGCCATGAATAATAATAATTATATTCATTCGTACATTTTAGCAAAGAGAAAAAATTACAGCTCAAGAGATATGGATACATTATAGATCCTCTTTAGGATCTGCCTGTATATTGGGTTCCTCAAGAATCACAGTTACAGTTTACATTATAGGTAAACAAATAAACTGAGTCCTATTGAATAACAGAAATATTAATCTTTTCACAATATGCATGGTGAAAGAAGACTTTGTGTAGGTGTACCAAAGTCGTTCAATAGATAGCCAGTTAATTTATCATAAATCACCAGTTTGTGTGAATTAAAACATAAAACTAAACTATTATTGTTAGAGGGAATGGATACTTGTTCGAATAGGATGTAATTTAATGTGACATGTTTCCATTGTAAAATGTAAGTGATTATCCTTGACACTTCACATTATGTTTATGTAAGCATCACTAGACGAGCAATACCTTTTTGCTCAGGAGGATTCAAATGTTAATTTTTTTCGTATTTTATTTAAGAACTCTTACATATCATTTAGATAATAACTGGTTATCTTCATGATTTTTGAAGGTCTAATGCAATAAAGAAAGTAACGCAAATTTACAAAAAGAAGTACGCGAGATATAGATGACAATTTTGATAAGTAACAATGTCGTGTTTTTTCACCGAGTCTGAAAATGATTTCTAGACTCCGTGTTCTGTTCCATCCCGTGCTCTCGCATCTCTACGCTTCCATCCACTCTACTTGTTCAATATCCACGTGCAAGAGGTACACCATACTCCGCCCCGCATTCAACCCCATGCACTCTGCCTTACATGGATCCAATGCTTCTTCCCCCCTTTAGAGCCATCTCCTTCCTCTTCAATCTCCATAGCTCATCCTTCTCGTCTTCCTCTATTCCGTCCCACTCCCATCCTCTCCATCCCTCCTCCCTTTCTATTCTACCCTCGCCTCCTCCACGAGCGGGTGGCTCTGAAGGAGAAAGTGATGCCGTGCCGTGGAGCTGGGAGTGAGGGGGAGGGGGAGTGGGCGGGGGTGGCGGACGGGGGGGAGGCGGAGGGGTGGGATGAAGGCCGACGCACGCTGCCGCAGGGGACGAGGAAAAGAAGAGCGCGCGTGAGTGAGCAGTGCGGTGGATAGAGTGAGTGGATTGGGGGGGGGGGGGGGGAGGGATAGGTTAAGGTAGTTGTGAGGAGGTTGGATCGCGGTTACGTGAGTAATTAGAAATTAATAATTCCAGCTTCTTATTCATGCCGCTATAAAAGAAATATCACTCTCTCCATGAGACAATAACATGCCTTAAAGCCTTCGGGAAGTAATTGTATGGGACTAAAATGCTCGTAGATGGATGAATGAACTTTTAAATTAAAACTTTCCCACTTCCCTTAGGAACCGAAAACGACGGAAAATGTACTGAGCTGAGGAATTCTGCCTTCAAAAACCTTAGTAACCCACTGATATCTCTATAATCTTGTTGATGTAGGTACCTATGTGATCTGGATCTCACAACGAGAATTGTTTGATAGTTGTTTGATATTTGTAAAGTATTTGATGTTGTCAATATTGTTTTGTTCTTAGAGGCAATTGTCCTTGAAAAATAAAAAAAATTTCAATTCAAATTCAATTCAATGTGGTGATGATACTGCTGCGTGCTTGCGTTTTTATTTTATTTCTTATAAAATTACGCATCTTATGTATTTTTTATCAAAAACCACACGGCTAAAAACTGAAAAAAATACTCATATCTTCCTCCAACGATAAGCACATTCCCGCGGTTAAAATTATATAGGTTCAAGGCTGGTTCCCTTTTAAAAAAGTAGCACAAAGAGATTGGATATATTCTTCGTAAACAGACGGAGGACAACGTTTCCTATGAGTACTGCAATTTTGAAATAAAATTACCTCACTCTTATTTTACGATCTTACTTTATTTAAAGGGAGGAAGGAAGGGTTTGGAGTGAGGGAAATGAAGGCCATAATAGGCGATCCTTTTAATTGAAAATACTTCTCCCACACTCATCACTCTTTGTCTTCCCCTACTCCCACTTCCTTGCGTAACCTTACAGAGTATCACTCTTCTCCCTTCCTCCACTTCCTAGGCCACTTCAATGGCTTCTCTTTCCTTGAGTGCTCCAACTTCTCGACGGAACTGGATTGCCCGTCTCCCCTCTCCCTCCCTCTTAAGTGAGACTCCTTAGTGAAAAAGCGCCCAAAACATCTCCCTTATCCATATCCAGCACTTAGAGCGTGGTTATCCGGGCTATTCGGATTCGATCGAAACGTAATTTTCCTTAATCTAAACTAAACTAAATTCTCCTTCACGAACGATAAATTTAAATTTAAAATAGGTAATTATCGTCACTATTGTTCAATTTTACATATTCAGTCAATTATGTACCATAAGTACACGAAAGGATATTAAAGTAAAGCAATTACTTCGGACGCGGAAATTAGAATGAAATTTCAGAAACATTCACGAGTAAATTTAAGGGTTTTTAGAAGCTTCGACTGCGTAAGTTTTCTTGCATCATTTCACCTAAAACCTTTATCTTAAGATGAAATTAACACATCCATGCCCTCGGTAAGAGTCGAACCCAAGGCTTTTGGATTGCTGACCTGGCTACTTGGGCTGGTAGGGAGACGTTTTTGAGAGGGTGAAAAAAATATTCAAGCAATGTTTATTGCAAAGGCCGAACTCAACTAGATTATCCTTTTCTCTAACCCCTAAAAATTTCACTAACTTGGCCTCAAGTCATATTTTCGGAAAAAAACTATAAAATATAGTCAATAATCTGCAAATTGCTTACATCTTGGCTTTGTTGTTTGATTTTTAGTTGTTAACCTGTGCCCCTTTGTGATTTTTATAAGTGCACTTTAAATTGGCAACATTGTCGTATGTGTACCATTTTCTTTAAAATTAAAAAAAAAAAAAAATATATACGTTTTGGAACAGTAACCTCTGTTTTGCAGACCTTTCTGTTATTTCCACTACTCAGGCTGTTGTTCATTTATCACCTTATTCTCACCGAGTGCTCGCATATTTGTACATATATGTATATGCTAGGGTTACGGACTTGACATTAAGGCGGGAGGGTCTCCAAACATTTGGACAGCATCTGTTTTCGAAAGGGGAGCGAAGAACGAAGTGTCCGGCGCCCGCGCTAAACAAGTTGTCATGCCACACGACAGTCCACACGCATTTCACTCTCTTTTTCCCCCCTCCTCTCCTTACATCCGACTTCCTTTTCGTTTTCCCTTGCTCTCATTGTCTCGGACCTTCCTGCGCCAAGATTTTTTCCCCCTCCCCTACCGTCTCCGCTGCTCTTACTCGCCCTCCCCCCTTCCTCCTCCCCCCCTAACGTCCATTCCTTCTCCCTTCTCTGTCCTCACCCAACCCCCTTCGCCCCCCCCCCCAGGCCCTCCTAGCTTCCACTCTCAAGCTCTCTCTCTCTCGCTCTTTGGAGCCTGGGGTAAGTCTCCTTTAATAATCCTGGGTTTTGCGCTAACGCGAAACTCACGGGTCGTTTGCCTAATGTGGTGGCGGCAGAGGTCTTTCTTCTCTCTCTCTCTCTCCTTCTCTCTCTCTCCTTCTCTCTCTCTCCAGCTCTTTTTTTCCTCCTTCTCTGAGGTCAGCCGACGCAATTCGTGTTTAACCAACCGTTCGTCTCGGGGAGGGCGCGCACCTATGCATCCCCGAGCTTTTGCAGAGCTGTATGTTAGGTACCCCGCCTCCTAAAATCAATTCCGTAACTTCGTTGTTCTCGGAAATCAGAGAGAGAGGGCCGGACGTAAAAGTCCGCATTGTGTAGAAACAATTAAAAATGCTTTAATGCATCCAAGTTTTATGTTATGGCGGAAAAACTTCCAAAAGGCAAAAAACAAACAGGGGGAGCGCCTAACTATGGATCATTTTATTTTTATTATTTTTTCTTGTTTTGATTTTCAGTGTGTTCGCGCTACTTCCGCGAGATGGTGCCCGAAACGGGGAATAAATTTGGTTCCCCCCCCCCTCACATAAAGTTCATCCGTCCATAGGAGCGTCAGGTGAAAGGGTTTGAGGGAGTTGAAAATATTTTTTTTAAAGGAAAAAAGGAATTTTGGGAAGGGGGGTGGAGGATTAACGGGGGGGGGGGGGGTTCGATGGTGGTGGTGGTGGTGAAAGTCCACACTCCCTCCCCCCCTCCATCCACCGCCGCGTGAACTTAATTCGGGGGGGGGGGCACCCCCTCGAACAACACGGCGTCGCTCATTTGCATGTCTCGCGTAGTTTACCCTCCTCATTACTACTCATCCAAGATTCGGCTCTCCGCCTTGTGTGTGTGTGTGTGCATGCGTCTGTGTTGGTTCACTTTGATTTCAACCCAACTAGACACACACACTCTCCTACGCAATTCCTCTCCGTCTCAATTGTTGCTCCCCGCCACAGGCACCCCTCTCCTTCCAACCCCTCTCCTCCACCGAAAACCCCTTTCTCGCGTTTCACAAAGCTCCCTCTCTTGCCTATCTTTCTCCCAGATCCACCGCCGCCTCCGCCACCGCTTTTATCGGGTTATGCTGTTTGTCTAAGCTCCACACCTCACTCGCCCGCATTCTCTCGCTCTCTTATACACTGCTTCCTTTTCCCTCTCTCTTTCCCCAGAAAGGATTTGAATTCCGCGTGAAACACATCGAAGAGTCGATATTTCGTAGTCGATGTTTTAGCCCTCGCATGATTACTCGATACTTCGGGGATGAAAAGTTGCTGGTCGATGTTTCGGAAATGCAACACGGGTTTTAAGAAAATGCATGATGTTTACTCAATCTTGAGGGAAATTAAATAATGGTTAGTAACTCTGTGAAATATAAAACCTTGGAGGTCAAGTACTCATGTATTATATATATTTTGTTTGAGTTGGAATTCAAGAGTGTTCATAAATATACAAGGTAACCCAAAATACTGTTCTTTTTTCCCATCGAATTTCCAAAGACAGGATTTTTTATACTCCTCATTTGTATTGACTCCCATAAATAAAGCTTGGTAATCGAGAAAGCATAATTAAGAAATGCAGTGGGGGAAGGTAAAATATACGAGGTGTAAAGCAGGAAACAGTGCGGTAAGCAGGGAACAAATAAGACTGTTTCTTCATGAAAGAGGGTAGAAAAAATAAGATGATCAAATTAGAGAAAAACGTCATGTGCGGCTGTGGGACGAAGTACAATAGATGTCTCCATGAAAAGTGAATATATTTTTATCTAAAACTACCCCAGACACATCCATGCTCGTCAGAGAACCAATGATGACGATAATGAGAAATAAGATATATATCGATACCGATCTCACATCCTTTTTTCCTCTTCGATTCTCGTCCTCAAAACATTTTATTTCCTCCCCTCACGCATGCATATATCCCTATCCAATTCGTCCTTCCTTCCCGCCGCCCACCGCCCGGCGACCGACCCGCAAGGACGCCGCGGTCACGGAAGGACGCGCTCGGCGACTCTCTCCTCCTCGCGTGTGTGGGTGGACGCTATCGAGGCGAAGGCGCATCCAATGACACGGCCGCTCTCGCCGCAGGAATGCGTCGCCCGGCTCGGGTGTTCATCGATGTCACCTCTCGCGCTGTTTCAAAGTCTATGGGGGGACAACGATACGAGCGGGTAATGGGAGGACTGACGCACGGTGAGGTTCGCATGTAGTGAGACAAGGGGGGATTAGGAGTGTCCGGAGCTCGGACGGAGGCATTACGCAGCATCCCCGTCCCCGTCGACTGGATATCTCCCCACTAACGCTCCTTACAGCTCTCCCCATGATTCCACGGGTGCTTTCCTGTGAGGGCTATACCCGGTTGGTCTCATGTCTGGATTCCATTGGCTTTTCTCACGTCGGAAAATCTTTTCCATCGTCAAGAAACTTGTCACATTTCCGGTCAGAGGTCATCGCACAACTGTGCTAGTTGGTTATAAACCATAGTGGAGTCCATCATATTTTCACTCGTTAGAGAAGCGAATGGAAGCACTGAGAGGTTACAAGCATGATTTGTTGGGATTTGGGCGCATGGTTAAAATGCTCAATTTGAGTAAGACATTTTTTCATTATGTAAATTAATCATTTAGAAGCTAAGGGCTTAGCCAAGTAACCAAGAGGCCGCGGATTCGAGTAAGCTTCCCTCTCATCTTTGAACTCAGAATGCTCAGGTCAAATTACGCCCTATGGTCCTCACAATTGAAACATTAAAGATCAAAACATACTTCCGAATGTTCCGCAGAATATCGCCTTTTATGCTCAAACAATCCCCAGAGGCGTAGCCCGTTTTACAATTGAAGTATATGACCTGACTCACTCTTTCCCATGGAACAAAGCTCATCGAGAATAATGTATTACCTTAAAAAAAATACATAAAATATGGATTTGACCCACTCTTTTTTTCCATTCATCGTCTCCCATGTTGCCGAGAATCATCATAAATTACACGCCTCCTCTTTATTGCTCACTTCATATTGCTTCAAATTTTTATTTATGAGGTTGAATTAAACGGAGGCAGAGGAGAGTCTGACGGGTCCCTCAATGTCTCCCCCGAAATCATGGCATTTATCTTTCCACTGTCTCTCTTGTTCTCGTCGCTCGCGGCGGCTTCGAAGCCTTTTCAAAAGGAGAGGGGAGTAGCCAAGTAGAGTGAGCGATAGTGGGAGAGGGGATCTTCTTTCCACCTTTCTCCCTCCCCCCTCCTCCACCCGCAGCCACCTCAACACTTTCGATTGCGTAAACAACTCGCGCCGCCTCCGGCCATCACCACCACTCGCTTGCTTGCTTGCTTGTATTGCCGCTTTTTTTTCATTTCGCTTCGAGAGTGCCGTCGTCTTCGCGCAACATAATGATTACAGCCTCTTAGAAAGTTTTCTCCGTTACGTCTACCGACCGATGGAGAATCTGCCGGTTCGAGAGAGTGGGAGTGCCCGCCGCTGGGTGCGTTATTGTTCGACTTTGGAAAAGGAGCCCGGCGTGGGATTCGAGGAGGGACGACGGACAGATATCGACGAGCGACGTCGAATGAAAGACGAGGAACGCGAGAGAGCTTATCTTCATCGGGAGCACCGGGGAGAGTTTACTTTTTTTTCACCTCGAAATGAATGAGTGAGTGGGTGGCGAGAATGCCTACCTACTCGGCGGGTATTTGTTACGTGACAATCAATGGAAAGTCACGACGCTTTCTCGCTTCCTCCCCTAGCCTTGAGTGCCGTTGGAGGTAACCTCACGAACTTTTCACTCAAGTGAGATTTCCATCGGCGTCATACCGGGCATTTTTAGTATTCCCCACCTGGGAGATGTAGAAACGAGATCAATCTAGTTGAGTCATTGGGAAATGGGTATTTTTTGTTAAGTAAACTGTCTGCAATTGGATGAAGTTTGTACAATCAGGATCTGTGTTTAAAACAGAGGAAAATACATTTATAAAACATGAGTCAAACTATTCTGTCAAAGAATATTTGTATGTTAAATGAAAGGATCCGTTGGGACGTTATTCCATGAGCCTCTTGTTTACATCTATAAGGTAACAATTTTTTTATATGAATATTTATTTCAGTTAATAGAAAGTAGCCCTTAGAAAAATAAAAATTGTTATTGAAAATGTAAAATTATTTTTTTCGTGCATGGAGAACAAATTTCCTCCAGATTAGTTTGGATTTAAAAAGCTTAGTGAACAAACCAGTCGTAAACACAAGCATATATTTGTGAAACACTATTAATTTTTCTATAAGTTAGCCATTGAAATGGAACTCCACTGAGTCTCGGCCTCTACAGAAATCACACATTTTGGAACCCATGAGAGAAACTTATTCGCCGCAATTAAAATAATTCGTAAACGCTAAGCTAGCTCCCTTTGCAATCGAAACCTCTCTTCCGCACTCCCGTGTCACCGATGCTTTCTCCCGGCCGGCAACAATGGCCTTTGTATAGAGAGCATTTTTCTTTTTTTTATTCCACCGGGGGGGGGGGGGGGGAGGGTGGAGGGGGAGGATGAGAAAACGCTCCATCGGACGCCCTTCCACAGATTAATCTCGCCGGGGTCAATTAGCGGGGCCACATTTCCAGACCTCGCGCCGAGGTGACGAATCAGCCTCCATCCACGGACACGGGACGAAACAGAAACTAGTTCCGACCTCGAATGAAACGCGAGTCGTGTTTCTGACGCTCTTTTACTTTAATTGAATCTCCCAGCTTTGATGGGATAGTGCGAACAAAAAAGAAGCATAGGTAGGTAGGTACGAAGGATAGGGTACGTATGAGAATTTCTTCCGGAGAAGACTCCCTCCGGACGACGAGATGTATGTTGGTACCCTGGTACCCTTTCTGCGCTGGGTCGATCAAATGTTTAAGGGGGGGAGGGGAAAGGTCGACCTGCGAGTGGTTTTTCGTTTTCCTTGTCTCCAAAAGAGAGGAGAGTGGAAGTCCCAGCACTGCGGGAGCGGGAGGAAGCTTTTCCCCACGCGCAAACACAAATACAAAGGGAGGAGTGGTACACACACGTTTGAGAAGAGTGTGTGGTGGAGCGGGTGCGGGGAGTACTTTTACCCTCCCTTTCCTCCTATGCCTCTGAATCGACAAGTCGCGTGAGCCAGATAGAGGCACTCTTTCTTCCCACATCTCTCGCCGCGTCTATTCACTCAACCGGCCGCTGCCGCGCAGCCTCCGGGGGATTTCCAGAGAGAGTTTGCGGGACTTTCCTCCTCCTCCTCCTCTTTCATCTATCCGTCTCCTCTCCCTCCCTCTCTTTCCTTCTCCCTTCCCTTTCACTTCTCGCTTCCACCGCACGCGTGCCCTTTGCACCTCTACGACTCGCTCTCCAATCCAAGCTCCATTTCCATCTCCGCCCCCCGTAAGGATGACCCCGAGCAAACGTATCGTCCCCCAACCCTCCCTGAGGGGACGTGTCCCCCAGGGTGAAAGTTTAGCGAAAGAGCGAAGGGAAGCAGGGACACAGAGAGATTGAGGAAAAGGAAATCATTCGGCAGGACGAAATTGAGACCATCCTTTCCTTGTTTAATCAAGTCAATATCGTGATGACTAACCGGTATATTATACATCAGTTACCTATACTTGAGATGATTTTCGATTCTGGTGTGCCAAACGGCAAAGAAATTGTTAGAAATTGGTGAGTCAAAGGTTTGTGATTCTATTCCCGGTCCCGGCCGAATTTTTCTCTTGGTAATGACTACGAACGTCAATCATGCCTACTGTTTGAAGTTGGGCAGATATGTACGAAAAAGTTTAGGTTATTTTGGGAGGTGACCGACAACTGAGGTCATTTGCGTTTGTGGATATGTGGGTAGGTTGGCTATGGGAATGGTTACTGGGGAACGGTGGAAAGAAACCAGGCGTCGGTGATTGCCTGCTCTTAACGAACGGTTTCAGTGAAACCACGGTGTAACGCCCCCATTCCACGGACAGCTACGCCTGAAGTGCTCTTCACATAGCAGCTTAGTAGGAATTCCTCGAAAAAATCTTTTCCGCATCCGAAAAGTGAACCTAGACCCTCTGGATGGGAAGCCTATACTCGAGCCACCACACCAACTCGATCCCCGATACATGTAAAATATATTTTGTGAAGCTGAAATTTTCAGAAACACTGCATTAAATTATTTAAAAAATGCACTTTTTCGATTTAAAATAAAATTAATAGATTATAGTTTCGGAAATCGACTCTCGTAATCACGGTACAATCTGAATTCAGAATTCAGATACCGTCACAATGACAGTCGAATCTCGAAACAATCATCGATTTTTAAATACGAGTGGGAAATAGTAAAAAGTTAATATACAGGTATGTATTTAACCGTGCAAAAAACATTCGAATAGTGGGCTGTTATGACATTAAGCACATAGGGACAGCAGAAAGTTTTTGATATTGTAAAAAAAATGCGGAGATAATAGGACTAGAAGGGTAGTTAAAATATGCGCGGAAAAATATCTACGTAGAGAAAATATGTAGAACGGGCCTGTGAAAAACCTTCAAGGCCCCAATCGGTAGTGCAGTTTGAAGGCAAAACAATGTAAGTTAGCAGGTGAATGAAAAGTATAGTTTTGACAGAAATGATGAAAAATAAAAGCAGCAGTAAATATTGGATGAAGTATATCTATACTTATGGAAATGAGATAGCAAAAGGTAAAGGTAAAATGTCAATGAAGAAACAGTAAAAAAATTTTAATTAGAACACCTACGCTAAAAGGAAAAAAAATAATACAAAAATAATCTCAGATCTGCCATAAAAACAACAAATGTAAAAAACTATTCCCCGAGTTAGGATGCATAGTGAAGAGGGCAAAGGAGTAGAGTTAAGAGTGAAAGCAAAACTCCCTTTGCCACGCCGCTATGATTTTCGCAGTCCATTGTTAGCGCACCGGGTGTCCGGGGTAGACAGGTGTAACACCCCCTGCCCCTCCCCCTCATCAGACGTGCACCACGGGGCCGCATGTTAGTGTGCGCGCACGCCGTAGTGAGGGCGTGAGACGCGGACTCACGCAACACCCCTCGCAGCCATTGTGAGCACCACCAACACATCGCCACGAATCCCACCCGACTCACAAAACTCTCTCTCCCTCGCAAAGTGTGTGCCCAGCCGACTGCTGAGAGGGTTGAAAGGGAATTTTTCCCCTCATTCCCTCACTCAGGCCAGTCAACGCGAACTCCACTTTTACCCCGCCTACAGCACGCTCGCACGGTCCAGAGTCCGAGAGAGTGTGTGGGTTGACATCGGAATAGCCTCGTTATCAAGCCGACTCCGCGGAATGAGGATGGGGGAGACCCGAATGTGAGACCTCCCCAACACATCAACACCACCGCCCAACTCGTATACTACACACGTAGGCAGGTGTCCGGGTGGTGCGGTTGGTGACGAGAACCGTATAACGTACGTCCACACGGGTGTGTGAGCGTTCATTGTGGTATTCCACCCTCTCGGCCCGGGGGGAAGAAAGCGTGCATCCTGGGCTCGCCTCGCAGTGGGTTCGCGCGCACGTGTGTGTACGTTTTTTTCGTCTAATTGGCACAAGAGGGAGTTCGGGTAGCGGCTGTTGGTGATGGCACTCCACCGTCCACCGAACTAGATAGCGAGGGAGGGAAATTTGCTTTTCGCCGCCGACTCCGGAATTTGATCCGAAAAACGGATGCTAGCGATGTTTCCACTTCATTCGTAACTCTACTCGTGTGCGGTGCTCGAAAAAAAAATTAAAAATGTCTCATTAGTGAAAATGCAACCGAGGCTTCTATCTATTCAGCTAATTCGCTTAATATTTTCGATTTGATTCAGTCGCATCCCCGAGCGCATCCGTTGAGATACTTGCATGTAATGATGTTAACTTGAGTAAGTTAAAAGATGAAATAAAATTCTTATTGGTTTTTACCTAAAAATAAACCCATTGGTTTGATGATTTTAAAACTTTTCCGTAAAATCCGAAAATTTTGTAAGCCTCAAAAAGCATTTAAAAATGTAAACCTACATGCGTATAAATATTTGTGCGAAATCGCCGTTGAATAAAATAGTATTCATCTTTCAATGATGAACTTCAATGCAATGAAACATTCAATATTTGTTTCGTGAAAATGTTGGCTTTTACAAAGATGAGTTTAATTTTCTCTTTTATTAACGAAATTTAACGAGGGACTACTTCAAAATCATTGAAAAGATACCTCGAGTGCTTTTTCCAAGAATCTGTGGAATATTTGATAAGCAGCCTGTTGAGGGGGAAGATGAATGGAGATGTATCCAATGCAAGAGGAAGGAATATACTAAAATATTCAGTATCGGTATCCAAATGACGCGCGTTAAAAGGTATATTAAATTAAAATAATTGGGTTAAAATTTTAAATATTTTGGTTTGGAGAGATGGGTATCCTTTATGAGAATCATCTCCTCACTTTTTTCAAAAAATTCTGTGGAATCTGTGATAATATTTTGCGGTACGTTTTTTATGCCACAAAGTATCTCTCTTGGTATTTTAGATGTAGCACCTCAACTAAGATAAAACTATTTCACGAAATTTTAACATGCTTCCACTCATCGTAGAATGTCGCTGATATCTATTCCGCGGCATGTAAATTTTATTGCGTATCAACAAGTTCGAAATTAAGCGAAGAAACACATCGGAGCCCAGTTAATTTGAAACAATACAGAATTAAAAAATCGATCATACTTAGTGGAATCGTTTTATCCAATTGGTATGACTCGAAGCGATGATAATACAAGCAGGATATATACCTATCAAGATAACTACGTAATAAAAGCCTGAAATTTCTAGATAATTTAGAGTACAAATAAAATGGTGCATACTATTCGGTAATTGGAAAAATATGATTACGATTTTGATGAAACTTGCTTTGAAGATAAAACATTTTGATACCTCATCACTTCTTTTTCGCTGTAACTTGATCACATTGCATCTCAAGAGAACCGAAGTCTGAGCATTAAAGAAAAATGTACAATTTCGAAAAACAGCACTACTTTGAGCTTTACTTTTATTTTTAAAAACCACCAAGAGCACGATGTAAGTTAACTTTCCCGAGAGAGGATCGGGAATAATAAAAATAAAATGAACTCTTCAAGTCCTTCCGACGAGAGATACTCTCCACTCTCCGATGAGAAGGGAATGGGGGAGAAAACCATCTCCCATGGATTCGACGCCAATTAAAACTTCGCCCGGAACGAAACTAAAAAGAAACACTTGTTCAAGCACATCCACGGATTCCTCCTTTGGCATGTTTTTTTTTAATATTCCGATTCGCCACTCCAAGAGGCTTTGTGGGGGAGGCTGCGCTGTAGGAATCTGGCGGGCGCATGCAGACCAAAGCGAAGATGGTACAAACGTACGTACGACAATTATAACAGGGTTTGATTCGTCGGAACTCACCGATATCAGAGCGACGAAACTTCTTCTCCCCGCTAGGAAGCCGAGCAGTAGTAGTGGGAGCGCAGTCCCTCCTTGAAAAGCCTTCGGAGAGCGCGCGTCCACACGAATCTCCGGTGGATGCCTCGGGAAGAACGATGTTTTTTTTCTCCTCTCCTCGTGAGTCCGCGTATGCCGTTTCAAGTGCGCGCGTCCTGTGTGCAGTGTGATTTCGCTGTGCGTTGCTGCGATCTGCTCGGGTCCCCGTGAGTGACTGTGAAAGCGAGGAGCCGGGCCGGAGATAGATAAGGTCGCAGGGGTAAGAGGAGAGCGCAGCCAGTCCGTCCCCCTATTGCTTGAGAGCGAGAGAGAGAGAAACGTTGAGAGGAAGGAGGGGGGGGGTTTAAGTTTCGGTGAAGGGAGTGAGGTGGGGGAGGGGACGTCGAGCAGGAGGAGAGAGCAGAGGAGGGGAAGGGTACACTGGGAGAAGTCAGCCTCCCGAAGAGGGCGGGCGGGGGAGGCTGGGATGAAGGGGGGGGGGAGCCGTTCCCCTCAAACCCCCCCTACCCGCTTCTCTCCCACTTCCCCTCTTGGTGGCGGCGGGAGAGGAGGGTGTTGTGCCGGGGGAGGCTGGGAAAGAGCGTCGAAGAGACGCTTTAGAGGAGGGAGACGAGGGTGGTGGTGTGGGAGTGGGGGTGTGACGAGAAGTTTCGAGGGGGATAGGGGCCGATATAAATGTGTGTGGGGGTGGTTTTGGAAGCTTTAGGAAGTGGGGAGGAGGATGCGAGAGCCGTGCGAAAAATGCCCAAGGTTCCCGCAAAAATGAAAGAATGTCTTCCGGTTTATTTTATCCCCGGGACAAGATTCATTGAGAGAATAACACAATTGATATTATACGCGGTTCCGCGCTTACAGGAACAAGATTTTGCCTGAGCATTTAATCCGGAAAAAATAAGCGCACCTTCGGCTAAATGTTGGTCATGAGGTGATAATTACCACCTTAAAGCGTCAGGAATGAGCGGGAGCGAAGGCCGACGGTGACAAAAAGAGTGCATTTCCTGATCAAGCGTCCTTGATCCAATTCAAGTTTACTGGTGAAGAGCAATCCCAAGTAGACACATGGAGTACTAGGAAAGAAATATGTGTCTGCAAAAAATACTGATGCATTTTTTCATAAGAAAAATACATCAAAACAGTTCTGACAGCAGTGCTAATAAAATTAAGATTGATTTAATTATTATAATCATAAGAGGTGATCAACCGGTTAAGGTTGTTTTAAGAGGAAAATCACATCTGCTATTCTTTTGCTCTCGAGCCCTGAATCTCCTTTCATGATTGTATTCTTCAGGTCTTCATCCCCTCTAGAATGGCTATTACTGTTTTTCATCCACTTCCCGTGCTACCAAGTCTCTTTCTATCTCGGCCATCAGCATCCCTTCGCCCCTCATTACCCGTTCAAACCACCTGCTCTGCCTCCTTCTAATCTCCTCCAGAAGCTTCCTCTTCTCACCCACCTTACCGAGAACTTTCTCGTTCCTCTTTTTTTCCATCCACGGAGCTTTCATTTTTACCCTCAACAGTCACATCGCAAATACCTGAAAACCTTTTCTCCCCCTCTTTCCAAAGAGTCCAGGTTTTTGCACCATACAACGCTAAGTAACGTCGCGTCATAGCATTAGGAAATTACCAGTCCCATCGATAAACTGCAAGTTTAATTATCACTCACAAACAAGAAAGTCGAAAGACCGTAGGCCCCATAGGTTTTCTCGGTGGATGATATGGATGATATTTTCTTGGTTTTGGCATCGGGTTAGGCTCTCAATAGCTGACGTTTTGACGAGCAGCTCGCTCATCTTCCTCAGGGCAAAACTGAGTGCCGAGTTTGGTTATAGCCAGGTTTTCATGCTTTAGTTTACCAAACTTAGATGAGTCTTGATTGGTTGGGTTTAAAAAATTCATATTCGCGCGCTTCTTTTGTATTCTATTTCCGGTCTTTAAAGTTTGCTAACCGTACGATACTCCTGAGTCACTATTCAGTATCTGCTCACGGACATACAAACACATATGCATACGGTCAGCAAACTTCGGAGAAACGTGAATAAGAATGAAAAATCCCAACCAATCAAGAGCCACCTAAAGTGGTAAACTAAAGGATAAATACCTGGCCAAAACCAAACTCGGCGCTCAGAAATCCCCTGAGGAAGATGAGCAAGATGACGTCAAAACGTCGGCTATGGAAAGCCTTACCCGGTGTCACACCCGAGACACAAGATATTCATCACTAGACATAGCGTCAAGTTGAATAAATTCACCGCAACGGAATCGTTTGACCTCACCGGAATTCGGACCCGGATCTTTTAATTCCCGGTCGGATTCATTAGCCAGCTACACCACAGCGCTCGCTATTTAATTCGAAGAGAATTACCGACGGAGTTCATGCCAACTAAGTATTCTCGCTTTCGATATTCACTGCATAACACAGGAGGCGTAGTCGTGCTTGATAAGCCACGTTCGTGTGAAGATAACTCCCACTTTCTCGCTTTAGAGCTACCAGAGAAAGCCTGCCCAGAAGAAGAATGTCTTGGTGGTGTAACAGGCGGGTATATGTGACGGGCAATTGGAATGTTCGGGTTTGATTCCGTCAACTTGATGATTTTTTCATGGTGGCTTCCCCTTTGGTGTTACATCTTGCACCCGTGCGCGTTACGGCGCTCAATATGCATTGTGTCGTCTTCACAATGTGCGCTGTAGGCATCACATTACTCATCATTACATCAAGTCAAATAATTTTCTCATGGTGAATTTCCTCTTTATGGTGTTCTTCCCGTGCCACAGCAGTGGCTTTTAAAGCGTTTTCATTTTCAATTCCACGAAGCCATTACTTTTATTCCTACTAAAAAGAATGCCTTTCCTTCCCCCCCCCTCCTTCTCCTTCCCTTCCACCTCCATCCTCTCCGACGATTCACCCACCCGAATTGGTTGAATTGGTTGTTTATTGCGCCGGTCACAATTCTTTTTTTTATTTTATCCTTATTCATTTTCCGAAACTCCCGCTCATGAATTTATTAGCAGGGGGCTATTCTTCATTTTGCCGAATTCCCGTCCCATTCATTTTATTTATTTCCGGACTTGCGTTCATTTTTGCACCTCCGCGGTGTAATTTGTAAAAGGGTTTAAAGCATCGATCGCCATTCGCGTTTGTGAATTAAAGAGTCCGTACCCCGTTGTGCCCGCCCCTCCACCGCCTAACGAGATAATCGAACGATTAATTGACACCGGGAAATCCATTGACCTGATTAATTGACCCGAGACCTCTCCATTGTCATTTGTACCAGCCATCGTAACGCTTAAAATTTTAAAAACTTGAATACCAGCGTGATCACATGCGTTATCGTCATTATGCCATTCCCGTTAAGGCGAAGCGTACATTGTAAGAATGAGTATCAAGCCAAGGGGTCTCTAGGGAATAAATAATTGCATTCGTGACAAATAAAATCGCTTTAGAAGTATTCTTGCTGAAATATGTGGTACCAGTCAGTATTGCGTCGATGCGTTGAGTCATCATCATAGGCTGTGGCTTTGATCTAATTCCAAATGGTTTAGCAGTGACAGACCATGGTTCAACCATAGTCAGTGGTAATTGTTGTCGAACAATGGCTGAAATTGTTGGACAAAGTTTGACAATGGTTGAAATTCCCATTAAATTAATGTGAAAAGTATAAATCTCATGGGCTGCTTATAAAATATCTTATAAATTAACTTCATTTAACTCATACAGTTAGTGACTTTGTCCAGCAAGAATGTAAAAAGGCATTGCTCTTTTTTAATAACGTGCTTCTTAGTAGCAATCATATCAACTTTTAATGCGATGGATGAGTAGAACGGGGGAGTTCGAGTCGCTCTAATGGCAAAGAGGATGTCCTTCGAGAAACGCTTTCATGTGGAATGCTCGCCTAGAGAGAAAAAATGATGCGGCGGGAGGGGAGGGGGTCGACCGCTTGGAGGGAGGGGCAGGAAGAGTGGGTTGGTGAATTTATTTCGTCTATCGGATTTGTGCCGAAGCCATAGCCACGGGCTTGGGAACGACATGAGCGACGACGGGTTCCAAACCTTTTCCATCGATGTTTCCGCAAGCTTAAAAACCTTCTTCACTCGGTGAGACTTGGCCGCGTTGCGCGCCCATCATCACCCCATCAGTATCGGTAGCGACGCGAACATTTAGGCTGAGATGGGTGACAGTGAACAAGGTTTGCGGCCTTTATAAACTCGGTCACATTAGTAACCTGCCCCTCAAAGTTACTAGAACTGAGTTTTCTCTCTATTTTCTCCCTTTATTCCTCTTAATGCATATCTTTTTTATACTTCTTATAATACTGTGCCGTATTTACAATGTTGCACTATATCTTAAACGCATAAGCATTCCTAAGTACTACCTAAACGTTTTATTTACGCCTTAAAACCTATTATTTTTAAAATTTCATATACGAATTGACGAAGAGGTAGATGGTAGAGGGGATTTTAGTCTTAATATTGCCCCAACGAAGCCGGCTTATTATTATTAGCTTTCTCTCTAATGAGCTTCTAAAGGCAACAGCTATGTTTTTTAACCTCAGAAATGTCTTTTACTTCATCAACATCTTCGTGGTACTCTTCAAACCACCCCAGGGGAGTCTGGCAGGAGGGTGACTGCACTAGCCGTAAAACAATCAGTTATTTTACTAAATATACTGTTAAATAACGTATAAGGAAGGAAATTTCACGTGCAACATGACTTACAACTATCCGTCTACTCATGCGGGATGGTAACTGCACTCATATATCACGGAGATCATTTGTTAACGTTCAATCATGCTAGCGTACAAAACATGTAATACTTGGCAAGGAGAAGACGAGGTTCCACAAGATTAAGAAGCAGAACAGTTGCATGGAACCAGTGATAAGATAAAATAACATGTTTAAGGTCAAAATATGTATAGACAGAATGAAGTCAAAGCGGGAATGAGGCAAGAAAAAGTTGACAAGGGATGAAGAGGTGTAGGAAGTATCAAAACCTGTAGAGAGAAATTGTGACGGGAGAAAGAGATGTTTGGAGGTGGGAAATCAACTTAGAAATTAAATATCAAAAGCTACCCTCGTCACTAAAATACTTACCATGATGGCAGCCAATTTCGATGACAAGCACGGCCCAGATATTCACGGAACCCACTCTTGGCCTTTAAATAGGCTTTCTTGAATCCACACCATCAGGTTTCACAGAATGTACCTACTCTCAAAAATCCCGTGCGTGAAATTCTACGACCGTAGTGTTGGCAAGATGGTCGCGTTACCCATGGGATGAATCTGGAAGTAATTTGTTAAAACACGTATCTCCTTTTAAGGGGTGGAATGGAAAGTAATCAATCGCGTGCTAAGCTGATTTCAGGTGTCTTGTAGCTGAAGAATTAAATTCCTAGTTGGTATTAGAGATTAAAACATTTTGCCAAAGGGGAGAAGGGAGCAGCGTGGCAAACACATTAACGCTTCCTGTACGCTAGATTTTCCTTGAGTAGTCTCCAGAGTCAGGTTCAATAAGTTGAAATGGAAACTTTGATGTAATCTTGTTATTTATCTCTCCACCAGATGGTGAACTTGCAAACCACTTCTTTTGAGTCTGTCAAAACCGGAGAAAGTTTAGATAAGTAATTTTCAATTTTAAAAATGGAGTCAAAAACATATAAATTATTTTTGCCTTATCTAAAGGAAAAAGCATGTAGTATTAGCTTAATTTCGGGTGTTCGTGGTTTTTCTATCAAGCAGCGTATACAAAATTGCCTGACCCTTGACTCCTGAACGGTCACTGGAACCGCCCTTCGGCCTACAGCGCAGCAAATAACGATATATCAATTGATCAGTATAATATGATGGAATATGCATTCCTCTCACTTTTTAATAGAAGGAGTAGTATTAACGTCTACAAAAGGTTTCCCTTACGCAAGTGATCTCCTGAACATAGAACCAGAAGAAACGACGAAGTCATTGTAAATGTGATTAAACATCGGGAAGAAGTATTGCCGTGTCCCCACAAATCTACCGACGGCATATATTCTTTTCGGGGTCATTCTTGCTTTCCCTCTGATCAAAATGAGATTAATGACGTTCAATTTTGGTTTCCCCTCGAGGCATATGACCGAACGGGAGCCGCCGAGCCACAGCATCGTGGCGGACAGAGGAAGCTGCAAAGCTGGTGAAGTGGGGAGGGAGAGCAAGCGAGGAATCTCCCACCCTCTTTTTTACAAAATTTATGCTACACATAAAAGGTTTTCCGACACCCTGGTTCAAGATTAAGGGACGGTTCCTCGATCAACTCCGAATGCCTCCAATGCTGCCATAGAGAGCCAAAACGATGTTCCTGTAAGTAAGATCAATATGACCCTGTAAAAAGACAATATTCTCGATGATTGCGTGGAATTTTTAATGGAATATTTTGGTATCTTTTTACAGTGCTTAATTTTTTTAAGGCTTCATAGGTCGACTGGTTTGTCTTTATTTTATATTTTAGACCGTTTAGAAAGTTGTGGAGGAAGCCAAGTCAACCGGGTACATCCCCCGCCGCGGTGCGGCAGAGCCTCCGTGAGGTTTGACACAATAGCCTATTGAGAGCTAATGAAGGGAGAAATGAATGGTAATAATTGCAGAGAAAGACCAAGAATGGAGAACGTGAGACAAAGTATGAAGGACGTCAAAGTGAGGAATAATGTAGGAATGACGCTGTTAGCTGAGAGAGGAGCGGAGAGCTGTATCAAACCAGTCTTCGGAGTGATGACTGATATTGATGATGATGAAGTAGCCTGGTTTAACTATATTTGGTATTTTAGAAAGTTTATAATAATGCGGAGCAAGTCAAGATCTCCGGGTCCTTCACTCCTTCCCCGCCGCGCCGTGCGGTTGTTCCTCCGTGAGGTTCTCCCTCGAGCTTTTTCTCGAGAAAAATTTCAGTCTATCAAAGGGTTAGATTAGGAGGGTGGCGAGGGTGGAACCCGAATAGCGACGGTTGACAATAGGTAGATCCCCAGACAGAGGCTAACAGGTGGATTTAACTAATCTACCCAAGATCATTTTGCCAATTGAAATCTCCTAAGAACGACCTGATCCGGGAAACCAAACTTCTTGCTGTCAGCATGTTAGCCACAACGGAAGAGTTAAATCAATCAAAAGAGTAATTCGACGGTTTGAGGCTCAACTTTGTCGAAACGCTGGATTCTCATCTTAGGTGGATCTGTCCTCCGACAGGTTTCATCTGACCTGCTCCCGTCATGCTGCTCTGTCCAGTGCTGCCTCCCTCAGCTCTTCATAACTCCGGCTCATCATTATGTCCGTCAAATGAACAAATAGTTTAAGAACTCCGCAAGGGGCTTATTTTTGGTTCTACTGGATGCGTTATATACCAACCGGTGGCACTGTAATAATAATACCTTGGTGGAATTTTCAAGGTTAGAATAACTTTGAAATCGAAAGCGATTTCTGTGGACAGTAGGCACTCCATAACACTTTTGTGTGAGTTGGATCAAAACGTATATTTCTATGCATTATTCAATGGATTGCAGTGCACCTCCCTGAGCGGCTAATTGAAGGCCAGTCATGTACAAAAAGGAGCCAAAAAAATACGTACATTTAACATGAGAACTTGTATAATAGAAATAATGCCATTAACTTCCATTATTATTGATGAAAGTTTCAACAATATCTCGAAAAAATGGTACCTCCTGTATGAAAATTCAAGGATAACCTCAGAATATGCTGCTTGAACCGAGAGCCGAAGACCTTTCTTCTTATGCTTCGATACAAAAGCATTCGCTAATCATTCATTTTATAGTGCTGATTTATTAAGAAGGGTCTAGAAACTTAACTATAATTTTGAGAAATCAAATAAAAAGGGGAAGGTTCAGCATACAAGCTTTGATTATTGAATCTGAGGCCTCCATGTGGTGGTCAGAAAATTTATTCGAAGGCTTAAACACCAGATACTGATTTTACTGAACTTCTTAAAAATTGGTGGAATGTCATAAGCTTTATTTTCTTTTTCATTTTAAACTAATTTCATTCCCTAATGAATGGATGCTGAATGAGTTTGAAGACGAACAGAATATTTGAAAAACGCAATAGTGTGGTAGGCTCGCAGCATTTTCGGGGACACTGCAGATTTCTCGATAAAAATAATGGTGGGAGAGATAGTGGAAATTACATTGGAAAACCGATAACGGCATAAGAGTTGGCCAAAAATAAGAATATCTTGGAAGTTATCAGAGTTTCATTTCAGGTAATATCAAGAGAAAAATAAAATCTATTGTGCTGCTGAATTTTTTTCCATCCGATCTTCCTAAAATATTGTGTAGAATAAACCTAAGTGTAGTTTCAAATCCGTGAAATGGCGGACTTCTTCGATGTATTAGTTGAGAGGCGCCAGACTAAATAATTCGAGTTTTTATCCTGGTATAGCCAGGGACATTTTAGCAATTATAAGCTATGGCACAATTATGCTCTAATACAGTGGTTCTCAGTCTTGTTTTGCTCTTTTCTCACTTTTCACCATAGTTCAGAATATCATACCCCACTCCCAATATATGTTACCAGTTAGTCGTAAGGCGCCTAAGTCGCTCGATGAATGATGATGATTATAACAAACACTTGGATTTAATATACACAAAACACTTATTAAAAATACAATTTCTTTAAATCTTGTACAAATGAGAATTATTTCTGGTATATGTGAAATGATATAAAAAAAATATTTGACAAAAAAATTATGCTTTCAATGAAGAATCTCTTGAAAATCTACATTGTGTGTGAATTGTCTCTGGTCATTCAATAATCTTCCTTGCTGTGGATTTGATTCAATAAACACCTTCACTTGACTTGCAACTCTTGAACGTGGTAAAGCCACATACAATTTCCCGTGTGAAAATATTGCTGTCACCAAATTGATGCCAACGCGATCAAATGACTGGTCTTGTGCCTTGTTTATTGTAGTAGGGTAAGCAGGAATTATCGGAAATTGGCGGCGTTTTAATATGAAAGGTAATGTTGTGCCTGTTGTAGCGAGATCAATCCCTGGAATCAGAACTATATCATTGTGATTGCATGTTGAAATGATTCTTGCTCTTATCAAATTTAGTCCAGGCTCTTCTACAATCAATCGAGTTCCGTTGAAAAGTGTTTTTGTTGGATTCAAGTTCCTCAGCAACATGATGATCACATATTTCTTGAGCAAGAGTACAGTAAGAGGTGGCATTCCGGATGGAGTTTGCTCATTGAGGAATTCAACAGGGAAATTGAGTGCATCACTTGGATCTTCACTGACAACAGAATCGGCGATGACTCGTTTTGACAGTTCTTGCATTGACATTTGCTGCAAATCGCCAAAAATTGTCTCAATCAAGTCTCCAGTCGATGTCATTTCCGTGGGAATTTCAACAGTCTTTTTCATACATTCCTGCTATATCTGTAGAGTAGCGTTTCGAGGTATATATCAGTAAGGAGGTGCAAGGATTAAAGTTCCCCGGAAACAGAGAGAAGGATTCCCAAGATAAGGTGGAAACATCATTTTAAAAGTAAAATGGAGGAATCTGGTGCGATCCCAACGGATGCCGTAGACATTAGCAAATGGAGGGGAGTATCAAAGATACGGTACGGTTTATATATATCATATTAAAACATTGTAAATCGTGTAGGTCGAAGGCATAAAATCTTTAAAAGCTATTGAATTACGTACCGAAAAGGTTAAATTCCCTTAAATGCAGCATTTATAGCCAGTATATGGTATTGCAAGCCTCGGAAACAGTTAAAAATTGCCTGGCAACTAAAATGAACAAAGAACTAAATTTGCATTTATTTTGCGTTTAAACTTCAAATAATTCAGTCTATCGATCGATAGAGAAAAATTGGGTACAAAAATTAAATCTTTTAATGCTTTTGTCTCATTTTGGTTGAAGAATGAAACTTCTATCTCAATTATTTCATATTTTAATACATATACGAAAATTACCTTACACGGAAATTATTCGTTTTGCCCATTAATTCCAATTAAAAAATAAAATCCCATCTGGGCGCGAAATGAATGAAAAATATTGAGATACTCTATTTTTTCCTTACTCGATACCAAATTCCAACTCTTCCCTGAAAATTTCAACCTTGTAGCTCGATTTAAAATTCCGAAGGAATTTGTATCAATGAGTGATTCAGTCAGTCCGTCAGTTTTATAGCTTTATATAGTCAGTCTGTCTGCCAGTCAGTGATGACCGTAGTTATTTATAAAAATTACAATAATTAATTTTATTCCGAAATTTAAAATAACGTGTAGGTATTAGTATTAATTTTAGTTTAGGGTATTCAATAAACTCTATCGAATGCCAGAGAATAAATTTAAACAATCTTAACTTTTACAGAATATGAATAATCTACAGAACATCATATATTGCCGAATAGTGGTTCCAATTCCCCCCTTAATTCCCATAAATTCCACAAGGGAGGAATTCCCCGCAGTTTGGAATCACCTGTTCTAATATCACGATGAGAGGACGTGAAATATATTTTCTGATTATTTCGCAATTTTACGTTAAAAATATTGACCACAGGTCCAAGCTTCACTTGGAGAAACTAATATTAATACCACTAGCAAGGGATGAGGCTGTTTTCAATTATTTTGGTGTTTCCAGCTTCTGGCCAGGAGACTACTTTTCCTGCTCTGAGACGGGAGACACTCATATAACTTAACACAAGCCGTGAGTTTTTTCAGGGCACCAGTTCTTCCTGGGAAACCTAGGTGGCCGACTTTAAGGAATTTATTCCCGTTTTCTGAGTTAGTGATTTCCTGAAACCGCCGATCAAAGAACCAGATGATTTCACCCTGGCCTGCCGCATGCTTTTACTCAGCTCACAACCAAGATTTGGTAGACGCTCCCATTTTCTGACAGCGATTTTAGGAGTTCGAAACGATTTCATCACTTTTACCATCGGTCGAGAGTGTTTCACTTTCATCCTTCAATAAGTTTCTCGGTCATAAATAAGAATAGCAATTATGCATGGATCCGTTGATGAGTTTTGCGAGACTTTAGTCGATTAGATTTCAATTTGCATTGATTGACCCCTATGCCTCGGCAGTTTTCCATTATTATCATTAATTTTCTCATCCTTTCCTTGTTAGCCTCAGTTAAATATGAAAATTAAAAAGGCACCAATTAATTTATAGTGAGAAATTACCGATCTGTTATTAATAGCCTTAAGCCTTTTAGAAAAACCATTCTAGCATTTTTCTCAACATTTGAATAGTAAATGTTTGCGTATTAATTTCAATATAGAATTACTTTGAAAATAACTGGAGTTACTCTAAAGATAGCATGAATCAATAATAAGTCCAATGCTGGAAAAACTTACGGCCAGTTGATATTACTCAAATTCTGGAGCGGGAACGCCATGAGTTCCGGTCAAATTTTGACATGAGGCATGCACAGTAATATTTTTTACCTTAAAAACCATGCGACCTTTCGCAATGAACATCTCGGTGTTCATCCCGAATCTCAATGGCCCAGCGCAAGATCAAGATAGCTTTAGTGAAACCATATCTCCTTGCGTTACGTGAAGATATCTTCGGATGATAATTTCTGTGCTTCCAGCGCCGTACTTTTATCTCGCTGGCGTGTGACTATGATTAATGTTATCATTATTCGTCAGTGGCAATCGCAGTAGCGTGAAATAATAAGCGTCTTCCATTGAGTTGAGAGACGGTGCGGAATACATTTTTTAAATGGCTCGCCTGTTAAGTCTACTTTTGATCACTGAAATATTTGAATTAACAATAAGTCACAATTTGAGAAAAGCACAGGACAAAAGCGGCGAATTTGAAGGCTCAAATGTGCAATAGAAGATCTCATGGAAATGTACACCAATGTCTTCAGTTTACTTGGGTAAGTAAATAAATCATCAATAAATATGCTGTGCATAATAGACAATTTTGTTGAGTTGGTTCTTGGCCAATTTATTAATTAATGTGTGCGTATTTTATTGAGAGTTGGTCGATGTTTTTTGACCAAATCTCAATAAAATACGCATACATTAATAATAAGCAATAACATGTAAACATGAGTGCTGCGTGAAATGTATTTTGAGATCTTCAAATTGTAATTAGGAAGCCATGATTACATACAACCTATTAATACCAAGCATTATTCATGATATCAGGACTCGATCGGAACTGACCTCAAATTCTAAACAGAAAATGCATCGTTTAAAATATCATCGTGGTGACTTATCCACTGTCTAAGAAATAGATTTTGCATATTTTTATGGCTACATTGAATATTCCAATGAGCATGTATTAATAAGCATTGTCTGTTACCTTGTATTCGGAGATATTACGTCAGAGAAACTCGTCAAAAAACTACCCTCATTAGAATGGTAAGCCCCATAGAGGGATAGTAATGTACATTTTTCTGAAAATAGATTCTGAGATATCACCTCTTCGTTACGAATAACTCACATATTCAGTTGTAGATCGGAAAAGTGGCAAAAATGTCGATATATCCTGGTTGAAGACTGAATTGAAAGGCTTGTTGTTAAATAAGTGGAATTCATTATTTATCTCTTAGCAATTTGGACTCAGCCACGTGGGAGGAGGGAAAGGTGGTCCGAAATTTTGATGACCGAGCTTTCGTGGGTGGACGTGAAAAATTCAGCCTCTCGACCGTCGTGATGCCGCTTCCACTAATGGCTCTTGACGTGGCTAATGCCGTCCTTCTGAGAAAAGGTTGAGGGCGTGCGACCGCTCAGGGATAGAGATTAAGACGGCGAAGTTACATCACTGATTTATGTAATGAGTATCTCCTTTGCAAAATCACAGGATTATTTTTTTTTTAATTTACCTCTCGGATCGCCACCCCACGATACGGATATCCACTTCAAAACGAAAAGACTCTTTCAGGATAAATGTAACCTATTCTTCGCTTTTGATATTTCCAAAATTATTTTCTGTGGCTTAAATATTTTCAAGTTGAAACTTACAGTGGCTGCATGTAATTGAAAAGCATGTTATTAGGTTTGTTTTTTTGCCTCAAATTTTGTTATGACAGAAAGAAAATTACGTTGTGATGCAAATCTACTTGGCTTTCAAATTTACAAATAGTGAGAGAGAATATGTAAATTATCCATTAGCTTACATTTCGCATGTGTTAGAAGACATTATCGTTACACAATTGCGTTATCTAGAGAACATTTGGCGTGAAACAGTATCGCATCTTGAATGATAACATTCGACTAGCAAAATGCGCAATTTTTATACAACACACTGGTGCTTTACTAAGAAAAATCATTAGATTTAAATCATGAAACCAAACTGCTCAGACGACTTTCTAAAGGAAGTTAAAGGTGATTTCGCACACGGAGGGCATCACATCAGCTGGAGAGCGACCTCGGGATTTCAACCGATCGGGCACCTCCGGAATCCGCGGCCCAGCTGGTTGTGGAGAAAAGTTTTGAGCGAAAGAATTTTTGGGAATCCACTTCACGGAAACGAATCGGATGGTAACGTAATCCCGCAGCGCGACCGGCCGAGGGTGCTTTCTTGCCTGCTTTACTCCATGGGAATCCGTCAATTTCGTTCCGCGGCGAGATTGCTTAATTCGCCCGACAGTTCACCTGGGAATCAAAGAGGCCTCACCCGGCTGCCAAACCTCCAGTAACGGTCCCTCAGATGCGACTCCTCCGTCTTTGCATGAGCATGAACATTTTTGTTCCTCTCTTCCAGTCTGAAGTGAATGAGCGCATGACGCCTATATTAAGGTTGTTTTTTTACGCGAGGAAATTCCTTACGGAATCTTGTGCAAGGATATATGCGCAGTACAAATTGAGCCTTTTCAAGCAGAAAATGACTTGCAAGATACACAAATTCATGAACGATTGCGCGGAAAATTGCCCAAGTACTATTTCGGGGTAGCCACCCGAAGACTTCGCAGTTCATAGGAATACATTTGCTCCCTAATAGTCAAATTTCAATGAGAATGGAGCTTAAAATGAAGCCATATTTTACATAAGGCACAGTATAATACATGGGAAATTATGCAGTCAAAATTAGCTAAAAGAATCCTTGAATGACTTCGTGAACATTTTAACAAATATACGGAAAGTATCTCCTATTTTGATTGGATTTATTCATGCATTCTATTATGAGTGCATATAAATCTTCTACTTTTTACTATAGAGCCTGCAGTATGTCAACAGCAGCAGTAACAGCCGTTGAATCACTCATTGCATATATCCCTCGAAACTGAATCATCTATTTACTGTGCAAGTGTGCACGAACGCTGCTCATGAATAGCCCACTCGGTTATAACAAATGATTTGCTTTCTGTGCAACCCCTTCAAGGAAAAAACGCTCAACAAAAATCGCATCTGCAAGCAAATAACTTTAATGCAAGCAAGCCGTTTACATCGTGCTTGAGATTTCATGAGCTGCTTCCAAATGCGCTGCGAAATATCCCGAGTGAAACGGCCTTAAAGACTAGTTTACTTGATGCATGAGCTCGTAAGAGTGCATGAGAGAATACTTAGGAGAAAACATGCTCAGTAGTAAGGGCATTTTACACTAGGCACTTCATTGCGCAGTTTGATACTCAGAAATTGGGAGTTCATCGGCCCGAAATTAGAGCTGCGGCTATTAAGCTGTATTTTGTTCATAGATTCGCGTAGTCATTCTAGCTATTCCCCGCTATGCAATATGCAATTTTCCATCCACATCCATCCGTGTATCAGATTGTGCAATAAAAGTTAATCATGTAAAACGGCCTTCAGAACGGGCTAATTTGCCAACTTGTGTTTGCGCATTCGCACAGTTTGGCGTGTTCACACGATGCAATATTGAAGGAAGATTTCTGCAGGCATCTAATCGCAAAACTGCCCACATACATCTCGTTAAAAGTCCTTTAGAGTAGTGAACTTATTACCGAGTATAAGAATACCCCTACTCCGTTTCAATAATTCATCCTCGCAACGTCGGGTTCATATGCATAATGTTTGTCCCCTATCAGACATTAGTGAGAATAGCGCATATATTGAGGCCGTATTTTACCGGCCTTGCGCTGTATATAATACATTAATAGATTAGCAGTCAAAATTATGCCCGCAAAACATGAGTGACCGCGAGAATGCATGAGTGACTGCCCTAAAAATAGCCTCTGCTCTATTTCAATTTAATTATCCTCGTAATATTGAGTCCACTGAGACCTCTTCTATCTATTTCTCGTCATAATACCGGCAGCCCCTGAAAATTTTCAGCTAGTGCCATTGCCATAGAATCGTCAGTTTAAATAGGTAAACAACATTGCACACGACAAGCCCATTACATTAAAACAAATTACTTGCATATTGCGAAACCTTTACACAGATTTAATGAAAAAATGGCTTGTTCAAGCAAGTAAAGTATAAAGCCATTTGCATTATTACGTTCATTTTCTCATTTATCGTATTTCCTGGCCCATAGAACACACATTTTCAGTAAATGTCCAATGAGTTTTTGGGTTGGATTTCAGAATAAAATAATGAATTCATTTGTCATAGAATCCCAGGAACAAATGAATGGTGGATATTGCACATTTAGCTCGTTGCTGCAACGCAGTTTGCGGTGAAAGTAGAGAGATGGGCACCTCTGACGGCAACGCAAAGTCGTATGCATGCAAACGTAGCTTTAACTTGGCTTGAGACGCATGCCAATTTTAAAACTCACAAGATAAAAAATGCACGGCTTACGGAGCGTGAAATATGACACACTTTGTTTTTTTGCGTAATATTTGAGAATATAATAAAGAAGACGCAAACTATTGAAACCCGGGTCGTGATAATAAATATTACAAGTGGAGTTTACCAAGTTATTCTAATTCTTCCGTAATGAATAACTTCCACAAAATCAAGCCTACAACCGTTTCCTTAGTAAAAGACAATAATAATCCGTAAATATTAACGATTTATAGGAATAAAATGGGATTTTTAAACGAAATTGATACTGTATTCAAGTCATTGAAGTACGTCAGTCATTTACATATGGGTCATGAAATACTTAACCCTCGAACCCGCGCCAACTGATGCTGTTTCCAAATTGCGCGGTGAAATGCCTCCGGCAAAACGGCATTTAGAGAAGATAATTCGTTGCATTCCTTCCGAGTCTAAGGGCATTACGGAGATGCGTCATCGCATACATTTATGCGATTATTATTATTTTTTTCATAATCACCGCCTGTATGAATGAGGTATAGTTGGTGGGGTAGGGAGTCCGCACCATTGACTTCCCCAAGCCGGAGACACGGGGCGCGCAGTAGGTACCCTTGAGATTCCGTTCGGAAATCCTTTCTAAACAGTTTTTCGGATGCTCGTATGAACATGCGGGTCAAGGCGGGAAGGCTCGGGCAACGGTTTCCACTATTTCCCCCCTCCTTCCATTACGCGCGGGGGCCAGGAGTCGCGAAGAGGGGAGCTCTCTCGGCCATTGAAATATTGAAGCGTGGTCCCAGAGGCAAGCGAAGTAAAAGAGAGACAGAAAGAGAGGAGAGTGGAAAAGAATAAATAATGATTATAATTACCAGCCCCTTTTCCCGTTTTTCAAATGCACAACGCCTTTGTGAAAAACTTTTGTCCGACGACCCGCGGATGATAAAAAATATATATAATATAAAATATAACGCGCGCGTAATTCTCCGGATCGACTTTTAGGCCTCCAGAAAAGGGTAGGAGGTAAAAAAAGACACTGCTGTCATGTATGTATGTATGCATAAAGAGGCAAGGCTTTAAGGTTCGCGGGGGTATAAAAACTCTGTCCTTCAACCATTCCTTCTCTCATCAACCTCCTTCATCTCCTTCCTTCTTTCTCCGTCATATACATGCACCAACAGTGTTGTGAATAAATTAGCTTCTCTTTTGCAGGTTCCTAAAGTCCTCATACAGTGGGTTTTTCACTTGAGGATTTAAGCCAAATCATTATTTTCCCCCCGATAAAAAGTTTACATTTTCCTTAGTTTTTAACATCGTATTTACTGCGGATTGTGGCTTGAAATTCCAAAAACATATGTTGGCATGGACTTAACTGATGTCAAACCAACCTTTTTTTCAATTTAATTATACCCATGGTTTATAGAGTTTCTATATTTTGAGAGGATCTTTTGAACTCGACTCTACCATTTAGTAACTATGCCAAACTTGTGAACGCGTTTTGCTGTTTGTAGGGGCAGGTGTAGGGCACGTCCAAGACGTTTGTCAGGCGCCTCCAACAAAGCACTATTCGTAGCGTCGTTATAGCGCTTGCTGACAATAGTCTCGGGAGTTTAAGTCTAGAGAAAGTTATTGTTTTAGCAAGCTACTTTGGTACGTCCTAAATTGGCGAAGTGTACTATCTTTTAGTCCCATTCTAAATCCCAACAAGACCAGAACTATTGTACTTTATTGTCTTTAAATGGAGTGATCCCTTAGAGCCCTAAAAGCACTTAGACCTATGGTCCATTGTGCCAACCATCTTCATGAGGATTTATCCCTGAAGCCCTTTGGCATTACTGAAGGCCAGGGTGAACCCAATGGTTAAATCTCTGATATCTCAGTGTTCCGCAAAGGGAATACTCATTTACCGATTCCGAGTCCTAGCGAATAGTAGGCCCGGGGATGTGGTTTCCTCATTCTCTTGACACTATCTGCAGCTCGGTGCATCATACTTTAACATGTTGTAGAGGTGCTTCTTCACTCGTTATTGATCTGTTAACAGTTTTATCATTGTTCTAAATTTGTTTCCACTTAGTGGTAGACTGATGTAAAACATCGAAACCTGTCCCTTAAACATTTAGCAGTGGAAAAATGGAAAGAGTGATTATTTCGTCATGTATAAGTTCCAACACATCAGTCCTGAGACAACTTGATTATCTATCTACCTATCTTCCTACCTTTACCTACCTATCTACCTACCTAAACCTACATATCTACCTAGGTATCTACCAATATATCTGTCCGGTTACTTATCTTCCCACCTATCTCTCTACCTTTCTAACCACCTATCTATCAACCTATCAATATACCTATCTATGTATCTACCAATCAATCTGCCTATCTATCTACCTACCTATCTACCTACCTATCTCATTCGACTCTCTATCGCGAACCCTTTCTCCACTTCTTCCTGTGCTCGAAAAACCGTGTTTAACCCCCCTTACTCTCCTTCTCTCCTCTCCTCACGCACGCATTTATCGCCTTCATTTTTTTTCTCTCCGCACAGTGCTGTTCGCTTGCGTTTTGAAAAATTGAACGCCATTAAAGCCGGTCGCGCTGCCACTGCCGTTTAAAAGGCGGTTGGGGAGGGAGGAGAGGAGGGAGGCGGGAGAGAGATAAGAGAGGTGAATGGAGGGAGGGAAGAGGGAGGGAAAGATTTAAGGGAGAGGCTGAGTGACTGAACGGGAGAAAGAGAGGAATGGAAGAAGAGAAGTGGAGAAAAGAGAGAAAGGAACACACAGAGCTGAAAAAGGTTGAAATATTAAAAACTCTTCGCGAAAAGGCTTTTTTTTCAGGGGAGGTTCTCGTGTTAGCGCTGGCCCTCTTCCGAAGGCTATGAGAGAAATAATGGGGAGGAGAGAGGGTTGGGAAAAATAGAGAGGACATCGGGTGGAAGCATTGGCTTCCCACCTCGAAAACCCGGGATCGAATCCCAGCCATTGAAATCGAATTGAAATCAGTCTTTATTGTTCTGGGACTTAAAGTCCCCTGGAATATTGAAACATTATTACATGCCACAACAAATGGGGCCAATGGCGACAGCAGTATATACTATTTCATTAAGGAGCGCCACATATAAACCAATAATAATCAATTAATAAGATAAAACATGTGAAAATCTCGGAAAGGATCTCTGAAACGTGTATTTACTTTTGAGATTTTTTGTTCCACCAGTCTCAAAAGAAAACTGAAGTTATCCTTAGACATGTGAGTAAAGTTTTTAAATTATGCATTGTCATTGAATTCTAACTCCCTTAATATGCCAAAATTCCGCACTTCAAAGTAATCTTTGATCCACACTCTACGTCGGAATTTTTCATGTCTTTTTCTCGCACGTTTCAACTACAAAACTGAAGCACTTAAGCCTATTAAAGCAGCAATATCAGTTTCTTCCATTTCTGCTTTCCCTCTCAAAGTTGAAAACTAACAACGCACAAATGTGGACAGAAAATTCATGCGTATAGCTCATTCAATCAAAGGGCATGCGCTACTGTGTCCCGTATTGAAAGCTGAATTGAAAATTGAATTGAATGTTGAAGAGGAAAGCGCACTAGTGTGGACAGGGCTATTTTGTAACTTGAATTTTACGTGATAATGGAATCTTGAGAGGAGGACAGAAGTTTAAATATGCTGGACAGTGTAGAAAAAGAGGTTACAAATAGAGAGAGAGACTTGGTAAGGAGAAGCCTTTTTCGTAATAATAGTTCGATTGACAGCGATTTGGACTATGAACACGACGATGACGAAACTCTTTTGGAAAGGAGTGATCAAGATTCCGAAACCGATCAGTCTGCAGAAGAAGAAGGCAAAAACCGATATAGGGAAAATCTGTTCTACACGGGAAGGGTTGGAGTTAGCAAGTGGGGCTTTCTTCCAAATAGAAATTCTGTCGGAGGTTGAATGGAAGGAGAAATATAGTTACTCATCTGTCAGGGCCTATACGTTAAGCTTGGCAAGTAAACATCCCTTTTGAATCATGGAAATTATTATTTCCCATTGCTAAATATCGTAAATTTCTCAAATATTTGGATTGTAGAAATTAGAACTCACTTTTCTAGGGAAAGAGAAGCTACAGATAATTAATTGATAAAAGTGAAAGCTGTTCTTAGTCTTCTCCATTTGACACCATATTTAACAAAATTTGTTCAGAAATAAGAAAAATGTGATACAGTTTAGCAATCACAGTGAAAATTGGAGGTATATACGCATTGTGTACATGATGCTATATTTTCAACAAATTTTACTAAGGTTATTTTTGGTAAGAAAATCTGAATAAATTAATCTGAGAGTATCTCATGCTTACCTATGCGAGAAAAAAATTGCAAGAGAATCCGTGTCGTGAGGGCACATGGAGTTAGATGTTCTCACTTGGAATGACCCAGCAGTAAGTGATATTTTTGAAGATTTCGCGGGCAGGTAAAAGGAAAGGTCACCTAGTGAATATCTGACAATGGACGAATCAATGGAAGCTTTCCGAGTTAGTCAATATGATAGCCCTCTGGTTTCATGTATGCCTAAGAAGGACAAAGTTGTGCTGCTGTTATCAACCATGCATGAGACAGGATGTATTGATGGTAGTTACACATCTTAACGTTCTACAACTTGATCAAAGGGGCAGTTGGTGTCCTGATGAAATGAATGGAAACAACTCACTCAGTCTCAAGAGTGAGCAACCGATGGAGTATGACAAATTTCTACTCCCTGTTGAATACTGCAGGAATTAATGCTTACGCCATTTTGTCTACTCAGGCAGACATTGATTGCAGAGAGTTTCTGAAACAAAGTTCTTTGAGCTACGTAAAGACTACGTAGAAGTACGTCTAGCAGTCCTCAGCCTTTGACGAGGCATCCGAATTAGACTGAAAAAAAACGGGTACAGTAGGGTTTTATCGAGTGTCAGGTGCGTAGGCTTGGCCGAAGAGGACACGAGTACCTATCTTATTTATTGGTTCTTGTTGGTTCTTTTTAAAATATATTTTTAGATAATACGGTAACCAGTGCATATTGTTGAGCCTTCTTAGAAAATTAAATTGTTTACCATAAAACATTTCAATACCGGTAGGCCTACTATTTTAAGACAAACTAATACTAGCTACGCTAGTTTTGTACAATTATTTGTTATTTTTTCATGTTGAAGCATACTTTAAGAGCCTTTCTATAAATAATGAATTAGGTATATGAGTGTTTGATAAGAATGTTTAAACGCTTTACTACCATTAAAATAGGTATTACAGCTACTCAAGTGTTTCCATTTACATATGTTAAAACTATGTTTAAAACCACTAAACATACGAGTAGAAAGGCGCATTTCATAATAATAATGTAAAATCAATTACTGGAAATTATTTTTAAATACTATTAAGGCCGTTTTACACGGTACATTTGTTTGTACAAACTCTTCCGTGAACTCTTGCATGAGGCAAAATGTATCGTGTAAAGCGGCAAATTGTATGAACGCTTGTGCGAATGTCTCAATGCCTGCACGGGAAATAGTACCTGTTCTAATTTCGTTGCGACAAACGTACAATCTCACGTACAATCGTTTGTACATAATCTTTCATCGTGTAAAACGGCCTTTATGTATGCAAAATAAGCCAGCCAGTAGGTATTACAGTCACTTAAAGCATACGCGGTCAAAAAGACCGCGTTGGTCCCACTATGCGAGTTCTCCCGAGAGCCACAATCGGTCATATTGAATTGCTTAGTTTAAGAGTTAATACGCCAGAAATTGTAATAAAATAATGTATTCATTTATGTTCTGGTTGCGACACCCCTTAGGTTAAAATAACATGATAATAAATGAACTTATAATTATACATATATATTGTCAACAATGATGATCAGGAGAATAAAAACATAAGTATCTATTGGTAAGACAGGTATTAATTATAGAATTTCCACAGTACCGCAGTGGAAATCACCTAAACGAATCCAAAATGGAATTAATTTCCAAATGAGCACTGAATTAATCTTAAAATGCATGGACAAAACGCGCGCAATAGCCAATTTAGGCGAAACATTTTTCGCATAGAAAACAGGCTTTACTATCGTGCACCTAGACGCCATCTATACTTTCCTTTCATCAATGACTCAAATCTTGTAAATTTGTCCGTCAGATGAAACGTAAAACAGTAAGAAAATATCTATATTTAGTGTATTCCACACTTTTTTTTCAACGTCTAATTGTAAGCGTCATTCTCAAGGTTCACAATGATTAGTCCATATCTTTGTGAATCTTGAAAATGACGCTTAGACGTTGAAACCGCGGTCGGTTGTTTTAATTTAAAAAAGTGTGAAATATACTAAGTATAGTTATTCTCATTATGGAAATTTTCCACAAAGTGACGTCTGAAGGAATCTCTTCAATTACTTAAAACCGTAAACCAATTGGTATATTTCATTTAAGGAGTAGACCGAAAGCGACGGTGGGTTTCTCTGCCCACCACCTATCCTCAATTGGGCAAAAATGCTCTCGTGTCGTCGATCATATCCCACAAGTATTCAGCCAACCGAGGAGTAACCAAGAGGGGGGGGGTGAGGCTGTGAGAGAGGTGTTAGAGGGGAGGGAGGGGGGAATCTAAGAGAGAGAGATAAAGGGAGGAGAGTCACGGATGGACATGCCCCCCCCCCCTTAATCCCCCTCCGACTTCCCTCCCCCCTCCTCCTCTTTCTTCCCACCCACCGTTCCCCTCCACACCACGCGCCATCATGAGCAGGGAGCCGAGGAGGATGCCCGCGTCGGGGTCATGAAAGAAGGATGCTGGGAAGGTTATAGAGTGGGAGAGAAAGTGTTCTCTCCACCTGTCCCCCTCCCCTCGTGACACACTCTTGGGGGGGGGGTGGGGAAGGGGGGGTTTGGGGGTGGAGGAGGAGGGGAGAGAGGTTCGCCGTGTGTGCGGGTGGCATTGGAAGAGGTGGGGAGAGGGGGAGGAAGTTGGTCGGTTGGGGTAATGGCTGCCACCTTTTCTTCCTCCGCCGCGTTTTGTGTGTGCGCCCCTCTCGAGGGAGACCTCTCCCCTCCCCTCCATTCCCCCCCTACTACCTCCCATCCTCTTCTTTCTCCCTCCATCTTTCTCCACGGAGGCGGAGGTCGCAACGGAGATATTCGCGTTGAGCTCCCGACAGTCGTAATTTTTTCTGAATTTTCAAATCCCCCGTCGCTGGCCGCCGCGTGCTTGTCCGACTAATGAGCTAATAATAAGCTTCGTGAGCTCGTTTGCCCGGTTTACATCGATAAAAATGAATGCTTCATGCATATTTTTTTGACATAACCGATATTAAAAAAAAGATGAAATACATAGAGCTTGAAACCGGTCTGTTTAATACTTATATGTAAGCGTTTTGTTTTTTTTACCATTTAAGTCAAAAAATATGAAATTTCTACAACGAGTGTACATAAATGTTCTTGTTTGAATATAATCATATAAATATGCGTGCACAATTTATTTAAAATTACTAAAATTTGTATATAATTAATCACGTATGATTTATATATATTCAATTATGAATCGTAGTTGTTTCTCATTTGCACTTCTATTTGTTATTTATTTTATTTTTGCCACGGAATGTTTAAAGCCAGACGATGGAAGAAAAGTATGTACCACACGGACGAGGAAACGTATAGAGAACGAATGAAGCTTGCGAGGTCTTTTTTTTAGCCCCAAATGCCAGACCTCAGCGGTGGAAAGAGGTACATACATACCTACCTACCCCCTCGTTCTTCCCCTGCAGCCCAGGAACGTCCAGTTCAGCTTTATTCCTTCTTTTCATTTTACCCAGCCAGTAAAATATGCATCCGTGAATGCATGCACCGGATGCGGACTTGGCCACTCCGGCGACTCAGCAGACCCAAATCCGTCTTTTTGCGCCGGGCACGGTATATACACATATATATCTATGCGACTTGAATGCATCCATAAATGCACCTGCTGCTAATGCGCCGATTTACATGGAGATGAAATAATTGATTCTTTTAATCTCTTCGCAGTAAGTGGATTATTTTCTGTCAGTTTAATTAGAGGAAACTGTCTCCATTTTCATCGGGTTTAGTCCCTATTGTTGATTTGTAATTGCATTGGATTACGGCAGTTATAAGTGCTTTCTCTCCGTGGAACGGAATTAAACACGATTAAATAAATGTTCAAAAATCAAGGCTTACCGAGAGTGCAGTAAAAGAGGTCACTTTTAAAGAACCTTTTAGGCAGCAATGAATTGATCGATGGAGCAAACTGAGAAAAAATGCATGCCATTTATCCTCTGATATTTACACAGTTTTCACGCTGCGTCCCATGCACTCTCCGCGAAATATTTTTATACAGCCGTTCACATTATTTCAATGATGGAAGCATGCGATCATTCATGATTTGACGCGATGAGTCGTCCGTTATGTCTCGGTATATTGCGTTAATTTCATACCAAAAGACCGACCCCTTAATGCAATTGCCTTGCTCGATGAAGCCGTCCAATTTGCAGGCATCCCGAGGCCAACAGGGAGTTTAATTCGGCTCGACATTCCGTGGCAATCGGCTTTCATCACGGCAGCAATGGTGAGGAATGAGGTTTGGTTTGGTGTGACGGCCAAATTTCAAGCCTTTCAATTACGAAGGCCCGGGTTGGGTTCCCGACAGGGACTAATGTTTGCAATAGAATTCAGATCCCTCTGTCATGTGGAGAGCATTCATATGGCAATAGTTTATCCGTCAGGATGGGACATGACACTGTGGATTGCGCCTTTAGTTTAGACCAGCGGTCGGCAGCCGATGTGGACACGTGTCATATTTTATATAACACTAAATAGACTAGATAGAGACTTGTACCCGTTGAGTTTCAACGGAAAGAAAAAAAATAAAATAAAATATTTGTACAGGATTAAATAAATCCTCCCAAAATGTCGTGAAAAATGCACGCCGCAGTCATTGACCTCACGTGAAGAGGTTGGGGTAAAAGATATCCCTACCAAAACCTCACTGTAATTCTGTTATGGTATTGAACATTTAACTTGAGGCGAACCTCGAGGATAAATTCCCATTCCAAGTCTATGCTGCGGTTCCCAAGTAAATAAATATTCTATTGTTGAAGCACTGCAAATATTTACAATGTTGGAGACATAATATCATATTTTAGACAAAAACGACGCGTATACGATAGTTGAATGCAAGAATTAAAAACCTTATTCTTTCAATCTACTGATGGTAATAATTTAAAGCCTATATCATGAGTGCAATTAATTTTAAGAAGTAAAAAATAAGAAACCTCCTCGCCGAATAATGCATTTCTAATAGAAGTAAAAGTTGGTTAGAAAAGGACCCACGTAGGGGCTCAGCGCTTGAGCCTTTAAAATTTACCGTGTTTATCATTATAGGTCCTAATGAACATGTGTGTCAAATATTGTTCGAATCCACCAAGGGGTTTGGAAGGCTGCAGCGTTCAAACCATTGAAGTACATGGAGAGGGCGCTTGCTATGGTGTCCAATGCTTGAAGCTTTAGTGTGGGCGTGACCGGTCCGCCATCTTTGTTCCCCCCGATTCATCTTAGCGCTAGTGGGCTTGCGCACTAATTTCGCAGTTTTACGATGTTTTCAACCGATAACTATCTTGGAATCAGAATTCATTTACTTCTTGAAAATGCATTATTCATATATATTTTTTATGTATTTAAGTCAATAAAAATCTGTTTCTCCCAACGAAAAATCGTAGTAAAATCGAGTAGAAATAGTAGCTCCAAGTAACATACTTATGTATCAAGACCCGAAGTTTTCAACAGAAGGTAAATCTTTCTTTATATCCACTAAAACTCCCACATGCAAGGCAAGAACATGGGGAAGCAATATGGTAGATATATCGATTGTAAGGTTACATTTTGATTATGTTATGCCCCCTCCATCTACCTCAATGGTTCAAGCAAACGGAGTTTCATTTTTATAGATATAGATAAAATTTAATTACAAACCGGACGTGTGCCACCGCTAACAATAAGTAAGGGCATAAAATATCGGAAAGTTGAACATTCATTTTACTGGCGGGCCACCAACAAACCTTTCGCGTGTCACCAGGTGTTATGCGTGTCATAGGTTGCCAATCGCTGGTTTAAACTATACTTATTCCGACGCTGAGTTTCTCAAGGTACTTTTTTATCCATGCCCTAAGCTATCCTTTCATATCAAACCTAGAGGAGTATGATAAAAGAAATAGGTAGTGTCCGCGACTCTACTGTAGGTGTTTATTTCGTGAAACAACCTGTTGTGGGTCGGATAGGAGTATGAGTTGAAATTAAACAACTAAACGAAAGTAATGTCTTCATGGCGCTGACTATTTGCATGTTCCTATTGAGTTTCAGTCACTGCCTAAGTGGTCTGGAACGTTCCGTGCATGGTATTGTGGGTATTACCATTCAGACTTTCGTGGTCTATCGTTTTGTGAACTCTTTCCGTAGTCATTCAGCGTATTACTGTGGAGATATTTAGACATATTTCTTGAAATTTATACATTTTTAAACATTTCTCTAATTAAATCTCGAAAATCCTTTATCCTCCGTGAATGCCGTTTTCCCCGTGGTTTTATACCTTATAACGACCTAAAAACTTTCAAAGTAACCCACTCGCGATCACTTTGCACGATTTTGCGACGAAAGATTTTACGCTGACGGAGACGTGTGATTTTAAAAACCATTCTTGGCTGCTATCTTCAATTGTATAGTGACTTCTTCAATTCCAATATGTCCAATTATTCAATTCTTTAAACTTTCCTCTTTCGAATGGCTCATGGCCTATTAGGGTAACTTCTAACACCCTCCAAGTTTTGAAGGAAATGTTTAGAGTACAATATTTTTTTGCAACCCCGCCAGCCATTGGTAATCTCCGTCCTCTTGAAGCTTCCCGTCAAAAGCATACGCTATTCTCATCCTGCATGGCTTATTCTAACCCACTGAGCAACAGGATATTGAGATAGTGAGTTGGTTTAAGTAATTGACTTTTGATACAGAGGGATTGGACTCGAATCCCAGCAATGGTGGAGACAATAAACTGCGTCAGTTAAACTGTCAACCTCTTGGTGGCTCTCATTAAGACGGGTCTTCCGTAAAGTAATTTAAATATCATCATCGTTGTATTCTGGCTTCATAACAAAATGTACCTTTCCACGATCCTTTTTTCGCAAAATTATCATAAAATAATATGGTGTGTTAAATACAAGAATGGGTGAAACATGGGTAAAACCGTGTGTATATTTCTGATGTAAACGTCATTTTCACTAACAACTGAATGAAATAAGGGAATTTTCCAAATAAATTGAATTTTCATAAACTTAAATCACTAATCCACCTTATTTTTTTAAGCTATTAGCTAATAACTCTAGAAACTGACGAAAAAATTCGTTAGTTCAAGACAAATGATGCCGCAGTCGGCTCCTCTGGCTGGGGCATGTGTTCATAGAAAATATATTCATTTAATATTCTTCATAGTTCGTATCTTAATTTTGTTTTACATTGGGTAAAGTTTTTCACCAATAAAAAAGTAGTTTTTTAAGCAATTCAGAGTAAGCGTGGCATTTAGTGTTCATTTCGACTCACGCAGTCGCGGTAGTGCCTCTTTAACTGTGGGTTTACACTGGCAAGTTACTTCCTCAAGTTTCTTCTGCAAGAGCTTGCGGAGGATTTTACTCTAACGGAAACGTTTTTACGAGTTGGTGCAGAGCCAGATTTTTTTGCCGTTTACACTGGCAACAAGACTCTTCTGGCAGTGACTTGCCGAAACTTTTAAAATATCTGCATGCGGACTTGCAGAGTCGTTTACACCTACGTCGAAAGTCGCTTACTGCTTGTAACTTGCGTAATAAACTTGCCAGTTTTAACGCCACCTTAAGGTGACTTTGGCCTCAGGTTCACATATTTCAGAAATTCTAAAAACTTAAATATAGCGTCTTTGAAGTGAGTTTTATAAACTGAGATGAAAAAATAGGGTTTCCAGACTAGTTTTACTGTAACTCAGACTAAAAAGTGGAGATTTTAACATGGGATCTCATGCAGAATGCTCAGATTACAACAGAAAAACTTCAATTTGAACGAGTAAACATATATTAGCTTTTAATGAAAACTATTTACAAGAAGTGGAAAGTCCACAGAAATTGAATACAAATAAAATAATTCATATTATTACCTATTTCTTAAAGTTATTAGCGAATAACTCCCGTAATTGAAGTCAAAATGCGGTAGTTCCATACAAATGGCGCTGCAGTCGGATCCTATCGCTGGACAAATCTGGTCATTGAAATATATTCGAGGAATAATCTGCATATTATGTGCCTTAATTTTGGTTTTCAATAGGTAAGGCATTTCACTAGCGAAAGTAGGATTTCTTAAACAAAATAAATATAAATGTGTAATGTAGTATATGTTTTGACTGACAGTCAGTGTAGAGCCGCCTAGAGTGGGGGCTAACGCTGACACCGGGATTCTTTCCTTTCTTTTCTTCCTTAAACAATCCTCCCACCCCTCCTAAAATGGCGCCAATTGCCTCAGTTGTCGGCCGCCTCCCCTATAATTACCGACCAAAGAGTCGGGTGCGGCACCCTCAAAGGGGGGAAGGAGAGGCTAGGAAAGAAGAAACAAGAGAGGGGCGAAAGGAACGCAAACAACACACGCCCAAATAAAGGAAAAAACTTTCGCCTTCGTCCCGAAGTCAACACGCTTCCGTCTCCTGGCAACGGAGTGGAATTTCCCCCCATCCTCCTGCCGAATTTTCCCGTATCATTTGCGTGACTCCCGGGCTCATCTTCGCATCCAAATCTAGCCTTCGCTTGGTGGACATAGAAAACGCCTTTCCACGCTCGTCGTACCCTTTGTTTTCCGAGAGAGGAAAAACCGCTGCCTTTCCGGAGAATGCTTTCCCCGAGTCGAGTCTAGCGCGGTGAAAAGAGTCGCGTTCCCTCCACAATCGAAATTCCAGCCTAAAATTAGCCGTATTGCGGATATCGTAATGGAGAGTTTTGTACGAGATAATGGGATAATTACGGTGATAATTTAGTCATATATATGTCTGTATATGCGAGTGTTTTCTCAGAGTTACTCGAATTTCAGTTAACATCCCTATCTTACCAGTCCTGCTTCGTAAATTATGGCTTCTCGTTTGCATGTACACAACAAGAGAAATATCAAGTAGGATTTGTTATTCTTCATTTCGTGATCGTTACGTGATTCAAGTGCCAAATATTTGGTCATTCCTCCCTAATCCTCCGACTCATATTCCCGGAGTATTTTTGTCTTTTTCTTTCTCCTGTGTCTAGTAAGTACATTTTTGGTTTCTCTGTCGGTTCTTTGATTTCCAAATTTTTATATTCTTTGCATCAATTAAAAGTTTTACCGCCATAACTCATTTTCCATCGCCTTCCACTTTGTTTCTGTATTTTTTGTCGCTGTTTTCGCCTATGCACAATACATCCCTGTACAATTACGCACGATAACTTCTTCTTTTCACATAATTGATGATTTCTAAGTCCCTTAATATTTTATGAAGTGGTGCTGAGTAATCCTATGGCAATAATAAAGTAAGTGTATAATAATAATGTATCTTCATTTTAAATTGCCTACATTAAGTAGCTCGCGTGATGACTTAATTTTTTTCATGCCAGATCATGATGGTGTCCTTTCATAAAGTTTATGGGTTCCCACTTTCAGTGATTTTTAAACATATTTGCCCCTTTGTAAACTTTTTCAATATTTTCCTACCAATTTTATATTTCAAATGCCATTTCTCTTTCGTGAAAATTTCTTTCCCTAACACTGGGCACGCGGGATACAGTTGCTTGAATTAGCGATTTTTTGCGGATACCAATGCCGTTAAAAACCTCCGAGACTCATTTTGTGTGCATCAAAATCCCGCGAGAGATCTTCGACAATTTTGTCGACGATGTTCGGATGAAACAATGATCGGGGTGAGCGCATATTTACCAAATTGATAACTAAAAATATAATGCGTTAGAAAATATTATTTAACACTTTGACCCCAGGGTGTGTGCATTATATTGGTTATTTCCAATAACCACGCCACTGAAATCATATTTTTCCATTGCTCTCGAATAATACTCTGCTAATAATTAACTCCCACCCAATCCCATTGAGGGTTCTTAACAAAGATTATTCGATATCCCCTCATTATGCCTATCAATTGGATCACATTTACAGTTTTAATTACTAAAAACATTCATTGTCAGGTTGTAATTTCGCATTAAAAAAAATTAATATTATAGGCATTTCACCATATTTTAAATTTTGATAGAAAAGAATGAAAAATCGAGGGATTGCTGAAATATGAAACTCTGTGATAAAGTCTGATTAATGAGGTCGCTTCTTCATTTGCAACCAGACCATGATGAAATTTCTTTAAGTCATGGAAAAGTATTGACTACACCGCGTATATTAATTTTCAAAATTATTAAAAAATAAGTCTTTCCCTCAATTTTCAAATAGCATTTATTAGTGTTAGGGTAATTTGCAAGACCGAATCCAGCGATTTTGAAAACTTGTTATAAATTCGACGCAAGAATGCTGCTTATTTATGAAGTGTGATTAAAGGAAAACTAGAAGTAAAATATTACGTATCACTCAAGTGTTTAAAATGTATTGCATTAATTTTGTGATGCAATTATTTATTTGTGGACCAATTTGAAAAATAATGATGTTTTCCCATCAACAAGGGGATGATGCTTGTCACTTACATATAAAATAATGTATTTTTCTATCTCTCTAAACAAAACAGTCGACCATGTTATGAACTCATTCATTGTTCATTGGTCTTAATCCTCCTTATTACGTTCAATACTTGAGTTAATCCAGGTCCCTGAATGCGGTTACGTATTGTATTCTCTTTAAAGACGAAATTATCTCGCATATTACCTACTATATTAGACAAGACAAACTCGTTCAAAATAACTTTAATAAGAAGTTGATGCTGTGTTGGACTTAAGTATTGATAGTAAGCACAGACTAAATGTCTGTACGATAGCCTCATTATATGTCATATGTCACTAATGTCTTTGTAGTCTCAAAGAAATCACGCATCATATACTATACAGTTAAAATGATATTTCGAACGCTAATTGCCCAAGTTTCGTTCTGTAATTAAAATATGTGCGCGACCAACTCTTTCGCTAAGATATGAAGTGGCTTTGATTCTGTTTTGACTCTATGCTCTCCCTATGCTTCGAGTTCCCTGTAATCTCCCTTCAGATGCCACCTGATTTTTCCAGTCACTAGACTTTACTCTGCACCCCTGAACGAGGTGGGGCTCATGCCAGCTTCCAATTGGTTTGCAGACGAACTCGTTTTATTGGCAAGAGGAAAGAGCAATCTCGGAATCCTCATTCTACGTAAACTTAAAAATTTAAATGCCATCGCAGTCTCGCCTGAGGTAAATTAATCTCAAACAATTATCTGAAGATACTAAGTTTCCCTTGTCTAAATTGTGTAACTTTTTTTATCTCCACTTCATGCATCACGAGAGAGAAGTGCATCGAGGTCATTAATCTGAGCCGGCCACGGTAGCCAGGTGGGTTTAGACCAAATGTCGCGGGTTATAATGTTTCCTCGAGCACGGATGCAGTGTTTGTCTTATGATTAATTTCTTGAGTTATACAATGCGATAGAGGTTTAGTATCCCTTAATTTTTTAAATACTATTGATTAATAAACCACCTAGTATTCTTCCAGAACATAGTGAAACAATATTAACAATACAACAACAAAATAAATTGAGAATTGCATGCAAAATTAATATCGACAACTTTTACCAGGTTCAGCCAGAGGTATTTACATTTATTGATAGATAGATTATATATATTGATTATGAATTTATAAATCCTTGCTTGAATTTAGAAATAGTTCATGTCATTTCTCGTAATACAGGGCTTGTTTGGTGAATATTCACCTCCTGCCACACGCCTTTGAGTTGGCTATCAAGGTATGGCGCAGATGTAAATGTAGCAGTTGGGGTGCATTAAAAATTCGAAGTCTATTGCTGATGCTACTTGAATCTTAATGGGCACTTTTTTCTCATCCTCGCGGCAACCAGTGGAAACCTGGAGTGGATGATACGAACAAAAGATGGTATCGATCATGGGAACGAACTGAAGATATGTGACGAGTCAAACCTCCCGATAACTCCCGTGCTCCCCACCTTCCCCCTACCCCATTCTACGTCATCGACAAACGATTCTCTCATCGCTACCTACCCCCCCACTCCTCTGCTTCGGCATTTAAAATCGAAATATCCCACCCCACCTCCCCCCTCCATCATTCTCCTCCATACTCAACGCCTCCCCTTTTTTTTATCCCGCTTACCCGACCTCGCCGCCTCCCGTGTGCCTCCTCGCTTGTTTTTTTGTGCTCACGTACCCTTCCCATGATGCTCCCCACCGCACTCTGGAGCCGGAGGTGACCTTCTACCCCCTTCACCTCCTCCTAGGCGGATCATCCAACAGCGTGAGTTGGGACGTTATATTAAAATAAAAAAAAAGACCACCAGGCATCCGTTCAATAAATTACGCGATCAACAGTGGCGTGAGCAACGGGAATTTCGCAACGGAATAACTCACGAAACCGCGCGCTCGTCACAGTTAAAAATTTTTAATGTCACTCGTTCACTTCATGGCTATATTCGGCGCGCAGGTGACGCGGCCCGGATGAGACTTCGGGTCCAACGGAAAACGTAAATACGATTGACGACTCTAAGCAAACAGAAGCCGTGGTTTTATTTCACTCGCTGAAAAAAAACGTTTCTTGTCCACTCGTCCACGCGTCGTCACTTGATCCCATCCATGACTTGATGAATTTTCTGATTTCAATGATTAAGTTTGAACTTGTGTCTACAGAAAAAAAAATCTCAGCAGACCAGAATCAGGATAAAATCTCTCCCCTTCTGGAGATGAGGTATTTATCCAGCTCGTAAAGGAATTCTCTTGACGAGTTTTTATATTCTACTGCCAACCTTGACTTCTTGTGCCACATTTTTTCCATATGAGTTTATAATATTCGAGATAACTCTTGTTAGAAACGGACCTGGGGTGCAGCGTGGGAGATAACCCTCCCTTTCACAAAGCCCTTGGGAAAACTTGGAACGTAGATACGTTTAGGAAGTTAGTTAATGGCCAAACATCTCATTATCTTGAAAATTGAATCTTCCATCATAATATATCAATAAAATTTATATGCAGCTATGTGCACTGTAAGATCATGCAAAACAAAAAACAAAATAAATATTAAATTTTATGCCCGCAAAACTTTCATCTCTACTGAGTATCTTGAACCAGCAATTATGCATACATTACTTGTCTCAACTTCCACAAAGTAATAAAACACAGTTGCACATGCAATTTGCAATTTTCTGCCCGTTTTTTATTTCATTACTCTGGAGAAAGCTAATTTTTGCCTGATTTCTATTTCCATTATTTAAAATTGATGAAATTAATATATGCTGTATCAGTAGAATATTTTGTACTATGTTAAGACCGTGCGATAGGACTACTGATTGGAGGATTAGGTGGAATCATAGTTTTCAGAACTAGTCTACGAGGGTGTAAAAAAACATCATTCGACCAATTAGAAAAATGTTCCTGATCACGCTGCTTTGCAATATATCCGTGGTCGTCAACGATAAAATTGTTAGTTGATATGGCAAAGTTTTAAGTCCTCCTGATAATGTTGGTTTGCTATGAAACCGGTGCTGTCAACAATAACGTAGTACGAGGCAATTGCACCTTTCGCTCCAGGTATGAAAGATTCCCCATGCTCCGCTCGAGACTGTCAACTACAATAGCAATAAATTGTGGAAAATATGTCAACCTAGAGACTACACTATGTAATGAAAAACTATTAGTCACCGAAGCAGTTATTTTTATGACTTTAAGCTAGGTATCAGGAAATTTGGCGCTCGTTTACTGGATCCTTCGCGAAATTACGGAATCCGCAGCTCTGACCATGGACCAAAATCAGATCAAACGCCACAGTTTAGTCCATTTCCGCGGAGGAGACAGGGTCTGAAGCCTCTAAATCACTATTCAGCAGGTGCACATCCCATTAGGCTGAATAACCCGGGGCCGGCCTCGCGGTTGAAGTTTCTCTTTTTAGCTCTTTTGCAACCAACCAACCATGCCGCTCAATCGGGAGGCCCATCGCGCTAATCACCGATCACCTGCGATTAGATTCCGGCCTGGCGGGAACGCTAGCGGGAATCAGAACAAACCGTTAGCAGAACTACATGTGTTGATTCGGAAAAAAAGCATGTACACTAGAAAAGACTTTGGCGAAGCAATTTATCAAATTGAAGTTACTGCTGGGTTATCTACAGACGTACTCTAGCAAATTGCAATTAACAATATGCTCCTTAAAGGGAGTTAAAGCCTGCCCCATGCGCACAAGTACTCATGGCTTTTGATTCTTAACTCCATCATCAGATAAATTGCGTATTAAAGAGAATGCCACTGCTAGCGGATGCTAGAGAGTTATACTATCTCCCTCGCAGGCGTTTTCAAAAAGTTCCACTTTAAAGGCATACAAGTGATTCAATAGAGACAAATTTCGAAAAAGTATTTTGCAAATAGATGTTGTGCATACTCGACAGAGCACATGAATCACTTTCTTTCAGGGGCACCGATGGAACGTTTTCGTGTTTTGAAATCAAACAAGATAACTCACTTCTTTTCTACAGGAACTAAGGGTGACCCAACTATGTTTTCAATGCATAACCGCTGCAATAAATGTGTCCATGAATATTCACAAATGCCTTTTCGGGGGATCGGGTTGGTGTGGAAGTTAGAGTACTGACTTTACATCCAGTGTGCCCGGATTCGAAGCCCGGCAGAGAAACAGATTTTTCAGGAGGCTCTATTTTTTGCTGCTGCTGTTTTTGCGTGGATAATACCGCCGGATGAGACTTTAAATTGTGGTCCTCTTAGAGCCTTTTATTAAAAGCAGACTAACGCCGACGACCGGTTTCTTTTCACACTTCCTCCATTACCGGATCATCCTGCGATAATCTACCAACCTCTGGATATTTACCCACTTGTCCTTATTGGTGCAAATGACCTCCGCTGTCGGTCGCCTCCCCATATAACCAGCCAAGTTTCTCTTTTACTGTGACTTACTTTCTTCCATCAAGTTAGCTCAATGGACGTGGACGTATTTTCGTATTATCAGGGTGAATTTATATTCAAAACATTCATTTTTTTGCATTTATGTTTTTCTCTTCATGGTTGGGCAGTGCGAATGTTCAATATGCTATACTTTAAAGAAAAAAGAAAAGAATGAATTGCTACTGCTGAAGGAAATTTAATTCCTTCGGCGATCCTAAATATAATCAAGTCCCACCATTGTTGTCACTGTTTTGTCAAAAAGAACGACCGATGATGAACTACTTGACGCAAGCAACTGTCACCACATGTTCAAAATTCGTACGTTGGTTTAACTATGGCTGAGAAACTTTTAATAAATTACTTTAAATGAAAAAATAATTGGAAACCTTTCTCACCGATCTTTGTTGAAAAACTGTGGTGAAATGCATGTTAACAATTCAGATGAGGTGAGTGTAAATCATATCGGGGATTATTTGAGGCACTGCATTGCTTGTACTTTTCAACATGCCTGAAGCTGAGGTAAAAACGTACAGCGGTCCGAAAATCCTCAAACCGTGCTCGGAAAAGTCGATGTTTAAGGCTTTTCGGTCCTCGGCTCCTATCTTTGTGTACCCGCCTCTACCCGGTAACTGCTTGCTCGGCGAAGTCGGCAAAAAACGAGGGAGCAGCACAGTCGCTCAGTCTTCGTCGATGATTCCCCAGCTCTCCAGCAGACAAGGAAAGTTTCCACAAAAAAGCACTAATCCCCCTCCCCCACACTCTCCTCCCCCCCCCCTCGCGACCAACGTTTGACCCGCCCTAATTAGTCATCCGCCCCGAGGCCAAAGAATTCATTTTTGAGCTCTAAAATATTTCCCCTGCCGCTACCGAACTTATGTATCGGGCATATATACTCCCGTCGTTCAATGAAAAACGTGGTTTTACTCCTCAATCCCTCGTCGCGAAATATTCACAGTTTTGATTTTGCTTTCTCCGTAAAAAGTTTTGGGAAAGTTGTCTCTGGGTAAAAATCGAAACGGAAGAACAATCATATTCAAATTAAATTTATTCCTTTCCTCTAGAACAGCGGTTCTCAACCTGTAGGTCGTGGCCCCTTAGGGGATCGAACGACCCTATAGCAGGGGTCGCCTAAGACCATCGGAAAACACATTTTCGGTGGTCCAATTATGGTTTTAATATTTCCGGTGCTTACCACAACATGAAAAACTGTATTAAAGGGTCGCGGCATTAGGATGGTTGACTGCTCTAGAACATGACGCGTCTGAACGTATAAAAATGCAAAAAGGATACATTTCTAAAACGCCGCATTATTTTTCTTATCTGCTTCAGAACTTGAAGAACAAATAAAAGTGATAAAACGTTTGCATAGCTTCCCTATTAGGTATCTTTTTGGTTGATTTTCCACAAAAAACGTTTTTTACTGGATATTCATTGACTGGTACAAATGAAATCCCAGGATAATTTATTCTTAAAAATTCAGTTTTTTTTTCAGTATAAACTCTCTCTTGCTGTAATAGCACTGTCCTCAATACGCTTTGCGTTTTAGGTACTGAAAGCATCAACGTATAAACTGAAATTATAGAGAATGTATTATTACAATTATCTCCTTTTCTTTTCTCTGTCTAAAATACATAGGTCTGTAGGCAACATTTTGTTGAATACCCTTCCATGGTACCTCGAGCGGCCAAAGATTTATTGCCGTTTCTTTCGTTAAAAATACTTACTACGCCTATTTGAGGTGTATGTGGAAGCTTGGTATTAAAAACACGTCGTAGAAATGAACGTATTTATGCCAAACTTCATGTCAGTTTAAGTCCATTAGAGTTTCGTTTTGAGGGGCGAAAACTATGGACCGTGTTCTAATGGTCGCGAGTCAAAACATTTTGAGTGGAAATAGGAATATTTTAGAAATATCTGGTCTTTCGAGTATTCTACCGCGAACGTTCATATTTTTTGGACAACAGTTTCTTCTCAAGGAATATTTTAGTTGTCTCTATAATATTGCACCATAACTACCGCAAAGAGTATTGCGAAGTACTAAATGCTTTCAATCACCTAATGGTTAATAAGAATCTCAGGAAAGATTAACTTCTGAATCCGCGCCTCTATAGGCCTTGACATGCATGCATCTCATTCAATCCGACACGAGTTCTCTCCCATGCATCAGTCGATTCACCAGCTCGTTATCAAGTTCCGCCTCAAATGAGTAATCTACTAGATTGAATCAGATAAAAGAAGCATAATGGACGACTCAGAAGGAAACTTCGCTGGAAAAGAAAGTTCTGCGATTTCCTAGAAGTAAGTATGACGCCTCGAGTTACCCTTCTGATGGAAACAAATAGAACAGTCCGTAATCAATGAGTCATTCCAACCGAAGCGTAGAAGTTAATCTGACCATCACCCTTGATGAAAGATGGACTGACAGATCAATTAGCTCCAAAATCTAAATTAAACCTTTGACTCGCTGGATGCATCCTCAATAGGTCATTTAGGCCTTACCTGCCACAGGGCGGATTCAATCCGTAAATACATGTCTTTACTACCTCCGTTCTAGCTCCGCAGCGGCTGTCTAAGTCTCTTGGAATGTCGAGTCTGTATGATGTATAGATCAATAAATTCAATATATGCATCGGTGCGTCACTCATCCTTCGGGTAAGGCGGTAAAAGCATCTACGTGAAGCTTAAGCGCATTGACAAAACTTGGCGTGCCTTAATAGATACCTATACTATTTCCTACGAATCCTATCGCGTAATGCGGGGAAATCTTCAGCCCTTGGCATTTGTCTCCAGGTGATGGTGAAAATGTAATGTGAAATGTTAAGAGTGCCACTTAAATGTGAAAACCTTTTCACGCTTTCATTGGTTTCAAATGCTATTGTGAGCTTATAATTTCCTGTTGAGCAACTCGATTGAAGAAAAGTTGGAAAGCAGTTTAGCTAAATGCTCTTTTCGCATCATCTAATGACCACCTGAGGATCTGCTGGCAAGTGATCCGAAGCAATGATGACGTTAGTGAGAACAAGTGAAGAGGTGACGTAATTTTGGCACGTTCCTCTGTTCTGTGAGGGTCGTCTTCAAAGAAACGTGAAGCCCAAGAATACCTACTGATAAATCGTCGTGATTTTTTTTATAAAATATTTACCTTTTTAATGTCACAGCCAGTCAGCAATATACATTGGAGACCTTAAATAATTCCTAATTACCCGATGAATAAGCTTTTCCGACCATTAAATTGGCTTATGCATCATTTATGAATGTTGTTAATGGTAGGGGAGACTGGGATCAATTATAATAATTGTGTATGGTGTATAACAAATTAATATGCAATTCAAAATTCGGCCATTTGTATGCATCGACCCAACATGTTGGGCCGATGGTAACACTTCAAATCAATCATTGCTTCGTCAGCGGACTTCATTATGCTATGAGGGGCTACTCCAGCAGCTTTTCTTGTTCAACTTCTCGGCATTCTAAGTAGCAGACGATTGATTTTATGAAGAAGGAAACAATGCTATTACTTATCAATACACTTACAGCGCTATCAAAATCTCGAGTTTCCGTGAAAAGTTACTTTTTTAGGCGAAAAAACTCATAAAATACAGAAGAGCAACAACCGGGGTCAATAGTTACATGTTACATTTGATTATATGACGAATGTCACATGACCCCATAGTGTAATTTGCTCGTTACATAAGAAGTAATGTGAAAATTCGCCATCAGATCAACATCCCTCTCGACTTTTGACGCTACAAAGAGTATTTGAAGTTTTGATTAAACTGAAATTTAACTACTACTAAAAACGATGAGAAGTGATTGTAATTCCGGGTAATCAGAAATGTACTCAGCGAACCAAAAATCATGCTTTCGCTACTAAAGCTGGAGTGATGCATCTGAGCGCCATCAAACTTCGTACACTGAGTCATTTAGGTTATATAGTAACATACTACAACAACGTGGGGACATAGTAAAAATTTCAAAATATACATTAGAAGTGTTACAATTACAACGTGTTGCAACTGACTCCAGTCTTCCCTACACATATGCGAATATCGACTTTGCTACATTTGAGTGAGCTGATTTATTAAGTGCACCGATGCTCACTAAGGTTCTGAATGCCGAAAGTTTGTAGTCCCCAGTCCTTGTTGCATTTACGCATTATAATCCTTATATCCTCATCCAAGCTGAGAAAATTTGACTTCGTCGGAAGGCATATTTTGCTTTAAAAGGATTGGAAGAGGAGGTACAGGAATCACTCTAACTGAAATCAGATGTAGCATTCTGCACGTAAAGTATGAGGTGAGGGTCTTCTCAATCTAAGGCTGGGATAGACAGTTGGGTAGTTATTTTTTTAGAGAGATAAAATTGTTAAAGCTGGAAGTATAGGGGAATTTCAGCCATCACTGTGATTAATATAGGCTTTTGTATGGTAAAATTAAATGACTGAGGTATTTTGACTCTCATTATCACTTTAAAAGTGACCAATTTTATTTATATATGCAACGTGCTTTGAACAGTGCTGATACTTTTTCCTTCATTACTATAGTAATTTAATGAATGCGATACAAATTACGAGTGGATTCATGATTATAAACATTTCAACTTTTTCACTTGCTTTATTTTGGTCATTCATAACTTTTTCATTTGATGTTTCTTGCTCAGCCGTTCCTCCTCCAATTATATTATTTTATTAATGAGATACTTGGTGAAAATTCACGTTACATGTAAAAGCGTCTTCTGAAAGTTGCCTCAGCCTTTATATCTCTTGATATTTTCCCCGTTGGCCCCAGAATTCAACACGATTGCAGTGCATAAAATAAATTTCTCTCATATACGAGAAACTGAAGACGGTCCATGACACAAATCAATTGCAGTGAACCACCTTGCTCAACCTTTGACTTTAATGAACGTTTCGGTACATATCAGGAAATTTTATTTATTGTGACCTCCCTGTGGTATTTGGCATCACTTTCAGCATCAAATATTTTCCCTTATAAGCTCCACCACTCCCTTAAAATCGTCCTGGCCACGTCTTGTTCCAAAGGCAGGTTCTCCAGTGGCGTCGAGCTTTAGGCGGAGTCCACTAGTGGCTCTACGCTTTATGAGACAAACTTCGGTCCCTCCTCGCCCCGTCCTTGACATTTTTGGACCTTTTTATATCCTTATACGACTCACCTTTGACCACTTCGATAATTTGTCAGTGATGTTCTCATCGGACGAAGAACTGTGATCTCAAGTTTTTCTACAAACTCTGCGGGTTACTGCGGGACTTTTTTTTACTATTGTGATGCTATCGATGGCCTCTTGCATCGTTGAGGCATTATAGATACGAAATTCAATGCGAAAAAGGTTTTGTAGTTACTCGCAAGACTAGATTGGAGTGGCCACTCCTCTTCAAGTTTACCAATCAGAAACATAGTTTACCACGTACCAAGCACTGAGGCCACATAACTTCGTGAAATATTGTATAATGAAGGCGCAAATACATAATTGGTTTTAAATTTCGTTTAATTATTGTTAAGTAAGAATGGGCTATGGCCTTGGGTTTTTAGATCCTGTGGTGTAAAGATCGACTTCATCACTTTGACCTTCGCTGTCACTGGACAGCATACATTTTTTTGCATCTAAGGGGTGAAATTCGCTTTGAGAAAATCATTTTCCTTGACCGGGATTCGAGCTCAGGTCTTCCAATAGCCGGATAGGTGTGTTAGCCAGCTACACCGCGAATCCATCTTAGTTCAAGTTGAATTGCATCCCTTCGGTGGATATCTTTAACACCTGTGCGCGTGACTGCGTACCATGTCATTGATGCATTTTGCAATGATTTGTAAACATACATTTTGCCTATGTCTAATCGCACGGTCATGATCATCGGCTGTCAACCTTAACTCTCTCCTTATGGTTAGGAAAAGGTTAGCGAATTAAATTTTTTAAATTTAATTTCAATCAGGAAAAATAAGCTCAGGATATTGCAGGCATATATTTGAGGTGGGACGCCAGGCAGTGTTGGGATAGTGTAGGACTGGCGGAAATGAATTTAATACACTGGCCGGGCAACCCAAAAATCCACTGGCTTAAATCCCGACTCGGAAATGAAAGTTCCGTTCGTCACAGGATTAAGGCCTTAGGATAGACTGTTCGATATAATCTTAACAGCTGATGTAGTACCTCAAATCCAAGTGTACTTCTTCTGGGTTAGGTAAGAAGACGAAAAAAAATAGCACTCCTACTGTGTGGGGTAGGACGAGGAAATGGAATATAAGAAATAAAATACGATGACCTGCAATGTGTGCGACAGGAGACATATTGACGCACACCATGGACACCAGACGAAGACACCTTGACCCTCTCGGAATTTGGGAAAAACGTTCCGGTTGAACGCGCCGAGCATCTTTTCTTCCCACACCGCGTGCTGGACCAACCTTCCATTCCCAAACGCCTTCGGGATCTTTTCCTTCATGTCTTTTCGTCGTCCTTGCGTCGTCCAACCCGCCGCACCATCTCCGTCGCGCGGGAACCGATCATCATCCTTCAACCCCTACCATTTGCAGCAGCGGGCGACTCCCCCTCCCCCGGGGGGGACGGTCGGAAATGAATTAGCGGGAGGTGAGAGGGGGAGTCAATCTGGCGAAGACACGTTGCGATGGTGTGGGACTTCCTTCCGACCCGATGGAGCAGACGTCGCACCGGAAGCGCGAATATCTCTCCCCCCCTCCCAGACAATTCACAACGCCTCACATCCCCCTTCAAAAGCGTGGCAAAACATTTCCGGAAGGTTCGGAGAGTGTTGCGTGAGCTCTCCGTGGATTGTGCGCTGAGGAGGAGGAGGTGGAGGGGGCGTGGGAAAGGGAACTGGAATTTTTTGGTGTGGGATAAGGGGGGGGAGAGGAGATGAGAGGGGGGTGGGGAGGGATGGCCTGGAATTGAGAGAGGTGAGCCACGGAATGCGAGAATCCGGGGGAGACGGTTGGCAAAGGCGAGACTTTCGGGAATGGGTGGGAAGGAAGGGACACTCATTTCTCAATGGGCATATCATTCTGTTGCCCTTTTCCTCCGAGAGACGTTAGTTTTTGGCCTTGAAGAGTGAAAAATTGATGAATTCAATTCTGCTGCAAGGTACCAATTTTTCTCGAAGATAATCTCTTCTGTCGACATCATATTCATTAATATCATCACTGACACCCGCGGGAACTTGATCACAAACAAAATGGTGGTGCTGACTCACTCAGCCACAAATGACTCGGGGGGGGGTTAGTTTTAATTTTCGTGGTAGAGATCCTGTCAGTGTGGTGCATGAGAAATAAATATCGAAGAAAAATGGATATTTTTACAAATTTACAAAAGAAGTGGTTGAAACTCTGTCTCTGTGTTTTAAACATTTAGCGATATAGAAAAAGGGGCGGGCTGGTAGGATATTTATATTTATGCATAGGAAAAACATTTGAGTTATTTCTTAGAAAGGTTATGACGCGAACTGGAATTTTGGAATTTTAAGTTTCTTTGGCATTGAAGAGTGAATAATTTAAATTATCCATTTATTCGATCAGTTACCTTTTTTTCTCTATGCTTATTAGTCATATCTACACCAATTTTTATTAGCATCGCCACAGATTCCCACGGGTATGAAACCATCAAAATAAAAATGAATGTGATACTAATTATTTTATTTATTTATTCATATGCCATTGCACTGAAAACAGCTCATTAGGTCTTTATTTTGGGTACTCAAAATATATCAACGTTAAAAAAAAACACCAAAAATCATTCCCTGGGTGTTAAATATTCCACTCAGGTAGGACTTGAACCAGCGACCCTTGAGTTGGCGGGTGAGGATCAACCCTGTCTCCACCGAGGCCGTATCAAATGAGGACTTATGTAATGGGGTCACGAAATATTTACTGAAAAGAATTATGGAAGATTTCTTTTAGATACTCCGTAATAAGTAGTAAATTGTTTCGTATATAAATAAGATAACTCATTCAAAAATATTTCCTTCACTAATAAAATGATATTTAGCGCGAAAAAAATTAGGGGAGTGCTTTTCTGGTTTTTACTATATTATACATTTTGAAACGTTAAAATTAGTGATTAGAAAGATTATTCAGGGTATTGGAATTTTGGAAGGAAGGGCCAGATACAGAGAGGAGAGCTGCTGAGTATGTGAAATGGGAAGTGCTAAGCCGAAATTTTCGGGAATATATGGAATAGGACGAAAACTCAATGGGCAAATCACTTCGCTGCCCTTTCTTAAAAAAAATATTTTTTAACCTTGAAGAGTGGAAATTAATGAATTAAATTCTGGGGCGAGGCATTTTTCTCGGGAACCTATCTGTTCTATCTACGCCGTTTCCATTGATATCGCAACTAGACGCCCACGGGAGCTTAATTGTGAAAAGATTGGTAGTTAAAATTCATTCAGCGATAAAGGGCTCATGGTCGCGGGAAATTAGGATAGTCTCTGAATCTGAGAAAAGTTCAGTCGGAAACCATTTATAAAAAACCCCTTAGAATAAATGGATTATTCCTAATGCATTTAAAAAATAGAGCCTAAATTATTGTCTTCAAGAGTAGCATTAATTTGACGAATTTTGAAAAAGGGAAGGTATAACGTACTTCACCCATTGGCTTAGTATTTGTTGAGTGATCTCCTCACCCTGGGTAACGATTTATTTCATCAAAATTTCACTGGTGAAAAAAATTTTATATCTCCGAGTATAATTGTTTAATTAAGTAGAAATTTCTTCATGCTTTCAATTGCATAATTGTGTAAATATTTATATTTTTTTAAATTACGAATGGGCAATTGTTTAATAAAACAGAGTAACAATTGCAAAAATGTAAATGTTTATAACAATTGTTGTATTATTGTAACAAAATCATATTACGCACAGTTTTTAAAGTTTTTAAAAGAAAACATTCCAATTACACTATTGAATCAATTCAAAGATGATCCATCGGGTATTCTTGAAGAAATCTTTTGTTGAATTAATGTTGCAATCTGTAAAAAAAAGTTCTCATATTAGTACTTCAATTGAATGCAACCTTCCCCTACCGTTATTTTGCCATTTTGATGCATTAAATGTTTTGCTGGTAGATATGAGTACCAGTGTTATCATTATAAAAATAATGAATAATAATTTGTTTATAATTCATTTCTTACCTTTATAGTTATTTGGTATGATAGTCTTTAAAATATTCAGGTATTTGAAGGGAAATATGGCACTGCTCACACTCCCACCGGCTTTCACTCTTCTTTCCCCATGATTTACATACTTCACAAGCACGGGAAGGATTCTTTTTCGCTGGATTTGCTGGTATACGGTTTGGGAAGTGGGCCCAGTAAGCAGCTTGAAATCTTGTTGGTGACGGGCCTGATGCTGGACCAACACCACCTAAAGTAAAGTTTCTTAAGGTGGCGTTGACTGGACGCCCTCGCCTCTTGTACTCCGGTAGAGTTACTTCCTCCAGAATTTTTTCCGCCAGATTCTCCCTTAAGTCATCGAATTGTACTCATTTGCCATTAGATTTTTTATAAAACACATATGCCGTATAGAGCACTAATAATATAAAAAAACACTTTTCGGTAGCCTTTGGCACAGCGGTGCATTATTGCAAAAGAAGCCAATTGCTAATCTTGTCTAACTACAGCATTCGTTTGTTATAATGAATGATTACTGCAGACTTGATTACTGCTTCCCTTGTTTTGGCAGAAACATTGCCGGTGTCAGTGATTTCTTTTCCCTTATAGTATGTGGAGAGAACATGAGCTTCTTTTTTGTCCCTCCATTTGAATCCTGCTATCCCATGGCAGAACATTACCTTGGTTTCACCTTTCTTCAACGGCATTCTCTCGAAATCTTTTGGCATGTTATTTCGATTTAGGCGAACAGCGCCTACTGCATTTGTCTCTTCTTTAATCAGCTTTTGAAAGAGTGCAGTTGACGTGTACCAGTTATCCACAGGTAATGTGTCCCCTAAGCGGAAGTAAGGCTTCATGGGCAACGGCCTGCCACGATGGAAACACCGGTTCCCGATCAGTCACCGAAGTTAAGCATCGTTGGGCTCGGCTCGGGTTTGGAGAGGTGATCCTCCGATTCGTCCGAGTGCTGTTGCCCCTGTCTGCGCGTGGCAGACAGTAAGTGCGAAATGACTTAGCCGTAGAAGCACGTTAAACAAAAATACTACTACTAGTAAGGCTTCATTAGCTGTAACACAATTGCCTCACTTGAAGGAACTTTACTTGGTACTTCTTGTTTCTTTCCGGTGTAAATTGTGACCTGCATACAGTATCCCGAGGAACTTTCACAAATATTATAAAATTTTATGCCAAATCGAGCTCGCTTATTAGGATTGTATTGTTTGAAAGATAGTCTCCCACGAAACTTCCTTAGGCTTTCATCTACGGCAAGATTTTGTGTAGGATTGTATTAGGACTGAAATTTTTGGTTCAGTATTAAATGATAGCGGAAATCATTCTTAGTCAGTCACTTTTATCAAGATATGCATTATCTGTAAAATGCAAAAACTTGGAGAACACAAGAAAACGTCTGTATGGCATTACTTTACCGAAGAAAGTAGTTTCAGTGACTGCTCGTGGACTCCAGTATTTATGAATTTTATTTTTCTTTACCTGTGCCATCAAAACACACACCGTGAAATAGGCCAGAATCTCATCAGCAGTTGTTGAGAACCATTCGTCTGTCAAACTATTTTTGTGACTCGTAGTTGCATTCAAAAATGATTCTGCAAACCGGTTAGTCTCCTTGCAGATTGATTCCCAAAAATCAGCTTTCCAAAATGCGCAAAAAAAGTCACGTTCATTTGCATGATTGGGTAAACTTCGAAGCACTCTTGCATTTATGCCGGATACACCACAAAACTCAAACATTTTTACATTGCCATTTCTGTCACACCGCTTCCAGCTGTCTACTTTTTCCCGTTTCTTGAGCGGTTGATATTCCACCTCGTCTTCACCACTATCTTCGCTAATCGTATCGCTTTGAACACTGTCCATGCCATCTAATTCATCGGTAGAACCTTCATCTGCACTACTGCTAAAGTTATCACTCTCAAAAAGAGCACTCTGTATTTCATTATTATTGTAGCACCACTTTCTTTCTTCCAGCCACTTTCAGGAGCACGAGCACAAACGAAATAATCCCGCGCACCATTCCGAGCTAACCGTCCGCATACGATACACATAGCTTATAAGCAGTTGATATTCTAGAAAGAACTGCCCACATTGTAATAATTTTGAATGGGGCGTGATTGAAAGTAAAAATGATAAAAAAGTAATTTCTTTTCGCATATAGCTGTTCGCAGCAAGATGATCCCATGTCATTGGGTACATCTGAAACATCGAAAAAGAAGTATCTCGCCTCTAATATCCCGTTTCATATCATCAGAAGAAATGAGTACGACGGCAAAATCATCTATGGTAATCAGTCATAGCAGAAAGAAATCACTTCGAGGAAGAAAAAATGGCCTCGGTGGCGGCGGGGTTAAGTCCTCGCCTGCCAAATCGAAGGTCGCGGGTTCGAATCCCGCCTAGGCCTGGGAAATTTACACCTCCTAGGACATGATTGTGTGTGTTAGTCCATATAATAAATACTTAGTAATTGGCTTTGGCTGGTAAGTATGTAGAAATTATTATTATTATAATCTAAGGAGTGCTTACGATGCAAGCGGTAAACGATTCCTCGGTAGACAGCGATAGCAGACGGATAGAAGTGATTATGAAGGAGACGGCAGATGCCGAATCAAGCATCTACGTCCTATTGATGGAAAAATGACGGTCAAATCGATTTTTCGAGCAATCGATTTTTAATCGAAATGAAAAGCTCGACTTTTCAACAAAAATCGAAATTTGATCCAAAAGATCGATTAATCGAAAAAGTCGCCGGTTATTTTTGAAAAAAATACAGTTGGAACAAAAACATGTTTATTATTCATTCGAAAAACGCTCATAATGCACATTGGAAAAGTATAAAAAATCCCTAAAAATGAACTTGAATACATTCTTGAATTATCTATAGTAAAAATTTACAGATGCACGCACATTAAAGTTTGGGGAACACCGCTGGGAACCATTCGGCTTCACTAAAATTTTTAAGAAAGATCAACTGATTGAGATGCTTTCTTGATAATCTAGGGCGTGCCTTTCCAATTTTACCGGCCTTACAGAAAAGTCTTTCACATGGGACGGATGACGTTATCATACTCAGCACTCTGATCGCGAAACGGTACGAAATGGTCAAGATCGAAGTTGAAAAATCGAGTTTGGATCGAATATCGTAGATCATGGCTCGATCTCGATTTCCTCGATCTTTGAATATTAAAACTCGATTTTCGATTTTAATCGAAATCGATTTTTCCATCACTAGCTTCGTCTACCTTGGGAGGCGACCGACGGATGAGATTATTCAAGATCGAAGAAATGTTCAAGATCGAAGTTGAAAAATCGAGTTTGGATGAAACTCGTAGATCATGGCTCGATCTCGATTACATCGATCTTTGAATATTAAAACTCGATTTTCGATTTTAATCGAAATCGATTTTTCCATCACTACTACGTCCATATCACTGGACCAGTTGATATTTTAGAATGAACTGCTGTCTTACACTGTGAACATTTTTAATGAGGCGTAATGGAAAACAAAAATGATAACAAAGTAATTTCTTCTCACATATAGCTTTTCACAGCAAGATGATCCCATATCATTGGACACGTGACGCCTCAAAAAAGAAGTATGTATTTCGTCTCTAATATCCCGGTTTATATCAACAGAGGAAATGAATACGATGGCTATAAAATATACGATAAGCAATGATAGAAGAAAGACATCACTTCGACTAGCATTTGCTAAAGAGTGCTCACAATGCAAGCGATAAACGACTCCACGGTAGGCAGTGATAGCAGAGCAGAGCCCGAACCAACCATCTACGTCCGAAACACAGGGACAGTTGATATTATAGAGTAAACTGCTGTCTTACACTGTGATCATTTTGAATGAGGCATAATGGTAAACAAAGATGATAAATTAATTTCTTCTCACATAGAGCTGTTCACAGCAAGATGATCCCATATCTTTGGGTGCATCTGACGCTTCGAAGAAGAAGTATCTCGTCTCTAATATCCCGTTTCATATCATCAGAGAAAATAAATACAATAGCAACCAAATCTACGATAAGTAATGACAACAAATAGAAGTCGCTTTGAAGAAGATTATATAAATTATTGCTTAGGAGTGCATATAAAGCAAGCAGTAATCACATCCACGGTAGGCAGCGATAACAAACGCGTTGAAGAGACTATAAGGAGGCAGCGGATAAATAATTAGGTGATAATTAGCCAAAATAAACAAAAAATGGGGTTAAAATGCAATATACATGAATAATTATCTTTTCACTTGGAGATATAAAAGATTTGACCTCGGAATTGTATGCCTTTAATTATTTATGCGAGTTAAAAGACAATGGAGCATCGAACCGGCCAATCGCCGACTCTTTAATTTACGACCAGTCCGGCTGGCCGGCGAATCGCAGTCTCTTTAAGCCAATGGGTTCATTATGTTTGCATATTCTGAAAGATTGGAATTAGTTGATTAATCAGAGAAGTTCTGAATGCATACCATTATATTCTTCCGCTTTTTAATCGTAGACATTACGGACACCAGCATTCAAATTTTATTAGAATCCTCAAACTGTTTTTTTCGTTTCGGACATATGATTCACCGTCTATTTTAATCGATCGTTCCATTGCCCAAAAATTCTCACCCTATTTTCTAAATCAAGTCGTACCACGGCTGCTATTTACTTAAAACGTGTTCCATCCAACATTCGTTTTATTCAAAACATTTATGACGACAGAAAAACTTTTTGAAGTTTTCCATATAAAAATGTTTAATGCGACCGGTTTTTATGTTTTACATCATTGAAAAGTCCCAGGTCAATATTTCTTAGTGTGAAAAGAGTTTTTATTTCGTCATGTGAAAGTTCCACTAAATCCGTTCTGAGACAACCTTATTAATTCAAATAGTTTGGCATAGCCAAAAACAGAAACGAGGTATAATCATGTATCTCATTATTGTTGCCAGACTGTGGATAGAATAAAGCAATGGCTATAGTTTTCAAAGATAGGTATTATGTTATAATTATTTTTATTCAGTGTGTCTTAACGATGTTTTGGTTTATTTATTTAGGGGGAAAACACATTCATTTTCTTTGAATTGGGCATATGTGCCATTGACTTCATTATTGCAATGTGTTGACATAATGGACCGTTCTTACTAACGCAAAAAAACTATATTTTATATCAAGATTTCTTTTGCCTAAACTTCTTCTGCTGCTGTTTTCCCCATTTGAAAGAAAAGGAACAGCACAAACTTAAGTAAGAATGTAGAATTAGGATGGCATCAATTGTCGTATGTAAAGAGGTTTGTGTATTGTCTTTTTCTGTACAGATGGCTGATTTGGAGAGAAAAATACCCTGTGCATAGGAGCAATTATGTCAAAAGCAAATGGCTCAGAAAACATAATTCTTAATACCTCGGAAATAGTTCTGAGGTTACCACCTTGCTATAGCTTGGGCTAATGCAAAACTATTTTTTTCTTGGTGTTATAATTTGGCTCACTTTAGAATACTGAGATACATTGAGGAGAAAGCCCCTCTTCTAACCAATCACCGTAAGCTTTAACAGTTTCATTTGGGTCTAATCCACAGTTTGAGAGATTAGCGTGTGTAAACAGAACCTCTCCATTTAAAATAAAATGGATGTAACAAAATTACTCATCACGTCTAAGTAATTTTCATCACGTCTAAATAATAACAATTTCAATGATTGAACGAAGCAATTAGCAGTTAGGGCTTTATTGATTGTATTCTGGTACCGAGTTGTATCCTTCGACTGCATGTATGTTTACAGTCTAAACTTTCTTTAGAGTGTGGTATTGTCTCCGCCGGAAACTTTCCAGCACTGCCGCGGATACATTCCGCTAATAGCGCCGGTGGTACATTCCGAAAAGGGGAAATACGTTGCAAATTGTGATACAAGGAAGGCTCTTGGTACAAGGACCGAGATCCAGGTCAAGGCCAATGATTTTTCGTCTGTGGAATATCGCACTTATATGTACTTGCGGGTGACTCCGTAAAGATACCGTGGCTAGTCCCGGTATCCTCAAATTGGTGAATTCATGAAAGTTTTGTTCAGGTACCGAATTCATCCCCGGTATACTCAGAAAAGATGCTGATACTCCGAAGATATTCAGAATATATATATTCTCCGAAGATATACTCAGAATCAGTGCTGCATTTAAAACTAGCATGAATTATGATTTGACGTTCTATTCCAATTAGTTTTACGTAGATTCATTTTTTCTGCTTGAGATATTGCTATATTACGTGATTTCAAGCATTAGAAGAATTTACATGCAAGTGTAATTGATTTTAAATCGATAAATTACCGTATTTCTCCGAATATAAGCCGCACCCCGATTTTGAGGCCCCAAAATCAGGAGAAAAAGAGTGGAAAATTTGGATAAATACGGTATGTGCACTTTAAAAATCTGGAGAAGATTAATTCGTGAATTAAATGTCCAGGAATAGAAATATTTCTACTCGCTCCAAGTACTAAAATGCTGTGTTGATGACTATGCTCTTCAACCAGGTGATATTGTGAAATTTCTCGGTGACCCGCAACTTAAATAGTTATCCAATAAATCCACTTTGAACATCTATGCAAAACGTTAGACAGTGAGTATTGCATGAAAAAGGATCTCTTTCCCGGCGAATAATATGAATAAACTCTTCTCGGGCTCTCCACCGGTTTAAACTGTTCATGATTGCTGACGTTTCTTGCCTTGAGAATGAATGACGAGTCGTCTCTCGAAAAGTCGCCAATCATGAACAGTTTAAACAGGTGGAGAGTCCGAGAAGATTTTAGTGTTTATTACATGTTGCCTGACCTCAAGCACTTACTTAGTGTGGATTTTCTTTAGAGTCTTTCATTTTTCTCATTTTTATTCCTATATATTGTATGGTATCTCCTTTTTGGGGTTTATCTCCCCAGGTAGTCAATATCTTAAATATCCATAAGAGTAGGGTAAGAATAGTCTGAAATGCTCAGTAGAAAAATCATTGTCCACTACTATTTTTTTAAAATAGGCCGCCTTACTGCAGTGCCTACAGTTTCTCAGTTTTTCTTAACGAAAAAAATGCCTTTATTTGTTAAAAATAATTTTTATCTCAATCACAACTCTAGGAGAACTAGTCATCCACATGTGATGGAACAAAAACTTAATGTTTGGGTCCTTAATTTATGCGCATCAAATAATGCGATTCATTTCACCTCATTTAAAGAATTTATCAACGACTCAGTCTTTCAAAATACAGCTAAGAAAGTTATCCCTTCTCAAGTACATTTAGTGTAGAGTTCTTTGTGTCAGTTAACTAACCCCCCCCCCCAACTGCATTTGGTTTGATACTGTAAACAATTTTCATATCCAATGCACTCAATACTATGCATTTGAGACAGAATAAACCTTATTACTATTTGGGCCAGCGGGACTAAGCCTAGCTTCTGCGCCTACTCGTATGGAGAGAACTCTAAGTAAAAATAATTTAATTATCTTTACTCTGTGGTATGAAATGATTGTTAGAAAAAATATCGTTTTGTTCTTATGTCACTTCACCCTATTGAGCTTTCATTGCATCTTTTGAGGTGTTAATACTTGATACTCAAATAGAAATACGAAAGGGCCCAGTCAGAACGGAGATTGAAGGTAGTAAGCCCGATGAACCAAATAAAAGAGTTAAAAACGACCTTGGAGAGACATTTGAAGAAACAGGATGGTAAAAGGTTAAATTTCGAAAAGGGCAGCATATAGCGTATTTATATATTAATGCATCAGCAGATAATGAATTTTAATAACGGGGACGGGTTTAACCACTACACGAATGAACTGGAGTGCGAATTTCCTAAGTCCTTTATTGACGACGCTGGTGATGTACGCCGCGGCGTCGCGTCGCTTGCACCACACCGTAGGCGTCGCTTGGGAAACGTTTTTCATATCTGTGCGCCATCCCTAATGTGGGGTGTTTAAGTGAGGGCGCTTTCGTAGTCTTAAATTGAGATGTAGGCTAATGAGAATCCAGGATTTCCTCCGCCATTCTTCGTGCGCCTCATTACTCCTCCCTTGGCCTAATTACCCTCCTCATAGCCGCTGCCTCCGGCGTTGGATTGCTATCCACTCTCAAGTTATGCTTACTCTACGGATTCTCGCGTATATTATACTCTACATCTGTGAGTCACATTCTGCATATATGTCCTACATTTCTACAATTAGGTGGCCGCAGGCCCCATGGGGGTGAGCGTGAATATACTGAAACACAAGAGCTAGGAATAGGAAGAGATTTTCTTTTCAATTACTCTAGCCACTTCCTCTTGTAAATAAGTATAAGTAAAGTATTGGTAAATTATAATATATATCCTTAAACTTTCTCCACTAGAAGAACATACAGAACTCTTAGAATAAGTTGTAGAAATGTATACTCAGTTGTCAATAATTGTTCGTCATGACTTAAGAAAAGATGTTGAACTCAGTTGACTCAAAAGGTTAGTCATTATATTATATTTTCTTCGATTTTGGCCAAGTATGGACCACTTTAAGTAACATTTTCAGGATTTCCATTTTTTCTCTTTTCTATCCTTTCAGTATTTTTAATTCTTTCTCTCTATTGCTCTTTTCTTTCTACTGTCCTTATCGCGCCTCGACAATTTTTTATAACCTCCTGGAAACCCTGGCACTTATGAATTATTTTCCTGAATACATTTCGATTTCCAATCTTATCCTCAGTAATGATCATTTCCTTTAGGTCTGTCTTGACTTGTATTCCCCACTTCATTTAAGTTTTGTGATTTCGGTCAAAGATGCCACACACTTGATTAATCAGATTTTTCTGATCCATTTTCTTCAAGTGTCCAAAGAAGGCTATTATATTTATTGCTACATAAAATTCCTACCAGAGGAGTTGAAGAGCATATGTGAATTTTATTGTTTTCAATGAAGAGTGCTTGGGGTCATTACCCAGAAATGGAATTTATATCGATATAGCATTGAGAGTTGGTACATTTAAACCTCTCTGCAATGAAATGCGGTATCCCAATTTTTGTTACTATAAAATATTTCTTGCATAAAAATAAAAGTTTCGGAGCCTCTTCTATTGAACGTGCTAAATAGATTTTTCGGGAGAGAAATTGAACATAGTAATCCACATGGTGCTTCTTTGTAAATGGTGATGTAATTTGGAAATTTACCTCTTAATGAATTATTAGTGAATTGGAAATCAGTAGAAAATGCAAGAATAGTGAAGGAATCTAAACCATGGTTATTCACCTGAATGTAGGTCCTATAAATGGAAATAGCTCATAAGTTGAGGAATTGAAATGCGCATCTCATAATAGATAACTATGCTAGCAAAAATATGCATATTAATGGTATAAAAGGAGAAGGAAAAAATACATACGAAAATTATCCGTTTTGGGCCAAACTGTTTGTTTTTTATGAGATAATTTTCATCCGTTAAAATGTCCGCTGCGTATTAGTTAAACCCCTAAGTTCTAGTATGCTAGTGAAGCTCCAAAAACCTGATGCTGGAAATGGTAAGGTGGATATCAAGGTTGATTTTTGAAAGAATCATAGCAATTTTATATGAATGGAATTAGCCCTATTGAATTACTATGCTCGATTTCTCTCGTGGTATACCTATTAGCGCAAATGTGCCAAATCTGGTCGGTCAAGACACGTAGCAGTTAGCCGTTGTCCGTTGCCTCATAGCTGTTAGCGCCGTTAACTTATCAGAATCTGATTCAAATTGCTCAAATGAGTCATAATTTTAGCCTCGAGCAGTTGGATCTACGACTGAGGGCGGAAATATTGAACAAGGTTGGCGTTCAAAGATACGTATATGTGGATATGAGGTGGATGATCGGCACTTAGTGTTAGAGAGGAGTGAATGACAAAGACCGTTAATTTGTGAATGAAATGACTGCGATAAGAATAAATTTTTTGCTTATGAAACTAATAAGATCGTAATGTTAAGGCATCTAAGCACTATGGTCAATAGTTATCGAATATGAGCACGGCTGTCAGGTTGTCAGTGAGATCCTAAATGAAAATTTCCAGACGCTTTTATGTTCCCAGGGAGTCTTGAGGTTTGAAGCTCTGCTTTCATAATTTCCTTCACATTGCGTAGTCCATTGACGACGACAGTTTCTCCAGCCATTCTTTTAGTGTCTTCAGATCAGCAGTGGCCTGAAGTTCTGACTAGGGATGGGCAAAAATACCGTTATTCGGTACTACTGAGAAATATTTCTTTTCTATACCGGTATTACCGGGTACTATTAGAAATCGGTACTACCGGAGGTACCGGTATTGAAAGTACCGATCCTCGTTCAGCGCTGCCATATGGAGTACAAGCGTTCAATTACCTACTAAGGGAAAATAGCTGAATGATGTTAATGCGTTGACCCATAATATACTGGAATGTGTTGAAATAAACGGACATTTACTGGAAAGGTAATAAAACTTTTCCGATGAATATGTATTAATTTATTTACATTAGGTATTGTATTACTTAAATATTACATTAAGAAGTTACATTTGAAGTAACAGGTTCTTGTCCATAAGAATAAATATTAAAAATTTCCAGAAGATCTAACGATAAGAATCAGTATTCAAATACCAAATTCAGCATGAATTTCAATAAAGTACAGTTTGAATAATCGAACGATTGGTAATTAGCAGTTAAGTCGAGTGGAGCTAATATTGTGATGCCGCAGCTAATGAGCTCCGGAAATTAATTTATTGATCTCTGTTACTCAGTCCTAAGCATGAAGGCTGAATTCCTAATTTCGTACAGCCGCTATAGCCTAGGAGTTGATTACTAGAATTTTTATCATTAACAGTAGCTTTACTTGGAAATCTAAATTTAATATAAGGTAGCACATTTAATTGTACCATTTCAATTGTACCTTTCGATTGAAGCGAAAATGGTCTCTAAGATAGTTTTCATGCTTATTTTTTTCTTTAATCGACAAAGCGGAGATATTCCTTTCAAAGAATGTGTAAATAGTTCAATGCAACGGTGTTGGATGCGCGGATAAGGAGCATTTAACTCCTTGCGGTGCTTGGTCACACATATCTTTATTGGTGGGTTTAAATTACGTCTTCCAAAAAATAACATTTGCCCTTCTGTCTCCCAAACTGGCCATCTGGAATGGAATCATGAACACCACGGCAATCAATGGCAAGTGTGTGTCTTGAAACGCTCGTCCTTGATTGAATTGGTCGGGACACCCAGGCTTATTTGGCCCATAGGGTCGGAATCAGCTAATAAAATACACGTAAGTGAGAACCACCAGCCCTGCACGCTCAGCTTCAAGAAAGGATGTATGTGATTCTGTATGCAATGTGATGTGATCCGGGGACCAGGGATGACCCAGGATGAACCAGGGATGTAATCCTGTGTGAAAATATCCGGCATTTAAAAGTTTCAGTCATTATTCACTGAAAGGTATGAATCCAAAAATGAATGTAACGATCTTTCATGGAAAAGTTTGTAATATTTTCCGGTCCGAAAAGGTACGATAACAATCAGCAACCAATCCGAAAATGTACAATGAATATTCTAGGTAAGAAATCATGTTTTACATCAGGAGCTCAATTACGGCACATTCAAGGAGGCTGGGAAAATCTCCCGGGAGATAAACAAGGACCCCTTGTGCTGCACGTAGGAGAGGATTGGGATGGGAGAGTATGGGGGGGCTCCTGTGTCGCGGAGGGGACCTTATAGGAGACGGGCCAGGGGAAGTGGGCTTCTCTTTTAGGCCTCTATTGCCCACCCTCTGGTAACGCTGGTTACCTACCCACCACCTAACTGAAAGTGAAAAGGAAGATGAATGCTTTTATGAATTCACCGGCATGCAAGCTAGGTATTTTGGTATTTCTTTATTACATCGAAGGTACAAAAGGACTAAAAAGTCCTGCGAGAGTACCATTAACAAATTCAATTTATACAAAATACAATGTCAGTTTAGTCCATCTCACAAGAGATATAACGCGCATACATTATCAAATAAACAAATGAATTGTGACAAATTAACAACCAAAAATATATAAATAGATAAACCTACTAGTGAGCAGTAATACCATGCTGTAATTTAGTGAGGTAGTCACGTAAACGGTATTTAAAAAGGTTATAATTGTTTATCGTGCATATGGTTTCAGGTAGAGTATTCCATATTATAGGAGCAAATATCCAAAATGCCCCTCTAAACTTATCTGTACGATGTAATAGTACACGGAGCATGGAGTTACTAGCTCTTAGATTACGATTACGGATGGTATTGGAAAGGCGGAGTTTGGTAGAGAGATATTCAGGGGAGTTCGTTAGAAGTATTTTTTTAGAAGTAATATAGCCGAATGTTTGCGTCTGCTGTCAATATTTAGCCAAGGGAGAGAGGGGAGGAAAGGGAGGCATTTGAGAAGCCTTGCCGATGAGAGTAGTGACCTGGAACGATACTTATTCAAGGGGCCCAGGGTACACGTCTTCGGAAGATGGCTCTAGGGTAGCTTCTAGGTGGGCCACAATATGAAGATGGAGGAAGGATAGAAGGATGGACAACGGAACATGGAGAGCGTGATGGCGACGTAATCTTGGAATGCAATTCATAAAAATACACTTTTTTAGGTTCTCCTGGCTCCCAAGATGGTGGAGGCCCAGATAGAGGAAGGATAGATTGAGGCTCTGATAAATTGACAGGGAACGAAACAAAAGCGGTTCCTATTTACCGCCAGCAGGCGAAAGTGCAGCCAGATCATCTGGAATATGATCACACCATGAAAAAAATACTGCAAATATGCACCATGTACACTAGGGTGGGCCGAAAAACACGAAATTTTCCGAATCGAATCATAATAGCGCGGAAAAGTTGTTACTCGTCACCCTGATCACAAAGAAAGAAAAATTTTCGAAATCGGACCATGTCTTCCGGTCGCACATCTCGTTCGAAGTTTTGAAAAATCGTAAAAAATATGACTTTTTTAGGGATTTTTTAAAATGAGTTACAGTGATTGGATTACGTTCAAAATCGGTATGTGGCCTCTTCTTAAGAACCTCTGTCTTAAAAAAATATGTAAAACCCCTTATCTCCTTCTTTTAGGGGGATGGGGAGTCGCTCATCGCGTTCAAATTATCGAAAAATCGTAAAAAACATGACTTTTTTCGGAATTTTCTCTTTATGAGTTACAGTGATCGGATTGCGTTCAAAATCGGTATGTGGCCTCTTGTAAAGGTCCTTTGTCTTTTAACAAAGATATAATTCCCGTTCCCTCCTTCTTTTATGGGGGAAGGGAGGGACATGTATCGTAAAAATGAGTGCCCATACGGTAGGCCTACGCTTATTTTTGAAAATCGGTTTTTCTTTTGATTTCGTCCCTTCAAAATAGTTGTTTTGGCGAGAAAACAAATACATTTCAGGCTGGTTGATGTGCGACTACCCATAGCCGTGCCTAAGGGGTCAAAGTGCAGGTGCACTAGAATAAGCGGATTTCGATGCCAGACACACGTCTTTACAGTAATTCGCTGATTGTAGAGCTCCGCAGAGACGAAAATTTTAACCATTTTTTCCGTATTTTGAAGCCATCACGGAGTAATATTAGTTATTACTCCGCACCGGCCTAGCCGCTGCGCCGTACGGGCGCTTGGCTGACGGTCGCCGCTACGCTGGCATCCGTGCCGAGCTCTGAGCGCTCCCCCCTCTGTCCCCACCCCTTCTTTCTCTTTGTACTTCCTCGTGCACTTCTGAGGGTAAATAAATGGTCAAGATTATCTGATTACCTGAATGTGTTTAATAAACATATTTGAAGATACAACGAGTAAGTACACAATTCAGTTCCGGTCTCTTGATGTAGATGGTGTGTCATACTTATGAATTATTGTTGACTTTTTGATGTCAGGTAGGGACTTCCGGTAGGAATCTACGGATATGAGCAAGTCTTGAAAGGCGTCCTCTTTTTGTATTATTGTTCTGTTGAAATCGGACATAAGTTTTACGCCTCGCCCCGCATGATCGTTAACCACTCTAAGATAAGTAGCTATTTGCTTTCCCATTTTGTAATCCTCTCTTTCAGCCCATTCAGTCACAGGGTACTCTTAAAGACTCTTGACTAATTCCTAGTATTTGAAAAAATCTGACGGAGCTTGTTGTGGCTAAGTCACCAAGTGTTATATTGGGAACATCCCTCAACTGCACCTGTCTCTTCTTCAGCGGTTCCTCTTAACCTTCATTATTGAGAATACCGGTGGCAACATGCGTTTTGTCTTCTTCAGTGAGTTTCACATTAATTTTTCCTCACTGCCCTCCTCTGATCATCCTTCTCCATCTTAAAATGTACACCCCCGATAACTCCTAACCTCGGTCCGCGTTGATCACACAAGAAAAGTATTCAGTCCTTCCAAGCCTTTTTTCTGCTTCTTTAGTTGCATCATTTGCCTTTTTTCCAGCTGTTCTATTGTATCATTTTTGCTCAAGTCAAACAGAGTCTAGCGTACTCTGAAACATTTATTTCTTAACCATCGCGGCTGCACTTGGCGGTTTATTAGTGGAGGTATTCTTATGGAGATTCCTCCATTCCTGATAAAGCGACTCAAATTTTTCAATAACCCGAATGTCTTGGATACAATAAATACGGGATAATTTTGTTCCACGGATCAACAACTTCTTTCATTGCAATCCAAGCTGCGTCCCGGACGTCATGATTTTTTCTCATGTAATAAAAGAACACACACAGTACCTCACGTATTGTTGGAAGCTTTGATAATACTTAAAGCTCCACAGATTCTTTTCCAACAAGGTCAATCACAGCTCCACTCCGCATCCACGCCATTGTGTAAACAAACTGTTTCACTTGAAATAGATTTCTACGCAAGCCACACACTTGCAAGGGAAACACCTCACTAAACTTCTTTGGCCAAAAGAGAAGAGACTGCGATTCTTTTATTCTATATATTCACTATGTCAAGTCAGTGAAACATAGGAGGACTGCCGATAATTTAACCCCATCCCACAGGGCTCAAATTATTATCTTGGAAGGGTAATAGGAGATACCAAAATGATTACAAAGCAATGCTTTAATATGCATCGTATCACTGTAGACTAAGTTAGCAGTTTTGTATCAAACCACTTCACCAAAACACATTCATAAGATAACAGAACTATCAGGTTATTAGCTTTTCGGTGTCTGTTCAGAGTGAAAATAACGCTGTGCGCTCCAGAGTGAGTTTAGGAATTTGTAACTCCTAGATTTCGTCAAAAAACACAAAGAAATTTTTCGCCCCTGCGGAGCTCTACAATCAGCGAATTACTGTAAAGACGTGTGTCTGGCATCGAAATCCGCTTATTCTAGTGCACCTGCACTTTGACCCCTTAGGCACGGCTATGGGTAGTCGCACATCAACCAGCCTGAAATGTATTTGTTTTCTCGCCAAAACAACTATTTTGAAGGGACGAAATCAAAAGAAAAACCGATTTTCAAAAATAAGCGTAGGCCTACCGTATGGGCACTCATTTTTACGATACATGTCCCTCCCTTCCCCCATAAAAGAAGGAGGGAACGGGAATTATATCTTTGTTAAAAGACAAAGGACCTTTACAAGAGGCCACATACCGATTTTGAACGCAATCCGATCACTGTAACTCATAAAGAGAAAATTCCGAAAAAAGTCATGTTTTTTACGATTTTTCGATAATTTGAACGCGATGAGCGACTCCCCATCCCCCTAAAAGAAGGAGATAAGGGGTTTTACATATTTTTTTAAGACAGAGGTTCTTAAGAAGAGGCCACATACCGATTTTGAACGTAATCCAATCACTGTAACTCATTTTAAAAAATCCCTAAAAAAGTCATATTTTTTACGATTTTTCAAAACTTCGAACGAGATGTGCGACCGGAAGACATGGTCCGATTTCGAAAATTTTTCTTTCTTTGTGATCAGGGTGACGAGTAACAACTTTTCCGCGCTATTATGATTCGATTCGGAAACTTTCGTGTTTTTCGGCCCACCCTAATGTACACTCTCTCACGGTTCAGGTGTAGTACCACATGAAGTGACGTTATATCTCAAACAAAATCTTCCTGGGAGGAACAAAGACCCCCAGAAGTTTTGGGAGGAAAATAAATGTGTACTTCCTAATTTGTACAACTTACAAGAATTTTTTTTTGTTTCATGGGTATATTAGTCACTTCAGAGCGCACTTTGTCCTTATTCAATAATATCATCATTGATAAAAGGACACGGTTGTCTTCAGAAATGAGCAATCAGCTTATTTTTTTAGGGACCCTGATTGGTGAATATTTGTGAATTAAGATTATTATTTATTTTATTTTGAAATACTATTGGAATGCTATTTATTTGAAATGAAAATATGTAGATTTTAAGGGATTAAATGTGTATTTATTACTATAATTTCGATATACTTATTAAGTCCACTGAATTAATTAAAACATTTATTGATATGAAATTTATTAAAAAATACAATATTTTTTTCGTAACCTTATTTCTAGGCTATTTCCGTTATTCAGAAAATTTTGTGGATTATTGTTTGCTTTGGGCCAACTTTTTGTGTAAGATATAATGGCAAATTATTTGATGGACTTAATTACTGTATGACTGTGAAAAACCTTCCAGAAATGTTCCAATATTTCGAAGCTGAGAGCTATTCTGCTGCTGGATCGAGAACTTAAGCACTGATGGTGAGATACTGATTAGGTACCTGTGCGAACTTACGAGGAATATATCACGCTGGATTTATAGATTTGACAATTGTGCTTGCGACTTTAAAATGCATTCGTACACGAATAGAAGCAGCAGTTGCAATAATATTATCAACAGTTAATTAAATTTGAGAAAGCGTGGTGAATTACATGACTTTTCGCTGATTAGGAAATAGTTATATGACTTTGCACTTAACTGTACTTAATGAAATTGAGCAACTTCCACTGTGATAGCATTCATTGCACGACCGGTTTCGCCTTTTACAGCATCTTCAGGACACCTAAAGATGCTGTAAAAAGTGAAACCGGTCGTGTAATAAATGTTATAACAGTGGAAGTTGCTCAATTTCATCAAGTGCAGTTATTTTCCGTTTCCACTCCATCACGCCTGAAACCTCAGATTATGACTTTACACTTGTAACATGAATTCACCGAAGCGCGAAAAAAAACTATAACCTGACTAATACATGTCTTTTCTGAGGTGATAACTAATTTTAAAACTCTACCGCATCTTAGCAATACAGAATCGAATAACTCTGCGAACTTGTTCCATGCATTTTCACATTATTTTCTTAAAAAATAGGTAAGCTAGGAGATCGTTCCAGGTTTTGATCATAGTTTGGTAAACACTACGGATGATTCTACTGTATCTGTGACTACTTTTTATCTACTGTATTGCTCGTTTAAATATTTATGAAACCTTGCATCAGTAATTCTTGAATTGAATGACAAGAGCACAATTATCCATAGTTTTATTAAGCGCGACTTTGTACACCAACCAGAGAGATGTTAAGAGACGTGTCACTAATATATAAAACATAAAGCGTAACGCCGTCCAAGATGGATAATTATGTACTTCCATCATAAGTGAATTCGAAGTATATCATATGGTATTCCTCAAACAGCTTATTTTTTAATTATTCATGATAAAACAAATTGTATGCATGTTCGAAAGAAAGTTACTCGGTGTGATTCACAGATTAATCACCATTCAATGCAAATGAAAAATAATTGATGATTATTTTACATGATTATCTACTGTGCTGAAATCTACTTGCACCAGTTTATGGAAATATCGGACTAATAAGGGCATATTAACGCTAATTTGCAACTAAACTATAAAAAACAGTCAAAAATACCGCTTAACCGATAATGTTGCCTCGGTACTACCAGTCCGGTACAAGTAGCGCTTTAAAATATTCTACGGTTAAATACCGGTCCTTATTTAGGAAGTATCCATGCATAATTAGTTCTGACCTGACGACGCCAGCAGCATGACTGAAGAAATTGCTGTCATCAATGGACTACACATCGCGGGGGGAGTTCCGAAAGCAGGACTTCATGCTAAAGATTCAAGATGATATTCAAATATAAGATAGTTTCCAGATAGCTTTGGGTTCTCATGAATGTTGGTGTCCGAGGAGATATGACTGTGATATGTTATACACCCGTGAGCCGAGGATAAAGTGAAAGCAGAGTTCCAGGGAAATTGAAAGAGCTTTTGAATAACTGTGACACAGGTGAGAGAATAATGAAATTCTATGAGCTGGTTGGTGTTAGAAAAGATGCCTCTGAGAAAGTGGTTGGGCCATTTGGTGACCCCCGCAAAATGACAATGGTGAAAATTTGGTGTTGATGGAAAAATGACTACTCGAGTCGAATACACGGTTTAAGCGTAAATTGAGTCATTTACACACGTTGTAACGTGATTATTGAAAGAACATGATTGATTTTTATTGCACATGATGATGAGTGATTGAAAGAGTAATTGAATGTGTTCAGGGAAGACCAAAATGACGCAGGCTTTCAATTGCATCAGGCAGGCATCAGGAATCTGGATAGAAAGTCGGTAGTTGGTAAAAAAAAAAGTAGCGTTCAAACAATTGAGGGGTATAAGTGAAAAAAAAATCGTAAAATGAGCTGAGAATGCGATACTGATGCTGGCTTGCCTAGAGATATACCATCCTCGTATTTGAACGATTGAGACCATCCAAAGGAACGGGAACGTGAGTGACGCTTGGGAGAGTTTGAAAGGAATGATTAAGCGTAGAGGATGTTCAGTGCTTCTCATAGATAAACGTTAGAGATTAAGTGAGAGCCATTACGTAGGTGTGAAGGTTGGAAATGTAAAAGAGCGAGTTCTTTGCGCTGACGACCTGGTATTGACGGCTGAGACACAGCAAAATCTTGAGGAGATCCCGAATACACTGTTTGCGGTGACAAGAGTATAAATCTGTCCATAAATACCTCTGATAAGAAGAATGGGAGGAATGATTGTATGTTCACCATATGGGTTAAATTCGCCTTAAATAAAGAAGGTGGTGTAACTGGATAACACATCTGACTGACAATCGGGAGATGCGGTTTCTAATTCCGGGAAAATCAAATGATTTTTACGTGAAAAATATCACCCTACACAATTCCCGATATCACACAATTCCCGATAATGCTGAAAAAATTAAAGAAAGTGCCAAATCTGGAACCAAGATAAGTGCTAAGCGATCTTCATATAGAAGAAGCAATGCTTTAGACAGAATGGAGAAAATGCTCAGCAACTGGATTTGGTGTATAATGATTGTATGGATATAATAAACTGGAAAATGGTTTAAAAAACTGTGTGAATTTGATAATCTGCCTTGAATATTCGTGGATGATGGGATGGGTGATGATGATGGTAGGCATTATAAAGGAATGCAAAGGCGTGCAAATGGTGGTAGGAATCTGAGCGCAAGCGAGGACTTGGTCTTTTCTCAGCACCTTGACTCCAAAAATGCCCTCCCTTCCCTCTTCCTCCTCATTCCTCGCCAACCGATATTCCACGAAAGTTTAATCATGCAAATGATCCTGAAATTCGAACGGCTCCCTCTACAATCAGTAGCGTCCATTCGCCGTAATCGCCGCCGCCTTCCTGCAGCCTTTTTTTGCCCAACTAGCTGAGACATTCCTGAACTTAGGAAAGTTAACGTTTCTTCTTCGTCTTCCCGCTTTCTTCCTAAGCGTACACCTGTTTCCTTCAGAACATGCTCAAATTATTCCATCTCTACCTTGTCCCACCATCTTTTCTTCGGTTGGTCTTTTCTTCCATCCTATGGAAGCTTATCTCTGGCAACCTTTACGATCCATCCTTCTTCTATTCTATCTATGTGACCATTCCATTCCTACTTCCACCCGTTTAACCATCCGTTGATATTCTCTACCTGGCTTTCCATTCCATTGTTTTCAACCTCTCATTCTATCCAATAAGATTTTAACTGAAAATCTTCGAAGGATTAAATTTCTATGGATTCCAGAAATCTTTTAGCTTTAATTTATCTCCGGTCTTGTCTCTGCCATATAGGTCAGTCTGACTGTTGCTTTGTATATTCTTGCCTCAGTCTTTCCTCCTATGTACTTATTCTTCCAGCTTCCTATGTACTTATTTTTTCCCGATGGTACAACTATTACCCTAAAAAAATTAAAACATTTCAAAGAATTTAATAGATTCACACTCCTGCATATTACCAGTATATCATATCTGACGCGTGAGTAAGAAACAGACCCACTAACCCTCATGCCAAACTCAATGCATATCTACATCAGAATGAATCCCTACTATTCAAGCACCCGTTTCCAAAAAAGTTCCATGAAAATATTTATAATTTATTGGGATACTTCATCAGCTACGAAAGAAAGCATCAAGGGCCTTATTTTTTAAAACAATCCAGAACATCAATGAGATATTCACACTGCTAAAATTTACCGGCGTATCACATCCAACGCGTGAACTAGAAACACACAACGATTTCCGCATACCTAAGACATGAATGAGAATTCCACACCTCTACATTATACGATATACCTCTGTGATGTCATACCCGGCGCGTGAACGAGAAACGCACTTGAAATTCCGCACTTGATTCGTATAAGCTACGTGTTAATCCATATTCATCCACTTCTTTCCCAAAAAAAAGTCGCATCGAAACATACTGAAAGAAGTGCCGGATTCATTCGGCAAAAAAAATGGATAAAAACCGCGAGTCGATTAAAAAAACTCCTCCGCTTCGTTTTCTGACGAAATTCCAAAGGAGGCCAACAAAAAGTTACAGTAAAAACCTTCCCGGGACCCCTTCACCCGAGTCGACCTTCTCAATAATCGAGAGTTTCCCGCAATACGGAGGGCCTCACCCTCGCTCGCTCATTATGTGTTTTCTCCCTTTCACCGCTACTCTCCGAATGAAAGACGAAAAGTTTCCGTGTTTTGAAGCTGTGGGCGGAGGCGGCGGTGGAAGGTGGGGGTCGGGGAGAGAAGAGGAGATGCCTCTGCCTACCTCCCACTCCATCCTGGGGACCTCACCCATTGTCTCGCGAACCCAGTGAAAGCTCGAGTAGGCATTCATCACCTCTCGGAAGAATTTAGCATTCGTCTCCACCATCGCGACCTCCCTCCCAGCCCCCCAATTCCTTCCTTCCTACCCCCACCCACCAGTCTCTCTGCCTGTCTCTCCGGAAACAGGAAAGAAATAAAACAGGCATCTTATTAATACGGAAAAAAATACACTCCTGTTTTCACCTCCATCCCATCCCACTTATCCTTTTTCCATATCCGATAATTACATCGATGAGGTATGTGAAAATCCTCTCCTTCGGAGGAAGCGAGTAGTAGAGAAAAAAGAAAGTGAAGATTCTCTCGGAAGTAAAATCCTTACGCAATCTCAAAGTCCATTCAGTTTGTAATGAGCGCCATATAAAATTATGAGAGTCGATGTTTGTCTTGCTGTCACGTGAGACGTTATACCACGCTGTACTGCAAAGCGAGCAGACGTGCCCGCAGGCCAATGATAGCTACTGGGATTAAAGAGTGAAGACTGGACTATCGCCCAAAGGTTATCCCAGGGCCAAATTTGTTTTCATAGTTGCTGTTAATGCTGCTTTAAAACTGTGCCAAATATTTCCCTAAAACTTTCCCCGCATTGAGGCCGGTGAATGTAAACCATAATCGATGAACCAGATATGCATCAATCTTCCTTTCTTTTTCCATCTTTTCTCCGTCATAATGTGCTGAGAATCCGAGTTAGTATGCGTGAAAAGGAAATTTAAGGTCAGAAATGGACTCCATTTAGTTCCAAATTCCATGGAATTCCATAAAGAGGGAAAATATGCTTTCCAATTCGGATGAATTGGTCAAATTTTATTGATAAACTCGATTTTTTCTGTCGCTAATTTTATCTTGGGACTTAATTGATTCGTTAACTCCGTAGCTTTTTTCTATGAATGTGAGAAACAGTGCAAAACATCTAAGAAGATGTTTTTCGAAATCCGTCCATATGCTGAAATGAAATGGAAGGTTGCCATGCAATGGCGTCAATATTATTTTGTTTTTTTTTTTGACATTGAATGAAAGGTATTCATTTACGTGTCCTTATATTTGGTACACATCTTTCAAGGTATTGATGATGAAAAAAGCGTCTTAGAGCGATAAAGGCAGATCTGATGCTTTCCCGAAATATGATGAAAGTGAAATCTATTCGGAATCTCCACCGGGTCACTTTATCCATTGTTGCTGCGGACGTTTCGATTACCGAGTCGTCCATCGAATCGTTGGCAGCAACAATCGAGGATTCGACCCGCAGGAGATCCTGAATAGTAGCGGCTATATAAAGGTGCATAGAATATTCTATGCACCTTTGGTTATATGCACGGTATAGACTTCACCAGTGATGGAAAGTAACTTATTACAAGTCATCCAATTACTGGTAATGGTTACATTTCACTTGCTTTTTCAAATTATAATTTTACTTGTAATCTAATCCTGTTATTGTTAAATATTGGTAATCGACATGTATTCGGTCCGTGATTTCGTCGATTACTCCAATCTTTTATTCTTATCGACTGCAAGAACACTTCGAATATGTATTTCGACCATCACACCCTTCAGCACCATCAGTGCATTAAGCCGGGTTTCCACCATAAACATTTTCCGCGTAACATTATGCCGCAACGCTGCGTTTTTTATGCATCTAACGCTCCTAGAATTCAACGCTGTGGTTATACCAGAGTTTGCAGTTGCGTATAAAGCAATTGTTTTTTATAGTTTTATAAAGTGATTTTTACTTGTCATTCATTACTTTTTTGCTGAAGTAATTGTAATCTGCTCCAATTACATTATTAGGTAGTTTACCCAACACTGGACTTCACTACCATCTTAGTATGACAAAGACAGTTCAAACGGCAGTTGTGACTACTTTACCATTTTTTTTAAATCTATAAACTCTAGCAAAGGCACAGCGAAATATGAGGTTACAGATAGTGAGTACCAGGGAATTTAATTCTTAATATCTTTGCACACAGAAGTCATGTTAAAAAAGTGCAAGTATGAAAAAGTTGCGCCTTTTATTTACAAACGAGCGGAAGATACCCGTTGAAATTCAACGGGTGTGAAAAACATTAAACTTATTTTTTATAATAAAACCGCAAAGCCCGAAGAAAAACAGTATGTGTGGTCATTTGAGGAGTAGGCGTGGTAACCTATCTTGTATGTTGTGTTCGATGTAGTAGACACACTGACATTTTTGCTTGTGCACGGGGAGATGAGTGACTATTGGTTCACTTTCATGCACGGGAAACTCAAAAATCGGCCTTGCAGACTCATTAATACTTAAATAGCAAAGGTTGATAGATGGTCACCTCGTCCCTCCGGTTCTCTTGAGCCGTCTTCTGAGTGATCAACAGCTCTATCGCTTCCCTTGTTTACATACATATATTTGCATTCCATGACTTAATTCAGTTGCACTATTCAACGTTGATATGTGCGTTGATTATCTTAATCAGGATTGGACAGAAGGGTACAATCCAGCGGTTGACAACGTCAAGAGGAGTAATGGCAGCGGAAGCCAGGTTTATTTGACCTATGAATCCTCCATCAATGGGACTGCGCCTTCGGAATAGCCATAATCATTGGTTTCCGTTGCTAAATGAAAAAATCTATGGTGATTCTTAGTGCACTTGTCGATTTTCATGCACGGATGTCGTTGATTGCGCAGAATTTCCGTTCTTCTTTCGGGTAAGAGGCATGTAGTGACGTCATTATAATTTCCGCCATCTTAACGCAGACTGAATGTTCGAAACAGATGCGTCTATATTTGAACCAGATTTATAGTTGGTTACCCGTCTGTAGGTTGGGTAAGGATGAAATTTGTGTGGATCTTAGCGTAACCCGAGAAACACCATGAGGAGAATCTCATGAGATCGCTGGTGGGCATGTCTTTGACCATCCAAGTCTAACCTTTGTCGTTTTTCTTTCAAGGGCTCATTTTCTCGCAAATAAAAGATTCATTTTGCTTTAGAAGATTTTTTCGAAAGGTTACTCTTTTTCCTATTAGGCATGTTGATGGATATATTTTTGAGTCCAAGAAACGGAAACACAGCGGCAAGTGAGAGTCTAGAATAGGCAACTCGATGATTGAGTGAATGTACCTAAGTTAACTGCACTTTAACACTTTTAAACATATAAATAACTCGTGACATTTATGATGTGGGAATTGGTCTAAAAAACAATTCGCAATCGCAATGAGAGGCCGACGGTTTCACTACGTGTAATACGTATCTGAGTATTAAATGATAATAAACAACGCCGTGTTTGTTGTAGCAACAGAGGCATTATTACCATTGATATTCGCTGCACGTATATATTCTTGCACATTTAATTAAGTGTGTATTCTATTAATTCCTTTATGTGTAAAGTTTACTACGTAATTATTCTCTCATATACATGCAGTGCCCCTTTGAGAGCTACTTTGAGAATAGGCGTTGAAAAGTATACTTGTTAAATATGCATTGACTTTATCGAGTACCCCCCGAAGCAATTTATCATGGGGCCCTTGGGACTCTGGGCTCTTCTAATACGGATTTTTTTTCTACGTACTATCATGGGCCTGCAGGAAGGCGTGATATTTAAATGCTAGAGGCGTGTATATCCTTTGAAAATCAAATCTATGGTTGTCAAGGAAATATGTTATTGTTGATTTCAGAGAAAAAGGTGAGATTTTTCAGCTGAAAACATGAAGTTCAGACAAATACGGAGCGTAGAAGGAAATCGATTGATAAAATTAGAAACGTCATTTATTCAGCCATCCGATAAAAAAATCCCAGCCCTATATCTTGAGTGAAAGTAATTTTAAAAACAAATAAATGAAACCACTGCACCGAACCCAATGCTTAGCATGAACCACCAGGGGGGACCTTCAGGAGGCCTTTGGGGGCCCTTGGGGATTTTTAATATAGCATATGTTACAACCACATATGTTTTCTATCTGCATGCCAAATTTTAGCTCAATCGGTCCAGTAGTTTTTGCGTGATGGAGCAACAGACAGACAGACACCATTACATTTTTATACATATTAGTAAGGATCACACCCTTAACCCTGAAAAAATAGGGATTTGGTTAATTGAACCCTACAGTGTTTGTTGTCTATCAGTGACAAACTCGTGTTCCAAATTTCATCAAAATCGTTCCTGTGGTTTAGGAGGAGATGTGGAACATACATACATACATACATACATACATTGACTTTTATATATATAAAGATAAAATAGTATAATTAAAGTTTGCATACCTACAACGACAGTGGAATGGTCAGCAATTTTTTTGATTTTCAAACCAATTTCAAAGAGTTCAATGCACTCATACAACAATAAACAAATGGTATAAATAAAATTTGCACACCTACATCAACAATTAAATGGTAAATAGATTTTCAAACCAACGACAAAGAGAGTTCAATGCACACATTCAACAATAAACCAACATTGATTGCAAAACAAAAACAAGCTGATATTTTTACTTTTACACCATCAATAAAAGGAAATATTGGTTTTCATACATACATCGTACATTAAATTGATAAATACAGTGCAGCTCTCGCAAAGCCTACGAACGTTGATGGAGATAAGCCACTGAGTGGAGGAGAAAAATAGCTACAAAAGAGTTGAATTTGAGGCGCTGTGTAAAAAAACGAAGATGGTAGATAAAGATTGTTTGAAAGATGTTGAGAAGCTTTGGAGGATTGAAGGCTGCCTCAGAGGGGCGAACACTTGGAATACGAAAGAGTATGAACATACAAGTGGGCAGAGCATGGTTGCAGGCGAACCAACGGCTGAACTTCCACCACACCGTCCAGCTTCAGGCCTTGATCGTAAGATAAATTCAACATCAGTGCCCTCGGTGGAATTCGAACTCGCGACTTGGAGCAAAAACAGGACAGCGCATTGCCAGCCTGGCTCCTGGGGCCGGTCGGAATGAAGAGAATAAGCATTTTGGGCATTAATAACAAATATGGGATTTACCATGATCTGTATCTGACATTCTGTGGAAGATGACTCATGCAAAATGTGGTCTTGTGTAATTTACATTGCAGTTGAGTGGGCTGGTGTGAGAATATTGCTCAGATGCCGGTCAAAACGCACCAATGAAACACTCCTTCGCCATTTGTCAGCAGTATTATTCTTGACAGTAGATTTCCCTTAATTTTCTTCTAAAATCTGAATTCAGAAATTTCATTTAAAAAATAAGACACTTGAGTTAAAGAACGGGACATGCTAATTTAATTAGGATTTAAAACTCTTTCACATGCTGAGCTTCAAATTAAATACTGGCTTTTCGCATAAACAATCATAAAATCCAGTTTTAAAAAGGATTATCACTCGCAAACACATTTTATTTGAAAAAAACATATTTGATTTATAGATATGTTCAACATTATGATGGGAACTGGTTCTAATTATGGCATAGAATCATTTATACCTTTTATTCCCGAAATATATCTAAACAAAATACGGGACTGTTGGAATGGACTCGGCATATCTTATAGGAAATGGCAACGTCCCGGGAAAAACAGACGATTGAAAATCCTATCCTAAAAGGTTTAACAACTCGAAGCCCCTTCACCATACATGTCCTAGCTCTGCACGTGACACTTGTCCAGGAGTAATTCTGAATGTTCACCTATCGCGCGACTGCAAGTCCCTGAGTGAAAGTCACTTTTGCAATAAGGTTTACCGTACACTTCCTTACTACTCTGAATTTCATTTGCCGCTTCGGTGAATGAATTGGGTAACTTGCCGATAAATTCACGTTGGCACCGAGTCACAACTGTTGTAAAGGCTGAGAAACTTTACTGTCTTCTTCGTGTCGAGCCTTATTTTTGAAATACGTGCTCGGTAAATGGGATCCGATGGACAAAAGTTTCATCCATCGAGGAAGTTCGGCGTAGGGGATTTATGAAAAATTCTCATGATGAATTGATAGTCGCTACAGTGCTTCCTGGCCTTGTTCGTGAGTCGTAGGGAAGAAAAGATTCAGAAGAATTACTTTTATTTAAAGAGCAAGTTAAGACCTTATGTGTGAGGGTTTAAAATTATCACAAAAATCTTTTTCCAGTCTCATAAGGCCTGTTTACAAGATGTGTGAACTCGCTTAACATTAGAACCGGGGAACATTAGAACTATTTTCTGGACTGTTTGCGTATTCACTCATGTAGTCGTTTTTATACGATACAATTCAAAATAAACATTTGGTCACGCATCTACCCACACAAGTACGCCCATCGTGTAAGCAGGCCAATATATTTTTTGTTAGTCACGACTACACTGAACTCGAGAATCGGGCGGTGGCTGCCTTGCCTTCAAAACTATCCCAGGTCGAGCAGCAACAAAAAGAATAATACTGAAATACGCGGGTGCTTCAAAATGTAGAAAATGACGACCTATTCAGAATAAAATCGAATCAAAACAGTGAAAGTGTGATTTGGTAGTTTGCTTTACGTAGATCAATTTTCTGCTGTGCTGAATTACTTACCTCCAGAATCCAAGTCCATTTTTCGTTCACGAAAATTGTCAACATATCTGACTATTCTCGTGATAAAACCCAATAGAGTTAGTAAGAAATTTATTTATTTATAGAAATTTAAAAAAATTATTCTTCGCCGCAAAAATGACTGGTATTGAAAAAATGCAAAGCATATATATATATGTTTGGTCCTATTTGGTATCAAATTCTTGACAAGATTGGAGCAACGGAGTAATTTAATCGTTCAGTGAGTACTATACGCACGATAAAAATTCGGTTGGCGGCCAAAAAAATCCTGGAGTCGGTTAAACGTTGTCCGCTCTCCAGCTACGACCGAAATACAAAGAACATAAAAGAAATATCTACAAAAGTACTATTTCTCCGAAAAACATTGATGATACCTTCTCTGTCTCAGAAAAATGTTTTTAGAAAGAAATTTCCTGTCTATAAAAAATGTCGAGGAGTAGGTCTGTCTTGCAGTTTACCTATACATACCTACAGCGCAACATTTTCGCGCAAAATATGAAATTCTTTGAGGAGACGTCTGATAAACATAAGTGTCATAGGCTGGACCTGGTGAAAGTTATCGACATTGATGACGAATCACTTAGCAATCTTCAGTAAATTTTAAGAATAAAAGTTTTATTCATCATGAAATAGACGTCTGGTGAAACCTTATCGTACGAATTCCCCTACACGTAATCCCCTCTCATTCGGCACCAATTGTTGGTCTCCTTCAGCCTAGTTTTATCAACTACCCCTCAAGTGAAGAATCTCCAATGGCTTATTATGGAAAATGCTAACTGATATCCTGCAAATGTAGAGTAGCAAACTTTAGTATTTCCTAGACGGTGACAGTAAAATTAGAAACCCTAACTCCTGGTTCTTCCTTGTAAAAAAACTGAAGAAAAACTTAGAAATATTATTTCGTGAAAAAATTGATCACTTGAACAGACTAAAGTCTTGGATCATTGTTTTAGAAGAAAGAAAATAAAATATTTTTCCTCATTTAAGTGACTTCAAGAAAGACTGGGAATGAACTCGTGTGGCAATTCAATCACAGATCATTCGCTCAATTCATTGCTCTCAGGTATTCCCTAAGCCATGGGTGTGCCCACACAGACCCATCCCTGAGGATTGAGGGGCCCTGTGCAACCGAAAGTGGGGGCCCTTAACTTTTTATTCTTTTATTTAATAGTAGCATCTTTTAAGCATATTTCATGGAAAGAAGAAAATCAACCGACAAACTGACAATTGATTTCAAGAAATTTACATGTGTACTAAGTAGAAGAGTAGAAGGTACAGCTCTCGCGAAAGCTTATGGCGTTCGGATGTGCAGAAGAAGACGTCGTGGAGGGGTAAATTTTGGTGGAAGGGGTAGGGAAAAGGGACGTAAGGGAAAGCAAAGACATGGTATTTGTGCCGTGCATGATTGAATTTCGAAAAAATGGAATTGGTATGACGTGGACAACACAAACGCCGCGCATCCGAACGCCATAAGCTTTCGCGAGAGCTGTAATTTCGGGTAATAGGCGGGTTTCCCCGCGCTGTCTGAAAGAGGAAATCCCCGGCGGGGCCCCCATAAGCGCGGGGCCCAGTGCAGTGGCACCTGTCGCACTACCCTAGTAGGGACGGCACTGTGCTCACACTAAAACGTCATTTGTCTATACGTGTTCATATAAAACTATTCATATCAAAAAACTATAGGTACGTTTCAATAGAAAAAAACTATAGGTAGCATAAAAATTTCCCCCAACCTCATAACTAAAAAAACATGGATTAAAAATACATTTAAATGTCATATTAGAAAACATTAATAAAACATAGGTACATGTTAAACCCACATATTCCCCAATATATTTAACATAAATCGGCAGTGCAACATATCATGAGCAGATATATGGATCGTATATGGCCATATAATTATAGCCATTATATCTCCCATACATATGGCTGCAATTTTGAGCTTTGTAATGGATTTAACTCCTAATAAACTTGATGGAACAGCATAATTTCAGCTGTTACAACCAATTAAAATTACTGCAGTGATAAGGTGTGAAATCAAGCATCTGTTTGGAGTGGCCGTGGATATCGATGTCTAATCAACTAATAATGTTGGGGAGGTGACCCAAGACTCAATAATCGCACGAACTAAATGGAGACAGTTGATTCAATGAAAGAATCTTCTTCGATCAGTCGTTTTAGGACAAATGAAAATTCATCTTCAGAGTAAATTCGACAGTCTCTGGCGTTATATGGTGGAACGGCATTTTAGTACTTAAATAAAACTGCAGTACAACTACTGCAGTTTTATTTAAGTCATCTTCAGAAATTGAATTTTCGACAACTACAGTGTCCAGAAAAACACCTTAAAACAATAGTCCTCAGAATGATAGGAGCATCCATGGGCGTACTGCTAGAAGCACATCCCCTCCAATGAAGCTCAAAACTGAAACCTTAATAATTTGATTTTTTAAGAATAGCGTGAAATTGTGGGTTAACCTAGCTTACAAGAAACACCAAGCAGAGGCACACTTGCCACTCCCCCTCCTCCCCGATCTAATATCAGCTGCCCCTACCGATCCTGGGTACGCTTTGGGAAGATTCATAACTAACCACTGATTGAATGCCGCATTTTTCGCGAGTTATAAAGAAAAATCCTCCCTTTTGAACTAGAGCCACAGATAATAGCTTCTGCTGCATTTGAGATGATCAATCCAGCCCTCCTGCATTCCATTTACCTCGGAGCGATTTTTTTCTGCAATATTATTAATTTAAGTTTATTATTGGATGGGCCTATGAATGGGAATATGAAAATATGATGGGCCTCTCGCATAACAGTACTATAGGTACTCCGCATTTTTAACCTTTAAGAAGGGCTTCCAAATTCCCGAAATTTTGGGACCTTCGGGATTCGAGACCGGGAAATCGTTCTCTGCAAGAAAGCACGAGATCGTGATTTTTATTAAGTTTCCGTAGTTATAATCAGTAGGTAATAATGACTATAGCGCCAACTTAAAATTTATTGCGAAATTCGTAATGAGGGTTAACCGGGACACGCAGCCAGGATGCATGCAATCTTGTTGAAGGGTGGACACTTGCTGTGATACGTTGACGCAAGAACGAAATATTTCGTATTATATGTGACGATTCAGAATACATACCCAATTACAAGTTGACCGGAATTGTATGACTTGCCCATGGCGCTGAATGCCGTCACTTTGACTCTAATCAAATATCATTTTGAGTTTAACATGAGGTTTCTTCACAACGTAAACAATATTACGATTGTTGGGTTCACATTTTTTCTCGATTTTCCGACCATCTTTTCACTAATGTAGATTCGGGAACAAAATACCGTGAAATTGAAACATAAGACTTCTCTTTTATTGTTCATCTTGTAATACAAGCACGAATGAAAAATGAGGATTGGGGTAACTATGCACACTAAAAATAATAAGTTGACATTAATCCGAAAGGAAAACAATTCACATTTGAAGCATTTCATTGCAATTAATTTTCCCATTTTCATGATTTTTCATTATGGCAATGGCAGTCTATGTAGTCATTTAGCACACTTGTTTTAGTAAAATAAACAATATTCTTACCAAATGATGGATAGGACATGTCCACTTTATTGATTTAGCAGTCAGTGGGATAGGACCAAAAGACAAAAGCTGGAACGAAATTGAAATTGAGTTGGTTCAAATTTTTAAATATTTCATGTAGAGGACTGACATTGATTGATTGGTGGAGTATCTCTTAATGAGTCCTAAGGAACTTAGACCTATTGGTCCAAATTGTGCCAGCCACCTTACCCATACAGTCCGATGGTCTTGCTGAAGGCCAGCAGGTCCCTTACCAATGTGTCCCTAACTTCGTTGGGTTCCATAAACGGTAATCCCAGATATTTACTTCGAGTCCTCATCGCAGCGGGACATTTGCGCAGTAGTATGTGAGAAGTGGTTTCATCCTCTTCTTCACACCACCTGTATCTGGCTGATTGTGAGTCTGTGATTCTCAGGTGATGAAGGTGCCTCATCACTTGATTGTGTCCCATCAGTAGTCCTACTATCGTTAGTAGTTGACTCCTATTTTGTAGAAGTAGTCTCTTTGCGAGGTCTGGCCTTGGTATATCGAGTTCGGCCAGTCATAGCCCCGGTGAAGTTTGCCAGATCTCAGAATGTTGGGCTACTCCCCATTTTCTGATCTCATATGACTGGCATAAATAAATTGAGAATTATTAGAACCATATATGCATATTTTTCTTTCATAATCAGAAAATTAATTTTCTGACTCAAAAGTTTAACTTTTCTTTATTTTTTAGTAAAAAGAAGATCTTCTTCTAAGACTCTCTGTAAATATTTATACAGGGGAACACTTCTGACAGCAAATTAGTGCCATGACTTACAGGCCATATTACCATCAGGCCAATCAAATCTTTCAGTGATATAAAAAAAGTATCTTTCCAAAAATATCATTTATTCATGCTCTTACTGATAAGCACTAAAATATTTACAAATATCATACATATGTACGATTACATCGTACTGTCCCCCATGTCACAAACCCTGATGTCAGCTTTCAGGGTAATAAACAGATGTAGATGATTACAAAATTATATTTCATGTCAATAAGGATCATAAACAATAAAACTGCTGAGAACTAAAAACATTTCCATGATTCATATCCAATATAATCAAAGTATTATGAGCAGACTATAAACACTTGTTAATTCTATTAGTATTATTCCGTTCCACTGCAGGTATATCTACGGTGTAAGTAGGCTTCATTCAAAAAATTTCTTTGATGACTTCAAGCTGAAAGTAATAAAACAACTCACATGAACAGTTCATTTCGATAAGAATGAGGAAAATTTACTATTCAAACTCCTTTATTTACTGATAATTACCATTGTATCAGCATTTAAAAAAATTAAATGCATTTATACTTTATGATGATGAAAGTCAATGTGTAATCATTAACTGCCAGAGAGAGCAACTGAATCAAATATTTATAGTTTTTAAAATCAACAGATTCAACCTTAAAGTTAAAAATATTACAATGCCTCATTTATGATATTTATTTAAGGCTGATGAAACACTGAATATCAAGGGAAAATCAATGAATCCCTAATCGTTGTCAAATAACAGATGCTTAACTCCAGAGCATCTCACTAAATGAAATATTCAATGACTGACCTAAAATTCCCTATTACTTAATCAATCCAGTGTCTGGGCAAGGTTCCCAAACTATTTTCTGCAATTCTTTGAACTTAGGATGCTTTGCATCTCCAGCTAAGCCCAAAATGACTCTTTCACATGTAGTCATGTGAGCTCCAGCAGCCTTTGCAGCTTTAAAAGCATACATCCTATTGAAAAAAGCATTGACAATAACAATGAATAACACACATTAGTCCTTCCACCATATCACTATTTATGAATTTTGAGGATACCCGGACAAGCCAAGGTATTATTAGGTTTTATGAAGCCACCCGCAAGTGCATGTAAGTGTGAAATTCTACAGTGGAAAAATCATTAACCTAGCCAGAGAGTTCCAAACACCTTATTCCTCTATAGCCTTTAAAAAATCCACAGGAGAGAATAATGCCTTGGGAGCTTAACTGGCTCAAGCACTCGGCGTGAAATCGAAGGATCCAGGTTCGAGTCCAGGTCAAGGTGAATGATTTTTCCTCTGTGGAATTTCGCACATACCACTATTTCCTCAGATTTTACAGAGAGGGAAATTGGAAGAAGAATTCTGAAATCATTTAATTGATCACTCGGCACCAAAATGGCTTTCATTGCCTTTATGGTGGGAGAAGCCTTCAATTCTTCCCTCATCACATGCATCAAAATTACCAACTCACGAAAGTAGAAAATTTTTCAAAAATGAATATTTTCTACATTCGCGTACCAACTAAAAGTATGGGGAGAGCCAAATGAAAAGAGGGTCTGCCCTTGATTATGAAAAAAAAATAATATTTTAAGGGTAGATGAAGCAGAACAACCTCAGCTACATTTCTGAGTTGAACTTCAATCAGCTGACATGACCTAATTGAGAATTAAATCTCATCCTGGCCAAAGCTAATTGGACAACAATAAAGGCCTGTTTATACAATGCATGCACCCACGCAGGTTCATGGATGAGCACTTGTACCAAAACCTACACAGAGTCAGAACAGGGGCTATTTTCTGGATGTCTGATCTCACTTTGCACAAGTTGTTTTGATAGCACGCGTCGCATCGCGATGAGTTTTTGAAGTGTCATATACTCATGCATGAGCCCATCCAGATACATGCATCATGTAAACAAGACTTAATAAGTAATGTCTAGCTTTGAATCATGAACAGCTATAGTAAAACATACTGAAATCACTCATTTGCACCTACAGATATGTTAGCAACATGAGCTACAAGATATAATAAGTTGATCATGGTAGTACTATAGTACCATGCAGTGGGTGATTCCAAAATATGACAATAAGTATTAGAATCATTAACAATTATTTTGGATTTAAAATGGAATTTGAATATGAGAGAATAAGAGATTTTTCAGTCATGCCCCAAAGAGGATTATCGATTTACTGAGGTACATCCTCCAAATTTGGGAACTTCTTCAGGGTATAAATGGGCTATTTTTCTCTATGCGCATTTATGAATTTCTTTTACTCAGTTTTCTTCCGCATTGATTCATTTTCAGGACCTGATGACGCTAGCTGGAATGCTAGTGAAACGGTTGTCCATAAAATGAATCAACGCGGGAGAAACCTGAATAAAAGATTCATCAAATCACCGGGGAACCCTCCGTACCTATGTATATTTATACTTATTTGCCAGAAGAGGGCAAAAGGTGGCATTCCCATTGTTTCCTTGAGACAAAATGTGAAGCCTCATTACGTTTACTCACAATCCTTGATTCTTCATAAAGTTTTTGCTAATTCTGTTCCCTTCTTCCCCTCTTGAATAATTATATCAAAATGGAGAGTCGACGAAAATTGATCCGAAACCACTGTAAAAGCCCAAGCTGCAATGATAATCTTTAGGAGTTTTAATGAAATCATGAACGTAAGTCAAACAAAATAAAAAGAGAGACATCAAGAGCATATTCACTGCAGTGATCATGATAGCTACATAGATCAAATCTATGCGTAACATCAGCATTCATAAATGAAAAATGCACCAAAGCAGCTTGCTTAATACCAGACTGAACTCAGATCCTCCCAAAATAACGGATATAATATGGTGCAACTGTAGGTAGTCTAACATTTTACATCAGTAGCAATCGACCAAAAAAGAGGAATAATGTCGAGCGAATGTTGCGGCAAGCAAGAGCCTTTAAAAGGATGTCATCAGCACATTTTGGATAACTCAATGCTATGCAAGGTCACTATCGAAAAACAACCTAAACCCATATATTTTCCGGCCTTGAATATCAATTTAGACAGTACCTACCTGTCGGTCATAGATCTGGATGAGCAAGCATCTGCAACAAGGTGTACTGAAAATCCTTTCTCAAGAAGATCCAAGGTTGTCATGTAGATACAAGCATGAGTTTCTATGCCGCAGAGAACAACTGTATTTACCTTCAAATATGAGTGAATGAAGAATATAAAAAAAAAAGTTCACAAGGCTGTGCACACACAACATTTTTGTGGAGGGAACTTCGGACTTGCCTGGGGGTGGTTATCTTTCAAATGCTGGTAAACCTCATCGATACACATGGAAAATTGAGTCTTTTGGAAAGGCTGAATTCCATAGTTTTGTATTCCCAGCTCAGGTACAGTAGGTCCCAGTCCTGAATAATATTTTATATTTTATGTGTTATACAGACCATACTAGTTCAACAGCCACATAGTATCATCATATCACAATTTTAGACAAAATAAAAACCTTTTGGATACTGTTCCGTGCAAATCACAGGCATTTTCATTACCATAAATGCCTGAAGCAATCGGTTAGAATTGGCAACTATTTCTGGAAAATACTTGATAGATGTTTTGAACTTGTCTTGCATATCACACAGAAATAAAGACGTATTTTTGGCTAAAATACGCCCAATAGCTTGACCTTTGGTCAAAGCCATGATGAAATGAGTAAAGTATTCTAATTCTTATTAATCGGAGGATTATTTGCCTCAATTTCCAGGAGTGAAGGTCTTCAATTCTCTTGAAAATTCGGCTAAAAGTGTTAGGGTGTGTTAGGGTTTGGTGGGTTTGGTTAATGCGAAATTCGACCGTCAGTTTGAAAACCGGCTCTGTAATTCATTCTACCGCCGGTAGAGCGAATTGAGTTCTCCTTGGTTTCGTCAGTGTCGTATATCCGGAATGACAGTTTAATTTTAAGTTATAATTGTTTCCTTGCTCAAATAACAGAATCGTCGTACTATTGTTTGAATTTTTCATTTTACTCTTAAAATGGATATTATACATACAGGATCGGTTCCTCTCAGCATTCAGAAACATTTAGGACCGCCTGGTGAGTAATGGATTGATGTTCACCATTTCGCTTTAGGTTTTGGCCGAAGTATTGGACTTAAATGTTTATTCATTTAACAAATTACAGATCCCAGGGTTACTGGATGGCTATTACTAAAATCACCTATTCCTTTGATTGTGATATTTATTTTTTATATGGGAATAGTATTTTTTGGCCCTAGATTCATGAAAAATAGGAAGCCGTTCAACATTAAGCATATATTATTGATCTACAACTTTTCACAAATTATGCTGTCGTTTTATATCTTCAAAGAGGTAAGAATAGTAGTTTAAGGGGTGTAATATTACGTTGTGATTTCATTTCCTTGAACTGGAACATTATTTTCTTTTTTCAGTTTTTGGTTACTTCATATTTGTCTGGATACAGTTTGACCTGTCAGCCAGTGGATCATTCATTGGCTCCTCTTGCTCTGCGAGTACGTAATTTATATAATTGGTGGTGATTACTCCTTAAGTAATGAGCAATTTTAACAATTTTTTTTACATCTCTAGATGGCGTCGGCCTGTTGGTGGTTCTTTTTCTCTAAAGTCTTGGATTTATTGGACACAGTGAGTGCTTGGACTAATCTTTTTCTTCTCTTGACATTATAATTTACCTTTATAAAAACTTTAACTACGAGTTAGAATGTCTGTTTTATCATTCATTGAATATGCATGAAGTAAGGTTAGTAAGGTCCTGTCACCTCAAATAATACTATAGAGGATTAATTTAACACCGGTTGTTAGTGAATTCCCATTTTTAAAATTCCTTAATATCCAGATTCCGATTTTCTGTTAAATTGGTACTGTTTTATTTAAGTCATTCAATCTTAAATTTATATAATTTGATGTTTGAACATCTTTAACCTATGGTTTGGGCGCTGATAGCATCCTTTTACCTTTTTCATGAATTTTTAATCGTCTCCATTCTGTAAAGTAATTAATATTTGTGCTTCTTGTACCTCTGTTAGTTGAATTATGATCACAATTCATGTCCAAATAAATTCAGAACTTATGTCCAGGTGCAAATTTTGTAATACAACCAGCGTGATATTAAGGAAGTTTTCCATTAGTCCGGGGTCTTTAGTGTTTGTTACATTATCATTGGTTTGCTGGAATGGTGTATGAAATTTTTAACGTACTAATTGGCTGTGGTGCAAGTAGGTTTCAAGTAATTTAAGCTTTACTAACATGGTGAATTTTTCCTTAAAACTCTTAACTACCACAATTTGTTAACTATCAACTGTTCCTTCTTCATTGATGATATTTGTCCCTGTCATTGGTGGTGTTTACAGACTCCATTTTCATATGCCTTTCTTCGTGAAAGCTGCTGTTTGAATATGCTTTTTTGCGTGTGCTTTCTTGACTTGTGAATGTCCCATTCGGTTGCAAAATACCACTTGTATTAATGAAAGATAAAAGAAAATCAATTATAAAGCTGCCTTCTATTTAGCAAATGACAATGGTGAACTTTCGTTTGGGAGAGGGCTTTGTTAGGTTGCCTGAAGGCTGGGTTTCAATGCCAGGGCTCCTATTTGTCTTGGCTAATACAAAAGTGGGTTATTTGCTCAGGAAGCCTTTTATTACTTTCACCACACTAATTGGTTAATATAGAGAAGCATGCAGATTGAATGGCATATCTAGCATTTTCTTAAAGGACATGCTTAATATGTTCATAGTGCTGTCACACTCCAGTCCTTTGGGGAATTTGTTTCTTGTTACCTGTGCAGGTTTTCTTTGTTCTGAGGAAGAAACTGAGCCAACTGACATTTCTTCACCTTTATCATCACTCTACTATGATCTTCAACTGGTATCTTGGAACTCTTTACTTACCTGGTGGTCAAGGTGGGTGTAACTGGTCTAGCTTTAAAGAATGTCTTTTTGATATGCATATTACTTTTCTGATCTCATTGCACACTTTTTCTCTGAAAGTGCTTAATTTCTCACCAGTGAAGGGAAAACTTACCCTGATTAAATTATATTGTGTACATAAGCTGTACTTGCCGACACATATGTTGACTAAGAAAGTTTAATTTCCTATCCGTAAACATATGTATTCAGTATATGAAGGTAATATTAGGAATTAGAAAGGCCGAGATTTACTCTTTCAATCTTGTGAGTGATCCTGTGTCACTAAATAGTGAGACACTAGTGCACCTGATCCATCGTAGATTTCCTTGGTGTCAAGTCAAAACCCCAGTAAAAGTAATTTTTAATTTTCCAATATTAGTAGCCTATTATGCTGACAGGAAATATCTGTATTCCTATGGGCATCTTCAGGTTGAAACTGTTATCTCAAAAACAACTAACAGGGTGAACACCCAGGAATGGAGGAATATTACTGTACATTTTGTTGCTTCCTATGTCAGCATTGGCTACTAATGTTGGAAAATAAAAACTACTTTTTACTGTTGAGGCTTTTGCAATGTGGTGAGAATTTTGCTGGCCCAACATTTTGCCTCTCATGGAAACGAGTGTCTCCAGGAATTACATATAAAGGATTTCACTTCTGGCAGTGCTGGTAGCAACATGGGAAGAAATGCTGAACTAGCAAAATAAGATGGTGCACAGATCGAAAGCCTCCCCAGCATTAACAAATTGCCACAAAAGAATATGCTCAAAGTTATAACTTATTATGTATTTTCAATAAAATGATGCTGAAGACTGCCTTGATGTTCTCTCTAGGTGACAGTGAAAGTAGTTTGAAAGTTCCTTGGTGCCTACTATTTGAATTTTTTCTAATTGCCGCAACTTGTAGATTTTTCTTGCAACTGAATAATTTACTGGCAGCAGACATTTTAATAATAGGTCTCTTAGGGAAAGGAATGAATCATTTACTCTCAGCTAAAATGAATTCCAATCAACTATTAATTCCTTCATACACAAATGAATTATGAATTCATAATTTAGCCTTCATCATGGTTTCAGCTGTTTACCCAATTTAATTATTAATTTAATTATGAGTGTGAATTAATATCTCACGTCACTTTTTAGTATTTCTTCTTAGCTAAATTCTTAGTATAAGTTAGGCTATTGCAATAACTGTAGTAACTTAAACCAGGGGTGGTAGCATTTCAAACTTCACCATTATCTCTTTCTATGATTTGGAAATTGTCTGGTGGTTTTTAGAATATAGTTTTATGTTTTTTATATAACCTCATTAGTTTTTTACCAGTACCTGCAGTGATGAATATTTTTTGTATTTAAGCTATATTGCATAGTAAGGATTTACTGCAGCACTTCTCAGTTTGAATCAAATTGATTCACAATAGAGCCCTATTGGATTATAGTTAAAATAGGTTCTATTGATAAATATTTGACACCCTAACAAGGAAAAAATTAGTATTGTATGTCTGGCATCACCTAATTATGCTGGAGGACAAATTGTTTGGTTGGAAAGAAAGAAAAATTAAGTAAATGAGCACTGAAGGCATGGCGAAAGAAAGGACTTTGTTAGAAGACGTTATCAATATTGTGAATAAAATAAAAGGCAAATTACTGAATGCTCTTGTTTTTATGTACATTGTAATATTGTGTACAATAAAGAGAACTTTGATAAACCCTTATTTGAGGTTTTATCCTAAATAAGAAAACATATGATATAAGATAATAAAATATGATATCATTTGGGATGGAGTCAGCAGTGGTTGCTTGGCCCATGGCCCAGCTTTCATATTACATGTATGATAGTCCGTGGCTATGCTTATACAATATTATGGTCTGTGACTAATGAAAATGCATTGGAGATATGGATGCCATTAAGGAGCCATGTGGTGAGGAGAAACCACTTTCCACTAATTGATTTTTATGAAAACATTTCTTCCTTATCTCCATTCAATGGATGTTTATTAAATTGGCATTCATAGGTATTGTCCAGAAACTATACATAGTTGGTAAGGAACTGTTTATTTTCCTGGGCAGCTATTTTTGGGTCCAAATTGCCCAAAATTTCATCCCTGCCATGAAGGCAAAAAGGCTCTCTCCTGTTTGGTGAAGTATCAAAGCATAAACCTGGAAAAAAACATGATATGAAAAATTAATCAGACATGAGATAGAGTTTGATGATTACGAGTAAGGTATTGAAAGAACTAATGAGGTTTTAGGTAATGCATATAATTATTATGCAATACTTCTGTGCAAACTCTTTTTATCTGTATGATTTTGTATATTTTTTCTGGGTGTCAATTTTGTGAAATAGGTGTACTACCTTGAGTGTTTTTTTTGCGTGGTGTATTATTTTCAATCTATACCTTGTATTATTTTCAATCTATACCTATCTCTTCCTTCTTTCTGTGTATTGTGCTTGCATGAAATTTTATTCTATTATTGTGCATGCTGGGAACTATTTTATGTTGCAAGATTTTTTATGTTTTTACTAATATTTTCAAATTGGCAAATTGTGATTTTACACTTTCAGTAAGGTGTTGAAAATTACTTAAATTTGAATCTTGAAACACTTGAATTTTGAACCAAAAATTTTCTCTTATTTTCACTGATTAATTTATAAAAGTATTGAGAAATCGAATGTATTGTTTTTGTGGAGAGGAATTCAGTTGACATGTGTTTACAATATCATTGAGAGTTGCATAATGTTGAACCAGTAATTTTTTGTGAATAGTATCTTATTTTGTAAAATTTCTATGAATTAAACATAGAATGAACATTTTCATTAAGGTTCACTTATGTTACTTAAAGTCAGGAAATTTGAATAAAATTTGGTGTAAAATGACTAATATATGCACTATTATATTTTTAGCTTTTTTCAGTGGACTAGTGAACTCTCTTGTTCATGTGATAATGTACTCATATTACTTACTGGCTGCCATCGGTCCACATATGCAGAAATATCTTTGGTGGAAAAGATATCTTACCCAGTTACAGCTGGTAAGTCAATGAAGGCAGCGCATTATGGAATTTAATAGAAGTATCAATAGTTTTGATAGTAAGAAGTAGTAATACTTTGTAATTTTCCACACCATTGATTAATTTATTTAGTAGCCTCTTGAAAAATGATGTGTTAACTTTGATGTCAATTGAGGCAAAAATAAATGGTGTGGTAAATCAGAGTAACTGCATCTTATTACTATGAAATTTTTCCACCAAATTTCAGATGGAATATTCCCCTAACAGAATTAGTTTCTCTAGAATGCAATTTCTTCAGCTTCAGTAGGTAATTTTTCCAAACATCCTGTTAATATCTCTTTGTTGAATAAAAATTTAAATATTGTGCCTGGATATGATGCCAGTTTTTGATTAGTGTTGGCTGATCTGATATTTCCTTCTATCCTTCGATAGGATTGGAGACATAGTGACTAGATATTAATTTAAGACTTCACATCACACCATACACAACTTACACGTAATAATTTATGCTTGTATTATTTGTTGCATTTGATTGAATTGTTCTCTTCTACATTTTCTGCACCTTTTGCTGGTGAAATTGAAATTTTTTATTTTCTCTGTACACATTACTGTGCAATAGGGTAGAGGGTAGAAGAAGCAAATATTTTTACCCCTCAAGAAGGATTTTACCATGGGAGACAGGGAGAGTAGCTAGTGCCGAATATTATGTGAGTCCTATGTATCACCAGCAGCAATGAAGACTAGGGGTGTGTGGGTAGCACTTTTTCATTTCGGGTCTGGTTCGGCTTTGGGTTGTGAAATATCTGCGGGCATCGGGTAATTTTTGGGTTCGGGTAGAAGAGGTATTCACATTCGTGGGTGCTGGATTATTAAGGAAAATGGATGTTTCGATGATAAGACATAAATTACAGTAAATGTTTGCCTTGTAAAGACCTGAGAGTGGGAACATCATTGTTTTAGCACAAAGTAGTGCAACCCAAAAGGTTCCAAAGCAAAATTACACCCAGTAGCTTGTGCTTTTTCACAATAAAATATAACTAGAATCTGCAGGTTAGCTGGGACACACCTGTAAACAAGATAATGTGATCTTTAGCTCTTGTGGATTTATAAAGCAAATCCTTACTTTAATATTTTTTTATTCCACCACTCTAGATCAGTAAGTTAGTCAAATGTTTTATTTTAAGCTTGCCATTGAAATCAATGATCACTTGGAATTTAATATTGTCAATTTTCATGAATGAAGAAGTAACATATTTATAACAAATTGTAACGGAACACGCGTTCATCCTGTGATCTTACCGCATGGCTGGATTTAAACACTCAAACCCCCGTCACACTTAACAACCAGGCAGCACTACGCCCCGACGATTTCCTCCTCGTCGCTCCCAAAGGGATTTTGAACCCTAGAAAAATATTTCTTTTAAATTTCCAAATGGGCGCCACCAGGGCCAATCCTCACCCCAATCACTAGCTCACGAGTCGGTAGAGCGAGAAAAGAACTCATTTAAGGGTAGTGGGTGCGATCCCGAATAATCCTCCCCAACTACATTGGTTGAAGGTGTCGAACAGGATGAACAGGCACAATTTAAGCAATTGAACGACCACGTTTTCGTAACAATCAGAATAAATAACCATTTATTCAAAAAACATTCAAAGAACACGAAATCACACTAATTTTTGATGTACGCTTCCTAAAACTAATGAAGAATGAAGTGATTTGTTAGTGGGTGAATGAACTGATGAACAAAAGCCAAAATGAATTACATATAACATAAGGATTCCCCCCAAAATATACAAGCTCCTCGTTCTCCGAAGGATTTCAAGTAAGAACAATGAACGGGAGAATAGTGATACAATATCTCAAAGAAATGAAGAGTTGATAACTGCACGCTGCACAGTGACTTGTTAACACTTGTCGGCTCACAATGGGGGTTCTTAAGTTGGATGAGAGAAAGAATCACTGGTAAGGCCAATCTCCGGGAATTGGGAGATTAAAGAGTACTTAGATATTTGCGAGAAGCGGTTCCAATATGGTCGTTGCTCCTCCAGCAGTCTTCAGGTACTCGTTGACGATGGCACGGAAAACGGGAGGTCAAACATCGCCTGCCACCGAATTCCAACACCCTTTGCCCATGGTCCTTTCCACACGCCTCGCCATTCGGCCCACCTCTCTCTCTCTCTCAGTCCACAACTCCAGCGCGACATGCACCCGTCACTTTCAGTTCAGGTTCTCCTCCCGCACCTTCACTGTGCGGCCCTTTTAAACCCGCAGGCCTTGGGTTGTAACCAAACATGCGACATCCAAAATCATAGTTTTATGCGCGGTCGCTCGAAAGCGATCTGTGCCCGCTCAACTCAAATCACGCTAAAGGCGCGACCACGGAGAAAAGGCGACCGGTAAGGGTAAGAAAGGTGCCTACTGTTACAAAATATTAATAGGCTATAGCTTATGAACATAATTTCAAATGGAACATGAAAGCCGTATTGAAAGCAATATTATAGGTTTTTTTAGTACTGTATTGCAGTAATTGCATGTTGCGTGCGAATTCGGCAATTGCATGAAGTGCAGCCAGATAGCTGCCTTACTATTCCGCAATGGCGGATTTCTGCGTCACTGCGATTCGTCTTTGCCATCTGTCAAATCGCTGTCAACATCGCTATCCCCACCTCCTACACCTAGGCCAGCTTGTATCATTCTCACGAAAATAGAGATGAAATTGTCAAAAAATAAAATCTGTAAATATCACTTAAAGAGAGCAAGTAGAGAGTAAGAGAGAGAAAGTTCACTGATTAGGCCTACCGGAAGATTGACAGTCGATAATCTATTTCTTTATCTTTTCTAATCGATAAATTGATCGAGGTTTCATTCTGGGTGCTTTCGATTTGCGGCGATAGATGGCGATTGCCATGCCGTGGTGCTTTCGATTTAGCTGAATCGCCGGCTGTTGGTGGCTCCGTGGCTCTCTGTTCCGAGGTGAGCTGGCGATCGACGGTACCTGCGTCCGATAATCGGCTATTGCCGTACACAAATGAAAAGCACTGATAGTGTTTTCATTGCTTAGAAACTTCGGCTTTGTTGCAAGTGCCGCGATCTAGTAGTGCCCCCTTCACTCAACAAACCAAGTAACCTAATGACCTTCGTCCTTACCGTTGTAGGTGCTAAAAACCGTGTGACTGTGCGTTGGTTCACGATGGACAAGTAGTTCCTGAAGCTACCACTTAACAGTTGTCAGCGCTCGTGTGGATGGCGGAATTTGGAATAGATGAAGTGCGATAATCAAATAAGAGAATGAAAATGGAGAAGGGTGAAGTATTATTTTCGTAAATAAGCAAAAATGCGTGTAATGTGATTTTAAATTCCTCAAAAAAGTGTTAAAAAGTCATATTCATCAAAGTAGCACCATATGCTTCACTATTTTGATTGATTTTTTTGGTTATCGCCCTCAATCATTTCTGGTTTCTGCTCGCGACACCAGTGCCTGACCACTGTTTAGTAGCAACGTTAAGAACTACTACTCTATCGATAACCAACGCGTGTTCACACAGTGGTTAGCACCTACGACAGTAAGAACCACGAACGCTACGTTAGTAGTAGAATGTGCGTAAGGTTGTTACGTTGGTACGTACATTAGTTGTCTGTTTCGGGTGCATAGCTGATTTCAAACTGGAAGTTCACAATGGATCAGTCGATTAAATTCAAATTCGAGTGCCAAATACCCGACATGAATTTTTCAGGAGAGGATCGAGTGTTCGGATTGGACACTAAATACCCGAACCGAAATTTTGGGTACCCGCACACCCCTAATGAAAACCTTATTGTTCTAAATTTTCATAATAGACCATTATTAAAATTATGGAAACCAAATATTACAGCTCAGATCAGCCAATACTACTGTGAAATAGTATACCGTCGCAAATCCTGATCCGGATAATCAAGTCCCTCACATGGTACACTTAGGCATGTAGTGAGGGTTTTTTGTTTGGGGGTCTTGAGAAGGCATTACTACTGCATCGCCAATACTCATCCCCTGAAACAATTTTTTCATTTAATATAATTTAATTGTGACTAAAATGCAATGCATATAAAATGATTTGCTTATTTATGCTTGTTTTCACCTTAAAAGTCTACTAGCAGATGTGAGAGATGGAAATGCAATATGCAAGATCAAAATTCCCAGAGGTTACAGCCAGGAGTGAAAATTTCTATCATGCACACTGGTGGGGATTAGATTCGAGATTATGGGATAACCCACATGACGTGAGCCGTGGAATGTGGGACATACTGGAGTGAATTGAAATTGACTTGCTGTGGTGCAGTATTTGGTTGAGTGGAATACAATTTGCCATGTGCAATTCAGGAAGGGTAGGGTACATAAAAAAAAAACTTTTTTTTAAATTTCGATTTGAAATTTTGGAAAAATATGTGATTCTAGCCCCAGATATCAGGAAAAAATATTTTCGAAAAATATTAATATTTAGGGGGTCTCATCCCCCTTCTTGAAGTTTTAGCTGACCAAAAATCGCCGTTGAAGGGCCAATTCTAGTGATTTTCTCCTGGATTATTTTTAATCATAAGATTGAACTAACAGGGAACTCAATTTTTTTTCCTTAAAATATAAAACTTGGACCACACTACAAATACACTCCCCTCCAACCACCAACCCACTCCGGGGGATTTTTTTCTTGAAAAAAAATATGCTACAGCATTTACGACGCTACTACTACACCACCCTCCAATCACCAACCCACTCGGGGAATTTATTTTAAGTATATGGCCATTTTCATTAGCCTTCTTATGCCCATTTCCTCACTTTTCCCCGTCTTTCACCGCCGAAAAAATGTCAATTTCCATCTTAACATTTTCTCAAAACTGCATTTTGCCTTTCCTCAACACCCAGAAATGCCTTTTTCGCATTTGAAAATGGCCTTTACCGCCCGCACTGTCCCGCCCTAGCACCCATTTCACTTCATACACCCGCAAACTTTTTGGGGGTAGGGTACGTCCATGTATTAGATGTGCAATTAGTCCGTATCACTCTACCAGCATTTCCACAAACATCACAATATGACGTCAAAATGTCACGAAAATATCTCCATTTTTGTAATTTTCAAACTTTCATCACTCCAAAACTTAGTATCCCACACTTTTCTTACATTTCCTAAATGCTCATTCCTTTCACTATCCTATTCCATTTCTCTATTTTCCCTATGTTTCTGTCAGAAAATTTTCTTCCACACTGGACCCTTCGATACATGTACCTGGAGAGGTTCCTTATACTTAAGCCTGAAGTGATTACTTCCATTTTATGATATTTAATCCACAAAGTTGGAGTTATAACTTTTTGGCAAAAACTGGCTATTTCATGATAAACACCTATGACGTTTATGGCTTTTTCCTGTCTCTGGTGATTAGTTCTGTCGACTGCCCTGCTAATCTGGCACACGCAAATTCAAGTCCTGTATGAACCTCAAGATGGTTAACTACAGCGGCTCGAATTCTCTGGTTCTACATGCCCGTGGCTTTGCCTTCATCAAGTTTAGCATTGCTTGTGAAATATATTTTGAATGAATATCACAGTGAACCTCGTTCCAACGTGGTTCGCTGTGAAGACTCATCCCACTTGCGTTGACGGTGCAAAGCATCTGTGGTTTCACATTAACCGGGCCAAATTACTGCCAAAGTATGCCAAAGATGTAGTTTTCCCAGTCATTCAGAAAATGCGTACTTTGGGCATCCAGAAAATGTACTTCTGGCAGTGCCTTTTAATGAGAGTAAAAGGGTTAGAAAGCTGTTCACGTGAATGAGTCACGACGTGCTGTGCCAGCTTTCAGGTCAAAAAAGGACTTCCAAGTACACATCTTCCCAAACAAACCTTAGGTACTTTAGCGTAAACTATAGGTCACATTTGCAATGTACTACCTTTAGCTATGCGGTGATGAATATTTTCCCTTTTAGAATGTGTCCGTGACCCCCCATGTCTCTACGCGGCTCCATGTGCAAGAGGAATGACTGAGGTATCGACATTCACCCTAAAACACTATAATTCAGAAAAATCCCCTAAATTTTCATAAAATATTATTATAGTTATCTGAAAAAATAAAGCAAAATAGTGACCAACTACTGTCGGAGTAGTATTGAGTTCCCTGTTAATTCAATCTTACGTTAGAAAATAATCTGGGAGAAAATCACTAGATTTGGCCCCACAATGGTGATTTTTGGTCAGCTAAAACTTAAGGAGGGGGGGTGAGACCCCTAAATATTAATATTTTTTGAAAATATTTTTTTCTGTTTATCTGGGGCTAGAATCACACCTTTTCCCAAAATTTCAAAACGAAATAAAAAAAAAATGTTTTTTTGATGTACCCTATCAGAAAGGGTCTTGACCAAGATGGGAAGGTTGGGGAAGGGTCTATCTAGGTTGAAGACAGTAGGTTATCTAAGAGGGGATTAGTTTTCAAAAATATTCTCGTTCACTACATAGTTTTCTGTCTGATGTTTCTTCATCTCCAACTGCTCCAGCGAGTCCATCCTGTGTTCTTTTCCTTCTAGGGGAAGAATTTCTGGCACAAAGTCACTTAAGTGGTGGTCACGTTTCTACAGGTGTTTCGTGAAATGGGATTTATCAATTTGTCCATTCGCAAATGTCTCCTGTATTCTTCAGTTCTCTGGTTGAATAGTCTCAATGTCTGCCCCCCGTATATCACCTTATGAACATAGGTGTGCGCAGGATTTTGCTATTTGGGGTGCCAACGATAAAAATGCCGCCTTTTGCCCATGCCCATGACCCCAAGTACTCGGAGGAAATCCAGTTCCATAAAGCAACTCCCACAACAAAATAAGAAGGCCCCAATATTTGTGAAAAACAAAAAAGCTATACATTACATTTCAGCTTTAATGTTCGATGCTAGGATAAGATATTTATTAAAAATGCTTTAAAATTCCTCAATTAAATAAAGGTTTGATAATACTTGCATAAAATATCTTTACTAGTCAGTTATTTACTTTTTATCAAATAAAAGCTGAGTAACTATTGGGAAGAAAATTTGATTAAAAAAATACGAAAATTTTTTTGTAATCAGCTTTATCAGAATAATGTTTTTAATATACTAATACTTTTTCCTCTACTTCTCGTTTTTCATAGCCCACAATCGTGCTCCGTACTCTATTTCAAAAAAGCGCATACATAGATAGTTTGAGTAGTCTTATTACAGATCAAAAATTAAAATTAGACCTTCTAAAATTTTTAGACTGATTGGTTTTTCAGTTCATTTCAGCAGGACTCGCTTTACCCCAAGTTTTCTGTTCCATTCAAATTTTGGCACCCCCCAAAAATCTTTTGGGAGTGCGGCAGCACTCATGGCACCCACTGTGTGCATGCCTATGCTTATGAATACCACATTTTTCATTCTTTTCTATTTCATCCTTGGTTTTATTTGACAATGCAGTTGCACCTGTTGTAGTAGGCACTTCTGAATTATTTCTCAGGTAAAACATTGCCAATTTTTTTAGAAAAATGTCTGTAATAACTAAGTTTGCACCAGAATTTCTTTTCGTCTTTGAAATTAGATGACGTTTAATTGAGTTTTTGTGCTTAAATGGGGTATTTTCTTTAGAGCTTTTTCTGAATGCCTAATTCACTATATGTATCCATTTTTCACTGCAATGGTATTTACTATGATGAGTTCCCTGGCAAAGTTGTTTGCAGAGAGTGGGATGCTAAGCAATCTTTTCAACATAAAATGGAATGCGGACGTCTTTTGAGAGGGATGGTGGCAAGACTCAGAAGGGATAACATGGTCCGTAGTGGTTTCTTTTCGATGGGTGGAAAATTTGTAGCCTTTTATGCATGGTTGAAATTGTGATAACGAGGATATACTGTTTTTGCTTTCCTATGCACGTACCAATGTACGTGAGGATGGAAAATTACAAAGTTATTATTGATTCAGTCATAATGCAATTTCACAAAGCTATGCCTGAAATCTCGAGTTCAATGAAAACCTATCTTCGACTTTTAGTCGACAGTAAATAAAGTGACTCTTTGAGGGTCAATATTTCTATGTATTGGTTGCATAAAACCATATAATGTACCCCTTTGTTTGTAAGCCACGGAGAATATTTGCCAATAATTGCATTAGATTTGAGTTAAAAATTTCGTATTAGGACCTATACACTGCCAGATACACATAGTACTCAAGGCCAATAGTATTGTACAAATATCACATAACCAATGCGGAACGGAGATGAAGCAATTTTTCACCTTGACCTATATTCAAGCCACGGGTTTTAGTCGATTTTTTTGGCCGGAAAAGAAGAATTTGACTCACACTTGAAGATACATATATGGTAATGGCAATTCTGGGTTTCTCTCCACCTTCTCCACCCTCCCCTTCTGTCCTTAATGGTGCAAATGACCTCAGTTTTTGGTATCCTCCTCAAGCAATCGACCAACCAATGCAGTACCTACCAATTATAGTTAGAACACCTATGTTAAGGAAGCAGTGAGTAATTGGTATTTTAATAATATGTTCCATGTGGGGGTTATTTTTTTTGAACCATTTGGTGTCAGATTAAAATAATACTCTTGGAATATTTTCCTCCTTAAGGGTCATTAAAATCCAGCATTTCCCCTCGAATGCCTGAAGCTTTTTCAGAAGTATGATGATGGGTTTTCTAGCGATGTTCCTTTTTATTCTTACATCAGCGTGGGAGGAAAAGGGGGGATGGGAGTTGGTGGCTGGTGTTGGAAGGATATTTGCAACCTGCTGAGTTGCATTTACTAGAGGACATCTTATGGTGGATCACTGGTCACAGATGGAGAAAAATTCATGACATTTTAAAATGCCACCTTCACATAATGTTATGAATTATTTTATTATATTTGGAGAGTTTTCTGCCTATATTCATCTGTTTTCAATAAAATTGTATTTTATATCTGATTTAGATGACTCAATTTTTTTGTTATAGATTCAGTTTGTGGCAGTTATAATTCACTTGGTTGTCGGACTTTGGAACAAGTGTGAAGCCCCAACATGGCTGACTGTGTGGACCATAGGATATGTGTCATCACTTGTAATCCTGTTCCTAAATTTCTACATCACGGCATACCATGCTAAAGGAAATCTGGGTCTGGAGAAGAAGAGCTTTGAGGATAAGTCTGCTGAGCATCTTAATAAGTCTGCTCTTGGTGCTAATGGTTTTATTAGGTTGGTGTTAGAGACATGGTTTGCTCGTGCCTTATTGTTGAGTAATTAATTGCTTGGTTAAAAAAATGTCCACATTGATATTTTCAGGCAGGGGAAAACTTCTCAGAAGAAAGTTGAGAGGACCAAGCTGGGGCATTCAAAAGGCAAAGGAGATGGTGCTGCTGACAAGTCGGCAGCTAATTATTTGAATGGCTATGTAATTGGAGCCAAATCGAATCATGGCATCAAAAATGGAAAAAAGATTCATTAATGGTGGTTCCCCTGATTGATTTGTGGTCTAGGTAATGCAAACATTTTCACCTTCTAGTCAAGTCAATTTCCTGCAATTGTAACACTATTTTCTTTTGTACAAATTGCAAAATTATTTTTTTATTGTGTTCATCTCGAGAATGGTAGTAATGGATGTTCTTCTATTATAGAGTTTATAGGATGTGATACTGCTTTGTGTGAGCTATTTGATTTCCTCTTGATAAAAAGTACACCTGTGACAATTGAGATTAATAATTAAATGGGCAATAAGATATTGTTAATTGAAATATTGTTCATGATAATACTGTCGATCTAGTACGTGCAGAGTTTCAATAATAGCTGGAGAAGTCAAAGAGACATGACTGTACATTTTGAATGTTTACATTTTAATATTTTCCATTTAAACCAATAATGATTCGTCGTGTGTTGTTTCTCAACAAAATTAGAACATCAATAAGGGATCTGCTATGGATAGCTCCTCTTATGAAACATGCATGGAATTTTACATGCTAGAAAAGATATATTTTTTAAGTAACATCACCATGGTTGAAAGGATATCGTAGTATGAAGCTTTAAAGTGAGTTATAGTGGGTTCTCATGTAACTTTGAGATTTTTTTCCTATGCTTTGGAAAATGTAATTTGTAAGCTATAAATGTTGGTGCTTTGGGATTTTCATTAGCCCTCTTAACATGTGTTACAGATCAGATCATATTTCCTCCAACAGAACTATTTTTAATATCATTCTTACCAAGAATGGGGAAAAATTTGTTTTATTTTGCTATGCTTATCCAAATGACTGTAAGGAAGGATTTCTCACGATGAATATAACACTGAATTACTATTATAAATCCATCCAATGATCCATAAATAGTTCCATGCTATTTATTTGACGTATTTATCATTGATGTACCTCAGTATTAGTTCAGTACATCATATTTATCAAAAGAAATTGCAGTTTTGATTGTCATCACTTTGCCCTGTTCATGTAAATGGCAATTATTCAGTTGAAAGTGGTCTATGTTGCTTATTTTTGTTGCTGTGAAAGCAAAGCTGCCAGATGTAGTAAATTCATGGCAATGAGGTAGGCTTTCAAGTGTTGGGGGTAATGTGTACATTAATATTTTTTTTAACCCATTACTGTACCCCCAAAAACAGTCTTCATTTGATGGATCATCTCAGGAGAAGTCACGTAACATGTGAGCATATGAAACCTTAGTTCGTTCTGTTATTCAAGTTTTCTAGCTTATTCCTTGGAAGCCTCCTTTGTTTCTTGTTTAAATTCGAACTTTTAGTGATTATTCATGATAACTATGCGTAGACAGTGTTTGAAGTCATTTTATGGATTCAAAAATGGATCAACATCAGGGTAATAGTGCTTATGAATTGTACCATAATGTTCTTTTTTGTTACATTAATGGTTTTTCCAGCTTAAGTTGTTCAGTGAGTGAAAGATGGTATATTCAAAACTGTACTTGTAATATTTCAATGAGTGATGGTTATTTGTACCACAATACTTTACGACAATCATTTTTTTTCTCAAACCTAGTCATATGTTAGTGCCAGTATCCGTATTTTTGATGTTTCATACGAATGGAAATTTTTAATGGTATTCCAAAATCTTAGTTTGAGGAACATTTAGAAATAGTTTTAAGAAGTTATGGGCTAAAGAATGTTGAATTAGAATTTTTGAAATTGAAACTTACTGCACAAACTTGGGCGTATTTAAGTTTTTATTACTTTCATTTCATCTTAAAAAATGACAGTAATACATTATTCTTTACCAAAATTTTTATTCCATGACTTGACTTATTTGAAATATTTTTCTTTTTTCAATTATCCCCTACTAATTTTTAATTTATCAAAAATGGATTTCAAGGTAAATATTGGGGCCTTAATCTATAGAGGATCATAAATATGTATTCAGTATTTAAAGTTGATAACCTTTTATGTGAGTTTTTCAAGTATGTACCATTCAGTGATGTAACTGGTACGGTCACTCAAATGCCAGGTGATGGTAATGATTCTTTAAACACAGAGTAATGATTCTCTCTTATAAAATGATTGATATACTGGTGAAATTCCTGTTAATGCTCAATGTTAAACATATGCCTCCTTTTTTGCTCTGAGGGTAAGTTATATTCATTTAGTTTTGTTACATGAGATTCTAGGTATGTATTATGAAAGATTTGACTTTTAATACCGAATCGCTGATGTTTTACTTCCCTTAGATAATAAAATAATGCAAGTACTTAGAAGAAATGCACTGATCCCTCACTACACACCCTTCAATGTGTGCCTTTTTTGCAATCCTGTTCCGTCCCTCGCCAAGCCCAGATATTCTGTAGTTTTTTGAGGATATCAGCTCTGGAAAGATCTCAGCGGAAGCATTCTAGTATCTCATTTTCCAGACCCTGTAATCAAGGTTGTGAATTGCAGAAGGTTGTGAAGTGTGTGGCATTTTTACCGGTTTCAATGAATCTGAATCTTAGGAGAACATTTTTGGTTACTCCATTGCATGATGTAATTAATTAAACTCCAAACCACCCCTTAAAAATGCTGTTGTTAGCCTTTAGATAGTAATTGATGCACAAACATGACTTCGAGTTACATGTAGGGTGTTAGGAGAGTTAGCCTGTAGGAGGTAGATTTATACCTAATTGCGTCAATAGATAGGCAACTTAATGTGACTGAGTATTGTTATTGGCATCAAGATATTGAGGAAGTGGTTGTCGGGCATCTCAAATTTGAATGGCAGTATTCAAAATGGCATTTTTGACTGTGAAGAATTTTGTTACACGTTGTCATTAGACAAACTCTGGCATTTAATGCATGAAATATGCTTAGCATAAGAGTGTTTTGATGCTGTGCTGTTTAGCTCAGGAATTTTTAGCCGTTAGAATGTAAGAAATGCATTGTTTGGGCAATTATAATGATGATACTATCATCTTGTTGTTAAACCATAATGGTTTTACTATGTGCTGCTTTATATATGTATTTGTTAAATGAGCTAAAATGTTAACTGACAAGTTAGCCTATGCATTTTTATTTGCTTTTTAAAATGTAGAAGGTTAAAAAAATTGTTACAGCTTTTTGCTTATGTACACCTAGAAAGAATTAAATTCGGTTAAGAATGAGGACTTTTTTATTTTTGAAGGTTCCCAGTCAGTACCTGTGTTTTCCTGTGGGTAATCCCTCTTCCTGTTAGTACATCTAAATTTTAATGATTTGAGAATAGTGATGCGCTGTTGCGATGAATTTGTGTGGGTATTAGTCAGAGGCCTGCCTTGGGGATTTTCTGGCTCTTGCTTGATCACTGAAGTTAAGCATCGTTGGGCTCAGCTTGAGTTTGGATTGTTCCAATTCATCCCGAGTACTGTTGTCCTGGTCTGCAAGGGGCAGACATTAAGGTTGAAATGACAGTTGTTGCAGCTCATTAAATTAGTATAAGACCACTACTAATGATATAATTTCTGAACAGTGTTGCTGCTGGACTCCATTATGAACAAGATAGTGAGAAGCCGATGACTCGAAATGTGGAGATTTAGTGACAAGATCAGGTCAGTTTGTGAGAGGAGTATTGGTCTTGATCTGGGACGAGACTGACAGCAATTAATTCATGACATTAAGAACTGGTGGTTAGGTTAAGAAGAAGATTATTTTAGTGGAGAAAGAAAGGAGAGAAACCTGGAAATGATTATATAGGCTTATTCATTCTTTAACAGAGGAATTTAAGTGGTTCATGATTTTCCAACAGATGGAAGTAGTATGTTATGTGCTTCCAGGGTCATTCAATGTTGCTCTATCGATATCGAAGAGGCAACGAATCGAGACATCTATCGACCTTGATGTGCTTCAACTCTCCAGATGGCCAATTAGTGTCGAGATTCTGCGGAGTTTCCCATCAATAGAATATGAATCCAATATCCTTGGTATTGGAAGACATTCTTTAGCCTCCATGGTAATCTGACTCCCTTAGTGATTGGTTTCATCTAGTGGTGGACTTGAAAGGCAAAGATTCAGCTCTTCTTGCAAGAAAGGCTGTGCAAGAATATAACTTTCCATATTCAAGGTGGAGATAGTTATTTGTATTCATTGTCCATCAGTTATTTTTTCCTAAGTGTTAGTATGTACTCACTACATCACACCAGGCTTAAAAGAGATGGTCATGTCAACAAACCTCATTTGAGCACAAGATCCTCTCCTTCAACCAGCCAAACACTCTTTCTACTAGGCTACCACACCACTTCCTGTGGCTGCTCCCGGTGCTCCCAAAATTAGTGAAACTATAGGTTATAAATGTTGTCTGCAATATTGATAGTATAGTAAAGTTGGTTGTGAGGAACCTGAGGGTAGGTAGAAACATGAAATTCCAATAACTATTAGCTGAGTCAATCACAGCCATTTAGGCACTTTACATATTAAAGCAAATGTTTGAAAATCAACCTCACGGTTCCGATCGGACACGGAAACTATGATTCTATGCAACATACCCACGTCAAAACATACCACGAAAGTAAGAAGTGTATGGTATGGTTTTTAGGAATCGTGCAGTTTAAAAATTAAGTTAAATATTTTTGCAAAAATATGCAGGAAATGGTCGATTAATAATATTTAATTTTACTTTATCCCGAAATCTCTGGCAAGAGCTCAATATTTGAGGCATAATCTTTGATAATGAACTAACATCTCAATGTTGAAGATATTGAATGTTTCCCCCGAGTGAGAAAACAGCGGCCGTCGAAGTTTCGTTATACTTCGCTAGATGGCAATGCCTGTTTTTATTTGGGCCGGTGGGAGGACCGAACGGGACGTGCTGGGAAAAGTGTTTTCCAAAATGTCCGTCGGAAGCGGAAGTCGTTTGGTGCGTGCTGGTATCCGGTAGTCGGTCCCAAGGTGAGGGCGGGTTTAGTGGGGTGCCTGGGCTCTCGACCGGCGAATTTGTGGGCGTTGATTGGGTGCACATAAAGTGAATTTTGTATGCAGTCTGCTGTATTTTAGAACCTGTGAGCAGTATTCCTTTTGAACGGATCTTATATGCAGCATTTAAGAAGTTTTGAAAGTGATAATATTAAATGGAGAAATAGAGCAATAGCAGTCGATGCTTGGATACGTATCATTTGATAGCTAGTAAATGTTAATTTCACCTGTGCAACAGCTGCAGTTGAAGCTGTCCTCACTGACTGACGGAGGGGTTTTTATAGCACCTGTAGCGCGATGAGGCCGAATGGACGCTCATCCATTTCTGTCATGAAAATATTCATTCCATGATTTTTTAAAGTGGCGATCAGCAAAATAAATTTCACAGAAGATAGCCAAACAAAGAGAACTGTTGCCTTCTTTCAGCCGTCAGAGCTCGATACCTACATCAATATCCTTTCTGCCAGCCTTTTATGGATAGTGAATCTCGACCAGTGATTGTGTTCATTTCCGTATTGTCTTTTATGAACACATGCATACAGCCTTGAACGAATGCGTCTGGAATGAAGCTCTTATGTAGCTGAACAGGTGATCCTCCAAGATATCATCAGACAGTGCAACAGTGTGAATGATGAAGTGGGCGCGCCGATTCACTGTGGGTTTTTTCCCGTCCAGCTAGAAAAAACGTTTTCTTCCGTCAAAAATCTACTACTGCTGCATCGTGCGCCGGTGGAAGTTGATTTTATCCAGGGGTTGAATCTTCGGACGCTCTCTTAAGGTATGTCTGTTTATTATTCGTGTTTTTGCACGTTTGCATTTTTTTCGTGCCTTGACTTCGTGCTATGCGCTGACGTTGGGGCTTTATGAGCAATTTAAATAGCATTTCAAGTTCAATAGCATCATTTGACAGAGATCAAGAAGCAAAAATTAAAGAATATTGTGTTCCGTGCTGGTTACCCACAACAGTCTCCGAACATTTTTATATAATGTAACTGGTTGAGTGTAACTTGGCATCTGCTCATCTGTGTGTGTTCCCGACTCCTGAGGCAGCGTGTTTTCGACACCGTGCTACAGATGACGAATTTTAAGAATAGGGAGTAGGAGGGGGTCTTATTTTCTTTCGGTATTGGTGTTACTATTCTTCTTTATACCTTGATCACATAATTGATGGTGGTTATATCTCACATTAGAGCATCATCTTTCGAAATAATTTACTGTCGGAGCTAATTCTATAAATTAGTCTTAGTTCGGACAATTATTTTTCTCTTATTGTTAGTGGTACATTAGTGTAACTGAATGGTTGACACCACCCTAAAAAAATTCTAAGATTTATACAATGGCCCTTGGACAAAATACGACACCGAATTTTTGAATCTCTAGATACCCTCTTTCCCCGGCATATCGACTGAAAAACCATTGAAGGGTTTATAATTAAAACATTAAGTCAAAATTAATACCCCTGTTCATCACTCGTAATCTTACGAGCTCTCCAGGTAGACTTTTAATATTATCGGAGTGATCACTTCACTTGTTGGATAGAAAGCCGAACAGTCATTCAATTTTTAATCCGTAGAAAATGGGAAGGATGTTATTTTTATTATTTGTACATCTCGATTACAAAGGCAACTAATGCTTGATTTATCTCAAAGGTGTCGGCAGTAAGAGAAAGGGGTTTCGGCTAACTCCGGGAAAGTGGATGGTAATTTTCATGGGTTATATCTCTGCCTGCGTTTTAAGGTATTATTTATGTTTATTTGAATGTCATTATCGTAGCATTTCCACCAATCAAGTGATGTTACACTGTGGCGGCCCCTGGAAAAGTTTTGAATCTACGCAGACTGGACTACGCAGGCTACAGAAGTTAATACCATGGCCAGTCCCGGTATCCTAAAAATTTGTGGAATTATTTTTTTCCTGTTCGGCGCAATAAAATTTATTTACTTCCAAGGATTCGGTTTTGATTCTGTTCGGGAAACTTAAAGAAAATATCTATCATCGTTAGTTTAGTAGAATGTATTCAATATTTGAATTAAGCACTCGCACTCGAACATAATCCATTTTTCACGAACAATTTGTTTTTAAAAAATCAGTAATGCCTTCGGTAGTGACAACTGGCGTTTTCGATTCGTCGAAGACAGGCATTTTTATTCGTCAAAATTGAGCGAAAGCCTTACCGGATTTATTTTTTCCCATTTAAGATTCCACCGCAGGTAGTCGAGCGGCGTGATCGATACCGTGACGTTTGTGACTTACCTAAGTGGTGTGGGAAAAATTTTCGCCGTTTGTACGGTGGTTTTGCTGCCTGGGTGAATCCTCTCTCACCGTAGCCGACGAATGGTGGGCGGAGGTGGGAGCAGTGGGGTGGATAGGGAGATCGGGTCGGTAGTGGGGCTAGATTACTGGCTTTCCATCCCGAGGGCCCGGGCTCCAGTCCCAGCTATGGTGGAGATTTTTCTGTGGAATCCCGATCTCTGAATTGTACAAGATGTGTGGAGAGTTCTTCCGGAGTATTTCATCGGTTGGGACGTTGAGATATACGAATTTTATTTTTTAATTTCAGCGTCTGTGAGAAGTATGAAGTAAATATTGTAGCATTGATGGTGCAAAAGTATAATTATATCATGACAAAACATCTCAGTAATTAAATAAATATAACCGCACAAGTCTGTAACTTGACTAATTTTTTCACGCCTTACGGTAAAGTCGCCTTCTCAATAGGTTTTTTTTGCGATTCTGTAAAAATTACTTCGGTGAGCAATTGATTAATTTTTATAAATAGTTGAGAAAACATACATCCTATTCACTGTTAGTTTTTTGACGAAATATAGGTGTTAGATTTTCCAATTATTTTTCAATATTCTCCCTGTGGAGCGCACAGCCGTAATCTATCCCATGTAAAACAGCCTATTATTTTGGCAAATTGCTGGAAAGTTAGTTCGGCAAGGGGGAAATATTTTGATATAATTAAAAAGATGGAGTTTTTTCGGCAAAATGACGACAAATTCTAGGTGAATTGATTTATTGCTCCACCCTAGCCTCCAATCGTTTCTCTTTTTTGAGTAGGCTGAAGCCGACGCCGGGTTTCTCTCCACTCGTCCTCCATTCAGCACAGAAAGATATAATTCACGAAGTAAGAAAAAATACGAAGGAAAGCCGTTGGAATCGTTGAAAATTCTTCAGGCGAAGAGAAAGCGTTAAACATCTTATGGAGGGTTTAGGTTAGGAGCCGTTAGAGACCCGAAGGTTACACGTTAGGCTTACATAACTTGGAAAATTGAAATCGGGCGCGATTTAGTGCAACGCGCAATATCTCTAGAGCTGAAAGAAGCGTAAAATAAGAGATATACACCGCCGAACTGTAGCATACAAGAATTCTTTATTTCTACGCACAAATAGTGATTATATAAAAAACAGCGTGACACATACTTAGGACACACTGTTAACGTACGATTACCTCGGTCCTCTTCCGCTCCTTTTTCTAATTTCCTCCCCTCTCGTGGCTGGCGTGCTTACACCATCTGCCACATGCCTCTGCGGCGGCTCCTAGGATAGTAAGCATGTAGATAGATTCTCCAAATAATTCTTCCTTCACTAACCGAACCTTAATTACGCATATGATCTGTTTTCGGTCGCCTCCATTAGTAACCAATCAAAGAACGAGAGCAATTAAGGTGGTTGAGGCAATTTGTATGTACAGATTTGCTTGAAAGTTTGCATATGCACGTGTTCTCATTAGGGATATATAAAATAGATAAAAGTGAAAAAGCGCATCATAAAGATTTGTTTTTCTGGCAATTCAATGCTATGACAACACGTAGCCTTATGTACACGAGGAATATTTCGTAATGATTCGATTACATGTGTACAGATTTTCTTCTAACCGCGAAATAATACATTTATTGGTATTATAAGTAATTACTGCTGGCAAATATCATGTTCTCACGCTGTGTCCAATATTCGAAGCAAACATATTTCGATATAAAAAGCCTAAATTGCGAATGCCGCGCCGAAAACTCTTTTGAATTCATAACACGTTTTAAGGAAAAAAATGAAATTATAATTCTAGTATAATTTCCATCTGATCCGGATGTATGGTGAGTCCCAACGCATAAACAGATGCACTTAAATGAAATGTGATCCAAGAATTTAAATTTTCGATTTTTTTTGGCGTAGAAAAAATTACCAAAATAGGCATTCTGTTACCCACGATTACCGCTCCAGCCACCATCAGAACATCTTTTTTATTGCCCGCGAAGGGGTCGCCCTGTCTGTATGTCTGTGCATTCCGCTGCAGGTGTGACACCGGCACTGATTTCCCTTGCTCACACTCAAGCGGCGCCCACTACCTCCCCTCCCCTCCCGCACGATTCGCTTCGCAGTCTGTGTGATGTGAGTAGGTGCGCGTGTGTCGTGCGCTGACGTCATCCCTCGCTTTATTCTTTTTTTATTTTTCCTCGTAGGAGGGCCTGCAGCTAACCCTCTCTCCCGTCGCCATTCATAAAGTCTGAGAATAAGTTTTGCTTTTCCTCAAACACTTCCACGTTTTTGATCAGCTGAACGTTATTTCTGTCGTGTTCGAGTCCACTGCCAAGTTTTTACCTGGGGAGGGATGCGTATAGTTAGTGTTTGCGGGCCTCTCTCGTTCTTAGCAGCTAATCGTGGTTGCCCAGGCAACTCTTTCAGCCAGTGTCTCCGGTACGATTTGTGGTGTGGTGCTCTGGCCCTCTCGATTATTACATTGGTCTATCTTTCCTTTTAAGTGAATTAAGACCTTGGAACCCTTTAGGGTCAGGGATGAGTGGGTGATGGTTGAATGTGGAATGGATGTTCCGGTAATGGACACGTATGAAAGGAGCGTGCTTCGTTGGTTTGGTTACGTCGAGAGAATGGATGAGAATCGAAATACGAAGTAGGATTAATTATGTTAGTGGAGTGAATAGCGTGATAGGAAGGGATGGATCGCGAAAGTCATGGGTGAATCTGGTGGAAGAGACTTTAAAGGAGGAATATTGGGTGCCTTATGAACAGGAGGGCGTATATGAAGCAGGGTGTAAGAGGATAGCTGAGGAAATAGAGGTATGCGAAGATACGAGAGTATAGAAGAAGGTATTATAGCATTGTCAGCTTTAGTGGCCTATTATCGAGAAATTAACGTTTTCGGCTATGCCTACTCCGAAAGGGGACGGCGTGATGGGTATGCATGTAAATGTAATGTTCATTTGATGAACTGATTTTATGATATCTTTTGTAATGTTTTGTGATAATGCTGTAGTATAGGAATGCGGTGTTATCAGTTATGGTAGAATTAACCAGGGGGAATACCCGAATAAATTTTCTTTATTGCTCACGCCGGGAAGATTTCAGATATTTTTTGTGTAACTTCCTTATTTTCATTTCCAGCCTTTAAACGGATATGGGCGATACGCCCGCATGGGCCTTCAGTTCTGTTTTATCATCATAATGCAGTAGTACTAACGCAGTGTAAGTCCTCAACAAAATTTTATCGTAACATTTAAACCACTGCGCTGAGAAAAGGGAAAATGGATGTTCCGAAATTCTCCGTAAGAACTATCAAGTGGCAATTTGCGGGGTTACTCTCCTACGTCGCTTCATTCAAGCATGCCTTATCATTAGCGATGTCCGCCGAATTGAAAAATAATTTGAAATGGCTTCTGGTCCCCATTCCATTGTTAGGAAAGGCATTCTAACTGCCGACTCCGTCGAGAGCGTATTTCTGCAGCACCGATCCGCCCTGAGATTAAGCCATCTGTTGGAAACGGAAGTGTTGAAAATAGACGAAGGCAGAATTTTCGTCAAGAATATAACAGCAGCTTTCCTAGAATTCTGTTGTTTTTGTCCTGAAGATCTTCGCAAAATGGGCTGTGAAGATCACCGGTATGTGTCATTCTGAGTGTCTAACTGTATGATTTTCTTGAGTTCGTGACATTTTGTTGTATTTATTTCAGGCGAAACGTTTCTTTGTGCCATTCAGGGCAATTCGATCCTGAGGTCTGTCAAAGCAGTCACGGCTGAATTTCTGAATTTTAGTATTATTATTTATCATACCAGTGGCGGACAAATGTCTTGCTACATTAGAGATAGGATTAGAACCTAGGCTGGGAAACTATGAGTCTTTGAACGTTTTTCTCAGGGTAGGTGAGTCATAAAAAATTGTGCATGTAGTGAAATTTCCTCATTTTTAATGCCTCAGGCATAACAATTTCCTGTATATTAGGCAGGCTTATTTTTGTTTAAATCGCGCCTTGTTCTTCGGAAAGTATGCCTGTACTCAGTAGATCATGTGGCAGAATATGTATTCACCTTTTGGCGAAAGGGCTAAAAAAAGTTAATTTTGGATTGTATATCGGGTAAGGGAGCAGTCGGTTTTATTTTACGAATGCCTGTGATGCGTGTATTTAAAGTTCCGGACAGACGTTGAGCGAATGTACAGTTTCATGCCGTGACAAAATCGTAAGCCTATTTCGTGGATAATGTGAATTATTCCGCAGTCTCCCTCCCCCGCAATGACCTGGCCAATTTTAGGGAAATATTTTATCACCTCGTGTTGGACATGGATATACATTATATCATGCCGATGGCAGTAAAAAATGAAATCATCCCCTACCCAAAATTCATACAAAAATTTTGTTTCTCAATGCTGATTCACCCTGTATATCTTATGTTTGACGTGCAGAGAACCTCTCAGGCGTCACATGGTGGAAATGTTTTGCATTCAACATGTTGAGTAATACAAAATGATTTGATTATTTCCACCCTTTAATTTATAATCGACCATGATTTCGACTATATGTACCATCATCAAGAAGCATGTATGCACTATTGTCACCTTGATATTGGTTCCGAAACCATGGTTGGTTATAAATTAAACAGGTGTGGAAATTAGCAACTATTTTTTTCTTCCTCGTGACTTGTAGGACTTGTCGTAAGATGATATCCGAAGGTAATTAATGCTTTATCTGCACATAATATCCTAACTCGTGTTTTTGGGACATTGATTTTCGTAAATATTAACATTTATTCTCATTTTGTTTGCATGCGATGCTTCTGTCCGAAACCTTTCGAAAATGTCCGCATTCCCTTTTTCTGGTGACTGAAGTCTTCTTCTCAGCTGCGATAAGACAATGGCCACGGTATGGGTTGGAAAGGGAGCAAACAATGGGAACAGTAATGGAGATGAAATGGTGCAGGGGAAAAGAGACTGAGAATAAGGTGGCTGAACGGCGTGAGGTAAGATCACGTTTGTGAAGGCATTGCCTCAGTAAAGAGGATGTAAATGGAAGTCAGGGAGGCTGACCACATTAAGTGATCTCTCGAGAGGGTTGAGAAAGCTTTGGAAGATAGAGTAAAGACTATTTCAACGCCATAGACGACGGAATTGTTTAGAGCAAGGTAGTCGAAATTATTGGCGTTGGCATGGCAGAATTGCGAGGCAGGGGTGTCATCCGAAGGAAATTGCGATACAATCGTCCCTTGGGTACTTTTGGTGTGAATTTATAAATACATTAAGATTTGAATCCGTTTGATAACAGATTAGGTAAACTATATTAGTTCTAGAAAGGTTCAGTAAACCAAAGTTTACTTTCGACATCGCCTAGATTATTAGGCATCACGATATCCGTTGGTTCGGATACCCAGATGAAATAAGTTAATTCCCCGTAAGTAAGTAAAACCCCGTGAAGGCAAAATAGACATGAATGGTAGATGAGAGTACTCCTTTTTCTCTAGCATATTATGAGGCCATAACAGAACCAAGTCTAAGCACCAAAACAAATTATTCAGTGTAATTTCATTCAAGTTGAACCTACGTTTTTTCACAGATTCGTGAGTGATGCCTGTTGAGCTAATACCCTTACCACACCCCCCTTTGGAAGCTTGCAAAGTACATCGTACTCGTATATTGTTTGTACCTGCGCACTTTGTTACTTGGAAGTGTCATATCTTAAATATTTGATATGCTTGTTGTTGTTTAGTGTTTTAGCAGAGGCAGTGCTAATGCTATATCAAACCTTTTAATCTAAGGCCTTTATCCGAAGACGAACGCGGTGAGCATGGCCAATTGATTCGGACCTGCAACATTTTCATTCCGAGACCTTCGGGTCGTCAACCTGGCTTCCGCGGCCGGCGAGTGTTCTTCGCACTCAAAGAGCACCAAGGAGAGAATACTATAACTCCATAGTCGGTATTTTGGCGTGGAGTTCATGTATAACGTTTAAATTGTGATTTCGTGTGTTGTTAGTTGGTTGAAGGATCGTAAGTTTCGTGGAAAATGAGAGACGAGGTATCTTGATTGCTGCCCATTTAGCGCCGGATTCCACACCTAGACGGCAGAGGGCGGCATTTCCGACACCTTTTGGAGCCATTCCCAAATATCTCGGGCAGACGGGAAAAATCTTTCAGACGTGGTAATGACAAAGGTGCCCAATGCCATTTCAGAGATCCCTTTGTCGTTAAAATGTGAATTTGAAATTTTTTCCTGGGAAGAAGTGTCAAATTTGCTGATAATAAAACTATTTTTATTCATCTACACCTTTTATGTAAAGCTAAATTTTAAAATTTATCCAGGGTATTTCATCCTTGTTCTTCGCATAAAATGGTCTATGTGTTAAGTATGAGACGAAGATGAACCATACTAATGCGAAAGTTTATGTGGGGGTTTAGGAAAGTTATTAGCCCATAAAATTAAAGTTAACGGAACTGATTGGAGCTAGTGGAGCGAATATTCTAATGTTGTAGAAGAAAATGAGGTGATGTTTAGGTAGAGCGATATTTTTGCCTAGTCATAATATAGATCTAGTTGAATTTTATTTTACTATTAAACCCAGTCAGAAGAAGCAAAAAGGAGGTGCATCTACTCTTAATTTTACCCAAACTTATAGATGGCTGTTCTTCTCAGTAATTAATTAATTTTACACATTTGTGGCTTTAACCTATATGTTTTACGCCGTTCGCTGAAATGTCCTTGACAAGCGAATGTTTTTTTGCGCTTTTATGGAAATTATTGCAATGAGCTCTAATTTCACTCTAAAAAATAATCGAGAAACATTCGAGCTACAATTTATTTCATCTCTGAGGCAATCCGTTCGGCAGAAAATCCTCATATTTTAAAATTATGTCTCTCTGAGGTACCGCAGTACCATATGCCATGGAAAACAGCTTCTATTTTGGGAAATGTTTTGGAAAGTTGTGCGTTAAATGGCGTAGTGCGTTATATTGGCGTCTTTAGTAAGATGAGAATTTTTTCTCTATTTTAAGGGCGGATTCACGGAGGTAACGAAAAAAGAACTTTTATTTATTTATTTTCATTGTTCTCAAAAACAGTACAATAGGCCTTTTACACCGAGAAGTGTAACATATAACGATGGACGAATGTTCAAAACCATGTCCTGGGTGGTGAAAAATCTCTCAGGCGGGACTCGAACCTCGAGTTAGCAGGAAAGGACTTTATCCCGCCGTCACAGGGGCCGACAGTTAATATTTTCTCAAGTGGTAATTTAGGTAGTTCTTTTTTCGCTACCTCCGTGATGGAGAAATTCCACATAGCCCGAGACAGTACATTTCGTTAAGTACAAATTAATTGAATTTCATTCGCTGTGATATCTCGCCTTTCCCTTGGACTACAACCTTGTCGTGGTGGAAGGACTTGCGTGCTCCGATGACCCCTAGAGCTGAACTGGCGGGAGCAATGCTCCTGGTAGGGTCACCCATGCCAGATTGGTCGAAGGTTAGGAGAGAGACGAATGGTTGTCCGCGCAGCGTCTGTACCTCAGTGAGGCGGCCGCAAAAGGCGTCTGACCCCAGTGGGGCGGCCTCTGAAGTGATGGTGTCACGCAAAAAACACTATTGAGTGAGGCCATGGAATACCATCTCAATTACAACAAAAAAACTTGAAATTATGGACAGTTCACAAATGATAATTAATCCTGGCAGCTACGGGACTCGGCCCAGTGGGCCGGGTGTCGTGCTCGGCATCGTTGGGAACAAGGCCCCTGCGGTCGTTATCACACGAAATCCTTGCTAAAAAATACAGCAGCAGAGGAAAAAAAGATAAAGAAGAGGAACGAAACAATCAGAATAGGCACATGGAATTTTAGGACTATGCTGAGGGCGGGTAAGCTAGAGAATATAAAGAAAGAAATGGAGAGGGTGGGTGTAGAAATAATGGGTCTGGATGAGGTAAGATGGAAGGATGACGAGGACTACTGGAGCGATGGCTATAGAGTAATATATAGTGGAGGGAATGAAAGTCAGCGCGGGGTTGCATTCGTAATGAATAGGAAACTTGGTAGAAAAGTAGTGTATGCAGAACAGGTGAGTGATAGGATAATAGTCGTGGAACTAAACGCAGAACCAATGAATTTAGTTATAATCCAGGTTTATATGCCTACTTCTAATCTTAAAGAGGAGGAGGTAGATGGGATATACGATCAGCTAGAGGAGATAATTGGTAGGATACCTTGGAGTAAGCACTCAGTAGTAATGGGGGATTGGAACGCGGTGGTGGGTGAAGGAAGAGATGGGCGGGAGGTGGGCGATTACGGGCTAGGAAGGAGAAACGACCGCGGCAAGAAAGCTGTGGAGTTTTGCCGTATAAATAACCTAGTGATAACAAATACATGGCTCAGACATCATCCTCGACGTAGGTACACTTGGAAGAAGCCTGGAGACACAGATAGGTTCATGATAGATTATATAATGGTGAGTCACAGATACAGGAATAGTGTTAAAAACTCACATACTTATCCAGAAGCTGATGCAGACACAGACCACAACTTATTAGTCATGAAATGTTGGGTCAAACTGAAAAAGATAAGAATGGGAAGGAGGGTAAGAAAGTGGAATACGGAGGCATTAACTGGGGCAATGAAGAAGAAGTATCGTGAGAAGGTTGATGAGATAGTGGGTGAGGATCATGGAGTTAGATAAGTGGAAGATGAATGGGGAAGTTTGAAAAATGGAATTGTAGAAGCGGCGAAAGCAACGGTAGGCGTAGTGAGTGCAACTAAAATATGAAAACCGTGGATCACGAAGGAGATGATAATGGAGATGCAGGAGAGAAGGAAATGAAAGGCCGTAAACTCAGAGCTAGGTAAAAGAAAATACCGAGAATTGAATAACTGGCTTAGAAGAAAAACAAAGAAAGCAAGAGAGGCGTGGTGGAGAGAACAGATCGACTCGTTAGAGAAATACAAAAAAGAGGGAAAATCAGATGCATTATATAGGAAAGTGAAGGAACTGGCAGGTGGTAATGAGAGAAGGGGAAATACAACGATAACAGACAAGACGAGAAAGGTGATCTTAGAACCGAAAGAAATTCTGGAGAGGTGGAAGGAGTATGTTGAAGAGCTGTATGGTAAAGAAATAAGGCCCAATATATTAGGCATAGAAAGGGACGACGACATCGACAGAGATGACATCGGACCAGGTATTCTACATAGTGAAATCGAAAGAGCTCTACGAAACATGAAAAGGACTAAGGCAGTGGGAATAGATGACATACCTGCAGAGTTTTTAAAGAGCATGGGGAAGAACGGAAGGGGAAAACGTTTTGCTCTTATTCGTAGGATTTATGAGGATGGGGTGTGGCCGGAAGACTTCGCGAAGACTGTACTAATTCCTATTTTGAAGAAGAGCAAAGTAAAAACATGCGAAGACTAATAAGCTTAATATCCCACGCGGCCAAAGTAGTTTTGAGAATTATGAAGAGAAGGCTAGAGAATAAGGCAAATGAATACCTGGGTGACGACCAGTTCGGGTTTAGGAGAGGGATGGGAACGCGAGACGATATAGCGGTGATGAGGACGCTAGTAGAAAGAAACCTAGAGTATGGGCAGGGTGTTTTTGCATGCTTCGTAGATTTCGAGAAGGCGTTTGATCGGGTGGAATGGACGAAATTAATGGGGGTGTTGAAGAAATTAGGAGTCGATTGGAGGGATAGGCGTCTGATTCGGAATTGGTATATGAACCAGACGGCGCAGGTTAGGGAAGCCGATGGAGAATCAGGATGGGCCACGATAGGACGGGGAGTGCGGCAGGAGTGCCCACTATCGCCGTTGCTTTTCAGAAGAAATGGTAAGGGAGGCTTGGGGGAGGAAGAGGTAGGAATGAAGGTAGGAGGTGAGCTTATGAAATCAGTGAGATTTGCAGATGATCAAGCATTGGTTAGTCAGTCTGCCAAGGGGTTACAGTCAATAGAGAATGCGTTAGAAGTGCAGTGCGTGAAGTATGGGATGAAGATCAATTACAAGAAAACGAAAGTGTTAAGATTTTATAGAAGTAAGAAGGCGAGGCTGAATATAAGGGTGGGAGGGCAGAAGATAGAGCAGGTCGAGCAGTTTACGTATCTGGGTAGTATTTTAGAGGAGAATGGGTTTAGTGGTAGGTACATCAGATGCAGAATTGCCGTGGCTAAAGAAGCATTTTCGAAGAGAAGGGAATTGATGAGGGGGGGGGGGGGGGTCTGAGAAGAGACGTAAAGAAAAGGCTTGTGAAAACTCTAATATGGAGCGTGGCGCTATATGGGGGCGAAACTTGGCCATTGCGAAGGGAGGATGTGCGTGCAGTGTTGTGCTAAAATGTTAGCCTGTGTCAACCTGAAACTTGTGCTACCCGATGTCATCTAGTAATCTCAATTTTTTCTGGAAGCAATCAGAACCCTGCCTTAATTTCGGTAGGCTATTTGTGATTGCCATGAATGAATTATCATCGGGTATTACTCGTAGTATTGCACTGGATTGTGACCTAAGGGAAGAGTGTCATCCATTTGCCATCACAAAGGACTCTAAGGAGGCTACGCAGAATGGCTTGCTCTTCTATTCTGTAGTCGCGACTTTTATTACGAGCGTTCAATTAGTGGCGTTTAATTCCATTTTTAACTCTAATGTCTTCTGCCGCTGAGGTTGGTGGAGTTACTCGATAGCTTTGGTTTAATTTGCCCTAATTGGGGTAGCATAGTAAAATTAGGAAAATACGAGGGTTGGAACTTAAATAGTGGCAACTATTTATTCACAACCGATACAAAAGAGTTACATGTTTGCACCTGTTACTGTCCTTCAAAGTAGTCACCAGCGTTGTGTAGAACCCGTTGCCAGCGATGTGGAAGGCGTAGTATACCGTTAGCAGAGCCTGTTCAGTTGATGGTGCGAATGGAGCGGTCTACTGCCTGTCGAATCTCTGGAACAGTTCTGAAGCGAATGCCACGAAGTGGTTCCTTCATCTTTGGGATCAAATCAAAGTCACAAGGACTTAAGTCCGGGGAGTATGGTGGATAGTACAGTACTTCCCAGTCCCATCGACCGAACAGAGCAGCCACAGCTTGCGCTGTATGCACCCGCGCATTGTCGTGCAAAATGATGGGTGGGTTGCCCAGAAAGTGTCTCCGCTTCTTTCGCAAAGCTGGTCGCAGGTGATGCTCCAAAAACGAACAGTAATACAGCGCATTGACGGTCTGCCCTGGAGGAACGTAATGCGTTAGGATAACACCATCACAGTCGTACACGAGAATCACCATAACTTTCACCATACTGGGGGTCTGACGCAGTTTCGACTTTCGCGGCGACCCATAATGACGCCATTCGTTGGATTGGCGTTTCAGTTTTGGCTCGTATGATTTGGCCCATGTCTCATCCAGTGTAACGATACGGCGCAAGAAAGCCTCTCCTTCACGCTCATAGTGCTCCAAGTGCACCGTTCCTCCAGGGCAGACCGTCAATGCGCTGTATTACTGTTCGTTTTTGGAGCATCACCTGCGACCAGCTTTGCGAAAGAAGCGGAGACACTTTCTGGGCAACCCACCCATCATTTTGCACGACAATGCGCGGGTGCATACAGCGCAAGCTGTGGCTGCTCTGTTCGGTCGATGGGACTGGGAAGTACTGTACTATCCACCATACTCCCCGGACTTAAGTCCTTGTGACTTTGATTTGATCCCAAAGATGAAGGAACCACTTCGTGGCATTCGCTTCAGAACTGTTCCAGAGATTCGACAGGCAGTAGACCGCTCCATTCGCACCATCAACTGAACAGGCTCTGCTAACGGTATACTACGCCTTCCACATCGCTGGCAACGGGTTCTACACAACGCTGGTGACTACTTTGAAGGACAGCAACAGGTGCAAACATGTAACTCTTTTGTATCGGTTGTGAATAAATAGTTGCCACTATTTAAGTTCCAACCCTCGTATAAAGATGTGCTGAACTGAACTGTTAAATACTCTTAAAAATTCTTTACAGCTCATCCCAAAAATTGCGTGGTGGTATTGGTAAGAACGTTCAGAAGTCTAGACCGCTTTACGATCTGCACGAGTTTCAGTAGTGCTCAAATATTATTAAATGTAGCGAAAGTTGCCCCAAAATGACTGAAGGACGTGTTCTAACCTTTTATGATGTCATATTTATGATAATGTAATTTTAAAATGATGATACTCTACTTGGCTTGCCAATACTTTTTCGATATGTTGCCTACGGTAGCGGAGAGTTTCTTTTTTCAGTGGTGCTGAAAGTTGATTGAATGAATTTCCTTAAAAATATGTAAATCTTGCCTTAAATTTGTGGTTTTTCTTTCGAGACGTTGGATGCGTTGTTAAGATGGCGCCGAGTTAACGTTATCCGTTGGTTTTATTCCTCATTTTCTGTCTCACTTCAATTTGTAAGCTCACTTTTTCTTCATTTAACTGTTCAATGGTGGGAAAATGGCTTTCACTTCCGTCGAACGACAAATTCGTTTTTTTTCTTTCCTGCCCGAGCGCCAATGACAAATTTTGGAATATAGGTTAGTTGTTACCTCTTCTTTCTAGTTCCACCTGTGCGAGGCTAGTTCCGAGTTTGAGCTTTATCTTCTCTCTCATGAGTTCACTGAAGGAGTTCACGCTTTGGGCTAAAATTGTTGTCGCAAGAGCATTATGCCGGATGTTTTTTTTTAATCTGCTCAGTCCTCCCGTGGAATAACCAGGAATGCCACAGGTTGTCGACCTCCGTAATATGGACATTTTGAGTCGCTCTGCGAAGATTCCCTCTCCTTTAGTTTCTTCAATTAAATGAAATAGTTTGATCTTAATCGCTGTTATTATTGTTTTTTATTTTTTTTGTAAGAACTTAATATTTGGTCCAACTTACGTTACGAGAGTCCTTTCAACAACCTTATCCTTTTTTCTAGTAACTACTAATTCTGGTGTAATTTTTATCCCTGGCTATACCTACTGTAGAGTAAATAATACTCTAATATGGAAAAATACAAGAGAGAATAATACTCGTAGAGAAAGAGTAATGTGTTCTTTACTTCGTGGTGGTCCTAAGTGGTTGGTGATGGATGTTCTTTTCATTTGTTTTCGAAAAACTTGTCTTCAGTACGAATGGATTACGTAAATATTGCTACTTGGGATGGTAACTCCTTAGGCAAATCTTTATTTTTGCTGCTAATGGTTTTTTGCCTCTGGAAGTAGCGGAGATATTGGAGATATGTCTCTTATTATTTGATTTTTATTTTAAATAACTGTAAACCTGTGCTGTTAACATGCTTTCTGTTGAAAGTAAAACACAATAATAAGTATCTGTGCACAAATTAATGTGGCGATATGGGCAGCAAATACAATGTTTAATTGTAATAGTGAAGTGGTTCTTGTTCCGAATATTTTTTTTATTTTTAAAATGCTTTCAGACTAACGCCAACGTTTAGTATTCACTCGGAAAAATTCACTATGCATCTGCTGACCTAGTTGTATACATGCGACGTACTTGTAGTGTCACATTCCTGATAATGTCTAGCGCCCAGTTCATGGGCTGATAAATTCTTCAGAAAGTGAGCTAAGCAGATAACTCCGTTACCTACGGTCATGTGTGTCTTTTTTATAATACAGCGAACTAATTCTATCAAAGGCACACAAAAAATTGGAGTGCTTAAGACCACACGGGAGAAGTGTAAACTTCTATGGCGATATTCTGATAAATATAATATTTGTATAAAAAATATTATGGAAAGTATTTTGGGTATAAAAGAATTACATACAGAATCAGCACTGCGCGCTCTGCTATAGCTAATACACATATGCGTGCCTACTATTACTGTATATAGCCGAGCGTGACGTGAGAAAAAGAGCGTGACGTTCAGGAGCGTGACGCCCAGAATGCGATTTACCGCCTGCAGAATTTTCTGTGCGTGGTGCGCCTATAGAAGTTTACACTTCAAAATGAAGGATTAAACTTCAAATTTTCATTTTGCGTGGTTCTACGGGTAATTCTCTCGCATCAGCGATCCATATGCAGAAATATTATTCGAGAAGCCTTCCAGAATACGTGTCGGTGGGTTTCTAAATCCTGCTGTGCATTTTTAGGGCCTTGTATGCGGATGGTCTCTCCTTACTTAAATAGCTAAAAAAGAATGTGTATTCGACGCTTAGAGGGTCACTCCCTTTTTGTCGAATCCGAACGAAATTTTCCAAAGTTTCCGATTAATTCTTCGTGATTTCGGCAATAGGTGGTTTGAATGTTTTGTGGCAACTAAAATTGCAGACTTTTTTTAAAGTTATCCGTAAAGAGTTAACCATTTGGTCTCGGTTGTCCTGTATTGAGCGAATCTTATGGGTAAAACTCAGTGGTAATATAATTACTGTTTGTGCTTTGGAACGAAATTCTCTGCAGAAAGGAGTCAAATATTTGAACGAGGCAAACATGAAAGGGATCTGAAATATATGTGATGGTAGAGGAGAAGTCGAATCCTCGCAAACGTTGTGTAGATTTTTCAATAATTTAGCTGACTACTGCATAGCTAATTCGCCTTAACTGCTGCATTTTTCCCTCGGTTGATACACGCCCAGTTGGTTGGCAATGGCCTCTGGAAGCATTAGCGTCGCCCCCCTGGTCGGGAAAACCCGTCGACGTGTGAAGACCCGGGAGTGAGAATGTCGACGGAGGGAAGCCTCCAGTGGACACCGGGTGAGACCCCTTGATAATAATAAGTCAACCGAGAATCTGCGTAACTTTTCAACATTTCCTGCTGACCAATTAGTGTTTTTCCCTGTACAAGATGTGTGAAAATCCAGTTGATCCCTCCACAGTCGAAGATAGCAGTTATTCGACCGATTAATGAATTCGATAGAGCTTTTTTCGTGGGAAAGAAGGAATCGGACATCAGTTGTATTTCAGCCTCTGAAAATGGTCTCTGACTCCCGATTCAGCGCTATCGAGAGGCATTTTAAGAACCAATTAGGGCTTGCATTCTTATGCTTGCTTTAGCGGTGCGTTAATCGTTAGACCGTCTTCGGTCGTGAACGTTGACGTCAGCTAAGTGGTATTATTAATGTACGTTATGAAACTCATGCTGTAGATAATTACTACGTTAACTTAGCTACCGTTACTATTAGTCACTAACGTTGAACGAATATTTTAAAACTAGGCCTTAGTGGGCCGGCAACCACGATTCTCAACAAAATTTGGGTAGCATACACGAGACGTTCATTGTCACAAAATTATACGCATGACCTGGGATTATTTTTAATCACTGCAAAATTATTACCCTCTTCTTTCTTGTCCTCAGCGAAAACCGATTGAATATCTTGCGTGGTTAATCCAACAGTGCTGAGTAAAATTTTGATTTTCAGAGCCTGATTGTAAAGAAATCGCGATGTAATATTACGTAAGAGAGCGCAAGGAGAAGAATATCCTCTGATACTGTTTATAGGAAGGCGAGGAATAATCTTGATTTCAATATAACCCCACGGTGTTTACCCCTTCATCCTACCTTCTTTAGGGTTCCGGCTGAAATGCAAGGTTGAGTTGAGGGGGTGACTACTGGCAAGGGGGATGGACGGATCCCACCCCAACCCAAATCTCTTCCTTCTCGAGGCGAAGCTTTAAAAGTGTTCCCTTTTTTTTATCCCCACGAATACGGCTCGGAAATCCTCGAGTCTCTCTCTCACCATCTCTTCTCTCACACAAACGCGCGGGCAAACAATCCCCTAGCCACACAGGCTTTGATTCTCCCCCCCCCCCCCCACAACCCCCCCTCTCCGCTGGGTGGACCCTCACTTTCTCCCCACCCTTATTCGTCCCGGTGTTGTTGTCGTCGCCCGCCGCCGCGCCGCCTTGCATTTTTCGGGCCGCAGTCCGCCGCCTATTCGCGAGATCCACCGTCGCGTCGGCCGGAGACAACGAGGCGGCCGCCCGCCGCCGCGTGCATTTCCGCTCCAAAAGGCGCTCCTTTTCTTCACTCGGGCGCTCCACCGCTGCAAAGATCCATCCTCCCCTCCCTCTGCCCCGCCCCTTCCGCGTTCAGATCTCATCACTTTTATGGCCGCACCGCGGTAGAACGAGTCTTGCGGATGCGGCCATCTTTCTCTCTGCCGCACACGATCGTACGTGGAATACCTTTTATTTTCTCTTTTTTTATTCATCTGGAGTCGTCGCGTCGGGAGGAGGAGGAGAAGGTGGAAATATATTTTTGCTGGGTTTCCCTCGCCAGGGAAATAGGAAGCGGCTTCGGTTTTTTCATTGAAGTCCTGGAAGAACTTTTTGCTGTTTGATGCATGCTTTGTCTGCTGGATTGATACGTTTCGAATACCAATGTTCGTTCATACTGTCTTCCACATCCATGCTCATCTTCCGTCGCTGCAATCGTTTGTCTCCTCGTTCTTGCATAATGGCTTCTGCGATAAATATGTGGATAGCGTTTAGTCTTTGAGGTGCCTCGCGTGTACCTACAGACTTATGCCATGCTTCCAGTCAAAGTGAGTCGGCCGCTGATTTTTGTCCAACTATCCAACTAAATTCCATCGATGATTTTTCATTAAATGGATTTTTGTTGCCTTCCCTTGCGTTTATTCCTGCGGAAAGAGCTTCATTTCTTCCGTTGTCTTGAAACTCTTTTCTTACGAGAGTCCAAGCTTTTCTCATCCTTCAATTTTTCTTTAATTTGTTTCTCCTTTTTTTCGATAAACAAAGTGAAACGTCATGGTGAAGATCGTCAATAAAAAAGAAGTACGAAGCGATAACACCCTTTCTAATCCCTTCTCTCATCTTTCTTTAAGCTCCAGCCATGCTTAATCTTAGAATGATGAAAATCGGTGTTAAGATAATTAACGACTCAGTGCTTGGCTTCGTATCCTGCTTTTTCCAACCGTGAGGGAACATCAGTAGGTTGAAACAGTCGTCTGATATGATCGCCTCGTTCTTATTGTGTGCGAGTGAACTTAATAGAAAAATAACCCGAGAAGCTTGTATTTCATCCCATAACATGATATTAACACAGAACATGTTTTTGTTAAAAACATTTTCACATCATTTCACCTTAGATAACTCAATACAATCGGTCAGCAGCTTACTTTTTCACTTGTTTTGCTTAACTTCGGATGACTCTTATTCTTTAACAGCCATCTGCACTAGACCTTCAACTTCCCTCTGCACTTTCTTGGCAGGTACTTGCAAGAGTTTAAGGTAGTTAGAACGAGACATCACTTCACCTAGAATTTGATGAATTTTACATCATTTTAAGAAAAAAGCTCATATTTCCAATGATATCAAAATATTAACCCCTGGCCGAACTACTTTTCGAGTAAGTTGCCTAAAAATATAAGCTGTTATGCATGGGATAGATTACGGCTTTGCACTAGAGGGAAAAGATTGAAAAATAAGGAATTTCTAACATCTAGATTCCGTCAAAAAACTAACAGTGTGTAGTTTGTATATTTTCTCAACCATTTATAAAATATAGGTAGTAAATTACTCACAGCAGTAATTTTTGACAGAATCGCAAAAAAACATCTGTTTTGAAGACGTTTTCACCGTGCGACGTATAAAATTGAGTCAAGTGAAAGACTTATTTGTTTATTTTTATTTAATTACTGAGCATTTTATATACTTTTTTTGCGCCATTAATAGGTATTAAAATATTTATTTCATACTTCTTACAGACCCTGAAAATAAAAAATAAAATTCGAACGTGGTCTCCATTATGACTAGGGAAATATCTCGCCTAAACTGCCTTAGGTGGTACATGGCGGATTCATTGTGTGGCATTGAGACCTAATTAAATGGGAAGAATTATTCTTCGAATATTCTACACTACCTCGACACATTACCCGAGTACCTCGACCGGTTTCTACGTTCTGCCTGTTTCATTATCAAGAAGTATCACGGAGAGGACAATGACGCGGGCATGGTAGTTTCCAAACCGGTCGAGGTTTGAAAATAATGTGTGGAATATACGAAGTAAAGTTCTTTTATATATTCTTGGTGCTGAGATTCCGCTGCTGAAGTTTCGAATGGAAAGATACACAACCATACCCCAGCACGTCATTCGTTACGTGGGTCACTACTTCCCTCTTGGAATATCGAATTCACACTACTATCATAACTCAAGGCTGCCCTCACCAGGAATCCCGTCGACAAGGTACAGAGCAAGCGAACAAAATAAGTATTCCATTGCCCCTGTGGCGTTTGGATGATTTCTAAATGGTTTAAAAAGCAAACGACACTCCTCTTTGCTTATTCATCAAAGTAGAATCATCTGCTTCACTATAATGATTGACTTTTTGGCTATCGTCTTTCATCATTTCCGGTTTCCGCTCGCGACACCAGCGTCTGACCACTGTTAAGTGCTACTACTCCGTCGGTAACCAACGAGCGTTCACACGGTGGTTAGCGCTAGCGCTACGTTATTAGTGTGAACGGGGCATAACCTCCGTCTGAAAGAGCGTGGTGGAAGCGGGGCATTAGCCTATGTCCCGGGCAATGTGAGTTGGCGATGCCCGTATTGGTTGGTCCTCTTTGGAGGGGGATTTTCGATTGAGGAGGGAAGGGGCGAATTTCTTATTGCAGAGGGGCGAGAGAGAGAGCAGAGGCGGATCGGAGGCGGCGGAGGCTTCACTTTGCGGACGAGTGTGTGATAATTGAAGGGGCCTCTCTTCTCTCCCTCAAATGTCAAGGGCAAGAGTTTTGGTTGACTTGGGTCGCCCTCATCCTCCCTCGGCTTCATCCTCAGCAGCTGCAATTTTGGCGGCGCTCTGACGAGAATGGCTAGCGAGAGTTTTATGTTGGAAATACGTTGTTAGAGGAAGGGTTGTCTCGAAGCATCTTGTGAAATAAGGATAGAACTGAGCGATTTATTTATTTACTTATTACGGGTCCAGCGCCCTTAACAACTAAAAGTTTGTACAAGCATGTATAACGGAAAAAATGACAGTAATTAAAATTCTCTACGCCAATTCCATTCACCATATCACAAAAGAAAGCGCATAATATGGATTAAAATCATTAATAGGACTAATTTTTATTGTGCTGTGCACAAAATTTGTATTACTCTGATTTATTTTTATTTTTGTATGAAACATGCCAATAGAGTTTTTATTTAGGAAAATGTTACACAACCTTTGAAGTTTTTTAATGCGTGTACTACAAATGTAATTTCTTCGATCTTGTATTTAACCAGGAAGTCGTATTTCTTGTTTTTCGGTAAACCTATGTATTTATTGGAGAATAGCGAAATAGTTGGATATCAATTTACCCTTGTCATTGTGGGATAACGCCTGCTCTGGCGATGTGGAGAGTAGATGTGTAGATCATAGATATTATATGAACAGACGCTGGGTAGTCCTTCACAATTACGCGTCCCATGCGGACAAATTCAAGCATAGTTAACGATCGGATGGATATATGCCCCCTCTCTACGCCAAGCATGAAACTCCGTTCGACTTAAAACTTTCCACCTAACTCGGGAATCATGGTTTTCCCCCACCGCATTGAGTTTATGAAGTACTTTCCGAATCGATTTTCTGAAATATTATTCGAGATTATATCTTCTCATTTTTCTACATACTGACCTGCGAGGCGCCTTTGGGGTGTGTAGCAGGTGGTGCTGGGACATCAGCCTTGAAAGAGTTAGGGAATGGGGCAAAATGAATAGAAAGAAGGGAAGAGCTAAAGAGAATTGCATATTAGCTGTGTGTCATTCTGTCTCGATCTGTGTTTGTTAAAGCACATAGTGAGGTGGTGTGGTAAAGTTAGCACAGTGTATGCTTACTCTATGGTTGTAGTTATTAATGTTGTGTGGGAATGGGGAATCTTTGTTCCCATCAGTTCCGCAATGTATCTCTCTTAATTTGTTGCTTCTGTCAGTTTTAGAAATATTATCCTCCCGTGTCATCCTGAAACTCGCGTGATATGCTTTCAACTAGTCTTAGCCCAGCGTGTAGTCTCCCAAGTCTCTAGCGCATCCCAACCTATCCAATGCATCAGCTGTGTTTGTCTTTCTATTCGTTTGTTGCGGTTATTTGACGAAGCGACTTTCCCTTGTGTTTGGTTACTTCGCGGATAGAACGGCTAGCAGACAGTAATAATGAGTACACGATGTGGGTGGATTAGCGGAAAATAGTAGAAATCGCGCCCTAAGATTGTTCCTACTCAATGCCGTTCGATATCTCGCTTGCTTCACGTTACCTTCGCTAGCAGACAATGCAATATCTATCGACCCTGATTCCTACTTTGCGTTACTCCGTTATTCGAAATTCCAGTGTCCGAAATGTGAAATTTCAAATCTGAAATATCTGGATATTACAGATTCGAGCTCTCTTCGATTTGAATTCGAATCTTATCGAGCATTGAAAGATTCGATTTGAACTTGCACTGCGCTAATGTCTATTTCCAGGCTCCGCACTTGGCTTTAACGTCGGTTCAGAAAAAGAAAGCTTACGTTCGAGGATTCTTAAGTTCACTTCTGTTGGCGTTAATGGAACTTCTCTCAGCATCTGTAAGGTTTCCTGAGAATTTTACGCTGTTAAGGTGGAAGTGCTCTGTTAGGGAGAGACATAACGCTGTTTTCTAGTGCATAGTCATTCGCATTAGTCCAAGATTTTGGTTAAAGTTAATTCATTTCTTCACCATGCAATATATTGCTGTCAACAAAGGTTCATAAAGGTATTATACCGCATATTACTTTTTAATACAAGGAGAAGTTTCACAAAAATCTATACATTTAAAAAATGTTCTCATTTTACAGTTTCATGTTTTCGCGTTGTAGTATTATGCTTTAACCTTTTTCACTTATTATTTTACCTTTTCGGATGATCTGATCCACGGAAATTCATAGTCTGAGAGTTTGAAAGTATTATATAATCGTAACTCCGCATTTTATCACGATTTAGTGAATCTTTGCATATTATACTTAGAAAAAGAATTCAAGTAGATACCGTAGCATTTCCATCGGCCAATCCACTAAAAATGAAACCGGAGCCACCCTTATCAAAGGTTGTTTTGACGGAGATAAAGTCCTCCTATTGACTTGCTGTGTTCACTTGCGTAGTTCACTGTCGGGGATACTTATTGATCTCGCGTTGGTGTGCTTCGGATCAATTGAGCCAATTGCCGGCTGCTTTTCTGGCTACTCTCGTTCCTAAAAAGGCCTTGAGCTACTTCATCTCGTGTAAAAGGATTCGCGCTGCGTACAGAATGCCTTTTATATTCACGTTTTCCTCCTTTTCCAGGTTCACTATTTTGTTCAGTCCAGCATTTTTATTACTCCTCCACGTATGATTATAATAGTACAACATTTATTCTATATGAAGAATAATTAGCATTGTCATTTTCGCATTAAAATAAATTTTAATTTTTTACAAATAGTCTGTTTAATTTTCCCTTGCATAAAAAAACTATCAGAATTTAATAGTAATGCAACTTTTGTGATTTATTTCTTTAAAAGTCGTTTGCTAGGCTATAATTTTCTGGTAAAAAAAATTGGCCATTCCTACTTATGAGAAATTTTAAGCAGTTTTTTACGTAAAAAGTTAGTAAAAAATGTGTATTGTTGAATTTGAGATGGAGACTACAAATGGTTATAAATTGCCGGAAAGAGCATGGTAATAAATACTTACTCTCTTATATTTTAGGTCGATTGTTTTTCTAATCTTTTAATGTTGTATTTATCCTAATGTAATAATAATTCTAATTGTCTTGTAATAAAACGCAATGCTGAGTCGATATATCATTTTTTGCCAAATTAAACTAAATCCGAGTCCTAATCTAACCTACTTATCAACTGAAATATATTCTAAGTGGCCTCTGTTTCTACCTTTCAGAATGCTATCTGTTGCCCCTTCACATGGGCATAAAATACCTTAGTAACTCTCATTGTCAGATAAATTAAGAAACCATTGATGCGTATATAATTAGGGAAAAGAGCACACATTTATTTATCCCTTTAATGAACTGTTTCATTTATTTTTATTTCGGCGGTGTCTTTTTCCAGTGATACGCCCGAGTCATGCTGCATTAAGTTTATTGTTTTAAAGGTAAGGGATATAACGTTTACTTAAAAGAAATTATAATGGGTGGATCTATCTTGTCAGCCTCCCTTTTCGAATTTATGTATCTTTTTTCAAAGCTATCTTCTCACTACATTCCAGACATTATCCGAAATCGCTGCACACATTAAGGTGGCTGGTCTAAAAAACCAAAGTGAACAGATTTTCTTAAAAATTTCCAAATATGTTCCTTTTTGGATATTCTATGGAATACCGAAGAAAAAACGGGGGATCATCGACATACTTTTTGCGATATTTTAGATTCTTTTAACAAGGAGCCTTATGGCGCTCTCCACTCCAATAGGATAAATTACGTACTTTCTTCATTCCTACTGAACAGATTTCAACCAAAAACTGATATAATGTAGCTCTAATAAATTAAAATCTATTCTGAAAAAATCATTTAATACTATCGACTGAAATTTTTCGTAAATACGATTTAAAAATATGTATGCGAGAATTTCAAAAGTCGCGCGCGGCTATGTGGTGTAAAGTTGGCAACGTGGCACACTAAAGTACGGGACATGCTAAGCAGAGACACGTGTTGTAGCGTGTTACAAAATGGACGCTGTTGCCGGATTAAAAACGAAAGATAAAATAATGTATGGAAACATATTTTAATACTAGTTCGCATTCGAGTGACAATATATCTTCATTAAAATACTTATTTTGAATTTATGGCCACGGGTGTAACTGTTTTCGGAAAATTAATTTCGCCAAAATGACTTAAGAAATGAATCAAGTCTGCATCTAAGCAAATTTTTATGGCAATGTGTAAATTTAAAGGACAATATTTCAGAATGTACCCAAGACATAAGTCATTCCTACTGAATATAGTACAAATACGACCTATTATTTAAATTTTAAACCAGCATTAAAATTTAAGTAACTAAATTTCTCAATGACTAACGATTACCCGACCAGCCACCTTAAGGAAGATATAATTTTCGAATCTTCGCTGAGGATATCTCTTTCCTCTCCACCGATGTGACAGGGCTCCCGCGCCAATTTACTCGAAGACGGTAACTCTCTTACTCCCTTTGGTCTTCATCTTACCCTTTCCTCTCTTTTTTTTATTTATCGCCAAGTTTCCGTCCTCGTACATAAATCTTCTCTGCCCGCCGACTTTTCCCGTCACTTTTTTTAGTTTTTGCTTTTTTTTCATCCACCTCATGCCCCACTCGTCGTTCTCGTCGTCGGCGCGTGATTTACGGATTTTCGCGTCCCGCTGCCGAACAAAGCCCTCGCCACCGCCTTTCCCCTTTGCCGTGATCCGAAACGGACGAAGTCTATCCCTCTATTGTATGTACCCACCTCTCGCGAGATACACACTAATATTCACACGCGCAAACACACCTCCTCTCCTGATTCCTCGCAATTCATATTGTGTTAGAAAATTGTGTAGTGATGCATTACTGTGGTGCCTCTTTTGTTGTTGTTGTTACGGTTGATGGCCTTCATTGATTTAATTTCCTGTTGGAGATTTAGATCAAGCGAATTTTTCCTTCATGCCCTGCCTATCAACGTCCACATTAGAATATACTTAAGCGGTCGTACACCTTAAGCAGTTGTACACTTGTAATTGCCGTTTCAAAATTTGAACCTCAATTTAATAATTTTTTAAGAGCACAAGCCTAGTTATATCATTAACATTGAAGGTTTTAAATCAAGGTAGATGAGCTCTACGGCCTCTATAGATTAAACAGATAAAATTGCTCGTTCGCTCGTTCAGATCGTTCCCTGTTTGTTGTTTTTCTATTTGACAACGCTCTTTTTGAGCTGTTCTCCCAGAAATCTTAGGCCCTGCTGTGTGTGAGTGAGTGTTTTGTGTGATTGCGTGTGTGGTTGTGTTAATAACTTGGCAGCCTTAGTAGAGTCACTACAGCTCTCCGAAGGATCCCAGGTTATAACCCAGGAATCCTTAGCTAGGTCTCATTAGCCTACAAAGGATTCCAATTGGGTTGTGTGTGTGTCTGTGGTAGTCCCTGGCGAGGAAATTATTTTCCCGTAAACTACCACAGGAGGGTATTCTGGCGGAGAGGCTGTGGTTGGTCCCTGTTGTGGAACCTCATTCCCGCAAACCAACACAGTAAGTATTTAATTTTTTTTTTTACGAGTGGTGCATATATTTTACGGCCATTGGAGAAATATTTTATCTGTTTAATTGAAGGTTTTATGAATTTTTTGTTGAAAATGCCAGAATTTGCTGGTAGAGTTCGTCATAATTAATATACAACAATGAAATTTCACATGCTCAGTAATTAGTCTATTATATTTTCTGATTTAGATTAAACTCATATCAAGAGTATCACATTTATATTTTTTTATTTCCACGGCACACTGGAAAGTGTTGTATTATCCAACTGTTTAGAGGGGCACAAGGAAAATTATAGATCTGTGTAAGATTGAAAAGGGAGATGCATAACATTGTACGGTTCCGTGGTTTAGCCGTTTAGGAAACGGGTCAGCATGGACTGAAATACTATAACGAATTAAGTCTTCGAGAGCAAATGAAGAAATACGCTGAGTTGAGACGAAGGCAATCAAATGCGTGTTAAATATAGAAGGGAAAAAAATCGGTCTGGAATTCGAAGAAGCGATGAAAAAAGATGAAGGGTGTATTGAGGCGTAACTTGATTCTGACAGCGGTGATGGGAAGGAGAGACTTCTGCGGGAAACAGGAAGGAAAAGAATTTGGGAATTTAGATGAGATGAAGGTAGAGATAATGAAGGGCATAAGTAAAAAATAATTTCAAATAAACTGGGGTGGCATGAGTGAAATCAAAAGGGATGACTTGTCGAAGGGGGCTGGGGATTCCACATACACCTACTTAAGAGGGTAGAATATTTATGTTGTGGCACGAAAACCCTTGACATCGAAGTGCTTCGGTACATACCAATTGTACTGCTACCACTTGTATGCAAACCAAGCTTGTCGCGGTACTTAGCGGTTTTGCAATACCGTAATAGAGATTTTTAACAAATGAATTGGACTGGGTCCATTAATTCTCGAAAATTAGCGCTGCGAGTAGAAAAATTTCATTTCTTAAGTTTTTCTCATTTTCGACCACAATATTAGCGATGAATTCATCACGTGTGGAGGAAGCTAAGCGAAACTATTTTTCTTTACTTGTCATGATATACCCAGTAAGTAAGTACCTACTTCCAAGTTTGGAAGTGGAAAATAAGATTTCCGTAGAGAAACCAATATTTTTTACCAAAAACTCAAAAATTTCGTTCCCCTACGAGAAGAAGTATTTTTTCATGACTACTACATACTAGTAGTGGTAGTTTTTTCACTGACACCTCTATTTTTTTCGGCGACAAACTCTGCGACCAGCCGGCACAGCATGGCCGTCTTCATGTTTTTAATGCCTCCTCTTTATGTCTTCCTTGCCGTGGTGCGGCGCGTTTTCATAGCTTTTTCTTATCCAATCTGCGCCCATCGCCGACTCCCCCCAACAATACTCCGGATGCCGCACCCGCTCCTCCGCATCCCCCCCGACGTTGGTACCGCTCACCCGCACCGCGCACCCCCCCACCCGGCATCTCAACCAGCCCCACCATCCGTACACGCCCCCGTCTTCGCCAAATCGAAAAAAAACAGGGCGGGGAGCCAAGCGGGCCGATATGCGGCAGGCGACATCCTCATATTCCTCCTCCTCATCGCGGAAAATTTCCGCCATCCTCATTGCAGCCTCTCTCTCTATCTCTCTCTCGGGAGAGAGCGCGCCTGAAATTGGGTTCTGGCCTTCGTCTCTCATCCCGCTCTTCCTCCTCCCCCCACTCCACTCCTTCAAAACCACCCCTCCTCCCCCTCCGCTGCCCTCTTCCTCTTTATATTGTCCTCGTTCGGTCTTCTTCCCCGCCGTCCGTCTTCACGTCTTCGTTCTCCTTCCTCCTTCCTCTTCTTCAATTATTGAATTCTCCGCCCACCAGTGGGAAACGTCCACAAAATTTATTCCTCACATTTTAAGCAGTCGATAGAATAAAGCAAATTCAAGTCAAATTTGTTTATTGCTATGTTGTAGCATGCAAAGAGAAAAAATTGTAGCACAAATGCCACAATGTAACATACTTAACAGCATGTTGGCTATGTTGGTTGATTGCCGTTTCAGGGTTTGGGGAAGTTCTCTGGGTAGAGGCGTGATCGTTGCCAACCACGCGGTGGGGATGGCAGTGGCCCGGCATTACCCCTAAAATGGAGGAAAACCTCCAAAAACTCCGCCTGGCTGCTACAGCAAATTTTCAAAAATACGTATGATCCATACGTACATCCGCCAACCGTTAGCCTTTTTAAATTCCTTTTAAGAAGTGCGTAATATTTTAAGTCACGTGATGTTAAACGACATGTTGATCATTTTGCGTCACCACACGGTATCGCTTATCTTCTGCGCATGTATTTTAACAAAAAAAGATTAGGGTATAATATTTCATTGCCTTCCTTAAAGGTAGTAAAAACAATTATTTTCTTCAAACCAGGATGGACCAGCACTTCTTCCTGTGGATACGCGTCGTACGTTCCTCTAGTTGGTCCTCGTATAAGTAAAGTTTGGTTTGAAGAGACTCTTGAGGTTATTTCTCACCGTCTAACCTTAATCCTAAGACATACACAACGTACCTCTGCACATTCCCAATTTGAGATTAGAACCCGCCATCTTTGAGTACCGTACCGATGCATTATCGACAAAATTTTCTTATTCAGGAAGGCCTCGAAATTTAATAGCCTCAACGATGACGAAATCTTGACCTCACAGCCTCGAATAAATTCAAATGATGCCACTTAAAAGTTGAGATTTGTCGAGGCTGACGTGAGACGTCACGTTTGCGACATTGTTGACGTCGAGTCGTCCTTGAAAAGGAGCCGCAAAAGACTAATTCAGGAAGGACTATAAATCGGCTAGCCTCCTCGAGAGTGTGATTTCGACGCCGCAGTCTCGAAAAATCTCATCGTCAAAAACATTTGAAGGTTTTGTATGAGTTGATGTTGCTAGAACAGATTATCCGATCGTTCTATTTTTAAGTGTGTCTCTTTATGAACTCTATAGACCTAGTGATTATAAGAAGAATCAGGCTATATATGGTGGAAGGAATCCATATTGAATCCTTCACACACAATCACACATTTCCTCGGGATATGTTAACACTACAACGCGTTTCAGTTCCCAGTCTTGTACCTGAAGATGAAACTGTGAGTTGAAATATGTTGTAATCCCATGAAAAAGTGAAATTGTGTTTGATTTAACAATTGATTATGTCTTACTCTTTCCCTCCAATGTCAATGCCTTTTCGTTCTTGGACGTCTAGTTGTAAAATTGTAATATGTTGTTTAAGATGTAATATGCGATTTACCATATTTTAGCTGCTATAGTTTGTGATGTGTTCATTCTCCAACTGCTTTTGGGAGCTCATACTTTTGGTTGTTTAATTTTGGTATTGAAATTTTGAGACAAAATTATCACATAACTCTAATCGCATGAATTCTTCTCGAGCGATTGATTTTATAATCTCAAAATGGGTTTCAATTATCATTATCGAGTCATCTGCTGCGTGACTTTCATAGAACTTCGAATGATTTTTAATTTTCAGTTAGAAAATTTGTTGTTAAATTTACTTAAACCTCTGATGTGTTTTTAACCTTCGTATACATTTTCTCCCGGTAAAATTGAAAATATGTCCTCTCCAAAGTCGTGGAAGTTCGTGAAATTCCAGAGCCCAGTGCGGTTTTAGCTCTGCGAACTCTCTTATCGCTGTTAAAACTTCAGCCTTCCTTCGGGCACGTTCTTGCTTTTTCTCATTCTCTTTGTCCGTGCCTTCTCTTTCAATTTCCTTCTCTCCGTCTCGCTCCGCGCGCGGTGAATCGCCCGCCCCGCTTCATTTTAACCTCACCGGCGCGTGCCTCATGTGACCGAGTGTAGCTTTACGAAAACGCCCGTCGAACGTCGATTGTTTTCTCCCACTCCCACCCAAATCCTCTACCTCCCTTCCTCAACAATATTGGTGACTTTCATTTGTTTTCGAGTCGCCAATCCCTCCGCTTCATTTCCTTATTGCGATCGTGTCGGGACGAAAATCGATGGAAGGCCATTTCATTCTGAACCACTCCCCCTCTCCCTCCCCCCTCCTCCCCCCCGACACAGTCTCAATGCTTGTGTGCCATGCATGGCGGGGAGGTAGTGCTGGCTGGCTGGCTATGCCGGCACTCCTTCGTGCGTCGGCGTTCCCCTGTGCCTATCATGTGGATGAGAGAGGTTTTTTTCTGTGCTTTTGGATTTATGCACGAATCTCGCCTCCTTGAGGAGATTTCTTGACTTTGGTTGAGGAAATACCGCGGTTGATGTCACAAATATTTGCTTTAGTCTTTGAAAACTTTTGCATCATTGAAGATACGACGAATCAATTTCATTTGCAACTTATTTCAAAAATTTCAAATCGGTATTCAGTAAAGTTTCTAAATTTACCGATGGATTTCCTCGTATCTCCGCTATGCAATAAAATCATGACTGGAGTTAGTCGAACCTCAAAAAATTGGGATGGTAATCTCCCTATGTTTTGTCTTTTTCTTTTGGTCTTCCTGTTTAAGTTTTCTTGTTTTTTTGCTCCTACTATTTGTCTATGACATTATGTTGTGTGATACTTACTAAATGCGCCGTTTCATTTCGGGGAGGCATGTTCAAAAGAGCTTAGTTCTCGGCGTTCGGTCGGGAAAACTTAGACTATTAGTGTGATGAAATACCCAATCCTTGCCATAAGAGCATTTCACCTTAATCAATTGGTTAAATTCTTTCCCTTGTCCGGCTTGCGAGGAGTGATTTTATGGGCGTATTTGCTAAAACCTTGGTATCCTTTTCCTTGGTAGAAAACCTTCTCCTTGTTAGAATCTTGGAATATATGGTTAATATTGTAGGAAACACAGAAAATGGTTTATAAGATGTTTATGTGATTGGATGCCTGTCGTACCAAGTCGTTTCTTTCGCCTTCGTATTTCGTCAGACTTTCATAGTTTTATGGTCTATCGAATACCTAGTTAGTAGCAGATCTTTACACCGCATTGTGTAACGTATTCCAAGTATTTATTATCTCCCGAATTCAGATATTAATAATTATACCTGAATACATTTTTATTGATGACTAAGACACATTAATCAAATGCACATTATGTTCTTTGAGGGAACACATAGACGTTTGCAATAATAAGATTCCCGGTAAATGCTTCCTTAACGTTTACGTTCTAACGTTAAGAAATGGTCGTCTCATTTCCTATTTTTCACTTGCGTTCTGGTACATATTCATAAACAAAGGATCCTCGATACATCAAATGTTTAATATATGGAGAGAATGTAAAGACAAATAACTGAGGTCATCGAGGTGTAAGTTATTCGGTGTGCTTGCGTCGCGACGACTCATAAGGTGAATGCTATATATCTTAAAAGAGCCGTGCTTAAGTTTCCATTCTCATATGTTTGTCTCTGGGTATACTTATTAGAAAAATACGTAATTTGATGATTCTTACGAAATGTGACTTTTCTGTTCAGACCAATCGGTTTGATTTGAGTATAAAATTATGTGCGACGAATAACAGCTTCACCCTGTTACTCGATCATTTAATTTCTAATAAGCTCACTTATTCGCCGCTACATGGAGTTCAGTCGTAGTATAATTAGTATCTCTTTGCTTCCCATAAAATTTTTTAATGATCTCCGTCTTGCGTTCCGATTCAGCGGAGAGATGTTTGTGAGGGCTGTGAGCATTTTCTGCTACTCTAAAAGGTCGGAGGGCAACGGTCTCTTTGTCATTTAGTATATTACTATTTCTGTAAGGTGATCAGATTTCTAAACGGTTAAACCGGGACAAACTGCCCTCCTCCAGCACAGAGGGCCATTTTTCCACTCATGTTTCCCTTTTCCAGTGAAGCGTCTTAAACCATGACTATCCGAGTCCTACACTATCTATAATTTCTTTACCTAAGTTATTGAAACTTCCTAAAGAGCTGGCTTAAGATATTGATAAGGGAGGTAATATAGACTATTAATAACTAGCTAAATAGAAGGGAAAATATTTTTATTCTACTTCAATTCCAATAATTAAATTTTAATTCCAATTTGAAAATGGAATTTATGAAATGAAAATGAAAAAAAAAACTTCCTACAGTTAAAATTTAAAATCGCTATGTATCATCATTTTATTCCGTTCGCCTTTGGTAAACCCCTGTGATAAATCACATTTGTTCACGAGTAACTATTGATGGTACCTATTATAAAAAAATCGGAAGCAGAAATTCGAAGAGCGATATGAAGTGCTATTTTTATTTAATCATTCTGGATACTGAGTTAAGCGCTCCAAGGCCGGTACTCTCCCGGCCTTACCGGTACATATGGTCAACTTATATATCTGTGATTATTTTACTTTTCAGATTCTCCCACGAACTCCAGATGAATATTTCTTGACCTTTCATGAGTTGGAAATTTTTCCATCTATTTTATGTAGTCGTTATATCCTGTTCCATGTACTGATTCTCAATTATGAAGGGCTGGGCGAGACCTGCCGGATGTTTACATTTTTTTAAAGCCACCCGCGTTGAATACGTTTTAGAATCTTTCGAAAACCAAGCACGGCATGCGAAGCTATTGTCATGCTCGGTGATGAATGGCCAAAATAAATTTGAGAGATATTTTTGACGCCGTGATGGATTGTTGTGCGAAGTGTCACGGAATGTGTGGTTCCACAGCACAGAGCTAACTCTTGTCTCTTATAGTTCTCCCATACTTGTACTAAATGTCATGTTTTCTTGACTACCTGGAATTTATTTGGCCCTACTAAACTTATTAATATTCCTTGAATTGGAATTATTTCATTTCAATTTAATCGTAAACTGAACCATCCAACGCGTAACAGCGATTTCACACGTTCATCCGAATTGCTAATTATCTTAAATTTAGCCTTTCTTAGTGTACGTTAACTTTTCAGGACTCATTGGGGTGGTATTTTTCTTTGATTTTTTGGAAGGTGTAACTATAGAATTTTCATGCATGCATTTTACTTAAGTTTATTTTTATATCTAAATGGAGGTTGCCTCTTCTTAAGTCAATGGTGTGATTGAAATTCGAACGTTGAACGCAAGTGGCGTAGTTCCTTTTCTCTTGAGTCCCCTTCATTTTTTTTTACGATTTTATAATATTCCCATTGATTTCAGCCGTATATATCCGTAGGCATTTCCCAGACCTTAATCCTGGGTCGTTTAACCCATTTTCATTCGCTTTACTTTCTGAGTTAACCTGCCATCTTCCGGTAGAAGCAAAGATTAAGGAAGAAATCGTGTAGTAGTGCAAGAAATTCACAATGATAGCATCATTCTTCTGGCCAGGTGTTATAACCCACATCTCCCGAATTTGCCCCGAGTGGTTTTACCTATGTACCTTCTCCGACTTTTTCGCCTCTTCCGTTTTCTCGTACACGATCCTTTCCAATTTTATTGATTTTTTAAAGCATGGTTGTCTTAATTCCGGTAACACGGGCCAATTTGGAAAATCTATGATTCGTCCGGTCCGCAGACCAATTGATTTCATATTTCATTACTTTATGCCTCCCGGAACTTTTTCTTTTCGCCAATATTTAAGCACGTGTTAAAACCTATATTTGCTAAGTAACTTTTAAGTAATTTTTGTAAAAGCAATGCTACAAATCAACTGAAGGAGGAAATTTTGAGATGAATTTTACAATTAGCTACGTCTTCCACTGTCCCCAATGTATACAAATTGATTGAGGAAAGTGGTAAATGAGGGAAAACTATTTCAACCATCCCATTCTTGCGGAATTTCGGAATCAAATATTGAACATTGATGTCAATTTATTTTTTCGTGAAATGTAGACTTAAAGAATGCGTCAGAGTAGTTAAATGGGACATGTTTTTTGTGAATTCATTTTATCAACGCTTGTCATTCATATTTGGTCGTAGAAAAAGTAATGTTGTTATCATGGTATTTTAAGTAATGGTGCCTGAAATATGGCCCGCAAACCTAAATGTTTATGTTTCCGTGCTCACAGTGCTTAGTAGTACACTGGAATACTTCCGAAGTCCGTGCTCTCCTCAGCAGGTGATGCGGATCAAATTGTTGTCGCCCGTCCTAGTCCCGCTGTACTTTGAATAAGTACGTTACATTAAGAATGTGCTTTCAGTGATAGGCGTGGGGATGGGATTGGTGTGGCTTACATAATAACGGTTTCCGATACCGCCGATTCCAATTTTTTATGAGACTACCTAATAGGTAGCTCGGTGGTCTAAGCATTCGGCGCGACATCGAAAGGTCCGTGCTTCGATTCCCGGCCTAGTCGATTTTTTTTCACTTGGAATCGGCCATCATTCCATCTTCACATCACCATTGTTTTGTCTAATTTTATATGTTTCCTATCCTCTTTCTTTCACCATCTGTTTGAACAAAATATTTATTATTTACCCCTGTGAGCGGTTTGATTGAATGAATGAATGAATGGTTGTATGGCTGGAATGGCACATTTCTACTTCTAGGGCTCTGCGTGCCCCGAAACGCCTGTTATGCATCTTTACCATTGTCTGTGTGCGTGATTCAAACTTTGCTTTCCTCTTCGGTGTACGTAGCTACTTCTCTGCCGGTGAGTGAAATTGCCCTGCGCCATCTCTGGTCGACATTTACGGGCTACTCTTGGGGGTGTTTGGCTTATATAAACCCCCTCTCTTGGGTGGTAAACGATGGTACAAAATCTTCATTGAACCACGATATAAATACATCAAGAGTCATCCGCATTCTTACTGCTTTTACAAATGACAGGTAGTGATGTCATATTAACGTGCTTGAAACACGGAGGACTTCGGTTTTTACTGATACTGAAAGGTTTTACTTCGTGACTTCCAGATTTAGACAGGATCAAAACAAACTTTGTAAATTTTACAATAGATTTCATTCAATACTTAAAAAAAAAGTAAAATTTTAAAGTCGCCCAAGATAAACCGCTTGAGATAACAAATTGAAAAAAAAAATAGTTTTAATGTCTAAAGACATGAGAGTAACAACTAGGAAAGTTTAATTTTTTTAAATTGGTCAAGCAACCAAATTATATTTTTTTGACCAGTTCAAATGGATTGACCCTCGGCTGATAATCTACCTTATGGATTGAAAAGTAAAAGACAGATATTAAAATAGCAAATCGGTGGACGAATGCATTTCTTAATTGGTAGTTTTTCCAGTATGAGGATACGACTGCAGCGCCATTGCTTTTGAACTAACACATTTTGATATCCGTCACTGCAGTTATTTGCTAGAAACTCTGAAAGGAAGATGGATTGATGGCTTTATGTATTTACCATTCAATTTCCTGAAAATATCCGCTGTTGCAACAGTTATTCATCAAAATTTCATTTGATTATGGTTGGGGAAATATTCTTTTTTCCTCCACCTCGCCTATTTTTGTCTTTCAGGCCAAGTAGCTTCAGGTTCAATTTACGAGAGAAGTAATGCACTATGGTAGGGTTTTTTATAAGTCTCAGATTGAGGGCGATTTTTCTGTAGATGGCCCTAATATGAGGAAAATTAAATTTTCCTTATTTCACGGTGAAACGCCCCTGAATGCAAGCTGTTGACGACGACGGGTTATTGTCCACTCTTCCACCAATTCCCGAATGGTCATACGCCTTAAAAACTTTGGTACCCAACTGTCCTCAGTAGCGCGAATTACTTCAGTTGTCGGTCGCCTCCACAAATAACCAACCAATTCATAGACGTCTAGCGGCTTTGAGAAGATTAAGAAATTGCGGATTACGAGTTGAAGGTCATCCATTGAAATTTCTATGAAAATCAATGGAAAAAAAAATTAATGCCTTGTTTAAGTTGCGTGATTCCCAGTTTTATGCTTGATCTGTTTTTTTTCCCTCAATCTATTTCACTCGGAATAGGAATCACCCTATTGATCATTAAAGCTTCCTCCTCTTCCTCGACGCGACTTTTTTGTCTTCTGCAGGAAGAGCACACGATGTCGGTATCGACAGCTTCCTCCCTGGTTATTGAAGAAAAAATAAAAAAAGAAGAATTGAACGCGGGCGATATCGAACGGAAAGTATGCGCGTTTGGATTTTCACAAAGGGGCGAATACCGCTCATCCATTCATATCCCGACTGCATTTTTATTTTTTTCGCGATAACGGTGAAAATAAAAACACCGGGGCGATCTTCCTCTCTCTCCCTTTGGTTTCAAAAAATATGGACACATTACGAGGCGCATCGGTGCGCAATCAATCCGAATGTGTTCGAGGAGGTGGCTTCCCTTCCTCTCCGATCCCATCCACCCACCCCTCTCCCAAACCACTCCCATCCCTCCCGTTTCCTGCCTTCACCGTCTTTGAGCTGTCGCCACTCGCCGTTTCATGCATGCGTGTGAAAATATTTTATAAACATGCTAAGTATATAAACTTTGTATTTTTATAAAATGTGTTAATTTAGCTGGAGAGCGTTTTCTCTCTAACACGCTGATTGTCGCTGATATTTCTCAACGCATCCTTTTTATTGTTCAAAAGTGTTTCCCATTTAAGGTTGTATAACCCCAGGGTTTAGTGTCACCAGACTCATTGTCGTAGTTTGGAGAGCTTCTTCTTCAACTGCAAATACTGCCTAGCAACGACCAGAGGCCATACAGGCCCGGCTTTCTTATCCGTGGTTAAATATTTTCTAGGTGTAAAATCCGGTGTTATTACGTTCTCCCAGGGGTAACACTTACGTGGACTAATTCATAATGTGATTTATTATACAAAAACAAAACTGTCAGTCAACATTAAGTAAACGTAAAGGCTGCGTCATCTCGCGGATGACGTTAACCAGACCTACAAAGCTGGGCCATGTAATATAAATCAATTAGGTGAATACATTGTCTCTAATCGGATCCAAGTGCCAACGATTAAGTTGCAGTAAAAGTACGAGGTAAATAGAATCATGGAACAATACAGGAATGATGATTCCTACACTTCTTGAGTTTACCTTGAGATAAGCATCGCATTTTCTGTCGTTTTATTTCTTTAACTTGTCGTTAGTATTTGAAATAGGTTCTATAATATCTCCCTTATCCTTTGTCGTTACATAAATCGATCGGCGTAAGAGTCATTGGTACTCCGTGGGTGTCAACGCCCTGAAGACAATGGTGGAGCCTAAACGTCAGAAACGGAAGCACTCACCGTGCTGGAAACCGGAGAAGACTTCACCCGACTCATTTTCCGGGAAAACTCAAAATCCTAATTGCTTATGTTATTTATTTACGTAGCAGGTAAATGTATTTGATATATCAAGTCTTCCCTCGCAGGTGATGCGTAAACGAAGTAAAATCATACGAGGTAATATTTTTGGTCGCTTCAACTTATGAATGTCTTTACAGAGTCTCATTCAGAAAGACCAAAATCCAAGGACGTGATGATCATTCAACAGTCCAAGATTGTTATTCAGAAATTAGGATTTTTTCGAGGGAACCGGTTGGAATTTAACGATGAAAGCTATGATATAGGACTGGCTGAGGATCGCAGCATACACGTCGTGCGACAGTTGAGTCTACCTCGGAGTTAAATGTACGGCTTTGACCCCTGTAACTCTTGGGGTCATGCACACGCGGGTGATTGACCTCAAGGGGCGCGGCATGGTGTACCTTGACATTTCGCACTCTTCTGGATTCAGGTTTCGACCACAGGTGCTCTCGGACCTCCCGGTTAGAGTTATGCATGTTCATGGGGATTTTTACGACTGGAACACTTGGCCGACGAGTTATTGCCTTAGACAATCAAATTTTGTCTTTGCCGCTGCGGCTACTGTTTGGGAGATGTTTGATGGTCGTCTAATACCTATCGTGATCCTTGACTGGTCTCGAAGATAGGATTTGATGTCTTCAGGTAATTTATTACTGTACCAGGGTCTTCACTTTCACTACCGGTTAACTTACGATGCAGCCACACTCCGGTCGTCATTAATTAACAGCTGTTTTATGCGAGTTGCTTACTCAAAAGCTATCGATTGTAGGTGAAATCATACCTACTCTTTGACATTGTAAACTATCACTTAAAGTGTTCTTGAGACAATTTGTTTCCTATGGAATGGTTTTTTCCTTAAGGAGAAATTAATTGTATTGTCATCGTTTAGTTCGTGATCTTCGATCCCATTTTTTATAATAATAACTGTAGACAGAGGGTTAATAACTTCCGATTATTCAATTTCATATGGGCAAATCACGGGTGAAGAATTCAATTTCGGAAAATATTGTTTCCCGTTTGAACATAGCCGTTGTTATGACATGTTATGTTTTTGCCCAGAAACAGGAAAACATTTTAATGTAGGTGAGTTACGAATGTACGTATAGTAATGAACGTTAATTGAGACGATAGAAGTGCGAAGTCAAGAAGTACACGAAGATGGATTTTTTAGGAAGGGGTTGCATTTCAATTTAATTATTTCGTGTATACAATGACAAATTTGACTGAGGAAACAATTCGCCAAAAGGCCTAAGCCTTGGCAATCTAAAATTGCTGGTGGCTATTCAAAAGTTATAAAAATATGACCTGTCTTAAGGAGAGCTGTCAAGGATTTCCCTCCGTTAATTTAAAGGATGTTTCGTTTCGGGGATAGCATGGGTATGCTCTTGTTCGGTTAATAGGATAGTAAAAATTTGAATTAAGGTTTAACTACTTTTTATTCTTAGGTTTATCGGATGTTTATTGATAGATAGATAGATAGACAATTCATGTGACATTCAATAGGGTGCCTCGATGAAATCTCGACCCAGCTTTCCCATTGACGTTTGTGTATTAAGTTCTTTTCTTTGGAATGTAAATGCGGTGGTGGTTTCTGACAAATAGTTTTGAAAGCGGTCTCCTTTGCTTTGATGCTTCGTCATTGTAAGTATTAATTTCGTTGTTCTTTTTTACGGTTTCCATACTCTATAGACGAATCCGGTCTTGCGATTGAGTTTTATGATAAAATATTATCCGAAGGATCATACTGAAAAGGAAATGCTCCAGCGGGGTGCAGTACGTCGAAGAGGAAAGCGGTGCATCGGACGTATCATAAGAAATGACGGATTTATTAGGACTCGGAAGCCTAAAGAAGGAAAGATTACACGAGGAAGACCATAGGTTACGGTAATACCGAGCCAGTAGAGAGGAATTTAGGGAGAATTAGATTTAAAAGAAAATTGGAACCGATATGCATCGTTTAGAGATGAGGCTACAAATGAACCGAGGAATAGACATGGAGCAGAAGCTGATGGAAACCACTTTTTGAACGAAATCGGTGACATAGTTCTCTCCCCTCAAAAAGTTTTGTCCGATATCAACGCATGATCATTCATCACCAATCGAAACATCTGGACGCTTTCTCTCTTTCTATCTTTATCGGTGTGATAAGGCCTTCATTCCCCGCGATCATCCAAATGGCCCCAACTCCATTAGTCCGAACATCCTAAAATTATGTGAATCGAAAAAACAAGTTAACGCGTTAGTCGTTGATTTCTAGTGAGCGTTCGATAAGGATCCTCACAAAAACCTATATTTATATTCCAATCATGCTCTCTTTCCGTTTGATGATTGGTTCTTCTTGTCCTATTTTCAAAGCTCAGGTGCAGAAAAACTATCGCACACTTGCAAGAATTTATTAGGAAAATTCGTATAGCATACTCTCACGCTCTGTCCCTTGGTATATTTTTTATTGTTAGATGAGGCTAGGTGATATTTGATGGGGCGACGTCAGGTAATTCTGACTTGTGGAGGAGAGGGCAATGTGTTGGAGGTGCTGAATCACGAGGAATCTAGACTGCTCGATGTGGGAATCCAGATTGTTCTGGAAGGGTTTTTATTTTGTATAAATAGGTGAGTCGGGCGATGAGATTGGCAGTCGTGGGCGAAGCAGCTGCTGTGAACTCTGCCGTGGAAGTAAAGTATAGGCATAGCGAAACGTGTTGGCTCGCGCCAACGGAGAGTTTGAGGTCACTGAGGGTAAATTAAGCGTCGATAAGTGTGTAGGGGTAGCGGAAGGATAAGGTTGGGAACCCTCAAGCGAACCTAAGCATCTTTATCCTCTCCTTTGTGCTCCCGTCTCCCTGGTATCAATCTCTGAATAAGCGAGTGCCATCAAGTTGAGCTACACCTATGAATGCGAAGACCTGTGGTGGAGGTGGAAGGAAAAGCAGAGACCTGCCGTGGGGGGTGTCCATTGAGAGGGAGCTGAGAAGCATGCAGCTACCGTGGAGAGCAGTGAAAGGGCGTTAAATTGGGAGTTTTATGTAGATTACGTAAATAAATACGTGAAATTGGAAGATTTTTAGGAAACCGTTGTATCATTCCCTTTGCTGGGACCCGGAAACGCAAAATTGTTACTTTATTCCAGCATTTTCGGGTTTCCGTCAGCATATATTGTTTCAAATTGACGACATACGCGGACGGAAAACTAAAAAAATGCTGAAATCATAGTCTTGTCTCGGAAACCTACGAACTAACTCCTGTGAAATCAAACAGAATCGCACCTATCCACAAAATTTAATACATACTGCACAACGCGTTTCAACTCACTGAGTCATCATCAGGTACAAGATCTTGTCCACTAGGTCTTGTACATGACGATTACGCAGTGAGTTGACACGCGTTGTGCAGTATGTATTAAATTTTGTGGAGAGGTGCGATTCTGTTTGATTTCATAATGACTAACTTCCTATACATCAAGCCTGAATCTGTTGAATTAACGCTTACTTGTACTTTTTTTTAACACGTTGCATGTGGAAGATGGAATGATCGTGTTTTTGGAGGGGGAGATGTTTTCTTTCGGCGAGGGAGGAGTGACGTTGGTCCGACGGGGACATGCTTCATTCTTTCCCCTTTATCCGTCGGCGCCATCTCATTGCCAGTGATCTCCTCCCTTGCCACCCCTCCCCAACACTTATCCTCCCGTTCCCCTCCGCTCCGAATTTATTGGTTAAACCCCACACGAACTTATTTTTTCGCCCCCTCTCTCTGCCTCTCTCCATGTCCTCCCCTCTGTACCAGGGAGCAACTTTTCCCTTCCCCCATCGGCGAGTAAGGGAAAGGAATCGGAGGGGGGTTGTTTTTATGCGAAGCGAAAGAGGGAGCTTTAGATCGAGACGGAGAAGAGGGTAAGGGGGATTAGGAATGAATGGGTTAGGGATCGTTGATACCGTGTGGCGTGCGGAGCGTTTTCGTTTGGCATCATGTCTTTTGCGCTCTGGAAATTCTCCACCCTCCTCATTTCTCCCCCTGGACCTCTTCCCAACTCGTGTGGTAGCGAAGTTGACTGCATTAAATATGTTTTTGAAATGTTTCCTACACGATTTGAATAGTCCTTGAATAGAAGAATATATTTCACTTGGCCTCTTATTCTACGCAGTGAAAGTTGATGAAGGTACCGTCATTAAAAAGTTATTTTCGATTTTTACTGTCGGTAAAGTAATGTGTAAACGATTACAAATTTAATACTGTTTATGCATTAAAACCAAGCAGATACCGAAGGTCAGATTGATCAGTGATGGTAGAGATCACCAAGTGCTCAGAGCAACGGGGTGCGATATCCACGCATCAGGTTATGGGGGGCAGTTCCTTTTCGTCATATGTTTGTAGTTCCCTAGAGAGGTTTAATAACCGGGAAAACAAACGCCTATGTTTAGCTGGACATTTTTGAAGAGACCTTACCTGGACTCTGTACTTTTCGGTAGGCTACCCATCGCTCTAGCCATCGGTTGTTCTCACTCTCCTGTTTAAAAAATTAATAATTGAAAACTAATGAGCTGATGAAATTCATGGAGTCGGTCCCGCGCAGGACATACTGACTTGAGATAAATCTCCTATGTTAGGCTGTTGAATGTTTCAGTGGCCTTACCATTTTGCGCGTTGCATTACTAAGTGGACTAAGCAAGCGTAGGTTCACCTCTTCACGTAGAAGAGGGAGGGAGTAGATAAGATGCAGTTACTCCTCCACCTGACTACTATATTGTTATGGTTTCATGGGGAATATAAAGCGCTCATCGTCGTACAAATTGTTGGACGCGTTCAGGTTATAGATGTTTATTTACGATTTACGAAGTCGCTGAGTGTGTGGCTATTTTTTTTAAGGGAACCTTCCCCCTTATTTTTTTTAACATTTCCCCATATGGGAACAATATTAAAAACCTCAGTGGTTTTACATCAAAGCTAGAGGCGTGCACATATTCTGTCAGGAGGTGTGTTCTATTCCGAAAACACGCCTCCTGACAGAACACACAGAAAAATACACTCCTCCTGATGGAGAAAAGCGTTTCAGCTTAAATGTTTTCATGATTGTTTAAGTATTCTGACGTATTTCTCAGAAATGTAGCAAAGTGGAGGCTAGAAATTCTCAAGGTAGGGTAGTGTTATTAGACGTAGAGGAATCAACTTTGTTTCCCGGATAATGTAATTTCGAGAAGAAATTCAGAACATAACATATTCGGAAAATTCACCGGAAAAATTAAATCTTTTTCAGTCATTTGCGTCTTTAGTTCATCATACTTTCTAACTTGCTTCGTCCTCTTGGAAATAATCATTTACCTCCCCATTATCTGCTTAATCAGTCCTTTCCCTTACCCCACAGCCTTTAACTCGAGATTGAAAGTCACGCTTCTAGAAAGTCGTATGTATCTGGCCATTCCCGTGCGTAAAAGTAACTGCGAGAACTAATTTTTCAATGTCAATGCCGTGATAGTTACCATATGAATACCATCCAATCGCGATCACAGTAATCAGACATTAATTAATTGAAACCTATGTTGCCACATAGGATGAATATTAAGTCAATATTAATGAGAATAAACAAGATTATTTCCAATTACCATATGATTTTGCTTGTCGCTGTGGCTGTGACAGCTACACAATACAATGTACAATGCCGCAGCTAGAGGGAATATCCATGCAGCATATAGAGGGAATTGTCAGCCGAGCAGCAGAGTATGGCTAGGGAGACCAGAGTGACGCGGTGTGGGCGAAGGGACAATAATTCTAGCTGCTGCTGCCATATTGCTCGTAGCAATGCACTATGGTCGTCACAGCCATAGCGTCTAGCAGCTGCACCACAGCATAATGTTCTGACATCACTTATCTTTGCTACTGCACCAGTGCTGACACTATCAATAGTACTATGGCTCCCCCAACCATAGCTTTTTTCCTTGTGGTGTTTACTACCTTTAACGTACCCCATATTTGTTTCTCTTCACCTACCGGTGACTTAAATATGATGTCGATTGATCACTTGACCATTGTAGCCAACGTGCATTCGGATGGCAGAAAACAGCAATTGTAGATAGATAACTAATATGGTAAGTTTACCTGGGTAGAAAAAGTTACCATGGTCGGTGCCAACTGGACGTCCCCTTTACTAATTCTCACCCTTTAAATAGATTGCCGAGGTAAAAAGGTAGCAATGAAAACGGGGCATAAGCAACATTGCCGTTCACCTCATTTGTCTAGTTCTAATTACCCCATGACTGCGTGATTCTCTGAGGTACATTTGTGCCTGATGATGTTTATTTTTTTTCACATGCTGAGCATTCGCAATTTTACTCGAAGCCGGACTATTTCAGGAAACGTGCTTTAACTTTTATCGCTAAAATGCCGTGGTGTCCGTCGCGTGGGGGTTTTTCCGTCGTTGAGTGCCGTTCATTCCTTTAGGGGAGCGTCCGTGAGGGAGACGACGCGACGGTCGCCGCTCCCACCACGGCGACGTCACCGCCGACCGCTCCACGTTCCCCCTCCCCTCTTCGACTCCTGCCTCCCCCACCCCACCCTTCACTTCAACCCCCTCCCCCTTTATCCAGCCCTCTACTCTCTTTTTCCCTCTAATGCTCCTCCTTCTTCATCTGATGATGGCAAGACGCGCGAGGACTCAGCAATCAGCGCCCAAACCCTTCTCTCTTAACTCCACACCCCACATCCCATCACAAGAGTTGCCTGTCGTTTCGGACTGGGAGGACTGCGCCGTAAGGGACCTTACTCTTCCATTCCTGCCTTCACTCTCTCTTTTTTCCTCTTATTCCTCCATCCTCGTCCCCTTTCAAGGGATCAAGCCTGGGAGACGGTTAAGCCTCGCGGAGAGGAAGGCTTGACGATAGCGTATGTGATGGGTGGATTACGGAATGGCGCGCTGGTTCTTAGAGCGGCGATGATTCTGTCAGGGGTGGGGATTTGTTTGAGATGAGCGGAATGTGGGAGTGTGTGTTTCGAATCTGGTGGTATTTGATTCGAAACCGAATTTAGATCGTTCGAATAGGATATACTTACCTAAGTAAAAGAAGATTTCGATTCGCGCGGCAATTTCATTTGGAATCACGTTAGAAAACAATCTTGGGGCTCGACTGGCGTATTTTTCGATATCAAACTGCGTAGTGAACATATTTTTACTACCCCAGGCACCGTGTGAGCAATATACTAACAAATGAAAAGACGTTTTTCCGAAGTGATTCATTTTAGAGTGTTATATGAATCGATTCGAATTCGAAATTACAAATCGAAATTTGGATTTGAATAGGGAAATTATTAAAAAAATTTCTATTTGCATAAAATATTTCAGGTTATACCAGTTGTAATAACGGTGCTAATGTGTGGAGACAGTTGTATTTTGCGACCTCTAGGAAAGGTGTGAATATTGATTGTTTTGGGTGAGATCATTTGGGGATTGTAGGGAAGATGGAGGAAAACCGTGTGTTCGTATTAGGATGTACTCATGGATGAGCGCCATGGGATCCTGCCTGCGGACGGAATGGTTTACCTGAAGTGCTCCCTGCGTGGCTCCCGTGCCGTGGATTTTGGGTTTTTTGATGAATTTGCTGTTTGAAAGTGGTACGAGAGAAAAACTGCATTCTGCATTCAGAACTTACTATTATCATAGATTTATGGGGAGGTAATGACGAACAAAAAAAATCCTCTTGAGTGCAAGGTTGCCTAGGGAAAGGAACTGGCCCCCCTACCGTGAATGTGTGAAATTCACACGCCTGTGGCTTAGCCTGGGGTGAGCTCTACCCTCAACTATCCAAACCAACCTTCGGGTTGAATCACTGAATGAGCGAATGACGACTTAATAGGAATACTAGAAAATTTGTAAACCCGACAGCTTTTTAAGGTGACACATACTTTTCTAGTTTACCAATTGAATGAAACTTTCGAAGATCCCCTCACGTTCACGTGAGGAAAATATGAGGGATGTACGGCATACCTTCAGTTCATACCAAAGCACTCATTCAAACTTTTTCCTTCGCTGAAATTACGTTGTAGTCCATAATTATTCTATTAGACTCAAACACATCAAAATGAGGCAAGATGTTTGCGTTGAGCATTACTTCCGAGCATCATTATTATTCTCTTTAAAAATCCATTTTTTATAACTCTTCTCCACGGCTCAACTAACGACAAGCCGGAACGGAACTTGCTTAAGAACATGGCGGATTGCGTAAAACATTGCCTTGTTCAATAATGGGGGCAATGTTAATTTTATACCCATTGTCGCTTATGGCTTCTCTGTATGTACCCTGTACCATCACACTAGCCGATCCCCAGTTCGATTTAACTCGAAGAGAGAGAACCGCGTGTCAGGTGTAAGGGATTCGCACGTCTCTTCAGGGGAGAGGGAGGGAGACACCCTATCTGTATATTTCTCTCTCCCCCTTCTGCGGCGTATCGCTTGTAAGGGTTTCTTCTCGTCAAGAGGGTATGATGGTCGGTCGGATCTTCCCATCACCCTCCCCTCTCTCTTTCCCCTTGGGGAAGCCGAGGATGGTTGGAGGAGGGCTTTTAGCTCGCGTGGCAGAAGGGTTGGTCTCGGAGCCTGAAGGCAAATAGGAGAGGGGGTGGATTGGTTGCGGGAGAGAGGGTTTGTTGGTCGCGGAGGTGTCGTGTGCGTATTGATTATATCATCGCGTCTGCCTTTTCTCTCTGTTTTCTCCCCCCCCCCTCTTCCCCATCCCATCAGGGATGCGGGAGACGCTGAATTTTGATCGCCGTTCCGGCTCCATTTCACGGCGCCCCCCAGTTCACCCTTCTCTTCGCCTCGTAGTATCTCTTTGTATCGTAGTATCTCTACCCTCACCCCGTTCCCTCTTTATCGGCTGTCGTTCCAGGGAGTCGCCTGAGTCTCCTCCTGGTAGTTCCACCGTAAATTGATTTAGTTCATGACATTTAATTCATATTCTAGCTACTCAAGGACAAACGTTTTCTCTGTTTGATATGAACAACAAAATCCCATATCTTTCCGCGCGATTTTTTTAAACGCAAATTGAACCTAAAATTGAATGGTGTTGAATATCAGAATGGCTGAAACAAATAGAAAACTATCCATCTAAAAAATTTCGTTTTCGCGAAAAAATGTTTCTAAACATATTTTAAGAGTCATTAGAAAATTAATACAGCAATTGAAGTCAAATTCACGTAGGGACAAATGGTTTGAGCAGTGTGGAGTCTGATGACCACTTAATTGGTTTTGTATGGGACTTGGCAACATCAGCCAAGGAAAAATTTAGAAGTGCAAAAATTGTCATTAGTGGTATCCTTCGCAGTAGGGATGTATATTACAAGAGAATTGACCATATAAACGAGGGAATTGAGTGGGTTTGTTTGTATCAAGGAATGGCCTTTGTTGATCCCAATTGTTGGATAGGTGACAGTCATTTGGGCCGAGACGAAGTGCATTTGAACAGGAAAGGATCCCAAGCCATGTCAATTTTGTTTAAAAACGTTGCACAAAAGCTCTGTGATTCGGGAAACGAGTAGCGGATTCAAGAGATGGAACTCACAAGCTCGATGGATATGAAGGAGGTGGATCTCTGGAAGTGATCAAGCTTGGAGAAGATAAAGGTAAGGGCTTGAGAGTTTTGCTGGGAAATTGTCGTAGCATTAAAAATAAATTTAGGGAATTTGAGACTCTGATTGATGCATGTAATCCTGACACTGTGATCGGTACAGAATCTTGGCTTGGTGATCATATTACGTCTAGCGAAATTTTTCCGCAAAATTTTAAGGTCTACAGAAGGGATAGGGATGAACGAGGAGGAGGTATATATATATCTGCGTACTAACACAGGCATAAGTTCTCTGGAATGGATAAGAAACGATTGTGAGATGATGTGTGTTCAAATAAGAATTCGGAAAGGTGGTAAAATTTTAAAAGTAATATCGGCGTACAGAAGTCCCAACGAGGGATTGAGGGCACCGTTGAAATTTTAGCAGATGTGTGTGCGGAATATCCCGAGGGACATTTAAACCTTCTGGGTATTCAGTGGTCAGGCGCCGCAGTCACGGTAGGGGGTGGGAGGGCACATGAAATAGTTGACCGTCTCACAAACGAAGAGGGCATTGAGCAGATAGTAGGAAACCCACGCGAGGGATGAACACCCTTGACGTTATATTGATAAGACCAGACAATCGGGTTCGGAGCGTTGATGTCATTACGGGAATTAGCGGCCATTCAGCTGTGTGCGCTTATCTCAACTGGGAAGGCAATAGGGTGACCGTACTGAAAGAAAAATGACAATATGGCAATATAACCATGGGGACAGTAATGGGTTTCAAACGTTTTTGAGGGACATGTACATACACCGAGTGGGTTAGTGGAGGGGAAATGTAGAAGAAATCTGGGAAGGATTTAAAAATATAATGGAAGAAGGTTTAAAACTCTTCGTCCCAAATAGATCTATCAAATCGAATACGGATCCCGAATTTTACACTAAAAATATCAGATCACTGAAAAGAAAAGTTATAATTAGCCACAGAAAACGATATGAAAGCTTGGTTTCACAAAAACATTATAAAACATTTATCCGCACATTAAATAAGGAAAAGAAAATAGCCAAGGAAAATGTCTTGCAGAACGTAATCTTGAATGACTACGGCAACCGGTTTTTTAAATACTTGAGGAAGAGGAAAGATAACAAGGGATCATAAGATGTCTTAAAAAATCACGATGGTACCCTAATTACCGATGAGAAAGAGAAGGCAAATGCTCTCAACAGTTGGTACGCAAGCGTTTTTTCGGGGACAGGAAATATAATAGACCCAATGGAAAATGCATTACAGTCTACAATTCATGAGGAAGAAAACGGTTTAGTTATCTCCAGAAGAATCAAAACCTCAAACTGAGAAATTTACAATAACGTTAGAGAAATGCGAAAGTATAAGTCAGTTGGACCCGATGGTATTTTCATTGATTTGCTAAAAATGGGTGGTCTTTGTTGTTTCGAAATATATTTACCATTTATTCAATGTCACCATAAATAAGTGTCTTACATAGTGAATGGAAGAAAGCCCGAGTAATTCCAATCTTCAAAGGGGGAGATAAAGTCCTTGTTGAAAATTATAGACCGGTAAGCTTGACCTCCGTAGTCTGTAAGTTGTTAGAGAAGATAGTGGCCAATTACCTTTGTGATTTATGGGAGAGTGAAAATTGGTTGTTTAATCGTCAGCATGGATTTATAAAGGGCCACTCAACTGAAAATCAGTTGCCATCAATAGCCAATCAGAAAATAGGGTTTTGCCAAGAAATTGCTGACTCCATGGATGAGGGATTAGAACTAGATGCGATTATAGTCGACCTTTCCGAAGCATTTGACAGAGTGGATCATGAATGGCTTATGTAAAAAATGAAGTAACTGCCATCGCATGTAGATGGAAGAGTTATCTTGTAGATTAATGATTTTCTTAAAGGGTTAAAGTAGGTGAAGAATGCTCAGAAGTAATAAAGGTAACATCGGGTGTCTCTCAAGGAAGCGTCCTTGGACCTTTATCGTTTTCAATTTACCTAAATGACCTTCCAGAAAAAAAATTAACTCCAGTATAAGACTTTTTGCGGATGACTGCGGTCACTCAGTGATTCAACCCGAAGGTGGGTTTGGATAGTTGAGGGTAGAGCTCACCCCGGGATAAGCCACAGGCGTGCGAATTTTACACATTCAGGGAAGGGGGGCCAGTTACTTTCCCTGGGCCACCTCGCACTCCAAGGATTTCGGGGGCGTCCAAAGGCTTCATCCGGATTTAAACTCAGGACCCTTCGATCAGTATCCAAGCACTCGACCCACTTGGCCACCATGCTCCCCCTGCGTTATATATTGAAATTACTGCGTTATATATCGAAAAATAGAAAACCCGAGTGACCATAAAGCCCTTCAGGACGATGTAAACAAAGTGGAGAGTTGGGTATCATTAAATGGGACGGATATAAATGTACAAAAGTGCAAGTATGTTAACTTTAGTAACAAAATTAATACCACAAATAGGATATACGAGTTCTCTGGTAATGCAATTCCGAAATCCGATAGCTGTAAATATTTAGGTGTCTATTTGACAAAAAATTTAGTCTGGGATTTGAATGTGTTGTGCATTGCCAAAAAGGCGTTCAAAACGCTGCGTTGGGTGATGAGAAACCTCAAAGGGAGCAGCAAGACTACAAAGGTTGCCTATAAAAACCTGGTTCGCCCTATCCTAGAGTACGCTTCTCTTGTATGGGACTCAACACAAGAAAGGACAGGAAACACAATTGGAGAAAGTGCAAAGAAAAGCAGCCAGGTACGTGCTAGGAAAATACAAGAAAACGGAAAGTGTTGCGAAAATGATGACCGGACTAGGATGGGATAGCTTAAAGCAAAGGAGGGAAAGGAGCAGGCTACGTGGGATGTACAGAATAGTTAGCGGGGAAATGGCATGGGAAGATCTAGGGAAAGAAATATTTAAACCAAACTTTGTGGGAAAAAATGACCACCAGTTTAAGATAAAGTGCCGATCACAAAGGACCAATGTAAAGAAGTTTTCGTATCTAAATAGACCAATACTTGACTGGAACGATCTACTAGCAAAGCTACTCGAGCCTTTCCCAAGAAACGTAAACATATTTAAGAATAGGTTGAAGAAGGATGTTGTTACCATTTGATTGCAGGATACTGTTGGAGAGGGCAAAGAAGGATATTGTTATCATGCATATCTATGTTACCACCGGGCCAATTGCCCACTTGTAACATTTTTAAATAATAATAATAAAAATTAAATTGAAAGTACTAACACACTTCATCCAGTTGGATATTGGAGTTCCATTCCAAAAAAGAACTCTGCCCCTATCGGGATTCAAATCCAGGCCATCGGGATCGGAAGCCAAGCCAATACACCGACCCGATCTTACCTTTTTTAACGTTACGACATAGGAAAACCACGTGAAGTCTAAAAACTTAGTTAATTTTGCGTTAACTTGTAATAGGTAAATCTCCTAAAGAGCCCGCAGACTTTCTGGCGAGCTTGTTGCGCGCCAAGCATCTTTTTGCTATTTAGTTATCTTCTCTCTTTTAATTATCCTTATCGTTCTTGTTTTATTCTTTCTGTCTCTCCGCGTCGTCCTTGTTCCTCATTTCCTTTTTTATTCCCTCTCCTTTCCATTGTCCGTTCGTCCACTTCTCACTCGTTTACCTCTCTCGCCACCGGACGGCTGATTTTTTTTCGCTCTCTCTGCCGCCGTAATTATTCCTCCCAGACTTTCCCGCTCGTCTTTTTCCTCTCCCCGCCTAGATGCGGCGGACGCGCCATCGAGACTCCTCTCTCGGTCCTCGGCACTAGCGCAGGGAGTCGAGGCGATCCTCAACCGACCGCCGGGGTCACTCTGCTCCATCCTTGAGAGATTTTTATGCGCAGAATTGCGTGAAACGTTGCACACGCATTTTCATTGCTCATCTCTATAGAGAAAAGTGAAAAAAATTGGCATCATTCCTATTTGTTTTTTTTTGGCTATTCAGTGCTAATTAAACAGCCTTAGCACATGAAATATATTTCGTAATAATTCGATTACACGAGTACAGATTTTTGTATGAACGTGTAATAATATATTTCTTATTACTATAAGGGTTGCTAACAAATATCAAGGTGTCGTGCCCAGTCCAATATTAGAAAAAAAACATATTTCAATATAAGTTCGCCTAAATTTCGAATACCGCACCGAAAACTCTAGTCATGACATGCTTTAATTAAGGATAAATATGTAAAATATAATTCTTGTATCATTTCCATTATGCCTTTATGGTGAGTTCCAACGCATAAAATGATGCTCTCAAATGAAATGTGGTCCAAGAATTTTTTTTTCGACTTACTTTAAAAAAAAGTAATGAATATGTGCCCTCAGTGATCAACAATTACCGCTCCAGCCACCTTAATTGGAGAGGACCACGATCAGCCCACGCAGTACGTTATTCAGAGGCTAGATTCGAAGCCGCGACCTTAAGGGTTAGGCAGCGTATGGTGTTGAACTAAGATGCATATTTGAGGAAGTTCGAAGGTGACTACGTGAGCTAAAATTAATATGAACTACCAAAATTATATTTTTTGTCCTTCAAAATGTACTACATCCACTTGTGACAGGCCTTAGAACTAGAAATCAATAATATAATGATAAAAAGGCGATTTAGCCAAGGAATATGTTTTCAATGAATTTAGCCCTTGGTATTGTTGATCCCATCAATTCCAGGTGTTTTACCATTTGGTAGTGAATCGACTAAATTGATTATTTCTTTCGGCACCATTAGTTCTAAATACATATTCTCCAGCATAGTTCTCCTTACACAGGGATTATCTAATATTTTGCTACGTTAGACATGATTTGCTTTTGCCTGTTCAAAAACGCTAATGAAGTATTTATTAAAGTTACTAGTTAAGGAATTAGAATATTGAATTATCTGTCCCACAATGTGGAACATAACATGCAATGTCCTGTCAATAACATATATCTGTCCTTGCCTATGTTTCTTTCCCCAGGAAGTTCTGTGAACAGAGTTCATTTCCTTTTCGTATTTCCCTTAAGTTTTTAAACTCTTCGTATAAAAGGAAGTTGAGGAAGTTTTTATTGGGATTTGGGCTATTTCTTCATTTTATATATGCGTTTCTTGTCAAAAATCAATGTGGAAAATTATTTATATTGGCATTCCGAGGCGGTTGACAGGTTTTCTATGCATTGTTCGGCTACGAAAAAATAATATTAATAGCAATTAATGGCATTTAAATCATTTTACGGTGAAGCCTCCTTTGCCTTTCTGCTTCTCTCCACGTGTTTTTTTTAAATCCTTTCGGACGAACGGTTTTTTCGATCTCCGGTATCTCCACACCCGCTAATCAAGGACTAAAGCTGACTCCTTCGTCTCCATATTTATGTGTGCGAGGTACCCGAGGCAATAATATAATCGAGCGCTGCCAGTCCGAGTTAACTTCATTTGGGCGTGTCATCGCTCATGGATGCTATTTCCATAGTCGTGACACAAAATTTTGGAGCGAGACTCCCCGCGTCTCTGAAGCGTACGTAACCTTTTTTTTGCTTATTTCGTTCTTGTGAAATAATCGACTAAACAAGAAATTGTATTGTAACGTCCCTCTTAATTAACACGGAAACTAATTATTTCCCGGCGTATAGTATATGCAAAATCTTCTCGGGTTTCACAGCAGGTTCATTCTTCCGTTTCATCCTACTTTTCGATGGTTGTCTCCCTCGTGACCATTAGGGAACTATAATTTAACCCTGATGATGATGATGAGCGAGACACCCATCGAAACGTTGGATGAAATCGAAGAATTAACCTGGTGTGTAACCCGAGAAGAGTTCACACACAACTATTGTGGATGCATTAAAAAATAACACTTTGGGAGATTCGGCCTAGTCATTAATTATTCTATTTTTTTTATTAACAATGTTCCACTTAAACATATTTCTGCCTTTCGACGTTCTCGGTTATTCCAGTGTCTTTGAGAGAAAAATTATCGGTGATTGCATTGAATTCTGAGATTTCCTAGATAGCATGCCGCTTCGCCCAAACCGTACTCAGTTCCTCCCGATGCGTCATCCACCGCTCACTCTCTTTCAGAGTGTACATTACCTTTTCAAAGGAGTCCTTGGGAGAGGGGCGGGGAAGGATGGGACTGGACGGAGGAGTGGGAGGGGGCGGGCGGTTTGACGAGTCAAGAAAGAGAAGGGCGCTGGCGGTGTGCACCTCGCTGTACACCAATATGAGTTGATGACCGGGTGGGTTGGGCATAATTTGAGCTAATGAAAGGGTTGCTACAGTCCTTGATAACTTGGAATAGTCATGGAAATTGAAAAATGGCCTGAGAAACTAGGAAAGGTTATGGGGAGTGAGAAATTAACCTGGAATTTGCTTTTCAATTCAAAACCTGATTGTTTTGAATAAGTTAAGAGTACCATTTTAGTTGGTGTGTGGATTTGGGGTTTTTAGTGCCTTGCTTGAATGAGGCAGTAAAGCATATATTTTTTTGGAATCTTTTCCTGGGCCTACATGCACGTGTTTTCGAGCGATATGTCACCATATTAAATCTACCACCTCTCCTATCCCTTGGTGACCACCTAAAAGACCGAAATGCTGGCATAGGTGTTAATTTCCTTATGTATTCTAATATTCCATTGGCTACTTGGATTTATCTTCAATTAAAAATAACGTAGGTACAACAGACCCATCTGCCGTGATATCTTTCCTGGGTATATAAATAGGATGTATCTTTGCACCCAGATTTAAATGAAAATTTCTGAGATAACAATCATAGTTAATACGAGTAAGTAATTAATAAATAATTTCAAATCAGAAATATTTTTGATTTCTGACTAAGAAAAAACTTAGTTTCGTTTATCAAGTCTATTGATGGGTAAGCTGTGAAAAATGAAATCACCACTTTTTATTTACAGTTTTAAAAATTTTCGTGAACTTTTAGTAACTTCCTTGTGAAAAAGGTAAATGTATTTTTCCTTTCCTTGCATGCAGTCGCGCTCGTCTGCGTAAGCTCATCGAGTGGAAGTACGTCTGGACAAAAAAATTCGAACTGACAGGGACTATTTTCTGAATTTTGTTACCCGTAATGGAATGCACTGCTCTAATTGGACCGCGAATTCTCGATTCCCGCGCGTGTCCCCGTTCTCGCGGGCAGTGTAGCTAAGAGTGACGGCCTTTAAGTGAAGCGGCGAGCTTCGAGAGACGGTGTGGGCTCCGTTGGTCGTGCGGTTTCATCGTCGATATGCAATCGATGCATCGCGATTGATGCGTTTCTCAGTATTTCCATTTTATCCTCGATTTCCCCATCCATTTCTAAAACATCCCCCTCTGCTACGTCCGATTCTGAAGTATTGTTCCTTCGAGAGGCATCTTACAGCAAGTGACCATGTGCATGAATTCACGCAATTTTTCGCGCATGACTGTGGAGGCGCACGCGTTCGAGGATATTAATGCGCAATTTAACCTAATTCTCGTCCGAACCACCACCATCCTCCTCCTCGTTTAAATCATGACTTGTATGTACATGTGTTGGATCGCATCAGTAGAATGACTGGAAGAGGAAAGGTTTTTATCTTGTGTCCGTTTATTTATGCAATTTTTTTACTCATTTCCCTTTTGATGATGTGAGCCGAGTCACGACTCGAGATATGATATGTCAATTAAAATAAAATTTAATGAACTTTGCCTTAATATAAAGAAAAATGTCGTACTTACAATGATACTAAAATATCATCCACTTACTCCGCTGCATTTCGAAATATTTGCCTGCCAATGGAAACTGTTTCCTTTGGAATATGGTGCGGTTTTGCTTAACAGAGAGACATTAAAAAAATTAGGATTTTTTACACACTCAAATCATTTCAGGAACGTAACTGTGTTCGGTTCGTATGTTTTATCAATTAATTATAAAATTGAATGTATCACTTACCATAATACTTTTTATAAAACCTTAAAAAAAACCTGCTGTTGTGATGACGTTTTCAGCGTACGCAATGAAAAAATAAGCCATTTGAAAGTTATTTAATGCGCTTTACAACTGCTGAAATTTTAGATTAAATTTCAAAAATGGTCTTTTTTATCCCGCTCAAACTTCATTAACTATTTAATTATGGTTACTAGCAGACCTGTTGCCTGCTTTGCAGGCAGTCTCTGTCTGGTGTGCTCTTGAGGCGAGCTTGGTTTTTTCCCTTTTTTTGCACTACTCAAATGGAAGCAGTGTGAAATGTGGCTAAATTAGTGATTATGTTTCCCAAAAATGAAATAACATTGAGAATAGTTTTTGAAACATAAGTAAACATTTTGGAGTAAAAAAAGTCGTAATAATCATTTTCCCTGCAATGCTCACTGTAGTTGACTGAGGAGAGTTCCATTTTTGAGATGCAGTCACTCCGACGATTGGTTAGTCATAGCTAAAAAGATGAGGGCAAAAATTCAGCCCTCTATCACACATACAGCCATTGTTTACTTTTTTGCATACATTTGCTGTAGTAAAGTTTCCTTTTATTTATCTTTTTCTAACAAGACGCTCTAGCTGAACTCTCGCGAATCTAACTAAATTTAAACTCTCAAAAACCACAATGTTTTGCATTTTTCTTTGCACCACCAACTGTTAAAAGTCCAAAACTGCTACCAAATCATACAGACAGAGAATCCACATTTAATGCACCAAACCTCATTTCTCTAGCTCAAAACTTGAGAGAAAAATTTACAAAATGGATACAGAATGACTGACTGACATGCTACAAAGCTAATATATATATATATGAAAGAGGTGTTCAAGCATTATGATGCGCATTTAAATGCCTCTAGTGAACACATCTCGAAGGATTCCTGCGGGAATCATCGTCCTCTCTATGACGCCGCATCAAGTCGGTCTGGGTCCTTCTCTCCGCCGGTCCATGCCACCGTCTCATTGCTTAACCCCCGCAACCTCATCTGCCATCTCTCGCCGCCCGCCCTCGCGTCTCTTTTGAATCCTCACTGTCCGACCGCCGCCGCCCTTTCTCAACACTCCGTCCCCCCATGTTCCTTTCCCCCTGTTCCTCACATCATATCCTCCAAGCCGTCGACCTATCTTCTTCTACTCCTTTTATAACCTATCTACCTCTCCCTCTCAATCCCCCCCAATACCACCGCCCCTGCCATCAGTCCGCTTTTCAGGGCCCACTTGAGGAATTCTCCTTCCTCCACAGTCCTCTAATCACGACGCGGAGAGAGAGAGAGAAAGCCCTCTTATTTTTCTCCCTTTGCTCGCTCGCCGCCGTAGCCGCGGGCGGGCTTCCCCTGCCACTCACTCCGTAGATGTTCCGACCTCCCTTTTTACTTTTCACCCCCGTTCCCTCCCCTCGCTCGTCCCCGCACAACCTCTCCGACCCGATTGGCGAACGCTCTTTTTCCCTCTGCCTCTCGACCCTTCTTCTCCCATCTCGTGAGCGGAAGGGAGGGCTGGAAGAGGACTAACTCTGTGCTTCGAGGCACAACTCTCTCTCTATCCTTCTCTCGACCGCTGATTGTTTCCTATCTTGCCACGCTCCACCCGATCCTCTCTTACCCTATCCTGTGTGACCCCTTCTCCCCTCTGTTTCATCTCTTTTATTTCTGTCCGACCGCCCTTTCACACCCTTAAGGTAGTTTGAGTGAGATAGTTCCCTAGTCATAATGGAGACCATATTCGAATTTTATTTTTTTAAATTCAGTGCCTGTAAGAAGTAAATTTTGTAATATTGGTGGAGCAAAAATATAGTAATGTATGACGAAAGTTATCAGAAATTAAATAATTATATCTACATGAGACTCTAACTCGGCTAATTTTTTCACGTCGTATGATTAAAACCCCTTTACAACAGTTTTTTTTGCGATTTTGTAGAAAATTGCTGCAGTGAGTAATTGGTTATTTTTTTAAAATTCCAAATTGTTTTTTTTTAATTGCCTGGCAAAACCAGCAGAAGAGTCGGCGAAAGCTCGCGCTTTATTAAAGTACAATCAATGTTACCGGAAGCAAGAACGTAAAAGTTTTAAAATGAGTTAAGAAACATGCAAACTACACACTGTTAGTTTTTTGATAAAGTCTAGGCGTTATGAATTTCAAAATAGTTCAATATTCCCGCTCTGGAGCGCACAGCCGTAATCTATCCTATGTAAGAACAGGTTATATTTTTAGGCAAATTGCTCGAAAGGTGGTTCGGCGAGGGGTTAATATTTTGATATCATTGGAACGTTGAGTTTTCTTTAAAATGAGGTCAAATTCATCAAATTCTCGGTGAAGTGATATATCACGTCAAGTTCATTAACCGGAAACTTCTTTTCAACGGCTGCATCGCTGATTTTTAAAATTAAATACCTTGGAATGAACTCTTAATATATTCCCTAACCTCGTCCTTTAGTGCGTACTTACACCTTTCAATCCACAGAAATTAGCCACTGAAAGTTTGTTAAATCATGGACGAATTTTACGTGTATTCCTTCCCTTTGTACTATCTCAGAGTTTTTTTCTGTTCCAAATATGAAACATATATTTCTCTGTGGTATCCAGTATTAGACTTATGTTGCAGGCGCTCCGACTTCTAAAGGTCGGAAGTCGCTGGCCATGTATATTACTGTGAGCCTTGATTTTTCACATCTAGCACCTGAAATTATTGCTTTTGGAGTTTTGGAACTGAGTTTTCTTATTTAGAATTTGATATTTTCGTTTTATAATATAGGTACTATCGACAAATAATAATTTTTTTCCGTTTTAGCATACTCCTACTTCTAACTTTAGCAGTCGGAAGTTAGGTTAGATGGTGTAACCATTCAACCTATGTCATTCATCCTACGCCAAGCACAACGTCCGTACCCGGCGTGGGATTTGAACCCTTGGTCTTTGGGATGCCAGGTCTGCTTAATATTTAGTGCAGTGTCGGTATACGCAGTTTTCCCATTGGTGCGTATGTGCTACTTACTTAGTGTGAGCAATTTTTATCTCTGTCGACAAGGAAGAAATAATTCGTTGTAAGAATTAATGAGCTCAAAAAACGTCATTAACTCAACGCGCGGACTTAGATTATAACGTATTGCAATAGTATTTTTTCGAATAACCAATCTTACCCGGGCGCGATTACAATTACAAGTCAAAGATCTTACCTGATTTATATTAGCATTTTAAGTTTAATCTTTTGCAATTTTTTAAATTTTGAGACCATTAATTTTTTTTCCAGATTTACTGGTTATTTGATGACGTGACGTATTGTTTATTTTCGCATTCTGCTCTGATTTCAAATATTCTTTATCAGATATCTCTTTTCCACAGTACCTCCTCCCCATCATCGCACTACCAGAGTTTTGACGTCACCAGGCCTCACCACCCGATCTTCAAGCAGTGTTCACCTCTTTCCCATCTCCCTCCCGCCCCGCCCTCCAAACTCCTTATAGCATACTGACGAGCCATTCCACATTCCGCCCACATTACCGCTCCATCTTGCTCCGATCCCCGTGATTGCGAACACCGATCTACTCATGAATTTGAAGGGCTGCCAATGAGTATTTTATGTGATGATACCTTGGGAATGGAATATATTAAAGTAATTGAAATCGAATGGTTGATCTTAAATTGCGGGTAACTAAACTTCTTGGGTTACATTCACAATTGTAGCTCCACTCGATGTAACGTCTGAATTAATGAGGCGCGTCGAGCGCTTGAATTTAGTTTTCTTTTTCTAAAATATGTAGGCAAAGATGTTCTGAATGATTAGGTCCGCATTTAATTTTAATCAGCGCTTATCACGGGCTATTTCTCATTGATTTGTTTAAAACTATTTAAAATGCTGATTTCAAAAGTTGTTTTGCCTCAAAGGAAGTTAATTGTGAACGTGAAAACAATTCCTTAGAAATTTCGCGCCTGTGGGATTTTCTGTCCCTCTCTAAACTCATGGCAAAGAAGTTAATGCGTTTTTATTGATAGGAATAAAAATGTGAATTTCCTATAATAATCAGCCATTTTATCTCCATCTTCATGAATTTTTACTCCTTTGGTTCGACTGTTGTTTACCTGTTTTTCTTAAATTTATTATTTTGCCATATTAGCTGAAAATTATTCTGGTTGCTGAATATTCCTTCAGTTCAATTAGTTTGTGTTAGGGTGTTTGTGAAGGTTTTAATATGCCTTAGGTATTATTTTCACATTGATATTTTTAATTTTGACGTTTCAACTTAATCTGCCCCTATACCTCTTGCTGCGGGAAGGCTTAAAATTTGCTGCCGGAAATGATAATTTTCTCATTTAATCTCTACCGTGGTGAAACTCGGAGATTGTTATCAGCGCAGGGAAAACCGTGATGGTAATTTTTTTTTAATATTGGCATTTTCTCCTGAATGTGCTTTGAGTGCAGCCTCGTGTACATTTTTCTGAATGCTTTGTTACGCTCTACTATAATGTGCGAGTTTGGTTAGCGGCTCAATAATGTCGATTATGCATTCTTAAATGTCCACGAAAGTGCGCAGCACAATCGAAGCACATTACTTCAGTATGCTTGCTTAAGTATTTCCCAACTTGGCTTATGACATGACTCCAGGAAATATTCATTAGCTATTTTAATACTTTGGATTGATTTCCAAACGTTCATTTAAATTCCATCAATTGCCCTAAAATTTGAAGAATTTGTTGTCTTGAAATATATGACAGACCTAAACACTCACCCCTTTTTCGGCGTTATTTCAAAATGTGAAGTTCAACTTAACCAAAAAAACGTCGTTTTGATTGTTGAGCATACATTCTCATTACTGTCATCGCCATCTTCTCTGGTGCTGAAGTATACAGGATTGCAATAAATGTTACTGTGCCAACTGAGTTGTTTTTCACAATATGTACGTTTAAATGATGTTTTACGTGGATTCTAGTTACTCGATCAGTGAAACACTCTACCGGCATGTATCCCTTTTATCTTGCAATTTATAATAGGTTCAGCGGGTATCCTAATTTCATTTGCAATGCTGATAAATTTTCATAATGGCTTTCCCATTCGCGGGGAACCGCCGTTACGAGATCTTCTGGTGAATAAATAACGCAGGCGACGGATTTAATTTAACGGAGGATGTTGGCTCGTAGTTTCCTCCAAGAAAGCCATTTGTCTCTCTGTATCTCTCGCTTGTGCCTCCCAAAGGTATTGCCCTGCAGCGGTTCTCTCTGGCCTCGGAACATGGAAAGTCCTGTAATCCCGGTGGACTAGGCTCTCTAAAATTGGTTGCCCGAATCCCTAGTAGGTACCCTTTGTCCCTTGGGGCTGCCCCTTTCGTGTGGCCTTCAGAGAGCACGTAGGCCAGAGTCCTACAAGAAACAGTTCCATTATTGAAGTTGAAAATTGTCAACATTTAGTGGAACCAATTTACCACCAAATAATTATTCTGGACTAATTTTTATGGTAATCACCTACTCCACTTGAACCTCATCATAGTTTAAAATAATTTTAAATTAATTGACAATTTTTGGGGCATACTTTTCTTTAGAGTCTTAAAAAAAACATCGTCATATTTCTGGGAAAGTCATTTTATATCTTTTGAAATAAAAAAAAATCCAGATACCTACTACGAAGTAGGTATCCACGCGAACGAAATTATTTTCTAAGGTGTGTTAAATGAAGCTTCCTGAAAATGAGAGGCGGTATTTTTCCTTCGAATGGCGATTAATGAAGGAAAACATACTCGTGACTATTTGTATGTGGATATTTATTTTTCGATGTAAAATTCCTCATTTATACCTTTTATGAATTCCATGATTCTGTTATTCTCTTGTGTACTTGCTACCGCGTAGGTACCTCTTTCAATTCGTTTTCGCCTCTCTTCATTCATCGATCTGTTCGTTTTTCTTTCCTATCTAGGGTTCTTCGTAGGAAACTGTTTCAATACTGAACAAACGTTCCACAGTGTGATCGATCTACTCGATCGACGTTAGTAGTGTTCAAGTACGTAACAAAACTTCAATCAGGACTCAAAAGCCCTTGACTGTTTCGTCCCGCCCGGCTCGCTATCAGTCAGGTTAATCCGTCCGGCTACTGATTCGTCTTTTATCTTCCCTTCTGTGGCTCGCCAGGAGGTGTATGCTACGAACCCTGGTGGTGGATTCCAGGGTAGTGCCGTGTGCATGTAGGTGGCTTGTTATCCTGCCGGCCCTTTGTCTGCCTCTGAACCCTGTTGATGGAAAGTTCACCCCCGACGGCCCCACTGAATTTCGTTTGGGGGAGGCAGTTTGCGATTGTCGCGAGGCCATGCGGGACGACCGAGGGAGAGGAGGAGGAGATGCCGGTAGTGGGAGACGATTCGTTGGCCGACGTCGTAGGCGTGGTGCTTGCGCGTCGTTTGTCCTTCACAAAATCATTGCTGTGACATCGTAAATACAATTTTTTTGTTGTTGTTTAGGTATTGCAACTCAATGGTATCGTTATGAAATGCAGTGGAAATCAGTTATCACAGACTATTATTAGCTGCATTTTTACTGTTGTAATTATGTGAAGTTTCTTCGGCCATCACATCCAATAAAAAATCATAATATAGTAGTTTCATCTTACTTTATTCTTAATATTGAACTCTGTTTTTTTTCTTCAAAAATGTATTTTGAAAAGTTCTGTGGATCAAGGTTATTTTGCGGTCGTAATTGATAATAAGAGTCCGTGAAAGTAGTTTTATATTTATCAAGAACTGCAAGTTAACGTTCATCATGCATGTGCATAATGTCGAAGTTTTTATTATTTTATGTTGTAAATAATCTATGATATACTGAACATTTTCCTAACTGTGCACAGATGTCCTCAGACATAGTTCTCTTTCCTTTGAGGATATTCGGAAATCTAAACAGCGCTCTACAGGGTAATTGAAGTTTGATCTCATGCAATCACGATCTTTTAATTATGTTTTGGTGGACTGTGTCCCTTACAGCATTTGAGTGTTGAGCCACGACTAAACTCCCAACCGATCGGCAGTTCACTCAAGTGGATCCCGCCGCGGACTCTCTCCAATTGCGATCCTCACCAGACCGCGTTCAAAGGTGCACTCATTCATATACACACGCACTATACTAAAAAAACTCAAAACTGACCAGCGGCACCACCAAGTGGTGACGAGGGTCAACCTCAACAATACTAATGAACTACTAAAACAACCAAACAATGGTGATAACGCCGCCGCGTTTCGAAGGCCTATTTTTGAAATATTTCATTCGCTTTAGCACCTTTCAAATGGCTGGTGATGGAGAGAGTAGTATTATTATTCCTAAGGAGTAATCTTGAAATATCGTGCTGCCTTAGTTTGCGCTCAGCAGTTGCCAATTGCAGACGGAAACCTGAAAGCCCACGCCTCAGAGGAGTCGAATATATTTTGGAGGTAAAGCCAATACGAAAGATACCACAATGTGATACGCTGTTAAAAATATTTCTGAGAAGTTAATATACCTACTTCCTTTCCGGTGTTTAGACGAAAAGAGCGGTGATATCGTATGAGAATTTGTTGAAGAATGCTATTTTAACGTAAATTAGTCCTCTACAGGTAATGTTGCCCACAGTATCCGAGTTCAAATCTGGTGCGAAACTTCTCTTTCTTCCCCTTTCCCGCTTACCCGTCTTCCTCCCGTCCTTCACGGCCTCAGCATCCCTTCACCCTTCATTACCTGTTCCAACCACCTACTCCGCTTTCTTCTAATCTCCTCCGGCAGTTTCCTATTCTCACCCACCTAACCAAACACCTCCTAATTCGTCTTACTCTCCATTCATCGCAATTCTTCCATTATCTTCAATTCCCGCATCTCAAACGCCTGCGGTTTATTTTATTTCTCTTTCCTTTTGTATAATTTTCTCAATGCATAGCGGATTTTCGTGCATAAATTAAATCGTAAATGGGAGAGAATGATGAAGGATCTGGTGATTTCCCGGCGGATGGTAAGAGTAAATTCTTCACGGGTTTCCAACCGGGTCTGGAGTTCAGGCACTGGCGTTTCGATGACTGACTGCGTCCTCGTTTTCAAGGAGGTTGATGAGGGGAGAATGGATTCCACATAGACTCCCGGCGTTTTGAACCTCTGGCACGTGGGTTACCGGCACGGTTAACGGGTGTGCGAAAACCTTTCCATCTCCTCCTCCATCTGTTTCTCCTGTCTTTCGCAAATCGATCGAAATCTCCCTCACTTCAAACTTCTCTCTCCCTCTTCGTTCTCGTACGCACCCGCCTGCCCGTCTCATCCCCTCCACGAGATCCCCTCTCTACCTTCCGCCATTGTCCCGTCGGCCACCGCCCCACCCTCATATCCCCACTCCGCGATCAAACCCCCCCTAGCAGCAGCAGTCCCCACTTATTGTCAGTGGTGCCCCACCCCGTCCCTAGGGCCCTCCTCGAACGAGCGAGCGCCTTAAAAGTGGGCCCTAAAACCCTTTTCCCTCCGCCCTGTCGTTCGTGACTCCGCGCTCCTTTCCAATACCTGCTTACCACGCTCATTCCTTTCGTCCTTGCACATCGGCACGCCTTGATTTCGTCCCTCTTTGCCCTCACATCCCCCACCCCCTTCTGGACCTCCTCCTCCTCTCCTCTTTTATTCCTCAGACTCCTTGTAATACGTTGAAGATGACCCACTGCAACCGCCCGTGCTCATGTTCGTGGGGAGGGAAAATCCATATAGAAGAACGAAAGAAGTAGTCTCCCTCCCACCTCTTTCTCTCTCCGCTTATCTGTCTGAATTGAATGGAGTTGCGAGCCTTATCGCGTTTTCGGTTCTCGGAGCTCGCCATGGGAGAGTGGGTGGGTAGACGACCACCCCCCACCCTCTGCCGGCCACCCTTTTCCTCATTTCGTCCCCCGCGTCAGATCCGTTTCCCGCGAGGTGCTTTCTTCCCCGCCTGTCAATTCCCTCGGGAAAGGTTGGGGGGGAGGAGTGGGAGTGGAAGTTCCGCCCCGGCTGGCGGTCGTCTCTTCGCCGCTCTCGGCTGCGGCTGTTATCGACAGAAAGGGGGAAGATTTTCACTGTGGAAGATTTCGCGCCAAGCCTCTCGTGTCGGGAGCGGGTCGGTAGTTGCCGAGAAAGGTTTTAACGAGGCGCTTTGTGGCCCGAAGTCGTTCGGTACCACTACAACGTCGTCTGGACGAGTTGCAAGTTTCGGCTCGTGACAGCCGATGAGAATCCGACGCTGGAAATTTGGGCACTTCCCTCGATAAGTATCAGTTTCCGAAGACGCGGTCGAGGTGGTTTTGGAGAAACTGACTGGCTTAAAGGTCGGTAAGGTTTCTTTGACAGCTGAAAAGTATTTGAAACAAAACTTGGTGGAATCAAATAAAAAAACAATCAAAACGAAATTCTATAACTTCTATAAATTCTATAACTCTGTACTTTCCGCACATTGCTAATTGTTGTAAAACTTGCGTCATTGTGGTAGATGTCTCTTCCACTTGTGTCACTTCCACGAGGAAACGCTTGAAATCAAAGTTATAAACCGAATATATAACCAAAATAAGAATTATATAACCAAAATAATTGTTAGGTATACATTCTGTTGGAGAAAGATTTGTTCCCCGAGACACGTGAAGCTTATTTTTTAAAAATAGCTATTTCATTATTTTAGAACATATGTGTTTATTATGTATTATGTTTTTGGTTCATTTGTTGACTTCGACCACCATTCTCTCCGTATGTAGAGGGTGAAGCAAATATTTTTTGGGCAAGTCAGTAGAATTGAGAGGAATTTTATTCGTACATTATTTTTCAATGAGCATAGGGAACTTCGGAAAATAGTGGGACTTTTTTCGATGAAAATATTACTTACTCTTAACTTTGCAACGTGATATGAAGAAATAACTCGACTATTTATATCAAAATAAACCTTATTCTCTTCACCGATGTCATTTGCATATTTTACTCCATTAACCTCACGTCACCATATTGGCAGAAAAACGTAGATAGATTCGATCATTTCAATTGTCTCTTCATTTTGTTTCCTAGATATGTCAAAATTAATTCCTTGATTCCTCTGAGATCCTTCAAATGATGAAGAACATGAGGGAAATGCAACTGGCTACAAATTGATGTGCTTTATTCCGAAAGTAAATATGACATTTTTTAGGTTAAGTTTCAAAGTGTAGTACACCTAACTTCTGCGCAAACAATAAATGAGAAGAATTGATTCATAAAGGCAGTACTACCTTCGTTATATTTAGAAATTGTCTCTACCAGTTTGTTGATTGCCTGCCAACCTCAAATGTTTGCTCTTGGATATTAGTTTTGTGTATACATAAGTGTCTCCCAGGTGGCCAGATTAGAAGATAATATTTTGTTTTATTGATCGTAAATGTTCCTGCGTCCATCCTTGTCTCGCCTAGAATGATGAAGCATTTTGCTTCGTCGTAGATTTTGTTATTTAAATATAAACGGAAATAATTATTTACAATTGGTCGGAAAGATAAACCGAAGATTCCATAAATTCTATAACTTTGTACTTTCCGCTCATTGCTAATTGTTGTGAAAGTTGTGTTATTGTAGTAGATTGCTGTCACTTCCACGAGGAAACTCCTGAAATCAAAGTTATAAACCGAAGAATATGAAGCATGAATTTGATATCGCAGCCCATTGCCATGTTATCGACCTTCAGCTTAGATTCTGATCAAATTCTGATTCTGAGGTGGCCTGTGCGAAATATAGTGCTAATGTCTGTGAATGATCTGTCGCAGGGGAAATAGTGAATCGTCATTAGACGTGCCGTTGTCATTACTATACCTTTCTTGTGCGGAAATGTCCAAGTAGCAGTTACCAAACCCTTTACAATTAATATTATAGGGAATTAAGTGCCCGTACCTTTTATGCTCCACTGTTACACTATCCTGCCGTCGCGTCGTTGCTTTGAAAATTGTTCTTTTATGTTCTCTTAAGTCTGAAATCACAGGTAAAGTCTTCCTGGAAATCTCTTGACTGATGATTATGGCGCTAAAGTTGGTAGTTTTTACGTAATATTAATATATTTATCGCATTCAGGAGGATGTTTTTTCGGTATTTTTAGCCCGGTCCCGGTTTAGTTAATAATTTCACGATTTGAATGCAGTTCATCTTGATTCTGCATTATGAAAGTCAAATAAAATATAAAGTTGATACGTCGTGTATTTCTACGTGAACCACAAATATGTTGCGCGCTAATGTGTACATTATGAATTTTAATTTAAAATATATAAATGGATAAATTACGTAACCTGTGCGTAATCGTATTTACTTTGTGCATGTTAATTTTTTTACTTTTTTTTTTAAGTCGTGGAAATAAATTGAAAAAATGAGCCATCCGTTAGACGAAAATCTCAAATGGGCATGCGGTTGATAAGTGTAGTGCGGGCACTTTAACCTTCGACTCCTTTTTTACGCATTGACGATTAAGTGGAAGATGAAACTCGTTAAGTGCGTCTTCTCCCGGCTTGCATTCGAAGGGATCCGTTGCTCTTCCGCATGCCAGTCATTACTCCATTGAACGCAGCTCTCGACTCGGGTGAAATTAATTCGCCATTCCCGCTATACCAACTCCCTCGATCTCTCTCTCTCTCTCCCTCCCTCTGCATTCGAATGCAAATTAGAGAGGGAGAGAGATATCCAGCCCCTCCCTTTCCATTTGGGACTATTCTCTCTCTCGGGGGCGGGCGGAAACGGCGGCATTCACATTTGGCTGCACTCGTCGGATAGGGTGCGGCCAGGACTTGGTTTGTGTGCGCCAGCCAGCCCGTGTGGGAAGGGGGCAGTGAGGAGTAACCGAGGGAGAGAACGGTATGATGTGGGTGGGAGAGGGTGAAAATTAAGGGCGGGAAATGGAGATGTCCGTCGATATTTCTAGAAACATCGACGGTTAGGGTACGATTGTCGATGTTTTTTTTGCTGTAGGTGGTTTGTCACCGATATCGTCTGGTCATCGGTTGTTTCATTCGACGATTTGCTCAATTCATGGACGTGAATATTTCATGAATTGCTTGTGTGCAATCTTAGTTTTTGAGATAAATGTTGGAGATAATATAGCATGAAAAATAAATTGCCGAAGAGGACATAGAGCTCCAAATTACTCCGAGAGACATTTGAAAACGTTCTCCCTTTGTGGGATGACCGTCGATATTATGGAAACATCGATGGTTGAGGTACGATTGTTGATATGTTGTCATTGATAGTTAGTCACGGACGTCGTCGTATCATCGGCGGTTTCAATCGGAAGTGTACTAAACTGGTATGGACAATAATATTTAATGAATACCTTGTGTATTAGTTTTCATTTTTGAGATTAAAATAAAAATGAAATGCCATTAAAATTGAAATAAAAGATTAAACAACAAAAAAATACAACTCCCAGTTACTCCAGAAGGCATACGAAAACGTTTGTTTCGTAAGAAAAAGTTGCCAAACTGCGCAGATTTCCTGTAGGAACCCACGAAGAAAAGCGGTGGAGTATGCTATGAGGGAAGGGGAGAAAAATAGCGAGAAATATGTATTGAAATAGATAAGGAATGTGAGGAAAGAAATAAGGAAGCGTAGAAACAGGTGGAATTAACGTATCCTTTGTAATGACAAAACTACTTTTTCACGTAGCGAAAAATTACAAAGTTTTAATATATTGTAGTTTCCAGTGTCTGAAAAAGTACAGTTTTGTTATTACAATGGATATCAATCACTTCTACGAAGTCATACCTTAAACCATAAAATTTACAGGAATGAAGGTAGTCTATATTTGCTTATACCACAACAAAAAGAATACAAATTATCAAGCTCAGTTTATTGCTTGGACACGCATTAGTTTATATTAATGATAAACGACAGATCGTAAAGTTTATTCGTAATTATTACGGTTGTCAGCTTATTAAAATGCAGCATAGAAACATTCTTGCATTCTGAACTCGTTTGCAAATTGTTTTGTCAGCCATCCTGCTGGTGAAACTATTTTGCAGGTTCCCTTTGTCGACAGTGCACACCCTAATTATTAGTTTGTTCGTATGAGGTTGAAAATGGAATACGTTCAATGTTTTTTTTAGTTTTCGAGCTTTTAACTATATCTACATATGTCACGCTGGACGTAATGAAATCGTCCCACAATTAATTACATTAGTAGGTGATAATTGTACGGTGAAATTGTTATATTTACCACGTGTTTCAGTTTTTCACCTCCATCCTTAACTGCTGGCTGTCCCTACCTGAGGATGACGCTGAGGCCTGAGGGGAGTACTTAAAACAATTTTATTGGGAAATCATCGCAGACTGTAGTAATTTATTTTATCGATAACGATTTCAGTGACAGTCTGGTTTATTATTGTAAGATCGATGTTTCACCTTCATAGTTTATGTACATACATACCTACGGAGGTCTTCCGATAGTTTTCTCCCCATGCTCTTCCTTCGGGAAAACGGAGAGGATAAGGGGAGGACGACGAGAAGGGCTAATGCGGCAGAGGAATATACGTCGCGTCGTGGCATTCAATTTCGGCCGGCCATTCACTGTGTGGACGACACATGGTACCCAGCCCTGTCCAATGGCCTTAAACTCCACGACTTTCATTGTGGCGATAGTGTGGAATACGTAATGTGTACTATCTCTCTCTCTCTATGAGTCCTTATTGGCGAGGAACGGGAGAATCACGCTATCCATTTTAGAGTAAAACACTCAGGGAATCGTGATGGTCGAGACCGTCGCCGGAAAATTCAGTCCATTCTCTCGCTTCCCGAATTCTCGTGTTCACTGTACTCCGCTCCGGCGCACGGGAAGTCGGAAATATGGAATTTCTCATCTCATCCGCCGAAAGGGACCGCAAACATTGGGGCGTCGAGAGAGCTATATTTGGGCGACGAAGTCTGGAGTATTTTTTTCTCTTACCTCATCCGAGATATTTTTTGGAGTAGGTGCCGGGGAGAGGCTTCCGAGATGTGGATTTGGAGGTGGGCGTGGAAAGTAAACTGGATAGAGAGAGTACGGCAAACGTAAAAGTCGTGGATTGAGTTGGGCGAAAAGTTAAGAAGTTGGTGGAAGAACTCGAGAAGAGGATCGTAAAAGTGGATAGAGGTGAGATCAAGTGCTTTTGGGATGCTCAAGGTTGCGATGGCTGGCAGAACATCAACATTAGGTCGCCGAAGAAGACGGAGAAAGAAAAGGAATTCTGGGCACAACGTGATGTTAGGTGTGTGCGAGAAATTTGGGAATCCAAGGAAGAGAATAGGGTAGGGAAAAATAGAAGTGTGTCATGCTGAAGGTAGTATATTTGAAAGCTGCGATTTTACGTTATATCTGTCGGCGAGCGTCCAAAACATTCCAAAATCTTGGAGAAATTTCGAGGATATTAGAAACATTGAAGTCGTCTTAGAAAAGCATCTAGGTTGGCGTCTATAGAGCTAGTATAACTGTAATGGATGTCGGAAATTTTGCGCGGCAAATTGCCTCCTGAAGAAACAAACAGAAAAGCTGTTTTCGACTCGATTTTGAGCGATTAATATTATGGTTATTATATGCTGATCCGATAACACGTGATACAGTTGTAATTCAGGAAATTGAATCGCACTGCAGTTACATTTCACAATACTGTTTTCTTCAAATTTTATTCATGTAAAGGAAATAAAAACATGTCCATTTTTTCTGACAGCTCTCGCTCGTTATTTGAAGGATTATTACTCTATTATGTTACCAAGTTGTTCGATAATGAGAAATCATTTCGCAGTTTTGCAATCGATGTGCAATGCACAAATAATGTGTTATGCAGTCACATTTACGGGTTCAAATCAAAGAGGGTGAAATTCGCCATGAAAAAATTATTTGACTTGACTAGGATTCGAAACCTTCGATTAAGATGGTGTAACTGGCCAGCACACCTGACCGGGAGATACGGGTTCGAATCCCGGTCAAGTCAAATGGTTTTTTTTCATGGTGAATTTTACCCTTCAAAGATTTTTAAATAAGACACTTAGTTCCATCTGACACTTTTACCCTGCTAAAAGCAGACCATGGTTTCGGCACTATATATACCATTATCAAGGTTTTTTTTTCTTTTGGGAGGCATACTAAATCGGAAGATAGGGGAAGTTCTTTTGGAAGGTCAGGGAAATCGGAAGGATTTAGCAAAGTGTAGTCAAGGTTTGGTAACATCAAGGGAAATTGGGGGGGGAGAACTAGCAAGGGGGTGGGATGAGGCGAACGTTTAGGAGGTGTTAGTGGGTTTTAAACGCTTGATTCTTATGGTTGGAACATGCATATGTACTTGTTAAGGGATTATCTTGTTTATCTGACTGAATGCGTAACCTAGCTAGGGGTATAGTTGAATAGCTGCCATATAGGTACGACCGTTCACGAGCATTTATTCAGTTACAGGAAAATTGAATCGAAATACATCGTATAATTGTTTGTGGATCTTTTGCCTGTGACGGATATTCAATCTATCTTGTCGGGAATGCTGATAATCACCATTATTTTTTAGTGCTCGTGGTTTAATTGTAAGTCTTCTTAAACTTATGGCTAGTTATGTAAACCCTTTGATGCGGCGGAAAACACAAATCTGGCCAACATTGAAGGAACTGGGTGACCTTTTTATCGCTGCAAATATTTCAAATAATTATAGCTATCTAAAGAATGTTGATGAGGCTGAATTAGTACATGGATTCGTGCTTAATGCAGTAAATTCAGTGTAGTAAATGGAGTATCATGAATTTATCATTCTCGTTAAGTTCAACCTCTTCAAACCTGGGTGCGACAATCGAAGTGTAATATCGATGAGAGTTCTGAGATCCTTTGGGAAAGGGTAATCGCCGTTACGCCTCGCATCTCCTCTGAATGCATCCGCAAACCCTGAAGAGAGCCTCATCAGTTGATAGCGTGAGGCAGAGCGGGAAGCGTGCATTCACCCGCTGGATCAACAACCGAGCGCAGTTGAGGCGAAGGTTTTTGGGAAATCAAAGAGGGAGGAAAATCATCCGCTCTCGGCGGAATGGGAGGTTTTGAATTTCTCCAGTCGCGGTGTGATGGATTTTGAGGTTGGCAGTCACTGCGCGGGGCTTAACTCTCCGAGCCCCTTGAGAAATTCCGCGCCGAGTGAGGGCTGGGTGATTAATTGAAATGCGAAAGAAAAGAGAATTCTCGACTCAAGGAGCCAAGGGTATTTGGATCATATTTTAAACTGGAATGTGACGGAAGGAATACTGTTATTGATATCGAAGAAGAGAGTAATTGACAGGTAAATTTAAGTTAAAGATTTATCTAAATTGTCTATAAAAAGCAGAGGAATTTTGACTCCTATGCATGCATTCGGTCATCAGGTGACCGCCGACGAGGAGGGTTTAAGTATCGTAAACGCGTGCGTGTTGCCCCAAGTTCAAAGTCCTCGAACTATCTAATCTTGATAATTTCTTTAAAAAACTAATTAACGGTGCTGTTGGTACTGAGTCGGACTTTGAATCTCGGAAAACTGAAATTTAATCCCTCCCTGTTGATGGTCACTTGAATGTCCAAAATACATGCATAGTACTCTATATTTCTCTGCTGTTATTGGAAATTTGAATTAGGTAATCTTTAATTTAAATTTACTAGTCAATTGCTCTCTCTTTGTATATCACTCATTTTTAATTTGAACTGTCATTGAAGGTAAATTGGTGCAAAACCCGTGGTGGAAGTAGTGATCGCGGAACACTACAGCCATCCTCGAGAAAGTCTTCGTGAATTATTGCATTTGGGACGTTATTATACCAGCTGCTTTATTCACGCCGTTCCTAATTAATCCCGGATTTCACGAAGTGAAGTTGCACCTTGTGCAAGTCAGACTTAATCACATGGTAACTACCCTTGAAAATAGCGCTGTAAGGTTACGGACCTCCGAATACTTCGAATGCAAAGTATGAATTCGGATGTCATTTTGGATTTTGAATGCTACGTATAACCAATGGAGGAAGTACTTCATAATTTTCGATGTTGACATTCTTTGGCCAATAGATCCTTTAAAAAAATGCAAATAATCGATAACCATCTTTTTATAATTGCTATTGACTCCATAGTGTACTTTATTCCACGTTACACTAGTTATGAGGCACTTCCAATCTTAGGCTAAAGGGCTTTAAAAATTATCTGATGATAAAGTAGTGTTGTGCGATATTGATTATATTATACGTAAGCATACCTCTACCTGTTTAATGTGATTTATATAGCAGTTGAAGCGTTTTTTTTATTAATTTGAGCACTTGAAAATCTTCGAAGTGTTAGTTTCTTCTGACTCTGGGTAATTTTTAGCTGGATGACTTAGTTTAGCAATTAAATACTGAAAAAAGTAGTAACGTTCAATCACGCAAGTGAAATCGACTCTATAATTCTTCGTACGGCTGTAGTTTATGCCTATATTAGAGGTTTTTATTTTGGTTTTTTTGGGAAACGTTAATGCTCGAAATGTTTCATGCTAGTGGAACTTTTTAACTCGTATATAATTTTTCGACATTGAAGGAATTTTGTGAAAAAATTACTCCTCTGACTGTGAAAATTATTATTTTTAGTAATAAATAATATTTCCGAATTTTTACTATCTTGCCGGTACAATGCCTATTCAAAATTTAACCTTCAACCAAGCCAATTAATTAATTTAACTAAGCCATTAAAGCCACAACCTAATTTTGTAATGTAAGTGCGACTCACTGTTTTGGCGAGTGCGTTCGATTGACGTGTAATTGGCAATTGTTGGAGGATCCCTGAAACATGTTTGGGAAATAGTGTTCCATACTTCCTATCGAGCAAATCTCACTCAGTATGAGCTAAATCGGTGTCGGTAACAATTGTACCTTTGAAAAAGCGTCTCTCTGGACGTGTTTTAATTTAATTTTAAACTATTCGGCGGAGAATGCAGGAATGCGCTGTTTAATGCGTACCGTGAATACTTTTGCTTGCAATCCTAGGACTCGGATGTGAAACTGGAAAGATGGCACATGAACTGCGGACGTCAATACTCTTGTGTAATGCGATGGATAGCAGGGGGGGTGGGAGTTGGGAGGGGGTGACTATTCGCTCTCATACTCGGGAATTATGGATTCGAGCCAGCCAGCTTGTGTGCGGATTGCTTTGGAGTACCCCTCTCTCTCTCTTCTCAACTGCTTACAATCCGGGGTGGGATTTTTCCTCTTTTTTATGATACACGAAGTACACGGTATCGATCGATTGCCTCCTGAGAGGTTCTCGAGTGAACCGCGATCCTCAAGTCCTGAATAGTGATCGCCCTACAGGTCACCCTGCGGTTTCATTTATTATTCAGCAAGTCTTATCCGTGCCAAGGTATTTTTCTTGGCAAACAAAAGCCTATTCTTGGGAATATATTTCATCTCTCCATAACTTAGCGTCACTGTGAGACTTGGCCCGCTTTCATCCCTTCTTGGTCCCCAATAAGTCAATCGGCAATCATTCTGGTGTTTTACAAATTATTAATTGCGTGTCAAAATGAAGTATTTTTAAGAAGTTTTAGAGAGAATTTTTGTCGCAAAATCAAGATAAAATAATTTACTACTATTTATTTTCTTCGTGTACTTCTAACTCCTCTTGGCATGCGTAAAGAGTGGTGCTTAATGCCGAATTTGCGTCAGAGGCTGGAACTCATAGACCCATTAAGAATTAAAATTTTTCAGTGCGTTGAATCTAATCCCGAAACTGAAGTAAGAATGGATTTGTGTGACGAACTTATTTTAGACTTGGGCGTTACTTCTTGGACTGCGACGATATCCTCTGTCGGCAATAAAAGTACTTAGAATTTCTAAACTGAAATCCATGGAATCCAGCTAATTTTAAGTTTTCATGACATACAGAATTGAACTCATAAATATACTACCCTGCTTGAAGTGCAAGCGCGTCAATAATGTGTCGATATTCATGTGGCACAATCAATTTTTCCTCATATCTTTTTCTACATTATCGGGAAATGTGACGTGCTTGATGTCTCGTGTACCTCATCCATTTTGATTTACCTAATACAGGAAGGGCGACGAGAAGAAGTTTTATTATTTGAGTTAAAGATTTCAAGATGGCGACGCAAAAGGATACATTGTTTTCCCTATTCCGAGGGCTGCTGCAATAGGTTTCTTATCAAGTGGTCAACCAAACAGATACTTGAGATAGTTGGGTCCCTTTCAAGATTCCTACCTTCATTTTCTTATCACGAAGGTAAAACAAATACTGGTAATTTTACAAACTTTTTTAACCAGACCTGACCGTCATCTATGGTTAGCAATCAATATTGAAACTACCTTTTACCGGTCAGATAGGGAAAATAAAAACGTATGTAAAATTGACAATTTTGTTTTTAAATCCTCGTGGTTAGTAAAATAAGTTAATTCCACAAAGTTACGTCGCCGGCAATTGCATCTATTACCTTTCTTCAAATACAGTATTTTTTGGGAGGAAGGGTGTGACCGATTACCGGATTCCGGCGCAGCCTACATTGATGTGGTGGGAATCCAGTATGTGCTATCGCCCTCATCACTCCTCATTGTTTCTAAATTTCTGTCCTCCCGTGAAGCATTTAGTGTTTTTTTCCCCGGCGTGTGATGTGAGTAAAGGTCACCGGTTTTCCATGTGGTCAGGTCAGGGCTGCCGACGCTTTGAAGGTGAATCTGCCATCGTCATCAGGGAAGTAAATACATAAAAAACAGCCGAACGCTTCGTTGAAAACTACCTCGAACGAACATAAAATGTTACGCAGCTGATGTAAGGTTGACCTGGAGACTACGCGCTAGGCTTAGACTAAAAAAATCAGATCAGGCGAGTTTTAGTATTGTACGGAGGGTATTATTTTGACATCGAACTATATATTTAGAAGTGACAAAATAACAGTGCAATGCCGAACTAATAGGTACCAACATTCCTTCTCTCCTCGCACCATTAGTGATTATAGCAAATACGGCATGAAAATATCATAAGTCGCATCGGTTGCATACAATTCACTTCCGTCCTCTCCCCACTTTTTTATACATTCACTCCCCCTTGCACGGTAGTTGACCTAACACCACACTAACACCCCCTGCCACACGCCCCTGCGGTGGCTCTCAGGGTAAGATGTGGATGTTGAGATTTGACTGTCTTCTCCTCTTCAAACCTCCGCCCCGTCCAGACTTATCACCGTCACTTAACCAATCAAATCCCGACGTTTGGCGGCCTACATACGCAACCTGGCCCATTCCGCCGCCGCGTTCATCCGGCCGCCGGCCCTGGTATCTGTGCCTACCACAAGATATGTGTCCAGGAAAAGAAACGGATGGAAACTTGTTTTTATTTCAAGATACGTTTCAAATTAACTCCAATGGGAGTTAAAATCTGTTATATGATAGCTTTAAAGTGGTTTGAGCGAGATAGTTCCCTAGTCATAATGGAGACCATATTCAAATTTTATTTTTTTATTTCAGCGTCTGTAAGAAGTATGAAATAAATATTTTAGTATTAATGGCGCAAATATATAGTTATATATGACCAAAATTCTCAGTAATTAAATAAATAAAGCTACATAAGTTTCTAACTTGACTCATTGTTTCTCTCCGTACGGCAGAAAACCCTTCAAAACGGCAGGTGTTTCTTGCGATTCTGTAAAAATTACTGTGGTGAGTAATAGATTATATTTATAAGTAGTTGAGAAAACATGCAATCTACAGACCGTTAGTTTTTGACGAAATCTAGGTGCTAGAAGTTCCTAATCTTTTTAATATTCTCCCTCTGGAGTGCACAGCCGTAATCTATCCCATGTAAACAGCTTATAGGTCTAGGCAAAGTGCTCGAAAAGTTGCTCGGCAAGGGATTGATATTTTGATATCATTGGAACGATAATAGTTTTTTCTGTAAATGAGGCCAAATTCAACAAATTCTAGGTGAAGTGATTTTTCGTTCAAACTACCTTAAAACTACAAAACTACTCGCTATATGACCACTGTCGTCGCCGAACCCTCATATTTTTATTCTGCCTACCTATTAATTCTATCAGTTCTAGTTTATCGGAGATGGATAATCCTGAAGGAAAGATGTTGTAGTGTTTAAAATCGTTCTTCTTACACTAATTGCAATGAGGCTATGGTGATTGATATTTTAAGTGTTTTGTCTTTGAAAAGTTGCTTTCGTGTAATTTCGGCCCAAGTAATTATTATTTAGCTAATGTAGCAAGAAAAATGCTGCCATAAAACTTTCAGGGAGTTGACTTTGTTTATCGTAAACAAGCTTATTGATCTCCGCTGGGCCTAGTTATTGAAGTGTTTTAGGGTTCATCTTTTATCAAATTATCCTTTATTTATTGAATCAACATTTCTGAATATCTGACGAAAACAATTCCACCGATGAACAGCAGGTACTGATTAACCTTGCGAGATATTGGTGCCGGAAGTATTACATTAGAATTTATGATGTCGATAAATCTCTTGTCTGATGTTGTTGGAACTGATTTCAGGCGTATCCACTTTAATGGGTATATTCACCAAACTGATTTCATAATCTTTATTTGTGGATTTTGGGAACCAATTTTGTGCCTATTTTCGGAACCTATCCACCGTAAAACGTCAATCTTTTTCCAGTTTAGACCTTTAAAACACTTTCGCCTTGATTAACATGGAAGGTATGTTTATATTCACTGATGTGGTGCAATGAGACTGGTTTTCCCTTCGAATTTTATAGCTGCACCATAGTGATTTAATCAGTGAATTTCTTCATCTTTATTGACTTCGTACGAAGAATAGCAGTAACGCGTCTTTCCGCGTATTCACAGCATGAACTTGTTAGGGAATGCTCACGTTCTTGTTTTAAAGTCGAGGTTTTACTGCCAATAAAGCTGTTGATATGCATTTGAGCTAAATGATTTTCTTTTATTTGGTTTGAAAATGTTTAATTGACGGACGAGTTAGTATAGCCATTATCTGCAGTCATAAATCCGTAGACCGCTGCTGCTGTCTCCATTCAATTATTATATAACTAGTCAATTTATTATTTTGGCATTCCTCGTTGTTTACCTTATGCATGCCATCATTGGTTTTCCTTGGCGAATAGTTCCTTTCGTTGCTCCTTCCATTATACTCTTATGGTTTGTTTCTGTTGTGTCTCATAGTGTATCCCTTGTAAAAGTTTCTCTTATACTTCGTAGATTTCAATATTGACGAATATACTAAGATACCAGTCGTAGAGACATAGAAGGCTTTCGGTTGATCTGGTGGCTGTAGCACTAATTTCTTATCGCGAGGGTGATGGCTTGAATCCCCGCAGGGGTGGAGAATCCTCATAGGAATCCCAATTTCTAATTGGTTAAAATGTGGAGAGCCCTTTAAGATATGTACCCCGTTCTTCTTGTGGGATGCATAATCCTAGAAGTGTTTTTATCGTCATGAGTCAAAACGAAGTTTGGCTGGCCAGTTATTTTGGAATATGAACGAAAACTGGCGTCATTTACCTCCCTGAGAACTGGTAGTTGAAAGGAATAGAGAGTTGATATAAAATGGATAGAGAATAAATAGTTAATAGAATATAAATAAGTTGCTAAGTGAAAAGTACTACTTAGGGGAATGGAGGAATGGTGGAGAGAAACTCGGCGTTGTAATCAGCTTGCTTTTGATGAAAGATGCGAATGGGACTATAGTTTTAAGTCTTATCTGACATTTGAAGCTGCATTTGAAGTGTCCTCCACTAAGCACCCAAGTGGGAACCGGAATTTCGCTGAAAAATCTCTTCCGCTGCCGGGATTCGAATCTGTGCGTCCAAGCAAAGCCGACTCCGGGTTTCTATCCAGTACTCCACACTGAAGTAATCTTACCCTTGCCATCCTACACTCGCATATGTGTAATGGCGCCGATGACCAGTGGTTGGTCGCTTCTCCCGAATATCTACGACTGCATTGAGCCGATTTGAGAGTCAGTGGGTACTCGGCTTACCAGTGTTCGCCGTGAGGCTGTGCCTTTGTAGTCACTTGGATGACAACGATTTCCGCCGGTTGGCAAGCACTCGCCTCTGTATTTTGGCTCTCGTATGATTTAGGCTCGGTTCACGTCAGCTCGCTGAGAACGAGCGCAAACGCATTTTTAACGCACCGTGCTAAATTGTGCCGACATCGTCCCCGGTACTTAAACCTCTTCAATGCGGAATAGAACTCCACCGACTTCGAAAATGGAGTCGTACGGCCCCTCAATCTCGCTTCGGATGCGTTTACTGCCATGATGGAGTTAATGCCATTGAGGTTGATGAGCAACGTCCTAAACCTAGGTCTTTCAATAAGTGGCTGCAAAACCTGCGTCGGTGGCGTCTGGGAGTTACAAATGATACGCTGTTTAAGCTTGCATGAATTGTCGGCGGTTTTACAGAGGGAATTTTTCCTTGTCACGGGGATTTTCACTGTCTTGGATTTTTTTCTGTCATAGGGACAATATTTTTATTTTGAAATAGTACCCGGCTTTTTCCTGGCAAGTCAAGGGTGCGTTTATTTGTTATAGATTGGACATTTTTCGATGCCATATTGGACGTATTGGAGAGGTTAATCACTTGATGGTTTTTCGGGTTAAATATCAATGCAGAGGATAATGCAAAATATCCGGATCTTAATTTCGGTTTAACATTTCACTAAAATACGTTGTAACCCGATGCGTCGGATTTTCCTTCTCCGGGACACCTTTTACTTTTCTCTCTCCCTCTACGTCGTAGTTTTCTTATTTCGTTTATTTTTTCCTTCCATCTTTCCGCATTTTTCGCTTTCTTCTCTCACCTTCTATCTCCCTTTGTTACTTAGTTTATTTTTTTCTTTCGTCTCCTAGTTTCGCGCTCTTCATCGTTATTTACTTACGCATCTCCAATTTTGCATTGTTACCCCTGGAAAACATTACTTATATCGCTATTAGTTTATGGACGTTGGGTTCCAATGTGGTAGTTATTAATTACTGCTGTATTATTTATAATAATTATTTTCAATAGCTATTTATCCAAATGCTATTTTTAAATATTACCTCAATATGGTTCCGGGTCTTGATTCCTTGCTTTGTTACCCAATTTTCGCTGTAAACTCAAATTAATCTTTTTAAAACCATGTGTATAAGTCTTCGTTGAATATTTTTGATTGAATGTCGTAATTTGTGTTCTGTCAACTATTATATTTCCACCTAATATCAGAGTAATAGTAGATACCCTGTGGCTGGAAAGACGATTGGTAATCTAACAATAACAGAGTTTCTATCATCCGAAAAAGAAAATGTGGCCGACCGCATTCGTTTGTTCTTCCTGAGGACGGTTAAAATATCAATAGAAATCTATTTTAAACACTATAATGAGGGCAAATGTTTATCAAGGAATCATATGTTTTATAGTACCTTGCAAAATTATGAAATCTGCTAGATCTCCCTTTGTCCATTTTCCATCTGACTCAATTATGAAGGATGTTCGTCGAAATTGCCTTGAGATAAGTTTTGTTCTCGTGGGAATTTCTAATTATTTCATCGTTGTATTTGCGGCTGGCATGAATATCTTCATACGCATAAGGGATATTCTTGTAGGGCAGCGATTATTCCCATATCGATTAAACTTTTCGGTCATTACGTGTTAGGGAAGAGTCACTTAAGTTAATTATTTTCTGCGAGATGTTTTATTTAGTATCATACTTGTAGGCACATTACCGGTTCTTTATCCTAATTCATATTTATATTCTTCTTAAAATGCGTCAGTTGACTTTTGAATTACAGTGTCGGACTCTGATAATGGGAGAATTGACGTGAGAATAATTATTACGTATTTTGTAGCTAACTTTTTGGAATTGTTTACTTTGGCGGATAAATTTTGTTGACAGAGTATACCATTTATTCATCGTCGCTAAACGATGCACGAGGGCTTGGTTAATTTTTACAATTCTCTAAAACCTGGCTGAAATGGCAGTTAGCTCCTATTTTGTCAATAACATGAGGTGCTTTGTGCCTCGTCATTGTGCTAGACAGCTATTAAAGATTACTCTATGTAATTCTGCTTCCATTTAAACCTACTTTTGCAGGCACATTACCCCTTATAATAATTGCGTTAAGAGGAGAGTTTGTTACAATAAACGCCTAATCGCTTGATGTAATGATCTTGCGAGTGGAGATTTACAGGTGAGATTAAAGCATCGCCATGAATCTTTCAGTTCGCCCCCTCTTATCGTGAGTGCAGTGTCCGAGGGGATTACATGTTTCTTTGTTTCTCAGGGTCCCCGCTAGAGGCACGACTGACCACGGCGGTCAAACATCCTTGGGAAGTGATACGAGAGAGAGAGAGAAAGAGCCCCGGGCAATCTGTCCACACTCTCCCACTGCGTCATCGCTCATATAAATAAATTATTTGCTCACCAACACTCCCGCCATATTTTGGGCCCATTTTTTTTCAAGCGCACGCATCCGAGACTTGAGTTATAGGCTGTTTGGGTCCTCCAGTGTTTGTAGTCCTCGCGTTTTACGTTGTGGTTCCCATGGGGAGGATTGGTTGGTACGGGCGTTCACTTCAGTAGCGGGGGAAATGGGTGGGTGCGTACGCGCCGCCCGACGCGACGTCCTTCGCGTGTGAGAAATGACGCCCGGGACGGAAAAAGCGTCGCTTCCCCGGCGCGAAGGGGACCTCGTCTATCTGTGGCGGAATTAATCAAGCGGGTAAAAGCGTCGCTTCCGAGATAGCGAGGAGGGACACTGGTTTCGGCTTGGCACGTGGCTCACTCTAATGCTAGATACATGTACTTTGGCGCGGACCACGGGCGAGGGAGTGGCTTCATAGGTTTCAGGCAATGATTTGTGGAATTGAGTTTAGAAGCAGTCAATAATGTTTTTTAGAAAATTTAGGTGTAAATGGAAATTTAGCTAATGATAATTTATTTAAATGATGATTCAGTTTTGTAAGCGTGACTTAAAATGCTTTCAAAACGTATGCTAGAAAAAAGTAACAGCTTTATTACACGTCTTGAATAAAAGGGTTGCCGCGTTTGGTGACGTCACGAGGCTATGGCGTGCCTATTTGTTTGTTTTCATAAACGGTGCTGCCTGGACAAGCAAGTTATTTTACAAAAACTTTAATTAATGGACTAAAAAGTTTACAGTGGTTGGGAAAATGCCTATTGTAATACCTAATATTTTTTCTAAAATTAGGACATACATGGTACTGAGTTCCTAAAAGAAGGCTAAAGATTGAGTGTTACTAAGATTATAGGAGTGAAGACAAGCTCGTAAGAAATCAATAGCTAGTATAGTCTATGCGCTTATGCAGTGAGTAGAAGTTTAATATTTTAAGGAAGCTGGAGCGGTAATCGTGGGTCATTGACTGCACATATAAAACATTTTTAAGTCGAAAAAATACAAGGACCACATTGAAGAACATCTGTTTATGCGGTGGAACTGCGTTACCTGAGCAGCAGTAATGAAAATGACGTGAGATTTAAGTATTAAATTTTTGCGTAAGTTAAATTATGTCATGACTTGGCTTTTGGGCGCTATATTAGAAATTTGGCGAAAGTTGTGTTTAAATATGCTCTTTCGAGTCTTCGACTCGGCTTGACCCCTTGATATTTGTTAACAACTGTTATAATAATATAAAATGTATTATTTCGTGTTTAGAAGTGAATCTGTGCATACGAATTATTATGAAATATATGTCATGTTCCCTACGGCTACTTGTTAGAATAGCATTGAATTGCCAAAATTGGTAAAATGCAATTTTTTTCACTTTTCTCTAGAGGTATCACTAATAACAACACGTTTGAAAAGTTTCTTGCAAATCTGTAGATAGAAAATCTTAATCCATGTTCACGGCGTTTACTGCCTGGTTACGTCAAAATCAAAGCCAACATGGTGGCGAGCCTTTTTCAGTGCGGCGCCAAAATGTCATTCCAAACCGTGTTATAGCTAACTTGACATTTAATTATGTCCATTGCTTATCTTCAGTAGATATATATTTTTCTCCCGACTGGAAAAAAATTTGAAAAATTGGTGCCTGCATACTCATTTTCAAGAAATAAAGCTTTCACCTGAAGCTGACATAAACTGTTGAAACCCGGGTCGTGAATAAAAAAAACTTTACATTGAAATTTGCAAAGTTTGTTCCTATCCATCATTGAGAAATTTCACATAGTTACCCCTGTCAGTGTTCGATTTGTTATTAAAATAATTTTCTGTTTAGCGGTTGAATGCTGAAGATGACAAATTGTTGAAACCCGGGTCGTGAATAAAAACTTACAGGGGAATTCGCAAAGTTTGTTCCTTTCCAAGAAAGTTAGATATTTATTGCCCATGTACACGTGCAGAATACACAGAATGCTCCGGGTAGCATTAAAGGAATTCCTGTAGGGAGCTACTATCATGACATGAATACTAAGGTAAAAAAAGCGAAAATTAACTAATACGAGTACCTACATAGGTAAATTCTTGAAAAATTGTAGAAATAAATTGAAATTGGATTGGATAAATTGGCCAATTTCAAGGTTTTTACAGACATTACATTTAAAAATATTGATAGCTAAAATAAAATATTTTACCCAAACAACATATATCTATCTATAAAAAAAAAGTCATCATTGACTTGCTGATCTGAGGACGGGTGGAAATTAATTCCTCTCGTAGTACGAAAGAGTGTACTCGCGTTAATTTCAGTTCTTCCACCACAGTGCCACAGTTTTTTTAACACCGCTGATGAGATGGCTGTATAAATTATTTCCGAGGAGCCAATCAGTCTGCTAATGACTCACACCGATCTCTTCATTGATTAATATTCCTGTTTTCTTTCGTTTTACGATTGAAACTACAATTATGTAGCGTTAGGTCGGTCCTAACAGGATCGGAAAGAGGACTATTTTTTCTTTAGCTTATAATTAATTCTATACGATGGGAGCCAAATGTTATATTTTCTAAATGTAATGTACTTTTTTCTTTTAGGAATTCAGTTATTCCAATTTAATCTCAGCTGAAAAGATATGTCTAGTGTTTTAGTTGACGCGATGGAGGGCCTTTTGCGAAGGATTTTTTCTCTCTCATTTTTTTTACCAATCTGTGTGTAAATGTGTATCATCAGATAGCTTCGCTGAACAGGGCCTTCTGACCTAAGGAAAATTGTGTCGGTTCATTTTCCGGGGCCATGGCTGTGACTCCTCTGGCGAGTAGCCCAGTCGTGCCCCTGAAGGTCACGTTCCCTGGAATATGGAAGGCATTAAGAAAACCGCTATAACAGCTGTAAGTTTTGGAATAAAAATAGATACTCTCATTTTGAGTAACAATTTATATGTTTCTTATGCCATAATAACTTCGGCAATAAGTTATGTCTATCATTGTCATCTATCGTATTTAGCGTTTTGGGAAGTACGACCTCCATCCCTATGAAGTTGAAAGCTGTGTTTGGAAGTGATGTTGCTCTCCTGTATCGGAATGACTTAGGGAGTGATATGTTGGGTAAGTGCGAAAGATTCCTAGATTTAGTATTCCACTAGGGCAATAAATTGCTATTTTAGGCCCAGTTTCAGGTTTTCTAGGGCCGAAGTCCATCCTAGTCCATTCTCAGCTCCGCCAGGGGACTGACTCCTCTGATAACGTCCATTCCGAGCAGTGTTCGCTGAAGTAACAAATCGCCTGGTTCGAAAAGAGTCGCTCGGGAAATCCTAGAAAAAATACGCCCCCGTGGACGAGGGCTCGTGAGCCTTTTCATGAGGGAATCTAATATTTTTCTCGGGCGCCACTTCCTCCTCCCTTCCGTGCTTTGATTCCCTCTTCCCTCTCGTCCTTTCGCCCGCCTCACCGCACCAAAGGGTCCTCGCTCTTACCCTCAGCAGGGTAGATGTAATTGGTTATCTTCACGTTAGGGTAGATTTTTGATGAATCATTGCTACTCTTCTTTTACCATTCCATTTTTGGTTGCTTTACTATCTCACAAGACGTCTCTCTTTCTCTTCAGTTCCGCTAAGTTACCACCTCTCTACAGTACATTTATAACGCGTATACCTCTCCCCCTCTTTTTCAGGGTTTTAACTGCCAAAATGGCCTTCATTATCCCATCCTCTGTTATCACTTTCTCCATGCGCCTAATTTGCCTCCTCTTGTCTTCCTTTAGTAACTTAATTTCCCTTCTCACCAGGCAAAGAACTTCATAAGCCTGGTCAAGATAGAAAGGGGGAATCCAAAATGCCTTTTCTCCTCCCCGTTCCGCCGTTTCCTGAATTCTAGCTTCTCAAACAACCTCGAGTATTCCATCTCTCCTTCTTTTTGCTTCATCTACTTATTTATTCTTGATTTCTTCAAGTAGATTTCTTTCCTCCTCCTTACGAAGAGCTTCTTCGTTTCCTCAGTTCGCTTCACTTCGAACATCTTCTGTTCCCTCCATTGTACTTTCTCTATTCTTCTGCGCACACGAATCTAGAACACCTTCAGTCTATCTTCTTCTTTTCTGTTAGGGTTCAAATTTCGCTAACACATTCGCCCCTCTCCATATCAGTCTTTTACCATTTATATTATATATAGTTAGTCACTTACCTTTTCTCAACGTCTTCACGTCCCTTACCATGCCGAGAACTCCCCCGTTTTCATTTAGATGAAACCGAAAAGTGAAATAATCTTATCTATTTATGTGAAAGAGACGCAATAACTATCCAGGGAACTGCTTCAAACGGTTTAAGAGACTTTAAAGTGCGAAACAATCATCAAGACATGAATAACTGAAAAATACCTGCACCATTAATAACAATTAAAAATTACATTCGAGGCAGGATAATAGTGAAGCTCATGTCCGAGTAGGTGGGTAGGTATGGGTACCTAAGAAAAGGATTATTTGGGATAGGAGGAAGGATGGAGAGAAACTGACGTCGGCATTTGCCCACTCTTGATGAAAGACGCCAAGGGATCTCCAGTTTAACGTGTCCTATACGACGAACGGAGTAATTTGCTTGGGCTTGGTTTTATAATCTCTGGTTAAATATTTTATTGGCGTGAAAACCGAAGTTAATACGTTCTCTCATCGATTACGCTCACGTCAACTTACCGACTGTCTGATATAATTTTCATGAACCTATCTCCTTGTTAATATCTCTGTCCTAGCTCACAGTCGTATAAAGACTAGGTCATCTTTCAGTTATCGTTAACCAGACATAATAGAGGCAGGCCTTGAAGTGCTCTCCGCATGGCACCCCGCGTATGGATTGGGATTCAAGTGAAGAATCTCCGTAACTACTGGGACTCGAGAAGGGAAGGCAGTTCTCAAGTACCACCCTAAGCCAATCCCGTGAACTTCTTCGTTTGTCTGGCCAGATAGAAGGGGAAAGATAAAGAATGCAATGAGTTAGGAGTTAAACAACAGGGAGTTTCTAGGCGGTGAGGAACGTGCCAGGTTAGGGCAGCGGCAATTAACTTGCGGGTGCGGCTGGAAGGTGTTCTTCCCCACCGCTCATTCACCTCATCTTTTATCCACCGCACCGGACCGAACGTCCCGCTTCCTTACCTGCCGCCAGGGCCGGCTCCTCTCTCTCTCTCTCCACTCGCTTCTTACCCATTTCGTCCGCTTCCCCGCATCTTCCGCCCCCCCCCCCTCATACCTCCTCCTCCGTTTAATCTTTCATTCCGTCTCTCGCTCCCCCTGATTAAAGCTCCACCGCCTCCGGATGAGTCCATTACGATTCCGGGCGCGCGCCCTCTCTCTGCTCAACTCCTTTGAAATCCTTTTCTCTCTCTCTCTCCCATCAAGGAGGTCGGGGCCGCGGAATGAAAGAGTCTTGTAATTCTTTTCTTGAGTGTGTAGATGTGTGTGTGTGTGTGTTTGAGAAACTTGTTGGTAAAAGCTTCCTCTTATCGATTCACGTGAATGAGAATTCAGCTTTCTGCACGACTTTATCCACGGGTCTGATTTGAAAGGCTTTCGAGAGATAGTGTGTGGGGTAAATAGGTTCAATCTATTTTAAAAAGCTCAATGCATCGCCTGTTTTGTAAAAAAAGTATAATATGCCCGTTTTTCCAAGAAATAATAATGAAATTAAACGAAGGCAAAAGTTCGTATAGGTTCTACGAGTTATTTATGCGGAAAACAGTAGTCATTTTATGAGCAAAATGCGTCCATCGTGCAGAAATGTGGTTTCTGTTGGTTTCTTGTGGCGCAGATAGTAGTTCTGAAAATTTGTTTTGCATTTGTCTCCATTTTTACGGCACTAGTATTAGTATATTTAAAGGTTTCCGCGGCGTTTTAGTCGAGTGACAGCTTTCGAGCTTTCTTCCGCACAGAGATATCCATTGGAGACAGCAGTTTCTCCAGTTATCCTGCTGGAGTCTTCTGGCCACTTCTGACCTGGAGACTCCAGCCGGATACCTGGAGAAACTGTTGTCACCGATGTACATACTTTACGCGGAGGTACGCGCACAATTCGGTAATCATTGACCCTGAGTTTATTGTTAGCAACCAAGGCATGAGTAAGCGAAATATTTTTATACGGTTTAGATTAAAAATATGATATTTTTTCTTCTGCTATGAATCACGCTACGGGCATATAGTATCCGCCATTTTTCCCCTTTCACTTCTCTCTCGATGGTGGAAGGATTCTAGTTCTTACGCCACGCTAATGCCCACCGTAATGGTTGTCTACTTGCCAATGAAGGTAGGGATGGCTGCACGTATGCGGCGGTTGTGAAGCGACTTACGTGCTTCTTTCCAGCAAGTAATGAATGCAAATTTATATTGGAGCAATAGAAATGCAGCGCCGCTTTTCCATGGCCGATGCCACCCCGGTTGAACTGATGGCTTTGACTTGATGTTGACGTGATGCCTGTAGAATGTACATCCCGAGTCGTAACATAATGTTTTTACCCGTACTCTCATGAGTGCGATTTCTCCTGCAGTATTTTTAATTTTAAGTTAAGTTTTAGCTTGACCTTTTAATCTTCCTTTCTTTACTCCAATTTCTTCTTCTTCTCTACTTCGTCCTCGCAAACTCTAGGCTCTGAAAGCATTTTACTAAGTAATAAATTAAGTCTGCGGGGTCGTTTTTTACGTATTGAAAGTCAGAGCATATTGTTTTTCATAGGTATATGATGGCTTTCCTCGATATATAATATTAATTATATCGCATATCGATATTAGTAAATGTTTATGTGTTCCTAATGCACTTTTTCTTGTTTTTGCAGGTGAGATCTTCTTTCGCTATAGTTGGTGAGGAGTATTATGTGAAGATCATGAGCTGTTAAGTAACTACTTACACCGGCCATGCTAGTTTTTTATTGCATGCACCTCTTTAGTTGTATTACAATCTATGAATTGTCTCCAAGTGTTCTGCTGTAGCATATGATTTGCAGAATGCTGACTGAATACGTCATCACACCAATACTTATTTGACTGATTTTACGTAAATGTTGATGTTTTTTTGTACGTTATGTTTCCGGAGATAATTAGCTTAGTGTTTTATGTGCTTTTTGGGATATTTGGATTACGCCTCTCTGTTTTAAGTTGAATTTTCATCTCAGTAATCCGAACTATTTAACGTATTTCACTTCAAATTATTTTGGTCCATTGGGTCATTATCGAACAGCAGGCCGAATTGGTGTGTTATTGTTTTGATAATATATTGGAGATATTTTAGATGCATTTGAATGTGGATAGAAACAGGAAATAGATTTAAAAATATTTGTGAAAAAAAAGCAATGGTGTAGAAGGAATTTTCTCTAAGGAAATTAAATTCGTTACGTAAGTAAAAGAATGATAATAGGAAGCAATGACAAGCTGTAGGTAGTAAGTTGTTGATAACACAGTACTGAGTAAACGCGGGAGACGAAATCAAGGATAAGATATTTTAGGCCAAGGAAGGGGAGAGGAATAATTATGTCAAGGTGAAGAATTAAATAGTGTCACGATATGAACTCTTGTGATTTCAATGACATATATTTTTTAAATATTTTGCTGTATAATTGCTGGTGTCAATTTTAAAAACTTCCGGTTGAGCGGTCATATTCCTAAATTTTCCGTTCTTTCGGCAGACCGCCATTTGTTCAGCTATTTTCTTCTTCAGTTCCTCATTCTTCCTTCCTCTCTTCATCTTATCCAAAATTATGAAAAGGTGACAACGCTCGTATCGTTTCAAAGTACAGTAGAACTCCAATTATCCGGATCTTTTGGGACCGGACCCCATCCGGATAATCAAATATCCGGATAAATGGATAATTCACAAAAAAGATAATATCTTTGAAAAATTTGACGTATTCGCTTCGGATTGATCTAAGAACGTTAAAGAAACATGTGCTGTAACCAATCAAAACAAAATCAACGGTCTAAAAAATACAATACTTACACATTTCGAATAGCCTATTGCCGTGACTGTAAACAGCAGATTTTCGAGAATTTTCCCCACTAAAAGCGATCCGGATAGTTGGAGTTCGGATGATTGGAGTTTTACTGTACCTGCGAAAAGGAATTGTCACGTTTTTTTAGTAACGGAACTAATTTTCACTAATTTTATCTAAAAAAGAAAAGTCAATATCATTGTACAATTGACACACTTTTTAGTGTACGCATGCGCTCGCGGAAAAATTTCGTAATTTACAAAAAAATTTGAATTACGCTCCTTGGAACTTATATGGAAGCTTCACTTCTCTTTTACATTCTGAGGCGCTCGAGCTTTTATTTTCCCAGTCGTAACCATTCACGTCCACGACTCAAAAGTGCGAAATAATAATAGATTAGGAAAAAGCTTCTTCGTGTATAGTTTCATTTTTGAGTCATTATTCCATACCTCGCTCGTATTTCATGACTGATTACCCAACGTTCTCTTTCGCGAGCACTTTGCAACGGCCTGGTAGACCACCGCTTGCCTGTTGCACACGCAAGTTATCGGTGGAGGCGGTTCGGTGACGAATGCGAGAGCTGCCGTCATCCTGAGGAACGTGCTCGATGCCTCCTCAATTCGTCGCCCGTGTTCCCCCCCCCCCCTCCCCACGCCTCCTACCTTCCCACGCATGCACGGCAACGCGTCACCGTTCTAATCCGAGCGGCCTTGTCTGATGGGAAGAGCGGTGTAGCGGCCTGTTCTCCGCTACCGCACGCGCTCTCCTCCCTTTTTCTCACCTCCTCCTCCTCCTCCTGGGAATGCGTGCTGCTTCCTCAGCTCCCGGAGCCACGTGGTGGAACTAGGGTTGCCAACTCGTGAAGGGCTGATTCCGGCAAATGGCCATTCCAAAAGTGATACATTTTGGGAGATTACGGGAGACTGAAGCCCGTTTCACTCCATACTTGATCCAGCACAATTCAGACCTTGTGAAGCGTAACCGTGAATTAATGTGATTGGAGTGATTTTTATGAACACTATTATTTGTTAACATTTTTATGGTTGCGTTAAACTTTGCGTATGTGTTCTTGTTAGTAATATCTATAGAAATAAGTGAAAAAAAACTGCACGTTACCGATTTGATTTCTTGGAAATTCAATTCTATTTTAACACGTAGCCTCATGACGTAAGACATATATTTTGAAATAATTCGATTAAATATGTACAGATTTTCTCATAAACGCGAAATAATACTATTATAATGGTTGATAGCAAATACCAAGGAATCGTGCTGACTAAAAAAACATATATTTATATATCTATATGATATGATTTTTGCACAACTTTCGAATTCCGCGCCACTAATCCAAGTCATAACAATCCCAGTGAGCAAAGTTTGTGCAGAATTAATTTTGCACTAAGTCAAAGTTAGTGTCGTTTTGCACTATCTCAAAACAAATATGTTTTTCAAGTGAAAAGAATGTTCTTAAAAACACTAATGTTTTCTAGAATATCTAAAGTATGTGCAAAGAATGTGCAAAAATACACATGTGTAATTACGAATAGGAAAAAGATAGTCTCCAGAGCACGGACTATGCATATGTGCTTTATACATTCTTTACACATGCAATAAATGTATGGTTTTGCACTAGTGCAGAAAATGTGCCACGTACAATATTAAAAGAACAGTCTGCGCTGAACATTCTCGCTAACAAGTTGAACAAAGTTGCTCTCTTTAGGCTACTTAAACAAGTCTCTATCCACAACCAAAATTACAGGCTTTTTTTTGTTCGTGAAAACAAATATTACTTATTTTGAGTTTATTGTAGAGTAGAAATTTTGACGAATAATTCTGCGAAAGTTTGAAATAAACTGATACTTTGAAAAAGAAAATTTACTTTGACGTTTGGATGCTTCGGACGGTCATCACTCGTATTTAGAAAGGAATGACGATTGCAGGACGTCATGCCAACATTCCGAAATCTTCCGTCAGCCGAATATAAGTCAGAAAGCTGGAAAAGAGTAAATTTGAAAAACACTGCTCGTCACGGCTTATTTTGGTGAATATTTAACCGCAAAATCCCATCGCAAGCCACGATACTTTCGAGCATTTCTAGGCGGCCCTCTCTTCTGAGGGTTGGCAATTCACTTATTTCGTCCGTGCGCCACTCCCGTGTAGCCCCCGTAGCCGTGACCACCGAGATACTCATGATCGGCAAGATGGCCGCCGCCACAGTTACATGTGTGCTTATCGTCCCGCTTCTTTTGTGTTTTTTGTTGGTGCAAACGCGGTATTCTGCCAGTTTTATTCTGTTTTATACGTGTGAACCCCCTCCCCCTTCCACTACAATCCATCGTCATATTTCTGTGACTTTCCTGTGCTCAACAAGAAGTTTTGTGTTTCCTTGCTCGCCGCCATGTGGCCTCCCACTAGTCCACTCCATCTCCCGGCGATCCCTTGTGTCACCATCGGCTTGACAGGTTTCAACGTGCCCGTTACACCCTAATTCTGGTTCAGTCTTACTGCATGAACGAAAGTTGTTGGTGTTGAGCGAGTGAGTGAAGAGCGAGATATTGTGATTAGAGTGGAGTTTACTGTGTTTATTTATATTTACACAATCATTAGTGTACCATCATGGTGAATAAGTGTTGTGTTCCATTGTGCAGAGGATTATTGTCTTGTTCCCGTTTTATATTGTATAATTTTTAAATGAGACTGAATCCTTTTTTAGTCGATGAGTTGAAAATAATCCTAATTTTTTACGCTTATTGTCTTGTTTGTAATATATATGATTGAATACCATTGAATTTGTTTCAGGAGTTTTGAAACGCAACCTTATTTGCAAGTTGAACTCTTTAAGAATTTTTTATTTTTGTTAGTTTTCCTTAAGATTTGTAAATAATTTAGTTCATTAGTTTAAATAAACAGCTAATTTTCTTGATATATCAGTTGTATTACTTTCTCTGTAGCACCCAGTTTAGGAACATGCAAAGTTGCTTCTTAGAATGTGCAGACATGCATATGCTCTGCAGCACATAGTAAACACTAACTTTAGATAGTCCATAGTTAGTCTTTAAAGAACATTAAAAGAACATTCGGAAATGACTTAGTGCAGGTCAGAACATTCTTTGCATATTCTTTTCACTAGTGCACCAGCATGTACTATGCACTGTCTATGTGCGCCACCGAGCATGTTCTTTGCATATACTTTGAGAATGTACTTTGCACTAAAGGTAGTGCATTTGAGAACATACTTTGCATATACTTTGCACTAACTTTTGCTCACTGGGATGCAATGCAATTTCATTTTTTGTTGATTTCACGGCCAGAAAATTACTAACAACCGCTTGGCGGTATAGGTGGCGCTGGTTTAAAAAGGAAAGTGAAGATCGTACAGCGACTGTAAAACCTAACGCGATGGGTCGACAGCTACTAGATCCACCAGGAACGATAAGGAAACTAGTGCTGCATAAATTATGAATTCGAGTAACTCAGCGAGTATGATAGCGATTATGCTTGTTGGGCAGAATGTTGGTTTTGTATCGCACGATATTATTAATCTGTGGTCAGAGCAGCCTCGAACTTGGGCTCAAGATAAAATATCGCGTGAAACGAGTTTAAGTTGAGAGCATAATAATAAATACCAATTCGCTCACTTTCCAAGCCTGAAGATCTTGTATTAACATTAAAACCTTGGTCGTAACGATAGTTTTATTAATTATTTTGTAGAAAATTGCAATTAGTTTATCCATTCTTCATTTTTAATTTTCACACATTATAGTCTGAGTCTTTTGAATTTATACATAGTTATTCTGTTATAAAAATAGTAAGTAGGTAACATGTAAACAACGATTATGATTCGTAGGAAACAATTATAACTGGAAAAATTTTGTATTAAATATCGTTTAAATTTAAAACGGGAGGAAACCACCCGAATCCGATAGGCGGGATTATATTTAAAAATCTTTGCCCAGTTCCGGAGTCTCCTCCGGGAGAATCCGAGAGTTGGCTAACCAAAGGGCTTCTCTGTTTTTTTTGCGTTCTTGACCGCTGTTACACGGTCGAAGTTTCGACGGAAGGAGAACAGGCAAGAATAGATTGAGACGATGGAGTTGGCGAAAGCGGAGGTCAAATCGTGAAATAAAAATAAAATCGGAACTTGCTGCAAGAAAAAGTTGACCTGATCCGGAAATCGGACCTTTGGCCTTAGTCTTTCCGGGCTAATACGCCGATCACCATGCATTCGTGATTGCTCATTTATAGGCAGTTTTAGAGGATTTCACGCAACTTGATGCTTTCACCGTCACGGTGCATGCGTCATGATTGTCACTCTTAAGTGGGAAGAGGATTAATAGGATAATAAGCCCCCGTCCGCGGAGTTAAATTCAATACTCCATTATATGGCATCCGATAGCACAGGGTAACATTGAAGCCGTTAAAATTCGCAAACAGACATATTTAATGCATTACCTGTGAAGCTTGTAGCGCTATCGGGAGAAGGAGCAGATTTTCTCGCCGATAACACTCTTGAAAACACAAACTCTTTCCAAGCTCGGGTGAGAAAAATGAGGAAAACGAACGAAACACAAGTATTATCAATCATAAACTTAACTTATCAATATATTTTACAAATCACAAAATAGAACCAAACCAATTACAATAATTTACCCATAGGTCGAGTGCCAGGCGACCGTAATCAAAGTTTCCAGTCGGAAAATAGTTTAAGTTTAACAAGTACGAGAGGTTGAGCTTCTCTCTTAAGTACAAAAGTGACTTAGTCAGCAGGCTCACACAACGGTGTTACCCGGTCGGCATCTCGGGAGCAATAGAGGGCGAGCTTAGACACGAGTCCGCTGAGGAGGGGGTCTGTCGACAAGGACGAAGGTGGAATGGGTAAGGTCAGGAGGTTGGCGATTGGTAGCCTTGGAGGGGAGGAAATAATGGGATGGGTGATAGATAGGGTGGCAGTTTTTAATTGGAGCGCCAGGAACTGTTTTCTGGCGTCGGCCGCAGAATACAGGATCACAGCCTTTTTGCCTTGGTCAGGATGACCGCATTTTTGGTATCCTTCCTCACTTTACTGGCTATAAAAGTGGGGCAGGACCTGGTGAGGGAAAGGTGCGGCGAAAGGTGCGGCGAAAGGTGCGGCGAAAGGTGTGGCAGAAGTCGTGGCAGAAGTCGCTGGCAGTAGTCGCTGCATTTTGTAGTCGTAGGCATTTTGGCCGTCGTTGGCGCACATGTCGTTAGCGCGCATGTCGTTCGGGCAAGTCCTTCGGCTAAGTCCGCAGAGGAGAAACTGTCCAAAGAGGAGAATTGCCCAAAAAAACAGGGGGGAAAATGCCACAAGCTTGGTAGCTATTACGCCGAAAACATAGGTTATATTAGCGGAATTGTCGCGATTCCTTATCGATTTATCTGGTAAAATGCGAAATGAAAATAGTTCCCGACTAGCACAACATTATTCATAAAATGTATGGAAATATAGCGCGATAGCAGTATTAGGTGAATAATTTTTCGCAAAAAAGACCACTTTCGTGCGTCAAGACGCTATCTTCTCTCTTGTTTAATCTATGGCAGTGTTTTTCAACCTTCTTGAATATACGACCCCCCTATTTGTGTCCCAAAAATAGAACCACGATTCGACAAATTAGTAAAACATTAACAGGCACAGCCTTTTCACTGAAATTATTGGTGTCTTTAATGTAGTGTATGTGTTTATTATAATATTTAAAATTAAACTTTTCCCTGAAATTTTTGTATTTTTACTGTAGTGTAGGACCTATAGCCCTTGCTTTTTATTTTACCTAGCTTGCGACCGCGACCCCCGCATCAAGCCTTTGCGACCCCCCTGGAGGTCGTGATCCACAGGTTGAAAAACACTGATCTATGGTACAGGTAAATACTTCCCCTGACAACCACGCCCAATTTTCTACCCTCTCTCTCTCTTATATTCCTCCCGCCCACGCGCCAAAGAAATCCCTTATATCCTTGTTTTCCTTTCCCCTCATCCCATTGCGTTCCTCTCCCTTCCCTCGCACTTTTCCCTCACCATCCCTTCACCGCGCCCACACTCCACTCCTCCTCTCTCTAATGTTTTCATTCCCGCTTGCTGACGGAGGAAGGGAGGGCGGGAGGGAGAGGGGAGGGACCTTGAAGGACGCGAGCGATAATAACTGTCGGGTCGAACCGAAACCGATTTTCAACTCTCTCCTTCCCTTTCCATCTAGGGTTACCAACTTGGTTCAAACTGAATTCCAGACAAAGCGCTGATTCTGTCGGCATACGTTAGGGGTCTGGGGCGAGGCAAGGGGTTGATTCAGGAAAATGTTTTGCACTCTTTTTACCGTCAAAACAGCCAGACACGTAATGATTCAAAGACGTGGATATATCGTTGGATTCGAATCTGGGATCAACTCATAAAATAATTAAAAATAATAATTACCTTGTTAAAAATTTTTTTTTAGCATTTTGTTTAAATTTAATAAAAGCACATACTAGTGCGCTCCGGAAAAAAATTCGGAAAAATGAAGTACAGTTTAGAGTGTTAAGAAATTAAATCCAGTTTTACGTCATCCAATTTTTAAATTACTGGATGTTATTATATTTTGATGAACAATAACTATTTACTAAATTGTGGTAAATACCCTTAAAGTGGTTTGAGGGAGATAGTTCCCTAGTCATAATGGAGACCATATTCAAATTTTATTGTTTGATTTCAGCGTCTGTAAGTAGTATGAAATAAATATTTTGTAATATTAATGGCGCAGAGATATAGTTATATATGACCAACATTCTCAGTAATTAAATAAATAAAGCTACATAAGTCTCTAACTTGACTGATCTTTTCCCGCCGTACGGCTGAAAACCCTTCAAAACAGGTGTTTTTGCGATTCTGTAAACATTACTGTGGTGAGTTATAAGTAGATTGATTTTTTATAAATAGTTGAGAAAACATGCAATTTACACTTCGTTAGTTTTTTTGACGAAATTTAGGTGCTAGAAGTTCCTAATTTGCTCAATATTCTCCCTCTGGAGCGCACAGCCATAATCTATCCCATGTAAAACAGTTTATATTTTTAGGCAAATTGCTCAAAAAGTAGTTTGGCAAGGGTTTGATATTTTTATACCATTGGAAAGATGAGTTTTTTCTTAAAAATGAGGCCAAATTCATAAAATTCTAGGTGAAGTGATTTTTCGCTCAAACTACCTTAAATTCTATAAAATGTAGTGCAAATGTTGCTTTTTCACAAATTCCGGACACAGTGTTGTCCGGAATGAGGCAATTCTTCTTTCCGGACAAAGGCATCAAAATCCTGACTGTCATGAGATATTCCGGACGGTTGGCAACCCTGTTTCCATCTCGCTCTTATTCCTTTCCTCTCGACTTGGAGTGAATCGGGGCGGACTTATTTTCATTCGTCGATCTGTTCCACTTGATTTTACATTACCAACTGGCCCTCCAGTTATTTACACTCTTGTGTTAAGTTCGTGAATGCGGCATCGTTTAGTGGCTCACAAAATCGTCGAAGCGCGATTATTATGAGGAGTGCTCGTAGTAATTTGGCTTCTGACGCTCATGTGATTACATTCTCGTGATTAATCCGTGTGCGGTAATTCAAATGCTGTTCTGGAGCAAAATTATTACTGTGCGAGGGATGACATTTTTGCCTCGTGCGTAAATAACGTCTTTAGAAATGACCGTTGTAATTTTGTGGTATCGCTTCGTCAATGCCAGTGGATGGCAATTTCAACTTACGTACGAGATTATGATTACTTTCGATTAAGAAAGCTCATTGTCCCTCATTGAGCAGCTATTTGAATAATGTCGCATTTTTATATACATTTCGATCTTTTGGTGGTATCCCAGCTTATTTTATGTGTATGAATTGGAGTGATCAGCGTTGTATATTGCTTGATGATGCTATCTGGAATTTAGTTATTCGTATTTCCCGCGGCCAGTGAAAGCTGTTGTTGCTTTTAAAACTTGGCTTATTTATTTTATCTTCATGAATCCTCCGTGACATGGATGGCAATTGTAGGTCTCACTCATTTCAATTTTCTTCTCGCTTGAGTCTGTTGATGAGCCACTTCGTGGAAATGCCCAAGCAATCATGCCGTCAGCTTCCTAATACTACGCGACTGTCATGGTTAATGACAAGTTAATCGAGAGTTATTTTTAATTTCCTCAGGAATAATGTGAATTCTGAATGGGCCTGTTTTTCAGTTGGGAAAGTGTTGAATACGCTTACGCTTACCAAAAGATTAATTTCCTAGCAGTCCCGCTTATGAAGATCCACGAGGTCATTTTTTAAAGAATGTTTTTGAATTTTGGATCTGTTTTCAAGCAGTGTGGATGCTTCCAGTTTTCTAGAGCAGGCAAGGGATATGACGTTCGTGGTAATAAATTTAGTTTCGTGAGCTTATTTTGAGGGGGATGGTTAATACTGGAGTAAGCAATTCAGAATCAGAGAAACGGATGGCCAGCTGCTATCGAGTTGTAATAAAAGTACATAGCGAGTAGATATTCGTGTTTACTTTGATGAGAGCTGTGCTCCGTAGCAGAGGGGATATTCTAGGATTATTTCTGAGCTCGCTAGTTTGTTCGGAAAAAGGCTTTTGTTCCTGCTGACTGCCCGGAATTATGGTCAAAAGACTATGCTATCAATCGTAATTACTATTTTTATCTGATTATGCTCCCCCTTATGTGTTGGATTACTTGGGAAGTGCTGATCAGGTTTTTTATTAAGCGAGGAATATACAACCTAAACCTGTTTAAGCTCTGAGTAAACACAAATCGAGCACTATTACATACACATCAATCCGCTATTTCTCCTAACTTGAGATGACTCTTTTCGAAATTTTGAGGATCCTAGTAATAATGTCAAAAATGGAATAGTTTTATTGGCAATCAGGTTTTTGAATTGTGGGGAACGAGCAGCATCAGCCACATCATCTCGGCCACATCAGCCACCGGAATGTCGGATACACGATTGGTCTTAATGTGTAAATTACTAAACTCACCTAATAATATCGAATTACAAATTCAGCTAGCAAATAATTTTATTTTGCTCTGTATTATCACCTGGGTGATGAGGTCATCAGGGTTCACACAACTATGACTGGAAATGTTCTGGGGAACATTTTACGGGCTTGGGAAGTTTTTTCTTATTTGAAAATGTCCACATACAGCAGTGTTGCCAATCTATAGGGGCCCAGATAACTGAACATAAAATGAAAGACAAATACATAAAAATTTAACAAGAAGAATATTTAAAAATATCGGAAATAAAATTGATAAAGAAGGAGTGCTAATTATTTTCAGAGAGATGAGAGAGAGAGCCAGGTTTATGAATGCGTTAAGGGATGGAGAAAACGGATCAACGTTGTCGGGTAGTGATTAGCAAAGATGGGAGGTAGAAAGTAAGTGAACTTTTGGTGAGCGATAATCTGTTATCTGGCATAAAGAATGGATGCTGGTAGGACGAGAGGGTGCTCAGAAATGTATTAATTATAGGAGTTCGGAACAGTTTGTGATGGTGTTAAGGAATTATATTAAGGAATTATAAGTCACTTTTAAGGCGGAGATAATGAAGATTGTAAATGGAGAGTGAAGGCAGAATGACATAGGTGGATATATCGCGCATACGGGGACCTCTGTACTTGACTATTTTTTGTTAAGAAATGAGTTACATTGTTTAGAGTTGCGAGATTAGATGGAGCGGACATCGACCATATAAGGGAGCAATATGTGATCACAGGAAGTAAATCTTCGAAAAATATGACTGAAGAGCTTGGGGATCTTTGATTTCGGTGAAGCGGTATAGGAGGCCTAATAGAGACATAGCTTTCGATTTAACTGTGTGGATATGATCGGAGAAATTAACCTTATTGTCTATTAAAACGCCAAGTTCATTTACTGACGACAGACGGGTTAGAGGTATTGAATTAGAGGAGTAGTTGAAGTTAGTGGGGATTTTTAGGTGAATAGACATAGAATTGCACTTGCTTGCATTTTAATTAAATCTCCAGGTAATGAACCAATGTGAAATCGCATTTAAAGCATTGTGAAGTTCGTGGGAGTCGGTGGGGGAATGAATTGGTTTAAATATTTTACTTTCGTCAGCGTATAACAGCATACTGGCTTGGAAGGTGTGAACAAGGGAGGCTAAGTCATCAATGTATAATTTAAAAGGATTCAGCCCTAGGACGCTACCTTAGGCAACTTCTGACGTTACAGGAGACCAACAAGATGAGGTGCCAGAGAGAATTACGCGCTGGGCTCTGTTACTAAGGAAGTTAAGTTCGCTGGGCATGACCGCCCCGGAAGGAAACCATGCTGATTGGTAGATAGAAACTGGGACGTGAGATAATAAAGCCGGTTAAGTATAATTCTGTCAGAAACGGAAGAAAGAGTTGGAAGCAGAGAGGTAATTAGAGACAATTTTCAGGAGCAGATTCATGTATAGGAGTGCCATTAACAGATTTAAACTGAGGTGAAAAAATACCAAGAGAATAGCATCGATTGAATGGCAAGCTTAAGGGTAGTGAGAGGGAGGAAGCACTGTTACGTACGAATAGAGACCATCTGGATCAGGGGAACGACGAGAGACGTCAGAAATATATTGCATGTTTAATTAATTGACTTCACAAGAAGACAAAGGGTTAGCTCTGGTTTGAATTTAACTCCGGATACACATCAGGTATGATGTTCTTGGAATCGTGGTCGATTTACTGCCTTTTGGCTGGCTTTTATTTTTTTCTTCGTCAATTTTATTTATTATACCTTTATTCTATAGGTACCTATTGAATATCACAAAACTCTTTGTGCTCTCGTTGTTAAGTTGATGTTGACGTTGTATTTACTTGTCTACACCTCAATTTCCCATCTAAATACATATATTCATCATTGCTAGATATGTATGTACTGAGATAAAGTAATTTTTTAAAGGAACCTTTTCTAAAAATACTGCCTCATTTTTGCGTGTATGACAATCACAGCGCTTAGCACTTCCGCTCTGGGTTGCGATCACGGTCTCCATAACGCGTGCGCTCGCGTTAACGTTATTCTTCAATCGCTCTCATGGGCGCAAAAACGTGATTGTCATCCTTCAAAATTTTGCCGGGTCCTCTAAAAATTAGTTTTAATTGATGGTGTGTCAGATCGGGTTGTTAGGACAGAATCTCTTGAGCATTGCCCCTGTTATGCGGTTTGCGTTTTGGATAACGATAACGACAACGCGTAAGAAAGAACCGTGATTTCACCCCAAGTTTTACATTTGCTCAAATCTATGTCAATACAAATTTTAAAATTGCCTTAAATAGAAGGAAAGAGTATAAACTTTCTTCTATTTCCTTTTTCCAATTCTTGACACCCCTAGATTTGTTTACACTCAAAATGTATCCTTCTCAAGTTATTTCTGAGATTCATAATTGCTATCCTGATAACATTCACTTCTAATGACTTTTTGCGTAGAATTTAGTTCATCGCATATAAGATTTTCAGCGTACCGGAGTGTAGGCACAGGTGGGCCTATTATGGATGAACTTGCGTTATTTAGAAGAATTTCTTTCCTTGGTGTTGTTGGAGGCTATGACGAGCTCTTTGGCGAAGCAAGTTGAAACAGAATTTGGAAAACTCTTGAACCTTGTTCCATCTAGCCGAGACATATCACTTTATGTATCTGTATTCCATTTCTCCATTTTTGAAATCATTACCATACCTGTTTTCGTTGGCATTGCTCATTGGTATGTAAATTCTTTTTACTCTAAGCGTGAGTTCTTCACGATTTTGAATATATATTCTCTCCTGGGTCCTGTGTTATATTTCTCCTGTTGAGAGTGAATTTGTTTCTCTACCGACATAATAATTTTGCTTATTATTCAAATGTAAATGCGTTTACCTTGCCTCATTTGAATATGCTCCGTTATTATTGAATGGACATTTTTAAAGCATTTAATTTATTTTCACGATGATTTCATATTTCATCATGTCTTCTGCGTATTTTTCATTGGATATTATTTTAACGTATTAATTTTTCTTTTAATTTTGAAGTTTCGTGTGCATTCAGCGTAAAATAACCAATCTAAAATGAAAATTATAATTCAGGAAATTTTCCCTGAAATTCCTTGTTATGTATTGTGCTGTGCTGTCTGGGCATTCCGCTGGGTGGTTAAACTCTTGAAAATGCGTTAAAACTTTTAGACGCAACTAGATATTTTGAAAGCAGATTATTTTTTTAATCAGTTACCGACGTGGGATCGTTTAATTTGAAACAAAAGTCGTTTAAGTTGTCCACCTTAAAAAATTCACCCTCTTTGAAATTTCCCACCTGGAGATGTTGAATCGTTACCCGAGTAAACCCGTGAAAGAAAAAGAAAATCGCTAATGCCGAGTCGTGACAACATCGTTGTCGTAACGTTCGCATTCCTAGCTTCGTCTTGTCTTTTCTTAATCATTGCTCAAGTTCCGCATCCATAAAGCGCACTTTGAATCCATAAATCAGTCTCCATTTGCACTTTATATTTTCCGTTCCTTTATTCGTTCCTCTCAATCACCCTCCTACTCATACTCCTCTTCACCTCAGCCCATAACTCATCCCCAGGATGTACTCGTATGATTCCTACCGTTCCATCCTTTCATAGCGTCAAAATATCATTTAATTTCTGTTTATTTTATTTATGTACTTTTCTGATTTATCCTCCCTCTAGCGTCGTACTGAAATGTAATCCTCCCTTTTTTATGCAATCCGCATTGTCATATATTTCCAGTCGTTTAACCACGTAGTTAATGGAAGGGGCGAAGCGCATCGTCCTCCGTGACTTATGGTGTTCGTTTGATTCATTTGAAATCGATTTCCCTCGCAAATGGCGCGGAACGGCTCCGTTGCGGTACCGACTGAGTCGCTGCGTTGCCGTTGGGGAAATTATTCATTCGGAACAATTTCTTTAACGCTTAACAAATTAGACGATGGCAATTGATATTTTCGGTGGTACTCATATTTACTCCGTAGCAATGGAAATGTGGTGTTACTGAAAGGTGCTGAAGATTAAATGGACGAAGAGAATCACTACGGAGAAGTCCTCTTTCCGTGGAGGAAAAAGAAGCATGATGAAAACTCTGCGAAGAAGGAGAGACAAACTTGTTGGACACATTTTGCGACACAGCAGCCTAATGAAAACAATATTGGAAGGGGAAATGGAAGGGAAGAATTATAGTGGAAGACCAAGAATGGAATACATCTAGCAAATCATAAAGGACGTCAAAGTGAATAATTATGCCGGAATGAAGCGGATGGCAGAGAGGAGAGTGGAATGGAGAGTTGCTGCAAACCAATATTCGGATTGATGACGGCTGATAATGATAGCTCTTAGGTTTACTGCTTTATTTTCATCTCCTGTTTCAACGTGTTGAGTAATGTTCTGGCTTAGGAAAGTATAGAATACCCGGAAAAGTTGACGGCACGGTAATATTTGCATTCGAAGTAGTATGGGGTCTTAAATGATGACTACCATCAACTATTCGTGACTCGCAGTTGAGATCAAAACGTTCATGATGTCATGCGATTGGGATCAGACACACCTCCCTATCTCTGAATTTCTCGGTAATAATCCTACCTAATTTACTGCTTTAAAAAAGTGTTGAATGTACAATATTTAATCCACGAGTTTTTATTGCTCTAAGTAAAAAATGTACATTACTCATGCATTGACAGTCACCAATTATTTTGTATTTAGAAGTTTTGCAAATAGTAAAATTAATATTCCAGCTGCCAATGGTCCTAGACCTCCTAGACTCATCTTCTTCTGTTGAATTGCGTACTTGAGTAATTTAGGCGCTAACACCCAAGATCGTACGACAGTACAATATCAGTTCAAGCGCATACATGACTGTTAGCCATGAGAAATATTTCAACTGCACATATGTGCTATCTTATTTTTCCTAAAAAATGATCAGAGGACCCTTTACTGGGCCGGTGACTCTGTGGGTTATGCATAAAACCCAGCCGCTTTCTAAGAAATTTCTTCATTTGTTATACGGATGTACCTAGATTTCCATCGTAGTTCATGCATAATAAACGTCGACGTATAAACTCACGCATTCCTATCTTAATAAGTGGGGTATTTTCCTTCTCCGTTTCTTACTTTATGCCTTCTGTTTCTGAATTGTAGGTTTACAGAATTATGATCGAACGATTCCCTTCATGTGTCGCCTTTTTCAAATATTCGAATGCTTTCATCTTTTTCGTGTTGTGACGGATATATCATCATTTTTCGTCTCCTTCCCAACCCGTATCGCTTCGATTCAACATCGCTCCGGAGAATAAATAAAGGTTGACACACTCGTGTTGTAGGTCAGTATTCCCGCACACTCCGTCGCTGCTTTTCTTCTTCGGGCCCATGGGTTTCGTCGGGAGCAAATCACGCTGTCGGCCATATATATCCTTCGCGCTTGCGTCCCGACGTATAAATTCGTTGTCTTGCCCCATTATCTTCCCGCCGCCGTCGCCTCCCTAACCCCTTACCAACTCCCATGTATCTTTTTAACCGTCCTTATCTCTATACCTATCTCACTTCCTTAAACTTTCCGCCGCCGTGTGTTCCGTCGTCAATTCTGCAATCTCCTATCGCGCCTTGTTCTCTCTTCTTGCTCGCTTCGTAATTAACTCAGCCGTCGCTGTAAGGGGAGCGCCTGTCCTGATTTTTCGGAAATAATTTTACTCTTGGGGTTTTTGTTTGTTCAAAGCTAATAACTTGATGAGAATTTTCGCTGTCACTGTTCGGGACATCGTTTCATGAATCATGAACTTACGTAGCAATTGGGGCATCGAATTGTGCTGTCAATTTTTCCCCTTAGGAATACTTCTTTTTCCTTTTAGGAATACTCATTTGGAACCCTTTCTTGAATTTGTATCATGAGATGTTCACTCATTATTTTTTCGATGCAATTGAAAAATGTTTCAAGCCGTACACATCAGGCTTATATAAGAGAAGTTGTTGTTACTTGATTGTCAAATAAATGTGATCATGCATGTATCGAGGAGTGGATGTTTTTGGGGCATAAGGCCCCCTCCTTAAACCTGGGGTGAATTTCTGTGGATTAAAAGATTATTTGAGGGATATTTTATGGGAGTAACGATAAGAATTCAATTTTAAGGAAACAATGCTAACGTCTTATGTGAAATTCCGAATGATTTCATTTGTTTATTTCCTTTTAAATTAATGTCTTCACTTCCGTCGTTTATCAGAGGGTGGATTGAATGATCCTTGGGTAGATATGTTAACTCCCTTGTAGAAAAATCTGGCTGTGCTACTATCCTCGGTTCTCCGAGTGTCATGGTGTAATTTCCCAAGTCTTGGACATGTCAAGTTTTGCGTGTACTATAAACGGGACAAATGGGGACGTTTCAGACAGTGTAGCGACCATGTGTTCGACTAAAAATGACGTTCGGGCTGTTGTTTAGTAGATATGGTCACGAGAATGTACAGGAAGCACCATTCATAATAATATGGCCGAAGTGTTTGTCGAAGGCGTGATTTGGGGTCAAACTGTCGCAGCCTAGCCAAATAGCGTTAAAAATTGCTAATGATTTGGAATTAATAATTTATGTTCCAAAAATGAAGGTTATAAGTGATTGAATACTGACTTTCAAATAAAAACTTTTTTCTGTAATTTTCTTTGAAAGAATTAGTGCGTAAACAAAAATTACCCCGACCCATAGTCGCTGAAAGAGTCAGTACTGCCTCGGAACTCGTCTATAGGTATGTATATACTGTATACTCAATTGCTTAATAACGAAAACGCGAGCGTAGGCGTTACGGAGAACCGTGATCGCGCCCCAAGGGTGTGATCACAGCTCTCCATAACGCGTGTGCTTGCGTGATGGAGAACCGTTATATACAATTGCGCTTATGAGAGCGAAATCATTATCGTAATTCTTTCAATTTTGTCAGGTGCATTAATTATCTAGTATTAATCGTTGTAGCGCGTTCTTAGAACTAACTGTGAGTTCCTTACAGAGCGGTTCGCGTTTTGGATAACGGTAGCGACGATGCAGAAGAAGGATCCGTGATCCCAAGTCCCAACACAGGACTTGAATCCCAGTTGAGGTGAATTATTTTTTTTACTGTGAATTTAATTCAATCGGAGGTTGTGTTTGCTTCAGCTCTCCACTCAACTCTTATTTCAGTTAACCATTTTATTCTTTCATTAAGTCTTCAATTTAACGTCCCTGATAATTTTTCTCATGTATTCCATTTTTGTCATCCAAATAGTTCTAAGTAAATACAACAGCCTTACTTTTCTTAGTTCTTCTAAATTAAATAAGGCCTATGATTATGTTAAGATTGAAAATGATAACGAATGTGTTGATGTCAATTTTTGCGTACTTAGATGTAGAATCTTCCATTTATTTTGATACGAGCAATTCGATACTTTAAAAAAATAACCTAACCTTGAGATAAAAGAAGTATGTCGGCTCATTTATTTGCAACTTACGTGTTGAGTTCTTTCATTTTTTCACCAATGTGCTTTTGAAATTAACTTTTATCTATTTAAATTTTTCCTTCGCAACTCTCCAGAATTCTATGGCCCTCTGTTGTAATATTAGAGGTCAATTATGGGAAAAATTATCCCTAAAATCCATTGAGAAGTTTCTGAAAGTGGTGTCTTAATTTAGGAGCCATAATGTGACCGCTAATGAACCAATCGCGAAGACAGTACACTACAGACTAGTGAGCAGGCGAATACCAACGAGCGTTTGTGTCTCAAGGTTGCGTAGCATCTCATTCGGCGAAATATTGTGTTGTACTTGTGTGCAAAGGGACTTGAGAGTGGTGGCGTGTTGATGGAGGGATATGACGTGCTTTTTCGGTAAGTACTTATTGCGAATCAAAGTAAGATTTTTCGTCCTATAATAATTAAAAATGTGATAAAAATACGATCTGTGTGGTTACTAAAACGTTTCACAAGAACTACGTGCGACTACTTAAGATGAGTCCTACTCCCTCCCCCACAGAACGTCTTGCGTAATACTTGAATGTCCCCTTAGGGTTCCGTGTTGTTCCCAAAATCTATTATCCAGGAAATAGAGCTTGGTTTAGTTCCTTTTTCAGGCTTTCAACGTGCCATTCAGAACCCAGTTGTCATGACACGATATCAGTGTGCGTATTTTTTTTTCTCATTTCGCATAGCGTTTAATGCGAACGTAACTGCTCTTCGTCGAAGTGGTCCCTCCCGTTTCATACCCTTTCGTCATGTTTTTCCTCGCCTCTCTCTCTCTCTCTTTCTCTCTCCCTGCTGTGTGTGTGTGTGTCACCTGTCGCTCTTCCTCAACACGTCGAGATCCCGGTCGCGCGCCTCGCCTCTTAATATTGTTGAGTGCCGTCTCGCCCTCTCGCTCACTTTAGCCGGGGGGAGGGTTGGGTGTGGTGGTGGTTGGGATGGGTGGCTGCCTCTCCCTCCTCCCCTTTTCCGCCCCTCTCCCCCTCTCTTCCCGCCGTCATTGTTTCTTCGCATCTTACATTGTACGCTCTCAAAAATATTTTATATTTATTTTTGGGCCTCGGGTTCGAGACCCGCCTGTGTACATTATTCACCACCCAGGACATGTTTGTGTGCTTCTATCCTACTTTAGTTGTCGATCAAAGCAGAAACTTGTAAATGTAACCAAATTAACGAGAACAAATGTAGACTATGCAGTCAAGAAAACAATTGTCTTCAGAGGAAGAGAGAAACTGATTTTTTAGTACCTCCAGTGAACATCTTAAAAAAACAAAACATGAACAAATATGTTAACGAACCGGCTAAAAATACTCCGAAGTCATTATCAATTTAGCTGTAGTAAACTGTCGCAGTGCTGAGAACAAACGTGCCTATGTTGACCGCTTATTTCAAAACTGGTTGAAGCTACAGAATAAGAGAGATGCACTACCGAACTGATTGATACAAAAATTCCTTCTTTCCGCGCACCGTTAATGTGTATATATAACTAAAACAGTGTGATATTAATACAAGACCGATCGTCAACGTACAATAAATCTCCGTCCTCTCCCTTTTCCCTCTTACCTCCCCTCACATGGCTCTGGTTCTAACACCGCCGCGGCGGCGGTAGATGGGATGGTAATCGAATAGTTCCTAAGGGCTGTTTTGATGTTATGATGCTTACAGAAATAAGAGTAAACAAATTTTTTGTATTGGTGATGGTTTTGATTCCAAAATGATGACTTTATTTTGAGGCTGCGTGCCTTTCCTCTAAAAACTGGATTACTAAAGTTACTTATTTTCTTTAATTTTTTGCGTATGACCTCCTTTTTTTACTTATTTTTAAATTAAGAATCATATAATTGTTTCAATTTTGTTTTTTTTATTAATTTTGTGGCTTCGGCAACAAGTAATTTATGTCTAAATTGAATGCAAAACGTTTTCATGCGCGGAAGAACCCGGTTATTTGAGGTAATATTGTTACTATGATGTTAGTGATAATAAATGATTGATAAAAACACTCGTAATTAAAATACGATCTGCGTAGTGACTAAAATAAATAAATGCATTAAAAAAGGCTGTAAGATCATGGCTTTTAAATATAGTGAATTTAAATATTATTTTTATCGTTGATTTCAGATGTGTAAATAAGTTACTTCGTTGATTGTCATTGTTTAATGCTGGCGTGCGTTGCTACGCATGGCGATATAGAGAGACTCGCTGTTTTATGGTATAAATTTCGTCAAAAAACTAACGATGTGTAGTTTGTATGTTTTTTTCGGTTTTTTTAAGTTAATCAGTTAAGTTACCGCAGTAATTTTTACAGGATTGCAAAAAAATTCTGTTTTGAATGCGTTTTCACCCTACGGCGTGAAAAAATAGGCCATGTTAGATACTTGTGTAGATTAATTACTGAGAATAGTTGTTTGATTACTACCCCATTGTTACCGGTACTGGGGTGACAGTTGATTAATTACTGAGAATTTTCGTTATGAATGTACCTATATTTTTGCGCCATTAATATTACAACATTTACTTCCTACTCCTTACAAGTGCTGAAATTAAAAAAAAATAATTTCTAATATGGTCTTCATTATGACTAGGGAAAAATCTCGCTCAAACTATATTCATTGTATTCGTTTGTAATTTGTTTTCTATTCCCCCTCCTCAGAGAGGAGGAAAGGGAGGATGGAGACAGACGACATCGTGACTTCCGTTTCATCGGGCGGCTCTATCCTCTTTCCACTCTTCCCCCGTCTCATCTTCTTCCTTTCGTCATTTCTCTCTCATTCTCTCCCTCCGGGTCGAGAGGGCGTGGGAGGGGGGAGGGGCGAGCAGTCAAGGTCCGTCGCTTGGGGTAGGGAGGAAAGAGAGAGGGTTTGCGAGGGAGGGTGGGAGGGGCGCAGGGTAGCAAGTGGACGGAGGCGGTGGCCACTTAAATGTCGCCGGCAGTAAGTGAGAGGAGGGGATGCCGGAAAAGGATTTGAGCCGAGTGGTGGTAAGTGAACCAGCGAGGGGGCGCCTCCCATGGAGTGAGGGAGGCGGCGTTTTGTTGTTCTTCAACTTCGTTCTGCGTCGAGGACCCTCCGCATCACCCCCTCCCACCACTCCTCTCCACCCGTCCTCCCGCTGTGTACTTCGCCCTATGCCCTCCCCGCCCTTGGAGACCCCCGTTAAGGTAGTTTGAGCGAGATATAAATTGAGAAAAATGATCTGTAGTCATAATGGAGACCATATTCAAATTTTATTTTTTGATTTTAGCGTCTTTAAAAAGTATGAAATAAATATTGTAGTATTAATGGCGCAAAGATACAGTTAAATATGACCGAAATACTTAGGAATCAAATAAATAAAGCTACATAAGTTTCTAACTCGAGTCATTTTTTCCCGCCGTACGGCTGAAAACCCTTCAAAACAGCAGGTTTTTTTGCGATTCAGTAAAAATTACTGTGGTGAGTAATAGATTATTTTTATAAATAATTGAGAAAACATGCAATCTACAGACCGTTAGTTTTTGACGAAATCTAGGTGCTGGAAGTTCCTAATTTTTTAATTATTCTCCCTCTGGAGCGCATAGCCGTAATCTATCTCATGTAAAACAGCTTACTTTTTCAGGCAAATTGCTCGAAAAGTAGTTCGGCAAGAGGTTGATATTTTGATATCATTGGAGAGTTTTTTCTTTAAAGTGAGGCCAGATTCATCAAATTCTTGGTGAAGTGATTTTTCGCTCAAACTACCTTAATATATTTTTTTTTACTTTTGACTCGCGTGAAACTAGTGCCTTGATGGCGTGAAAATAAAATGTTTCAACCGTCGGTTTCCGCGGCGTTGATGCGAGGATTTCTTCATTTTTCCCGTTAACCGCGTGCGTTGTACCTGCTGTCTATTTCTCCCGTGTTCCAAGGGCGCACCACGCACGCGGTGAACGACCGGATAGATGCAGAAATGAACAAAGAGCGTACATCTTTGGAAACACTTTTCCCCCTTCTCATTGAATATCTATGCATAAACTTAGTACATTTATGCTGTCGTAGTAGTGGTAGATTTGGTTTTTTAGGTACCCGTTTGTTCCGCCGTCGTTGGTTGAAAGATGAGCCGGCATAGCAGATGCGAATCTCGTGTTAACCAGCTGAATGAGTACGTATATAGACAAACAAACATGTCCACGCGCTATAGTGCCCGGATACAGAGAGAGAGCCTAGTATCCATGTATTTATATTTTCCAAACGATAATCACGTAAACTAATTAGCGAGGTAATGAATGAGTGCATTATTAAGCGGTGGCTAATTATTATTGTATTATATGGGAATGTATGCAGTAAAAACATTGTACTTGTTAATACATAGCATAACTTAAACTTATAAGGCATTCACTTAGTTAAATCCTATCATAGCTTATACATTGCGACTTCTATTTTAGGGCTAACACAACATCCATGTCTATGGCAGTATTTAAACCTGTGACCTTATTGGGTTGTCAGGCTTGTGCTATTCTGCTGCCAGTGTAAATACTCCTTCTACTTTCCGTAATTTAGTGGGGAACAAAGATTGAGCGGCGATGTTTCATTTCAAGAAAGTTAAGCTTCCCTGGTGAATCGCGATTTTCTAAGGAATTCCTGTTATATTTTTTTCAGCGAAGTGAAAAGGTTATTCTTTTAGACTTATGGTTGATAGGTAGTGATAAACGAGTTAGATATTTCTTTGGCTTAAACGAAATTATTACGAACGTATATAATTCTAAATATATTGGTACCATAGTAGTTTGAAAACATAAATTCTCATCATCCTTGCTGGAGAAATGCGAAATGGTTATGTATGGAATCCGTAAACTTTTGACAAGATAAATGTCTACAAAGGAGTTTGCCAGCTCGACACGTATTGCTAGTGGACTCTATCATTTCATTTGAATTATTGCAAGACTTGATGTGATTAGGATTGAGTGCCATTTTGTCATTAAAGGCGCCCGGAATATAAGTGATTTCGATCTTTTTCTCATGGGAACACCCTTACATGACAGTTCAGATTGAATACGGGAGCAGGAACCTGTCATTAGCATTTTTTCCCTTTTCCTGGAACCCCGATTCATTGGAACATTATAAGCGAAGGATAGTGAATATTTACGTATTCACGCACTTTCTTATCTGCATTCCCTGTGAAAGGCATACATTGTGGCTAAGTTCACCAACCCCTGGTGATCGATCGTGGCACTTCAGCTGGAGAGACATCCCTAGCCACCCTACCATTCCGGCGCGATCGATATTGAGGCGTGCTTCCTGCGAGGGAGAATGTTCTTGTGGAACATGCTCCCGGAGGAAAGTTGATAATGGGAACACGTGGCTGAGATAGGTGGCGTCAAAAAGGGGCGGAACAAGGATTACCGGGATATAAAAAAACTTTGAGGATTCTACTGTTTCTATTATGGTATTGTCGGTTTCAATAGGACACTGGACACGCTACATATGTGACGAAAGCAGTAGAAGCATAATTCAGTCTTCGTATCAAATCACATTGTCTTCAATCTCGAAACATGTCTTTAGATTTATATTCATGGGATTCTACAAATTTGGAGTCTCTAACAGCTCGAAATGTACATGATGACCTGTTATTGATATGTGTTCGGGTTCTCCACCGGGTCAAACTCTGCATTTCTGCCGACGTTTTGATACACAAGCCGTCCATCGTCATGAGGGCTGAATCCAATTATTGTATGCTAAAATAAATTTGAATATTACACTATTTTGGATATTACAATATTTGAATTTTTATATGATTAAACACTTAGTAACTTAAAGTGAGTAATCCAGAGCGCTGTCTGTCACACCTTCTACTCTGAACAGATGATTCACTTCAATAACACGAAATTGAACAAATGTGTACCTGTGTACACACAGGTACACATTTGTTTAATTTAACATTTAATTGAACATCAATTTATGCGTAATACTGATTAAAGAATATGCTTATCCGATCATTCGTGCTAATTTTGCTATGTACATCTACAAGAAATCATTTAGCCCTGATGACAATGGACTCATGGACATGAAATTGTGGCAGAAATGCAGAGTTTGACCCGGTGGAGAACCCGAGCAGATTTCAGTATTAGCTTACCTTGGAAAAGCATTAAATATTTATTTGCATAATAACCTGTTTTAGTAAATAAAAAAATACGATTGAGAAAGTAAAGACAGAAATTTTGTGACCAATCTGTTAACTAGCCCCATTACAAGGGGAGAGAAACTATTGTACATCTCACTGATAACTTGAAAATGGTACTTTTTTCGTAGATTCTCGCTGTACATTTAATTTTTGTAAGTTTCTTTTGGATTTCTGCGATTAAACTATACTTTTTAGGAACAGTTTCGCCGTGCTATTCTGCCGGCTTCGTCAGGCGTTCTAAATCAACAATGAAAAATAAATAAACAAACTTAGCGGTTATTATGTAACACGATTAATTAATACTTGAGTTTTTCAAAAATATTTTCCACGTATAAGGAAGTTTGTAGTCATCCTTCTAAAAGTGTGTGTTCAGCCACGGCAGAGTGATACCAATCTTTCTTCCGAATAGCCCGTTCGTGTTCCTTCAGTCTGCATCCTATGGCTCTCTTTGTCTGGCCAACATATGATTTTCCGCAACTACAGAAAATTTCGTATATGCCTTCGAACATTGTGGGAGATAATGGATATTTAGCTCCTCTAAGATGATCATAAACTTTGGAGGTGGTGTAAAATCTTGTAATGATGTTATGCTTCTTCATGATTTTACCAATGCGATCCGTTGTTCCTGCGATGTAAGGTAGCATAACGTATCCCAAATGCTTAGTTGTCTCCTTCTCTTTAGGCTTCTGATTTCTAACACTTTCAATTAAATTATAGCTTTAACGATTATCCTTCAGTGTCTCCCTTAAATGTTTTATTTCTTCAGAGATGGAATCAGCATCCGTAACTCTGCGAGCGCGATCAAATAGGGTCTTGATAACTGATGCCTTTTGCTGTGGGTGGTGGTGGGAACGTGAATTGAGGTATCGATCAGTATGGGTCTTTTTCCGGTACAAACTATGCCCAAGTTTTTCATATTTTTTCTCTCAACCAGAACATCTAGGAATGGTAGGCGACCGTCTTTTTCAATTTCCATCGTAAATTGATACGATGGATGCTGACTGTTGAGATGTGTTAAGAACTTCTCGAGTATCTCCTTAACATGAGGCCATATTATGAATGTATCGTCAATGTATCTTAACACGTGTGGAACACGAACGGGCTATTCGGAAGAAAGATTGGTATCACTCTGCCGTGGCTGAGCGCACACTTTTAGAAGGTCACAGTATTGATATCAATTGAGATCAAAAGAGAGAAAGTTTTATGTAAAGAAATTAGCTACTATCCACGGATCATCAGGGAAGCCATTGATATAGAAAAAAGACCTAACAACCTAAACAGAGAAGATGGCTACAAACTTCCTTGTACGTGGAAAAGATTTTTGAAAAACTCAAGTATTAATTAATCATGCTACATAATAACCACTGAAGTTTGTTTATTTATTTTTCATTGTTAATTAAGAACGCCTGACGAAGCCGGCAGAATAGCACGGCGAAACTGTTGCTAAAAAAGTATAGTATAATCGCGGAAATTCAAAAGAAACTTACAAAAATTGAAAATGGTAACTGCGGTTTCGGTGATGTTCATTGAGCTACCAGTCTTCCGAAATCAATGGAAAAGTTAGTTGTTATTTCACGACGATGGAGAGTGAGCCAATGTTCTTACATGGGCTTACATTTATCTTGATTCAAGCGAAGGCTTTGGTGGAAAGAATATTAGTCGGCTTAATTCAAAGGCAACAGAGATGGGAGGTTGGTAAATTACTTTTATGGTGGTCTTTATCAGAAGGCGGAAGTGTGACAAGTGAACTTATTTACTTTTGTGATTACGTCGACTAGTGATAAAATGCTGGGGAGATATGGAAGGAATATCTTGGAAGGAGTTCATCCTCTCGGAAGAGGGTCTACTATTGGGTTCAGCTCCCTTTTGCCACTTAAGAGAAATAGCTTTGAAATCCTCCCCCTGTTTTGGTGAAGAGATATTGGGTGTCACCGCCGCGGGTATCCCTCTCACGAAGCAGGGAGATGAAATTTTTCGCTCCAGGAGTCATCAGCTTGACGTGTCTCGCTGCGTCGACGGGTGCCTCTGAAACCGGGCGATCTTTCTTATGAACGTAGATGATATCTTTCCTACATCTTACCTTTCTACAGGTAGTCATCATCTGATTTTTTTCTAATCCTGACATAATTTTGAAATGCTCCCATTTGTATTTAGATTCAGAGATCTTTATTTAGCTGACACGTATTCATCTTTACTTTTCGTTTTCGTATTTACGGTAATCATTACGATGATGATACGTATATACCTTTTTCTACGTACCTAGTGATTTCCGACTCGAGAAGTTGGGTCGACTGTTTTGCCTTTTTTCTGTCAAAATCAATGTATCTCATGCGGTTTTAAAATATTCAACGGCAGAATAACCTTTGAAACTGTAATCTATTCCTTGTTTATCACTTACAGGTACGAATATTATCTTGTACGAATCGTTTGCCTTCTATTTTAAGTGTAAACATAACAGTTTCAATACTTGTTTCACTGAGCTCAAGGAATTGAGAATTATATTTTATGATTTCGTTGTTTGTAGCTGCCCTGAATACGACATTTGCTTTGCGATGGTGTATTACTGCCATTTCTTACTGAACACTAAGGAGCATATGACTGCTACAGCATAGTATAAATTAGCATTAGGTGGCTGTGCCATATAATCATGTAAGTGGGAATTTAGGTTGAAAACTTTTTTTTTAATCAAAGGAGGGTGACAACTTCACGTTCTCTAAAAAAACTTTCATACTTTGTGGATCACGGGTTCAGAGGCACTACCAAATAAGCTAACCGTAGGTCTATTTATCAAACCTGCAAATCATTTTACAAGCACTCAAGTAGTCATAATGGTGATATAAAACAGCTTTTAAACATCGCGTAGTACAAAATGTATTAATGAACTTTTTAAATGTGGCTGCAGACTTATTGTTGCGATAAAACTAATAATAGAAAACCGGTAACAGACGAGTTTTATCAATTATTGTCCGATTTTCACCAAATTTAGGATTTATTACTTATTTCACATTCTAAAAAATACTAGGTGAGGAAGAAATGGTTTCGATAACAATTTAAATATGATAAATACGGTACTTATCTTGATTTGGGATGGGTAACATTTACGTTTACGGCAACCAAGGAGGTTAGAAAATAAATGGAGGCGACATACCACTTGATTCTTGAAACCATTTCCGCCATTGCAGTCGGCACAGTTTAGACCTTCCTCTGGCTTACGTGTCCGGCGGTCGCGTTCGATTTTCGTCAAATCTGAGTATAAAACCACAGGCAAGGCGATGTTTTGTGACTGGTTTGGCAACACCTACTCGGCACAAAATCCTTCCCAAGCACCCCTATTCTTGCTTCACTTTCGCACATGAGCGTTCACGGTCATGCTTCCTCCATTTCATTTTAACCTCCTTGTACGGCAACCATCACAGACGACAAAAGACGATCGAAATCAACATGCTGCTAAGGCTGCTAGGCGACAACTGAAGTTAAGCGTAAATTTTTATATGAAATCATCTTTACACAATAATAATATTCTATTCCTTAATATTCTAGAAAATACGCGGTTCACATGCCTGCTGCTCCTACATTTACGCCTATAATCACCATTTTGCTCGAGGGATATTTTTTTCTAGATAATATGCGGTTCTACATGCCCGCTGCTCCTACATTTACGCCTATAATCACCATTCTGCTCGAGGGATATTTTTTTCTAGAAAAAAGGCGGTTCTACATGCCCGCTACTCCTACATTTACGCCTATAATCACCATTCTGCTCGAGGGATATTTTTTTCTATAAAATACGCGGTTCTACAAGCCTGCTGCTCCTACTTTTTCGCTGAAAAGCATAATTTTCTCGTTCAAATTTGCTCATATTGAGGCTTAGTGCCGTCCCACCCCAGCACCCCTGTTTAACTCCACAGGCCCGTAACCTTGTTGACCGGGGGTGAAAATATCAAATTTTCCCGCTTTTTAGTTTCTTCCTTGCCTTTATGCGATATCCCTCGAATAGAATGATGGTTATTGTAAGGTTATTGTCACCTAGCAGCATGTTGATTTCGATCGTTTTTTGTCTTATGTGATGGTTGCTGAAACCCATCCCAAATCAAGATAAGTACCGTATTTTTCATATTTAAATTGTTATCGAAACCATTTCTTCCTCACCTAGTATTGTTTAGAATGTGAAATATGTGATAAATCCTAAATTTGGTGAAAATCGGACTATAATTGGCCATTCGATAAAACTCGTCTGTCCCCAAAGTTTATACATTATTTTTCTCGTTGAGGAACAAGATTCAGATCATACAGTAATCCTTATGAGAGGGGATTGCCATAATTTAAATAATTGATCGCGTATACATTTCATTTGGAATTCTGCGGGCGTTGTTCTAATGAAGAAGACTCAATCTAAATATAATTTCTTGCTATCATAGAATCCTTATTCATCCCACCAGAAACTATATTTTTTTATGGATGCACTTATCGTAATTGTTGTCAAGTGTACTTTTATCGGTATCTCGTCTCGGCAGACGATCCGTATCTCCTTCCCGCCACAGGTTAGCGTGTCGTGTCAATTTTGTCTTTGCGTGCCCGTTGGAGCTCGCGTGCTCCCTATTGGCCATCATCTGCATTATCTCTTATTTGCCGGACGGACGGCCGCGGTTCCTCGCGGTTAGACACGCTCTTCAAGGTTGCGGAGGAAACCATTCCCCCATCCCCTAATCCTGCATTTCTCGGGAACGCTATTGTGGGGGGCAGAGAGGTGGAGGTTGGTGGCGTGGGGAGCCAATACGTTTTTTTTTCACCGATCGTACCTCATCCCAATCCGTCACAAAGTAATCAATTGAATCTGGCTCGTGCGGGTGAGCTTGAGTTTTGAAAAAAATAAAGCCTCTATTGAAAAAGAGGATTCGTCACACTCTGGCGGCACAGGAAGCATGCTTACAGCATTGTTAAATTGCCGTGTTAAATATTATTATCCTACTATGCTCTATAGTTTTAATAGTGAGATATATATTGTCAGCAGTCATCGGGCCGAACTTAGTGTGTTGAAGCTCTCCAGTCTATGCTACATATTTTCAGCGAACCGTTCTTTCCTATGTTATTCCGAATTAAAATATCCCTCAATATTTGCTTCGTTCACAGTACATCTGTGTCCTTCCTCAGTTAATCTTCGTATCCGTTTCTCCTTCGATCTTAGCGAGCGATACATTCAAGGTGTTGAAGATGGCGCAGACAGGAACACATTACCTCACTTCAGAGCACACGTACGACGATGAATGGAACGGTGTACGCAGGTTAAACGTACGATAACCTGCCGGTAGGTAGCATGCTTCAGGTACGCAATAGTCACAGCCGAATGTTTTTTGAATAGTTTTTGAAGTAATTCAGAATACTGCGCATTTAAAGACCTAAGCTTTTGCCCACAGAGTAACTTCAAAATGTACCTTGCCCATGTTTGCTGCCTTCACTGGTAACTAACGCAAAAACAGCCATCACGGGCGTGATTATTAAAGTTCTTTTATTGCGTACTCACATCAACTCTGCTCCCAATCTGTTTTTAAATGCGTTGCGCAGTCTGACGCGAATGGAAGGCAAGTGCGCTGTTGTGTTGCAAAGTGAGCTGTGCACGATGTTCAATTATTTTAGCTGATATAAGCACCATACACTAGTGGTTCCTTCCGTTCATTCTCCGGTTTCAATGATTCTTCCTTCTTCTGTGTAATCAATTTCCATTTATTCGAATTTTACTTGTTCTGCTCGAAATATTATGGAGGAGTAAATGGTGTGAGAGTAAGGTGTACATCTAGGAAGCCATGTTAGACTGCCTCAATAGAATGGATATCTATTTCTGAAATGCAAACTCAAACTTCTATGTTTAATCATGACACGGCTATTTTCCTCTTACGATGTTTTTATCTCTCTTTGACGTTTTACATCATTTTCTACACATACGAAGCACCGTGCACCAATATATAGCCCAAGGACCTGGGCCAAGGTAATTCTATGTATGTAAGGTTATTCTACTACAGACATGCAATATTTGACCCAGTTCAAGGTGGAGCCTCAAACCCCTTCCCCGGCCACTCGTTGCGGGCAGCAAACTGATCAGAAAATCAATGCAACGCTCGGATATAAATTAGAAGAGTATGAAATATTGAACTAATTTTAATGCGATATACTGAGGATTTGCAGTTTTTCGAATGATGGCAGTATTTTTTCTATCGAAAAATCTCCCACGCGTAACCCAAATGGAAACATTTGCCACGTATTCCCAGGATTCCAGTCTCAAACGGAAACTGTTGTTCTGAGCCAGGGTTTCTCAACCAGGGTGCCTGGGGGTGACATAAAATTTAAGTTTTTTTCATTTTTATTAAGGGTACCTTTTTGTAGGGTTATGACTTTTAATTTGTTATGATACTTTTTCTTTTCCATGTGTTTCATTTTTGTTTATATTTTATAAAAAGAAATTATTTTACAAATTTGTTTTGGTCACCTCAACTCTAACTCTTAAATAAATTATTACTCTAAGGGGTACGAGATATTACTTAATGGGGTGCGAGAACGTAGTAAATTCTTTTAGGGGTGTGGGGCATAATAATTGGTTGGTTCTAAGCAGTGGATTAGGAAGCTACCTTGTTTCGCGCGTTTTCTGTTTTTAAGCGTGTTGTCTGTTCCTTCGCGTAAGTCTATCAGAGCCCTACGTATTCCAAACGATGGTGGTCTACTGAGTCAATTGAATGCGCGTTTCTCGTGTTCGACTCCCCGTGGTTTCGTGGGCAACCTCTCGAATAGCGGTTCACTTCTTTTGGTGAGTTCAGATTTGAGTGCTTTTGCTGTTAATCGGTCATGATCCCGGATTCGGCGTACAAGTCCTCTGGGCAAACGTCGTCTCATTGAGCTCAACAACCTTCTTTCTCGGCATTAGCGTGTTTGCTTTCGTGCGCCAATGACCCGAGTCATCCAGCTTCATCTTGAGTTGTTCACAGACAGTTGTAAGGAAATTGATGTATGTACCTCGAGGTAAATTCCCTGGTATACCTATTGTTGTATGTTTAAGCGTTTCCTCCGCGAGTCAAAAACATGTACTAAGTTCTCTCCTACACATAATAACGTCTTATTTTGTTTGTTTGACCGTGAATAATGTAATTAAGGTATAATTTGGGAGTTTTGGTCGATGGACATTGTGTGTTGGGGTGGAGCTTATATTACGAATATCAAGCCTTTGGTGATTTCTCAGAAAAATGTAATTAGGGTAATGTCGCGTGTCTCTGGCTCGACTCATGCCTTTCCCCTCTTCAAGAATCTGTGTATTCTACCCTTGAGACATTTATTCATTTACAAAGTTTTAAGAATGTTTTATAACCGTGGTGGTGAATTAATTAAGCCAAGGGCTTATGAATTAACATTTAACAATAATTTTCTGATTCCTAGACCTAAAAAAGAATTATACAGGCAATGTTATAATTATTTGGGACCAAAATTCTTTTGTTCACTACCGCCTGATTTGTTTAAAGCAGAAAGTGAATGGAAGTTTTGTATAGAAGTTATAACCTGGTTGTTACGTGATTGATTATCACTACGTTCGTGATTATCACTACGTTCTTAATTATCACTGAGAAATTAAACCGGAAATTCGTTTTTCCGAGTCAAAATCTGATTGTTTTCAATTAGCCAGTATTACCATTTTAGGCACTTTTTACTACGTTGTCTGAATGAGGCAGTTGTCCTCTTGTTTAGGGTTTAGCAGTTAACCATGTCCCTACAATAAACTTAATAATAAAAAAAATTAAGGTTCTTTTTTGCACTCATTCTGAGGAAGATGGAATGTTTGTATCTCTTCAGATTTTATGCAAGTAATTCGTCTCTCTGGTCGTGGCCCAGACCTAGGAATAAAATGCCATCAGAAAGGAAGTTGATTTTCCTCTGAGAGCGATAGTGATGGCGCTCCGTTTGTTGGGAAACTTCATTCTCCCATTAGTACATGCGTTAATGTGTTGTGTTCCTATTCTTGCGCCTTCTTTAAAATGCCGCCAAACATTCTTAACCAAAAAACTCATGGCCACGTTTTTTTGGATCAGGAAAGGGGTCCTTCTGGTAGACTTCATGGAAAGGGGCACAGCTATTAATTCTGCAGTTTACAGTGAAACTCTAAATAAATTGAGGAGAGCAATTCAGAACAAAAGGTGGAGAATGTTGACCCCTGGCATTCTTTTCCCTCACGATAACGCACGGCTTCGCTCTGCAGCACGAATTCGTGAGCTTCTGGACAGTTTTAGTCGGTTTGTTTTCGATCATCCACCCTACAACCCTGATTTGAGCCCAAGCGATTTCCATTTGTTCCCCAATATGAATAAATGGCTAGGGACACAGCGCATTGCGAACGACGACAAGTTGAAAGACGGTGTCGACGGGTGGCTACATGAACAGGTGGCAGAATTTTATTCATTGGGTACTGAAAAGCTTTTTCCTAGGTATAATAAGAGCTTAAATTTATGTGGTATATACGTAGAAAAATAGTGTAAGGTACGCTCCGTTAGATGTATATAATAAAAAGTCTGTAATTGTATTAGGTATTTTTTAATCCCTAAACGGAACTTACTTTCCGAACAGCCCTCGTACACTCCAAAGAACAGATGTTTTCACCTGGAAAACCTTGAAAAGTCCGGCAATTTCATAATCTTTGGTCTTTATTATTATTTATATTATTTATTAACCCTAATTTTTGATGAACAGTTTCCATTCTTAGAACTGAAGTGTCATTCTAATTGAATTAACTCATTTTGACTCCAATTACTGTAGTAAATTGCCAATAACAGTTCGACAATATGCCTCGAAGGTGCCATTTTATGTCAGTGAAATAATTTCCGCACTAGTGACGCAGGATAACTTCCATCGAAATCCTTATTCGGTGGGTAGCTCGAAAGCCATTCTGTCTGTATCTCCTGCTCTCAAGTATTTACGCTTTCAGTAAAATTCACTTTTTTATTTCAAGCCGTTGGTCTAAAATAACAGCTCTTCTGTAAATTTATCTCCAGTCAGGTTTTCACCGATCAATAGTTTCCCCTTGTTTTCACTGACATTTACGCTATTATAACCGATAGGATTTGTTTGGAGATGCATCGATGTCCAATATCTGTTCTTTATTTTCCAGATTTAAAAAACTTGTCCTCTTTGTCGTCAGACGCAGTTCTCCTCGGTGGATGCTTTTTGAACGAAAATGGAAAAAATGAGTGCGGCATGGAGTAAATAATAAATTTCTCAAAGTTAATGGGAGCTAGTTAGGAGAGAAGAGGAAAAGATGGTGGGGAAAGGACTTGAAGGAAGAATTGCGTGAATAGCTACACTTAGAGATAGATAAATATATCTGACGAGGAGATTTTGATAGTGAGAGCCCTATTGTAGTGCTAACTATTTAATTTGTCCATCAGATTATCACGAAAAGGCTATCCGCATGTTAGGATTAGAAATGAGGCTGCAGGTGGATATGAGTAGAATGCAGACTTACGTAGATGGGCCTGTTAATGAGAGACGAGGTGTTATTGAAGAGTTCTGTTGTGGGTACAACGGTGGGAAAGCAGGGAATGGAGAGGGAAAGGGTTAGATTGTTTGGGATATAGGAAGTAAGATGAGATGAAGCATTGTGGAAATGACGTTATGAAATGGATCGGCAGATTTGAAACGGCCAATCAAAACCTCCCTTCCCTTGGACTACTACCTTGACGCGGTGGAAGGCCTTAATCGTTCCGATGACCCCTAGCTGAGCTGGACTGGCAGAAGCAATTACTATTGCTCCGGGTATGGCCACCCATGCCAGTAGATGGAAGGGTAAGAGCCAGACGAAAGGTAGTTCACGTCATAGTGCCACGTAAGCGGGAGTGGGGAAGCTCTCCCAGCTATCAATTACTTTGAACATGGAAGTAAATCATAGAGTTGAATCCTGGGAAGTACAGGACGCCGCCCACTAGGGCGGGTGTCGGGTCCAGCAGTGGGGGAGGCAAGGCCTCCGCGGTCGTCATCTCACGAAATCCTTGCGCAACAACGTCACCAGAGGATACAAGGGCTACGAGAGAGAAGACGAAAAAATAAAGAGGGGGATGAAAGTAGCGTTAAAAATAGGAACTTATAGGTGAGATGGAGGAATAGCGGGGACTATTGGAGTGATAGTTACAGGTAAATGTATTGTGGGAGAGATGAGAGTCAACATTGAGTATCTGTGGTACTGAATGCCGAATTGGGGAAGAGGGTAGGAAACACTGAACAGGTGTGCGATAGGATACTAGTGGTAGAAATAAAACCCCGTCCGACGAATTTCGAATTGGTGCAGGTGTACGCGCAACTGGAAGAGATAATAAGAGAAGTCCCGGGAAAGAAAAATCTGATAGTCATGGGCGACTGGAATTATACAGTGGTGGGGGAACGGAGGATTGGATTTGAAGTGGGTGGGTATGGGCCGTGTGGATTCCTTATCTTCCGCTGAGTATTTACAAATTTCAAACGGAACTCTAACGTAATTATTAACCAAATTGATCAGTGTATCTTTTATGAAAGAATTTTATTAATAATTACCGTAGAGTTTCGAATAAAATTTTATAACGCACAGCGTCATATATGGAATGCACTCCCGAGCCTATATTTTCCGAAGTAACAACAAGTATTTTTTTAGTTAATCCAATGGTTATGGCTGACCGTGGATAAATTCAAAAAGTGGGCTTAGTCATGATGTGTAGGGTCGAGATTGCCTCCTCCCACCGGCCCTCTCTCCCTTTGTCGCCGGAACCCTACTTCTCACCTCGAAAATAATCGCTTCGTTGGTCAAATTCTTCCTTCGTCCCTCGCACGACTCTTCCCAGTCCCTCATCAGACGCGCGGAGGAAGGGTTCCTATCCGAGTGTTTATTGCTCTCCCGTGTTGGGGCGTGGTTCGGCCGCGTTGTCGCATCGACGTCAACTCGGGACATTAGAATTGACATCCCGAGGTGGTAATCATTTTTTGTCCGCGACTGTACCCTGATATACACTGAAGTAGAGCAACACATTAGTGCGTCGTAATCAAAATTATTTATTAACATTAGAAATGTGACGAACTTAAGCTAATGCTTAAGCTGTAACATTGTACAGAAATAGCTTGCTTAAGTGTAAATATTGGGAGTTAAAAGCTTAAAAACACTCGACAATTTTAAACGGTATTCATATTTTTGTATCCATGGATTATTATATTTTGGAAATAAATGTGGAGTAAACAGCGAATATTAATGAATGTGAAGTACACTTTGTAGCTTAAGGTGAAATGTAGCATTATTTCAAAGTCTTTTACCATGATAATCTTAACATGAAATAATTACAAAAAACCTTAGTTTCAGCCGACAATGCCTACAACCTCGACTGAACCTTAAGTAATGGAGTTAAGTCCCTAACTAAATCTGCAGCTAGCTCTTTATTTAGCCGATACAATTTAATGAATTTTGTATGGTCATAGTTAAACTGAGATATTATATCGTGCACTGCGCGAGGTCTATGTTCTTCCATTTCCTCTAAATCAGCTAAAAGCTGCATTCTTAGCCAAGCCACCGCCATTTATAAATAACTCAAATATCGTATGAGCGAAGAGGATATCGCTGGGTTTGAGGGCGTGAGTCGTTTTTCGAACGTACTTTTCGCCGGTTTGGGCATACCAAATGTACTCACCGTCCGAGAGAGTGTCACGCGACTCTCGCGAAACCGCTCCCTCGCATACGAGTGAAAACTCGGGCTTAAGGATGGGGGGGCTGAAGGCGGTGGGAATACTTTCTCCCGAGTGAGTGACGGACGCGGCTGAGCCGAGCGATAAATCCACATTTCACGCCGCTTTACGGAGCCGAGGGATATTTCGCGCTCTGTGAAAACTTGACGCCTCTTGGGGGCGGCGGAGGAGAGAGGTGGGAGGAAGTGTGGAGGATGGGGGTGGAAGAAGTAGTCCTCTGAGGGATTAGGAGAGGGAGGAGGGTTTTGCTGCCATCGCTGCATGCAGGGGTGGAGGAGGGGAGGGGTGAGTGAGTGGGGAGGAGAAAGGAGTGGGGGTGTTAAAAACACCGGGGGTGGTGAAAACCCTGGTGGAGGGGGGGGGGTGTCAGAGGGAGGGGGAATGGGGAATGAATAAAGTGGTTTAAGGCTGCTTTTCTCCGATAACGCTCTGCTCCGGCTGTGCTTTGACTGCGGCGGTTTCTTGGTAATAGGGAACGTGTCATTTCCTAATGGAGAATCGAATGTTTGAATTCCTACATATGGGCGTAGCGAAACTTGGTTGCACTCGCTAGTGAAGAGCATGACGCATATGTGAGTAAAGCATCCAAGAAGGTAAAGGTGACCATAAGTCTCCCCTGCTAAATTTCTATTTGGGAAAATTCAGTTCAAATTGCCTCAATTCCTTTTGTTTTCGATTGGACTACAGTGCCGCTGCTTAGCCGGCCTCGGTGGCGGTGGGGTAACGTCCTCGCCTGCTAACCCAAAGGTCGCGGGTTCGAATCCCGCCTAGGGAGGATTTTTCACTTCCAAGGGCATGGTTGTTTGTGTTTGTCCATTTTTGAATGTTAATACCCCGATATAAAGGCCAACGAGTGCTGTTTTCGGTGGTGAATAAAAAAATAAATTAATTAAAAAAAGGCAGTTGCAAAAACAGAAAATATCGTGATGTGTATGTCTTTCTTTTCTTGTCTATCGTGCACGTATAATCGGGGCCATATGGTCGAATTTTTTAAAGACCTAAATCTTCATCGCATGATTTTCTCTTAGCTGATACTTAGTGTCCCGCTCTCCTATTCTTTATTGCCACCGAGTAGAACGCATGGTCTTAGCGTATTCAGTTTAGAGATTACTCGATGTAGGACGTAAGCTGAGATGAAGAAAGAAGTCTTACAGCGAGATAGGGCCCAGCCAATGCCAAAATCTATAGGATTTTTATTCACTTTCATTATGCCTACCATAACCGCTAGATTACGTCAATGATAATAATAATAATCAGAAGCTGTGAAGTAGTTCAGTCTGATATTCATCCCGCAGCAGAACATTTAGCGTTCCTTAGGCTTCTATCAACCTTCCTCGTCCACAGTTGATAAAATTGGTGGCTCTTTGGCCGGGTTTGCAAAAGAATAGTGAAAAAATGATAATTTTTGAATGAATGGTTATCCGAGGAAACATTCCCCTGGTGTAATAATACGCAGGCTCAGGTCTTGTATTCTATGTACACACAAAAAATCTTCTGGGGATCCACCATGGGAAAACTATTTGACTCGATTAAATAAAAAAACGTGCAATATTTCTCAGTATTAAATTTACTTACAACCGGGTTTCAATGTTATTACATCAAATTTAGGTGTCACAATGTTAATACATCAACTATTTGACTCTTCTGCGTCGCGATCCCGAATCAGGTCAAGTTTGATAATTAGATATCTTCATTAAGCCTGGGTCTCAGCTCGAGCAAATGACTTTTATCTTGGTGACTTAAGGGAGAACTCATTTAGTTGCCACGTTACCGCCGCGTCGGGTTAACCTATCAATGAAGTCACGAAAGAATGGCCTCGTTTTTAAATTACGCTAGAAAGTCTGCTACAAGCATAGAAGAAAATGAATAAAGTAAATTTGACACCGCCGTCTTAAGGCCGTATTTTGAAAGGAACTGTTATTCCTGTATGTTTAGACCCTTTATCTCCAGTACGATAGTTTAAATGGCTGAGAGAGATTTTGGCTCCGTCGGATTAGAGTAAGGAAGATCCACATGCCGTGACCATGGGCGTATTTAAGGGGGGGACGAACGGGACCGGACCCAGAAGCAACTTTGTTCAGGGTACCAACATTAATATATAAAAAATAACTAAATACCTTTGAATGTTTACATAAAAAAGGGCTATAAAATGCGGTTTTGTTATTACAATTATCAAAATCTTTCCGGGGTTGGGCCCTCAATTTGGCTGGTCTCACATTCAGACCCCTGGTACTCGCCTACCAAAAATATTCCAGACCCCCCCCCCCCGAGCCAAATTCTTGATACGCCACTGGCCGTGACACCCTTGTTACCGTCAGTATATGACAAGGAGCTTATCGCTAAAGTGTGATCATTTTTTTTCTTTTCCTTCCTTCGATGGCATCGCATATTTCGATATGCTTTGTTTTGAAAAAGAAATTGTCTTTGGAATCCTAATAGTAAAGTTACGTAGTCTCCGGGAAATTCGAATGCTGCGGGTATTTGCTCAACCCGTTCAATACTCCGCGATGTTAGTATGGCGAAGCGAGTCTTCATAGCTGCCTGTCTTCTAGCGCTACGAAATATCACAATTGTCTAGGCCCGTATTACCTACAATCCGCAAAGTTTAGTAACCATTGTCCATTTTTTGTGGGATTTGTGAGCCCGGCAAACATGCCTTTTCATAATTTTGCTCTTGGTTATCTATGTGTGTGGAATCACATGTAGTGAAAAAAATTATGATTCACCTTTTATATGGCTACGTTATGAATACTTTCTGGAAAGTGGAATGGAGCTGCGTGAGATAATAATTGTTCCTCTTGAATTTTAATTTCAGGTTCTGGGATGGCTTTGGTTTAAGGCATGTGTTAACACCGCCAGAATAATTTCTAAGAATCGCCAGGAGTGTGGCCTATCGTTAAAGGTACCCAATATCTAGGTGTATTTCCCTCCATTCGGGATATAAGATATAAGCATACTTCCGAGTTGTATCATTTCCTAGTTAATGCGGAATATTTTCCGAGCAACTGATTTTTTAAGTGTTCTTTTCAATGCTGTGCTGATTGAGTGGGGCTCGGAGGTTGAGACCTTGGCAAGTTTTAAAATCATCAAGTCGTAAATTTTGTAGCAATATTTGATTGGAATGAGTGCTCTGATTACGTCAATGTAGGTGCAGTGTCACATTGATTTTCAGTCGTTCCTATTTTTGGAAAGGAGCACTTATCCCATCGCTCCCGTCGCACGTAAAACACACGCAGTACATTCATGAAATCATTACCTGTATTCCATGAGATTCATCTATCCAACTCGGCCTACATCCAGGTCATGTTCGCAGGGGGACCGAAGTTCTCCACCCAACCGTGTTGGAGGACTCCTCCCCCACGGCCCCCCTCTCCAAGCGGCAGCGTTTGCGTCCGCGCCCTCACTTCAATGCGTCGTGTTGCGTCCCCTTTCGGCGCGACGATCCGTGGAGTGAAACTCGGGGAGGTTTCCGCCAGGCGGAGCTTGTGGAGGTGGAGCGAGCCAAGAGCCTGCCATCGCCGCGTCCCTCTCTTATCTCCGTTACGTGTATTCCTGCGGCACTAATGCGCTCAAGGCCGTTGAGCAAACGAAGGAAGAGCGTGTCGGTTTAAATTGCGCTAATTGGGGAAGAGAGGAGGGAAGGTAGGGGTGGTGAGAGGGAACGGGTGTGGACGGGAGGGAATGCGGAGGTGGAAGGACGATAAGAGGGAAACGGAAACATTAGGGACGGGTAAATTGCCGGCCGGCACGAGAAGTGAATGATTGATTGATCGTTGTCTTAATTAAAGTGAGGAGGGACGGAGGGCTCTAATACTACACGCGAAGCCTCTCCCTCTATCCTCCTCCCTCACCATATTTCCTCTAACATATTTTATTTCTCCCACTAATGATAGAGCGTAATATCTGGGGGAGAATTTTGGATGAAAATGGGTTTAGCAGCAAGGACATTGAAGCGGTGAATTTAGCTAGGGTAGCATTTGCGAAGCTGAGGGAATCGATGTATGGGACTTTTAGATTAGATTAGTCCGAAACTCAAATATGGATGGTTGCATTGTGTGGCTAAAAAAAAAACGGTATTTACTTGAAGGGGCACGGAGTAAATCGGAGGATTTTAGATTATATAGGAATGGAAAAGTAGAAACAATAGATGATTGAGTAAATGAAAAACCCTACAAAAACACGCGAAAAATTTTCTAACAAGTACCGGAGACGAATTCTTTCCGGCATCACTTACGCTGACAGACGCAATTGAAAGTCCCGGAAGAGGGAAGAACCTCTAAGGATACTTTGACTAAAATGATTTACGAATATCTAAATATCTTAGTCGATAGTACATATTTTAGTACCTTACATATTAGCATATGCAATGTTCATATATGCACTGTTAATTTCATTTGTTTGATTGACTAAATATAAAAACGACTATTATTGAAAACGCACGTAGCATAAGTCAGTTAATTAACTCTTTGACTTTTCGTATGAAATGACAAATCAACCAAGTCTGCATTTTCCTACGAATCCTAGGCTGGTAACGAAGTACATGAACACCAAGCTGTTCTAATGAGAAATATTTCTTATAAAGACCACGTGGATCAGAGGTGGCATCGCCTTCATCGTAAGGGGTCTTTGGAATATAACCCACCACTGAATGGAATAAGGTTATTGAATGTAAGATATGAATGCTGGTGAAGGCAAGGAAACGTGGGTGACCGTGGTAATGTCATGAGTAAAGGAAATATCAAGTACCTGAATTATTAGCCATTGTAATTATTTATACTTTTCAGTGTGTAAATTTTACCTGCTATTTGAACTTTGAATTTCAGCGAAAACTTTGTCTATTCTACACTTTATTTAGTATACGCAATACCGAAAGGTTCCTACGCTTTCCGCTTCGTTTTCAAGAGGATAATTCCAAATGAATTTTGTTAAATGATGTAAACGCGTTGCTACTGATCGGCATTGTATATAACGAGAAACACAGTGTATTTTTACGAACTTGATTCATTTAAGCGGGGAAATTCTTCATCGAGGTGCGCGGAATCTCGCTTGCCCCGCATCGCTGGACCGCGGTGCAGTGACTTACTCGATTTACGGCGCCATCGACCCTCTTCCGCCGATTTCGAGCGATAAGGAACTCCAAAAATACGATACGATGACGAGCTAATTTTTTCCCTTCCTCAGCGATTAAAGATAAGGGATGGAGCGGAAAACATTGAGTGTAATCGACGGAAGGGAGCCCTCTTGAGCATAGCGTTGCGGAGGAAGAAGACAGGCAGGGAGAAGGATCAGTGACGTAGCCAGGGTTAGGGGGTCCTTGGATTCCAGCCCCCCCCCCCCGCCACACACCGAAATTTTGAATTTTCTTTTTAAGAGATAATATCACTATAAGAGAAAGTTATATTTTGAAATTTTTGCTAAGAATTTGCTGATTTCATCTATAGTTTAATTAAATCAACTATTTGTGAAAAATATACTTGTAATTTCCATGCATAAAATACCGAGGGTTTTATGTTGTTTCAAAAATCACCGCAGCAAAACTCTTTTAGCCTTAATGTCAGGTGTGCCGAATCCGCACAAAAGTCTCCGAGTCATCTCAGCTCATTTAAAGATACCCAATGCAATGTCGTAGGTACAATAACAATGAGAAACGATTTCGTAAATTAAAAAGATTGAACAGTTTTAATGTTTTTTTCTTCAAACTTCATTGCTCTGTGGTAGGAAGGGAAAACCTATCTCACAAATGTGGTCCAGGAAGTGTTTAAAGCAGTCGTGATTGCACTCTAAAACACCCGAATACTCACAATTTCGCTCTCGATGTTCGAAACTTTTCCGCTGGATTTTCCTTCCTTCCCTCTCCTACCGCTTTTCCTCAACATGGACCCTTGAAACGAAATCCTGGCTACGTCACGGAGGGGGACTATCCCATATCCTTCATCGCCGCCCGAGTTTGACGCCATATCGATGACGTCAGAGCCAACTATTTAGCGCGAGACGGGTGAGTAAGCACAAGGGGGGGAGAGGGGGTGGGTGGGGGGGGGAAGGTATTAAGCGGGGTGTAGATGTGATGGTGCCAGAGGGGGGGTGCATTGAGGGCGGGAGGTGTTTAGTGGGGCGCCGGAGAGGCGAGCGGGCGGGTCCCTCCCCGAGGGTGGTTGGCGTCGGCGGGTGGCGTTTAACGGGCCGGGACTGTGTATAGAGGATAGCCGCCCGTCGGAGGGCGGGCGGTCCTGCCTGCGTCGGGGGGTAGCGACGGAGGGGCTGGGGAAGTAGGGGGGAGGAGGCAGAAGCACAGGCGGCCGTGGCGGTGGGAATCGATAACCACGTGGTGTGTGACGCTCTCTCGAGTCTTTTGAAGGGAGAAGGAGGGAAGTTGGATCCAAAGGGAGGGGTGCGGAGGAGTTTTAATAGAAAGGTAGGGAGAGAGAGAAGGAGAGTAATTTTCCTCCGAAAGTTGGCTCGCTAAAATTGAGCGGCCTAGTCCTCCTTTTCCCATTGAGTTTGGAACTCTTCTAACTTCAGTCATTACGCTTGCATCCCGCAACCATTGCGGGCCAATTAAAAGCAAAGGTGTCGGTCGAGGGCGGCCTTACCCTCCCCGATCAGATGAACTCTACCGGTCTGAATCTGCTAAGGCCAATCCGTCTGTCGGCCGGATTCGGTGAGATTAGTGCATGCTGCTGCAAGGATACGATCTCTAGGATGCTAGCGATATTTCTTTGGCTTTTCGTAAACCAAAACAGAAACTTTGGTACTTTTTGCTGGTCAGAATGGTAGGAAAATTATTGATAACAATGGAATATCCTGTTCCTCAGGTGGACTCAGATGCCTGAGTAGCTCATTCTAGTAAGGGTAAACTCGGAATCATACGTAACGATGAACTATCCTACTCGCTATTTGACCAACTCCTATTATTCTTTTTTGTGCTAGTTTTCTGCCATCTCTATTAAGGATTTCAATGACAGGGGTCCCAATCCTGTCGTGGAATACTGCTTTTGGGGTACGGTTTCACCGATGGTAAAACCAGGGATATTTTTTTGTTATGCTTGTGCCGGCTGTAGGATGTAGCAAAATATGCTCTGTTAATCACGTAGGTGTTTCTTGTCTGTCCTTGAAAAAGAGAAGACTAAATATAAGTTGGAAAAATTTAGTTTCCGTTTCGTGCTTCCTAGTACACAATATTTCGTGAAAGCAATCATACTGCAGCGGATAATAGAAAGATAAAGAGAATCCGTTATTTCGATACATGTTGAGTTGTTGTTTATGCCGGTTTTGTGACCAAACATCCTGATAAATTATGATGCCCCAAATACAGGATAGCCTTACGGGGTACATAAGACTCCAGGATCTATTATTTACGTTAGTTTTAAGTTGTCCTATTTACCACAACTCTCTTTTCTGTTATTTGTGATTAAATTGTGACGCTGTTTAAATTATGTAAGGTTTTTTGTTGTAATATCAATATTGGAGCAATAAATATTCATTCAATCACCCCTGGGAAATTATTCAAGGGACAGTGATTGATAAGTTTGCTGGCCTAGGGCAGGAGAGGGACAACTTCGACCTAATAGGCACTAAGTTGTCGTAGAATGACGGTTATATTTCCACTCGAGGCGTGCGTTACCGGCGCCCCGCTCCGCTTGCAAGCCAGCTTCTATGAGAGTGATGGAGTGTTCAGACGCATAAGCACGTACCAAAAGATGGGAGAGGAGTGTTAGGCCATTGTAGATGATGAACGCGGGCAGCAAAGTATGGTGAGGAAAAACGGGTGAGCCGTAGGGGTTTGAATATGTATGGTGGCCGTAGGCCCACCTTGCCGGTAGAAAGGGTCGTGGGGATTATTATTTTATTTTCTCCGCGAAAGAATGTGGGAAGAAAGGAAGGTATTAAGAGGAGTGGGTGAATGAGTGGTGGGTGTAAGATATGGGCGAGGGGGGGTTAGGTATGGGCTGAGGGTTTTGTCTTGGAGCTAGAGAGAGAGAGAGGAAATAAGGGTTTCGGGTGAGTGAGAGCAAGGGCCAGTTTTAACATAAGGCGTTACATATACTGGCGATACAATTAAATTAAGATTAGGTACACTATGGTAAATGAAATATTTTCAGGATCAAATATAGTTAATCAATTCAATATAATTCTGTTCTTATCTACATATATATTTAATTTCTGACAATGGTTTTGGTCATCATTGCCATTTTCAAGGTAATTGAGTTGCTAAAACAATGGTCGGTAATGAATTCTGTGTGCGGATGATTACTAAGCTATTGGTTTTGTTATGAATAGTCTACTAAGAAGTCCTTAATCAGTTTGTTACTTAAAATTATCTGTTGTAATCCCTGTTTATTGCATATCATTTTCGCACCACTCCTCTTTACTGGTAACACATGAATTACAGTTTCATATTTTAGAGAGACACTTATCCTTTGACTTTTGTGTTGGTTTCCCTTTAGACTATAATAAGTTGGGAGGGCCGTTGATTACCTCGCACTGAAAAGTTTTTCCTTTCCTTATCCCATCTTGAGACACACACAATTCAGACGTGTCCTCTGGTGGATGAGGTACGAAAATGTGTGTTGAATCTTCCCACGCCAGTACGATACATATTTACTTTTCAAGTGTGGTGCAAACCTTTACTGCGTTATGTATTGGTGGAGGAAATGTGAAAAAATATCGTCACCGCAGTTTACTGAACCCTTGAGAACACGTTCGATGACTCGGAAGTACGAGCGTAGGGTTTGAAGGAAGTGAGAAAGGTGGGCGGAGTGGGAGGGAGTGGATTCACTTCTTGTAGTCTGCATCCTCGCTCCACACGCAACCAACTCCACTGGCGTCTCTACCACTCTCGCCACCCTGTCTATCTCTCCTCCACATCCCCGCCTCCTCCCATTCCTTTCCCTCTCCTCTCCCTTGCCTCCTCTGTCTTGTCTCCAGGCCGCGTGCATGCCTCCTCCCCCCGCCCCGCGTGCCTCCCCAACCTCCCGTCATCTTTCTCGGGGACATTGTTTTCAGATATGGAATGCGAGGAGTCCCCGCCTCTCTCCCTCTGCCATCCCCTCCCAATCCCCCCGGCTGCACTGCACACTTCCCATACTTCACAGAGCGTTCCTCTCTCTCTCCTTTCTTATTCTTCTTTCCCTCCTCTTGCGCTCTCTCATTCCTTCCCCTTCATCTCATTCCATTCCTCTCCCGCATTCCTTTTCTTGGCGTTCCTTCTCTTTGAGCTCCGTCTTCTTCCCCTCCACCCGCGCCTCACACGCCTCTTCTTTGTTCTGTAGTGTACACCACGCATCGCATTTACGTGAGAGCGTGTGCTTATATATACTACCTATCATTATTGTCGTAATTCATCCACATGTACGTATTTCACAATGAAAAATTGCGTTGATGAGAGGTAATGAGCAAAGGCAACCTTTTCTACACATTATCCTTATCACGTGCTATTTAAGGGTTAGAGACCTCTAATGAACTCATGTTCGTATGCGGCGGTATTTGGATAGTGAAAACCATCCTGTTAATACGAAACGTGTTGCCCGTGGTCAGTGTAATGGTAAAGAGGCATTCTTAAATGGAAATGGTACAGTTTTGCGAACAAGCGTTCTGTTAATACGAAAACGGTATTCTGTTAATACGAAACGTGTTTCCCGTGGTCAGCGTAATAGTAAAGAGGCATTCCTAACTCGAAATAGTACAGTTTTGCGAACAAGAGTATTATCCAGCGTTTTGGTGACACTCTAATTGAGATATTCTAATGACTGTCATGTGTGCGGAGAAAGGTATTTTCAAGCTTTTATTTCTACTGTATTTCCAATTTTGTGATTGAGATAATGCTAATAAGCAGTTCGCAAATTTGTCGGCATCAACCTTGAAATTTAACTCCTCAAAATGTACTTTATGGTTTGATCCTATATGTTAACCTAAGGTTTGTTGGTTATTTCCATCCTGATTCTCGCTATTGCGGATATCGTACCGATAAGTGATAGGTTTTTGACAGAAGAGAGTTTCACAGGTGTCCGTAACATCCGCTAACTCCTACTTCCTCGCACTATTTCATTCTGCAGCTCAGTGCACTTTCTTCCCTTTCTCTTTCATCACTCCATTTCCTTCCAAGTGCCAAACCTTCCCTTAAGGTGTTCCGGGTTGAGGGGAAAAAATAGGACGCCATTTCATGTGACGGAGGTATAAGATCGTTCCCGAGAACTTTGGGCAAGCTCGTATGCCTCTCGCGTGAAATAACATTTCTTTCGCCTCGATCCGGGATATCTGTTAACCCAAGTCCTCATGTTGTCGCTCCTTCATAATCTATTCCAATTTATCTGGTGTTCTCTTCGCAGTAAACTCGTATGTGTCGCCCATCTCCCTACCCTTTCGGCGCCGCCTTTCCGCATCCTCCCCTCGACTACTCAATAAACTTCACGTCCGCCTTTTCCCCCCTGAATGCTTTTCTAATGTTCGCGATACTTTGGTGGTACGAAAATAATTTCTCATATTCTGATGCGATATCGATCCGTCTAGCCATGGAGTGTAAATGCAATGTGACTGGGATTTAAGAGATTACCTCCGCCACTGGGTGTAGCTTATCTGAGAAACAGTATTACTTTTACTGTTAATACTGTTAAACAGGAGGATATTTTTATATTTAATTGAACTACCCCGAAAACAGCTCGCAATGGCCTCTTACATCGGGTTATGTAACATTAACAATAGACGAACACAAACACCCATGTCCTGGATGGAGAAAAATCCACCCAGGCGGGACTCGAATCCACGACCCTCGGATTGGCAGGCGAGGACGTTACCCCGTCGCCACCGGAGCCTTACCTGCGTGCAGTATGTGGTTTATTGTTGTATGATAGTGAATTATATGAATATATTGTTCATTAGCGTGTCGACATAACTGCTACGAGACGGCACTGTACTCAGGACCATTTTATGTAGCGCTTTTGTTTTGTAAATTGTTTAAATTCACTGTAAAATTGCTATATCAATGCTCCGATTCCGCGCGTCGCAGCTTTTAACATTATAAGGGTCTTGACATTTTGTCACCCCCAAATGGCTAATAGATCAATTTTAATTGGACTCTTTTCCGTGCGTTATCGTGATTAATGGCTTCACCAATTATTTTATCCCACCCGTGTTGGCTCTATGACCCTGTCCACATTAGAAGGTCACTAACTTTGCGCTCTCTTTTTTTGGCGAATTTCCGACCCCTGTATGTAGCTATGAACATGGCCGTCCCGGGTCAGTGTATTCAGCTTAATGTTGAAACTCTTGGATGCAGTACATTGCTGCTTATTTGTCGTTCGCATCCCACAATAACTACCACTGCTGGAGATTATATGAGTTTTTCACCGCCGTTTTATTATAATACCATCCAAATTCAAATTGCATCCAAACGCAACGGTTGGGATTCTTTCGGTTTGATGGCTAGTTACGGTTCAGTTAACCAGGTGAGTTCTTTTATCACCTATTGAGTGGATTCGTTGATAATCCGGTTACTGGTTCAGGTGTTTTTCTATTTATGGCTAGGAAATTGCTTTAAATATTGGTTTTCACGGTCTTCTACATTGTAATGCTCTTTTTTTCCTCATCAAGTACAATAGTTTGCCTCACTAATTCATTAAATATCTCTCCGATTCTATGAGAACGGTGATAAAAAGTGCCGTATTTCATCATCAGCAGTCATCAATCCGAATGGTTTGCGGCAACTCTCAACTCCACTTTTCTATTAGCTAATTTTGCTATACTTTCTGAAGTATTAATTGTAATGCCTTTCATAATTTTCCTGATTTTCCATCATTGGTATTCCTCCAAAATCATTCCAATTTCACTGTCTTCTAATAAATACTTTGAAGTCCCTGTGTGATCCTTATTTTAGTTGTTCCATTGTGATTTATGTCAATACAGTTAGTTTTAAACGTTACATTTAATTGCGTTTTCTCTTATACTGAATATTTATTAACCCAGAAAAAAGCATTATAAGTGGAGAGTATTATTACGGAAATTTATGCATTTTAGTTGATTTTTGTTTAAAGAATAAAGATTATAAGTGAATTACGAATAGAATTTTGAATTAAAAATCGATTGACCGTGGAGTTCGTGGAGCAACTCGGTGAGCACCATTGAAAAAAGGAGAGACAAAAATGAGGATTTGGTTAGAGATGGAAAGGAAGGCTTGGCGTATTTGTATATCGCTCTGTATTTGTTTTGGCCGTGAATGGTTTTAAGGGAACAAGAATCCTTCCGTCTATCTCTTCAACAGTTTCTCTCGACGATCATTTTTGTTTGACCATCAAATACACGCGTGTGCGTATAGAATATTATCTTTCGTATCGTATCACCCTGAAACCTGTGGAATCTTTAGTGCTTGTCGGGACTTCGCGCGTTAACCTCTAATCTTCAGCAACGCCCTATCTCGAGTAAAATCCCTCCAGATCCCGTATCACATTTTATGTTAGCATAAAGACGATCTGTTAATGATCGCGTGGTTTTCTTTTGCCTTTTGTTCAATTAGAAAATTAAGTATTTATGCAATGTGCCCTAACAGCTCTCGAACTAAATCACTATATTTTTTATCCTACTAGAGACGGGTGATGAGAGTGTTGCGTTTGCGTTGCGAAAGAGAGCGTTGAAGGAAGGAATATATTCCGGAAGGTCCACTATAACCTCAGTATAAGTAATTATTTCAACATACTATGTACATACGCAAAATAACGGTACAAATGTTTATCACTTATCATGAATTCGTTAAAATGCAATGAAATAGCCACTTGCCCACTATAGATCCTTGTACAACTCAACACTTTTTTTAGTGGACGCTTCTTTAAGAGGAGATTCGGTGTTAAATAATTATTAATAGTATTTTCAATGGCTGTTAAAACATCCTCAACTTGTAATTCAATAGTTCTACAACTTGTACAGGAAAATATATGTTTGCCAGTGCATAAAATGGGCTAAAATCAAGCATAGGACTATGAAGCAAATTTCGTTTATTTCATCGGATATTTATTACTTTGGAAAATAATAAGTCATTTATTGTCCCTTTTTTCTTCAAAACTTCACATTGGTTAGATGGAAATAGGCAAATTTGTAGTGGCGCATTAGCAATTGACGCCCCAAAAGATTTCAAAATCAATATATCTTATTTCAAAGTATTGCTCGAGACAGTCAGCGATGGAGGAAGACCAAGGAAGAGGGAGGGAGGTCCTAGGGGGTCCGTCGGGGTTCGGTGACTGGCAAGGAGGGAAAGAAAGGGGTGAAGTAAAAGACTTGAGAGCTGGGAGTGGCTCGGAACGTCGAAAAAGGGGGTCGGAAGAACCCCCGTCGCTTCGTCCTCTGAGAGACGGAACCGAGTAGCAGACAGGGGGAGGAGGAGTGGGAGCAATGAACCCCGATAAGCTCCCTCCTCCCCTCTCTTCCTCCCTAGGTCTTCTCCCCCTCAAACCTCTCCTACAAAGGCGTGGAGTGGATATCGGTTCTCCCTCCTCCCCTCTTCTTCCACCCTCCTCCCCCCCCCCAATCGCTATTCTATTTCGACTTTAATTTCGTTTTCCCCGGCGCCTCGATCGTTTCTCTCGGCCTTGTGTCTCTTGTCTCCCTAGCCTCCTTTTTTCTTTCCGAGTGTTCTCTTCCTCGTCTTTTTGTCGTGTTCACAAAATCCTTCGTCGGCCGTTCGTTCACTCCGCCCTTGTGCTCCTCGCTTTAACGCAATTTCGTCCCGATCGCTGCCCTCTGCCTCTTCCCACCCCGTCCCCCCTCCACCGTCTCCGTCCCCAACTCCCTCTTGCTCGCTCGCTCTCGCGCTTGGCTCCGTGCATTAAGTGAGGCACCCGCTTCACGTATCGATTTTAATCTGTAGCATGCCCTCTCGAGTGCTCGAAAGAGTCCCGGCGTGAACGCGGCAGGTTTCGTCGGTGCTTTTTATTTTTCGGAAATTCTGTGCGAAAAAAGACGGTGCTCATCGCTTTTCAGTGAAAGACACATTTTTTTCAAATTGAATGCATTTTTGAAATCATTTCCTTTTATAATGTGCAATTTTAGATCTATTTCTCAATCGGACTCTAATTGCCGCAAGGATTTGGAATCCTGAACAGTCGTGGTGGACTGTGAAACATTTCTGGTTTAAGAAACGCATTTCACAAAAAACTTATTCGGATGAGGGGAAGTGTTGCAAGGCTATTAGCCGGAATTCAGTTTCTAGGTGAAATAACCCCTCGCGTATAAGATTGATAACCAATGATATTATCCATCCATATATATTATTATATTAAATTACGAATTTTGTGTTTACTTTATTGATAAGATGAGGTGGGTGACTAAAATTTCGATACAGTGAATACTTTTTCTTGGATAACTATTCAGTGACCTTTTTTGAGAACTGCTTGTACAAGGCTGCTTGCTGTTTTTTTCTGTTTAAATTTCCAGATCCACTCATCTTTGAGTTATAATATCTGAAACCTCGATGCTAGGACGAATGGCTTTGCATTCGTTTAGTTTTCGTTCCTCTTCTTATACTCCGATGCATCTCAGCTAAAAAATGCATTCCCAGGTCATCATATTGGCACACGTAATCGTCCTCTTCTTCAGAAGGCTTCCTCTAGGCTTACAACTTGCTTTATTGTTTTTTTTAAGAGACGAAAACAAAGTAATTCTGATGGCATACTTGAAATCTTTGCTTTTCTTTTTTTACAAATAAGAACTTACATTATTGTATGATTGAGTAAAAAATAAACTGAAAATATCGGGAGAGAGTAACTTGGCCTAATAGGATTAATTTACCTCAGTTGTCCTTTATTTTGGGAGCAAGTTTCCTCTTATCCGACGCCAAGAGAAGACGATGTACAAAGTTATGATGTTGGTGACTCGATCGAAAAATCAAAAATTAATGAATTAAGCAATAGAACCTACCAGAAAATTTATGCGAGTTCTACCAAATCATTATTTAGTCCGGAGGCTCACGTATGGCCCATGCCAGCCAGGTCTATGACCGTCCCCCCTTCACTCATCACTTAGTGGGTGAGATGGATTTTTAAATTCGCCCAAACAAAAATTAGTTTTATTAATTAAAATTGTTAATTTTGACTTTCCTTTAGGCCATCGAAGGGGAAAATTATTTCTCGGATGCATGACTCTTATGGCATTTGTCATCGCCGCGGGCTGGACATCTGACGATCGATGTGTTGCGCCTCTCTCTCCTGATTATTATCTCCGCTTTATTTATGCTTGCCCCTCTCGTAATTAAAATGGCTCTCGCTCGGTTTGCCCTTGTCTCTCCGCTGTTCTTTGTTCCATCCCAGCTTTGCTTCTATCGGAATCTCGAGTTGGTATTGTTCCGCTGCGAATTTCCAATTAGTTTCCTTACTATTCTTATCACAGTTGTCCTTCAAGACTGCTGCCTTTTGCTAACTTTTGGAATGGCGTCTCGTTTAGGGACTGTGAATTTTATTGGAAAATTTCTTTCGTGGAGTCACCATCGCCTTGCCTTCTGTCTTATTCCTTAATCCTTGCCCTAGCCCACGTCATGCGTCGGTATTGATGTAGATTTCGTACGTTTTGCGAGTCGTTTCCTTAAATATAGCATGGGGTTATTTTATGCAAGCTGTTGCATTTGTTTTCTGCGAAGCCGTATTTTGGTCATTTATTCTTACCCTTCGAGAGCCATTGTTCCGGACCTTTCCCCCGGATCCTATCTCAGAAACCTGAATGAAGAGCAGTCTGTTTTCTTAGGTGTTCCAGACGTAGAGAAGCTATCCAACAGACATGTATAAATATTTTATATTTCGTGGATTTTTAGAATATTTTAAATTTAAAATATATGTGTATTTATTTCTACTTGCATTAAATTTTTAATTCACGAAATCTATAAAACATCTTTTTTTCTTATAATATTAATTTTTTCTTTAACAACTTTTATCTCTAATATTAATGTCATTTCACCAAATGTCATTGAAACCCTTCTCATTACTTGGAGGACTAAAATGTACGCACGCGACAAATGGTTTCCATATTTTTATTGTGGGTACCCTTATTATATGTCGATAATTGATTAGAGGCGATGTATCATACTTCCTTTGAAATCTTTAAGGAATCATTAAATTCGATGAATTTTCCTCTTGACTAAACTCTAAAATGTCGTCATATAACTGTGCTGAGGCATTATATTTATGTGCTATTTAAAACAAGAAAATAAGCATACCTATTATTTCATTTTGTAAGCTTTACATTCTTGGTGGCTTCATTCATAACGTTATTTTTGCCTTATAAGTTCATCCAAAACTCATGGGTTAGATATTTTCTGTTCCCGCGTAGTTAACGCCTCTGAATTAGCCTGTCCATAGTAGGTTAAAAAAGAATGGACTTTTCCTGTGCTTGTTTAATGAGAACTTCTCAAATCATTGCCAGAAGCGACTTATTCCGAGCGACGCCGGATTTCGTATGTATTACCGAGAGTGGAGTTGAAAGTCTCAGTCTCAAACTGCCCCTCCATCTAGGGTCATCCCCGTTGAATATTTGATGTATTTACGTGGATCTCCCCTGTGCATATAGTCTTGCATATTTAATTGGAGATCTGCTGTTCGCGATTGGAGCTTACTTTTAGCTCCTCAGAGAATCTCTTCGATTATCTTGTCTTCCTCAGACTCTCTTCCTGGTGCAAGCGTGACCTTGACTGCTTTCATTTTTTGAGTGCGCTTAATTAACCTTTGTCTCTTATGGTATGATCTGGCAATTCGCTTTCCGGTAATCGAGAAATCGTTATTGGGCCTTTAGTCTCAAAATGGCTATTACGATGTATTGCTTACTCTTCTGCTATTTCATGGCACTTACTCTTAATGTCCTGAGTCGCCCATTAAGGATTAACATGTTTTGGAAACATTTATAACAAAATAGTGATTTACCGTCCAATTAACCGTGAGTAATTACGTGAAATCTCTATTCCTGGAATGTATGTAAAAATTAGTTTTAGGGCCGCTAGCGCAATTGTGTTCCGTATTTTCAAGTAGCGACGTAAAAGTATTTAGGTATAGTCGAGAGTCTTAAATGTAGATGGGACATTGTTTTAAAGCCTTTCTTGTCGCTGATCGTTGTGTCTGTTGGCTACGAATGTTAAATAAATTCTTTGTTTTATATATATTATTTATTCTTTTTTTAACTTTAAGTGTCTGATAATCACGGTCCAAAACTTTTAAAGTCAGATACTCTTGCGGTCAAAACAAGTATTGCGCATGTGTCTCGCGTGAGTAGCTCACAGCCCCTAACCTAGGAAATATTGATGGGATGCTACAGTTATTTTTCCTAAGTTGTGTATGAATTATTGTCTTACTGAGGGAAAAATAAACTCACGCAAAGAAAAGGCAAATACTCTTTTAAGTTTAAGAAGTGAAGGCCTTACCATAATGAATTAACAGCAATACCCTTCCGTTGTGTAAACCCATGCCACAGAGATATTCCCTTGGGAGGCAAGTAAAAATACGGGCATATAAATAGATCGTTATCAAATCCTGCGATAAAATTTCCGTTTGCCTGTGTGCAAATGGGGGAAATGAGTAAAAGCGTGAGTCTACGAATAATCCAATGCAGGAAGAGTATCGGCAATTGGAAGGCAAGGAGAGAATCTTTTCATGATCGGTAACATTTCATCTATATTGCTCAAGTATTTCAACTAGTGTCGGAGTGTACGAGTCAAATCCCTCGTATTTTCGGCTGATAGTATCATTACAAACTCTTTTTACTAGAGAAGAGAAGTAATCAAGGAACATGGGGAGAGTTAGTAGCGCTGCAGTTGAGTTAATATAATGATAGAGCAATTTGTATCAATGAATTGAGCCGGCAAATTCGCCTGCAATGGACTCTTCGATCAGCGTCCATCCTGTCACTTCTGCAATGTTAATGAATGATGCACTCGTGATGAAGCTACATTCCGCTTAGCAAAGCGGTTATCATGGTAGCTGCTTTTTCTTTCCTCAATTTATACTATTGTATTTGCTTTAGGTATTTGAATTTTTGTATGCTTTCTCATCTACGTGAGAACAAGAAGTATTCTTGGTACTAGGGGTAAGTCTTGGATTAAACTTGTTAATTCTCCTTTGGCAAATTTAATATTCTCTTCCTTATGTATTTCTCTCTTCAGGTCAGCATGCTTTCTGTCTCTCTTATCTTCCTTGTACCTATCCATCATGGCTATATTTTTACTCCCTTTTTCCTCATGTTAGTAGTATTCTACCTCAAATGACGGTTTTCGGTATTTCCTCTCTTCTAATCTAATCTCTATCCATCTGTATCTTCTCACTCCTTCCATTACTTCCTCTAGCACCTCTTTTCCTAATGAATTTTTCTTGTAGCATTGAAAATTATGTTGCTTTTTGTCTTCCTTTCCTGTCATCGAACTTTTTCCTTCCTTCTCCCAACCCATTCCTCAGCCGCCTCCAACATATTTCCATCCTCTCTCTCTAGGGTCTAATTTTCGCTTTCATCCTACGCCACGACGCATATCTAACTTCTCACTGACACTTTCTCATCATATTTACCCTCGGTTTCCGATAAGACCTCCACTGTTAGTGAACGTCTCCTTTACCAATGCGATTTTCAGTCTTATATCATAGAAATTCCGCTAATTTCCTTCGATAATACTGCCCAAATAGCACTTAAAATACTGCACCTTCTCTAGATTATTCTTGGATACTTAGATGCTTAGTTTAGACTATTTGTTTTCCTGGAAAACCTCATTGCTTTAGTCTTCCCGTGATTAATATTCTTTCAAATTCTCACGCACTGATTTCTTTTACGTTTAGCAACTACCCCTAATTCTTTGCTGATCAAAACTAGCTGTTGAGTGGTTGATTAGCAAGCCTAACAGCTTTTTATTAATTCCCCTCCAACTTTCACTCGTAAATCAAGTATCTCACTTTGCTTCCCGTACCATTAAATGAATAATGTTTTCAATATTAACGTCTACAACTGAATATTATAATGCTGATAGCAATTAATTATGCTAGGCATTTTGAAATTGTTAGTATGTATAGATCATTGTCAGTTTCAAGTGAGGTATCAAATTTTGTGATAAACACATGAAATATTGAGTGACACCATTAGTTCTTACGGTGTGCTGAGGGGATTTGGTGCTCTCATCCATCTCATCTGCTTGAAATTTAGCCGTAATCCTCTATGAGTCGCCCTGCTGTCAGGGAACAGGCCAACGAGTAACCCTTGCAAGCGTATTAAATCTTTGCCTCAGCAAGGTTTACAGCCGTATGGGCTAATTTATGTCTGCTTTTACTCTCTCAAGTATTCCTTCCTCGACAATATAATCCTTCTATTCACACCTAGCGTGTAAATATAAGTGGAAAGCTGCTCTAAGTCAATATAATACAGCGACGTAAGCCTTGGTAATTTTTTTGTGTGAAGTGGGCAAATAAAAACTCATGGGGCTATTTGTTAGAATTTTAAGCCCTGGAGCTACATTACCTGCTCGGTCTGTTCGTAATGAAGTGAGCTAGGAAACATACTAATCTTCGAATGAACAAAATAATACTCGCGACGTATCCCAAACCTTTTTCCAGAATTAATTACGGAATACCCATTGCAAATTTTTTGCACTGACTAAATCTGGACTAATGTAACTGGGACTTTATTTCTTTTCTATTGAAGTAGTCCACACTAGCCTTGGGTATGTGTGCTGCAAAAGACTAGTATTCTCGTAAGTGGGAAACCTGACCTAATGGTGGCTCGTTGAGGTGGACACAAGCTATCAGTATTCTACGAATGCAGACCATTTTGAGCACAAAAAATCGATGGTCATTTTCACGTCAGTTTTATCTGGCGTGTAGAATGTTCATGTTCTTGTTACCGATCGTGAAGGTGAAGTTGCTCAAGAATATCTCCAGCTCTTTTGTAGACTGAATTGTTATAGGGTGATCTGCTATTTAAGGTAGATTTAGATTGATGAGAGTAAAAATCTTCTAGACTTTTACAGGCACAGACCCCTTACTCATTACACAAATTCTCTCCTCAACTCCACTTGCGTTCTTCCTATCTCCACCCCGTTCATTAAGCTTAATCTCATTCTTCCCCTTCTCCGTTTACCCTACATCCAGGTAACATTCCCTTAACTTTGTTGCCTGCTTTTAATTATATCAGTGAATTCACCTGAAGGTTGCTTTCATCGATAAGGGTGACGCTCACTAAGCACTAATTCCAGCGACGTGTAAAATTCTCGTATCAGGGTTCAGGGGGCCAATTCCTTACCCTGCATCTTCATTGGCTTTCAGAAAGAGATGATGCTCAGAAAATTATTTAGCTTTGGTGTAGCAAGAGGGCACGCACGGATTGGAACCCTGAACCTCTGTTTAGTAGTATTAGTATTGCGCTTTGCTCATGTGTCATGTCATGTTGCAAGGGAGAATGTTAAAAGAAAATATATGTGCCAAATGAAGATGAAAAATTATAAGAAATGTTATCTCCCTTTAGTATTAATGCGAATTAATTTCCATATTCTCGTTTCTTTATGAATTTTGTCTTTTGATAAACTCCCTTAGCCACCGGGATATAAAATTCCGTTTGCTTATGTGATAAAATTGAATTCAACCAACGCGATGCACCGCATGGTAAGAGTTAATAGCTGGTATCATGGGAACCCCTGCTTCTTGATCCACCAGCGGCTTTCTGGGTACCATTTAGATGAAGACGAACATCATATTTCTCTCTCTCTCTCTTTCATTAACATGGTGACCCTAGCGAATAAAGCACTTGATAAAGTCCGGTTACTTCTTTGACGAGACCGCGTTTGGCGAAAGCGAGGGGGAGGGAGGGAAGGAGCGCCGGAAAGACAGTGAAAAGAGCGGCAAAGGAAGATATGAGGAGGCGGGGAATCACGGGGTGTGGAGGTGGGTGGGACAGCTACACCCATCGCCCCCGTCATAATCTTACCCTTTCGCGCCAGATGAAGTCTTCTCGATGAGATTTCCCCGAGAAACAAACTCATTTCATCCCCATAATTACCCTCCGTTTATGCGCTTCCCGATTGAACCCTTCCGATGTTGAGGGGTGGTGGGTCGAAAGGATATGGGGGAGGAGAGGGCATTAGATTAGATCGCCGTATTAATTAGGGACGAGATTGAGAGGGACGAGGCGAGCCCTAATCCCCCCATTGTGCCCACCTACCCGATGGTGGAGGGCGGGGCGGTGGCGGAAAGGGTGCGAGGCTCTTTCAAACGAGGCATAGGGTGGTGGTGGGGTTAAGGAAGAAAGAGAATGGGGAAGAAGCAATGGGCAGAGAAAGGGCTATGAAGGACAAAGGGAATATAGAGAAGGTATGGAGTGCAAGGGAAAAGGGTAGAGGGGGTCATCGGGGGAAACAGTGGGGTCGTTTCTCGTGGAAAAATTGGAGTGGTAACAATAAAAATGTAGGGATGGATGTTTGGGATGGGCAAGGGAGCTGGGAACGTGTTATATTAATGGGATTCAGGAGAGAGGGAAGAGATATACGGGCTAGATCTGACCAGTGCTGGGAGAAATATCCTTTCCTGCATTGGTAAGGGTTCTAAATATGAATACGGATTGTTTTGTAACCATGGAAAATAATAGATAGGTACTCAAAATATTTATTTGTAAATATGTATTTATAAAATTTTCAATTTCCAATTTTTACTCTAAGAGTGCATTCCTGTGCTATGGTTGTGGTATTCCTTTAAGAATGACAGTTTCAGATTTTTTGACTCCGTGGATTTTAGAACTGACAAATTATGGTTCTGGAACAAGAGTATAAGGACGCTCTTCTGATTGATCTCTAGGGCTTATGTTGAATTTAAAATGGCTATTTCTCCTTATCGCGTAGCTGGAATCACCAATGCCAGTATTCTTAGTTATTGAGGAAAAATTGAAGAAAATGTAAGTAGAGCTGCAGGGTTATCGTTTTGAGTTAGGTGTCCTGTGATACTTCTATGATAAAAGTTCAGGATGATGTCTATCCACGCCAATGCTTACTTTGCAAAACATTTCCAGTAACGCAGGGCTTTTTCTAACCTCATCGTTTGACTTAATACCTGATATTAATGTAAAGAAAGGCAAGGTTTTATTTTTTACTACAAGATTTTTTTCAGAAGTATACTGAGAAAAAAAATCCGCTCTATTTTTAGAGTTAGGTTTACTATTTTTTGCATTTTAAAAAGGGACTGTCCCTCGCAATATGGGACAAGAATTTTATGGCAGGCAAAAGGAGAGAACTCAGCCTACTACTTTCTGCCCACCTGTCTGCATAAAATGCTCGTCTGTAGTAGGTGCGTCGTGTACCGCATATGAAGCTTCTTTAGTGTTTATAAAAGCACGGTCATATTTGTTCAATAAATTGGTCTATATAGTGATCTTTCAGTCCTGTTGAATTCTTTTACTTCCTTTATTTACATTATCTTTCTTTTTCCCCACTACTCAATTCAAAGAGGGCTAACATTAGTAGACGCCACCACCTTTGAAGACCCACATATGTGCGAAATTCACTGTGAAAAAATCATTCGCCTAGACTGGTAATAGCCTAGACCTAAATACACTGTGTTCGTACAGAGTGCTGTAACGAATTATGCTAGCCCAGCATCCACTTCCTCCATGAATTTCAGAGAAGCTAATAATTCAAGTCCAGGCTAATGATTTTTTTTCAACGCTAATTTTCCACATGCGTGGTTTTCCACTATGCTTTCGGAATGGTCATCGCGTCATTCATTCACGATATTTCATTTGTATAGTAAGTATTATTATAGTAGTTTTCAGGAATTCGATATGTGGGTGTGGAGGACAATTTTAGAAGTGCGATGGAGCGAAAGGAATTTCTCGAAATGGTGTTTGAGGAGAGAAAACTAATGTAGGATGCAAAGTAGGTGGTTTGAACAGGTACTTAGTGACGAATAGATGTTGCTGGCTGTGATAGAAGGCAGGATGTTGAGTAAGCGTGGAAGGGTAAGACAGAATTGGCTTTATGGATGGAATGAAGAGAGGTTAGACGTATGCCGAGCTGATGTGCAAATTCGTGCAAGGAGACTGGCTGTAAACGTTTGCTACAGGTAGTCCTACTTCCATCTAAACCTATCTAAACCAGTATTTTAACCGGTAAATTTATAAATATGCAGACCTTGCTGAAGAAAATGTGGAAAATGGATTAGGTTGAATAATTTTGCCAGCTGCAGGCATAATTCCCTCTACTTAAAAAAGTCAATTGAAAATTAAATCTAGAACAAAACTTACCTAAAAACAGAAGTCAATAATCTTGGGCACCTGCCATTATGTACGCCGGTCCCTCTCAGTAGAATAGCAGGAATAACATGGATGAACTTGGTATATCCCATTCATTGTGTAAGAATTGCCTTGTTTATGACGGGAGAAAAAAAGAAAAACATATTAATGATGACGAATTATTTCAATTTGCTAGCGCCCCTCATCGAATCCGTTCCCGCGCAGGTCCTAGGTGTCGCCTACTCTTGTCCGGTCTTTAAAAGGTGGAGAAGGAAGAAGGGACGTATGCAGAGAGAATTTTGGCCGCGTTGGCTTTATCGAGTGCGAAGGCGCGTGTGGGGTGTTCGGTTGAAAAGGCTGGAAGAGAGAAGAGACATAATCGACGTCAGAACTCGCACTCAAAGCACACAAACGTCGACAGTCTCCCGCGCACTTCTCCCCCCTCTCCCTTAATCTCCTCCCTCTCTCGTACCTATTCCCTCTTCACTTTATCCTCTTCCGGGCGAAATATCTTGGCATTTATTCGCCCTGCGATCTCTGCTTCAACTCCTCCTCACCTCCATTTTCCGCCCAAAAAACGTTTTTTTCCCTAAAGGTCGACCCGTGGCTCGGCTCGGCTGACCTCTCATCCCTTAAGCCGGGTCAAAGCGAGTGGCATAGAGGGGATGCGCGCGCATAAGCGGCGGTGGAAGGGTGGGTGTGGGGAACAGGAAGAGAGAAGGGGGAGAGAAAGGGATGGAGTCAGGAATTGGGGTGTGAGGAGTGGAAGGGAACCTCCGTTCGTTGAGGGTGGGTTTGATGTTTCATAATATCGCATTCCTTTTTTTTCTTCTTCTTTCTTCTGTTATTGCTTGAGTTCCTCGTATTCCTATCCTCAAGTTGCTGTTTTTTCCGCCCGTGAAAACTCTGGCGATGAAAAATCTGCCATTATTTCGGTCCTTAATCCTGCTGCAGCGCGGTCATCGGTCCGTAATACCTTGTGAGAACGCATCTACATACATCAGAATATTAGGGTGAAATACGCCCGCGGTGATTTTACGTCGTGAGGTATGCCTTGTCTACGGCTTGAGGACGCGAGTGCACGTTGAGCTTTTGCCTATTGTGGCTCGAATGCCCGACGAAAGTGAGTAATCAAGAGGTTGTGTGACATATGGCCATGGCCAGCTCAGCCGCATCCATGTTTTTTAAACGGGCGAGTGCCCGGTGTCGCGTGAAAATACAAGAGTGTACGGGGAACTATTTTATCATTGGATTAAAACACCAAAGGAAAGAAATGAGACATGTCAAAGGGCTTAAGACATTGTACATACGTTGAGTTTTAGCTTGCTGCTAATTCGTACTTGTTCAGCGACTACCATTAACAAAAGTAAAGGTGCCGATCTGTTTCTAGTGGTACTGGCTCGTGAGACTTGCTTCATAACTAAGGAAATGAGAAGTTGCATCTTAATTGCTACCTTTAAGTCGGAGTCATGTCTTCTCATTCGTATCCCATTCCCGAACCTGTGAACATCCTAGTGACGCTTCACAATTTATTAGGTCGCAGTTTTCATGAACCAAACTGCAGTGTGTTGAGAATCCCAAATTCTGCAAAATATATTTGAATTTTCCGGACCACCTTACGTACCGGACGTATTTGCTCCTTAAAGTCAAGTCTGGCAGGGGTGGCATGGACAGAGTTCTCTGACCTTTCGCTCAAACCAATATTGCGTTGTACTACACCCAATTTTATCAACTCACCCTCATTTTGCTCTAATAATTATCATATATATCCCGAAGATCATGCATGTATGTGATGTAAGGAGACGGATAAGTTTATGGAATGCAATTCTGATCGTGTTAACTGCCTGAATCACCCGTTTCAGTTTTACTTAAATTACCCTCCATCCCAAAGTGTCATAATAACATTAATTAATTGTTGCTAGGGTATTTTTGGGGTTGGAGGTGTTTAAATTGTGCTTAGCGGAGATTATCTGATCCTAGCCGAGATGATGTGATGGGTACTTGATAATAAATTTTAAGTTCAAAATTTGTTTTCATCGTCAACGGACACAACGATACCATGCATTACCTCCATACTTATTGTTTTAAATGAATTTTAATTCTAGCTTTAATTGAGTAAATTTAAGATCCGGTTTCTTTTGTTTCTTCTTAGAATTAATTTTTTTCTTTCACTCCCGAAGATTCAAGTTCTAATCCACCAGCGTGTTGTACACATGCACGACTCTGGAAGTGAATGGTTTATCCTTCCAACTCGTAGAAATTATTTACCGGGTTGGCCCTGAATATCGAATGCTCGAAATGGCCAAGCTGATGTCATCAACAGTAGATTCTGCAGTAAAGGCCAATGAGGTTAGTTCCTATACCATTAACCCGTAATGGGACTATCACTGAATGATGTCTCATAGAAATGGAATGTACTACGAAGGAAAAGATAGGGGAAACCACAGTTTGTTGGTTATCTGATTGAAAACACGTCTTGCTTAGGGATGTAGAAACAAAAGTGTGCTAGATATTTCATATATAAATAAATTATATTAGGAAATACCAATATTACTCCATTATATTAATGCAAAAATGTCATACTTACATTATAATTCTCAAGCTGGTCACAAGAGTTTTCTCTTTCAATCATCATGTTCAGTCACGACAAACGATACTTTTTTTCTAATTTTACCAAAGAAACTTAGAATATACTCTCTTTGAAAGTTCTCCTTGACTTTTCAAAAGGAAACTCTTCATGGGATACTTTTGGCAGGTATTCTGGTTAAATGGTGCAAGGAATATTACTTTCTACTATCTTTTTTTACTTACAAGGATTTTTTAAATTTGTTTATCCGGATTGCATGAGTTCAGCGGAGGAGAGGAATATGATCATTCAGAACGAGTCGTCTCATCTTTAGTCGATCAGTGATGAAACATACGAACTTTCTCATCTTTTAGGCATAATAAATACGCCAGAGTAATTGTTGCGCGTTGTTTTTTTACAATAAAAATGGGTACTTTCTATCCAACTGAAAATTTTTCCGTTGATTATTACTTTTCATGAAAAAAATTCATGTAAAGTAATAATCAGCATAGTGTGAATAATTGGAGCATGCGTCTGTGAAGCTTTGAAAGTAACGGCTGACGAGCAATGAAGATTGGGATCAATGAAAACTTGATGTTATCGAAGAATAAAGAAGTTAAAATAGAGAGAATCACTGATAGGGGAATCCTGCATGGAGTAGGAGAGAAAATATGTTCTCTGAAGTACTGAAAACTCTGAAAAAGAAGAGACAAACTTATTGGACTCGTTTTGCGACCCATATGTCTCTTTAAAACAGTAGTAGAATGAGAAATTTGTAATAATGGTTATCGAGGAAGACCAAGGATGGGATACATCAGGTAAATATTGAAGGACGTCGAAGTGAATAATTATTCGGGAATGAAACGATTAGGTGATAGGAGATTGGAGTGGAGAGCTGCAGCAATCCAATCTTCGGATTGATGAATGCTGATTGTGATGAAATGGACTGTTAAAATGAAATGAGTGAGACGCGTGAAGAATCGGATAAGAATAAAGGTTCATGAAGAGTGCAATACGACAGAAAAAGAAGTTGGATTGGAATCAGCTGAGGCACGACGGATTTTTTTAAAGAAAATGACTGAGGAAAAATTGGATAGGAAGATCCCGGGAGAATGGCATTTTGAATCCTAAAATTTCCTCTAATTATAAGTGAAGCCCGAGATATTCACTGATCCTAAGAGAAAGCCCTAGAGGTAATTATATAAACCGAAAGGAGAGCAAGAGATTTAAAGTTGCCAGGATATAATAATACTATGAGTAGGAATGTAAGAAAGAATTTCCAGCATTCAATAGAATTACCTCTGAACATAGAAGAAAGGAGGGCTACAGATAACCAATACTGACTGGTATTGAAATACTAATACTATTACTTTTCAGCTTCTTCTCAGTTTTATTTCATAATGGGACTGCCATCGGCTAATGATGGACGCTAAAAAGATAGTTTTCGTGTTCTGCTAACAAAATTTATACTTCATAAATTCTTAATCATCGCGAAGCATGTGCATGGACTGTTTTGATCTGCTCTCCGCTGGAAGGATTTTTTCTCTTTATCGTCGGTTCTTCGTCCCACGAGACGAGACGCCAACTTAAAGACTGCCATCTTAGTGTGTGACCTTTTTCTGCAGGCGTGCCCTAGAAAGGTCATTCATCGTTCCATTCCAACCTGCCGTTTTAAACTCGCCTTGCCGTGTACCTTCGAGTGTCTTCTCCCTCCTCCCCTTCCCACTGGCTTCTGGTGACTCATTGTCTGATATAGGAGCCCTTCTTTTTACAGAGTGGCTGTGCCTTTTTCTTTACCCCAAGTTCTTTTTCTTATTCTTGCCACATCATTCTCTTTTTTGTGTGGCGTCAACGTCCTTAACTCTTCAGACAGGCTTACTCGTGCACGCTTTTCTTTTTTCGAGTCCCATGTGCACGTTAGCGTTCCAACGTTTTTCTTTCTCAGGAGCTAATTTAATTATTTTTTGGAATTTTATGAGATTGTCGTGGGATGCACGCTAAATGGAAAACGTTATCGCAAGTCACGCAATACTTCTGTCTCCCTAGAATGAAAAAAAAACGGAGCTGATATTAACGGTGTAGTTGTCGTATGCCCTAGACTATGGGATTGGACGAATTTACTACTGATATCTTCGTCGCGATCGTCTGTGGCTCCTCATTATGTATCTATATTTGCATATCTTGTTGCATGGCTTGGCAGTCTCCAAGGCGATATAAGATGATATCTGATTTCCTCTACGTATTTCATGTATACGTATCTCTTACCTATGAATAGAATTATCACGTTAGCGATATTGTGAATTTCGCTGCACATTCGCTGTTCACTTGGTTCAGGATTTTGGAATTGTATGCTTGCTAGCACGTGACTCTCAATTTCCTCTATTACAGTGTATCCCTCTTCTCTGACTACATAACCACTCTTTACACTTTGTCGTAAATATTGGCTTTTTGTTTTGTTGTTGTAAAGATTGACTTTTGAAATTGTTTGCTTTTTAATTTTAGATACTTAAATTGCATTAAAACCAGTTGTTCATTCTTTCCTCAGGTATTTCATCCTCAGTTTTTTTTCATAATTATCGATCCCCCAGATTTTTTTATCGTATTAGTATTTATTTTATCGTAATAGTATTTTTTTAAGTTTCGTGTTCTCATTTCGAAAACGTTTGTGAAGCAGTTGTAATTAGCATCAAAATTAAATTCATGAATGTAAAATGGATCCTATCACTCATCATGGGACAATAAGTTAATACATCGCTTGTCATCTAATTGCTTATGTACTCCTTTTGGAAACTCCTTTGCAGATATTAATTTACCTGAAGTCTTATCGACCCTTTTTTATATTTCTTTTTCTTCCAACTACAAATGAGTTCTTCGTATTTTCCAAGATCAACCATATGTTCAAGTTTTTGAGTCATCAGATTAGTAGAAGCATTTTACGTACCACCGCCATGAATTCATGGCACCTGATTGATGAACTAGCAAAGTAATTTACTAAACAAAACTTTGTTAAATTTGTCGTTTATTTTCGAGTCTATGAATGCTTCGAATTACACGAGTCCCGTCCATTTTCAATGGTCGAAAATAGTATAAATTATTCATTTTTGTCATACTATCTGTTGATTTTGAGAATTATTATTCATCTGCTAGCAATGCTAGTGCTTTTTGAATGAAAGAGGTATCAGTTGGGGTTTTAGGGTGTTTTTCAAGTGCCGATTTTCTTCATCGAGAGTGAATGTTCTCGGCCAAAATGGCGTGAAGTGATTCAATTCATGGCCCTCTAGGCATTTATATGAATCAGTCATTTGCCGCAGTTGGTTCGGGCGCGCCCATTCCATTTGTAGCCCCGCGAATCATAAATGAATGCTGTCAATCTAGATTCAAGGTTCTGCTCTTGGCAGGTCGTTATGTGCAAACTTTGAGCGTATGCATATATATCGTATCCAGAGCATTCGATCGCGTGTGAAATAAACGATTCAATTTTAGTTCTCCTCCAATAAACATTAATGAGATGTCCAAAATATTTGTTGACGGTATCCCTGATAACTTTTTTTTCGGCCGTCGGGAGCGACCATCACTTCGGAATTCCTGTCGTTAATCGGGACGAATCAGGGTCCGAATCGACGAGATGAGAATGTGGGTAGCTCCCGCCTTCGTGATGCGGCATTCCGGATGGCATGATTCGCCGATGGATTGAGTTGCAAGTGTACGCCTGGGTTAAAATTAATTGCTTCGGTTGTTTGAGTACTCAGTCAAAGGGTTTCGGTCAGACAGTGCACTAATCTCATTTGCAATCAGTTTAATGAAATGGCCGTAAGATTATTTAGTGGGGTTATTTCGTGGCGGATGTCCTTAACGCAACCAGGGTTTTTTGTTTTTCCCCCGGCAATGAAATATCAATCATTCCGCTATTTAGTTGTTTTTTCTACAGACTTTCTTTTCTGTGTGTTTATTCTGGTGAATTTATTCGAGGCTGTATTACAACTTATTGCGTTTAATTCCTGTTGGTCATGCATGTGCGAAAATTGCACAAAATAAGCTAGTGAACCTCTTTTAATTACTTTCCGAATCAGCCCAGTAATATTCAAATTTGATAACTATCATGCTTCGAGTATGGAAGTACGGTTGATGCTAAAGTGTGAAAGAAAAATAAGGTAAATATAAATAATGAAGCTCCCATATTTTGTATTTTATTTAAAAAATGGAATTCGGCAATCTCCTCGAAAAGTTACATCCGGTGTTGTCAGGCGACCGGGTGACAGAGGGCGGGAGTCATTGCCAATATTGTTGTATTTTGTCGTTTGAGAGCTTTTAAAATGTATCGGCACTTTTAGCTGAAATACAGCATAAAATATGTAGCCCAAACTGGAGAGTACCTCCCCATATCCCTTATCTGTTGTTAAGTTGTTATGAAAAACTACTCCCAAAATAATTTTGAAAATTGTTTAAATAGTGCAGCACTCCTTATAAATTGCGCTTAATCTGTCAAAAGCGTATAGCTAGTAAAATACTTATGTCATCCCATAACAATTCTTTCTCCCACAAAATATATATTATTCTACTTAGCGTAAAACAATATTTTTATGTGCATATAACATATATAGATACACTTGAAAATCGTAGAAACACGTAAAAAGGCCACAAAAATACTGGGACGTTTCGATGGTCAAGCCGTCATCGTCGGCAGTATCTATATGTATATGTGTAATTATAAACCCAACCTCCGTTTTAGTGCATCCGGGTGTTTCTCGACCACTCTCCTTCCTCATGTGTGGTCCGGAGGCACGATATTCTCGCGCGGAATTCGAGCAAGATAAAGGTCGGACGGGAAGAGGGAGGTGGGACGGCTTAGAAAATAAAAGTATAAAAATGTGTGTATCCTTTGTTTTTTTTCCACGACGAATTCGTATCTCTGCGGCGAGCCGCGAGGACGAGATTTGGCTCTTTGGGCGAAGGGGGGAGGGGGTGTGGCTTGTAAGTGGGTCAAACGGCGCCGTGACGTAATACGCCTCACCTCTCTCTCTCTCTCCCTTCCCTTCCTCTTTCCAATGCGGCCTATCCTAGGCGACGTCTCCCCTTCGTTTCTCACCAATCCCTCTCTCTCTCTCTCTGTCTATCCTTTTCTATCTTCCCCGCTTTCTCTCATCTCGTCCATCTGTTTTTAACTTCCTCCCACCTTTATTCTCTCTGTTCTCGCCTTCATCTATTTTCGTTGGAATTCCCCTGGGAAGTAAAACGTATCAGCGGTGTGAGTGAAAACGTATCAAAATTATGGGAAATCAACGATCGAATCTGCGAGTGATGTACATAAATTACTTTCCCCTTGGAATATCCTTGATTCGAACAACTGCAGAATAAACGATAAAAGCATTGATGTATCGTTGATTATTGATCTGCTTAAAATGAATATCCGATGCATGAGATACCAATTTATAGTTTTGTGTACCTTTGATTTCCCTTTCGTTGTTTTTTTTAAATCAGTTGATGAAATTGGATAGCCCAAGAGTTGAAATCGAATTCCATTTTTTGTCTGATAACTCTTTTTTTTGCGTTTAGGGCCCTATTGTATGCATCTCAAATTTTAAATGCAACAGATACCGATATGAAGATGAAGGATCTACAATAAATTTTCTCACCTACATGCTAAATTCATAATTTCCTCCTTCATCTTTACTTTCTAATTCCTTATTAACATCCACTTGACTTTTCCAATGTGTTGTTTCCCTTTGGCTTATTTATTCTATTTATTTCTACCATTCTTCTATTCTACCATTTATTCTAGCCTACATCGTTGTCTTTAGCAGACAGTTATGCCTTCGCGTACATCTCCTTCGCATTACCGCTCCGATCTTTGTCTTTTTCTGGCTCCCTTAGCGTCTTTTCCATGGTTTGATAATTTTACAAATGATTTGAAATTCTCAAAATCTTTGCTAAAATAACTTAGTCATGACTACTAATCCAGTGAGTAGATATTACCCCTATATATTTAGTGAATAGATATTTTCCGTCATAACCAGAGGCCTTAGGTTCCGATTCCGTAATAGTATTTTTGGACCTTCCATTTAAATCCAAGGTACACGTGATTTTTCTGGATCCCTATGATTTCTAGGAAACCACAGGCGTGGTTCGCAGGAGCAACGGGAAAGAAATTTGTCCCCGTACTCCGTAGGAATTCACAAGCTCTGTGGGGCATCATTCTCCATGCGCCCTACGCCAACGGAGTACACCTACATTCTGGTTCAAGACTATAGTTTGTTTTTTTCATTTATACATTTGTGAAATAAATGGCCAAGGTCCGAAAGTCCTCTAACGCAGCCCCCCCCCCTCCATGGGTACCTTCGGAGAGACGTAATGCGAGCGCAGATGTGTAGCGCCTATGGAGCAGCCACTCCGTCCCTGGACCGGCAATCCCTTGATACTCTCTTCCGCCGTCCGTAAATCTCTCTCTCGTCCTCCCTCAGCCTCTACTCGCTCTCACATCTCTCCTCCACCCACTGGCATTCGTCCAGCACGGTCGCCGGCTCAGGACTCTCAGACTGGGTGTGCATGTGTGTGTGTGTGTGTGAGGGGGACATTTATTCAGCCTGCCCACCGCTTGACGAGCGGTTTTTCGGAGCCGGGGGGCTTTTGTCTCCGTCTCCCTCCGCCGATGCTCTCGGCTCCGCGGTCCCAAATCTGTACCCGCGCCGCCTTTCATGAATAAACAATCCGGACGACGCGAGTGAGTATAGATTTAACGGGAGCGCGGGACTGGTGTGCGACGGGAGGAGTAGGAGGCGTGTGGGCGGAGGCAGCGCAAAGGAGTCGCGCCTCCCTCTCCACCGCAGCACCGGTAGCAGAAAGATGCCTTGCCAGAGATGTGCCGCGCTCCGTTTTAATACCTATCGCGGTATCGGCTAGTGCATCGCAGGAACGAGCTTTTATATCGACATTATTCAATATGCTAAATTAGAATGCACGCATGTTGTCTTTGTTATTTGGGGAGGCGACCGACAACCGATGTAATTTGCGCAATTTAGGACGGTTGGGTAAGGGGAGGGTTTTATGGGGATTGGATGAAGGGTGGAGAGAAACCCGTAGTCGGCATTAGCCTGCTCTTAACGAAGGACGCCAAAGGGACCACAGTTTAACGTCTCATCCGGCGGACGGGGTGCTGTACTTGAGGTGCTCTCAACGCAAAATACAAGTGGGGATCCGAATTTCCGCAGGAAAATCTCTGCCCCTGCTGGTATTAGTTTCCGGACCCTGCGGTATGGGAAGCCAGTAGTCTAGCCACCGCACCAATCAGATTCCCTCTGGAAACCCCATGCGGAACAGGCCTCCTAAAATAAGATGTCCTCAATGCGGGGGTAGGTTTGCTTCAGCTCTCGACTACACACTCCTTGACTAGCCACCTTGTTTCTCAATATTTATTTATTTAATTAATTTATCTGAAAATGTCCACATTCAGCCCTGATGCCAATTTAATGTGGCCCAAATGACAAAACATATATAAGAGGCGAATACACAAAACATAACAAAGAAAATAATAAAAAATCGGAAAGAAACTGAATAAGGTGGTAGTACTAATTTATTTCCTTATTTTAAAACCTTTATGATTTGCATAATGTATTCCATCCTCGGTCTTTCTTGGTATTTCCTACCACTCAATGTTACCTACTTCTGCAATAGTTGTCTATTATTTGAAAGTACAAAAATGGTTGGTGTCCTTATCCCCCCAACCCCGCTCCCCGGAGGCGGCTCATTTATTACGACGCTGATATAAATCTTTCGGAAGAACAAAATCTTCGTCCAGAATTTAAGTAAATAAAGTGCTTAAGATTGGCCCATTAGCTGGTTTTTAAATTTCGTAGTTCTGGATTTATGGCCTTGACACGGATTTCATTTGAATATTCTATCAGCTGATTGGTAGGTTTTTTGACAGGCCTTATCTTAACATCCCAACTTCTGGTATATCGTCTCGCTTTTCATTCTAAAGATGTCCCGCTTAGATCCCTCTTCAATTCCTTAATATTTCGTATACCTCGTCTTATTTCGTCTAGAATTTCTATACTCTTCCACGCTTCCCCAGTGTTCTCCCCTCTATTGCCCTCTTCAACATGCCCACTCCTTTCAAAATGTCCTCCATATTTTGCCTTCACCGAACCTACGCCACCAGCTCCCTCTCCTCTCCAACCATATCCAATACCTCCTTGTTTGTCCTTCTCGCCACCCAGCTCACCCCTTCTACACGGAAGGCATCTGAAATTCACCTATGATGTTTCTGAATTGATCAAGGTTAATCTCGATTGGGCATGAAATACATGTACAATGTGGTGGAATGTGGTATATAACTCTTCGGAGTGCACATCAATTGCCTGCAAAAATTGTATAACAATAGAACGGGTTACTGAATTTAAATATTTGGGGATACACCTGGATCAATATTCGAAATGGGAACATCATATAAGTACGATAAGAAATGGTTTAAATTATTGTAAAAATAAACTTTATTTTATTCGTAACAAATGTCCTGTCCATTAAAAAATACATCTATTATGCACTAGCATACTCTAAAATGAGCTATGGATTAATATGCTGGGGAGGAGCCTACCGAAATTCTTTTAAAAGAGCAGAAAATTCACTTAATGGTTGCCCAGATGTGATTGTTTGGGTGATAGCCCGAAAAGGTCGTTTTGAACCTTCCTTCCCCATTTTTAAAACACTGGGTCCTTTACCACTTAGGCACCTCTATATATTCAAGGTTTTGAGTATATATTTTATTCGTAGTGGCAATTTGCCAAAAATGTTCCAAAAACCACACTCATATGAACTTAGAAATAATTCTTGTTATGTTTTGCCGAAGCACTACCTAACTTTGTATAAACGTTCTTTTATTTATATAGGGCCAAAGGCATTTAATATGTTACCTAAAAATGTCAAGACTGCAAAGAGGTTTAGTGGATTCTTAAATTGTATAAAACCATGGCTATTGAATATAGAAAATGTAAATTGTTTCTTTTTTTCTGAAATAAGCTCTTGATTGTACTCCAAGTGTATCGATACGTCCGTATTATGTTATGTGGTAAATATTTAGTTATTTATATGTATGTATAATGCAACGTGCAAGATATCATTGTTACTGTGTGATTTACATAATGTCATTGTAGGTCACCTGGGTCAGCAGTATTGCATCATGTCATTTTGATGGTGTCCCCACCCTCAGGCCGATTGCCTTGGGAGACACCTAGCCCCAAATTGTTTTCATTGTATGTGTAAAACAATATGTATTTTTTTACGGAGAAATAAATTTCAATTTTCAATTTCAAAATTACAATCCTCATCGTGGAGTATCCCGGACTCCACTCCATGGGATTCCTTTGGTACCCCTAACTGCCTGATCCAAATCATCCCCCATCCTATTTTCCATGTCCAAAACGTCTATCTAATAGTGTTGAGTACGCTTGACACAACACATTCGTGCAGAGGAGTTAAATTAGCCCTATTATTTGCCTTATTGTGAGTAAGTTGATGCTAGCAAAATCTTTGTACTTAATCTGTGAATTCGCTACATTAAAACACCGTGAATGCAGTGCTCGACATTTGATATATGTATACGATGTATTATGAAGCGTGATTGACTTCGTTGGGGAAAGTGTATGCATAAGAGTTGTTTTCTCCGAATTCCCGAGCAACTTCTAGCCCACTGCCAATAACCTCGTAAAAATCACCGGAAAATTGCAGTGAGATTAGACTACTATGAGATTATTTTCAGAATAAAGTCATTGTGATTAGAAATATAGATGGGCTCTTCTCAGAAGCAGAATCTACTAACGGCTTTCAAATCAATCCTGAAAGTTAGGACTTCATAAAGACATGTATTTTGAGTATGCTCTTATGTGGCAGTCAAGCGTCGAATATAACAGTTGCAGAGCAAATGAGTTTGGAAGCAATGAAGGTGTAGTGTAACTGAAGAATGAAGAAGATAAAATGGGAAACATCTAGAGAGAATCACCGGTGGAGAACTCCTACAAAGAGTTGAAGAGAAAAGAGTTATGATGAAAACTCAGAGAGACAAACGTTTCGAATACATTTTATTTCAGAATAATACAGAGCAGTCTATTGAAAACAATAATTGAAGGAGAAATGAATGGGAATAGTTATGAGGAAGACCAAAGATAGAATATACATATATAGCAAATCACGAAGGACATTATTGTGAATACTTAGGTAGGGGTTAAACGGTTAGCAGATACGCGAATGGAGTAGAGAGCTTTAGCTAACCTATCTTTGTATTGATGATTTTATATAAGAGAAATCGCGTATATGTGAGTGGATGGGGTTTCGATAAACGTATGAGCGAACTCAATGCCCCTCCTCAGCGCACACCTCTCGGTTCCTTCACCCTTCTCCCGACCGACCGGCCTTCACCTCGGTACAACCTCCATTGCCATCCTGCGCGCGGCATTTCCTGCGCCCTTCCCTCCTCATTGCCTCGCTGCGCTATCTCCAACCCGTTCGCGCTGCTTTTTCCAGTCTCAGGAGGTGGAAGAGGAGTCCAGTGGAAGAAGGTAGGGGAAGGCTCGTTTGAATCTCTGCTCCGTCAAAGAGGTCGTTGGCTTATCCGTGAACTTTCACTGTCGTCTCTGCGGATGGGTACTGCCGCCTCTTTCCCTGTCTTCTGTCTATCAGCCTCTCCTTCTTTCCACTGTAGTTTGTTATCTATGTTTAATGCACTTCCGCAATTAAGCGTCGATGGTATCGACGTGCTCATTTGAACCCAAAATTGCGTTCACAGGGGTGGTAATTGTCGTTTCCACCCCTACGTGCAAGGGTTTTTGAGATTTGGCGGCAGGCGATGCGCTTTGAAACTGCTTCCGTGGAATGATGCCCGAGGCTTTCTGCCGCCGTGATCCTTAGTTAACTTATTGAAGGTTGTACATGCTGAGTTTTAGTAGTTTAGTTTCCCTGCATATCATCTCGCACACCGATTCTTCATCCGCTTCGATAACGTGTGCAGTTTGATCTTGATGGTGTCATGCATTTGTTAAAATTCAAGCTAAACTTATGTAACCTAACTCCGACTTCAAATAACCATTTCCGGAAATGGAAGAATGCCTCAGGCGTCACTTAGTAGAATAAAATATTAATTTTCTTGGTTCTCTTCCACATTTTGGCAAACACACTTTCCACCTAAGTGTGGAAAGAACATGTTTACTATGTACCGTAATCATCACAAAATTGCATAATTTTGATATTATTTCAAAATTCTAGACTTATTATTCATAAGCGGGTAAAGCATACCAGCAGAAACATTAACTTTCTTTGTTCAACATTCTCTCCTATACTAGTTGCTGCAAGTTGGAAACAGATATAATTATTTAAGTCACCCTCAATTATTGTCGGCTGTAAATGCTTTTGCTAACATCTAAGAAAAATTCCTATCGATTTAATTCCTCTGACCAATCCATTAGTAGGCAGGAAATTCCTCATTATAGAAAATACCGGACAGGACTAAATAAATATAAGTAAACCGGAGTAAATTCATGTAAAAATATAAGTTCGGACCACACGTACAGTTTTCTCAACTTAAAAGTTTGTCGCCCTATTGATTTCAATTTTCTATTTGATTATTCTGTAACTGTTTATTCTCGTCGGATTCATTCTTTTTCCTGAAATAAATTTCAAAACCTTTTCAATCGCTCAATTGATCGCTTACATACTGCAGTTTCCTCCGAGTTTAAATGTTTTCTGATTGTTTCCCGTGAAATGTTTGATTTAGAGTCATTATTTTGTTCTGACTATAAGTATGGTCCAAACAGATTGCACAATTATGTACACTTCCATCTTAAAACATTTATCGTGAGGAATATCCTCACTCCAGGCGATTCCTTTCGTAGAGAAATTTGGACTTGTTTTCCTGGCCGTTCTGTGATTAAAATAATATTACCCTTACTTCATGACTGCCGTAAAAGTGAAATTAGGCCCTTGACTTCACTCATCATATGCCTGTATGTGGCTCCAATCAAATTACCATAATAGTCGCATGGAGGGAATACGCGATTTCTGCTCAGCGAGAAACCATCCTTTGTAATGTTTGATGGTGTCTGTTTCTGCGGAATTCGTTGCCGCTGGCAGAACTAACTCCCTCGGAGACCGGTTTTTTGTCCAGATTTATCGTTGGATGTCGTGAATCTGTGTATTAATTTCTCGTTCCCTGCACCTAGGTATATGCAATTCTTTCGCTACGTTTTTGCATATATCTTCCATTTCGATTTTTTATTTGTTTCAGATAGTATGAATTAATTTTTTATTGGCGTGTGCGACAGTGAATTTGCAGTCTAGCTGCAAAAAGTTTAAAAAAATTATAAAACAGCTATAATAAGATTGCAGCTATGTCCGCTCGTGTGTCTTGCATGCAAGTCGATGACTAGACAATTGTTTCTTGCGTTTTGTAGTCTACTTTTAAATGAATAAATAATATTTTCTCTCGGATTTATTCATGACTCTCCATAAAAACGTACTTCCTTCGCTATTAGCTTTAGCTTTTTGCTGATTCTTCCCTTTCAATTTGGTAAACTGTCCTTCCAAGAAGGACAAAATGACGCGCTAACTGTGAGCCAATTGGTGAAAAAAGAAAGAAAGTGTATGGAAAACATAGTAATTCGGTTGCCATCGTCTAATTGGAATCGATCGGAGTCAACTGAGTGTGATCTGTGTGGGTAAATATTAATTTTCGCTCCTTCTATATCGGGCGAGAAAAACGGCACGAAAGCTGAGTATTTTTGGGGAAAATAGGAAGAGGATTGTGTTCATTCTATGAGATAACTAACTGAGCGCCAGCATTAAAATGCATGAGTGTGTCCAATACGCCAAATGCTCCCTCTTATGAATTTTTAATGTAGTAATTGAATTGATCTTGAATTCTCTTTTTGTTATGAAATGGAATTCCAGTCCTCTTTATAGAATTGCTACTGGCTTAGCTATTCTTGGTCTTTTAAATGTCGTTGAGGTAGGTAGTAGCCAGCAGTTCTTATTAGTACTATAGCATGTACGCGGTGACATGTTATAGTACTAATAAGGATTCCATCTCCTCAGATCCAAGAATTGAAACCCTATGAAACTTCTACATGATCCAGTTGGTGAATTCTGGATTCATTTTTTTTTTGCATAGTATCCATTTAGATAGAGGCGCGTCTTATGCTAGTATTATTGAATGTATTTGTCATGCATTAAAATCATGGTTTTCCTTGTTTTCTTGAGTATAGAATGTGTATGAAGTCGGTTCGTATGTAAGTGGCAACGGTTGAAATGTTGTTGAAAATCATTATATACTGAGTTTCCATGAACAGAGCATAAAGGTATCAGGGTCTCTTGATACCAAAATGCTTTTTGTTTGCCTATTTATTTTTTATTTACCATTTTTAACATTCGTTGACGTGTGGTGGCAATTACTCTTGCACTTTACTTTGCATAGCCGTTATGGCTAACAAATATTTGATGGCAGATGAACTGTATTATAAAATTGTCGTTGCTGTTAATCGCTGCTTGATATCTTGTCTTTATGTAGTACCGTCCTCGATTTAGAAATGTTCGAAAGAAATTTAATATCCTTAAAAGATTAATAATCTCATGAACAATAAGGTAATCGATTACCGCACTTTGCTATGTTTCCTATTCCGAGTTTTGAAAGTGAGGTAATGTATTGTTGTTATTGCAGTTTCACACCCTTATTTTAGAGGCCAATCTGGGATGGAATTAATATAATTTGCCATGGCTAAATGAACCTCATCACCGCGCTCTTCAGCGCCAAATCTTTTTCAAGGTGTAAAGATATCGAGAAAGCTTAAATTTTGAAAGGTGTGAAAGTATTTAATTGTTTCTTACTCTTTTATTTTTATGCCATTGAGCAGTATTTCCGGTTATTTGCGTCTTTTTACGGTATATCTCATCCAAAAGAAATAGGCATTTACGTAAAATCCATTTACGAAGTCTCTTAATTCATTGTCCCTATGCGTGCTTTCTTGAATTAAATGCCGTCTTTGAAGTGATTCCTCTCTCGCCTAGTTCCTTTCTTGGACGTATTGCCATGTCTGGCTGAGAAATAAAATTTTTCGGCAATGGCCGTCAAAGCCCAGGTACAAGGAAGGTTAAATCATTTATTGCCATTGGCATGTATTTCCCTGAATTTCCCCTTTCATGCTTATGAGCGAGAGTGAAAGTATGTTGCAGAGGCTCGAAAGCCTTATGCTAGACCACGATTTCAAATTTTAACCGCGTTTTCCTCGCGAACTACTTCATGAACATTCTCGGTAGTTGGCGTGACTCGCCAACAGATGTCGCTCCCTACCAGTGCGTGTGCACGGCCGGTCAGTGAATTTCACTCTCGGGAGAGAGGAAAGTGAGTGAAGGCAATCGCGTCCGGTCTCCCCCCGACCCCAACGCTCGCTCTTTGGCGAGGAGACTCTAATGCTGGAAAACTCGGCCATCGCAAGTTGCCCGGCTCGCGGGGAGTTTATAAAATGATTGCGCTCGTCTTCACTTTCGTCGAAGATCATCAGGTGGAAAGTACGCCCGTTAGGCTCAGTGGTAACAAATGCTTTCTTATGCTTGCGTAAGTAAGCACTACCACTAATCGTTACGTACTACTTTTCGTCCGTGTAGACGCATTCTAGCAGTGCTGTCCTTATCATTAAGCAGTGTGCTTGGGGACTGCGAAAAATTAAGTACCTACGACGTTAAATGTTGAGTAGATAAAAGTTATTGGAATCAGCCTTAAACATAAAACATTTGCTCAGTTAGTTCATTTTATGTTGGTGTATTTATACTATTTGCGTGCTAGATTTCGATCGCGTAGGGTTTCGTGCTGTGACCTTCACGTTGTATCACGAATGTTGGCCTGTTCTTAGGAAATATCAACTGAAAATTAAAGCTTGCGAAGCCTTATCGGTTGAGAATAGCCTTATAGTCCTATTAGTTGAAGAAAAATTACGCCACTTTGCAAGTTACCGAAGCCTTAGCTTTAATGTTCAGTATCTTGCGGGGGCATTGGTGGCGTTTGTACCTCAACTTAGCGTGCAACCTACGTTGAGTTACAGAAAAAAATAGCAAAGAATGAGCGTCAAGTTAAATAAATACCGCAGTCTCTTCGTTTTTTTCCACGAATTTTTGTCAATTGTATGTAGAACATTCGGGTCCTTAATGGGAGGAAAACATTAAGAGAGAGAAGCATAGTATTTCGTTGCCAATCCTTTCGTACAGGGTTTTGTGAACAACGCGGACGAGATACACCAGTCCTTTGTCATTAATTCTTTGAATGAGAACGGATAGCGTCCTTTATTCGCTATTTTTTCATGAACGCTTTAAAATCACCATTTGAATTTAATGTTGAGTGCTTGAGCCAATTTAGCGTTTATTTTTATACAAACCGACCTTTTGGGAGTTTTGACGAAGAGAGAAGAAAATATTTCGGTTAACTGATTTTCGTGATTCGCATATTATTGCGTCTTGAAAGATTTGAGTCAAGTCATCTGTGACATATCTTCTTCTCCCTTATTCAAGGATGTACCTATGCTTTATTTATGATAATACGAAGGAATTGCTTTAGGTACGTGTAAAATTTTCCTATGACAATTCTTTCGTCAACGTGTATGTCACTTAAGCCTTATCTCTAAGTTCGCTCTCAAGTAAATAGGCAATTTTAAAAATTTCACTTATTCGTTTGTCCTCTTTGGGAAATCCGTATTACTTTAATAATTATTCTAATGTTCGTTTTATTATTTATAATTAGTGTTCTTTTATGAATCAATGCTACTCTTGCTTTATTCATGGTGTAAATTAAGCATTTTTCTGGGTAGGTCTCAGTTGGGTTTGTTTGATTCATGACACATGAACATTTTTTTATGAAAATGATTTTCAGGATTGAATAAATGATATACTAGGTAGAACATTGAATGGTGAATATTTATTTTTAGGAAAACCACGAAATTTTTGGAATTCGTTGCTATAGTTACTGAGTGTCGGTTGTTATTGCTGAAAAAATGCGAAACATTGTCTTTTATCCTTATATTTTGTGGCTTGCAACCTGAGTAGCGTGAATACAAGCTTAAACTACCAGCATTGTACAAGTATACGTCCAAAGGCATGTTTACACTTAAACAACAGTAGAGGGCACTGAGCCGTCATGTTATCCCTTTTTCTCTGAAGTAATTTTTTTGTTAAACAAATTTTGGCCGAGAAAATCTGGGAAAGCCAGTTCGGAAAAAAATTAAAATGTCTCGCTATAAGGGGTACTTGCTGCCAAAATTCCAAAGACGTACTCTGAAAATAATTACCAGACGTCAAGAGCGAAAGTGATATTTTAACCCACGAAAGTTAAGGTTGGTCGGTGAATGTGCTCCTTCGATCTCGTACCAGTCCGCGTAATTCGTTTGTTTACCTTAACTCGTGTCACTGGAGTGGCGGTAACAATTTAGCATTAAAAGGAGGCGATATTACTCGTCTTTTGTCTTGAGAAAGTATTTCCGCGAGGCCCACTTTTCAAACCGTTGATTGAATGGCGTTTCTTGCCCCACTCATCTCACCTGATCGAAAAATCGTTTCGCTTTCGCTCTTAAAACGGTAATAAAAACGCTCTCGAAATGATAACTCTTTGGTGCCATCTTAAAGCATGTATTTTTACGTCCGCAAAGCACATTCCTTGGCAATTAATGGCGTAAATGCATGCCATAAGTTTTCTTAGCTCATCATTGAGACCTTCTTCAGTATAAAGGCACTTCATGAACACGCTAGCTGAAATCATGAACATTTATGGTTGAGATGTTTTGATAACAACAGCGGTACGGAGGAAACTTCGAGAAATGTTAATGCGGTGTAGTGGAAAATTATGTGTAAAGTATTATAAGGGCGGAGGAAATTACTAATTTGGGGCAGAAACAAAGTTAAATAAAAATGCTGAAAGAGAACAACTTAATATGCTTAAGATGAATGACAATCTTCTCAAAGTGCTCGTGATAAAAATGGATGGAAAAAGTCAATGAGGTAGATTACAATATTTAGAACTAGATGGAATCAGAATTATCTAAACTAGGAAAGCCTCAAACAAATCATGAATTTGGGCATGAAATAAAGAAGAAATCTGCAAACAGTTGAGAGATAGACAAAGTTAAAACAAAAGTGTTCTAAATTCTGGCTGCTGATGATGACACAGACGCACATATTCATACTATCATTAACTACACGAATGAGAGTAGGTAGTGTCTTCTGCTGTACCCGTGAAGTTCATAAGTCCTGTTCTACTGTAAACAATGCTTGCATGAATATCACTCATGGTCAGCTCTAGATAATTGAGTTCGGATGACGTATCATCCTAGATGGTGTAAATTGATGCAAATTATTAATCTGTAATTTTTTTCATATCATTATCATTAGCAGTCATCAGTCTGAATGGTTTTCTGCTGTTCTCCGCTCCACTCTTCTATAAGCTAACCGTTTCATTCGGAGATTTAGAAAGATAAAATTACTTGGGATGACGTCCAGAGACCACATTGCCTTCGCAACTCAATTTTCACTGGTATCTTAAATGCCGTCATGAGAATGTAAAACTACATGCATTTTCACTGATGTCTTATCATATTGCCCGGCTTTGTCTTTGTTATATGCATTTAAGTACAGCATTATTAATAATTCAAATAATTCGTAGGAAAGCTGTCTTCTTCCATCGCAGTATAAATAATATTGATCTTGAATTTAATTCTTTTGTCATTTAATTTAAATGTTGTGTTTTTATGACAAAAATGTTAAATTGTTTCCTTTTGTCAATGTATCGCAATGTTTTCGTAATTTTAATGATATTGGAATATTATTGTATATCTTAACCGCTATTTAAAGTAAAAAGATCCTTATATAAATATTTGGAATGGATGTATTTCTCTATTTGTGATAATAAATAAATTAGATATAAAAAACTATCAAATAAAATAAAACATTGTTCCGGAACTCAGTGTTCTTCCTAGCTGCCTGTATAGAATTACTGGTCTTTTTAGAGGGGTAGTGTTTCATATTTTAATGGAATATTGAACTAAGATATGATATTGAGGGAAAATTTTATAATTAATTATCTCTTCCGCATAAAAAGTTGTTTATATACCTTTTATACCTGTGCTATCTTAAAGCTTTAACATTACATTTGGTTATCAGAAATTTAATAATTATTTTCTCTGCACTTTTGATTGAGATATTCAAACACTTATTTGTATACTGAGTTGCTTCCCATATTTACTCACGCTGAAATGACTTCATTCCAGAGTTGATTGTGATGCATGTTTTGGACTAAGGTCCGTAAAATGGGAATTCTTTGTGGGGCAACATTGATGCTTGGTAAAGGGAGGTGGTCTCTGCAATGGGAAAGACAAATAAAAACCAGTGTCTTGGTAACCACTGGGGAACCTGGGATCCGTTTTCAGACCAACGGAGACGTCGATAAGGCAGAAGGGATTCATTTCTTTAATGATCCCTTTATTGAGCGCTACTGATCTCTATTACAGTTTAAATTGATGCCTACCGCCTAAACAGGGTGGTCGTTTGAGGACGTGACGGTTGCTCGTGTTTCGCTTGCTTTATCAAGGGATGGAGTATTAAATAAATAACTTGATGCTGTGACCTTGCGGGAGAATGCACGTGCAAACAGATTTGTGCCTCAATATTCAGTAATTACACTTCTGTGACTGGAAAATTATTTCGATTTTCATGATATTCATATCCATTGTTTCGTGAACCTGAAAGTTCAATTCTGTACATGTTAGTTAAAGATTTATAACTTCTCTGGGATATTTGAACGTCTCCTCATTAGCTAATTTGTGACTTTACCCGCTGCTGCGAAGTTAGGATACATTTCTTAAAAAATTGTCTCCTCGAAGTAACAGCCGTCTCCGAAGATGTTTTTTTTCTGCGAGTATGAAGATATACATTAAAGCATTCAGAAAAGGAATGCGTAATATTTAGCGGGTGCGCTTAAATGCCACGCGAGAGTGCGGCGGGTTTATGAAAAACTTTGCTGGGACCATCGTGGTGACCCCTGGCATATTTCGCTACTTTATCACCTTAGTGCCTCGGGTAACCAACCTTCCTCTCTTTTTAACTCTCCTCAGATAGATACAACTCTCGATGTCTCTCAAGCATTCAATATTTGTACTCCTGGAACAATGCTTATCGACAATGCACCCGACTCATTTTATAATGTCTCTTTTATAACTTAATTATGTGCCAAGTTGTTCGTGCTAAATTAGATGGCGTATTGTAGTATAATTAAAAAAAGAATTGCATTTGATATTAGTATCCCTCTAATATGTGGGCGTGAAAACTCGTATAATGTTCTACTGCCTTTCATGTCACCTTTACTCGTCTCCCTAAATAGGTGACAATACTCGATCTGGAGTATTAATCGAAAAATTATCCCTTGTTATGCATTGAGTACTAACCATCCGTGAGAATTCTTTTTTTTTATAAATTAAATTTATTGTTACGTATGATCGTTTGTTAAGATTTTTATATGTTGAAGAAAATTATGAGTTAGCCAATTACATGATCAATGAAATGAGCAGGTAGGATCATAATCATATCAATCATAATAATTTTTAGATGCAATAAATAGTTATAAGTTCAGTCAGTTATTTTATTCCTGCAGTGATTTACAGAAATTAATTTTGGCTTGTGATTCTTATGACCTAACTTATTTTGGTAGAATAGTTGCGGGAGCAAACTTTTTCTCATGAAAATATGCGTGCTTGTGTGTAATAAACCCACATGTTAATGTCAACGAAAACAGCTTTACTCGCTCTATTTATTTGGAACTAATAGGAAAAAAGTTTAAACGAAAAAGTATTTTTTAGGGTCGTTCGAACAGTTTGAGGAGTTTTCTGCGACACTAATATTTTATTCATAACTTCAGTAATGAAAGTCCATTAACTAAATGACGGAAACTGATTTGAGGATGTATTTATATTTGGACTTGTTTCCATTTATATTTCGCTTAGCCCTTCTTAAAAAATGTACTGACTCTAGCGAAATAAAGTTTGCGAAAAAAATAGCGTGGAAAGGTAATTTTTTGTTTTTCATAACAAAAAGAGGACACGTTTTTATACAAGTTATCCGAACATGAATTGAATGAAATTTCAGTTGTTTTACGGTGAAACCACCTTAATTATAATACATTCTCCAATAATGGCCTCTGGAAGAGGTAGTTCTGGGTTTCGTAGTAGTCTTCGCACTGTTCCGGAAAACCATAGGTGTGTGTGGGTACATCACCGACAGTTCTTCTATCTTTCATAATTTTTTCGTTGCGGGAAAGACAGCTATGATTTCTTTTAGAGACTCGTTTTTCCTATCGTGCCTCGCTAGATTGGGTCTATGTTCCCAGGGCCTCCCCGAAAGGCCGTCATAGCGCCTTAACACAACCCCCCCGTGTCCAATCCGAAGGTGACGCTTGTCCGTCGAGGAGGACACGTGTCGCCTCTCTAGCACTCACTCTCACACCGCGATTCAACACGCGTGCTTCTCTACGTGCGCATGTTAATGCACGTGCGTCAGGAAGGAAGGGAGGAAGGAAAGGGTGTCTCGCATTTCCGGTGATGGCGGAAAAGTTCCTTATTTTCTCTCCTCCGCCCCTCTCTAACCTGGACTTTGGAACACGAAGAGAAGGAAGCGAGAGGAGGAGAAGATGGGGTAACGCAGAGGCCAGCCGGGTGAAGAGAAAACGAGTGTACGCCGTGTATGCCAGATAAAGAGCGTTCCACATTGAATTGACTGCAGTGGCCTTGTGGATAACGCTGATGCCAAATTTACGCTCCGTGCTCTCTCCTCTGGATCTCGTAGCGAACCATTTCCAGCACAGCACAAATTTTAAGCGAGTTAATATAGGGAATAGTATTTGTATTTGGGATGAATCCTAGACGTGTAGTTAATGCACTGCATATCACTGTTAATTTTCCAACTGCTTTTTTAAGAGGGATCTAATGTCGGGACATTCTTAGGAGGGAAAACGAGACAGTGTTTCTGAAATTGGGATGCAGGATGGGGACTGTCCAAGATCCTACCAATCAGCTGGTAAAATGCTCAAATGAATTGGCAACGTCGCACCTCCGACCCAATGGATATTTCACATGAAACGAATCCACATAAGAACCCATGCCGTTAGCTAAATGTGGAGTGCACTATACAATCTCAAAGTTGCGGAAGTAAAGCCAAAATCAGTTGGAGATTCCGAAATTGTGGGATTTCTGCGGATAAAGCATACAACTGTGGACTCCTTGGTGTCTTTCGTCGAGAGCAGGTTGAACGCCGAAACCAGGTTTCTCTCCCCTCTTCCTTCATATCCCAAATATCTCTACTTACGCGACGCATACCCACCTGTCGTCACTGCCACAAATGACTACATTTTTTTGAATGAATGAATGAAAAAAATTATTGTTCTGGATCAGTGCTCCGTTAAACAAAGGTGCAGAAAAACAAGTAAAAGAACACTCATAACAAAGAATCAAGGGAAGATTTTTTGAAGAGAAAAACTTTTTTTAATAAAACTAAGATGTAAACAATTCAAATAAGCAGTTTATTACTTTTGATTAACTCCGTGAAATTTGAAAATTGATTTTGAGACAAGCTGTTTATATTACCGACGGATACGTATAGTCTAAGAAGTGCAGATAATCAGCAGGTTATGTTTTGTTCGTACACTGAGGCAAAAAAGGTACATATTTCTTAAAATATTTAAATAGGAAATTCCTATTACTATATGGCTGAGACTTGTTAAAATAAAACACGGTTAACATGTAAAATTAATTTTTAAAAAAATTTGATTTCCCTTCCGTACTGACTACTTCAAGATCAAGGTGATGTACTTTAAGCTGTTGCGGGTATCTTGAACTGGTGAGCATACGCGGGCATCGCTCAGTGCTCGGCAAGGCCGATCTGGCTGGGAAAAAAGTTTTGGTGGATATCATCACTTGAAAAGAAACCAAACTTTCTTAGGATATATCCGCAGCTAATTTCAGTATTTTACCCTGATCTTTGTAACAATTCCCCCAATTGGGGAAAACGGGTGTGGAAGTCATAAATTACCCTCTCTCCTCGTTTTATAATTCACACAGAAAAGGAAATGTTTTATCGTGTGCTTTTTTACTCCCTTTTTATTAGCTCACACTGTTTGCTTGTCTGTGTACGTACAACCCATTTCCCCTCATCCAATCGATCTGAAATTTGGTCCATAGACTCCTTGTGACCAACGATTACTTTTAACAAACCCACACACACACACATAAATACACACTGACTTAATTATATTAAAATGTATTTGTATGAAAATGAAAGAGCATTTAAGGCCCTATTTATTTAAGGTTCTATTTCATTGATACATTTTTAGGTTAATAAAGTGGGAATAATGTGCGCACAAGTTCTATAGGTACATCTAAAATGCTGATTTTAGAAAAAAACATAAATGATGTTGTCCACAGGAGAAGGTAACTTTTCTAAAGTTTTGTCATATTTTTCAAAGCTTCTTTCATACCTTCTCTTTTGAACGATAAATTTATATTTTATTCGTAGATCGATTCACATTTCATCGTGGTGCTGTGTTATTATTTACAAAGGGGTTGATAGCACTAAGGACTGATGCATCAAGAGAGGAAATACTCTTTATGAGAAATGCGGATTGTTAGCGTAAATTTACCAAAAATAGTTAATATTGGACTCAAATATGTTCAGCTTTTCATTTCTTCTACACATTGCTAAATAAAAAAGTGAGAGGGAATGGAAAGGTCTTGGACCAAGGATACGTAATAAAAAAACGTGAAAGGACCTGAAATATTACACTGCCGCCGTCATATCGGTCGTAGTAGATCGGTAACCGATTGGCATCGCCGATATCTTATGTCATTTTATCGTTTCTTTCCGTATCGCTCGAAACCCACGATTACGGACTGGTTTACACCCTATGTGAATGTCTGGGTCACGAGGCCGTCGCCCGGCGGTAGCGAATCCTAATAGCCGCTATCTTTCCGTCTCCTTGCCTTTCCTTTGCTCCGCAGCGTAACAGTGGCAGGCAGAGGGAGGACATTCACTTCCTAGAACGCGGGTGTTTTGGTCCCGCGGAATGCGAAAACCTTAGGCGAAAGGAATCCGCGTCGCTTCGACCGAAGCAATCGAATTATCGATTCGGCCTTCGACTCACGTGCGCTCCCGCGAACATAACACGCAGTACACAAGCAAACAAACACCTACGGGCGTGCACCATTCCCCTCAGGCGAATCTTTCGCTTCTATGAGCGGTAGTCCTTGTAGCGGCCATTCCATTCTTGAATGTGGTAGTTCCTGTGACCCATTGTAACCTGATGACTCACTTGCCGGCTTAATCTAAGCCCGAGAGATGCGTGATTTTAGAATTTGAACGGGAATTGACGCATCTCTCCGATTTTTTGCCGTGGGTTGGATGGTTATGTGAGAAGGTGACTGACAGCTGAGGCCATTTGCGCTACCGGAGACAGGTAAGATAGGATTATTTAGGAAATGAAGGAAGGGTGGAGTGAAACCCGGCGTCGATATTAGCATGCTCCATGCGAAGGGCGCCAAGGGGAACACGCTTTAACATCCCGTCTGACGGACGAAGTACTGTACTTGTAGTGCACTACATTCAGTATCCAAGTAGGAACCGCTAATTACCACTGTAAATGTATTGCCCCCACTGGGATTCGAACCCTGGCCTCGGGAAGGCAGTACGATAGCGGCTGTACCAACCCAATACCCGATTTTTTTCTGTGTCGCAGTGTTTTTAATACATCATCACTGCTTGAATAAGAATAATTTAGGGCTATTTCTGCTATTTTTTATTTATTTAGAAGTGTTTGAGGTAAAATCAGGTGGCACAGGGTTAGGAATGAGTGGGTTATGAAATAATATGGGTTGGATGCTCCAGTAATGGACGTATATGAAAAGAATGTGCTTCGTTGGTTTAGCTACATCAAGAGGATGGATGATAGTCAAATAGTGAAACAAATTAATGATAAGAGGAGTGAATGGTGGGAGAGGAAGAAGTAGACCGCAAAAATCATGGGCGTATGTGGTGGAAGAGACTTAAGAGAAGGAATATTGAATAAATTCGACAGTGTCGGGCGATATATGGTGGAACAGCATTTTTAATAAAAACTACAGTAATTGTACTGTCCACTTAAATTTAATGTGAAATACACAACACGTGTTTCAACGCTCCTTAGGGCGTCATCATCAGGTCTGCTAGGACCTGATGATGACGCCGTATTAAATTTTGGTAGCAGACCTGATGATGACGCCCTAAGGAGCGTTGAAACACGTGTTGTGTATTTCACATTAAATTTAAGTGGACAGTACAATTACTGTAGTTTTTATTTAAGGAATATTGAGTGTTAAGAATAGGAGAGCGTGTCTGAAGTACTGGATGAATATGACATAAGCGAAAGAGGTATGAAAAATAGGGAATGTTGATTGAAATTGTGAAAATATTACCAGTTACCTTGCCGTAACAGCTGTAAGTAACGTCTTTGACTGTTCCCACCTCGAAAGAGACTGGCGTGATTGGTATGTTTCTACTATTTCTGCATTGAAAAGGTCTTGGTTGATTTTGGCCGAGTAACCTATTTTCTCTCTGGAATAAGGCTCTCTCCAATCAGTAGAAGTATATTTGCAGTAATGTGTTGTTTATTTGATATCATGTATGCGTAGTGTTATCCGTATTTTATGAACACCCAGTGAGTGAACGTGGAATCCCTGAATGCGGCATAAATTACCTGGGTGGTTTTCGGCTTAAAAGTTCCTCATTCTATTATAGACACGTGATATTTACTCAGCTTGTTTAAAAATGATTACAATGCGGGTTCATGGCGTGAAAACTTAATTAGCAAATATTTGTGACTCCTAGGAACTGTATCAGCTTGTGTGTCGTCTTTTTCATCTCGCTCGTAGTTTTCATTTAATTTGCAGTATTAATTAAAACTTTCGGTTGGACTTGTTCGATGAGAATCCGTTGTAAAGGTTTGAGCATCATTAGTATCGCGCGAGGTCCCCTGAGGCACACCCATGGCTTTTGTTATTTATGTATATTAAACTAAAAAAACAAGCCCACCTATCTTTTGTATTTATCAGCTAAAAATATCGTTTGAATATCCCATTAGTCCATTCCACATTGAAATATTGAGACAAACACGAAGAAAGATTGCTTTGAGAAGGTTTTATGAGATTATTGTAGCCAGAAATGAGCACTGACTCTATGATAGTGATAAATTTAAATAAGAGCACTTCTGTCGTCTGATAAATGTGGTGGAAAGTTACCTAACCAACTGAAAAGCTCCGACCTCTCCTGTCCATTCCATTGTACTGTCGTCGATATATCCTCCTTAATTTCATGATGTGTGACATATAAATAATGAATGTGTCATTAGATCCCCGGTTCCTAACCTTTATTGATTTGCATACTCCTTAGCCACCCACCTCCGTTTCTGGCTTATGACGTTTACGTTTGACACTTAAAATTATTGAAATTACCAATTTCAATTACAGCACCATATGTAATGCATGATTGATGATGATATCAATCAGTCTCTTAAATCTTTTGTTGAAATAAATATCATAGTTGCATTTATTTTTTCGCTGCATTGTTTTCTGAATGTAAAATTGATAATAAAACGTTTGTATTCTAATTTTGTGTAGTGATTTCATCAGGTTTGTAAAACCTGATGTAATCACAGAGAAAACACAGAGTACATACATGAGCAAGATATTATCACTTTATGCAATATATATTCAAGGTATTTCAAATTATTCAGTCATAAGCATCGTAAGCATTAAATGATACGTAAATGTGCATTTTTAAAATTTTTATTCTTTTCTAATTACCTTAATTTTTTCTGTCCTGTCTATTTCATAATTACCCAATGGACTCTGAAGGCCTATGATAATAAACGATATAAATATTATTATTCCCAAGAATCTTACCCCTTATATCAGCCAAACGTTAATTACATACATTCCTACTGCTATTTAAACCTTAAATCCACCATTATTCAATTTTTTCGCGTACCCCAACACCACCAAAAACCCATAAGGGTACGTGTGCCATAGGCTGCGAACCACTCTTTTAGAGCCGTCAAAATATGTGTATATATCTTGTTCAGGCTTTCGCGGTGATCAACTTGTGATAGGTTTGCGGTATTTCTGTTGTCACACAAACTGGAAACGGGAAACTGTTGTCTACACAATGGACACACGCGGTAGAAATCCCGCAAACCTATCACAAAATGTGTATATATCGTTTTCTACTCGGTCAGAGAATTCGATCTGTACCATCATTTTTATCCAGTTTGTCCACCATGATCAATCAACTCCTACAATGTTTTCGAAGGTTTTGGGTGTCGGCATTGGCCATATCTCGCGTGGTGGGGTCATTTTCGATATTCCGGTGACTTTTTGTTCTCTTTTGCTACTATTTTGAAGTACTATTCTCTAATGCACCCAGTTACCTGGCTTTATGGTGTTAAGGAGGAGCAGTTGGTACATTTTGCATTCCGAAGGCTAATGTATTATTTGAGGATTTAAGCCATAAGTGCATAAATGGTAATTCTTAAAATAGGTTTGGTACATTGTATGAACTTTGATGACCTGCAGATTTTCCTGATTTTAGTTACACTTTCGGCGTATTCGGATAAGCCAATGGTAGTTGTAGAGCATAGATTATTATAATTGAGTCTTATTTATGCGCCAAAAATAAAAGTGTCATGCCATCCATATTTTTTTGTAATTTTCGAAGTTAAAATTGTGGAGGCTAAAATTTCGGCGCACAATAGCATGAGGTCGCACGATCCCGGTGTGGGAAACAACGCCGCAGCAAGCCTTTAGATAATGATAATGATTAACCCTCATGGTGATGGCAATATTAATTGACTCAAATACCCATAGCATTGATAGAATTTGGACGTCACATCGGATTTTATGATCGATTTGTACAAAATTTGATTTATGTACCTCACAAAGGATGATACTTTATTTTTAATTACTTTAAATGAATTGCTTGTTTATTTTTTTTTGATAGTTCCCGAAACGACCAAATGCTTTTTCAGTTGAATCTACTGACGTCAAACATTATTAAGGTGTTTCCATTGCTTACCTTTCGCGTCTCTCGGTTGAATTAATTACGTTAACTCCCCTATACCTTGCGTGCAAATATGTGCTCGTTTGCGTTTTCTTTTCTTGCACCTCTGACCCATGTGTTGCGTTTCAGCATTAAACCTTTTTGCGGTCATAGAAGTCGTAATCTATTCTTCATAAATAAGAAATGATCACAGTCGTAATCTATTCTTCATAAATAATAAATGATCACTTCCTTGGAGAAGTTCCACGAAAGACGACGTCGCAGAATGACGCGCTTGAGATAACTTTTTTCCTCATTGGTAGCGCCTTTTTGTTTTCCATTTGAATTAGTGCGTCAGAAAATTAAACTTATTTGTATTTATTTTTACCTTTTCTGTGGACTTCCCAGTAAATATATAATTTGTACTCTCATTTGTCTTTTAATGATTGCGGTTAGAGCATAGTGCGCGTGAGAACGCAACGGAATCGATATATCAGGATATATGATCGATCGATATATGATTTTAGGCTTTCCCGGCTAATGACGGTGATGAGTTGTTCTCGGGTTTCCCACCGGCTTAGGCTTTCCTTTCAAGGCTGTGGAATCCACAGCCTTGAAAATGGCAGGAAAGTCTCTTGCCGAAACGTCGGCAATCATGGAAAGCCTAACCCGGTGGGAAACCCGAGAACAACTCATCAGTATCAGGATATACTATATATAGGATAGAAATTATCGCCGTTGAAGGAATAATACCGCCTATCTTAAACTGAAGAAAATTTACAGGAGGGACAAAACATGGTGCCATTTTTTGTAAGAAAATATTGGACGTAAAACGAAGCCGTATTTTGCTGCTATTTGTTGAGATTTTTGCTGAACTGCATTTTAAAATTCTGTTAGATCTCCCGATGTCTTTATAGCAGCTAAAACCTAATTTTCTCAAAAAATGTCAGACGGTATTGTTCCTTCAACGACGATATTTAATATTTGGAAAAACATGAACAGTAAAAAAATCATATGGTTTTTCAAGTAGTTGGACCCTTCATTATGGATATTTTATTGCTGACTCTACGGAATTCTTTGCCCATGCCTTTATTTCCCGAGTATGAGGAGGTGTATATTTTAAGCAAATATTCGATGAACGCATGTGTATCTGAGGTTCGAAAATAGGAAGAGAGTGACTCAATGGAAGTCACTGGTTGCAAATTTGAGACTTTTTGTTTTTGTGCTATCTCAAGTTTAGTGATTTAGAAATCATACTATCCTCTGGCCATAATTCGTTCGTGTCTTGGTTTTCCCTGCTCTCCCATGTCCTCTTTGTCCCGTGTTGAATCCTCTTTCCTGCGTATCGCAGCCGTGAGTTTTCCTTTTCCCTTCCAGAAAATCCTTTGATTAAGGTGTGAAATATCACAGTCTGCCTCAGTGAAATTGTTTAAAAATACATGGCATCATAAGCTCTTCTTATCTTGATTGGGAAATGCGAGAACGAGTGAATTCTTGAATAATAACTTAAGGAGATTTATGACCTGAAATACGTGTGGTTTTCTCAGAGGAAATTTCCCGTACGTTAAGGAATGTTTTCTTTGAATGAAGAGCAGTTCCGAGAACTTATCCGCATTTGTGAAACGTCAAAGTTTTCTCAATGAAGAGGTTATTAGACTCCTCAATATTAGTCAAATCCTGCTCTTCTTTGATATTCTCTTAATTTGTATCAGCAAATCAATTTATTTATTTTTCTATTTTTAAAGTCCCCAAAAATTGCACGAAGGCTTATTGCATTGGTCGACAAGCAAACAAATAAATAGAATTTTTAACAAAATATACCCTAAAAATGTAAAATATAACAGAAAAATACTTAGGAAAGAGAGCTTGGGATTGGGATTTATGGACAAGGAGATAGTTTACTTCGTTAGTTAACTTCAGGCTTTTCTGATAAAACCGTTCGGCTAGTAAATTTAAGACAATCTTTCAGTCTACCCTGTCAGAACTCGCCCATACTGTAACCATTTAGGCATATCGCTCCTTGTACTTTAATTATCGTAGCAGATTAATTTGACTCCTCAAAACGTATTTACACAGCAGTTGGCTTTTATTAAATAACAAATTACTAAGCGCTCTACCTTTCATTTCGTGGTAATTGCATTTCATTAGTGAGTCCACTTTCCGTGTCGCTCGTCAAGATAAAAATACCAATGAAATGTTGGTAAACTTCAAAGCACGCCATGCTAAGATTTTATAAATCCTTTGAGTTTGATGATTTATATGATATGAAAGTGACGGATATATATGGCTTTACGCAAATACATACTTCATCTCATTGTCAGTTTTCATCTGTCGGCCGGGCCAGTTTCTCCTTCATTAATTATATTCTTAGGATCGATAAGATCTTGTATATGATAAGATCTTACCAGAAGATGCCTTATCGCATAAATAAATTTAATATGATAAAGTACAAATTTGTCTAATCATAATGGATATTGAGACCCTGATTTAGGGTTACAATAAAGCTGCAAAACCTAACATTTCCTAACCTTAATCCAAAATAAATCATTTCTACATACATATGATATACTTGATGGTTACACTGTAGGCAAATTCTAACAGGATAGACTGAAGGATTGTATTTTATATAACTGCCGAAAGATTTTTTTATAAAAGTCTATAGTTAACTAATGGTTGATTTACTGATCCAAATGAAGGGAATGTCGGAGATAAGCACGAATAATCTAATTTAGATGTAGATAGACTAATTAGGAATCTTAGTATCCCTCCCTTGATAAATCCTCGATGAACGTTTCTCAAAAGCGTCACTAACAGTAATGTGCTAATTTTATTTGCTATATCTTTGTCTTCTTCGAAGGTTTCGATCTTAAGTATCGAACCAAAGTACTTTCCGTTCTCCCCGCCATACTTCCTCCGCCACCTGCGGGGATAGTGAATGGATCCCGGGGACATTCCACAGGATAGGAGTGAGGGTGTTTGTGTGTAATATAATATTGTAATTGGCCGGGATGAATGGGCAAGCACTTAAGTGGGGACAAAAGCGTCGCGGGGTGTCCTCGGACGATACCGAGTGGGAGGAGAAAGTTGGGCCATGCGTGAGCGTTGCCGTATCGTAGTACACCTACGTGGGCGGGAAGCTCATTTTTTTAACTTCTTCCTCCACTGACAGGACGTTCCGCTAGGAAATCTCGCATCTCTCTTTCTCTCCATTCTATATCTTAAGCCTATCCGCGTGAAAATATCCTTCCCTTCTAAAAGCCATAGTTTTATTTTTTGCCTCCTCCCCCTAACAATCATTAAAGAGCATTGTAGTATTTTTTCTTCTGATTTCATTTCTTCTGCGGGGTTTATCTAACGCGCGAAAGGATTGGCATATAAATGGGAAACCGTGTCTGATGCTCTGTGTACGTTCATTGTTCACTATTTCTATCCGACACGCAGTGAAAGATACATTTTTTGTAATACCTCCCACTTTCAAACGCCCCAGTAGTCTCTGGCGTAACCGGCAATTACATTTGTAGTTGTGATAGTCGCGCTGCCCCAAAAGCCCCGTTTAATAGTGTGTACTCCTTTTTGTGAAGTTGGAAACCTTGTTAAGGTGTTGTGGCAATTGAAAGGATGAAGAGCACTGAAGGCGTAAGAGTTCTTCGCGGCTGGTCTGTGTCTTTATCATAGGATTTAGAAAAGGATAAACGGCTTCCAGCGAAAGAAAGCTGTTTTTCTGACAAATGATTTATGTACCTAGCGTGGCAGTTACGCGGAATTTGTCGAGTAACTTTTTATGAAGTGCTATTATTTCTAAAATATTTCTGGCTTCCTTGTATTTAGACCTGGCTTTCCTGTTTATTAAATAATCACGGTGCTATGACAACACCTGGTGAAATGTCTCTCTTTTCGACGTGTTGATTCGTTACTGATTCATTTACAGTAGCTGATTTGTATGTTAACGACTTCAATACACATCTGTGTTGTTATTTACTGTTAATTATTTTGGGAGGTGTCCGGCAACTTTTGTTATTTGCGCCATTGAGGACAGGTGGATGGTAAGGGAATGAATGTACGGAAAATGGAGGAAGGGTGGTAGAAACCCGGCGTCGGCATTAGCCTACTCTTTACGAAAGTCGTATAATCTTCAGTTTTAACGTCGGTCCCTAGTTTTTACTTCCCATCCGACGGACCTGCTCTATCGTGTGGTATGTTTCTATCTATTGTCCTTTTTTTCCATGACGTTCATCCTTCTGAGCTTCCCTGGAGGACTTGGATTCTGGAACTGTCGGAGCGTCCCGCGTCTGAAGCTAGTGACCACTGGTTATCAATGCAGTAATTTAATTTTAACGGCAGGAACGTTTTTTTTACTACCTGTGGATGCGAAGTAGAAAACCTTGAATAATGTTTGCGGCTGTTGGACGACCAAAATACTCCATACCTTTCTTTATCCTTATTCTGGCTCACAAGGCTGGGCAGAAATACTATATACTGAGTAAGGATTCAGTGTGATTACATCTATGTTGTATTCCACAAGCCTTCAAAATTGTGTTCGGTTTGGGATAATCCTCATTAGACATGCCCCTCATTACATTCAACATAAGCGGAGGAGCTACTTACATACTTGCTTTCATTGATTTAGCATACATGTATTTGCTACACTGCTTTTAAGTTTTGATGATTGTAGCATACAGAGATAGTTTGAATTCGACTAGACTTTTAATATCTTATTTATTTGTTCTTAGAGTCGGTTATTCTGTCTCGTGACTAATTAAAACATGGTAGCCGATATTATTCCTCTGGTCATATTTTTACTTTAGACCTATCGTTTACACTTTATCAATAGGATTATCACTGAACTCCGTTTTACAAACCAGGCTGATATTTGCTGCAATTATCGTGATTCGATTGTTCTATCTTTCTCGTGAAAGGTCCCACGTTCTCTTAAACCTAAAAGATTCCGCCTTAAAGACGTTTTTACTCATATTTCATCACAAAATATCAATTCCCCTGCACTCCAAGGATGTTCTTCTAATTGTGCTATAAGTAAACTACGTACGTTGTGGAGAGAAAGGAAGGAAATATTTTTGACGACAGGCAGAATTTTCCGCTAAACCGTGCCTTTCCCTTCCGTCGAAGGGCAGCTTCATAGCACTTTTCACTAAGTTTTTCGCTTTAGCTACAATCATCGTATTAGTGTTACTATGCATGTTTGTAATCACAGCAATTCCTCGGAGTAATAACGCTGTAACGGTGGATTTTCCGCCGGATATGGTCGTTTCACTCAGTGAAAAGGTTGTTATAGGAATCCACAATAAATTCACCCACCTCCCATTTTCCAAGAGAGGCAAGCATTTGGCCTTAGTTACTAAACTTCGGTTGCTTAAATTATTATATGATCAAAGTGGATTCGCTGCTATAATACATTTGGCTCATTTCAGCTGTCCATTTTTTGTGTTGATGTCTAATGACGTTTTCTCGTATATTTTCCTCAAAAAATTTGCGGTGAATGGTTTTTGGAGTAATGACCATGAATTAAAAATACAAGGTGTGACTAAATGACTAGGTGATTTGTGCGATAAATAGTGACCAAGTCATGCTATTTATCATTCTTTTAGGTCACTGTTTCTCCATTTTCTTGCCCAGAATTTTATTTAGCGCCCACTTTTGCGTCCAGAGTTACGTATCCCGCATGCGCTCCTGTTAAATTCAAGTTTAATAATGGGGCCGTTCACTTTTGTGCGAAATCTCAATTTTTTCCCGAGAAATTCCGAAAAATACTGACTCATTCCTTCCCATAAGTATGTCTGCGCATACCGATGAGCTTGTGGTCAGTGTAGCAGAGATAGGGCCAAAAAGTTATTCATGAAATGATGTGAATTGGATTCCACGTTAATGGCAGAGTATAAAAAATAATGTTTTGCTGGTCTTATTGAGTTGACGATATTCCAAAAACGAAACTGGTGGATGGTAGAAAGCGAATGGTATGTATTAGGGGTGTGTCGATTCCACTTTTTTTCGATTCCGATTCCGACTCTTTCAAATCGATTCTCGATTCCGATTCCATCGATTCTAATTCCTAATAACAGGTGGGATATTGATATACCAGTAGCGTACGACTATTATTTAAATTCAAGTGCTGGATGGAATAAAATAACTAAGACAATTAAGTCGCTCAAAAAGTATATTTAATGACAAATAACAAATATATCCTCAGCTCATAGTCTCTGTTTAAAATATTTATCTATCTGGAATCAATGGAATCGGAATCGAGTTTAGGCGATCGATTCTCGATACCGATTCTAAAGGCGGCTTTACACATGGAAGTTACTTCCATGACAGTAGCCTTGCAAGTCGCTTGTTAGTGGTACTTAGATGTGTAAGCACGTACTTCCATAGCAGTAGGGGTCGATAGCGGAACTAATCGACCGCGGCTCGCACTTGCAAGGGAAATAGACTGACTTCTATTTTGCCTGCAAGTAGCATTTCGATTCAGCGATAGTATTGCAAAACATCCGGTGAAATATTCTGCCTGGTTCATCTCAGTTGAAAAACCACAGTTATATTAAATAATAATTTTCTTAAGATTGAAATTTAACAATGCTGAAGTACTAAATTAGTTATCAAAGTGTTAATATAAATTAATATTTGAAAAACAATAGAGTTTTCATAGAGAGAAAATTTGTTTACATAAACCTATGAGTTGATTTGATTAGTTAACATTAACAAAACTCGATTGATAATTATGTATGTTGATGAAAACAAAATATTTCGCATAATTTATTACATCATGAAGTCAACAAAAATATAATCAACAACAAAATTAACTATAGAAATGAGTATTATAAAACTGTTTTACAATTATATACTAACATTTCCGTATTAATATACGATTTCAGTACCTGCAGGGTTTTGATTTAATGATTCATTGGTTGTTTGATATTACCTCCTTTCGCCTCTTTAGTTCTGCTATTCATTTATTTGCGGATAAGCCGGAAGTAATGTGTAAGCAGAGCTATCCCTGCAAGTAGCGATCATAAAAATCGATACCTACTTCACTGCACTCGCTACTTCCAAATAAGTCAACTTCCATGTGTATAGCCGCCTGAAACCTGAGAATCGGTGGAATCGAGAATCGACATTTGGAATCGACTCATCCTTGTTATGTATATGTACGATGTACCATGAAATGATTGTTGGGTGAGTTGGAAGGGACTTAGACGTTGGTGGTCATCCTTACATTGAAGAAAAGCCGCGAGTGTGGCGAATGGGAATTAAAATTCGCCACGACAGCCAAGAACTGCAGAATTGGTCGTTAAATCATATTTAAAAGAAATGTATTGGAACTAGTTTATTTAATGCCGTGCATTCAGATTCGTTAATTGATTTTTGGGGTGGTGACCGACCACTGGGGTCGTTTTCGCCATTCGGGATTCGTGGGTTGGTTGAAGTGAGTCGGTTTATGTAATAATAATGATGATGGTAATAGTGGTGTCTATATTCTAGAACGAAATTAGAATTATCTAGTCCTCTCTTACATTTAACACTTAAACTAACGAACACACCCACCCATGCCCTGAGAGTTGAAAATCCTATCCTGGCCGGATTCGAAACCTTGACCCTTGAGTTTACAGGCAAGACTTTAATCCCGACGCCACCGGGGCCGGCCGGTTTATGGGTGATGCAGGAAGAGGGGAGAGAAACCTGGCGTAGGCATTCACCATTGCATTAGATCAATTTTGTACTTTTCGTCACTATTAATATCTGCGACCATTTTTATCTTGATGAGGCCACATGCCTTATCAAGGTGAAATTAGTCGCAGTTTTGTGGAAAGTTTTTTTATTACAATGGTTATGAAGCATCACGAAGTGTCGCTCAAAACCATCAAATTTAGTCGGTATAAACATCCTCTCAAAGAAGAGCACCAAGGTCCAAGGGGTCCGCAGTTTAACGTCCCATCCGGCGGACGGAGTTCACAACTTCAAGTGCTCTTCACTTAGTACCCTAGTAGGGAAGGGGATTCCTTTGAGTGATAAATCTCCGGGACTGATAAATCACCTTAGGGAAATATAAATCTACGTCACTGACGGACTCCAAACTCGGGCCCTGCGGGGTGGGAAGCCAGTACACCCTACCCATCACAATAGCCCAGTTCCCATGCTCGCAGATCATTGTAATTGGTCATTGACAAATACTCCCTTTGGGATGCATAACAATCGTTTGTAAAAAAATATCTTTCGTTACTTTCTATTGAAGGAAGCCAAGTTTGGAAAACACAAGTTCGTTACGCTCTGATTCCCAATCCTTTACGCAAAGCGATATGCGACAGGGTTTTCCACCCTTGGGCCAATCGAAATGCCCGTTGGGCATAAGTTTATCGTGGTTTTATATTGATTAAATTATTCTGTTGTTACCTGGTTCCTTAGTATTTTCTTTGTCTGTTTTATTTATACTACGCTTTTTTCGCTGGTAAACCGTCATTCATTGCTCCCCGCTATGCGATATTTCTTTCTTTTGCAAATATTACCGCTAATGAAATTAAGTAATACGATTTGAAGTATTCAGCATGCTTTGTTTGAAATAAAATTCTAATGCAACCTGTAGTTTAACACGTTACAATTGCAATGTGAATACTTTCTGAAGTTCGATGTTATTTTTTTCCATCATGATGCCTACATAATGATATTTTTGAGTCGTTTCACGTGCAATACCTGATAAAATATCGGATAAACAGTGGGACCAGATCGCAAGGAGATGATCAAAAGTTCAACGAATCATTGCCATTTAGCAAAATAAAGTATTCTTGGTTTTTTGGCGACCTTGCTAGATACTTAAGAAATATGATCTGAGGAGTGACGTGGGTGGGAATAGTTTCTTAGGCTATTGAACCGCTACCAGATGTCGTTTTTTTTGCCTGCGCGCGCTGTGGCCGAGAATCCACTTCGTCATGCTGATCCCCCCTTTTCCTAGAAACGACGTATCTTGTTCCGAAGGTGTCGTAATAGTTCGGACGCGGTCCAACCGAAGGTATTACGTGAATGAGTGATTCGGTGGAATCGCCCATTCCTTTTTCCTCAGTTTTCTGCAGGAGTTTGAAAAATAGTGGGAGCTGTACTTTTCCATTTATCAATAAGTTGCCCCAGCAAGTTGCAGACGGCAAAGCATCGAAGCACTTAAATATCCCTCCGAAAATGTGGAATGTTACGTACGAGGTCACAATGCAACGACTTAATGCAAGTTTCCATTTACATTTCAAATGGGAAACGGATGGTCATGGAAACATTTTTTAATCGACAGTAAATCAATTATTTGGACATGCCCCCCATAATTCATGGATAAAATTGAGATTTCCCTCAGTGCATGGGAAACTATATTGCTTTAATTTAACGCACTAATTTTTAACGGTCTGCATCCGCCTGAATATTTCCTTGCGTCATAGTAGTTAAAGCAGGTAGTCAACGTGAACGGACGTTATGCCACCAGAAAGAGATGCAGAATGGTAATTTTTTTCTATATTCAGCGTGGATCAATCAACGATGAAGTGTCTAATTGCAAAATACGTGGACTCCTTATTCATATAATCCAATATTGAAGCCCAAGTATTGGCTAATTCTTTCTAGGAAAAAGACTTATTACATAACTCTTGAAGTTTTTTTTCGAATTCCGTTCTGTAGCTAGTGAGTTTTTCTTTGTGAGTTAGCATTCCGTGAATCGGAGTGATTTCTGACGTTTTAAGATTATGATGGCTGCAAAACGTCAGATTTTTACTCAGTTTAATGGTGAGAAGGAATTATAACCACTTCAGGAAGAACGCGTTCGTATGCCCGTCTACTAGTTATTATTTTGACATGTATGTGCCCATACTCAGAAACTGGCTCGGAAAAATCTCATGCGATAAGAATGTCCTTGATTATGAGCTGTCATTACAAAAGCTAATATCCTGGAAAATTGTCGACCACGCATCAGCTGTCTTTTTTCCCGTGTTGAACAGTTAGCATATAAACGAAATCGGACTTTAAATAATAAATGGTAATGCGCTTTAGTTATTCCAAGGTAAATTATAGAACATTTACGTCTCTTGAAGATAAACATTATTTTCAGTTACTAAATGAAATATCTTGAGAAATTTCGGAAAGTAAAAGTTTTTTAAGGAAATTACAATTTGCCATGAATAAATTTATAGTCGTTCTGATTTCATTCTTTTTTTTGTTTCATTCTTACTTCTGTGTTTTTTATTACGTGTAAATAATAAATGAAATGAAAAGGGAGCGTGCATACCATATGCTTATACTGTTATTCACTTACGCGTCAATGCAGTGGTTGCATTCCACTAATACCGGTCACGTACTTGTGTTTTAGCAGGAGAAATCCATCTTCACGTAGTATCTATATCTCTCGTAGTATCTATATCTCTCGGATTGTGTTTTATTTTCTAAAGACTGTGCATTTTGGTGTTCCTTTAATGCACTAAAAATGTCCCTAAAAATGACGATATGTTGCGTAATATTTTATCGTTTTAATGATAAATCACTTCTGTTCCTCTCCTGAAAGACCACATATTTTACTAATTTATTCTAATACATGTACAGCATGCTTGAGAAAATATTGTTGCTTTGAAACTTAAGGCTTATGGTAGCAGTAATAATGTGGTAGGGCGACAAGAGCTGAGAAAATAATGATGGAAAGTCGTTAGATAGACTACTATCGACTATTGTGTTGAGTTTAAGCATCAGGCTCAAGCAGGGATAACAATCATCTATTCTGTTTTCTCCGTTAACGCTTACTCATCAAAATAAGCGCGAATTTTTTTATTACCTGTGAATTTTGGGATTTTTTGAAATATTTTGACTCCTGATAGCCGTGACTTACGTTGCAGAGACAAGCATAGGTGCAATCTACCTACCACTCTCGCATAACTAGTATACTTGACAGCAGACCTCGTGGTACTCAACACTGCTTAACTTGGCTCCTGGTGGACTAACGAGTAGCTACATCGATACCATCGCTGCGTAAATGTTAATACCTAATTCATATAAAATATAGCATTTCTCTATTAATTTCACTGATGGAGAGACTAACAGGAAATGTCGTGTGCATTACCCTATCACCTGGCGTTTATTGTTTAGCGATGAAGTGGGACTTGTGAGCATCTTTAGCCTTAAATATTTGGGGGAATTTTCATTTTCATTTGAATCGAGTGGTGAAACAAACTTCGGAACTTATTTTCTAATTTAGTCGTGTTAGTTGAAAACATTCTTTCAATAGCTGTGAAGTTGCCTTGAGGCATCTTCTTGGAACATGGTGTAGATAAACTCTCCTACTTATTTTTGTTATCCTCTTACCGCAGCCCACGGAGAATGTATGAGTTTCAAAAGGGTCTCTAAAGTTGGATGCCTTTCGAAAGATTCGACTTTTTTTACTTGATAACCCTTCTTTGGGATGAGAGCTTGGAGGAGACACGGAGGGTGGAATATATGGTTCTTTTATACATTTTCTGGTCTTAAATACTAAATTAAAGAAGTGGCAGTCGATATATGCCTTTTATACTGAGATTTCCTTTACCAATGAATACCGTATTAACACAAAATGACTGATTTTGTTTTGGTTTTCGCGTAATTAGGTAAGGGTTGTACAATTGTTACAGTTATTGATGACTCGATGAAGATGAAAAATGGTTACGCATTGTTGAGTGTAGATACTTTTCATTTGTTGAAATGTTCGGTCTCTTCATTGATACTCGGTGGGGAAATATTTATTAACTTACGATAGTAAACTGCTCTACCAAGCTAGCCGGAAAATACCAATTCGCGTTAAAATAGCATTGCGAGTTCAAAACTCCTACAGGAACACTTAACATCAATCACTACGCTTCCGCAGAAGCATCATTTGAAAGCTTGTCAATGCTCTCTCAGCGTAGATGGGTTCTTTTTTATGAATTCAGTTACATTTACATCTGTGTCCACATCAAATTCTGAGTTCACTGACTGGGGCTGCATTAATCTGTGACTTTTGTGAAAATGAGTGTATACTAGCAGCTCAAAACAATGGCTGAATGAATGAGATCCTATGATCATCCTTGCTAGAAATATATTTTTGTTGGATATATTATTTTTGTTTCGTGTATATGTCCAAATCCGCGGACATGGTTTGGGGTCTTGTTTGTAAAAGTAATCCAGGACTGTCACTTTGATGGCTTGAGATCCTGTAGTAATCCTATCACTATCCTTTTCTTGTTTTCAATATTATCTTCCGATTTTGACTTTTTCACATCATTATCAAAAGTGGTTAAGTACATGGTAGTGGAGAAAGACGTTTAGGCCAGCTGATTAGATGGTGGAGTCTACCACCATTTTGACCATTATCAATTTTTGGCCGATATTATACCAGGTTGGTCATCGGTGTTATGACTGGTATTATGACCTGCTAGCTTGGAAACGTGGAGGATTGGAAAAAAATGTGATTTCGTAATGGAAATTTTCTAAAACTGAGTTCCCTTCCAAAAATCCTTTGAAATCTTTACGCGGTATAATTTAGAGGTGCAAAATTTTAAATGGCCTAGTTCTGGCCAATGCGTCTAATCTCCTCACCGTGCTTGTAGGTTACTTCTCTAACATATTTCTCCCTGTACTTGACCTTAGTCGTCATGATCTTATCTACACTATTACTTCCACTCTTTTCCAACCCTCTTCCTATATTCGTCTTCATTCGACCCCCTGCCCAAAATGACATAAACGTGGTATGCACCTTTATCATGGACTTCCACCAATGCTCTTAAAAGTCGTCACCAAAAGTTATCGAAGAAGTTTAATCCGTTAAACTTCCACGATTTGTTTCTCTTTGCCCAAACTATCCTTAGAGTCAAAAGTGAAATCAAGTACCGTGTCTCTGTCCTAAGTATTCGCCTCTTTTGCTATGTGTGGGTGTAGATGTCGAGGATTCCACAAAAAGACCCTTCACATCGACTATTTTACTAATTTTTTCGATTTTTAATTATACTTCTGCAGTTATTTGATAAAATACAAGATCCGGTATCAAGGTCGATCGCAATGTTTTACTAGATCAAATGAGGGTAGCGGGTTGGTTCAGTGGCCGGATTTCCGGATTCCCATCATAAGGCCCCTAGTTCGAATCCTCGCTGTGATGGAGAATTTTCTGCGGAATCCCGATCCCTGTATATTACGTGGAGAACACTTCGAATACAGTAATCTAATATGTCCAATATCTAATAATATCACCACATGAAACAAGAGGCTATGGTTTTTATGGGACAATACCCGGTAAGAACAAAAATTACCATTAATGACAAATTCCTTGAGCAATTGTCCATTTTTACTGTCTTGGATGTGAAATTTCCCCTATAACAGACCAAGATGTCGCAATTAAACTGAATAAGTTCAAACACTCTGTGGGAAAATTCAAGAACCCTAAGATTTCTTAAATATAGCAACAAAAGAAACTAGGTTTGAAGTTTTACAAAACAATGGCAGTTCCGGTATTACTATACGGTAGCGAGACGTTGGTTCTCGCAAAGAGAGACAGGAAGAACATCACATCGGCTGAAATGAGGTTCCTTAGAGCTGTAGAGGGTTCCACATTAAAATATAGAAAAAGGAACGAAATCGTAAGAGAATTATCTCCGCCGACGTTTCGATGAATCCCATCGTCCTCAGGGCTGTTGACTATGGGAACGCCCTCCATCGAAACGTCGCGTCGGCGGAGATGGAGAACCTGACCCGGTTGGAATCCCGAAACAATTTCACTTCAAGTATTCGCCGGGAAAGCATCAAATCCTACATCAAGGCTAAGATGGATTCCAGTACAACTATGTAGCGTAACACATGAAGAGAAGAAAAATTCTCGCAGGCATTGACTATTAGTCTGTACTAGGCTATGATGTTTCCTCGTTATTACGAGTATTATTATCCTTAGAGAATGGCTTGTGTGATAATGGCTGGTAATAATCGAATAACTGAATTCAACGCTAAGAACTCTAATTTATTGTTTGGAGGATAGTAAATTGCCAACAGGTTCTGTTGTTGGCAATAGGCCGATAAAATTAAACAAGAATACTTCTGAGAGTATTTTATGATCAGTAGCTATTAAAAGCACGTCACAGCTAATTAACTATTTCTCCTTAGTATATTTTTTGTGAAATTTGTTTTACTGCCTAGCCTTGGAGATGAATTATTTGTCTGCGGGTAAAAGAGAGCGGTGTTGGCGATTTCTCGTTATTGGTGGCATAATTTCTTTTGCACTCTGATCTCTGGATTGTCTTAAAATTACTTTAACTGACAGTTCTATTTTGGTTTCTTCAATATTAGTTTTCTCAGGTGGAGAGTAGAGTATAGGTTGGAGGGCATCTGCAAATTGTCGGTGTCGGAGAATCTGTCATAGGAGGTAAATTCTAACATCAAGGCTTGAAACTGTTTCCAACCTGGCACTCCTGTTTATTTATTACCTATCTTTTGAGACCAGAGCTAGTAGGGATTTAAAGTTTGTTCTGATTACGCTTAAATTAGGCAAAATTATCTCGAAAAGCCTTTATCAGAAGTGGAAAAGGAAATGGTGTTTGCTATCATGCTTTTCTTTAGAAATTAAGAATTGGTTTTGAACCATATAAATGGCGTGTTGTACAGACTTGCTCTTTTTACTTTGATGAAGCTATTTTCCTTCTATTTGCTTGAATGCATTTATTTTTCTTGTATAAATGTCTCCAGATTCTTTATTTTATAAATCATGATACACTGTCGTCCATTGGCACGCTTAATTTAGGTGATAATTCGGGATAAATTTATTGTATTTATTTTCTCTGGATTTTAAAACAAAAATTATGGTGTCAATATTTGATTATATGGTATCTGTGATCTTGGTTTTACCTATAAAATGCTTTCTCTCATTGCCTGCTTATTAAGAATAGGTAAATTATTATTACATCGGCATTGCCAAAGACCTTCTGCTTAATTCAACCAAACAACACTCAACATCCCACCATAAACGTCTCTTGGGCCTTGATTGAAAATATTTGTGTCGAAATCACCGCTTAATTTTGAAGTTTCAGCATTATCAAAGTACGAGGCGTTGAGTTTTTTCTAGATGCGAAATGAAGAGAACCGCGATTAATGAATGTTTTCATCAAGAATTCTGGAAAACTTTAGAGTGATCCGTGGATTGTGTTGAGCTGCCATTTTAATTATTTCGAGCATTAGGTAACCGAAGTCATTTAATTCCATCTCCGGTGCAAGTATCATCGTTACTTTGATTATTCTTTTCGGAGAAATCGTAGCTATCCACTCAAATTCATTTTCGCGTATTTGTTTTAAGATATGAAAGCCATTTGCGTCACGCTTCGTCATTAGTGACAGGAGCGAGTCTGTATGTATTCACCTGTCACGCAGTCCTCGACTCTCCGAATGACGTTGCCTAATAAAGGAGAATAATTTTGCCGCCGTCGTTGACGTAACAGGTATGTGTGTCTGTTTCCGTCCCATTTCGTCCATCTGCTGCTGTAGTCTCCCTCTCTTCTGGACCTAAGTTAAAATAAGCGGCTGTCCCTAAGTTTCCTAATTCCCACCTAATGGTATGCTTTCACCACCATCGCCTTTTGACCGCAACTCATCTTTATGATTCCATTCCTTAGGAACGTCGAAGGCGTGGTGTGAGAACAATGTCCGTTAAATAATGTTATTAAAATTTGATGTGTCGTCTCTAAGGTTGCAAATATTGTTTGGAAATTATTAGAAGGAAGACAGTGATTAGATAAGAATTCTAAAATAATTAAGTTATTTTATTTGATTAATAGATGTAGTTCAGTCACTTTCTTTTAGCCAAAATTGAAATTGGCTCTCGAAACAAAATAATTTCCACAAGGAAAATAGATGGATTAGAGCCTCAGGGTACTCAGGGTAAAAGTGGATGCACAAAAAATGGTGAATTATCCAGTTATATTTACGTGTGATTAGGTCCTAGTTTGCCTTTCCGTCAGTCGGCAAGCGTCACAGAATTTATGACAGAGTCACGGAATAAGAGTAAAGAAAAAATAAAACGTAAGTATGAAATTTTCCGCTTCTTCTTGTGTAATGAGAGGCAGCGGATTGCTGCAGAGGTTGTATTTTTGAAGAAGTTTGTAGCATTTTTGGGGTGTGAGGAAGTGGTTGGAAGAGAAATACGGGTGGATTGAGGTTGGGCGGAAACTGTTGAGAACTCCAATAATATTGCGGCACAGACTTTTCCACTTCGTAGAAACTAAGTATGAGTGAGCAGGATCGTGCAAAGATTTTTATAGATGGTCTAAGACCACATCCACTCGATTCATTGTATGGACTAATATTTAACTTTCCTCTTTGCGGCTCAAATTATTGCTTTCCGTGGTAAGATCAAGTGATAATAACATTATAAACTTGACTAGAGCCTGGGAAATGATGGTTTCATTCTCGTTTATCATGCTGTGCCACCACGATTGCTGAACAACATTTACGTTGTTCAAAATAATAGATTTGATGAGGATAATATCGCTAAGGCGGTCGAATGGTACTGGGTAATTTTACCTGCGTCGATTATGCGTCGGAGATTCACGGATAAGGAAGCACCTTAAGTCAAGTGATATGGCTTTAAAACATTATTTGCGTAATAAATTGATACTTATTGAAGAGAGCTTTAGAAAACAGAGAAATCTTTCGGTCAAGTATAGGTATTATATAATCAAAGTAGGGTATGTGGAAGATTGTTACATCATCTGACATTATGTGTGTAGCTTGTACGTCCTTAGAGTAAATGCATAATGAAAAGGAAAAAAGAAAGCCCGAATGCAATCAGGTTAATAAGTTTTGAATTTTAAACTGAGATTAATACTGGTGTAGTTGCCCCAGTGGATGCAGGGCTTTGTATATGACGTATCGGCCCGAGGAGTGTGAGCGAAGATTTATCGGATGTGCACCGCAACACACAAGAGTTGCAATTTCCTTGGCACTCAATCATTATGCGAAATCGCATGTGGCACATGGAAAGGAACTGCGTCCCCTGCCCTGAAGAGTTAATTCTTCTCGCAGTTATGACTTCGCTGAGCTATTAACTTCCCCCATCAAATCGGCCTTCGGGTTGAAGACGGTGGGTTGTCTATAAGTGAGTGCTAGCTGTTTTTTTCCTGATGACGTTGCCGTATTATCCCCATGTGTGTACCTACGTATTTTTCCCTTTACAAATCCTTGGAATCAGAGATGAACATTGGTGACTTTTCATTGGCATATCTTCTTAAAATGAGTCAGGGTAGTTTCCCCTGCGTTTTTGGACTATTCTTTCGTCTTGCCAATCTTGAGCTGCCTTAAACAGTTAGTCGAGGTAATCATTGAGTCATTTTATTTCACAACCACTTATTTGATAGTTTAATGTGCTTACTGAAGTTGTCCCTTTATGAGTTTTCCCCATCTTCTCATCCCGTATTACGTATCCTCACATTGCTCACTTCTTGCTTGGGAAATCCGTTAAAAAATATCAAGTGTAAGTACTGCACCAGTCTACTAGATGTTGTAGACAAGAGATCGAAACCTGAACGTAATTCAAGGGACCACCGTGCATTTATGTCATTTCCACGCGAAACTGAAAGCTTTTATGCTTTGAGTCATCCGCTCATCCTTCGTAGATGTATTATGTTGCCGACTTGTGTTCTTTACGTTAATTTGAAGTCATGTTTAGAGACAATAGAAAACATATTGAGGCGCTCTGAAGCATTTCCCACGTAGAATTCCGGATCACATTGGTTGAAGCGGAGAGAAGAATAGTATAAAACTTCATTTTTTTATAGATTTTCCTTTGAGTGCTTTAAGGTTATTTGTGAGGCAGCGGTCATAGGTAATTTCAAGATACACTCTTATATTCGTTACGAAATCTGCGCCTTATTGCAATTCAAAGATTTTTAGCGGTGCATGCATTTCCCTCTGACGTCTTTAAGTGTAATTGATCTCGCTTTATGTTTATTTATTGAGTTTTGATCTTTCGCTGATACAAAGAATGAAGGTGTGTCATTTTAACGAGCGGACGTGTTACACACTGGCATCAGGAGTTTCCATTGCGTTGATCGTCATTGCGCTAACGTTTTTCCCCGGAAGAAGTGAAAAAAGTGTTTTCGACGACTTCTTTTAGCCGTGTTCGATTATTAACGACGTGGTGTTGACTCTCAATGCCCCTTCATGAAATAACTTGCTTTAATGATACTCCTGAAGTAGATTTTCACCTCATCATCACGATTAGTCGAATGGATATGTTATGGCATGGGCTGGAATGCATTAGCATCTGCGTCATCAGTCGGTACAAATTAGTTGTTGAACGTAGGGTTGCTTTCTTCATTGGTTTCAAGCGTTGAAAAGGTTATAATTATGATCTGATTATTCCGGTTAACGTGTATCAATAAGTGGTCAATTTTATCGGTAGAATCGGTTCTAATCGATAGCGACGAGTTGTTAAAAAAATTCATAATATAGATGTGTTTCACTAGTGTGCTTGTGCTGAGTGGGAAGTATTTTAATTACATTGGGTGTAGTCGATCACTCGAAAGAAGGCATTGAAATTATCAAATACCATCATTGACCACCTCCAACCCACAGGCTGTGGGGTTGGAGGTGGTCAGCCACACTCCCGCCTCTCCTCCCTACTCCACCTCCTCCTCCTCTGAAAATTTTGTATACATACCCGATCTGTGTTGTGTATGTACCTGATGATGATGGAGTGCATCGAAACCATGGTCGTATTAAATCTTATCTAGTGGAAAATTGCCATTTCTCTGATTCATTATAAGATCCTAAGATTTTATTTACTAATTATTTGCTTTTCCCAGCAAATACAGTGTTATCTTAATGGCCAATAACTGTAAATTCACTGTTTGATTTGCTAATGATTGGCTGAATTGTATCATTGGGTACAGGATATATTTTGGAAGATTGGACCATAACCGCTACTGATCATTGGAAACGCTTAGAAAACGACCAATGGGAACGATATATTTTCCTGATTGAGATTTAAGTCTGGGAATATATTTTATGTTCACATATGTATATACTTACAATTAGTATGCATTTTTAAGGACGTTCTTAAGTTTCGGTTTGTTTGTGGGGAAAATTCTTTATGTACCCTTCAGTACCTACCGAAATATTTGGTCTATTAAATTCCTTACGTTCTATGTCGTTGAATACTTTATGTGCCCCTGGTGGTGATGATATTTACGTGGAATCGAAATGTTTTCCGCGTTCTAATCTCTCGTCATATTGATTAATGAGCTTAAAAATCGGTATCGGGTAATTAAATGTATAACGGCTGTTTTAAAAGATGCGTAATATTTCTCTAAATACGCCTGCATACATAAATTATCTATTTTAAGTGGAGGTTATATAAATTCTTTCAAGTTCTTCCCGTAGAGCTACCTGAAGAGTGTCCTATGCGTATCAAGTATCAGCGTCGCTTTTTCTCGTTCCGCTGAACACGAACGTGGGAATGCAATAAATCCTTTAGAAGGCAATCAAACTATTGAAGGTAATTCAATTATGAAAAGAAGTGGAATGCTCCGAGTATCATGTCTGTAATCGAGTTTTAAAAGGATTTAATTTCGACCGTGCTCTGAGTACATATCAATCTACAGCCTGTAGCCAGCTCTGCTCTTGCTTGCTGTCCGTGCAATAAATCTTGGAATTGGTTGGAATTATGGTCTGTTTTTCTATTAATTTAAAGTGTATTAATGCCAGTTTTATACGTAAGTTATGATTGCTTTTAGGAATTGTGAACTATTCGTTCACTTATCCTTTCGCGAAATACATATTTATGTGATGCCGCACTCCCCTAGCCTAAGATTTGGTAAGTGGTTCGTGTGTATCTTCGTTATGAGCAAAGGAATATCCCAATTACATATGTTTCTCTCTTCATCATTGCTTCCTTCTTACTACCTTTAGACTTCAATTGCATTCAATACTTAATTAATTGAATAATGCAGTCATGATGGAATGTCGTCTTAGTTTTTCTCTACAATTGTTGCCCTGGAAATAATCTCCTGGATTATTTTGGGACTCATCAAAAGTTGCGACTCATTATTCCCTGGTAAATGTCAAATCATTTTTCCTCAATTATGAAAGGCTGCCCTTTATAAAAGTCACCTATTGCCGGCCCCAGTGGCAGTAAGGCTAAGAATTAATCTGCTAATCGTTGATTCGCGGGTTCGAGTACCATCTGGGTGGATTTTTCCGTCTGGTGGTGATCATCCCTTGTTGATTGTTGAATCACCCGGTGTAAATGGTCTGATTATCCGTTTTAGGGGTTGTGAGAAAGAAATAAAAATAGATGTATCCAAGAGGGAAACTTAGCTATTGGGAACAGCCTCGCTGTTGCTTTTGGCACTACTGTATGATATCTATCGCTAAATGTCTACCGTTGTTTATTATTGAGGAGGCTCTAATCTATACTTGATGAATCTCATAAATAACGTTGTATCGTAAGCTGTAATAGATCTGGTGTGTTTTAGTCCACCACGATAGTTACGCTTTTTTTAAAACGGTCAGAAACTTTCATCGCTGCGATCAACTGCTGAGAATAAATTCAATTAATTGATGGCACGATGCCAGTCGTAGCATGAATTTGATCCTTCAGTTCTCGAAAACCACAATTAAACGGGGATACCATTAACATCCTGTGCAACGTTGAAATGTTTTGGTTACCATGTCGACGGCATTCTAATCAGCGTAAAGATCTCGTATCTTTGCTGTACGTAATTGTTATCGCCATTCCTAAGCGCGGATATCCCCGGTAGGGGATTTTCATAAAGATCGTGCTATTTGCCACTCGATCTACTTGGTGAAAATTGGAAATATTAAGTGGTAGATGGAATTCAAAGTAATGCGACTGTGTGTTTCCGATCCTTCAGTTAAAAAACAATTGCGATAGCGCGAGCGCCCACACTCTGGAGATCCATGATGGTGCCCCCATTCCTCCCGCTGAATTGGACGAAAATCAGAGAGAATTGTGTTGGTGTGGTAGCTGGAGTATCTCCTTCTCATCCTGAGGGCTCTGATGGTTCGGATCACTAAAGTGGTGGAGACTTTCGAGTGGAATCCCGAATCCTACTTGTGTCCGGTTGAAAGTAATCTTAAGCACATAATTCTGCCCTTCTGGTTATAGAAGGTGAATGCTATGCCGTAAAAGGCGTTTTCAGACCTCTGGGATTCAAGTCGCCACAGTTGATTGCAAATCATGTTTTCAGTTTTTGGCACTTAAAAGGTGGAACAACGTGACAAACGCTAGTTTTTAAAGTTGATAAAAATCATATCGGAAAAAATCGCAATCTACGCTAAAAGTGGCCTTTTTAAATGGAGAAGCACTCGGGAATGGGCGGAGTGGTAGAAAAAATTAACAACGTGTGCATCTTGCGATGATCCTTCATATTTGAGTTCAGTCATTTCTCGGGAATGTATGTTTTATAGAAATTTTGCAATCTTGATAACAGAGAAGGATATCACACGCCTCCGTCTGCGCCATTTTCCCGCAGTCCTCCCTAATTGGTTCCCTTCCACCCCCTTCTTATCTCCATTGCGAAATCGTTTCATATATTTGGCAAATTTTCTCTTCCCCTTTGACGTTGTATGAGCGAGATTTTTCCCTAGTCAGAAAAGAGACCATATTCAAATTTTATTTTTAAATTTTAGTAGCTTTGGGAAGCATGAACCAAATATTTTAACCTCAATGACGCAAAAATGTTGCTTTAAATTATTTAAATTCTCTGTAATTTACTGAATATGCATATTGAAGTTTTTAACTTGGCTCATTTTTTTCACGTCGTTCTCTGAAACCCCCTTAACAACCTAAGGTTATTTGTGCGATTTTGTAAAAATTACTGCGTTCAGAAATTTATTTATCTTTAAAAATGGCTGAGATTTAATACAAACTATACACTCTCAAATTTCTTACGAGATCTTTGCGTTATGAATTCCTCATATCTTAAAAATGAAGTCCCCCTGGAGGGCATAACTACCCGGACCATTTCCCATGGAAAATGGCTAGTATTTCTTGGCAAGTATCTCGAAAATTATAATGCTTAGTGACTGATATTTTGTTACCATTAGAAAGATGAGATATTTTTCTTTATTATGAGGCCAAATTCATCGAATTTTATTTGAAGTGTTATCTCTAGCTACCTCTTGGCTTCTTTTACCAGCATACTAACGCTGACTCCGAGTTTGTCCCCTCCTATCCTCTATTCATCAAATAATTCCGCCCATAGCACCCATATATCCATAATGTCGTAAATGTGGCCTCGGCTGTTGGCCGCCTCATCTAATAGTTGAATCTGCTGAAAATTTATATTAGCATTTTGTTTCCATATTATCGTGAAAAATATTCACTCGCGGCTCTCGTCGGTAATATAGTGCGTGGAAAATACAGAGTTTCACATGTATTTTTCCAGTTGCGTCGCCACATTCGTCAATTAAAGAGCGTTACCGCTAATTGAGCCCTCTCTTTTAGCTTTCTGAATTATCAGTGATCGAGAAAGCGTCGCAAAGCCTTATTTTTCTGGCGTGCTGCCAAGGATTAATATTCCTCCTCAGCCGTCGTGAATATAATGGAGTAATAGATTAAAGAAACTCATGAATCCCCTTCCGTTTCTTCGGCTCTGACGATGTCAAGAATCCTGTTGTCCTTCGACCATAGACTCATTAATGTTTTATGATTTTTACGCGGAAGGAAAGGAGAAAAAGTGTTGCATAACAAGTGAATGTGCGCGTGTTTGTAAATAAGAGCAGTTTTTATCAGCTGTACTTCCTTGTGCGGTAAGCGTTATTGTTTTCTAAATGTGCAGTCTTTCAGCATTTCAGTTAACTCTAACTTCACTGAAATTTCGGTGACGGATTATCTCCTTCTCATCATTGTCGGCTTTTGCGAGGGCGTCAGCCGTTCGATCTTGTAATTTTGGCTGCAACTGGGATAGGAATAGCTTTCAGACCGCAGTTAAAAATTTTGACTCAATCTATTAGGTAAGTTCCAAACCGATTTATTCTCTGACGACGTTGATAAGATTTTACGAAATCCGACATACTACGGTAGATCAGATCATGATAATAAATTAGGGAACTAGACTGCAGAACGGACAAATTAAAAATGTTTTGTTTCGCGCGAACGATAAAGGACCATAGCAGCTGCCAATGAGAATTTTAACTAGGTTTGTTGATAGGTAGTGTAGCTCTTAGTAGTAGTAGTACTCGTTAATATTTGTATCTTTATCTGCTACCTAGTACTTACAGCACGCCGTGCATGTTTTCAGCATAACTCTTGAATCTGTCCATTTATGTAGTTGCAAAATACATAAATACTAACGGTCCCTCTACAATTGGTAGCATCTCTGTAGTAGTGATGAGCGGAAGTGTGTATTGCAGTAAACGTTTACACGCTTGTTATTCAGGCGTGTACACGTCTTACTTGCCCCGACGCAGACAATAAATCTCTGGCCCCACATTCCGTTCTACGGTGGGCCTACATGTATGTACGCCTACAGTGTTGGAGTCCCGAACCGATGATTACAGAACGGCAGCCTGCTAAGGTTAAACTGTATCACAGGGGCTAATATGTGACTGCAGGCACTGACAGTAGTCACTGACTGCGGTCCAGATTCCAGGAAGTACCGTACCGTACTGATTAATAATGATTCACCTTGACTCTAGTCAAATTAAGTGACCGGGGGAGGGGAGTGGGGGGGATGTGGCGGAAATTCGTGACCAAAGGCGGACGATGCTAACGTGTATTATTTTGCAAGCAAAAGAAAACGTGTACACGCCTCCAGACGTGTACACGTTTACAGGTCCCATCTCTAATCTGTAGTGTAGTTCATGCTTTTTAGGCTTCGCCTCGTGACAAACATTAGCGATTTATGCTAATGCATAGTTAGTCGTAGTTACACTAACTTTAGGGTATATTGTAACGCACGTTGGTGACTACTCACCCCCTGCCACACACCCTTGAGGTGGCTTGCAGGGTAGTGTGTAGATGTAATCGAATGACGGAAAATCATATCTTGTCGCGTCAAAGGGGTTGGCGTATCCGGAGAGATCATTGAGACACAGAACTTCGGCTTAGAGACGGCTTCATGATATTATTTTGAGTTAAATTGATGGAACATCAAGTGATAATGGTGGAAGTATGAGGCCGATATGTAACAATCCATACTAGCAGTTTGATTGGTTAAACTCACGTTTGATATGTTGAATTTAATAGGATGACATTTTCATTTACCCACCGCGCCATCAAGTGGAAGAGTCGAATAGGCGAACGAAATGCACATGAGATGGTTGAGCGGCTAAGTGGGGAAATACAAAATAGTCCCGAGTCTAGAAACAAGGGCAAGTGATGATTTAACTGAGACCTGTGGAGAGTGATTGTAAGGTGTAGACATGAAATCCATGGCCTTGTGAGTTTCGCACCTTAGAATCATAGAGCTTGAGAATGGGGGAGGAATGGGGATACTTGGGAAACATGAAAGTAACGCTGTAATTATTCATTAGTAAGCAAAATACTTTCAAAAGAAGGTTAAAAAATATTTCTGTTCTATTTTCACCATTCGTTGCAATTAGAAAACTTAAGTGTTTTTTTGTCGACGCAGTATCATCCAGGTTACAGTACACAATCTTTGTACATTTTTCTCACGCAGTTAACTTTTTCACTTGAGTTCATAAAGTCAGTGCTGCTCCTTTAATGTCATGCGTTTCTTCCTATGCGCATTGTACAGTCCTTTTGATCGTCATTCCGTTTATTGTTCTCTCAAGGTAGGCGGAGACAATTACGAGTCTCTTATATACCTACTAACATGCTTTTCCGTCTGTGTCCGACTCAGGCGGCCTAGATTGACACTTCTTATGCACAGCTTCTTTTTGTGATCGTTCCACTTCACCTTTGCTGCTGCGTGGATAATGCTCATAGTTGGACGTTTCTCAAATGAGAATGTCCCTATTTGCCCATGACATTATTGCTTATGGAAAATTTTTGCTGCGCTGATCAGTCATTAAAATGCATAAAATCCATTTGAGAAATGATTTATCAGGAAAATATTTTTCTTACCGTTTTCTAATAAATATTATACACGTGAAAAACTTTTGAACTTGTACATTCCTCGTTCGAACTATCGTTCACGAAGTTCACCTTACAATGATTATGTAGACACATGGGTAGGCTGATTTGAATTCAGGGAAATTTACCTGCTGTTGCTATATTCTTTCACGTCAACATTCTTTGCGACACCTAGGAAACTACGCTATTAGTTATCACTTCATATATATTTATAGATGGAGAAAATGGCAAATTTTACAAATACCACTGAAATTTAATGAAACCCGGGTCGAGTTTCAATAAATTTCAGTGGTATTTGTAAAATTGCCTTTTTCTCCCTCTTATGATGGAATACCACCAAGTAAACCTTGGAAAAGTAATTGCTCTTCATATATATTTACTAACCAACCTGGTGATGAAATTAAGAAGCCAGTGTTTAAGTAAGAGAAAAGAAATGCTCAGATTTACGTTTTATAATACCTCTGCAACCAGCGGTGGCAGGCTGATTCACGCAAGCATATCATCCAAATGGAAAGTTACGTGGGAATGTCAGATGATTGTGTACAGATGCCGCGTTACGTTTGGCTGTAAATTAAGTTGTTTTTCAAACAGTTCTCCGCCGACTCATGCATCAGAAATCGTTCAATTCTGAATATCACTCGCGCTGTCATTGGAGGTCACCAGGAGTCAAGAGGATCTAAGGTAGAGCCTTAGGTTTTGTTGCTGGTTGGATTTGCTGACCTGAGTTGGTTTTTACGACGTTACTATTCTTTCTCAGTGCTGGATGATTAGAGGGCATGATTAAAGTTTTTGTGGAATAACCCAGAAACACAGTCGCCACTGAAAGTCGAGTTGACGTCACGGAATGTTCCCTGCTAGTTGACCCGATAATGAAACCATGAGTGGATAATTTCCTTGTGATGGAGAGTAGAGGGTTACTTCAACTGAAGGTTTTACCTTTGTCTTTCCATCGTGCATTTTTCGTGACTTAATGGTGATATTTAGCCAATGAGTTATTGTACTTAAGGTTAGTTCGCAGAATAAGTATAAAACTTAATATCCAATTTTTTTATTTCTTGTGCTACGGTCAACCATCCATGCATATACGATAATAAATTATGGCATCTGTTAATTTATTTGGTCAAGCAGAGGCATTTTTCCGGAAATGCGAGCATTTTTCCCTTTTGTTTTTTTGTCCGAGTTTGGTTCTTGGTTCTTCGATAGGTCGTATATTGCGATATTCCACTGAGGAAAAATCATTCGCCTTTCCTTTGTGGGATATCGCACTTTGTGCTCTTGTTGGTGACTCCGTAAAGGTAAATATCGTTGATAGTCCCGGTATCCTCAAAATTAGGTCGTATAATGTCAGCTCCTGTCCTATAAAATCAGTTTGTTTCCATAACTACCTTTTGAGTCATCCCGTATGTATCTTATTTCGATGCTTCTAATGTATATTTGCGAATTTGAAGGAGCTTGGTATTTTAATTAGAATGTATTCTACAATAATATAGAGAAATAGGAATAGATTGGCGTGATAGGAGATTCATCCGAAACTGAAGGGGCGGAGTGCTCAGGTGAGGGTTGCTGACGGTGAATCAGGGTGGGCAGTTATAGGTTGCGGGGTAAGGCAAGGGTGCCCGTTGTCGCCCTTGCTTTATAACATATATGCTGAGGAAGGTAAGAGAGGCATGGGAAGAGCTACATGTCGGAATCAAAGTAGGAGGCCAGCGGATAAAGTCGGTTAGATTCGCGGACGACCAGGCGTTGGTCAGTCGGTCATCGAAAGGATTGCTAACTTTAGTAGATGAATCGAAAAAGCAGTGCGAGAAATACGGAATGAAGATTAATCTTAAGAAAACAAAATTAATGAAATTCTCTAGGACAAATAAAGCGAGGCTGGTCATAAATGTAGGAAGGAGCAAACTGGATAAAGTAGAACAATTTAATTACTTGGGTAGGACACTAGACGAAAATGGACATAGTAGTAAATACATTAGAAGAAGAATAGCGCTGGCGAAGGTAGCGTTCAATAATAGAAGGGAACTGATGACAGGGACCCTATGTAAGGATGTAAGAAAGAGGATGGTGAAGAGCTTGATATGGTGGAGTGTGGCGTTGTATGGGGCAGAAACGTGGACCTTGAGAAAGGTTGACGAAAATATGCTGAAGGCGTTCGAGATGTGGGTGCGGAGGAGGATGGAGAAGATGCGTTGGACGGAAAGGAAGACAAATGAGGAAGTGCTTGACATGGTGGGCGAGGAGAGGAAATTTATAGATGAGATCAGGGGAAGGCAGGGTAGGTGGCTGGAAGCGGTGATGACGGGCGATGGTTTGCTGAAGGCCGTGATAGAGGGAAGGATGTTGGGCAAGCGTGGAAGAAGATTATTAGATTTATGGACGGTATGAAGAAGGGTAGGGCTTACGCTGAGATGAAGAAAGAAATACTGGAGGTAGATAGGGCACTGCACTTGTAAGAGTCTGTTGGATTTTCTCTGACTTTCATCGTAACCTCCCTGTAACCGGTAGATTACTCAGCTGATGGTGGTGATTTATAGAAAGCCATAGGTTAATCACAAAACAGAGAACATGAAGCAGAAGTAGAAAATTCGGGAAAGGCGAATATAAGTGGATGCACATAGAATATGTGTATGAATCAGGTTATAAAAAGAAGAAAGCTTTAACAGTCAAATCTGAGTTATTAATCTCTTTTGTTGATTATTACCTTCTATTGTTTTGATATTTTCGAGAAAAAACTATGTATTTTACTCTAAGATAAAGTATTTTACTTTAAAGGAAAATCTCGTTATGAAAAGCAATTGGTACTTCGGTAAAGGCTTTGGGCCGTTTATCATCCAGCATGAGGAAAATGAACGTCGAAATACATTCCTTTATCTCCAAAAGCAGTAGTTTCAAGCTGTAGCCATAAAGGCAGTAGAAAAGGCGATTCTTACCGTGGAGAGTAGGTGTTAATCTCGAACGAGATCACTATTCATTTATTATCCTCTATGAAGGAATTAAGTAAGGCATTGGTAATAGGAATGATCTCTCCAATTTACGTCAGAGTTATTTGCATACATTTATTGGCAGTAAATGGTGTTAATTTATTGGTGGTATTTGCGATCCGTTTTTCTTTTTACTTTTATTTACTCGGGAAATTTTCCGTCCTGAATATACCATATCCTGACGCCTAGGCGCCCCATTTTTTTTGCTCTGTGTATTTCGCAACTTTGCTTAAGTGTAGGAGTTGTCATATTGCCTGTTAATAATGGGCTGGTATCTTCATTCGTGGGTTAGGGTTTAAGAAAGTCTTGTTAGCTCATTAGAAAGTGGACAAACACTGATGGCTGAAGCTGTGAATATTAATGGCGATAATTGGTTTTAGATTGGTTTTTATTTTGTCTTTTATAGCTGTAGGTTATCAATCAATGGCTAGTTTTACAGAGTATATCTTGAAAATAACTTTAAGAATATCGATGATTTTCGTCACTGGATTGTAAACATAAATCTTTCAAGGACCAAGGGGTGGTACTTTAGTGTTCATGTTCCTGCCTTTCTCACCAAGTGATTGAACGATAATAGCACCTCTAGAAATATTTATTTTATACTGTGCCGTAGTGTAGGGTCTTTCCGTGGTAATTCATTGGAAAATATGAGCTATAGGCTTTTTTTTAACTTTTAAGAAATGTACATCTATATTAATTTTGAGGGCACATTGCACATGTATTAATTTTGTGCACATTAGCAATGATATTAGCGGGAGAGTTGAATTAATGAAGGCCGTCACTTTTAGGAAGGAATAATTGACGGGGACCTTGTGTACAATTGTAAAGAAAATACGAAGATGGCGAAGAGTCTTAACTTGTAGTGTTGTGTGGTACTCAAGCGTGGAATCAGAGGAAAGAGGATGAGAATAAGCTGCAGGTGTTCGAGACGTGGATGTGGAGGAGAATGGAGAAAGTACGATGGACTGAAAGGAAGACGAACGTGGAAGATCTCGGCAAGGTGGGAAAGGAGATAGATAAACGTCTTAATCGGGGCGAGAATGATAATTTAAAAGGGAGAGATTATGATTAGGAGGAGGCAGAGTAGGTGGATGGAACAGGTAATGAGGGGCAAAGAGATGCTGGAGGCCGCGATAAAGGGAAGTGTGGTGAGTAAGCCGCGAAGGGGAAAAAAGAAAATGCAATAAGCTTCATGGATGTAGGACATATGCCGAGCTGAATAACAAAACCACGGAAACCAGGCTGTAAAAGATTGTTACAAGTACATTCCTTCTTCCATATAAGCCTACCTTAACCGCTATAATAAGTTATTTTGAGAACTAAATATTCCACTCGTCACCCACCATCTTTAAGGGTGGGTTTACACTGACAAGTTACTTCCACAAGTTTCTTCTGGAAGAGCTTGCGGAAGATTAAACTCTGACCAAATGCTTTTCAGAGGTTAGTGCAGTGCTAGATTGGTTGCTCTTTATTCTGGCAAATATACGCTTCTGTAAGCGACTTGCCGAAACGTTAAAAAGTTCTGCAATCGGAATTGTTGAGCCGTTTACCCTTGCAATTTTCGTCATAAGTCACTTGCTGCTGCATGTAACTTGTGGAGTAAACTTGCCACTGTAAACCCACAATGAGGCATTAAAATTTCCTTGGTTAGTGCTTACGTTGTAGACCTTATTGGAACTCTTGATGGTATTTATTCTCTAGTTAATTTCATATTATGAAAATAATTAATACCATTGAAGAATAAAGTAGAAGTTTTTATAAGCACATAAGAAAGAACATATAATAGTTTTTAAGGAGGAGCATTAACTTTCTCCTTCTTAAATACTTTCTTATGCTTTTCATGTTTGCTTGTTTAAATTTGCTTGGTATTTGAGTGGCCTCAGCTTTGATTAAATTTGTGTAACTTAAAATGCAAATATAATTCATGGATATTTTCTCTTTTGTCTCTCCTGCAGGTTGTGACCGAAGACGTTTGCCAATTCATTAATGTGAGACGTTCATCATTTGGAAAGTACCAGGCTGGGATTATTGTGAGTACGAGCATTACCTTCTCTCATGCCAAAGTATAATTTTTTTATTTCGGGATTGCTGTGTATTCACTTGACTGTGAGTATTTTTTGTAAAAGAAATAAGATCCGGTTTGACTTGGTGGAATTCCATTTTATATAACGAAAATAAAACTTTTACGATCCACAATTTTTGGTCAAAACATGTGCGCACAATCCGGATTTCAATGTTTTTGCATCATCATCATCATCAGGTACTTGATTGACAGCAGGTCAGGTCAATCAGGCACCTGATGATGATGATACAAAAGCATTGAAATTCGAATTGTGCGCACATGTTTTGACCAAAAATTGTGGATCGTAAAAGTTTTATTTTTGATCTAATATTTTTTTGTACTTAGCTTTCATGAATATCATCGAAACAAGCCTTTGGCTTGCGCAATACCATAATGGCCTCAAGACAACTTTTGCTGTCTTCGAAGTTGCCAACCTCCCTTAAATATTTTTGAGGCTTATTGGAAATGTTTTTTTGTCTTACACATTTGTTTAAGAGTCAATTGCTTGACTGTCGCCGTGGGGTTTCTCCTCCACTTCTTCTCTGCATAATGGGGAGTTAGCGTGATATTTCCTGAGACCAATAGCTGAAACTACTTTTTACCCAGAACATAGAAACGTGTGTTAGAATTTCATCTTAGCGTCATTTGCGTTACCTGTAGCTGCTTAAAGATAGCTTTCAATATGGCCGCCCTCTAGCTGGTCTTGACGTCATTTGCTCGTATTCGTGGATATTCCTCGCCGTAAGAGCTGAATTCGCGGCCTTAATTTGATAGATTCTTCAAAGATTTGGAAAATTCTAAGTAATAGCAACTCATTTCGAGTCGTCTAACAAGTAGGTAACCTATGCCCATTCAGGTGACATAGCATTACAAGCAGTTTTGAAAAAGATAGTCACTATTAGAGCAATTCCTTTTAAGTTTGTGTCTCTCATTATTGACTGATCACATTATATATCCCTAAGTAGAGAGCTTGGGACAGTGGGCAGATCCGGCCGTTGCCCCTACCACCATCAATACCACTGTACATCTGTTTATGGTCATGTCCGCGAGGCCAACTGCCTTAGATACGGGCATGGTACTAATACATGTATTAGTACCATGAATACGGGTAATTAACGTCACGAGGCGTATCTCGCTCCGCTGGTGTCTTCAGTATTTTATCAATATTATATGTAATTCTAGGACATAACTGTGCATTTTAAACCATGTAAACGCATATTTTTCATAATCCTGAATCAATTCTCTACACGGTGGTAAGGTTTTTTTCCGAGAAAAAATGTTTTATACAAACACCCCATTCTCATACCTATATCTGTGCATATTGAGGAAAGCTGCATGCCGTTTTTTTATTCTTATATATCCGTAGCTGCATGCTGTTTGCGATTGGCGCTGAGGTCTCAAGATGTCACCTGCCTTCCATTGATACTTAAGCCACAGCAGAGAACTTGGGAAATTTACTCCGCCTCCGTTCCCGCAACACTGTTGCAGCCTCCGTTTGTTTTCGGGTCGCCTTTCTCTTGAGGGGGTGTGTCCTCGTTTGTGATAATTTTAAGCAGTCATCCATCAGATTTTACTGTTGTCAAGTATTTCTTGCTTCTCCTTAGTCATCGCTCTGTAATAATCTCCAGATCCTCGCCCAACATAGTTTCGGAGAGCGTAGGTGTGTTTCTACCTTGCCGGTTACAGAAATCATCTCTTTCTGGACACCTATTCAAATATGAAACATCACCTCCACGCTCTAAGAACGCTGCTTAAACCATTGTAATATGGCTCCTTATCTTTTGCCTTTGCCCTCAAATTTTTCCTCAATGATTTTTCAATGTTTCATCATTGTTTCTCTTACATCATTGTGTAAAAGAACACGGCGTCTGCATGTCATTTTCATTAGCCGATCGTGACATGCTTCTAACGACGGTAGTGTTACTCAATCCATGATGGAAATTTGGCTTCTAAGAATGAGTTCTCGTCTGGATGAATAAATAACCTAAGCTAAATATTTTATCCATTAGTATTCTTTCATTTGGTATTTTATGTTATAGATCATGCATAAAAAGTTTTTTTTTATCGTTGATTTTATTTTTCACTGTGGCAGTTTTCCATGACGTACGGTGAAGCATTGCCTCTTTCTCACCTCGCATATTACCGCGTTAATGTTGTAAGTATCGTTCCGGGATAACAGGGTTCTGAGAAAGCCAATTTAATTTCTTTTGTCTCATGTTTCAATTCTTTAGTAACCGAAATTTTTGATAGTCATGGATCCTAATTGTAAGTTGAAGGCAACCATTATAATTTAATAAATTATCGGTTTCGTGGATAAAAATGATTCAACAACTGTCTGGGTGATAATTTCTATGTTTTGGCTTATTTTTGTGAACGCTGGTGGGAAGCTATTTTACCTTGTCTCAAGTGGTATGTTATCCCCTCGCCTGGACCGCTTTTACTTCATATTAATGGTGCACAAAATTTCTCATGCTAACTTCCCGTCCTGTTGTCCGTTGCCTTTAATATTCGGCTGGGACGGAAATTGTGAATCTGTCACTGTGACTTGGGGCTTTTTTCATCGCACCGCAACTACTACTTATCGAGTGACCGACTATTTATCAGTCACCCGGGCCCTGATGACGATGGCAGGGTTAGCCGTCGAAACGTTGGCAGAGGCGCCTTTCGGACCTGGGTTGAAACGCGAGAAAACTACATGATCACCGATCGCCGGGAAAAGTGAACTTGATTGAAAAATTAAATTGGCACCTATTTCTTTATTACTTCTTTCTTTGTTCTTATGATTTCTCTCCCTTCTGACTCACTTTCCTTCTCTCATATTCACCGATTCTCACACCCCTCACCCACCTCTTTCAACTTAGAGAAGTTTCTACCTTTTACAGGACTGATTAATTATTGTTTATGAACCACATACTTTTATTAATAATATCAGGTGGATAAAGCAAAGAAAATCTCACTGCTGTTTATTCCAGCAATGTGCGCCTTGCTGTACAACGATAGTGAGCGCGGGATTAGATGGTGTCAATAATTAGTTTAATTCCTATGGAGTCAGAGTGAGCATAAAGCCACTTCGACTGCTTCTGTCTCGTCATGTATGTAATTTCGTTTCGTAGTTACTTTTTCCCACTTTCTATAACGTGCTCACCTGCATTTTTTGTATTTGTTAACAATCCCTTTGACTTATTATTGCTGCTCTTATCTATATTTAGTAGTTAGAGGAGCAATTAGCATACTTGTGCTGTAAGGATGAATGTCTATTATTTCCCAGTTTTTGCTTTGTGAGATGGCCTTATCACTCGGCAATATCGAGTCACTCTGGTGGGTCTATTAAGAGTCTCTGCTGGACATATTATTGAACCTTTTCGAAGGAACACGTGTTATTTCTTCTCAGGCAACGCCAATATTGCCTTTAAAGTTTCCTCTTGCAGTGTTTGTGTACTCCCGCCCCTCTCATAACGTCCCTAATGCCTATTCTTTACCTCCTCTTTCCCATCATCATTAATCGAAGAATCCTTCAACATCCATCTAATCACCGTACCCCCCATGTCTTCCATTTATGTGACTAGGGCAATCAAAGTTGTGGACGTTAACTGTCATCAAGTAAATCGTCACTTTAGGGTTTTTTCGTCCACTATTTGTCATTAGTACGTTGACATGTCATAAATTCCTTATGTTAGGTACTTAATCTCCCTTTTAAGTTTCGATGCCATTTTAACTTGCGCACAGGTTAATGATGTACTCCCTTTCAGAAAGCGGGTTATGTTTATCGCTGGAATTTTTAACTTGCTTAACGAACCAGAGGTTTTTTTTCGCTTTAGATGAGCTGAAAATTAAGGATCTCCTTGAAATGTTATTTCTCTCAAGCATCGATATTACGTAGCCACCGTTCAGAAGCTATTAATTAAGAGTATTTGTTACCATATTTACGTCGCAGAAATTTGCTACCGTGACCGGAATTTCAAGGGCTGTTTTCGTTTTTCATTACAAGGTAAACTTTCATCATCGTATAGATGAGTTAACAGCCTTTTTAATTTCCGCACTGTTTTTGTCTTACAACACCTCGCAAGTATTTACGATTTTGAGTCTTTCTTAAGAAAAATGTAGTTTTTCAAAGGCGAATTTATATTTATACTTTTCTACTGTAGAAAGAAGGGAAAGGTTTTAGCAGTAGTGGTTGGAATTTGTGGACGAAATAATTCTTAGGAGTTCACTGAATGGATATTTTCTCATCGAATTATGTCTATGTGCCAAGAAGTAAATTCAAATATTTGTCAAGTATCATTTTCTATTTTCGTGAATTCTGTACTCGTTTTCTCTTGGTTCTCTTCAATCAGAAAGTTGCATTAAAATAAAGGCGGCTATTGATGAGGGGTAATTTAATCAAAGGCATTGAGAAAGGATCGGTCAAAACTCTGACATGGAGCCGAAGCCAGGTCCTTCGGAAACATGGTCGCTGTGGAAGAGAAATGAATAAGGAATCGATCTATGTTTATTAGATGTGAGTGTGATGAAGGGTGGAGAGAGTAAGTTGAGGGTGAAGGAAAACAAACGAGGAATTATTACATAAGGGAAGGGGAAAGGAGACTGATGGGAGAAGCAGCTAATGAGGCTGAAGGACGTTGTGAGGGATAACAACATTCTTAAGGGGGTGACAGAGGGGAAGACTGTATGATGGACGAGAGCAGCATGCTTTTTTGGCAGTATGAAGTACGTTATGTTTGAGTAAAGTAAGTACGAATAGTGTGAAAATGATATAATATTTTAAAAGAATTTTATGAAGTGGTTTAAAGAGAAAAATCTCCCGAGTTTGGGCAAATAATTGGCTAGACACTCCACGGACTTGCCGTTTACTTGGCAGAATACCCATGGTGGTGATTAGGTCCGAACATTGGCGCCGAACCTCTCCCGTTCTCTACTTGGTCACTTATTATCTCGTTTTCCCGCCTTTGCAACTTGGCGTGACGCTGCGTATTTTTTGACGGAGGCGACATTCGTCCCATTCAAAGCCCTCCCCTCTTGGGATGTTAACTTTATTTTTTTGTTTCGCTCCCCCCCTCGTTTCTCGGAAAGATAGCATTTAAAACGTTAGTAGCAATATCCGATTCATCGTTCGAAATTAACACTCGGACGAAGATTATCTCCGGAACGCGATTCGTTCGGGGATAAATTCAGCAGACCTCTCGTGGATGAATGTAGCTAAAAACTGACTGCGTAGTGTGTTTTACGATGCTTAGCTGTCTTCTCAGTCATTCGACGCATTCCGCCTTAGTATTTTTCCATCTACAATCGATGACGCACAAACTAGAGGTGGCCTCAAGTCTTCCTTATGAATTCAGATAAGGTGTGAAGGTTCTCCTTTGCCTAGCCAACCTGGTACCACGGCTTACAAAAAGACTCACGTGTCCGCGTTTCTTTCGGTTACCATTGGTTGTGGCTAGTGAAGGAGGCAGGATAGATCCGCAGAACCCTGTTCGGCTCGAAGTCCCCTTGCGAGTGGAATTCGCCCTCATAGGAATAGGTGGACTGCCCTGTTTTCTTTCGCCCTATTTCCATTGATTATTACCAGAATATTTTTGCTCTGCTTGATTTCAGCTGTGGATGCAGACGAATGATTTAAAGGCATGCATTTCTCTTATCTATAACCAAATATTTATGTTTCTTCCTCATTTATTTTTCTCCGTTAAATTCACGACGCGTTTCTCAAAACCGAATATATCTCCTTTTGCGCTAACTTTATATCATCCATCTGGTGATTTATATTTTTCTCCTATTCCATTAATAAAAGTGCAAGAAGTGTCTAGTCAAGGGAAGCTAGTTAGTCTACTAAACGGAGTAAATATACTTTATTTTTTAATTGTTCATGCTAGGCACTATAGCTATTCACTTAACGATGCCTTCATTTCTTGTAATAAATTTGCGTTCCATTCAAATTTCATTCTCAATGTTCATCCACTGTAAATATTTTATGTAGCACCGATCGAAAACTCTATATACTGTCATATATGGTCCCTAAAGTAATAAGTCCCTAAATATCGGTTACAAAGACAGCTGGCCTCCTGCAAGAGAAATCGCGTGCACTAATTGTTACTTGCTTGTTTTTCTCAGTTAACATACTGCTAATAATCGTCCTTTAAGCTGTTGCTGACTTCCTAAGTTATACGCCTGTGTGCTTCATTATTGCTTCAATCCGAACTTCGATTGACTGCAGTTCTTCCTTCCTCTCTGTTCCATGATACTTCTCTCACCTCCCGGGAGCTTGATTTCCTCGTGCTTGATGTTAATTTTTCTTTTCTGACGGGTTTCTTGATACACATTGAATTTCTGAAGTCTGTTAAGTGCTATGATTCATCCAAGAAAGACTTTGTAACACTTTCAATGGAGAAGAGTTCACAGCTGTATTGTTGCTGTTGAAGTGAGTTGTTATGTGATAAGTGGAGAAGTAGTAAGTCATGACACCAGGCTCGAGACAACGTTTGGGCGAAATACTTTGAACCCCTGGACTGCACTACAAGCATTGCTTCGCATCGTATTTGGATATTTTTGGCGATGATGCCTCAACCTTATTTTTACGTATTGTTGGTCACCTGAAACGATAATTATTTCTCGTAATACGTTGACAGCGGAACTTTTTCGGGATCTTCGGTTGTGTTTAAATCGTGTCGAAACAATTATAATCAAAATATTTTTTACTCTAAAAACTTGAAAAGATCACAATGCTTGGAACCCCTACCTAAGAAATACCTACTTACTAGGATTTATTTGCTTTCTACTACTTATTTTAGACCTAAAAAGCCAACGGAAGAAATTTCTATTGGGAATTTCGTCGGTGTGAAACCTGTCGCCTTTATTCCTGAAGGAAGATCATTTTTGGCCCCAAATTCGATAAGTTTTTACTTACTTTTTTGTCAATAGTAAGAAAAATAATGAAAATTAAAAAATAATTTTTTTAAATTTTATTTTATAGGTCGACGCAATGTTTGATAGCGTTATGCGTATTTTATTCACTTCTTTTTCTCTGAAAATATTATTTTTTGCTTATTTATAGACGGCAGACGAGGCAAATTTAGCCGCGATGAAATTTATTTGCCCGGGGACAACCCGTCGGCCTCTCTAGTTCTCGGGCGCTCAATTCGCTCTTCACCTTCAAGCGCTTTGCGCGTGAACTTCGGGGTTGCGAAAGAAAGTGGGACCTTGGTTGGTTTGATCCAAGACCCAGGGACGCTCGCAAGTCCGCCATGTTTGTTCAAGCGAAATATTAAAAAAATATATACGAAATGATTTTAAAGGTGGAAGAGGTCGTGTGTGTCGCGACCAACCTGCTGGCGGCTCCTTAACTCCGCGACTGCATTCCTTTAAGAACTTCCATCCCGAAGACTTCAGCGCCTTGAAAAGCGAGCCCTTCCCACTACCCATGCTGGGGACACTGGTGGGTGGACGGGGGACGGCTTACGTCATGGGTGTGTATCACTTGTTGAGTTGGTAGAGCGGGTGAGGGCGTTGCTAATGAGCGTAGCCAACGGTGTGGGATGGGGAGGGTGGGGGGCAGAGCGTTAGCAGCTGATCAAACAGCTCGAGGATCTGCTGAAGAGGACGAAAAGGGCCGTCTCCTTCCCCTTTTCCCCCTTATTCACCCCTTATAAAATCCCTCTCCTCAGACGGAGGGAGAAGTTTCCCCCTTTTCCCTTATCCCTCCCTCCAAACCACTTCGTCGAGCTGAGGATTCGCAAATAGGGGAGGGGCCGGTGGTTCGGAGGTGGGGGGAGTAGGGATTTTTTGGAGGGGGTTAGTTACGCGGATTGAAGATGGAGGGCGACTCCGTCGCCTCTCGCGGCAACCTTGTGGGGGGTTTAAACGAAAAATTACGGGCGGGCGCCATCTTGATTTTTCCTCGCGTGGCTAAAGCGTGGTACGCCTTTCAATTTCGAGTTGAATTTTTAGTCGTGAGTGCTCGCGGATACGTGCTGCTCTTTCTCGTGCCGTCGTGGACTCCAGGTCGTGCCGCCTCTATTCTTACATCCTCCGCGGGTGAGTTCGTCTTTTCTGGAGAGTCTTGTCTGTGGTATAGGTGGGCGCCGATGACATTTGCGTCGTCAGTGGCCGACTTTTTCTCTCCCCGGCGGTCGCGGCACTTGCGTCATAGTCGGAGTCACCCTACTCGAGGATTTCGTATGCTAATTTCGGGCTTTAAAATTCAAATAAAAATCACATATTTTGATCCTCAGATTTCCGCGTCGTCTTGAATTATGAGGTTCTGATTTCGGGATTCCGTCCGCGATGCGTTGTCCATTGTTGACGACAGTTTCTCCAGCCATCCTCCTGGCCTCTTCAGGTGAGAAGACGCCAGCAGAATGGCTTGAGATACTGTCGCCATCAATGGACAGCACATCGCGGGAGGAATACCGAAAGCAGTCTAATGAGTCGTACTTATTTCTTTGAGATGGAGAAATATGTGTGAGACAGGAATGTTGTATGATTGCGTCATAATTTTATTGTTTAACGTTCGTTAGTATTGTAATTAGTGACCCAAGTTCCGAATTTGGGTACATCTAGGTAATTTAAGGAGTGGTAGAAAAGGGGTACTCATCTAACGTCATGCTGCACTTATAGGAATCCTGGCGCAGTAACGGAAGCCCCTCTGCAGTGAAGGATTTGTGCATTAGACTGCCAAAATGCAATAGAACACGCCTATTCCGTGCCGACGGCGGCGTGCGAAAAACAGCCCGCAGCGGCCGGCGCCCACCTCTTGGAGGTGGGGACTAATGCGTGTGCGATTGTGTGATGGACGACCTCTGTGTACGGCGTGCTGTTTCCATTCCTGTGAGGACGTACAGAGCGAGGGTATAGACGCCAAGGGCCTCATTCAGGAAGGAATCAGGATTGTCGAGCCGTGGCAATGACGAAATTTTGACTGCACAATCTCAGAGGCCATAGAGAGAGGCCAAAGGCAACAATGGCTGCAATAATATTTTGCATATTCCGCAATGTTCTTAGACAGTTCTATCCTGGCCAATCGATAGTTACGCTGTGGCGAACAGTGAGAGAAAATTGCTTTTAAAGAGAAAGGATTACTCGGGAGTAACGTGCAACGTTATGCATCATGTTTCATGTTGATTTTTTTTTTCAAGACAAAAATTGTGGACTCCAGCACAATTTTAGCGAAGGGGGAAAGAAGAAACGCTTGGGCATTTGAATAAGTACTTAGATATGAACTGGTGAAATATTTTTTTTTCAAAAATTCCTTCATCTTTCCCTCACGCTAGGGAGGCATAATAAAAAGAAAATTATGCGTCGCCCTTTATAAACTGTTGGGTACTCAGATTTTCTCGTATTTTCTTATTCATAGGGAGAGTGATCGATAAGAATGATTGTATTATGAGGATAAATTATGGAGTTGTGAAGTCTGTTCGGGTTCTCCTCCAGGTCTAACTCTGCATTTCTGCCGACGTTTCGATATACGAGCGTTCATCGTAATCAGGGCATGATGGAGAACCCGAACAGACATCACCAACAGCATAAGCCGGGAAAGCATGAGATCATTTTTCAAATGATGAAGTAATTAAACAGGTGAACGATGTTGTGTGTCGTGGCCGGATGTTTGCGAAAGATGTAAGGATAGATGAGAGGTTATAAGGCGTGCGAATGCCGGTAGGAAAGTCGTAGTTAGTATGTAGAGCATATTTAGGAATGAGTGTTTGTCTATGTAAGCGAAAATCGCCATGCATAAAAGTATTCTCCTCCCGGCGTTAATGCATGGCAGCAAAATCTGGGTATGTCAGGATAAGCATAAGAGTGGGCTAAATGTAGTGGGAATGGGGTGCCTGAGAAGTGTTTGCGGCAAAAGTGGAATTGACTGAGGTAAGTAATGAGTGGGTGACGAAAGTATGTAAGTTGGTTGTTCCAGTAATGGAGGTAAATGAAAGGATAGTGCTTCGTTGGTTTGGCCGTGTCGAGTGAATGAGAGAGAGTCAAATAATTAAACGGATACACGATGGTAGAGTGAATGGTGTGAGAGGAAGAGGTAGACCGCGAAAGTCATGGGTGAATGTGGCAAATGAGACCTGAGGAGGAGTATTAGGAGTCTTAAGAATAGGAGAGCGTGTATGAAGCAATGCATGAGTGTAAGAGAGGTGAAAGTGATTTTTTAGGATGGGGCATTATGGAGGAAATTATTACAATGATGCCAGTTTTCTAGGGACCACGACAATAACTAAACATTTTGACTTTGCCTACCTCGTAAGGGAATGGCGTGATGGGATGTATGTAATGTATGCATGCTCATTTAACCGGAGTTTTTTTTTCTTGCCAATTGATCATTGCTATTAGTTAGGTCTGAGTGAACAATGTACACAATTTTCCCTCTTTACCACTACCAAACAATACGTTTTATCATAAATCACTGTGCGCAGGGTAATTATATCAAGCTTTGCGCCGAATAAACTGGTCATAACCAGGCGGATGCACGTAACAGTCATTAATTAAAATCATTGAGCTGCTAATTTAGTCTCTTGTATATGCTCTGCGGCACAGCATGGAAAAATCGCGATTGTTGAATGTAAAGAAGTTGAGTTTCGTCGAGGTTAGAACGTCACAGCATCGATAGTTTTAAGTTCGACTGCTTCGAGTTTTCTGAATAAGGCCAGAGGAGAGGAATGAAAATAAGGGATGGGGTTGCCTGACTAACCTCTCAAATTTTACCTAAGACCCATCTTTTTACCGAGAATGATCATGATATTTCCCAAGTGGTTTAGCGTCCTCATTTCATAATTCATGGCAGCGCGTAGCTTTCTAATTATTTGGCGCGCCTTTTGGCGATATCCATGCAGTTAACGATGTAAATAACTTACAACAGTACCGCCCAAATCATTTTATAAATCAATCGCCGACACGTTGACGCTGTTAAAGTGAACGGATGCAAATGCACCGTGTGAATATGTTCAAATTTTTCCAATTATAGATATCGTCCAACTCTGCTTTTTATAACCCAGGTCTATTAAGTAGAGCCGTTTGGTTAAAGCCAGGATGAGTTTTTGGGAAAATAGAAGAATGATGGAATTTGGATACAGAAGGTTTAAAGATAAAGTATGTACCTCCTCAGATTCGTGTGGATATTGCTGACTGACTCCGACCCAGTTGCTGGTAATGCGTGATGATCTGTTTCTTCAGTTAGGCAGCTCTAAGCAAGACTAATGCACCCTGAAGTGTATTTGTTTACGAATGAAATGGTCCTACTTACTCACCACCCTAGAGCAATTGAGTGTAATATGCTTATTATAACCCCAATCGCAAGCCTATTAATATATTTATAAGCAATGAGTTTGCTTTCCAGAATGACGAGTTGGTTTTGGTGACAGATATTTATAATTACATTGCCATAATTTTGAACGTTAATATCAGAAGGTTAGAATCTCATGGTCGCTTATTGTCGGAGGAAGAAGCGCGAAGCTGATTGTGGATACGTTGTGGAGACAGTCAGTTATGTGGAAGTTACATCCATGTTTAGGTATATTCTTTGACTTGCTTTCCATTTCCCAACGTAATGAAATCCCTGTAGCTGGCCATTAACTTATTTTACCATAAATGCTTTGAAAAGTCATAGTTTCGTTTACCTACCACAGAGTTGATGGCCTTAGTCATTCGCCTTTTATTGATTTTTTTAATCCGATGTCCCTACGTTCTGAGCAAAGTACAGGTAAATACCGGATGCGTTCTTCAAATCCTTCACAGATTCTGTTGGTTGGTTGAAATTTAATCATGCGACTTATTCTATCACTCAGCTCAGTGGATACTTGTATATATCGTTGTATTAGCAGTGGAATCGAATGGTAATTCATTTTGTTGTATTATTACTTGAGAAAAGTTTTCACTCTTGCTTAAAAAGTTTAGCGTTTTGTAAACCGATGATGGAATTTTGCTTTTTCATTTACGTAATTACCCTACTTTAATTTCCTTCTATGACGTTTCCTTTGGTCGGAGACTTGTTTGGAGGGATCTTAGTGAATGACATTCTTTAGGATATCAACGGGAATGTGTGGCCGTCGTTATCAACGTCTTATCCGTTGAAAAGGGAGAATGAATGGTCGAAAAAGTGTGTGGAAATAATATTTGTTGCGAAAGCCAAGTGCTATTTCCAGGTTCTCTCACGGATTTAGTCGTAGTTGGATTGTTTGTTCTTGTGTGGCGTCCAGAATCTAGTGAAATGTCAGTTTCACCGATAACATTTTCAACTTCCTGAGTTAAATCAAGTTTTTTCATTGATGGTGCCGTATCTCATCCTGTCTTGTTGTTTTATCATTAAAAGTTTTATCGACCTCGTGCTCTTTGTGGTATTCCAATTTCATTTATCAATTTAATTTCACATTGTCATACCTGTTACAGTCATCAACCAGGTTATTCTCTTCTAATTGATCAAAAATATTTATTAGCGTAAAATGTGACTCTTTGTCAATTTGTTCAAAGCAGGGTCAATACACTATGCATAACAGCATTTCATTTTTTCTCATTGAAGGGTAAATACCTTGTAGGCATTTATTTTAATGTGCCTCCGCAAAATTTATTGACAAGGAAAACACGTATCATTGAAAATACTTTCGCGTAATTCGATTCCATCGCTAGCCAAGGCTGCTTGAATCCTTGAAATCGTTCATCTCCGTTTTTGTTGGTCGTTTTAATTAAAGAAAGAATAGACGAATCGTAGATCGCTCGCGATTCATTTCCTTTTAACCACCAAAGAAAGATGCATCTTTAGTTTTTGACCAGTGTTGCCTGGTTTGAGGAGAGGATTATGGTGTAGTTCTTCAGTAGAGATCGGATCGTCATCGGGACCGCATTAAGTTGTGTTTGAAATCGTCATTTCTCTTCGGTTCTGCGTAGGAATCGGGTCAAGAGCACTTTAGCGCAGTAGTGGGCGTGAATGATACAGCCATTCATAATTCTATGCTCCTATTCGGTTTGGAAAACGACCGACCGAGAGTGGAAAGTCGATTAGCAAGTGTCGATCCCTTCAGTAACTTTTTCTATGGATCCCTGGTAATTGTTAGAGATCCATACACAAATATCTATCCCGAGCATTCATCAGTGAGAGGATATCATTATCGGTTGCTCAGTCCTAAGATAGGTTCAGTGCAGCCCTCAATAACATCCTGCTAATAGCAACTTTTACCCTCCGCTAGTGTCTCCTACTTACTCCCTTTTGATATGTTTCATTGTACACGCAAATAACTGTCCATTGATGAGTTTATTTCCTTCTATTTTTCCCTATATGTATTCTATGATTTTTTTTTTACAAATCGTTATGGCTCAGGGTGAGCGCTTTCCGTTTGGTTCATCTTTTCAGTCTGGTGTTTCCGATTTTCCTTTCATCTTCTGTTCTATGAACTCTTTCTTTTTTATTTTATCGGTGCACTCCTGGTCTTCAGCATCCTCTTCCAGCTCATTTTCGTAGACTTCTACTCGTCTCTTTTTTACCCAGAAGTCCACCTCTCTGATTTGTCCGTATACGTGTCTGTTGAATTTTTTGTATGGTGCATTTGCTTGCATTATTTATTTTTATTTTTTATTTATTTATCACCGAAAACAGCACTCGATGGCCTTTATATCGGGGTATTAACATACAACAATGGACAATCACAAACAACCATGCCCTGGGAAGTGATAAATCCTCCCCAGGTGGGATTCGAACCCACGACCTTTGGGTTAGCAGGCGAGGACGTTACCCCGCCGCCACCGAGGCCGGCAAATTTCATCTTACAAATAGACCACTACTTTTACTATTTTCCTTAATATGTTTTCCATAGAATTATTATTTAGATCTGCCTTTGTTTTTGGATTCTTGTTAATTAATTTAATTTCCGAAACTAAAGGCGCGGGCATACTTAACTCTAGCAGTGGAAATACTTTGAATACCTGAATCGCTACGCTACAATTGCTTCTTAAGTGTTTTCTGAATGAAATTCCAATCTCCTTTTTTTATTCCACGAGTCGACGTGACGAGAATGCTCCCTTTACCAGTCTACTTGACTCTAGATGATGTAATTTTGACCTTCTTGGCGGAATTGAGAGAGGGTAAATGATTCGGCAGGCGTTCAGTTACTCATCGTCGACCATCCTCTTGTTTCATCTCGAAAAGCAACACCGCTAATCGCATCCGTAATCTTTGTTTTTTACTTCCGAAATACGGCGTTATCTGTGCTTCTTATCAGTGTAATCTGTACAACGTCTAGTGCTCCGCGGCTGATTAAATCTACAGCTCAATGAACCTCTTTTAGTTCTTCAGGTTCGAGTATCCAAGCTATCTTTCTTGTGGCCTATGAAGTGGCTGACGTTTTTAGCTGTCCATCGCTCTCTACTCGGGCCTATGGAGAAATAGTTCACCTGTGTATGTCACTTCCGTGATTCGTGTTTCATATGATTTTTTGTAACGTTCATTTCCTGCATATTCTGTAACAATTCTTGTGTTGGGGAAGTTAATATAAATTTTATCTGGATGATGGGATTAGGGGTAAACTAGTCATGAACTTCAACTTTCAATGTTATTATTAGCTATAACATTTTGTGTTGAGTGCTTGGGAAAGTGGGTTTAGTAATTCTGGAAATATCTCTGAAAATTTTAATCATATGCCCTGGATTTCGATGCTCGTGTAACTACCAAGGGTTGTGAAATTTCTTGCGCTTTCTCGGTGCATACATTTTTCTTGGTGGAATGGCCTCGGGTCTTCCACCGGGTCAGGCTTGTTGGTTCTCTGTTTCCGTCTCCGTGTCGATGTGCTAGTTGGACATTTCAAAACTGTTGAAATTGGCCCAGTAGGAAATCATGATCTACTTTATTTTTTAGGCTTTTGAGGGTCATTAAAATTTGGTGTTTTCAACCCTTATCGTCCAGCTTTTCTCGTGCGACAACTCCCATTTGTATTTCGCGGAGCAGTAAGTTTTCGCGAAGCACCACCAAAACCAAGAAATAATAGTTGTTATAGACTTAAATAGATTGTTTTGGCAGGCCTGGCAAAATATTGACATAGATCTGTTCTTAGGTATTATTTCCTCCTGCCATGATTATATTCTTCAATATGTTCCTGTACAGATTTGCGTTTAAACATGTTAACAAAACAGGCGTTTTTCTCAAGCTCTCATTTTTTGTGACTACGCTTTGGGGCATGGAAACGAAGCGTGGGCCTTACTACATCAGAACAAATAAAATAGGGAGCAATTATTGAAATGTTGTGTTATCAAAGAATAATAGACGGTGATAATAGAACAGAATATATATTTATTATGCTCTGGGCATCGCCCTTGGGGCAAATGCTACAGTAAACTGAATTTGGCTCAGCAAATGGTGGAGTACAATATGATTGCTTAAGAATACAAATATGTAGATTCAAAATAAAAGGATACAAATATAAAGTTACATATATATGAATACAAATAAATTGATACCAATATGATTGCCTAAGAATACGAACAAATAAATACAAAATAATAACGATACAGATATAAAGTTACATATAAGTTGATACCAATATGACTGCTGAAGAATACAAATAAATAAATACAAAATTATAAGGATACAGATAGAAAGTTATATATAGATGAATACAAATAAATTTATACCAATATGTGGATAAAAAATATATGGATACAAAAGATTTAGACACAAAATTAATGGTTATGGGAATAGATAAAGGTACAGATATGCATTTGATAGCCTGTCACTTGGCAATTATATTAACAAAATTAAAATCATTCTGCATTGAGTAGAGTCATGTATAAGGCGTTTTTGAATTAATCAATGGAACTCTTGAGTTTTAAGTTCTCGGGCAGAGAATTCCTAAACTTGGAGGCAGTTATTAAGAACGACTGTAGATAAATATTAGTTCGGGGAATGGGATAGCGTAAAACATTTTGGTTTGTACGTGATGTTTTCACAGTAAATTCTGACCTGACCTTAAACATTTCTGTCAGGTAATTGGGGGTTTCCTCCCCCCTTGGGAAACCCCCATGTGGGGGGAGCCAATGAATAAGTTTTGCAAGGAGATGGATAGAAAGTATGTATAATGAAAAATATTAGAAGAATAGGCTTACTATTATGACCCATTTTGCGACGTAACAGCCTCTTGGAAACGGTACTGGAAAGAGAAATAGTGGGAATGAATTATCGAGGAATACCAAGGATAGAATGTATGAATCAAAATTAGGTATGTACCTGTACTTACGTTTAAATTAAGACTGAAGTCGGAATAAAACGGTAATATGGAAGGTAATGGAGAGTTGCGGGAAACCTTACTTCGGATTGATGACTGCTGATAAGGGCGCTATGTAGTTTTTAGTCTTTAACTTATTTCACTTCTTGAACTTGAACAAACTTATTATAACGTTAATTGACATAGCCATGTAGACATATGCGTAGACACTTGTTGAAACGCCGACAGAACCTCCATCAGCCATATCTTTTTATATTCCATATTTCTCAAGTCGCACATTCTCAACTTCTGTCAAAGAAACTGGCCGTAGCTGGTGTATACTAGTTAAGCCGGGAGAACAAGATTTTCCAGTGTCATTGGTGTGAAAATGCAAAAAAAAATTTAACGCAATAGGAGCAAACTAGTTAAGTAATTGCGTCGTTTAAGCATGACATCTTCCTGTCATTACGTATTAGTTATATTATGTATATACTCAATGGCAGTCCCACCTGTTTTTATACGATAAAAAAACCTAGATGGCATGTTAAATGGCAGAATATGAAATTTTGTTGCTATATATTATATAAATATACTTAATAATATTATGTGCACGACTTGTTTTCAGTAATGTACAATTACAAAAAAGCAAATGGACACTGTACTCAATATTACTATTAGCTGATCAGTTATTGTACTTTGGGGTCTCAAACCAATCTAACTCTAAAGGTCTGCCATGTTGTCTGCGTATCCCTTTAATGTGCTGAATTGATTGAGTGGCTACTTATATTTTTCGAGTATAGTTGTGTTAAAATCGTCTTAGTTTGTCTCATTAGTTCCCGTATTGTTATTCGTTGACTAGACGGGCTGAAGTAAATATTTGTGCCTCGTCTAAAGCCTGAAGACGATTACTCAGCATATGTACTTCTGGTTATCCGATTGTAATTTTTGTCAGTCTGAAAATGTGGCCGAACTATTTTTTAAGTCAAATACCGGCTCCAAGTTGCGGCCATCGATGCATTTTTATTACTTTTGCCTAGGATAACGGCGCGCGTATTCTATCATTCTATTGTGCAGGTAGAGAGATTTGCAATGTATCATTCATTCAGGTGACTGTACATAGACTTAATCTTGAATGCAGTAATTTGAAAATCTCTGGATTGAATGTTTTGATGATTTTTAAATCATCATAGAAGTCTGATGCCACATTGAACTTTCCTCATCATTTATTGTGGAAGTTGTAAATTTTTTTGTCCATTTGAGTGGTTTTGTAAAAATATCTTATAAAGAGTGATCCATCAAGAACTAAATGGAGTGCGACGTGAGAACAGACTAAGGGCGAGCGTTACGCATCTATTTAATTTAATGTGAAATGCGAGCATTTTTTAAAATCATGAAATATTGAGCTTATCTCTATAATTTAGGCTATTTTAACCCTGCTGCTGCAAAAAACAAACGGCAACAATTTGTCTCCAAAAATATTTTATCTTGTTTTGTAGCTGAGGTGGTGTGCGCAATCAAGGATATAGGAGTTGATAATAATTATTATGAGTCGAATTTATTTAGTTGTGATTGTAAAGTCCCCTCTGCCATCTAGACCCTTGTCAATGAACCCATTAAATTTTACAAAAATGAGGCATGAAGAGAACAATTTGATACACAGGAATAGTTCTAAATTCACAATATAACACAATTTTTTATATATGACACAATATCTCCAAATAGTGTGATAAATCTTTTTTCCACATATGTGAGAAAAACTGAAGGATTATTAGGCTTACATCCTTGTGGAAAAAACCCACTGAAGGACAACACTCAAGAAGGGGGTCAGATTTACCTGCAAAAACATCCTGCTAGATAAGCTAGTATAATTAGATGAATTCTTCTCTGGTTTACCACCGGGTTAGGCTTTCCATGATTGCCGACGTTTCGTCAGGAGACTTTCCTACAATTTTCAAGGCTCTAGAAATAAATGGCAGGAAAGTCTCCTGCCGAAACGTCGGCAATCATGGAAAGCCTAACCCGGTGGGAAACCCGAGAAGAACTCATCAGCATCATTCGCCGGGAAAGCGTAAAATCATACAGCCAGTAATTTATTGCATCATAGGAGGGTTATCTTGGAAATTCGAGAGTATGGAGAGAAACACGGTATTAACGTACCTACTCTTAGCGATCGGTGCCGAGGGATTCATAGATAAACGCCTCATCCGACGGACGGAATACTGCATTGAAATGCTCCCCACATGGGAGTGAAGGAGGGATGAGGAATCAATTGTAAGATCTGTGGACCGCTTTAACTTGAACCCGGGCCCTCGGGAGGGAAAACCAGTACTCCAAGCAGCACATCATCTAGATCCCTCAGAGGTGTATAACCCTTAGAGCTGGAGGAAACCTGCTTCCACTTGTACTCGTGTGTTTGCGGGAATTCATGCACCTTCGACCGTCAAAGAGGATGAACTCCAGAAATATTTCCCCTTATAGTAGAATTAAGGTTTTAGCTCCACACGCCTCGGGTTGCCAGAAAAAAACAAACAATTCCACATCAGTGACTAAAATCACTCCCAACCACTCTGTGGTAGTTTGCGGGAAAACTTATTCAACGCCACTGACCAGCTGCATGATGCTTTTCACTTAGCCTGAAAATGGGGTCCATGAATTGATTGTTTGAGAGTAATTTTACTTGATTGTGTGTACTTGTTTTATTTTTCTGGCATTCCTTTGTTTTTGTTGATTACAACCTAATTCGGTCGTTGCATTAAAAAAATTGTTGAGTTCTCGCATTAAGCCCTGGTTACACGATACATAAACATGTACAAGTTAAAGTGTGAATGTATGAACGCGAGAATGAACGAGAAAATTCACCGTGTAAACACACAAAAATGTACGAATTCATGACCGCGTGAACAGAAAATAGAACCTGTTCTAATTTGATTCATACATTAGTACAAGTTGCGCTCGTTCTTCAGTGACACTTGGTGGTAAATAACGGAAATAATGTTTTCTGCTCGTATGGTGTTTGTATACTTCTAAATTTTGGTTTGTTTTCGTTTGATTCAGCTATTAGTATTTATTTTGACCTCTGCTCCATCAGGACTTCGCTCTACTATTTGAACTTGGCACTGTTAGCACTTCCTGGAATACCCGTGCGCTACGTTTATTGACCTCTCGCTATCGTTGGACCTCTCCTGTTATAGACCATTGCCCCTCGCTTGGACTACCCTCCTACACATTCCGTCGGAATTAGTAGAATAAAGGTTCAAATGCATTAATTAGAAGAGCATTCCTTGTATTTCGCGTACTTATCTATTTCTTTTCAGAGCTAAACGCTTTCTCAACAAGGCCATGAATGCCGGGAGGGCTAGTCCAGTACCAGAACAGTGAATTACAAAATGCCTTGTTTGTGCAGTAAATATTTGAGAAGCTCGTGCCACGAATGTGGGATTGGTCTTTAATTACTTAGTTTTTTACTTAAACAACAATTTATGCTTGTACGACTCTCACATAGTTATATTTTATCGGGTACTTAGTTCACTGACAGAGCATCCAAGAAACAGCTTCGTGCTCGAAACTTGATCAGCTGTTTTTATATACGTCCAAATCTACATGAAAAACTTAAGTAGGAACCGGAGAGATAATTAAAGATTACCGTCGTGTACATGAGGTAACGATATCCATTTAAGAGCAAGTTTTTACACTTGTTTCCAATACTACTACCGACTTCCTTTCCCAAACGTGCCGAGAATAACTCAATCTATGTTTTTGCGATCCATTATGTTACTACCCATGATAGTTTGAGTATATATATATATATATATATATATATATATATATATATATATATATATATATATATATATATATATATATATATATATATATATATATATATATATATATATACATATACACACGCTTTCTTATCGATCCTGTATAAAAATGGGTTTTTATCGCACTTTTATCAACAGGAAATACCTCACGTAGTTATCATACAGCTAACATTTAAATAAGATTTTAATCCAATGTATTCGTTCTACTACAATTATTTGATTTTCGAGGTAACAAATATACCTCACTATAACTGCAATATAATTCTCGAAGCGTGTAACAAGGGACTTAGCAAGTCCATTCGAGTATCTTTCATCTGAGGAACTACCACTCGGGAAAACAAATGTGGAATTTGCGATAGTTACTGCTGAAAATCGGAATCTGAATCTGAAATATTAAGTATATGTAATTATAATATGCTTTATAGTTGGTAGTCTATAGGTAAGTTGACTTTATAAACGCTTGAATGGTTTGAATGTTGCGGTTAATAAAGAGAAAAACAACAACACTCGCAAATGCGTACCCTGAAAATTGTGCGAATGCATGTGTGGTTTCATGTACCGTGTAACCACTGATTCATCCATTCGTTCACGCAAATGTACATAAATCCGTTCACGCAAATGTACACGAACTCGCACGTGTTAATTTATCGTGTAACCAGGGCTTTAAAGCTCCTTAGAGCTCATATTATAGTCAAAGAGGGGGATGTTGATGGGTGTATTTAAGTGGTGAAACCTGGTTAAAACTTATTTTTTTGTCATTTCTTAAATCCTTGTTTCATCACGGATAGTTTCCACAAAGGTCATAATAAATAATGTCAACAGTAGGTACTATTTTATTATTCGCTTGCATTGTTTTGGCACGCATTGGGTCTGCAATTGAAGACCAGCGGTGGAATCGCGGAGTAGTTGGTGAATGGATTTAACGAATCTTTCCACGCTCTGCGGGAGGAAGTTGCCCCGTCCGGATTTCGGTTGCCCGAGCAATTTGGTTGTGTCCGGGGAAGGGCGAGGAGAATGTGCGGTTGGGATTTAATGCAATTCGATCGCCTCTCTTGAGCGGCCCGGGATGACCTCCGGCCGTAAACGACCGCTCGCACTCGGGAGTACGGTCCGCAAAACGCGCCGCGAAAAATTACTCACTTTTGATGTCAAAGTTCTGGAGATTCCTCCGGGCCCGCGATGCGGTCAGCCCGGCTCAAACGTACCGTTCAGGGCGTTGGCGGTCTAGCGGTGACTCGAAATTGGTTCCCGTATTATTAATTTCCCTGCTCTATAGTCCTCCTGACTTTGGATGCGGCATGGGAGGCTTATGTCAGCTCTCGCTTCCATGCTCCCACCCATTCCGCCGACACTATTTCGAGAGACAAGGTGAAGCGAGTGTGAATTTTGGTGAAAATATAGGTTTGTATAGCTGAGGGTACCTTAATACTGACTAGGGACCGTCGACACACCCCCTCCTAGTTGTATTACCTTCGATATGTTTAACATTTTCTTAAGCCTCTAATTTCACGCCTGCCGAATCCGGTGCATACCTCCGAAGTCATCTCAGCTCATTTCACTCTCTCAGTGATTCAACCTGGAGGTTGGTTTGGATAGTGGAAGGTATAGATCAACCCGGACTAAGCCACAGGAGTGTGAATTTCACACATTCAGGGTAGTTCCTTTCCCTGGGCCACCTCGCACTCCGAGGATTTTTTGCTCGGGGGCGTTCAAAGGCTTCACCCGGATTTGAACCCGGGACCCTTCGATTAGTAGCTCTCTACCCACTAGGCCACCACGCTCCCCGCTCATTTACCAATGCCTAATTAGCTGAATTCTGTTGTAATGTTCATTCTTTGCGAAATATTTATTTTCCAGTCCGTAGAGCATGAGACTTAAATTTACATACTAATACGATTTCACACATTTATAAGATGGTAAGTACATTTAATCAATATCTTGCCTTTCACTTATCTTCTGTCTTCTTGGCTCATTTTAAAAAGCCATAGCACCCTTGTGCACACTTGAGCCATCACTTTTCACACATTTATAATGCCCTCACTTATTTTCACTGCTCACTTTTTATACAGAGAGACATAAAATATGTACATGCATTAGGCCACTCCTATGACGCACAGGTACGAAAGGCGATTCCCTGCCACGCTCCTCCTTGGTCACTCCTTTCTCCTCTCACAAAAAGAAACAACGCAGGATGGTTGCTCTGATGCGCGATCCTCCTCCGTATTTCACTCTGCTCCCAAGTTAATCAGCATAGGTAATGCTCTCCATTACTATATCTCACTCCCCATACCTTGGTTTTTAGTTCTCCCCGGAGTCCATCTTGATCTCGTGCGTTATTCTCAAATGTTCTCAAACGCTCTTTCTTAACTCCTTCTTTGTTTAAAACTCTCCCTGTTACTAGGTGTTGATGCTTCGCTATTATTGCTCTGCTTGCCCTATTGGCTGTTGTGTTACTCCACTTCCCACTATTGTGTATTCGCCAAGAGTTCGTGCTACACACGCCCAATATGGCGTACCTTTTTGTCTCCCCCGATTTTGACAACAATGGCCCAAGCTGTTATGTTACACTGTGCAATCATAAACAAACAATTTAAAAAAAAAACTTTAAATAATGTTCATGCTTTTCCTATAACCAATATTATTTAATAATGAGGAGTAAAAATTAGTATCTCAATGATAAAAATTTTGGAGCACAAAGGGTCCTAATAATTCTTAACTAATGTAATCCCCCTTCGAGCTTGCGTGGTTTAATCGTTCTGTTGTTTTCTGAATTTAATCTCTGATTTTGCATTTCATATTTGATTAAATAATTTTATAGTTTAGACAATTTTCATCGTGCAAATTATTGAACTTCGGTGATAACCAGCTGGAACGAAATGAAGTTATTAATTGATAATGAAATCCTCCTCATGTGATTTGTTGGCTTTATTCGAGAAGTTCGAAGGTCTCGAGAATGTGTTTGCCTTATACGGATGTCTTCGGCAATTATGCGTATCAGGGATAATATTATGTAACTAAGTGCTAGTTTATGCGTACTTGCTAGTATTTCATGAATTTTACTGTAATTATTTTTTTTTGCCTATTCCCGATCAATTCTTATTCTGTGTCACGATTCTTGACGTACTTCTTGAATGCTACACTCATCCCACCTCCCGCATACCTATTACTCTTCCTATTACCCTCTTTCTTAGCATTAGCATCCAATCTCGTGATAGTTCCGTAAATTTTCACGGGGTATCTCATCCATCCTCATATGTTTCAAACGCTTTTCCCTAATTTTCCGGTAATTTTTTTCCCCAACTTCATGCGACAATAAATATTCATTACTTCCATCCTTGGCACCGCGCTGGCACTTCACTCATCTATAGATAATGACATAGGGTATTTTCTTCCCAGCTCACGACTTGCCCAGTTTGCTTTAATTGTTTTCGAAGCCACGATAGTTTTTCTCATCATAGCTTCCTCTAAGTTGCGGAAGTAGGAATTGGCCATCGCCGGCTTGGCGTAAGAGTGGCCAGCAAATCCCTGATCTGGACTGATGCCTGCGATTAGTTTTTGCGAAAAGTGGAAGGCGAAAACTTTCGGTTAACATTACGACACTTGAATACCTTACGCGAATAATTATTTGTAAGCTAGGTGTCATTATAGCGGCGCTGCACATATCATGCACACTTTCGAGAGTCTTAACTCAGATGAATACAATAGCACGGCCGAATCCCGACGGTGTTTGTTTGTTTACCTGATTGTGGATTGCCTCATGTGTTTGTGTGAGAGCTATTTCGTCGGGTGTTGGTCACCTCAACAGTCCAAATCATACGCTGTATTCCTTGCTCTATCGTGCCTGTTGACCGCTGAGTGTCCTATTTGGTAGGGATAGGTCAGAATCCCCAAACTCAGTAAACGTTGGAGTTTAACTAAGCCTAGGCTGATTTATTTTGTACTCAGCAGCATATTCGAGTGGTTTGCGTGTTCATGTATGGTTTCTCATTTATCTTCTGATTAAAGATTCGATCCATTTGGAGGTTACTTGTAATTGGATCGAGAAAGAGTGATGTGTTTCGAGAGTCGCTCGCCGGTCATTAAGAATTTAAATACCATGAATTTAGGGATTTTTGAGAAAGTTGTTGCCTCATCTCCCCAAAATTTTGAATAGATTTTCCCAGGAAGAGGAGGCACTCAACGTATTTCGTAGAAGTGTTTTCAACGCATATTTCTCCGTAAAATGGTGCGCCAATACCCGCCTTCCAAATATTTACATCAGTCTCAACAGTACTATAGATAGAAACTTGTTTAAAATCCCGTAAAATAAAACAGTAGCCTGTCGTACATTAGATGATATGTATACTTAAAATGTGCCGTTTTAGTTTCTATTATGTGGAAATAGCCCATTTATAAACACAAATCATGTTTGATTTTCCACTTTCTCACCGACTGACCAAAATTTTAACATATATCTGAGTATGACTGTAATTTTAATTAAAGTACTGTCATCAGTTGAATTCTCAGTTATCAGGGCAGTTGTCTGTCATACATGGTTATACGTCATATTTACAATTTTCAACACATTATTAACATTTTCCAAGAAAATAAGAATTATCTGTTGGTGTATTGATGAAAAAGTGCCGAAGAATACTATTTTTTCGATACTGCACAGTATTAGTGTTCTTATAAGACACTCAAAGGAAATACCACCGGAATTTTAATGACTAATTTATCTAAGTAAAGTATACCAGTTTTCAGCACAACGAACCCATTCAAACGATCTTGGTTAGAGCTGAAATTAAGGACCTTTTCCGAGTCATTATAAAAACTAAGCTTATATTCTCATTTATTTTCAAATTTAAGCAGTTGTAAGAAGCGTGAAGCATATACAGAAGTATTAAGGACGCAAAACCTTTGTGTTTATGACTGAACTCCTCAATAATCAAATCATTATGCACGTTTGTGGCTTACACTTGGCTTATTGGTTACTACTAACCATACACGGGAAACGCCTTCATGATTGAAGTTTTAATTTTTTACAGTTCAATAAAATATTTTTCGTTGAGTATTACATTTATTTTTTTAATAATGGAGAAAGCGTGCGAAATGCCCACCGTTCCATTTCTTACGTGATCTGTGCGTCATTTCTTCATTATTTGTTCAAATAAGATCTTTCTAGAGCGCACAATCTAACCAAATCCCATTGGCATCGGCTTCTATTTTTGGAAAATATATTGATAAGTCCTGCGATAAGTGGCTGATATTTTAAGGAATCATGATAAGGAATATGATTTACTATGAGGACCAATTCATTGAATTTTGCGGTATCTCGCTCGAAATACCTCAGTATCATGTGTTTATCTCGCAGAAGGCCGGTTGTTGTGACTCTCTTCCTTCCTGGGTTCACTGTTCCGCATCGTCTTCCGGAGTGCCGAGTGAATGCGAAGGGGGAGGCTGGGTGGGTGGGGGGTGGATGTGGTGGGCTGGCAGTGGGCGGGGAGGAGATTGGTGGGGATGGGCGCATGACCCTCCCTCCATTTATAGCTTCGCGACCTTGCATCCCTTCCACCCTTCTTCCCCTAGCACTCGAAAAATATTTCCGTGTTCCCGCCCCCTAAGAAGAGTGAACGTTTTCGAGCACACTTTTCAGGTCATACTTTTTATTTCTAGAGGGCAGGATATTTGATACATGCCTTTCCGAAAGGCCTTTTGAACTTTCATGTGGGAGGGAATGGAGAACGAGTGGGTGGGTCCAGATCTCTCTCTTTTTCTTTCTCTCTCTCGTTTTTTCCATTCCTTCCGCCACTCCCTTTCGTTCTCTCGCTCATGTGGCTTCCTCTCCTATTAATATCGGAATACCTAATTATTTCGAAAATTCCAGAACTACCATTAAATGCCACAAAAATGTTTTTAATTTACAAACCATAAGTCTGACAGTGAGTTGTATTGGTTACTTCGTCATCACGATTCTTCCATTGTTTCATATAATTTGTGTTTTTCAAATGTATTTTATTGATGCATATTATTCATTTATTATTTCTCAAATTGCCTATGCATGCAATTTGTATTTTTATTGCAATGTACTATAACTTAGCCTCTCTTTGTGTAGGCTTCGTAGGTTTTTCACACCCACCTTCTTGGGCGGTTGTTTTCTTTCAATGGATTTCTTAGTGGCAAATACTTAATTTTTACCCCATAGAGGTTTTTATATTTCTTATTTCTGTTAATATTGTCCAATCTCGTGCCTAATTAATAGTGCATAAACTTTATGACGTGTAAGTATATTGGCTTTTGCAAATTTATGTATCTCTTGATCGTAAGCATATTCACTGGGGAAGTTGAAGCTGATTACCCCTACCACTTTTTAAGTTAGTAAATTTATTTCCTCTTGTAAAACATTTTATCTTTGTATTTTGTGAGTAAAAGACTGTACAAAGTTTTCTTTTACTTAGTTATTGAGTACCACAAAGTAACGCTTGAGGACATTAAGTCTGTATTTTTTATTTTTTTTACGAATTTCTTGCATTATTTTCTCCCGTAAGACAAGTGGTGAGGTGGAATAGGGAACTCTCTGAAAGTCTGAATCTCGCCCCACATGATAAAGTCATTTATAGTTCAATCTATATATTTTTATTTATCTCCTTCTTTCTTCCACCTGCTTCCCTTTCGCGGGGCTCTCTCGTGTGGCTTTGTCTGTGCTCCCCTGGCGAAATTGAAATGCTGACTGCTCGCTTAAGCCCCCTGCGCTGTGTGTGTGTGAGAGAGGTTCAATCGGCCCTTCCTTCTCTTCCTCCCTCGTGATGACGCTCTTCCGTTTCCATTCACAGACCCTTCCATACCCTATGGTATGGTATGGTGGGTCCAGCGCCCCCTCAAAAAGCTCTTTGCGAACGCTTTCCTTTCATCCCCACCCACATCCCCGCGTTTCCTCTGTTTTGATGGGTTAACCTTTGAACTTTGCGGTGCCCCATGCCGAGAATCAGTGAATTGTCCTTTTCTGTGGACATGCTTATCGAATTGAATTCATACATGGGCTTGCACAAATATAATACGATGAACCAAGTGAAAACCAGACAAAAGTATTCGTACAGCTTGGGAGTAAGTAACTCTGCTGTGTTAAAAAGAAGGTAATATTCCGCTGTATTATTGACATTTTTGTATCCTTCATTTCATTTTGTTGTTCTCCGACATATTTAGGGATATTATTCATACTAATTACTTGAAAAAATCAAAACCGAAACTCATTTTTGTTGAAGATTTAAATAGCGTTTTACTATTGGTATCGTAAAAAATGGACAAAGACGAACTTGACGCATGTGAATTGCTTACCCTGCCTACATACGCGTAAATTGGCGTGTGATTTTTATTTTTTATGAGTTGGAGTAAAAGATAATATGTTGCAACAAAGGCGTAGGTTGACAGCGTATGAAAAATGCAGCTTTTTCATGTTGACTTGCAAGAAAATGCATGAAAAGTTTGATAGAAGGAAACTTTTGTATTACTTTTTTGTTTTACTTTTGAAGAAAATCCTTTTAAATAATTTCCCAAGCAAGGTCCTTCATATTTGACAATAATTCTTCTCTTCTCATAACAAATCCATATCGCGTATTTAATTTTTACTCTTAATTTTGATTGATATAAATAAATCATGCATTATGAACTTGCATTTGCATAGCATTAATTATAAACCCTTGTCGTCATCGAGGTCATGGTATCAACGCTAGTAGTGACTCGATTAACAAGTGGGTGAAAATGTAATGGCTTGGATGATGTCTCTGGAAAGGAGTTGAACTCTCTCTCCCCATACCGTTGGAAAGCATATTGATCGCTTCTCTTATCAACAGGAATACGGAATTATTGCAATAATGAACGACAAGTGTTTTCATTCACCAGAGTAAGAATTTATTAAGGAAATAGATAAAAATCAAGAGTGATTCACCAGATTAGTAAAAATTTTATGCTCAAAGAATGTAAAAGAAGAAAGTGTTACCAAGTTTTTCGATTCCTAAACAAAAATAGAAATCCAATCAATCATGAACAACGGGAGTGAGATTTAGCCTTCTGTAAGAAACTCAATTTAACTTCTTACGGTTAATAACCTAAACAGTTATATGTGACCCAGTCTCATTCACACCCTACAATTTATCTTCCAAATTCCCAAATTATGGCTGGTCTTCCTATCGCCCTCTGCCACGCCACCTTTGTGGCGACTAAAATTGGGAAGTGTAGACTTTGAGGTCTGAAAGTCTGTTTTGTACATTTCGCTTTACCCTGGACGTTACTACACGATTTGGTCATTCGATCGCGTGCAGAATTCTGACGTGCCATGACGCAGTGGGGAAGGCGGAACGGCGGCTCGCAGTTTTCCGCGAAATGCGTGATACCGTCTCGGTGCAATTAGCACACAAAACGGCGTAGTTGCGGAATTAAATGACGGGATGAAATTTACATGTCTGGCGCTAAGGAGCACGCTGGCAGGTCGACTGGAATTTTCATCGTGTCGATCTTGTGATCAGTGGCGCGTGGTCAACTAATGCGCTCCTTCTACCTCGATAATGACCAGCCTTGTTTTGGTGGTCAATTTTTGTTTTCGTCCGGTGAAATTCAGCGCTTGTACTACTTTTGTGAAAGTGGAGCGAACGGTAATCCAGTTCGCGCCAAAATATTGGTTGGACGAATTTGGATGGGGAAAAACTATCCCGTTTGCAGCGTAGTATCACTTTTGTTGAAGGCGGCTGTGTTGTTATGGATATTCCGTCGTGGCTCTCGTACCGTGGCAATGATCTGAGGCGCGATAGAAACAAATCACGCTCAAGTGAGCGTGACGTATGTTCTCGAGGCTCCTTTCCAATTCCTCATCCCCACCTCCCCTACCTTCCCCCTCTCCGTATCGCACACGAATATCGTCCCTTATAACCCCTTCGCCATCTGGATATCTCTTTAGGATATTGAGGTTTCAGTGACGGAACTGGAAAATCGCCTATATTCCTTCCGCGTTTTAGTTGACAGGTTAGTTTCAAAAGGGTAGTAGTTTCCTGTGTACATCACCATAAGGCCGGGGGTGCGATGTTGCCCGCAGCACGGCCATTCCCTATAAAAGAGGAATATTAATCAAAATATAGGATCTTAATCGGAAGAAAAATTAATGAAAACTGCATTGAGTCTGCAAAGTTTGTCGTATTTATTAACATCGAAATTGAAATTAATATTGCTTAATTTTTATTGTAACAATCGTTATAAAATTAATGCGACATCCGTTAGAGGTGTAATTCTTTTATTACAGATTTTCTGTTGCGTATTAAATTATAATCTTTAGCTTTATAAAGTCAGAATGATCTCAATGCTAGAGGTAAGCACTAAACAAGCAAATTGAAATTAAAGACTTGTAAACACGCACGTGCTTGCGAGATTTTAAATCTCCCTGTCGATGGACAACTGGATGACCGAAATGCATGCATATGAGTCAAAATTCCTTTGCTTTCATTGATAATTTGGGTTAGTCTTTAAAATTAATAAATGTTTTAGCGGACAGAGTTTTCCCATAGTGTCATTCAACTGCAAACATAAGCTCAGAATTTTGTAACTTCCAATACTCAACAAAAATTGTTGTAGCATATTTGATTTTTTCTATAAATAGACAAGGTTCACTGTACTACTAAAAGAACCCACCTCTTTTTATTTCTGAGTTTATAATGGTTAAAATACTATTTTTGCTAGAAATATTTCATTCACTAGAGTAAAAGTGTAGCATCCCTTATGCATGGACGCATGGATTGACTACGTAGCTTGAAAATTAACGCTCGTTTTGAGTGCTGTACACTTAAAACGAGCGGGTAGTAAGGTAGAGAGATTCGGAGTCAGCTTTTGCCTAGCTATTCCGAACTAAGGGTGACAACGGGTCCTCAGCTTAACGTCCCATCCGACGGACGGATTACTGTACTTAAAGTGATCTACTCATAGCTCTCGAGCAGGGATCGGGATTCCTCAGAATAATATCCGCCACTTCCGGGATACGAACCTACGACCTCGGGATGGGAAGCCAGGTGGTTCTCTAGCCAGCACACCCAGCCGATCCCCTCCATATGGCGTGTAGATGTTCGCGCGGGTATTCCTCGGCGCGTCTTCGCCTTCGGCTCCTTCCAGCGGCGACGGCGCCGCGTTCAGGGAAGAGCGCCGCGGCGCCGGACCCCACCCTTTTTCCGCTTCCCGAAGAGTCGTCTCGGAGTTGGAATGCCTGCGAGAGATCGTCAGAGAGGGGAGGAGGGGATAAAATTCCGGGCGCCTCTCGTTATGAAGACGGCGGTTGATGGCGGGGGGTGAGGTGGGCGCGAGTGTGCCGGGAGCGGACGTGCCTGGACTGCTTGCTCGGATATTCATTCCGCCGCCATCATTCTTCGCCTCCACGCGCAGAATTCCCCCCAGTCTCTCACTAACACGGCCTCCCTCACTCTTCTCATCCCCAGATAGTAGGAGTCTTCCGTCGCCATCTCCTCCATCAGCGTTCCATCTCTGTGGGAAATAATTGCGGGAGGCTGTGGTGTGGAGTTGAATTGTGCGGAGGTGCCCTTGTCCTTTCACGCCTCTTTCGACGTTGTGCGCGATAATCGGTGGTTGGGTATTCATGTTGCCACGCTCGGCATGTACATCCATCCCAGGTCTTTTGGTGATCGTTTCTCTCCCAACATTCGTCTGTCATCGGCTTGGAAATATGTAGTTTATCATTCAATAATGTATGCAATGAAATGTAAAAATGCAATACTGTATAATCATCAGTAGTCATCAATCCGAGAAAATTGGTTTGTAGCAGCTCTCAACTCCACTCTCCTCTCCGCCAACCGCTTCATTCTTACATGATTCTTCACTTTGATTTCCTTCACAATTTTCCAGATGTATTCCTTTCTTGGTCTTCCTCTATAATTCTTCCCCCCTCATTCCTCTTTCCAATATTGTTTTCAGTTGGCTGTTGTGTCCAAGATGTATCAAATGCACAGTTTCTCCACCTTTTTTCATATTTATTTAATTATAAAAGACGTAAAAAATTAATTCTCTCGATTGAAATATTCCGGAGGTAAACTAGTCCCCCAATCGGATCTTCGGGCAAAATGCAAAAAAATATTATTTATCTTTCCTGGAGCATGGTTGAGACAATCCTTCCTTGCTCCTAATCCTTCGTCAGGGCTTTGTAATTATAATGAAAAATCCCATTAGTTTACCCATTTTCCTGTTGCAGCATTCGAGGTAGAGAGTCAAGAAATATTTCGGGGTTGATGTAAAAAGGTGCATGCATTCAAAGGATTAACTATCAACTGTACTCTTCGATAGTGTTTTGGAAACCACGACAAAATTGTGATATTGTGAAAAAGAATTTTGTATCATAACATCAGAAAAAATAAAACTGAAATAATTGAAAATGTGTATGTTGAAAAATTTGGCTCATGATAGTTTTGTGGTAAAATTTTATTAACGCGGAAAAATCACTCTGAGAGGACACACGAAATTAATTGCGATCCTGAAACGCTGTTATAACTATACAATTTAACCCAGACCATTTTTGAAAATCTGTTGATAGGTATATGAGGTTAGAAGCCAGTCCAGTCCTCTCTTGGCCATGGATATCTCATCGGATTTCCCGCGGATTTTGCTTCTAGAGTTACAAAGTTACACAGAGCCTGAGGTATTTGGGTTGGGATGCAGGCATTACAATTAACATGCGTACTCGTTGAAGTTTCTATCAGATTTGCTTGCCTACTCCTTAGACGTTAAATAACCAGTAACGTAATGAACTGGCAGCGATTTCCACTTTCATGTTTTCACGAGTATGATAATAGTAAAGGGAGCAGTAGAAGGCCGCGTTAAAGTTCTCGCTGCTGAAGCGTCATCTGTATTATTAAAGTCCAAATTGAAGAGAATATTTAGACTTGAAATCAAATTGTAGAAAGTTCAATTATTGCTGATACGCAATCCGTGACATAACTCTTGAGGTATGCTTTCATTTTCTTAAGGCATTTTCATCTACTAAGTTTTGAGTTTCTTGGCTAGATTTTTCTATTAGTAACTATCAATTTTTTAATCAAAATAACTCAACAAATCATTTTTTATTTATTTATTTATAAAAATTGTCCACATGCAGCATGCTTACCAATTTACAGTGCCACAATGTGACGACAACAAAACAAGAAAAAGATATACAAATGCATTCAAACAAAAACAATGAGCTCAGTAACAATGTATGAAAATAAACACATAAAAAGAAAGAAGCAATTAAAAATTACCAGTGAGATACGAAAGAGCACGGCTGTTAAAGATGTAGGAAGAAAGTGAAAACGAGTCAATATTGTCTGGAAGTGAGTTTATCAGGGAAGAGAGGCGGAAGAGGGGGGAGCTCTTGGTTAAGGATAATCTGGGAATGGGCATGTTGAGTAACGAATGTGTGCGAGTAGGTCTACATGGAACTTGTTAGCGATTTATCATTTTTTCAATTGGAGTTTAATTTTAATAGCAGAAATACGAAAAAATTATCATTCATGCTTTTTTATCGCCTTTAGTGTCTTTTTAATGTAGGCTATAAAATGTGATGCTCAAAGTTGATCGTGATCATAATCAGTGGGATGTACCAGAGATTGAAATTTGCCATGGATTTTTGTGTGCCAAACGGACACTATCCTGCCGTTATTATTTCTCAGTCATGGTTTTCTTCAATTTCGACGTTTATATGTGCGACTTCATCGCATCACTATCAGGTCTACAGGCACTGAAGCAGGTGCAATGACGACTTCTCCCGCTTATACACACTTTGGAATTGCCCTTAAAACGTTTTACCTTAAGGCAGTCATCTTGATTCTCATCTTCACACAACTTGGTGCTGTTTGTTGGATATAAATGCTAAGATTTCTGTAAGAATTGACATAAAGTATCACGTACGGGTTCTTTATTGCATTTTCCTTTTATTGAGGCGCTGAAGAGGAGTATTTTCTCCAGGCAGTTGAACCACGATCTACTTTCTAGATACCGAGATTCTCGGAAATGTTTCCGAGATCTTTCTGGAGCTTTGATTCTGAACGAGAAATTATTGCAAATTAACTATTGCTTCGAAAATATTCATTCGTTGTTAGCCTTACACATTCCTTTATTGTTCAAACTAATTTATTTTTTACTTTTGCGTCAATTCAACTTTCTTTCAACGAGAATTACTCCTGAATTCTTTGCTTTTTCCCTCCGGAAATTCATTGTTAAAGAGCTCAAGAATCTTTACAGAATTGCTTAAAAGAAAAGACGATTATAATTTTTATCATTCCTTAAGTAAATAACTGGAAACTGGCGCTCGTGAATATTTTACCATCATGTTGATATTTGAATTCATGGGCGTTATACTTGAGCACCATCCGACGGCGTCAAACTACTTCAGTAGTTCACCAGTCGACAGCCAGACATTTCACTTGAAAATAAGTCGATTTCTAGCAGTTTCATCCTTGGATATTTTGTTTTATGCTTTATGCGATTCGAGCTATTTGTGGCTGGTTCATGTTCAAGAACTATCCTTTCCAACTACTGCTTATATTGAAGCTTCCACTTTTCTCCTCTTGAAGTGTGAACCAAGTGTAATTTCAGTTTTAAAATTGTTGCTTAAATTTTGCCATTTTTGTCGATTACTTAACCCAGTTTTAAGGAAAACTACTTCAGAGAATGTATGGTAATTTTTGGATGATAAATTGGAGATGAGACCTAACGACTTAACCAATAGTGTCCATGAGTAAGACCACATAGCGGCATCAGCAATTAATATCTGACTTAGATAAGAGCATATCTTTTTGAAGGAAAAAGGTGGCCAGAATAATCTTTCAGTAGCCGTTTATTAAGTTACAGAAAAGTGTGGTCTAGTTTTAGTGATGTTTAGTTCTTACTCATAAACACGAAAATTCGTGGTAAAACTGGTGCCAAATTGACGTTCAGAACGTATTTTCTGATACTGGAACATTCATTGTTTTTAAATTTTATTTCTCAAGGCCAACAATTGTTCATAGTCTAACATAGGTTTTGCTTTCTCATTAAGTTAACCAATCACTCAAATATGTAAATAAAACATTCAATGTGTGAAGCTCAGTAATTTTCTGTTTTAAAATCATATTCGCTTTCCATCGCTTTCATCTTTATTCATCTGTTTTTTAATACTATCATTGGTGAGCACTTTAAAGACACACGTGTATGCACTTATTCACTTATCAAAGGCACGCGTGTATGTCTGTCGTTATATAATATTTACAAGTGTTTCTGAATTATGTAAAATACAAGAAAATGTTAATTTAACCTTGGAAGGTGTTGTTGAATGAATTCTTAAGATTCTTTAAGCTTTGAATAAAATAAATACAAGAAAATATTAGTTCTTTTTCTAAGGCAGTAATGCCTTTTTACTCAGCGTGCTGCGATGACCTTGGGGTAGGTGGGTTAATGGCTTTTTTTGGCTTGTAGGATGATTTTTTAGAATATATAACATGATAATAATAATATTTTAACAGCTTTTTACTTGCTCTTCATTATATTTGTTGCTTTTCGTCTCCTACAACTTCAGTGCTGATCGTTCTTGATGTTTTTATAAGGAAAAATCTGAAGTGGAGGTATGAAAGGTCATTTCAGGAAAGCTGTGGTGTGTTCTCTTTTTTAAGAGAATACTTACCTCATGAAGAAAGTGAGTGCAAACTTTCACATTGTACTAATATCAGATTGTTTTAGAGCAAGGGAAAGGTCGCCTTAATACCAACATTTTCTGGAACTCCTATTTTAAGTGCTGTTAACGTTTCCGCAAACAAGCCGAGAAAGATTTTCTCGATCGCCCTAATCAACAATGACTTTCTTCTTCTCTCATTGGAGAACGAGCTCAGAGTGAATAGGTAACATGTATAAATTTTTTCATGACTGCGAAATTCCACTGTGGAAAAATCATTCACCTTGGCTTGGACTCGAACCCGTGTCTCTCGATATCGCGCGCGAGTGTTTTAGCCGGTTAAGCTACCGAGGCGTCCTTCTCCCCTATGCATTGAAGTGCTAACCGAAGGATATTGTTGGGCGCTAATCTATTAAAATGTATGTATTCATGAATGAACTTTAAATGTTTTTGCTCGTATTTTGAACGTATTATATAAGTTCGAGTGTTTGATATTATCTTACACATCAAGGTGACCGCGGTTCAATGTAGAAGAATGTAGTTGTTTACTACAACTTACTGTAGTGTTATAACAGTTGAGGTAGTTTTTAGTTTTTAGGTTCTCCATCTGCTAAGGATATTTATATGTATGTATATATATATATAAAACTTCCAGGAAAATCACTCGGGTGATAAATATACAGTATGCCAAGAGGGTGGCCGATAAAAAATATACACACGGAAAAAAGAACACTTACACATAAAAATTTTCGATATTTCGGTGAAGTCTAGCTCCACCTTTCTCAAGGTTTAAGGTAGGAATGAAGAAAAGGAGAGAGATTGAGGTATGGGAGGGGAAAGAGGGGGAGACGAAGGTGTAAGAGGGGAAGGAGGGGAAAGAGGGAGAGAGGAAGGTGTAGGAGGGGAAGGAGGGGAAAGACGAAGAGCGGGGAGAGGGCGTGGAGGAAGCAGGGAGAGATGAGATGAGGGGGAGGGAGAAACTAGTGTGATTTATTGAGTCCGGGGGGCGAGAAAGCCTGGTGGATTAAAATACAAGAAGATTCAAGATCTTTGAGCTGAAGGGGAGAGGAAGAAGGGGGAAGGGAAGCAAGTAGACCGACTTTAAAAGTGTTATTGAAAGTGGAGTTGTGGGAGGAGACGTGAATGGCGACAGGGAGAGAAACAGAGAGGGAGGGGCAATCGTTACAAGACGAGCGGTGCCCATTCATTCTAATATTGAGAGGAGTGGTGGATAAGCCAATATAGAAAGAAGGGCAGTATTGGCAGAGGAGGATGTAGACAAACATTGTCTACATCCTCCTCTGCCAATACTGCCCTTCTTTCTATATTGGCTTATCCACCACTCCTCTCAATATTAGAATGAATGGGCACCGCTCGTCTTGTAACGATTGCCCCTCCCTCTCTGTTTCTCTCCCTGTCGCCATTCACGTCTCCTCCCACAACTCCACTTTCAATAACACTTTTAAAGTCGGTCTACTTGCTTCCCTTCCCCCTTCTTCCTCTCCCCTTCAGCTCAAAGATCTTGAATCTTCTTGTATTTTAATCCACCAGGCTTTCTCGCCCCCCGGACTCAATAAATCACACTAGTTTCTCCCTCCCCCTCATCTCATCTCTCCCTGCTTCCTCCACGCCCTCTCCCCGCTCTTCGTCTTTCCCCTCCTTCCCCTCCTACACCTTCCTCTCTCCCTCTTTCCCCTCCTTCCCCTCTTACACCTTCGTCTCCCCCTCTTTCCCCTCCCATACCTCAATCTCTCTCCTTTTCTTCATTCCTACCTTAAACCTTGAGAAAGGTGGAGCTAGACTTCACCGAAATATCGAAAATTTATGTGTAAGTGTTCTTTTTTCCGTGTGTATATTTTTTATCGGCCACCCTCTTGGCATACTGTATATATATATATATACATACATATATATATATATACATACATATATATATATATATATATATATATATATATATATATATATATATATATCACGGTCTAACCACGGGGTCAGCAAACTGCGGATCGCGAGCCACATCCGGTTTTTTGTCATTTACATGCAGCTCTGAATTGAAATATCCAAGGTATAAATGGCGGTGGTTTTTCATTTAAAAAAAATAATTTATTTATAAATTTTTGTGATCTCAATTATAATTTTCCATGTGTAGGAAAGTATATTTATTGTCCATGTTTCACTTGGGAATGCTCAAATTTCGTTCCTCAGGCTGTATCCTGCTACAAATTTTAATTTGCGCATTTTAATTTTTAATACTCTTCTATTTTGTACCATTGCGCGAATTACCGCATTGGAAGAATTTAAGGTAGTTCACTACAGTATGTCAATCCAAAAATCTCTTGAGAGTTACTTTTTCTTCGAAAATTATCTTAGGAAAACGCTTTTGTTTTCCGGAATATAATCGTTAGAGATCACTATGCGAATCCAGAGGTCTGATTTTTGTACTTGGTTTTGGTAAACGTTTTTTTGTATGCATTTTCTTTCCATTTAACATGAGTATGAAGTCAAGGTATAAGTCTCCTGTGCTCTATCGTGGACACCGTGATACATGAACAGTATTAATTATCGGAGGAAAGAACCGAGTTACCAGCATAATTTTGCTTCCGGTCTTGACCTAAACTTGGCTCAAGGCGCCAAGTGCGGTTTTCACGAACGAATGTTCTAGCTAAATAGTTCCTTTCATTTCGGTGCCAATCTGCGAAACTTCTTTGACAATGAGGGAAATAATAGCATCGGTTTTCTTTCGTTTGTTTCGAAATCCCCCATTGTGCGGTATCCAATCGGCGTTTGTCATAGTGAAAGCTAGGTCTACCAACTCATAAAATTGACCTCATAATTAATAAATAAAATCAGAAATCGCTTCCTGTTTTTCAGCTAATTGGTCAGTGCTGAGAAATTGGCTAACTTGTTCCTCATTGGAAGCGTCATGGTGGCGAATTTTTTTCCCATTGTGTTTCCTTTGTAGTTAGAGGTGATTGTCTAAGTTATCCCCTTTTGATGGATTTTATATTCCTCAAAAATTCTCTCGGCGGTTACATCCGCCAGAATAAATAAAAGTATCTTCCTTTATCACTTGAACTTGGCTGAGAATACCCCGGATCAAATCAAAAAGAATCAAAATCCATAAAAATGATTATGTTGTATTCAATTCCTCAAAAACACGTTACTTTCCTCGAATGTCAATGTTTGTTTCAGTATCTCGCATTATTATTTGATTTCATCTGTTCATTGGTAATGTTTTTGGTTTTCCTCCTGATCTGCAATTACCATGGCATAAGCCACGGCCTGATGTAGAACCCAAGAAACCTTCATTCAGTTCATGCGTAGAGGAAATACGTAATCTTTCTTCGCTGAATTATGATTCACTTACGTTTGTTTTTGGGTCCACCCACTCATTCGTGATCTTTCCACTCTTGATAGTATCTATGAGTTAAAACTTAGGTGGGAGTAGCTTTTGATTACGACATTTAGGTTGCTCCTTTTTCGTAACATTTTAGATATATAAATCTTAGAATTCCTTAATTTCGACGCAAGACTTTATCTACTAGGAAAGAAAATTCACAAAATGGACCGGCATTGTTAGCAAGAAGCTTTTGCAGCCTTTTTTCTTAGGTTCAATAAAATCCATATCCCTCTAGTGCACTATAGAATATGACCTCATGTATGGGTACTCAGACCAGTATTTTCTTATGTGCCTGGTTTTAAATGCTCTTTCGTTTTGAAGACAAAGAATGCTAACAGTCACCATATTTGACAAGAAAAGTAAAGGTTGAAAATTTGTTCTCTTTTGGGTTGTATTGTTCTTGAGACTTATAATTCCTTGGTGACCCACTACAGATATAGAAATCTATTTGTTGTTGTTTACTAGGCCTTAGCGTGTTTCTTACTTATTTAAATTATATACTTGTCAGCGAGTGCTCGACTCCCTCTCATGCTTGATATCTCTATTTGGCGATACATATCGCGTTAATACTGGGATTTGTATTGCGACCTAACGTTACTAGGACCATGTAAAGGGTGATTTTCAGAGATTGTGTACGCATTAGCGGTGGAATTTTTTTCATATTTTTTAATGTAGGTAACACATTTGTAAACGATCGAAATTTGATATCCGCTTGATGACGTGCAATATGCGTTTGGTAAATGGTGTTTGTATGTGTTAAGTTATTTTATGAGCTCATTCTTTGGGATGGGCGTGGAATAGGTATTTTCAATTTTCACGACGGAGCAAGCTATAAGTAGACATACTTTGCTCTCGCTTAATTTTCCGGACATACTCCGCTTGACGTGACCGTACTGACAAGATTAAAAAAAAAACTAAACAGAAGGAGATGCTCCAACTCTCCCCCTCTAACGTGACGGCTTCGCTGTACAACCGGGCCAATTGCGGACAGGAGAAGGCCTCTGAACTCACGAAGTGCGCGAGATGTGCTACCTTCTTTTCGTTTCGCGACTCTTTTGTCTCCCGAACTCCGTGACACACGGGTTCTCGTGCTCATGATTTTCCTCAAGGTTCTTGTTGTCCTCGGGAACATAATTGCACCCACCCCTCCCTTATTCCCCCTTCCTCCTCCCCCAGTGGCTTCTCCCACCTCCCCCCTCCTCCCCCAGCGTCTTTAAGCGGTGGAGTTGCGCAAGAAGCAGGATTTTTCCCGTTATGCTTTCATCTTACGAGTGAAAGTCTTTCCCCCCCGCCGCACATTTTCCGCCGCTGCCGTTTGTATCGCTCGCCGCGAGCTTTCCTCAAGTCGGGAGGAATCTTCTTTCACTCTCCCGACCTCACCTCTCACCTCACTTCCCTTTACCTCTCCCTTCTCTACTCCTCTCCTTTTCATCTCGGAAGCCGCGTGCTCTACTTCCCACTCGGTCCAAGCGTCGACGACTCGGCTACCTCCATCCGCGTGAAACAAGTCCGTTGAACGTTTTTGAAAAGGTTCAGCAGGTCGAAATACTAACTGTATGTCGTCTGGAAAATATTGCTGTCGCTGAATACATGCCTTGTGTATCGGGAAGAAATTTCTATGCCAGAAGATTTCGTGTACGGCGAAAAAGCTTTCATTTGTGTTAATGTTCTCATTTGGGTGTATCTGTGCAGTACCTACCCTGGGGCGTCTGGGTTACCCACGCTTGAGGATAGGTACTGTGAGAATCAAATGACTGGTTGCACATTTATATTCATCATCAGTAGTCATAAATCCGAAGATTGGTTTAGAGTAACTCTCCATTCCACTCTCCTCTCTGCCATCCGCTTCATTCCTACATAATTATTTACTTTGACGTCCTTTATGATTGCCTTGATATATCCCATTCTTCGTCTTTCATTGTATTTTACCCCATTTATTTCTCCTTCCAATATTGTTTTGATTAAGCTGTTGTTTCGCAAAATGTGTCCAGTAAGTTTGTCTCTCCTTTTTCACAGTGTGTTCATTATGCTTCTATTCTCTCCAGCTCTTCATAGGACTTCTTTATTAGTATTTTTGTCGGTCCATTTAATCTCCATTATTCTTCGGTTACACCAAATATCCATTGCTTCCAATCTCCTTTGCTCTGCTGCTATTATTATCCAGGCTTCACTGCCATATAAGAGCATGCTCCAAATATTTTTAATAAAGTGCTCCCTAACTTCCAGGTTTGTGTTACCAGCTGACAACAGGCTCCTAGTATAATGCCTTCTTTGCTTGGGCTATCTCGCTCACGATGTCATTCCTACTTCTTCCATAGGTGGTGACCCTGCTCCCCAGATTCTTCCACTGGCACGAATGTTTTCTTGCCAAGTCTAACAGTGATTCTATAGTCTCGATTTCTCTCCTAAACCATAACCTTGGTTCTTTTCACATTAATCTTCAAGTTATATTTATTAAGAGTTTTGTCCATACAGTTCAGGATTCTTGTCAGATCTTCTCTCTTCTCAGCATGAATTACTGTGTTATCATCAAAGCGTAGCATGCTGATTTTTTTCTCCATGCACATGTATTCCTGTTTTCAATTTGTCATTTATTTCATGTATGGCTTTTTCAGGGTATATATTTAAGATAATTAGCGACAACGCGCATCTTTGTCGTACTACTCTCCTCGATTATGTTTCCTCTGCATTTCCGCCACGTTTAATCCCTGCCAGCTGTTCCTCATACAGCCTGCATGTTACTCCTTTGTCATTTAATGACACTCCTATGCTCTTCAGCGTAGTCGGAATTCTGTTCGTGTACACACTGTCAAATGTTTTCTGTAGGTCAATGAAGCAAATATATGTGAGGCGGTCCTTTTGAATCATCTCCTCTAAGATAAGCCTCCGCGCTAAAATAGCTTCCCTCGTTCCCCTAACTTTCCTGAAGCCCAGTTGGTCTTCATCCAGGAATTCTTCCATCTTATTTTCCATCCTCCTGTAGACTATTCTGGTCAGAATTCATGTGCTGCAAGGCTAATTGTTCTGAAGTCTTCGCACCTCTCGGCTCTTTTGTTCATGGGGTTAGGTATTAATTCATTATTTTAAAAGTCCGTAGGCATTTGCTCACTGTAATAAATGTCACATATCTATCTGTATAGCTTATTCAGAGTCCTCACTCCTGCATACTTTAGGAGCTCCGAGAGATTTCATCGACTCCTGGCGCCTTTATCTCTCTAAAATCCTAAACTGCAGCTTCAAATTCTGATCCTAATATGGAGTGTCCTTTCTGACCTCCATCCACAGTGTCTCTATCTTCTAGTACCTGGGATTCAGTGCTTTGCCGCTGTATAGTTTCTCCAGGTACTCTTTCCATCTCTTCGCTCTGTCTTCACTTTCAATAAGAATTTCATTTCCTTCATTCCGATTGACATTACCTTTGATTGGATTTTTTTTAAAGTAGGTAACTTATTACCGTTCTGTAAGTTGCTTCAACTTTTCTCTGGATGAAATTGCCTTCCTCCGCCTCTTTACGTATGACTTTCAACCATTCTTCTCTGGCCTTTCTTGCTTTACGGCTGATCGCATTTCTTATCATTTTATACGGCTGCTGTCCCTCCTCTGTTTTCGAGTTTTTGTACTTTCGTCTTTCATCTATTAGATCCAAGACTTCCTGTGTAATCCATGGCTTCTGATTCTCTGTTTTTCTCCTCCCTACCTTCTCTTCGGCTGCATTAATAATTCCTTTCTTGATCTCTTGCCGTCTCTTTTCGATTGATCCTGAATCGTTTCTATCCTCTTCATCTTAGTCTAGCGTACTCTGATAGGCTAATCTATGTCCTGTTTCCCTCAGTCTTTCCACCTGCCTGCGATTCTTCGTTGATCTCTTCAGTTTTTAATAATTAAGCTGACATTCGATCATTATCAAATTATGGTCACAATGGATATCCACACCTGGGTAGCTCTTGCAATCCTTAACTTGATTTCGAAATCGCTGTGTAACTAACATTTAATCTATTTGAAATATTCTTCTGTCTCCTGGAATTTACCACTTGTATCTTCTTCGCAGGTGGTTACCGAATAGTTTGTTTGTGACGACAAGGCCATTTTATATGCAGAACTCAATATCTCTCCCCTATCGTTCCGTTCTAACCACACTTCCCTACTGTCTTACCTTCTTGTCCCTCCCTTAAAATAGCATTTTATTCTCCAGGAATAATTGAGTTTTCTTCCCATTTTACATTTCTTATCACTTCTTCTATTCCCGTCCTACATATGTTCTACGTCGTCATCTTCGTAATCCGACGTGGGCATGTATATTTGTACCACCACCGTGTCCTAAGGTTTTGTTTATAATATAACCATTTATTATCCTTTACCTGTATTTAAGATAGCTTTTCACTCGATACTGCTACTTTTCCTGTATTATACACCTGTGCTTCCATTCGTAGATCCAGAGTGGATATTCCCGTAGCTTCCGCTCCAGAAGTCCACTTCTTCAGGCCATTTCATTTCTTTGATTCCTAATACATCCATACCCATTCTTCTCATCTCCATTCTCACGTTTTCAAGTCTTCCACATTCCCAAATAAATCTTACATTCCAGGTACCATTCCTAAAATGCTGCTTATTGTTCTTGACTGATGTACCCTTTCGAGTAGTTTCCGCTCGGAGATCAGAGTGAGGGAATAGTTTACCTCTGGAAAATGTTAATCGACAGTATTCCATCACATCTTTTTGGGTACAAAATATCGGAGAAGTAGTTGAAGAGCTGCTTCTCTTCAGGATAATAAGATGTTGGTTTCCCTTTGCCTTCCTCCTCGCTGTACTAAAGTCGTTTAGGTTAATACCTTACCGCGCCTATAGTGTAATGCGTGTCGCTGTACCGACCCCCGCGGTCTACCTCTTCACTCATGTGGAGGAGGGCTTCTACCTCCTCCTCCGGGTTACTAGGTGCCTATTAGTTTGCGGCAGCCATTTGCCAAGTCACGGCAACTTCACGGGTTTTCTCAGCATTTTTGAGCCGTCTTACCTAAGAATGGTCCCCTACATCCTCTACATATCGACGCTTTTTGTCCACGACTGCTTATTCCTCGATTAACTTCGCTTATTTCTCAGCCAACTTATATATTTAAATGTCAACCCACCATCCGCAACTCGGTGGACGTACTCAGTAGCGGTAAGCTAGCCCCGAAACATTTATATTTATGGCGTTATACATTTCTACTGTCGCTCTTAATATTTCTTTGCTTTTGGAAAGTAAAAGAGAGCCATTAATGGAGATTAGTCAATAAAATATGTATATTTGCGATTACTTTTCCCAATCCAAGGAGCTGACTGTGGCACTATTAAACTTGCGCCTCTTGCCTTCAGTTGTGGTAGTAACTTGCTTACAAATCTAAGAATAATATGGGTTACTGCCGTTATTTTTCAACAATATACGTCTTGGAAAGATGCACTTCTAACATGTTTCCAGCAAAAATGACACTTGATTAAAATAGAAAAATAGATTATTTTTTATTTTAACCCACTCTGAAAAATCAGGACTTTAAATTGTGAAAAGAATTATTGTAAGATAGGATTCTGTCTACGTTTGCAGATAGAATCCTCTTTTTTACAGGAAGACTTCCAAAGATCTGTGCGAGGGCGCTTCACCAGCATCGCCGTGTGACCGCTCAGGTTAGCTCCTTCTCGGAAGACGGACAACTGATCCGTTCTTTGAAACTCCTATCTGCACGTCTCATCGCGGACAAATATCCAAGGGAAATTCGTCATGCCTCACGGTCTGGTTGACTCGTGATCTTCCGTTTGTTGATTTTTTTCTTAAGAAGCATGCCAAAGGAAAAAACTGGGCGTGCATATTAATTTTTTGCCTCGGTAGCTTGAAGCGTGGCTCAACTCTCTGTGTTTACATCAAGCGTTTCTTAACCGCAATGAACATTCTACCGCTTAATTCATGGTTCCAGTTCCATTGCTCCTTATTTCGAATCTATGTTTTTTATATTTCGACGTTAATTTAAACGTATCCTAATATTACTAATTCGTGTGCTGGGACAACATATACTTCAATTTTATGAGCGAGCCCAGTTTAAATAATATCCTTAAAACTTTTAGCTAATATAGACCTATTCCCTGCGTTCATAATTCGTTTGCCGAAAGAGTGGCAGCCATCAACGATTTATCAACGGATCTGTACCATATGCATGACGTGGGAGAAGCGTCACTGGTTGTTAAATCTCTTTCAAGCGTGAATCGCTGATTCTCATGTGAAAGTAATTATGTTTGTGAAGGGGTGCAAGGAAATGTGGTATTATCCTAGCAACAGTATGAACTGAGAATGTGTTCACGTTCTGTGCGCCAAGATTTCCTTCGATGTTTTTTTTATTTAAGCCGGTAATCGTTTTTAAAGTTATACTACAAGTATATAGAGGTGCTAGTGATTATTAATTCTTTAAATTTGTATGGTCATATTTATTGCGCACGTGTAAATTCAGAAACACCATTCCCAGCGGAATAACGTGCAGATTATTCGCCGTTGAACTTACACTGATTCAATTTGAATAAATATATTTTGGTTTTCTGCGGTGTAGTTACTTTTTGAGCAATAGTTCATTACACCGATTCAGTTTATTTTGTGGATCCTTGTGTAGTCATCCGCCTTCGAAATTCCATGTCAATTTCCGTAAGACTGCTTCCGTCAATTTTCTTCAAATTTAATACCTTCTGTTATTTAGTGAGTACCTTGCATAGGACAGCGTAATATCGGTCAATTTATTATTTGTTTCCTTATTTTTACGTCAGTTTTGTCCTCCTTGCTTGTAGGCTCATCATGGTCATTTCTTATGTCATCTCAATATTCTAACACACATTTTCTGTGCCTGTTTTATGCGATTCTTCTAAAAAGGCCTCTTCGAAATTAATAAGAGGAAATAGATGCTGCATTTGTGGTGTTTGTCTTCTATTGACTATTCTGCGAATGAGTTAGATATGAAGCTGCTCCTAACTTCGCATGTAATATACTCTAATTTTTATCCATAAATTATTATCCCTAGATTATTATCATTAAATTAGCATCCCTATGATCGCCTTAGCATTGATGAAAATCAAGGTTAAGACCAAAAGTACTCTATATCAATATTATCTTATCCTTTTTCGGCTTGTGGATTGCAATTAGCCCTGCGAAGTCTTCTGGCTTGTTCAGCTTTTTATTATATTTTTCGAATAAATGAAAACAAATCTACTTCCTATTATTACGTAATTTTCAGGGGATTCTCGGGGATATTCCGTCGTTTTGTGGCATTGTTAACGTAATTATACGCTGCTGCTTTTCCTGACTCATTTTCTCATGATTTCAAACTACCATTAAGTGGTTACCGTGAAATTCCCATTACTGCTCCCTCCCTGGGTATCTTGCTATCATGTAGTTTGCTTTCTCGACCTACTCTTCTCATTTTTTTATCGTTACCTGTTAACAGTTATTTTCCCAGCTAGTTTATGTAATGAATTTTATCTGTCATTAAGATTTTATCATGGAAATTTCTGCCACGTGTAATGGATAATTGATTGAAAATACGAAAGTACGAAGAGGCTTTTTGCCTTTATCTATAAGGCCTTTCGGCAGAGCATGGTGCTGCCATTAGCACCATTAGTTTCCTGACTACTCTTTAAAGCTGTGATGGAGAGGAGAATGTTGACTGAGAGGGTAAGGGAAAAAAAGAAGTATGAATTATAGATTGGAATTGGGAGAATTATAAAATATACTACTTGTGTTGAAGAAAGAAATAGTGATGGAATTGGTCTATGCCGTTGTAGCTGAAAGCTCGTGAAGTTTCTTTTGCCTAAAATACCTTCCTTATTCTGTCTAATCTGTTGAATACTCAGAATGAATTAGTAATATAGATTTCTTATAGTATATTTTTATATGTGCTATACTCAAACTACGAGAAGTTTCAGCAAAATTATTTTCATAAGCCGATTATTACGCTGTGACTGGAGGTCGTTGATGGCTTTGAAAATGGTAAGTGATCGCACCATTCCAAATAAAAAGATGTGCACAGCCTGATTGTACCCGAAGAGTCATTCTCAGTTTCCCATTTGGGCGGTGTTTTATTCTTTTCCGTGTTTTCCGTCACTTGTTGAGTTTTCTTTCGTTGGGCGTGGTGCGCATTATCACTGGTTAGTAGTTAAAATGTGTGCAACTCCCTATCCCGAGTTATGTACTCTCCGCATCATGAAAGACGTAATTAAGCGCTCATAGCCTTATGTTGCATATAGTGTGATATCGCATGTTGTGATGAACTCGAATTTGGATTAAATTGGACGTATCTTAAGTATAGAATATCCCTCCATAATATCTAATCCGCTGTCACCGATCCTGAGATTGGTTTTCTATCTGAAAATTTGTTTTCCTCATGGCTCGGTTTCTCCTGTCTATCATACGATCTGAATGAGAGGATGAATTCTAATTCCAAACATGAGATGCCTCAGGGGTTGAACGAAACTAAAATTCTTTTGAATCTCGTAAGTGTGGCGCACTGCATTTAGTGTCTCATTTCATCGCCTTAAGTTCGCATTTATATCATATACACATCGCTTCTCGCCTAATATCGCGTTCAAGTCGCATTACATTTTTTTAGCATTCACATCGTATATTGATAGTCGCACAATATCGCACGTCGCATGATATTGCAAGGAGTTTTGTCGCGTGGCCCGGTGACGCACAAATATCTCAAGGTGATTGATACCTTAGAAAGATCGTAGGCATTGTGCAACATGCTAGGGATCCGGGGAACCTGGAATACGTTCTGAGTGACAACTGCGAGAGTGAAAGCATTATATTAAAATTTTCAAGAGAAACAAGCCCATTTAATAAGATTGAATCATACTAATTAAAGTACAAAGTGAAATATTTCTAACGTTATTCTTCGAATGAACGCTTAGGTAACTACATAATATTTATAAAATGGAAACATGAGGTGCGAAATTGTCTTAGCCGTCGGCTCAACTAGAACACAAGCATTTTAGGAGGTTCTATCGCGACTATGAGTCAAAATAAAAAATATCCTCCACCTCGTCCTTTGAATCGTTTAAGAAGTACAGCATTTAGTGTTGATACTTAGGTATTCAAAAACCAAACTTTTGTAAAAAATATGCTGATTTTTCGACGAATATGTTTTTAATGGACACTTTTTCCGGCCAGAGCATAGGAGCCGACTTCTGCGCAATTTCTGTTGAACTTACGCATTTTCACTATATCACCTGTAGTTACCTGCTAATGCCTAAAAAATTAAGATGAATTTGTGCCTTAATTACATCATCGTTCAATTCTCTGGGAGAATTTCCTTTCTTAAAATGTTTTTTCCCGAAAATGGTATTTATGTTAGATAAAAATATATTATTTTTCCATTAGTTTCTCCCATTCTCGCATTTAACAATATGTAATTTCAAGTGTAATTTACGAAAAATGGCATGAAATAATAGGATTTTCTTGCTTATATCAAACAGAGGACTCGCTTTTCTATATATAGCCGGAATATGAATTCAAGCACATGTAAGTGGTTTTACGGTGGAACCACCATTAAGACTATTTGAAGATCGCTTTTCTTAGCCGACGAATCGCAATATCGCGAAGGGCCAGCATTCATCTCTTCCCCCCTACCTGATGCATCCTCCCGGTGGAGTAGGCTGCCCCGCCCACTTAAACGAGTGCGGGACCAGAAATTAAATTCCCTCGCGTCCTTTATGGGATGGCTTAAGTTCATCCCCCCTGGGAGAGCGCCGCTGCCTACCTGTAGGGCTCCCAAACCTCCACCCTCCTCCTTCGTGGAAGTTCCCGACGAGGTGTATTATGGGGACGGAGGGAGGGGAGGGTGGATTGAGTGGCTCAGCTGTTTGTGGCTAGCGAAAGTGAAAGGGCGTTTTATTTACCCGTGCCTTAAATGGCATCGCGCGATTTATGGCGCTCGGAGCAATTTTCATTTGCCACTCGCAGAATCTTGAATTCCACTGTTCCGCAGAATTTACTCGCTTCCTCCTACGGAACAGCCATTTTCTACATTCTTGCTCGTCCCTCAGTCGAAATTACTCGCTCTACTGCCAGCTTGTGTAATTCATCGGAAACGATACCGCCGGCCGTGTAATTACAAGGTAGGTATATTCCGCGTGCATTCCTACTTGATTGCAAAAGCAAACGTTTCCCTGATCCTAGTCTCTGAATATTGAGGCTTATTAACAATAAGAAAGGTTTTAAATGGAAATTAAATGCGAAAATAAATGAACAAGAACTTATAAAATTGGAATCGAAATTATTTTTTGACGTTAGAAGAGCCATAAGATATGGGTGGAGTATGAAACGGATACGTATGGTATGAAGTGGATGTACAACCTTTTGAAAGAATTGGGGCATACACCTGAGGGGATTTGAGGATATTAATAAATTGAAAAGCTATATAATGGTGAAAAACAAAATGGGCTCGAAAATGCCTGCTGCCAATAAAACACCAGTGATGCGGAACATGTCCTTGGGCGTGAACTAGAGGGGGGTGTGACAGCAAGCAATGAGTGTTTTCACGTGTATTCACCATTTCAGTGTTTATTTGTGTAATTGACCAGTCTATGGATGCTTCTGAATATTGGCCCTATATGTTTGTTAACATTTAATGACAGGTTAAATTAACTTCCAGAATAATAATAAAAGTGGAGTTGCCCTACTCTCCTCTAAATTTCTGTCCTTAAGAGAATTTACTCTAAATCGCCTTGCATTAAGATGATTTGTTTTCTCGTGTTTCATATGTTTACGTTTATTTTACATGGTATAAATTAGTTCATAGAGACGAATAATTCATTTGTGTTACTGTTTTTAATACGAAAATAGGTTCAGGCTGCGTGACTTAGATGATGGACAGGTGCGAACTTATGGATAATTCGTATGAAAACCCGGCGAGTAATTTGAAACTAATCCAACGCTCTCTCTGTCGTATATCATGCAAGTTCTAGAAGAAATAGGCATATATTTTCGTTACCGTTACAATTGCCTACGTTTACGTCACTCGGGAACTACTTCACGTGCCTTCAAACGCTGGGAAAACCGTGCGTGGATTAATCACTCCGTGGTAATGACGGTGATGGTGCTCTACGACTTGACTTTCCCTCTATTTTCTCGAGGATCGCGAGGTGTCTATTTTAAAATATCGAACCGACTCCTTCGTGCCTAACTCACAATCGAACTCTGTTGAGGGCATCCCAAGCACTTCCTCTCGCCTACAAATGTTTTCTTATTTCTTCTAGTATCCGTCTGTTTCTCAGAATTATCACTGATCTCAGCTTCAAACATCATATAGCCTCAAAGTATGTACCCCAATTTGTCTACTCATTCGTATTTATTCATTTATTTTATCCTTTCTCCTGCTTTAATCCAAAGGCGTATCTCTCAAACTTTTTGCCTTAATTTCGGTAATTCGAAATAAACGTGATTTACGGTGGTTTCCGGGGCTTCTTTGACTTGCCGAGTGAATATGTATTCTTAAAAATTTGTGGGCCAAATTGTAATAATTGAGAGAGGATTTTTTCGTCCTCGACCTCAAGTAATAGAAGTTAAAGAAGCAATTCACACAACTCTTAAATTATTTTTTTTAATTATGCATACATTTTGTTTGTACCGGATTTGTCGCATTAGGCATTGGTAAATGAGTTTGGAGGACTCCTGATGTATATACCAAATAAGGAGCACCTGATGTTAAAGGGGTGAACTCGGATTCTCAACCATTCGAAGTTTCCTAGCCACCTGGACGATCTTCGACAAATTATTATTGACGTAAATTATGCTACGTTTTATAAGACATGAAGTTCGCCCCCGCTTAGTTTTTTTATCGTGACTATCTTGTGAATCATAATGTCGTGGCGTCCTTCCTTATTGCCCTAACTGCTTCTAAGCAAGAGAAAAATTGTTGCCCCACGCTAAAGAAAGGATAAAATGAATCCTTTCGTCCTGTCATCCTCCACCTTCCTTCTCCCTCTCGTTTCGAAACCATCTTTATAAACAATCCGGTTAAAATAACAATAGTATTTCGGTTGTCATCTGCACTTTTATTTGATTGAGTAACATACGACCAAGGCTTTGTTTCCTTACAGCGCCATCGTATGAAGTTTACGCAATTAGTAGCACTCTACCTGGGTCTCGCTGCTTGACAGCACAATTATGTGAAATTTACATCCAGTCATAGAACTCAATATAGGACTTCAGAGGAGTGTGATAGTGGGACAGTAGGATGGGAATTTGAGAGGAGAGGACTAGAGGGAATGATAGTTGAACGCTAGAAAGAGGATGAAAATAGGTAGTGTAAAATTTCACCCAAAGATGACTTCAAGCGACCGGGTCTTGGGCATATTTATGGTGTATGAAATAAATGGTTTTAAAAGAAAATAAGTTTATTGTTATAATTTAATCGTTAGAAGGTTCCAAATTAAAGCTATATGGGGTAGAGTTAAGGCATTTTGGATGCACATAATGAAGGTTTGAGGGACGATTAACTGAAAAGAGAGATCATGTGAAGAAGTAATGTGATCCTAAAAAAGATATTAGGATGATATCAACCAATCACCCGAACCTACCCTGTCCGGTGAAACACCAACAACACTGAAAACATGGAATTGGGTTGGTGTGGCGGCTAGAGAACTGGCTTATTATTCTGAGTGTACGGATTGAGATCCCGGGAGTTGCTAAGACTTTTGAGTGGAATCCCGATCACTTCTTGAGGACTAAATGGAAAACACACTCGGTGCAGCACTTTGTCCGTCGGTTGGGGCGCTGAACTGCGGACCCCTTGGCGCCATTCGTTTAGCGTAGGCTAATGTTGAAGCCGTGTCTCTCTCCACCTTCCACCGTTCTTCAAATAATCCCCCCCATAAAAATCTACCCATTTATAATTTATGGCGTAAATGGTCTTGGCTGTCGATCTTTTCCACTAATAACCAAACGAACGACGAGGTAGTGAAAACCTTACCAAAGTTGCGTAAGAGAAGCAATCGAATTCAAAGCGAGGAAGTTACCAAGTTACTAGTGAACACACCTGTCCGGAAATTGGGAGATACGGATTCGGTTCCCGGGCGAGTCAGTGTTACTTTTTTATTGCGAGTTTCCACGCTATGGTTTTATATTCGTGCATCCGTGAACGTGACCGTTTAACAGATTATTTTTATTTTAGCTCTAATAAGGGTTGACAATTCGTATCTTCATGAGTTGGGGACGGATGCCTTGAGGTGTTGGAAGACAAGGAAGCCTTCCACTCGTTTTCTCTCGTCCTTCGTGTCTCTCCATCGGTCGATTCTCCCCGTGCTCGCGGGGATTACCCCGAAGAGGCTGCTTTGTGTGTGGAGTGTAGGGAATTGTAAAGGGAGAAGGCGATTACGTTTCCTCCTCCCGACGAAGGATGCCATTGTTCTCTTATCTCCTTATCCCTCTCCCGTCTCTCTCTCTCTTTCTCTCCCACTCTCACTTTTCTCTCCGCCGCTTTTTTTCGTTTTCTTCCTCCAATCCCCTTCATGACTCCATAGTCCCTCCTTTGCCCTATGTTCCTGGGTAAAAAATGAGGTAGGCGACGGCAGAAATTTAGAAAGTAATTGGGTGTTTCCCGCAATGTGCTAGGAATCGAGGACAGCGTGTGTGCGTCTGTGTACGTTCCTCTCCCGTGGACCGCGTGGGCTGGTAAACCAAACGAAAAAAATCAAGAGTGAAAACAAAACGTTGTCGCTCTCTACTTGAGTGGGATGGGCTCTCCTATATATGTAGAGCTTGCCTTATTCGTTCTCTCGTGGTGTTTTAATTTACCATATTGTTTGTGATGTACCTACCTACCTGTTCAAGGTGTCCACCAATCGGGTGCAATCGGGGAGGAAATGCGGGAATTTCATTTTCCGAGGTAAAAATGTGGGAAAATTGTTGTAACTATGTAGTTCATTGGGAATATGTTCGTTATCTTCTGGGCTTCAAATTTGTCTAAATTATAAAATGTGTCACCTCTCATACATTTGTCTTAGGTTGGCTTAACTGCTCCAATGGAAGTGCGTTTATCGTTTTGTTCGTGGTTTATAATATAATTTCTAATAATAGAGCATGTGGTTGCCATTTGATAAGAGTTGGTAATTACGTGAGTATACTCATATATACGCTGTGAAAGACGAAACATGGCGCGGTAAAAATTTCGTTTTGGGCCAATAAAACTGAAAACTATGCGGCAATTTTTCTTCTCCGTTTGGTGGAAACCCTCTTAAAAGACAGATATTTAAAAAAATTTATTTCTCACTGACATTCAATTATTCAAGCGAACGGTTCTCTCAAGTGCCAGAAACGTAAAGCTGGAGTTTAAGGGGATTGAGAGTTTCCTACGAAAGAAAAAGAATCTTTGTACCGATTTTTTCATGCGAAATAATAACAATTACTTTAATTGATATTAAATTGTACAAACCACAAAATACATCGTATAGCATAATAGGAAAGCATATACACCTGCATATTATTACATAATGCAGAAATAATTAGCTTTGTCATCATCCTAATATTCTTGTGCAGCGTAAAATGTTTTAGACAGTAACAATTTATGTATAGCGTTCTCAAACTTTAGAGTCCAAAACATTAATTTCTTCAGGAAGGTTATTGAATTTCTTAGGCCCCATGTGTTGTAGAGACCTCTGGGTTTTTCTAATCCGTGGTAATTCACGTTGATTTTATTTCGGTTCCTTTTGCTACAGTCATGTAAATAGGCAGAGGTAAAGAGGCAGTAGTAGGCAGAATATTTGTTCTTCTGAACATGCATTAGTGCAGGGTCGTAGTGCCACTGTTAAAAAACAGTAGATTACAGTAATATTTAGAACCATCATTTGAAATTAAACTTATAGCCTTTCTTTCAAATATGAAAAGATTTTTAAAACCACTTGAATTATCCCACAATATCACACCACACAATATATGTGATTTAAAAGATGCATGGTGTGCACAATCTTTATATATATAAAAGTCAATGTATGTATGTATGTATGTATGTATGTTCCACATCTCCTAAACCACAGGACCGATTTTAATGAAATTTGGAACACGAGTTTGTCACTGATAGACAACAAACACTGTAGGGTTCAATTAACCGAAACCCTATTTTTTCAGGGTTAAGGGTGTGATCCTTACTAATATGTATAAAAATGTTATGGTCTCTGTCTGTCTGTTGCTCCATCACGCAAAAACTACTGGACCGATTGAGCTGAAATTTGGCACGTAGATAGAAAACATGACTGGCTGTAATATATGCTATATTAAAAAGCCCTCAGGGCCCCCACAAGCCCCCGAGGGTCACCCCTGGTGGTCCATGCTAAGCATTAGGTTCGGTGCAGTGGTTTCATTTTTTGCTTTTTAAAAGTACTTTCACTCAATATATAGGCCTGGGATTTTTTTTATCGGATGGCTGAATAAAGGAAGTTTCTAATTTTATCAATCGATTTCCTTCTACCCTCCGAAGTTGTCTGAAATTCATGTTTTCAGCTGAAAAATCTCACATTTTTATCTGAAATCAACAATAACATATTTCCTTGACAACCATATATTTGATTTTCAAAGGATATACCCGCCTCTAACTATTAAATGTCATGTTTTCCTACAGACCCATGATAGTACGTAAAAAGAAAATCCGTATAAGTAGTGCCCAGAGTCCCAAGGGCCCTTGATAGATTGCTTCGGGGGGTAATCGATAAATTCAATGCATATTTACAAGTATACTCTTCAACGTCTATTCTCAAAGTAGCTCTCAAAGGGGCACTGCATGTATATGAATGAATACTAACGTAGTAAACGATACACATAAAGGAATTAAATAGGTTACACACGCAATTAAATGTACAAGAATATTTACGTGCAGCGAATAGCAATGGTAATAATGCATCTGTTGCACAATAAAACACGGCGTTGTTTATTATCGTTTAATAATCAGATGTATTACACGTAGTGAAACCGTCTGCCTCTCATTACGATTGCGAACTGTTTTTCAGACCCATTCCCACATCATAAACGTTACGAGTTATTTATATATGTTTAAAAGTGTTAATGTGCAGTTAACTTAGGTACATTCACTCAATCATCGAGCTACATATTTAAGACTCTCACATGCCACTGTTTCCCCTCCTCGGACTTAAAAATATATCCGTCAACATGCCCAATAGAAAAAAGAGTAACCTTTCGAAAAAATTCTAAATTTCTAAAGCAAAAGGAATGTCTTCTTTGCGAGAAAATGAGCCCTTGCAATAAAAACAACCAAAGTTAAACTTGGATGCACAAAGACATGCCCACCAGCGATCTCATGATAATCTCCCCGTGGTGTTTCTCGGGTTACGCTAAGATCCGCACAAATTTCATCCTTACCCAACATACGGACGGGTAACCAGCTCTAAATCTGGTTCAAATACAGACCCATCTGTTTCGAACCTTCAATCTGTTTTAAGATGGCGGAAATTATAATGACGTCACTACATGCTTCTTACCCGAAAGAAGAACGGAAATTCAGCGCAATTAACGACATCCGTGCATGAAAATCGACAAGTGCACTAAGAATCACCATATATTTTTTATTTAGTAACCGAAACCAATGATTATGGCTATGCCGAAGGCGCAGTCCGGGCGATGGAGGATTCATAGGTCAAATAAACATGGCTTCTGCTGCCATTACTCCTCTTGACGTTGTCAACCGCTGGATTGTACCCTTCTATCTAATCCTGATTAAGATACTCAACGCACATATCAACGTTGAATACTGCAACTCAATTATGCCACTGAATGCAAGTATATGTATGTACACAAGGGAAGCGATCAAGCTGTTAATCACTAAGAAGACGCCTCAAGAGAACCCTAGGGACGAGGTGACCATCCATCAATCTTTGCTATTTAAGTAGTAATGAGTCTGTATGGCCTATTTTGTGGTTTCCCGTGCATGAAAGTGGACCAACAGTCACTCATCTCTCCGTGCACCTGGAAAACGGTCAGCGTGTCTACTACAACGAACACAACATAAAAGATAGGTTACGAACTCCTCGAATGACCACGCATACAGTTTTTCTTCAGGCTTTGCGGTTTTCTTATAAAATAAGTTTAACGTTTTTCGCACCCGTTGAATTTCAACGGGTATCTTCCGCTCGTGTAAATATACATGTGGTTTGAGGTTTTATTTACTTATTAAGAGCAGTGTTTTGCTAAGATTATTACAAACAGTATTTGTGTTCTCATGCCAATTTAACTAGGAGTCCAGAATAAAACCCAACTATCTCACAGGTTCACTCATTTCATGTGGCACATTGCTCAGATTACGTATTAGGGTTTAACTTTTATTAATATTTAAAAACAATTTATTAGCAGAAATCCATTTTTCAGCCGTTAGTGAAGATACATCAGCCAGCTCTGTCACTCTGACCAAATTATTGGAATGATTAATAAATGTAGTATCATCTGCAAAGAGCATGGATTACAATTTACGTAATGAGGAAGGTCGTTGATCATTATTATAAAAAAACGGTACCAAGTACTGAACCCTGTGGTACACCATTTTCAACATCATTTAATGCTGAACATTTATCACCAAAATACACACATTGCTTCATATTTCCTAAGATCTCATTTAATTAATTCCAGAGGAGATCCCACTACACCATAGTAATGGATCTTTTCTCTAAGCAAGTTATGAGGAACACAATCAAAGGCAAGGTAAGTTCACATAGTCAATTTAGTCCACTGACGTTCATCAAAGGCATTAAGTATCTCTTCTTGTGTGTAGTAAGTAAGTTTATCTTCCTAAGCTGACGTGGTAGGTTTACCAGAACGGAAGCCAAATTGTTAATGAGAAATTAGGTTATTGGTTTGAAAATAATTACTGCATTGGTTTTCCTGTACCGCCTCTGAGACTTAAGATAAAATAGGTACCAAAAATATTGGTGTGTAGTTCGTTATACTACCTCAATCACCACTCTTATTAATAGGAACTTTTTCAAGGGAAATAGTTGTTTTTGGCTCCGTGTAATTGAGGAAAATATAATCTCTCGCTTCATCGTAGGTCAGTCAGCTCTCAAGGAAACTATTTCTTGCAAACGTGCGGTAATTTTCAGCACTTTTGATTCGACGTCTCAATTTTTCGTGTATGCCACCAGTTGAGTTCTTTTCTGATAAAAACAACATGGTCTCTCTCTACCACTCTTTTCTCTTGAGCTGATGGGTCGTGAAAATTTTGTCCCTCTTTAAGTTCTCTACTGCTGTGAGAATGCATGCATGTATGCCGATGCTTGCGAAATGAGCCCATTTGTTCGCAGAGGTGATGTTATTCCCGGTTCCACGAGTCGTAGGCGTGATGATGGAGGCCTCTACAATTGTCCTTACTTATTTTGAACACAAAAGGTTTGAAGTTCATTAGTGATTAGTCTTGTATGCATTATAACTATTGTTATTATATTGCGGCGTAGGTTTCCGCGGGGCTTGAATGAAGACTTGTCCATTATTCGGGTTTCCACCGCGTTCATTTTTGACATAGAACAAGTTTCTCCCGGTTTCCTCCGAGCGTCTTCGGATCGAAGTGGGAACTTCGACCTGAAGACGCTCGGAGGATACCGGGCGAAACTGTTGTCCTATGTCAACAATGAACGCGGTGGAAACCCTAATAATTGACAAGCCTTCATTGATATTATAATTAAGCGCATGCGCGTGATGGTTTTTCTTACTACGTACACTTTCACCTTATTTCTGGTTATTTTCTCCGTCATTGTGTCTCCTCCTCACTCTATCCATCTCTTGTCACCACGTCAGTCCGTTCTTTGTATGCACAGTTCACCCCGCTGAGGCGAGGCTGTTTCATTTAATAAAGTTGTATCAGCAGTGGGTTTCATACACCTGCTTTTCTCGCTCTTCGCTCGCTGACAGACACCCGCGAAATCTCGCATTAATCTCTTTTCCCTTGTCGGAAGATTCCTGCGCATGACAAGGAGGACATCCAGGAGGTAACGGAGAATTTCAATGCTCCCGTCTCCTCTTCTTGCTTTCCGCTGCGTCTTTGTCCTATCGGGTTAGGCGTTGTCTCTTCATTCCCTGGCCTCTCGTCTCGGTTTCATTGAGGAGCGTACGGCGTCAAGGAGAGCGCATCATGTTTGTCGATTGCCGTGATATCGTCCCCTGTCTATCTGTCAACGGCACTTGCGACGCATCCAGCCGAGTTAATCTCTGTCCAAGATGATTGACAGCTTCAAGTCCTTGATTCATTCGTCGTATGTCGTACGCGGAACTCTTCCTGGCATCCGTTTATCATGCTGTTGTTATGGTGAAGGCTTCCGCGGAGTGGTCTCGAAACTCGACGATTTTCGGGTTTACATCCGCGTTGGCCCATTTTTTGAGGACGACAGTTTCGCGAGCGTTCTAGCTCCCTATTCAGATCAGAATATCCTCAAGTTTGGTTACAATTGTCGAGCTAGCCCAAGTGAAATTATTTTTGCGAAACGTTTTCGTTTTTTTCCGAAAAATAATTAAGTTTCACCAATCATCTAGTGATCCTTAGGCTTTAAAGGCTTGGATACGAGTTTCCCTTTCAGTAATGTGGTGGAAAAATACCGTCATTCCATCCGAGGGCGCTGTTAAAAGATACGTATTTTAGTAAATTCAATTACTATCATTAGACCGTGGTATTTTTTGACGGTAGTGGGAAATAAATTGAATTAGACAAATGCTGGCAGTATATACGGTGGTAAGGTGGTGGTATATGGTAATTTTTGGAGAATTAATTCAAACAAGCGTTTATGTATCTATCCCGCGTATATTGATGGAATAGGTATATTGGTTCGGGTTTTTACGTGAGGGTATCGGAAAGAATAATCTAATTTGGCATTTCATAATTTTAATTCTTTTGGCCTGTTTATGCATCACATTGAAGTTAAATGTGAAATGTGGCATTCTTTCCTTCTTTTGGTAATTTTTCAATGGATTGTTAGGTATTTGTGCAGTCTTTGGCACGATTTTATTCATCTCGCGGTAATCCATGCACTTTCCGTTACAAATTATCAATTTTTTAAAAGTAATTATTCTCCTCTCCGTAATTTACGCTTTGCCTTCATTCCGTCAATAATTACCACTCTTTTTTTCCGTCCGCGCTTGACTGGAATTTTCCTCCCCATGATTTTCTTCGGCATGCCTCTGCTTACATATTTCATTACTAATTTTGAGGATACCGGGACTAGCCACGGCAGTTACCTTTACGGAGTCACCCGCAAGTGCACATAAGAGCGATATTCCACAGAGGAAAAATCATTCGCCTTGACCGGGATAATCCTTGACAAATCCCGGTTAAGGCGAATGATTTTTCCTCTGTAGAATATCGCATTTATATTTCATTACCTTTTTCTCTGGGGCTCCGCCACGAATCTTCTTCCCCTCCTGAACTTATTAAACACTTCCTCGGTTGAATAAAGCTCTTTCTTTTGTGGCTTGGTGGTATTCCAGTATGAAAGGATTTAATAAGGTAAAATTTTGCAATACCACTTAATAAATAAAACTCACGACCCGGATTTCAACGCTTCAGCGTCATCATCAGGTGATTTTTTTTTTAGATTTCAAATCACTTTCATATACGAAGACCATAAGAAAAAGGGTGGGAGGAAGTAATAAGGGGGGAAGGAGGGAGAATAATCTGTGATTAGGGTCATGGTGGGGGTTGAAGGTCAAGGGGGTAGCTAGGAAGAGGAACCTACCTAATCGGGAGGCGGCTGTGAGGACATGGGGGGATGCAGGGTACAAATATTCTTTTAAAACGCTCACATTAGGGTCACAGTATTTTTGAAATTTCTAGCTGCTCAAGTGAGTCAAGTTCACGTGCATTGTTTGAAAGACAAAATATTAACATTGAAATCACTTTCGTGGTCATGAATTATAAGATGTTTGACTAAGTTACTCTTTTTGTCACAGTTAATTTTGAAAGCATGTAAATGTTATTTAACTTTAGCATTTAAATTGCGGGTTGTTTGCCCAACATTTTCACCTTGACAATCACAGCACTTAATGCAAATATGCCACTTTTATTATGGGAGTCCAATGGGTCTTTGCACTTAACAAACAGAGTTTTTTAAGTACAAGGGGGCCTGAAGGAAACACGAAATTCATCTTTTGGTAAGATCATGACAATTTTCTCACTGAAGTGACCTAAGTATGTAACTAAGGGAACACCAGTTTAACGCATAAAATGGTGACGATGACGCACCTGGTGATGACGCAAAAGCGTTGAAACCCGTCGTGAGTTTTATGTATATAGTGGTATTGTAAAAGTTTACCTTATTAAATCCTTTCACTTCCTCGGCTGTCTTCATCTCCACCCACCCTACCCTCCCTATCCTTCTCCACCCTCTCATCAACTCCAAGTATCCTCTTTCCGTAATGACGAGTTATCTGAATCAAATAACATGGCGCATTATATTGAAAGTTTTAGCGATTCGTGATTAACTTTATCAGATTATGTAAAACATGGAGTTATTTATTTGATAGCCTTTGTGTCGATGTGTGTTTATTCCTATGATCACTATACCACATTTGTGTAGGAATAGGACAAGTTTTATAGGGAGGCATACATATAATAATTTATACAGAGAGTTCATATAATTATAAACAATTCCTCCCGCACATTATAATTGACGTAATATCATATCCTCTTTGTTTGTTAGGTATCTATGTTGTTTATTACTTTTTGGCGTAAAAATTTAGTTTCCATCAGTCCGTTATCGTTCAATATCCGTGAATTGCACATGTTCACTTAAAGAAGAATCGTGACGAAATTATTCGGGGGCGATGCTCGGATATGCAATGAGGAGAATCTCTCATATCGGTTGGATGGAGGTTTTTGACTTCCTTCACTATACCACATTTGTGTAGGAATAGGACAAGTTTTATAGGGAGGCATACATATAATAATTTATACAGAGAGTTCATATAATTATAAACAATTCCTCCCGCACATTATAATTGACGTAATATCATATCCTCTTTGTTTGTTAGGTATCTATGTTGTTTATTACTTTTTGGCGTAAAAATTTAGTTTCCATCAGTCCGTTATCGTTCAATATCCGTGAATTGCACATGTTCACTTAAAGAAGAATCGTGACGAAATTATTCGGGGGCGATGCTCGGATATGCAATGAGGAGAATCTCTCATATCGGTTGGATGGAGGTTTTTGACTTCCTTCGTCGATCATAATCTTTTGAAGGTGAGGAAGTCTAAAGGGGGCACGTACCAAAGATGCGCGATCGATTGATGACCATCGTGCATCCTGCACGCCACTCGTTTTTATGCGCATCATCATTGGTCGTTCATTCCTAAAATTGGTTGACTGCGGCCCTCCATCCTTACAATTCTAATGCTAGTTCCCTTAATCCCTGCTGCTTCTTCTTATGTTCTTTCCTCTTTATTTGATGTATGTATTTAATAAACCCTTGGTCTTTCGTGGGACTTTTCCCTCTATGTTTCCTTCAATTGTGTTTTTCACAAACCCATTGTGCCTTAGGGATGTGACAAATCCATCTGGTTTCTATTTTCTGAATAGTGTTCCATATGATCCTTTCCTCTTCTACTCTTATTTATTTCTTATTTTATCCGTCCATTGAATTTTCAGCATCCTCCTCCAACACCAGGTTTTGATAGCTTCTAATCTTTTTTTGTCTGCTTTTTCTATGGTCCATGCTTCCGATCCATAGAGTGCCACGCTCAACACGAATGTTTTTACGTATTGTTTCTAGTCCTATTGTTTTTTAACTCAGTAGTTGTCTTTTCGCCATGAACTATCTTAGCTTGGGTTATACTGCGCTGGAGCCAGTTGCATTTCTTCCTTCCCACTTGGTGGTGCTTCCGAGGTAGGTGAAGGAATCCACTTGCTCTAATATCTCTCCTCTTAGTGTGACTTCCGCCTTCAGCTTCTCTCTCCCTTTTCTTCTTCGTTTTTATATAGTGAGTGAATAGTGAAGTATTGGAAGGTATAACTTTTCCTTAGGTCTGTTTACTTGAGTGCGCGACTAAAGAATGCAGGTATTGTTTTGAGCCATTTAAGATGAGAATTTGAAATGCATCATCGTTCGTGACTCATAATATTTTTTCACTACCCATGCCTCGAGAAGTGACGCAGAGATCTTGAATCATAAGGTTTCAGTTAAATGCCTATGTAGGTCAATAGCGGTGGTACTTTCTTTTCGGCTTTTGTCCGTGACAGTATACATTTATACTGGAATAATTAGCGTTACGCTAAAGGAACAGCAAGTGAAAGTATAGACTGAAATATGTATTTATTTCGCTCGTAAGTTCATTTGGGTAAAGCCGTCACATCCCCCAAGTTAATCACTTTAAATTTGTCACGGAAGTACCTAATTGAAAATTAATTTTCGCTCTTGAAAATTCTTTCAATGCCAATCAGAAAATAAAGGTGAAAGCGTGGGAATCCAGAAGTTACTGAGAATCTTATGTCAGGCTTTTACAAAAGTCTGAATTACGATAACGTCATTTCCTTCGTTATTTATCTTGTATTTAAGAACTTCTGCATTTATACAGGCATTGAATGCGAACAATAATGTGCAATAATAACGAGGTATTATTTAAGCTAAAAAGTGACGTCTGTATATGCATATAATGCTGAGAGATTTTTAAAGTTTTTGATTTTTTCTGGGCTTTTCTCTGTTTACAGTATTGATTATGAACTGAAAACCCTGCAAGAGTTAAAGGGATATCAATGTAAGTATCGCATGGAACCATTCCCCTCCCCATAGATAAATATTCTTCATTGCCTCCTTGCAGTTACTGTCAGTCAACCCGAAGAACATAGGTATAATAGCGATATGCATGTGTTTCTATATCCTTGTGTAGTTCTGTTTTCTTTCACTTCGTAGCGATTTTAATCAATGGTGACAGAAGTGGAATGTACTTTGTGATTGTGGGAAATTTAATGCGTGGCATCTTCCCGTATTTCTGCCCCTTCGTAATCTTCGCCAATTCCGCCAGATACATCAGCCCTCAGTTCCTCATGCTGTCCTTCCCGTCTTCCTCCTCCTGCACTTTTCCTTCCCTCCCCTCCCTGTTTCTCCGTGTCTCCCACGCCGCGTGCCCCCCACCCTCGCTTTTTGGAATTGCTCTATTATCGTTTAAACGAAAGGGTATCTCTATTAGCAATAATCTTAGGTTTTACTAAGAAAGTTTGATGAAGTTGCGACTCAGCTTTTGTACATGTAATTTTATTCTCCACGACCATGGTTACGTTATAGAGTAACATCATCATGTCATGTTTTCGAATGACTTGAGTGTGTTTGGCCATATTGTCTCTTTTCTTCTTCGTCTATGCGTGCCATTAAACGCACTGTTCTACTCTGTATTTTTTGCATGCCTATATTTCTCTTGACCCTTCTTATTCCACTTGTGTTCGTCTTATATAGTGGCATCTCTTTACAGTGAGTGTCATCTCCGTGATGTGATGATTTAGTGGAATGAGGATGTTCGTTTACTTCTGCCGAAAATAGGGGCTATGAAAAACGTGAAATCACCCTAAGAAAAATTCATCCGCACCGGAAATCGGGTTCCAGTTCTAATCCCGTTCCCGATGGATTTATTTCTCTCCTGGTAATCACTTCTTTGAGCAAGGTATCTGCCATACAGCAACAGTTAGACTAAGGCAATTGTCAGTCTTCGTAGGGTTTTTCATAAGAATAAAGTGGGTCAAAAATGTTTGGGGAAAAACTCCGAATTTTATAATTATAATGGTAGAAATGCGGTCATCTCCGGAGAGTTAGGTGGAAAATTGGCTACCGTGGAGAGCTTTCTCTTAGAGCCTTGAGGAATTGTCGCCACTGTGAGTCATACCAGTCGGAATTTCCTCAATTTAGCCACCTAATCTCTCATCTCTTTTAGGATTGCTCATGAATCTTGTTGCTTTGCTCCAAAATATACCTCCTATTTTTATTCGCGTAGACATATATTTTCTTCCCATTCATTCCTTACCTTGAGTTGAACTGAAGAGTTATCGCTCATGCTCTTTGTTTCTTAGATGAGAAGGATGCGGAATGGTGACAAATACCACCAGCTACGGTATTTTCTTGACTCTAGAATAGAATGGTACACGAACAGGGAATGACAATATGAATATTTGAGCATTACAATTCTACCTTCTGAAAAGTGAGTTCAATAAAGTTAGATGGCCAAAAGTAATTAACGACTTCACTATCGGCGCTAATTGCTTGAATCGTAAATGGTGAGCACTAAACAATGGAGATGATGAAATATCTAAATTCCAATACATTTAGTCCCTGACGCAGATGACATACACGTATGTATTCTTATGACTGGTTAATGTGAAAAAGTGTTATTAAATGAAAAGAGTGTTAGTTTCAAGATAAAGTAACGCTTGATAAATAGGTACAAGGCATAGAAATAAACTTTTGTCATTTTTAAAGTGAAGCTATCGTATTTCCAAATTAAAGGTATCAAAGTTAATCTTTGATTTAGGATATTAACTGGATGAGTTTGAACAATTTAGTTACTTAAGAAGCGTCTTGGATGAAAGTGGGCGTAGTATTAGGAGGTCGCTTGGGAGAACTGCAATGGATATTGGGACGGTTACAGCCATTACCCGTGTTGCATATGTTCATCTAATCAATTGTGTTTTTACTGATAGCTTCTGTTTTTGGAAAAGTGTCGCTTAAGTTATTGATCTATATATTGATATGAGAACGCTCTATGTTTTCTAGATATAACTCGCATCGCGGTCATCACTCCGCGGTATTGCACGACCCATATCCCAGGAGTTGGATCTACTTACGTAATCTGTTGACCTAGCTTCCGAAAAATATTTTCATTGCGTCACCGCGTCCCTCGTGCTGTGTCTTGTCCTTTTCATCGTCTCGGTAGCAATCTCTCCTCTTTTTCGTGGGGAGAGCTGATTTTTCATGCGGCTCACGTATAATTATTTGTAATTATCTTTTCCGCTGCCTCGAGCGAGGGGAAGGGGGAAATTTTACTTTCAGGCTCGTTTCAAGAATCTGATATGATAACTGTTGCCTAATTCCTCTGCTACTCACCACTATCCAATATTATTTTCGTACGTGTTTCTCTTTCTTTTCCTTTGGATTAATCCGCCAGAACGAAGATTAGTTCAGCCTCTATAGAACGTCTCACTAATAAAAATGTGTTCAGTTCAAGCCATAGAAATGTTGTCACCAAAGGTGGATAGCTGAGTTAGTAAAGCATTTATTTGAACGAAATCGACAATCATTTGAAAAACAATTTGCTACCCCACTGTTTGATATCGAATTCTTAGTGATTCATTTTGAAGGGTAACCATCTCCATATATAGTCTAACTGAAACAATAGTTGTTGTTTTGATTCGGTTTGGATTCTGAAAACTCCTTTAGTGTTCGGCGCTTACTTCTCCGTTCCTGAATAAGACCACCTGAGGTTTTTGCTCTGTATTTGAACTGCGTTTCCTCCTCTAAACCCGATCCAAGTGTGACGCATGTGCACTCATCTCTCTTCCGTGTTGATGTTGTTTTATACTCTTAAGCAAGTGTGATATGTAAACAATGGTAACTTAGTATCGTCCACTGAAACTTATATTGTGCTACGAGTCAGACGCTACGACTCAGCGTCACCGGGTGCAATGTCAGATAACAAAAAGTCACAGCATTCATTTAAGTAGGAGTGGTTCCTATGGTTGTTTATTATATTTTAACTATGCTAAACCTTGTTTTCTAGTTAAATGCTATCCTAATAAAATAGCTTTATGGGATACTTTTATTTGTTTCATATTTTCCCCTAGATATTTCATCTCATTTGGGTTGTCGATGTCAGAATAGAGGTTAAAATCTTTTGTATTTGTAAATTTTATCCTTAAACACCACCAAGGGTTTTGGTGCCATTTTTGCGGCCACTCTACTTGTCTAAAGCTGGGAAACACGGGGAGAGAGATTGTAGGACAAATTATGACTTTTTCACTGGGCCTCGGATCGTGGAATTCATTTCAATTCGATATTTTTCGTGGATGGAATAGCATCGCTGAGTACGGAGAAAGGTGGAAATTAGAGGGAGATAGTAGGGTAATATCGATCTGTCGATCGGCTGCGAAGCACCGCACTAAACTTCAAGAATTTGTATATTTTAGGAACCGTGACTAGCTTTTGACATTGTTTTTGGAAATGCGCATTTCATGGTAATATAAATTGGACGTGCAAATGAGAGAGAATATTTCCTATTTATTTGGGTTCACAAAGATTACGCAATGTTTTTTACGCTGTCACGGAGGAATGAAAGCAAAACAGAGTTTGGGGTAGTATCGGTAATGTTTTTCGTGTTTTAAAACATTTCTTCTTTTTAACGTCCCACCTTCCCGTTCCGTAATTCATGTGCGTGGTTTTCTATGTGTTCAGACATTCATTGATTTATCTGTAGTTTCGACTCAATTTCGACGTATCTTGCAGAAAAAGAGCCCTTTGTGTTCCATACACTATTTCAATGTGTTTGCATTGTTTTCGCTGTAACTAGATTTATGCTAATCGTATAGCGCTATTCATTTCAGTTTATTTCTCGTATAGTCCATATGAGGGCTCCCTCATCCGAATGCGCGCTAATCATGAATGCATTGCATTACTAATGCATTCTTTGGTGCAGACAAATGCCATTACAGAGAGAATCCGCAATTTTTCGGTGACCGTGGCTCCCATTTTATCACTGCATGATAGATGCAGAAATTTTAGAGTACTCCAGGAAGCCGAATTACATTTATTATTCGGTTACCTTCATTCAAATCGATAATTCGCTCTTTTAATTATTTTAGCCCGGTGGTCCATCAACTTGGGTGTTGCAACGTAAGAGTTTATTTTTCATACCACTGCCGAAGTGCCTCGTTTAATTACCCTGTTTAAAATCAGCGTTTGTTTCATCCTTCTTACTGACTTAAAGCTACGTGAAATGGATACCCGCTCAACAAGTGGATTATCGAATAGATTATTTTAACATGAAACATAAAAATTAATTGCAACAAACTTTGTGCTCAAAAGAATAGCACAAGTTGCCGAGGTGAACGCGTATTATCCTGAATAGGCTTGTCAAGTTTTTCCATCTCTTGGAATGAGTCAGAACAATATTGTCTTTAGATTGGTCGCATTGGTTGCGCCGTGGATAGAATTGTTGGAAGAGGTGTGGGCGACAAAGGTTGAGAGAGAGAGCGGAAAAGAGCGAGGACAGTGAGACCGCTCTGGGTTTCCCCATCCGATGTTGGATTAGCTCGGATGGCCGTTGGACGGGGAAGAGAAATGACTGTAGAAAAACCGTGGTAGGAGATTATGTTGTGCTAGATGGTGGTGGTGAAACTCGAGTTGAAAAACATGGATGTGATCATGTTGGCCGAAGTCGCGAAAAATACATACCACCACAGAGTAGATGATGTAGACGCGCATTGCTGATTTATGTAATTCTGTACAAATATATGATGCCGTTTAAATTTATATCTGCGCTCATATCGGTAGACCTTTCTACTGCAGCTTATGTAATCATACTAATTTTTTGTAAAACAATGGACCTAAATAACTGGATAACTAATTTCAGTTTCAGTGGATAACTAATTTTAAATGTCTAGGGAACCATTATTCTGCATGAACTTAATCGTTTCTACCTCGCGATTTTATTTGTGTTAAAATACGACACTCCGCAATTTTATCAATCAGTCCTTCATATGGCTTCTGAAATAACACTAAGCCTGGCCTGTTGTCCAAATTAAGTGCCGGTGTGCGTAGAAGTAGCTGAGTACGTTTTATCTCAGCATATACTTAGACGCTCCCATCTCGCGGCCTAAATCACCTTTAAAAACCTAATTTCGAATTTACCTATCTCTTTGCCACCCTATGTTTACTTTATGATGTTGCTTAGGAAATTAGAAACTAGGGTAACTCTGCTATTCCCACTATTTCTTTTATTTTTCTCGACATGGTTTCGTTGCAAATCAAAATAATCAGGTGACACGTATTGAAATCAGGTGATGATGATGTGGATGCCTGATAATGTTGCTTTCCAACGAAACTATGATCTCGGAAACATCAAACGGGATCTGGAAATCTTTCTCTTCTAAATTGCTTGATGTTAACGACTTTCAATTCGTTACGCCTAAGATTGTATATAGTTGAAAAATACTTCCTAAGTCCGTAGTTGACGAACAGTTTTACAATAAAAAATTTACCTGTGGGAAATTTTAAATATCTAATCAGAGGATAAATGCCTTTTGGGCTCACAGTGATCTTCTACTCCTGGGTGCGAACTTCGGTTTGTTTCCTGGTAGCCTGATAACGAATTAATTATGGAGGCCGTGTTGCAGTCTGGGAAGGACTTTGTGTGAGCGTGAGCAGGGATAGGGAGACGGTGACGTATTCTAGTAGGGGTGCTTGCTGTTGCTGGGGAATAGGGTTGCGGTGCATTTGTTCTTATTAGAATAGGAGGCACGCATTGAAATGCTGAATTTACTCCGCATTGAATGTGGTGCAGGTGCTTCATGACAAGTGTGTGTAGGCTTCTGTGGTGATGTATTTAGCAATTGGTAATTTCATGAATTTTTTTTTGTTGTAATACTTGAGTAGGAGTAGCGTGGTGGTCTAGTGGGTAGAGAGCTTGGCTACTGATCGAAGGGTCCCGGGTTCAAATCCGGGAACGCCCCCAAACAAAAATCCTCGGAGTGGGAGGTGGCCCAGGGAAAGGAACTGGCCCCCCTACCCTGAATGTGTGAAATGCACACGCCTGTGGCTTAGTCCGGGTTGAGCTCTACCATCAACTATCCAAACCAACCTTCGGGTTGAATCAGTGAGTGAGTGATTAATACTTGAAGAAGAGTGCGAAGATGCAAAAATGAAAACTGTGATTTTAAGATATTTTAATCAATTTTTTCTCACATACCACGTTGAAAAATGTTTAATGGTAATGGTGTACCCTACTCAGCCCCACACTTTCTGCCCGTGTGCGATCCGAAGTTGGTCGGTCACCTTTTTGTAATTGCGCTTTCTTTTGCAGCTATTCGTTTCTCGATGGAATTTGCGCACAGATGCAACTATATGTAATTAGGCGATTTAGGGATTAGGTGATTTGTTTCATTTGCATCGGAAGCAGTTACTTCTTCTCGGAAACCAAGTTTCCGTTATCGCTCCGAACTGTGACGCGAAGTGAATTATTTTCATTCACGGCATCATAAAAAAATCAAGTCCCGCCGCTGAGACTTAGTTCGGTTTTGATCACAGCACTGTTTTCTAAAAAGATAATAATCATATGTTATCATGCTTGCTTTTCTGCTTCAATTATTTCCCAATGCTTCAATAAAATACTTTATTTTTAAAAATTATTCAATGCGGGAAATAGGGTTAAGATAACTGATTTTTCGTATTTGGGGTTGGTTTGCAGGAAAAAATTATAAATGGAAGGGTTTTCAACTTCCCAAAAATAGTAAGAAACAGTTGCAGTGCAATCTGTTTCCATTCGCATAGGAATCCAGGATTACCTTCTCTACACCTTCCATCATCGTGATCTTCATTCACCTTATCATTGAGAGAGCAATTGGATTCCTAGTTGATACGGAATAATATAAGCACTTGCGACTGCATCATCCTATGTTGTTTAATCGTTCTGTTTTATAAAATTCGGATATCATTGCTTGATTAAAGGAAATCTCTAGGCTCTTTTATCTCTTCAATTTTTTTGATTTTCCTTATGCCATTGATTAGGACTAATTCCAATAGGTTTTATAATTAAATTTAATATCGGTTAATTTCCAGCCCGCATATCCTTAGTCCTGGAAGAAGCTAAACGTGCATTATTTCTGACGTAGGTTGAAATATTTCTTAGCAGTCTCACGGATTTGGAAAGAATGTCATCAAGCACACGTTTTCTTCACTCATCTGTTATTGAATGTTTCCCAAGGTTGAGTGTAAAAAAATGAACCAATTCATTGTTGATGTGAAATCGAAATACAAATTTGTCATTTAAAGAAAATTTAAGTGCCGCAGTATGTGGATTCAATATTAATCCAAAAACTTTTGAGTTCTCGGTAGTCGTGAAGTTTCTTCCCATGGCTTTAATTTTCTTACACTGCTTATGTGTCCTCTCTTACGTCAATTTTCTTTAGACTCGCTTGGCAGCTTTCATCTTCGGGCATTCCATCTTATTATTTTCGCTATATTGCCCATTAAATGTGAAAGTTAGCCCAATCCAATTTATTCTGTCCAAACTATTTGGTTCATCCATCAATTCTATGTCTCTTCTTTATCCAAAGCCCTGTTTTGTATTTTATCTTTACATTTCATATTGCATCCATCACATCGCAAAAGTGTCTTATCTGGTCCTGTTGGTTGAAGAATGAAGTAAATAATGCATGTGAATTCTAAATTGTTAAACCAATAGACATATAGATTTACGTTTTCTGAAACATCATTTTCCAAAAGGTCTCTGTTATCAGACTCTTGTTTATCAAATCAAAATGTTTTGCTTCTACTATTTCCTTGCAGATTAACATGCCCGTAGAATATTTCTTTTATCATCTTCATATATCTTCACCATCTTTAATTGATTAAAGCTTATCTTAATGGCATTTTGTCACAATTTATATTAGCTGTGGAAGTATTTGTATATTTGTGAAGTGTATTGATCATTATCTGTGTCCATGGTGATTGACCTCAGACAATGTGGACACCGGCGCGCGGTTTCAGTGATAAAATCCCATGGCAGTGGGCCATCGTCGCCCAGCTGTGTTATCTTGGGAGTTCGGTTTCCGAGTCTAGTTTTTGGGATATCCTTCCCAGGAATGGTTCTGAATGTCGGCAATGAATGAAAAGGTGATTTTTCTGCAGTAGCGCTATAGTAACAAAGATGAAATTGTTTTGCATTGGTTGTTAGTTTTTTTAAAGCCTGCTTTTGTAAAAGTGGCTATCGGCGCCACTGGGAAGGATCGAATCTCCGCTAAGTTCAGTACGCAACAATAAAAATTTATCTGTAATTGAAATCATAAACACTTCATTTTCTTCAAATAATTCTTATTTGTACAACGTGTTTTACCGACCTACGGCATTATCAGGTACAGAAAAATATAATTATGTGTATTTAATTGTATTTATTCTTTACTGTATATTATTTGAAACCTACGTATTCCTACTAAGTGAAACCTTATACAGAAAAGTTTAAAAAATTAACTTGAAAATGAGTCATGCACGCTAAAGTCGAAGCAGTAATGCGAAACTATATGTCAGCGTCAAGATTCCGTTAAACTTCAGCGCATTCATGGGATATCTTTGCGAAGAGCCTTCATTGTATAGAGGTGTACATATTAATGCTTAGGTGTAATGATGCTTTTTAAGCACACAACTCATGTTAGACACTTTTTGTTTCTAATATTTAATCCTGAAGTGCATAGATACAATTTATCACCCGTTAGTGGATTCACTATGCTTTAATTTTTTATAGTTGTTTGTAGTACTTTATTTCAGCCCTGATGCATTCGTTTTTAAGTGTAAAAGACTTTTTATTTACATTGAAAATTGGTATTTATTGAATTGAATATGTACTTATTTGCTAAAAATCAAACAATTGTACAAAGCGTCTCTTGTTCCAGTGACTGCATGTTAATGCTACCGTAAACTGCTTGGTCGGATACTCCAAGTTTATAAGTATTTCATGAGCATGGTAATATTTCTAATTTTCGTAGGCAGTCAATTCACTCTTCCAGTTGTAGGCGAAAACATTTTTGTTTTATTTGAAATAGGCACATCGTCGGCCATCACCTCAAGCTTCTCGTATAAGGCTTACTTCCATCCGTTTTTATCATGATTAGCATTTTTGGCCCGATTAAAATAGGCTGTGTCACCAGTTTACTCAATCAGTGACATTTATACATGAATAAAAAGTATAGCGTCAGCTGATTTTTAAATATTTTACTGACTGAAAAAGGAAACACAATGAGGTCAGAAAAACCTCTAGGTTGGAGCCAGAAGAACTTGAGAGGATTTTTCCCGCAGACGTTAATTATTCAGCGGGACGAAGACTCAAATGTCACATCACATGAGAATCGACCAGGTGTTGGTCACATATACCACGTGCATTCTCTGTTTAGACGCTGGAGCAATAGATTCGAGGGGTCGTTTATCATTTTCAGATTATGTAATGTAAGTTTGCTAATTCATTGTTTGCCGAACCGTCAAGTAATAATCGTTCCAGCGATAAAAATATAACTTATTTCTTTCTACTTTCCAATCATAGTTCCATCGAATGACTATGCATTTCCAAGATTAGTTTGAGAGGTACCCTAGCAAAAGTGCTGATCATTAGGTATCCATTTCGCAACGGCTTTGTCCTAAGTTCGTTGGCTCATAAACTGTTTCTGTATTGGCGAGTTAGGCTTTCGATAGTATGTAATTGGAGTCCTAAGTCTTTACTGACACTTTTGTAGAAAGAAAAAATGTGTACTAACTTTATTAATTATAAAATTAATTGAAACATGCGTTTAGTTTTTAAAATACAATTCTCTGTGGCGTGTTCTTTTACCGAAAAATCCGCCATGATGTGATTGCGCGTAAAAAGAGAAGTATAATGTTTGATTAATTTACAAGTCAGATGCGGGAGTTTATCTACAGAAAGCCATTAATAATGTAGGCTAAAAGAAAGTCAAATTCCGTGAGACTGGAAATAGGTAGGGCTAGTACATATAGGGATTCAAAGTCGAGCGAAAAAGTTGTGGAATTATTGTCCATGAAAAATATACCTATATGCGATGATTGGTAGTATTATATGGTCTGTCTCGTTTAATCTCCATTTTCTCTTTCTCAGATATGTTTAAGATCAGAAGATAGCTTCAAATATATGAAGATGTACATTCCTGCGTATACTAAGGGGAATACTGTGTTGAAGGTAGTGGTGGAACGGAGAATGCAAGAGTGGAACTGAGAGGGAGGTGGAGATGAAAGTAAGACGATCAGATAATGAGGGAATGTGAATGTTGGCAAGGAATGAGGTGGTTGACTGAGAAGAGAAAGGGCAATGAGCGGTAGAAAACCAAACTCTGGATAAATGACAGCTGCTGATGGTTATCGTGAGAAATCGCTCTCCATGCGTCTTTATGCCTAACTTGGTGATATATGTACAGGCTTCCAGATTGATGAGATAAATTTTGCTTTGAGAAGGTGGTAGCCACTGAAATGAAGCTTGCGTATAGCTTGTGGTGAATGAAATCACTATAAATATTTAAGTGATACAGCTTCATTCGCCCTGCAGTCTTGTACACTCATGAGTTATATATGTTTTCGTCATTATGAAGAAGTGGGTAAGGATTTGCATATCAAAGGTAATGAAAATTCTTCAGAAGAAAAGCTCTTTCTCTCACGAAATGTCTATTCCCCAAAACATGCTGACCGAGGGATTATTTATCGGTGTCACTACTGTGTGATAGTCGCGGATATGTGTTTTGCGAATAATTAATTTCATGACACATAATTTTGTTTATGTATATCACCAGTGTCGGTTCCACCTGTGTTATTACGCCTTTGCGAGGGATGGTTGTTCTGAGATAAATAAAAAGTAATTTGAGCCGAAATTAACCGTCGAAAGTGCCCGGATGTGGTTATATACATGAACTGATACTCGATAGGGAAATTTTACATGAAAAGGAAAATAATGCGGAATTTTAGCTATTTATATGGTAGCAGAGAAGGTGGAAAGAGTTGTGGTAAGAAATCACGTTATCTGAAAGAAAATTCATCTTTAGAAGTAGAATAAAGTGGCGTTAAGGAAATAAGACGCTTTAGAACCGAAGTCAAAAATGCTGGAAGATATACTCAGGCACGAAATAATCTTTTAGCTCCCTCCAAGAAAATAAATCATTTTCCATTAACCAGATCCATCGAAAGGTCCTCCTTTAAGGTCAAAGAAGTGTCACGCCAAGTTCTCACCATCAGTTTTTCATTCTTTCGTTTACTTTTCGTGCAATAAATAAATAACATCTTGGTGGAGTGACGTAAAACACCTCCTCTGGGAGCATTCCCCCCCCCCCCCCCCAATGTCCTTTAATCAACCGCCGCCACCCACATGTCAGAGGAGGGGGAGGGGTGGATGCCAAAAAGGCCATTATCGGGACGTTTCTGCGTCAAAAGGGTTCGAGACTCAATCAATGCGAGAAAAAAAAGAGTCGCTCCGAGTTACGCATACCGACTCGATCGAGGTTATTCTTGACGAAATCTCGTCGATTAATTTCCGTTACCCTTCACTCCCTCTCGGCTCTCTGGCCAAATGAAACGGTGTCGCCAATTCCCCCGTGCGTCGCTCTCCAACCCCCCTTTTGTGCTCCCTCCCCATGCCCCTCCCTCCTCCTGCATCCACCCACGTTCCCCGTCCCCGCTCTTGCCCCCCTAAACCCCCTGCCGTGCTCTCCGTAGTTAAGAGAGACCAATCGTAATGGGAACTACCAGCGCCACCCACCTCCCTTCGTCCTCGGCGCCCCCTAGCGACTTGCACGTCATCCCCCCTGCCTCACTCGCTAGGGCTCTTCTACTTTATTGTCCAGCGTGCTAGGGGTTTTGTGCGACATCGGAAGCCACATGTTGTATCTCGATAATCAATTGTTTTATCTCGGAATTGTGTATTCATTATGCTTGCGATACAATTTGATCATTTCCCATTCCATGAACACCGCTCCGAATTCACATCAAGCGCATATAAGTCTAGTAGCGTACGACATATTGCATTGTGTCATGTAGGAACATTACCTGATATTGTGCCTCTCCTTTATTCAGAATATCACGTTATTAGCTGGAATTTGTGTGTAGAGAGTATCGATTGGAATCGAGAGTATGGAATTGGAGTATGGTTGTTTCCATTGTTCTTATTCGAATGTAACTTGAGATAGTTCTGTGATGTTTTGTATTGTGTATAGTAATCAAGCATTCAGTAAAGAAGACCTTGACCTCTTTCGAACTGATGAAATGCATCTAGATCAAAAGTGGGAGAAAGATTCTTTACATAGGAGTAAAAAGTTAAATAATTCCGTTAATTATCCGGTCAAATTCGCAGGAGTTAGTTTCTCTACCTGTTTGCTTCATTATATTCAGTTGTTCCAAGCATTTATCTATTTAAGCCTACCACACACTGCGACCGCACGTAGTTCAAAGAGCATAGATTTTTGTTTCCTCCATTCTAATAGTGATAAACATATTAAAACTCAATAATGGTGATGATGTCGGACTCGTAAAGTGATCATTTTCTCAGAAAATTTTGAAATTCCCGGGAGACTCTTTTATTTGGTTTTATGCCTGTTGGATTTCATTTTTTTCTGGCCTTAATTGATGCCGAATTCTTTGTTGTTTCTAGTTATCGCATTCTATAATTAAATTTCCTTAGCTTTAGAAACTTGGTTATGGAGGCGTAGGCGAATACTGATGATCAAATGGTCGGAAAGGATCGGAAACGAGGATGTGCACAGAGGAAAGGAAGAGTAGAAAACCGTGTGTAGCATTATTATCAGGAAGACAAGGTCCTGATGGGTAGGCCACTCTTTATAAAACAGCGAAATTTTGAGGAATATAATTGAAGGGAAAGCAACTTTAGGAAGACCGAGGGACAAATAAATTATTATTAATAGGGTTATGTAATGATTAAGGAAGGCCCTTTAGGAAGTGAGTAAAAATCCTCTTAATATTTTGTGAATGAGAAGCAGTAACTTTTGAATTCCACGTGTATTTATTTGAAACGATCTAGGTTTTGACGTTGCACGTCATAATCAGGTATGATGATAACCTGAACTGACCACCTCACCTGATGATGATGTGCAGCATCAATCCTAGGTCGTTTCTAATAAATACATGTAGAATTACAAAGTCACTGCATCTCATTCACAATGTTAAGCAAATTCCGTCAATTCAAGCCTGAAACAACGGAGTTTCTCTTGATATTTACTTGCTCAAAGGCCCTGTTTCCTTACAAAATTTCTTTCTTCATCTCAGCGTACGTTCTACCTCTCTTCATCCCATCCGTAAAACCTTCTCTCTTTTTTCCCCTTCCCCGCTTACCCAACATCATCCCCTTTGTCATGGAGTTCAGCATCCCTTCGCCCCTCGTCACCTGCTGCAACCTCCTACTCTGCTTCCTCCTAATCTCCTTCAGAAGTTTTCTCTCTTCATCACCCATTCCAAGAACTTCCTCCTTTGTCTTCCTTTGTGTCCGCCGCACTTTCTCCCTCCCTCTCCACTCCCACATCTCAAATTCCCGCAGGACAAATACAAAGTCCTACTAAAACGGGATATAAAACTGAAGAGCTACAAGGACATAAAAATATTAGCGGAGAACTGGGTAGAATTGTATGGCCGAAGTCAAACAATCGTGAGGTTGAATGGCTAATCAAGAACTTAAAATGCCATCGTGGAACAGCGGCATCAGCTCCTGTACGATGTTCAATCTCAGAGTTGCATCCAGGGGGGCCTTCGCCTACGATTGTAGATCGTAGGCGAAGATAGAGAGGAGAGAATGGATGTGGTTGGAGAGGGGATTTAATCAAATCACATCTCGTCGAGCATCGATCTGAGTAGTGGTGCCGACGACGGAAAAGGGTTTCCCCCTTTCCCTCCCCCAGCCTCCAACTCACTCACTCCCTCCACCCACAGTCTCTCTCTCCGTTCCCTCCTCTACCTGCAATATGCCTCTCCTTTTCAGAGCGGCAGTGGCGACAAGCAAACAGGTCGACCGCTGTGCCCGCTCACTGAAGGTGGCTGGAGCGATGCTCGTGGGTCATTGAGTGCACGTTCACATATTTTTTTTCTCGTAAGTCGAAGAAAATAGTCGAGACCGCAGCTTGATATAAGTACATCTGCTTATGTGGTGGCACTCACAATACATGAATCAATGGAAGTAATGCAAGAATTATGTTTCTTTTTTTGCCTCAGTTCAAGCTTGTCATGCATTTAACAGCTATTGACAGTTTTCGGTGCGTTTTTTAAATGTATGCGAAAATTATATCTACAATTGTTATTTCGAATCTTTGACTCGGCGTGACTCCGTGATATTTGTTAGTAACCATTTTAATGATATGGCCTTTGACGAAAATCTCTACAAATGTAATAGAATTATTACGGGATGTATCTCATGTGCCATAAGGCTACGTGTTTAAGTAGCATTGAATTGTCAACAAACCAAATCGTTAAAATGCAATTTTTTCTCTTTATCTACATATATCACTAATAAGAACACGTATGCAAAGTTTCACGCAAATCTGCTCATAGATAAATGTCGCTCCCAACACCTTTTAAAGATATGCGACTAGAATTTCAGTTCCCGCGAATTTCTGAGTGACGCGGAATATATTATTATAACGCCGCAGTGTACCTCTACAACTGATAGATGTGACCAAATAAAAGAGGCACTGAGAGATACAGCACGGATAAATTCGTTTTTTTCCTCGCGCTATAAGTATCTGTAACAAAAAACAATGAAACATAGGTACTTAACGGTGGAACCCAGTTTAATTATGTGACATAAAAGACTTGGTGTGTCACATTAAGTTGACACCTGAGACATTCTCTGACGAAGATTCAGATCACTTTCGTCTCATCCCTTTTCCATTTCAGTTCTCCTTTTCGTTCTCTTTTATCATGGCATATGTCATAGCATGAATAATAACAACGAGCTGTACTGCCCACCTGTTTTAATTTATTACAACGCGTTTCAACGCCTGAGCGTCCTCTTCAAGTACATGCACCCGGAGGTGACGCTCAGGTGTTGAAATACGTTCTGCTAAATTAAAACAAGTGGGCAGTACAGCTCGTTGTTATTCATTTAAGATGTTGTTCCACCACATATCACCGAATACAGATGTGTCCTAACCTAACACTCCCTGCCACTCACCCCTGCGGTCTATCGCTGGATAATAAGTAAATATAGGTGAAAACCTACAAGCAAAGCGGTGAATACTTGAAAAAAAGCAGATCACTTAATTTGCGGAAAGACATGGAGGATACTATTTTATCTCCGTTCTCTCTCTGTGGAACAGAAAAGAAGAGAGTCACCGAAACAAAGGCTTGCGATTTCTTGCCTCCTACTCAGTTACACACTCTTGCAGCAGTGACAGGAATCCCGCGTCATCTGTCGTAACCCCTTAATTTACCTCTATTCCTGCTTCTCTTGTCATGGCTTGCAGCGCGGAGGGTGTAGACATCAGTGTGAGGATATAGTCATTAATTACGGTCAGTACGAATTAATAACAATTGTTGATTGTAATTTCGGGACTTCATGTTGGATAGAATGAATGGACAAAATGTTCCGTAGATATTTTTGATATGACTAAATGAATGATATTATCTTTAGTACTCGAGATTGCCAAAGTGCCGGATATTATTCGTATTTCTGCAGGAGTTATATTGAATTTTTGTCACAGGGTGCCAGGCTTTTGTCAAATCTAATTTTTCGCATACATTTTTTCTGAGTTGGTACACCCATTGACATGTTGGAGGACGGGTGTCCGCAAGTAGACTTTTTCGTGCACAGATTTGTGAAAGATAGAATTGGAACTTACTATTCGTCAAACACTTGCGCCAACTTTTGATGTAAGCATAAAAATGACCTATTAAATATAGGATCACCAAAATTTTCCCCCTTTCCATCTTCCCACCAATTCCACCCCAAAGAATGTTCGTTTGACTACACCACTGTTTCAGTGCCAGTAATCACCATTTCCAGTAAAATGTTGTTTGACTTAATTACCCAAGTTATCAGTGGGGTGTACCAACTGTACAAACCATCCCGCGTGAGTAATTACTTCCGAAAATAGTGCAACCGGATTATAATTTGAGATATTAAAACGCTGTGATGCCAACTCACGACATTGTTGAGGTCGATTCCTTTCATGATAAGACTAAGGATCTAGTAAAAATCTTCACTCTTGAAAAAGTTCCCTGCTAAAATAATTAGTACGTTTGTCATAATTTAGTTTCTAAGGGCCGTTTTCATAATGTCTGGTTAACGTTCACTGGATGATAACGTAGCCTATGCGTTATCTTCTCGTTAACTTAGAGTTGTGGTGCTGTATATTAGGTCAGAGAGTCAGTTAGTTGGCATGAGCGTTATCGATAGAAGAAAGTATGAGTATCGATTTAATACCGAAAAAATATTTAACCAGAGATTTTAAAACCGGGCATAAGAATTTATTGCAATGGAATGCAATCTGCTAGGCCCTAATAAATCCCTTGCCCCCTCAGGTAGTCATTGTATAATATTTTGGTAATTTAAAATTCATTGTAATGAGGGATTAATATAGGATCACAAGTGAATCTAGATGAATAACTTGAATTGAGTGTAATTTTCCTCGTATAAACTTTATTTAAAGACCCGGGTATTGATGTTTTAAATCATCTTCAGGTGCTGATAATGATCAAAAGAGTGTAAAACATCGAAAGATGGTGTAATACCTGAATATATAAAATTTCAAAACTCGGGTCGTGTAATAAAGTTAATCTATGCGTAGAAAATTGCACCCAATTCAAGTTATTCGTCATGGAAAAGTTCCAGGCAATTTCGCCCGAATCTCCGAATTTTTTCAAAATAAATCTGGAGATAACTTTTGCGTTTCGAAGAAACCCTTCCACATCCCTCCTCTTGTTATATCTGCTGGTTCTCTCTCATCCCTGCTAACCCTCCATCCTTCATTTGCACTTATCGATGTCTCCTCTAGTGGGGGAGTTGTGTTGGGGATGTGGGTGTGTGTGTGTCGTGACTCCCTCAAAGTCGTTCGTGAGAGAGCAGAGGGTCCGCTCTCGACTCGCGGAACGTTGCGAAATTGGCGGATTGTTCGGAGCGGCGGGATTAGCGGTGCGAAAATCTGCGAGACAAATATGTGTATCAAGGTGCACGCGGTGGGCGTCCGTCCTACATGCAGCGCTCTCGTCTTCGGATCCGATGATTTGTTGAGTCAAGCGTGTTGTGTGTTATTCGGTGCAGCTTAACCTCGTGTCTGAAACTGAGATGACATTTTCAACCGAGTTTCCCTAAGAGAGCTAAGAGTGCTCTCGTAATTTAAGTTTTAAGAGGAAAAAGTTTAAAAATGTACATGCACCTGCAGTCCTCACAAACGGATTAGTTTTAATTCTTTATGCATATTTACATTTCTTTCTATATCTCATTTATATTTTAATATTCCAGTAATGACATATTTGGCAAAGGTGCGTTTTAGATACGCATATAAGTTTTGCTTTAGCTTCGTAGTTATAAGTTAGAGAAACTATTTTATGCAGCTATATTGTTCAAACTTTCGATTTCATTTACGTACCTAATTCTTTACTTTACGGTGCTTACTTCTGGGTAGTGATGGGCAAAGTCGGTCTTTTGAGAGATTTCGGTCGCGTCGGTCACTCCCGCTTGTGATTCGATCTTCCATCGTCGATCAGAGAGACCGATTTTCCAGCTAGTGAGCAGTCCAAGTTGCCTACGATCAATGATCTCTCAGGAAAATCGTGATAGATAAAAAATCTGGTCGTTCGAGAGTTTCATACTGTAAGCATGACCGAGGTGTACAGCTTTGCTCTTGATAGCACAGAGCAGGCACAGAGTTTCAGTGCAGCTACCTCGTTCAGTGCCGGTTTCCGTGGAGTTTTGGGTAATTCTTTGAAAACAATTGAAGGCACAATTGTGCAATCGTGCGAAGGTTTGTTTTGTTTTTACACAATGCTCTTGGTTTGTGATTTTAAGTAGGTATAGTTATACGAAGAATATTAGGAATATCCCACTTGATTACAAAACTATTGAAGAGTGACATTTTATGGACCACAAATTATTAACAACTCATTATAGAAACCAATGATTAATAGTAATTTAGTAGCGAAATTTTATTTTGGTATGGAGTTCGAAACGATCAACGTTTTCTTTTGGCTGTAAGAATTTAAAGCAAATTATCCGACTGTAGCACTAAAATTCAATTTTCAATTACAGTCTGTTTCACTTGTTCACGAGACGTAATATTTGTCGAGAATATTGAAACGATGGTTTATCGTGTATTTAAGTGACAATGCAATTATGGAAATTCAGTGATTACAAATGTCATATGTGCTGTGATGTATTGCGTGTGTTCTTGTGGTGATATTTTGATATTTAAAGGTTATTTGTGTTAGGTAGACTTACGCTCCTAATGGATGTGTTATGACAGGAAATACACCATGGAGGTTATAAAAGTATCTGTGCTTCTGAAATGGCATAATATTGCGTTGTGTTTCTGGACGTGAGTTACACGAAGAAAGTGTATGTTCAACTTATGCTAAAGTTATAGTTTATGTCGTAAATTTACCAAGAGTTAGTGCTTCAAAAATAGCCTTTAATGGTGGGTTTTTGTTTGTTTACGTCGTAGATTTTTAAGTTACAGTCCCCCCTGAAATAATCTCATAGTTTGCTGCTGTGTTTGTCTAAGAGTGAATTGCATGTAAAAAAGCGAACGTTCAACTTTGGTAAAGGTTTGTTTACATCGTACTATATATCTTTACCTAATTTAGTTACTGTGCTTCTGAAATACTGTCTCGTGATCGTCGAGTGCTTACAATATTAATAAATGCCAAAATCGAAGATTTGTTCATAGGTTAACGTAATATTCGTCGTTTTATGTTTACATCGTAAATATAAAGCATAAATTCAGAGTATTAGTGCAAATACAGGAGTCCAAGACATTCGCTGTGTATATATATATATATATCTGTGATTCTAATAATAACAATCAGTCCTACGATGAATACTTTTTTGTGAAGTTGCTTCTGTCGTGATGTTGTTTTCTTCTCGTGAAGCACTTCTTGTGCCAAAGTGAACTGAATAGGACTTCACGTTTACTATTCTCAATATTTGTTGAAATATATGCATTTTTTCAGCCACTTGAGTGATTTATATCTAATGTAAAACGCTCCTTACAAAACATGCTTCGTTTGTTGCCATCGATTAAAATCGTTGGGGTTTCACCATGCACTTCGTCACTTAGATAACTAATCAAACTAGTCAATTATATTGATGTTCAGTAAATATGTTTTTCGCAATGCTACATAGATTCTAAATGTTTAAAAAGCATATTATTAAATGATGGTTTGTATATGTACCTGCGTGCCTTTCAATAAAATGTATATTCAGTAAAAATGCACTTTGTTATAGTATTGAATCTTTAGTGCTATATTAATTCCCCCTCACAAAATGCTTTTGCCCGTACATTGGAGATGTTAATTGGTTACGAAAACGATTTGATTATTATAGTTATGTCTTACAGGGTATTCAACAGTTATACATATCTTAATTCTTATCAGTTAACATATATTGCTTCTAAGCTACCTATAAGAAATGCCTAATACACACAAAATATTTGTTATTATGATGTGTATGAGTAGGGATTTAAAAACTGATTGCAGGATGTGATGAATCTTCTTAAATTGTTTGGCACTGACAGTGCTAATTTTAAACCCACTACATTCGTTCTTCCTCTAGATGATATTTCTGCTATCATTAAGAAGCACCAATGCAATGCAATAAAATATGTAAGCGTCAGTGAGTTTCTCTGCTATCTGATTGCTACTCTAGTTGCCATTTACTAGACTATATCATGTAACAGGTAGGGAATACTATATCTAGGCAAAATTATAACTAGTTTACTCTGTAGATTTTATGAAATACATGGAACAATCAGGTTATAAGAATGTTTACTAAATATCTGACCTCAATATATATGTTTATTATCTTTGCAAGGAATAGCCTCTGATCAATTATTAATTTACACAATGGTTTAGTGCTTATCAATGGTTATAGCCATCAATAACTTCAGACCAATATCCACTCTGCCAGTTCTCTCTATATTATAGAACTGTAATCAGAAAACAGTAGTGTTTACATATCATATGAGTGATAACAGTTGTATGTCATACCTAGTATTGATTCAAAGAAGAAAAATCAGCTGTGCATACTGTGACAAATGTTTATTTCCCCCATGCAATCATTGAATTTGCTAGAACAATATACATACCATCTTGGATTATTAAGAGTAAAGATTCTGAGTGTATTTCATGTTGATTTTTGCTTGATATACTTACTGAATACTTATGGGAACTAATGCTAATATCTTTTTATTAATTTTCTTTTGACATTTTGAAAATATCTCTTCCTTCATGCTACCGTAATGGACTTAATGAAAGGATTATTCTCTGTGGGTTTGGCAATGTTTAAATAATAGATTAGAGTTGAGTATTGGAACAGGATTGTGATTGAGGAGTGAATAGCGTAAGAGGAAGATGGAAAAAATTGTGGGTTCATGATGTGGTGGAAGAGACATTAAAGGAGGAAGATTAGGAGTCTTAAGAATAGGAGAGAGTTTGAATGAAGTAATGTATGAATGCAATAGAGGCAAAGGATATATGCCAATATAGGGTATTATGGAGTAAATTATTATAAGAGAGCCAGTTTCCAAATCCAAACAGACATCACTAACAGCAGAGAGCAAACAATATCATGTGATAAGTTGTGTGCCTCAAGTTATCCAGGTACTCAATTACTTAGCAGTCAACTTAAGTGTACAGATGTCGTTCCTGTGTGACTTAAAGTCAACTTGATCAGAATAAAATTATTTTTTATGCCCTCATTTAAATTAAATGTCTGTCATAATTTAAGTCAAGTATGCACTCATAGTTTTGGTAACACCCTTTTATAAATTGAAGAAGTTAATGGAGAAGAGGGTCATGAATTAATAATAAAGCAATGGTAGGTAATCAATGATTTTTCACTTATAACAAAATTTTAGTGTAAAATGGATTTGGTCTATAATGCTTCATGCTTAATGAATGCTGTTACATATTATTAATATTATTTATTTCACTGATATGAGGAACCTAAGAAGCTTTCTCGGGTTTCCAACAGGGTGATGGTCTCCATGTAGGCTGACGTTTCGATGTCTGACTCAGTCATTGTCATCAGGGGTGATGAAAACTAAGGGTTGTGCAACCATTCATAGATCCATTTATTTTTAATAATCAATAAGTGACATAAATGTTGGTGTAGGTTTTTTACAATTACTACTTGGCTTATTTTGAATATGTTCCTTGAAACCCCAATATGATTAAGTCTTAAGTCGACTCCTATTGTCATGATCTTTGGTAAATTTATGAATATTAATCAACTGTTATCAAAGGACATGCTATGATGTATTGTTTACCTGTAGTAGAAATTAACAAGGGTAATTATAGCTGTTAGGCTCACACATGCCAGATTGGACGAAGAGCAGGAACGAAGGGAACATAGTCCACTCAGCATCTGTGGATATTTTTCCTCATGGTAAGTGGCTTGCCATCTCACTCCAGAGTATAGATTGAGAATGGTCATTGAGTAGAAACCATTAGAGGCTTAAGACAAATAGCAGAAAACAAATAGTGGAATGAAGTTGTAACTGGGGCAGAATTTTAGTGGAACGAGGTGTCCTACTCAAGATATTAAATGTCTTGTATCAGCAATATTCAAGAATTATGGGGGATATGTAATGCCTCAAGTCCTGATATAGGATGTAAACAAAAGGTTGGTTTGGAAGGTTTTATAAAGGGTTGTGGACTTCGGTGGATCTAAACCATTGGCTAATTTTGAGAGGGTGAGATTAGACTAAAGTTATATGAGGAGTGGCTCTCGAGAAGGATAATGAAAGTAAGATAGAAGAGAAGTTAAGAGATACTTGACTAGGCATTGAAGTTACATATAACAGTGAAGGAAATTTAGGAGTCCACTTTATGTCAGATAGTAGGTAATTAAGAGGAAATGAGGTCCTGAAAGGCACTTTTGAAGGGAAAGGTTTGCTTCATTGGGAGAGGTAGGAAAAATATAGGCAATTGAAATGAATGGATGTGATGCGCAGAACTAAATTGAAACATTTTAAGACTCAGATATTTAATTATCACACAATTTACGACTCGTCGCGGCAAAGGAAAACAATTCATAGGGATATAGTATTGTACTATACTACTTACAAGTGACGATTAACCTATTGCACGTAATAAATAACGGCACTACATAGCCATCGCAGTAACAAATAATGCATTGCTTGGCGAATTAACAAACGGATAAGTACCTGGATCATGTTTAATTTCCATTGCATTCCTTTTGAATCTTAACCCAGCTGTCTCTTTGCCGACAGTGTAACGGATTCGGTCTTCATTTTTAATGATGTTATTATTCTACTAAAAAGCGAGCCAGCAAAACTGGTAAAACTCTCTCGATGCAAGATATTTATGTCGTGATGTAAATTGTTGACTGTTATTACGCTGCGTCTTTGTTAGCGCAACCGAGCGGAGCATCGAATAACTGCCTACATCTCACGAAAGAGCGAGTAACTCTGGAATCTCTCGTTATAAAACTCACTCAAGATTTTTTTGGTCGGTCTCAAGTCTCGTGATCGATATTTGATGTCATGCAATCATTCCTGTCGCGATCGGTGAAGATCGCCTCGGTCATTGGAGAGAAGTCGTTCATCGTACTTTCTTTTAAGAGAACTTGCTCTCGGAATTAGATCTCTCACGATCGACCCATCACTACTTCTGGGGATATTACCCTTCGAAGATGACGATTATTGGCAATTTTTCCCGATGTTTTGATGCATGTCTTTGTAAATCCTAATCAATCCAGAATACTGCTTACCAAAGCGGAATCAGATGAAATGAAAAACAATGCTAATATTTCTGTTGCAGATTGAGTATTGAGTTTCAGATTGAGATGTACCTTCCGGGTACGATCTCTAAAAATGTAAATATTTTCTGAAATATGTTTCCCCTTTGTATACTGCCCGTGGTATGGCGTTATTTTAATTCATGATATAATTTTTTTTACTTAAAATTGTTCTGGGAGTAGGTGGAGACGCAAGATTCGAAATAAATAGTGGGCAAGCTTTTCTGTTTCAGGGCCTCTCTTAACAAGGATTTCGACTCGGTGTGGCTCTTCTAATTTTTTTCCAATTCCCCGTCGTTATTTTGACGGTACCCAATCATCGCTCATTGCCAACGCTAAACACTGAAGTTTTACGATGAATTTGGAAGAAAATATGTTTCATGCAACTCTTAATAGAAGATTCGCCCTTATCGGGCACAATTAGCGACACAACAGCCACTTGAAAAAATAAATAGTAGGAAAAGTGAATGTGAAAAATTTCCGGAAAAGACCAAGGAAGGCACACTTCAGTAAACTGTGAAGGACGCTTAATTAAATGAAACTAAATATGGAATGAAATCGTTAGCTTCGGTTAGCTGATGGGAGAGTGTAGTTGCTGCAGCAAACCAATCTTCGGATGGTGCGACTGCTGATGATGACGGCAGTGCTGTGCCTTCTTCGCCCTTAGCTATTGCAGGTGTGGTTACTTGGCGATGTGGAACGAGCTATTAATCTAAATTTTGTTGATGGATGAAGGGATGAGAGGTTAGGGGTGCATCCGGAAACCCTGGGGAACCGACAAATCGGGGAGCCACACTGGGACGGAGGACTGCTTGACGGGGACAGTCATGCACGCCCGGAGTTTCGGCCTATTTCCGAAAAACTGTAAAGAGAAATAAATATTCGATGGACTGTCCCGTGTGAGTGACGGGCGACTAACCAGATCCTGGTCCTCCAAATTCCCCCCTTTTCAGGTACTTTTAATCGTACCCTCCCACGCACGTTGTTTCAGCGTCCCTTTTCGTGCCTTTTATTTTTTTCGGTGTCCCGAATTGCTGCCGCCGCCGGAAGGAGGGCATTCTCTTTTCTTGTTCATTCGTGGTGCGTTCGACGGTGGTGTTTGAGGTCGCTGCCCGAAGCACGTTCCCTCTCGCGGGCTGTTTTGTAATTGGTAAGGGCGCTCGACTCTCTGAAAACCCTACGAGTAGGTGTGAGCCAATGCGGCGAAAATCAATGGCCCGATATAGCTCAAGACGGCGGGCTAAACTTCTAGAGTCGAAATCATTCGTTACGAGCTAATTGATTCGACCTTGTTATCGCCAAAAAAGCTAAATTTAGGTGACTTTCATTTTATTGCGAAAGTAATGATGACTGTTTAGTTATTTTCCTATCAATTTCTGGTGAGTTTCGGATATTTTTTTTACAAATTTCTTTGATAGTTGATCGGAGTTGGCTTGTTTATATTCAATTTTCAGCTTGAATGGAGGTTTATCACGGTTTTTGCTTTTTCTTTATCGTACAGGGGGCCATGACAAGTGATCATCTGTAAATCATCTCTTAAGGATTCCAAAAATTGCCCCATGACGCCCAAAATCCCATAACCGTTTTGCCCTGCCACCGTCTTTCTCGACAGTCTCTCATCAGATGCAGCCTTATAATGCCTCTTCCGTCTACTCTTGTCCATCTCAAAAATTCAATCAGTAGTTCTCTTTTTTTACGATTTTACTTAAAACACCTGCCATCAATTCCACTCAATGAAAATTTCATTTTATTGGCTATTCTTCTCCTGGCATTTTCACTTGAGCGCCAATCTTTATTCCAAATGCTTGCAATTTAAGTGAACTGTTCCTTTTATCCTTATTTTCGAAGTCCTGTTTGGATGTCCTGCTTCATAATTTTAATATTAGCGCGGGGCGATCTTTTTTGGCATGAGCGAAAATTTTCTTTCTTGGCCTCGGCTAAGAAGCGATTACAATCCGCTGATGTTTATCTTTGCAATCAATTTACTATTAGTTCTGGTCCAGTTTAGAGTGCGCTTATAGAAATAAATTGTATTTTCTCCTTCTCTATCCATTCTTTTTATCACCTAATAACTATTATTTAATAACACCATGCGTCAAAACAATTATTCAATATTACTGTGCGTCATATTGGAAGTTTTCTGTGGATTTTAATATATAGGGTAAGATTTTCTTCGTCTGGATGAATTTCTACGTTCTAATTCAATCGCCTAAAAGTATGATCTGCGAATATATACATTGTTGCTTTGTTTGCTCCCTCCATTTCCATGTTTCCATTTTCAGCCTTACGCGTGTGCCTAAACGTGGTGGTCTTGGATATCAGATGGGACGGAATGGACTTAAAATAGCCGCTCGCCGTCGAACTGGCGCTATCGAGTTCTTCGGATTAATAATAATTCGGGCGTCTTCACGCGTGATGAGCGCCTATCGGTGGTGGCGGCCGACGGTAGAACCTCGAGTTGAGTGAATCCCTTGGGATAGAAGTGTCTCGTCATTTTATTTTATCTCTACAAACACGCGGCGGAGGAAAGGTTTGCCTACCCAGCTTTATTCACGATGCGACCGTAAGGAATCGCTAAATGCACGCGTCGTTTGCAAATCGCGCTCTTAACCCTGAAAAGTGGTGCTCGGCGTGGTGGCCTTGGCTCTGAAGGGGTGCTGCTTTTCCCCTTCACTTACCCCGTACTCCCTCTCCCGCCCCCCCGCACCCCATCCTTCGCCTCCTCTCCCTCTCTACCCCCACCCTCCTGAAATAGTTTCACCCCTTCTCCACATCAGCGGCTCTAGCAGCACTATAAGCTCCCCCGTACCTCTGCCTCCGTCCCCCGTTCTCTCTTTCTCATTTCTTACCTCCCTTGTTACACAAACCCGGCGACCGATGGAGGAAATTTTGAGGAACGTATTTCGTGTCATTGAATGGAGGTCTTCCACCCGAGTATTGGAGAGGAATTGAACGGAAATAACTATGAATATTTCACCTCTTTTCCTCGTATTTTAACTTATTTTTCAATGGGGTTAATATGTATTTAAAGTTGGGAAGTTAATGGGAAAGTTGGGGTTAATATGTATTTAAAGTTTTTGAATTGTCACATTAATCTCAAAATAGATTAGAAATTATAAAACGTAAATGCACATATTCTCAGCGGAATTAACTTTTTCATGTTCAATATTAGCTGAAAATTGGCGGAGAAACTATGCATTATTATCGCAGTTCTTTATTTTTCTTATTTCATCTATTATAGTGACTACGCTTAATACTCATGAGTTGATGAAATTGCTTTTCAAACTACGCAATGAGGTTTTCTCCGTTTTTGGTACATCACGAAATAACGAGAGACATACGAGTTTTAAGCTTATGTATTTTTTCTTGGGCTTTTATTGTTATAAACTTTGTACATATGTATCGTCCTACTTGAATCACTTACGACCGTATTTATGGGTTATTCTGACGACATAAATATCCACGGTTTGCGTTCGAAAGAAAGGTTGATCAGTAATTCATTTGCTAATGTATTTTCGCGAGAAATGCAGCAGCACATGAAGATTCCACCGTACTGAACATGAGGAAGTGCGAAGTGAAGCAATCGCTGTATTTATAGCATAGAGGGTGATGTGCGTAAGATCGTGTAAAAATCGACCCATCTATGATGCTAATCGTTCTACTCCTTTATTTTTCATAACTTTTGCTCATTATTGCACGTTAAAAAATGAAAAAAAGGATCATTATCAATTCTAAATTTTTAAAATCGTTTTGAAGTTTCTCTCGCCTCATTTTGTCTTTTTGATAATCTCAGCGTCCATTCCCAAGTCTTATATTTCACATTGGCTGTTCCCTTTCTTATTCATTAATGTTTTCACGCACACGGCTACTTTTGGTTGATGGTTTGCAGTCGTTATCCATCTTAGTTAATATATTTTTTTTAACGGATTTAAAACACGATTGGAGATCGATTAGTCGCAGTAGTTCATTCTTCGATGTCAAATCAAATTGTTGTCAAATCGAAAAGTAGTATCGCTGCTGTCGGGAATCTATAGCGAGGTCGCTTTTATACCATGGGTCATATGCTTTGATCATTTCTTGCCTTATGGCTTGAAAAGCCAGAACTCTCGTAGTTACATTTTTTTACTCCAGTATATTTCTCCATTTTAGAACTTTTGCCGCACGTGCTGATAACTATTTGCAATTCTAATTACCTTAAGTTATGGGTGCATAAAATGATTATCATAATGTATTCATTACCGTAATTCATGCTTACCGATGGTTTCTTGCGTTAATTTTGTTTCATGTCAATTCATGAACTAGACTTTAGACACGTGTTATCAGTCTGTGATAAGAATCTTGATCGAATGAAGTTAAATTGTCCAGTTGTTGTGGAATGGTTTATTTTCTTTAGGTAAATATATATTTTTCATCAAGTGATCATTTCTCATGTTTTTTTATTCCCAAGCTAATCTTTTCTGTAAGGTATTAACTTGGCAGTTTTAGATCCGTCTAAATACCCGTGTTTAATTCATTCATTCACAGTAAATCTGTGCTCATGGAAGCGACGTTTGTTTTTTAACAGAATCACCCTTGTTGTTGTGCCTAGTGCTATGAAACTGATCAAGTAATGTTATTTTCAAGCTTGTTAGATCGTATCGACTAAATTGCATCTTAAACTCTCGCTAAATTATTCTTGTAAAATAATTTTCGTGATATCTGTATTCCGTGATTAATTTTCTTTATTAGCCCTTATTTTATTTATGTAATATTTTAGTTGTAATTAAAAATTATTTAATCCCTTTCATAATGCTGTTCTAGTGCATACATAAATATATTTTAATGCATATTAATATATGAAAACTGTTTTACCGTAGTGTACCTCATAAATTATTGAAAGTGACCCCATTTCCTTTTTATAAGACCATCTGTGCTTTATTTTTTCCCATAAGCCGCGTTAGTGTGGTTTACTTTTTCTCGCGATATTGAAAAATTGAACTCTTTTGAAGGTGCCAGAAAGATGAACCATCATGCTCTTTTTGTGTGCGCATGCGTAAGCATTTAAAAACGAATTTGGCCGAACCGAAGGGTATATTAACTCTGTAACCACCATGGTAGAGCTTCATTGTGACTGAATCACTACGATAACAATGTGATATTCTTAATTTAGAGTTATTAGTTATAGACATTCATTCATATAGTTCATAGTGTCATTCGAAATGTAACGTCATCAGGGACGCGATGTCGGTTACACATAAGGCGTGCGCCGGCCTTATCGTTATTTTTATATTGCGTTTATGAGAGGATAAATGTTCTCATAATTATTCAAAATATCGAATCAATGGTCTGCGAGTTCACTTCTTGGAATGAATACATGATGGTCAAAAATAAACTTTGTTATATTCCACACAAATTTATTAAAACACTCGTTGATGAGTGTTTTAATAAATTTGTGTAGAATATAACAAAGTTTATTTTTGACCATCATTCAAAATATGTCATGTACTTTAAAGCTTTTATTGGTGGAGTGCGTTCTTAGGACAGTTGCTGTGAGCGCTCTTCCTCTAGAGTGTTTTGTGATTTGGATGACGATGACGACAACACGCATGAAGGAACCGTGTTCCCATTCCAGGTACAGTATCATGAACTGCGATGTAACCAATCGACACCTAATAAATCTACTGTTAAAATTGCGAAGTTACTCTAGCGATTCAGTCATCATGAATTTTCACCAAGTTAAGCCTATAAGAATATCGAGTTCAGAGTTTCATTAAATTCCCAACGCTTAGGAAAAACTTGCTTTGGGTGACGTCGGCTGGTGTCGCCTTCTTCCGTTTCCGCCCCTCTTGAAGACCTTTGGCTTCCCTTCTACCCTCGTGAGTGCGAGCACGGTCGGATTTTTCCGTTGCCCACGCGAGCAGTTCTGCGCTCAATATGGCTCAGCGACACGTTGTATGTATTCGCGACAATGGAGGGAATGCGAGGGGAGAAAAAAGCCTTTTCCGGTGGTGCCGCCTTGTGCTGTGTGTGCCGACGGAGCTGTTTGATGCTTAAGTTACCGAAGTAACCTTAAATGTGGTGAAACGATCGCGTTTACGATCTCCTTTCAGATTGCACGCCTCTACTGATTGGACTTACCTTCATCTTTCGGTCTCTGAATCTTTCTCTTGATATATCAGAGTATGCTTCTCTGGTTGTAAAAAAAGTTGACTTTTTTTTTGCATAGGTTTTTCCGGAGATTAGCTCTGAAACAGAAGGCTAAGGATTTGATGCCTCTGTGAATTGATTTAAAAATAAATTATTCCAAAATGATGCCTAAGTATTTGTTTTGGAAGAATTTAGTTCATTGAAATTAAAATGAGGTTGGAAAAGTTAGTATTTGTTTGTTACGAGAAAATGATCTTGATTTTAAAAACTAAATATCCATTGTAAATGAAAGCTTACCAGCATCAAGGCATACTTAAAAATAACTTGAGAATCGAGATATACTATCGGTTCCCATGCTGAACGAATCAAGCCGCTGGAGAAAGGAAAAACATGTTCAGAGTCATGAATAAGATATTTTATGGAATAATAATTAAAGTCGAGGTATGAAAAGAAGCAAATGAAAACTCTGCGAGTTATAAATAATTATGTGATACAGTTTCATGAAAAATAATTCTAATGCAGTTTTCTAAACTTTTCCCTGAATTGCGTATTTCAGTGGAGCTTAATTGCGGCACTCGGAAAAATCCCGTCGTGTGTAATTGCCTGTCTACATTTTATTCGCGTTGTTCAATGCCTGTGATGTCCAACTTCAAATGTGATTGACAGTTGTTAAGTAACTTGTCGACTTTCTAACTGGAGTTTTTGCTTCACAAAAAATTTGACTTCTAAGTTCCTTGGCCAATTCATGATGACTGAATCCCTCCATGACCCCGACATCTTCCATCCTTTCTCTTCGTGTCATTGAGGAACAATTGCTTCAATCGAGAGGTCTACTCGAAGCCGCTACTTATTACAACCCATTCTTATATTGACACGATGCTCCGTTTTCTTTCTTTTGCTTTCATTACTTTTGGTATTGTCATCCATGTGAATGTTTTGACAGCGGTTGCAACCTATATTTTGAAGCAAGCGCTCTATTATGCATAGATAAACTCTGCACTTTCCACTCGTAACAAACACCTTTCTATTTCCACGAACGAAGCGCAGGCACGATGGCTATGTCATCCATCTTTTCGCCCTTATGACTTCTATTGTTACTACCTTAGCGTCACTTGTCATCATTTTCGAGCTGACCTCAACCCCACATTTACCCGGCTAGTCATTGTTCTCCCATTTTTATGGACAATTCTTATCTCTACTTGTTCTCGGCTGATATAATTTTGTTCCTCCATGGCCACCTGAGAGTCCTTTCAACCTTCGTGAATAGCGATCTCTCCTTTCTCCCTCAGGAGTTTAAATTCTAGAAGACACCGCATTGTTTCAACCGTCTTTTCCTTGTCCCATTTTTTTCTTGGCATTTGTTTACTATGTGATTCTCCGTACATTCTTCTGCGGTGCTCCTATTTTACGTTCTGCCACTTCCATGTCTCTTACATATGTCTATTGTTATATTAAGTAACCCTCGACTCTCTGATTACCTTCGTGTTAACTGTGTCTGCTGTTTCTTGAGAAGCTTATTTTAACCGTTTTTCCTCTTACTGTGTTATTTTCATGTCTCCCTCAGTCCTTGCTATTACTTTCTTTTACTCCAAATTAGAGATTCTTTGTCACCCTATCATGCTGTATTTCCCTTATGCTAGAATTAATTTCATAACAAGGCTGACTGAATCTTTTTTGATCCAATATCATTATTGTATTAGGCGATATTCCAATTCTGGTTACTCATAAAAGTAGAATTTACTTTTCTTACAAGCGTTTTAATTTACTTTTTTCTTATTTCTTCTGTTGCATAAATAATATGAACTTCAATAAACTTTAATTTTTCTTAAACTTCGTATTTGTTTCATCACTGCATCATCTCCCATTCTCTACTAAAAATTTTACTGTTAAATTTATACCCACTACTTAGTCAAATTAATGGAATCCAATCAGCTTAAACTTATTATGTGCCTACATATTTTTTTAAGATTTAGAAATGCCTATTTATCGGCAATTATGTTCGGCCTATACCTTGAATATTATCGGCCGATTCCGATGCATATGATAAGCTTGACTTTTTAAAAGCGTATTTCGTATTTCCGACATTATTGCCAAATTATCGTTTCTTATAAATAAAAAAGCATTGAAGTATATGTGTATAATTAAAAAATACATGGTGTGGTAGTTTTCCATGGCATTAACCACTTGTGGGTATCCATATTGGCTTTGATACTGGTGTTTTGAAACGGATACAGCCGTTGTGAATTGTCAATTGTGAACTCTATTGTTTTTCTGAACTCTACGAGTATAGCATGCTTAATTGGGTCGTATTTAGTATATTGACATGCGCTAGTAAAGGTATCTTGCAGCTAGTTCGTGTGCCAAATAATCTTTGACCTTCGTGGCCAGACAAATCCTGCACTTAAGTTCAGCCCGAACGTATGAGAATCCTCCAGGCCTAGCGTTCTTTAATGACTTAAATGGAGAGGGCACAATCAAGATGTCCACATGCTTGCATTGTGTGGCTCTTTCGGCATTCTCGAAAATTATCTCCTTGGCGCGATCGACAAGAGATTCGAAAACCCCATGCGTAGCCGAATGTGCCGCATTTGCTAGGGTAATTTCGAGATCAGGACCTCCTGTTCGAATGAAGAATTATTCGATCGCTCACCTCCCGTTCCTATTGTAGCGTCAGACTGTGTCTACTTGTCAAAACAATACTTGTTTTCCATTTTTTAATAGGTAATGCTTCTATTTGTTACAGAACAGCTCTTTCAACTTCTTGTCTCTTTCATTCCCCAAATCCAACCTCATTTTCGTCAACAACCCCTTAACAACCAAAAAATTTCAACAATCTATAAAACATTTCCACAATGAAATAAATTAAATCATTTAAACAAAAGTTACACCAAATTTAAAAAAATCGTAACAAATATTAAGTTAAATTTCAAACGTTACACTATTAGTGTTGTTATCGACTTTGCTCTTGATCGTTGATCTCCGTCCCATCTCTTTCGGCGATTCTCCCGTTCCCCTTTTATTCTATTATACCTTTCGTCGCTCATGTCCGCTTTCATATGGCTCTTGATTCCTTCTTCATAAATTATACCCATAGAAATGAAATTCACGCAGCATTTCCGTGAAGCTTAATTGATAATTAATAAATTAAGCCCGTTTCTCACTCACCCATCCCTGAATTTCCCATCCTCTCCCTTTTAGTCTTCGATTTCCCCCTTCTGCTTTCTTCCGTGAGCATTTTCAATTACGTAAAGCCCGTTTTACACGATACTTGATCCAATTCAAGTTCGAGCATACTCGCTAGTATGTTAGCTTTCCAGTATCGTGCGATCAACACGACGGTATGATAGCGAGTGTGCTTGCCAGCCAGCATGCTGACTGGCAAGCACACTCGCTATCATACCGTCGGAACTACTTGATTTAATTATTTATGCGGTAGGTACTCAATTTCTTCTAGCTCCCAGTAGTACCTAGTAGCTGTTTACCAATCATGTTAGCTTTTACAGTCGCTGTGCGATCTCCTCTTTCTGAAATCAGTGCCTTCTATACCTCCTTTTGGCTATCAGTAATTTTCAGGCTACGGAGTTATCAATAAATAAAAATGTTTCAGCTGTTGTTTTGGTCGCCTGCTGCCATTAATTGGTTAATTTAATATTATAGAAGACATGCGCTAAGTAATGAATGAAAAATACAGCTTCCCGCCATTACAAGTTCAATGACCGTGTGAAACCTTCTATGACGGTACCAATCATACCGGAATCCGTCCTCACTATATAGTACCGGCTGGTATACAAGGCCTGATGGATCACGTATCGTGTGAAACGGGCTTAATATCTCTGTTCGATCATTACTTTCGATTTAAACCATTGTACCATAGTGATGTTGTTCCAATATTTTACTTGTCAGCTTAGGTCCCTTTTGTTACAGCTTAATGTTTTGGCTGTGATTTCAATTGGTAGTCCCATTTGCTCAGAACAAATCTTGAATTCACTACTGTTTTTTCATATTCCTGTCCCCAATAAACTAAATATTTGGCCTATAGGTTAACTTTTGGTCTAAATTTGACTTTGTATGCGTGATATGAATTTGAACTGTATAGTGATTTCCGTGGCTGTCTTTTTCCGTGATGTGTACTTTGCAGTGACCTATTTTGTCACTTACGTATTTCATTATTTTCTCTTAAATGGAACAGACCAATGAGTTTAAAATCAGACATTTATGAAGAGCGAGCTGAGAAACGTCTATGAAAATAATAAAGCCCCTGGAAAAAGCCTTATAGTTTTATAATATGTTCAGTTGCATCTTACGAGCCAATGGAATACTAACATTCTTAGTCCTGCTGTGAGGTACGTCCGGTATTATATTATAATAACTATTGTAAGTCAATATTAGCAGTTATTTTCAAGATATCAATGCTTTCTCTTAAATTTTTCTCAGTTGTAAAGTTAATCTGCTGTGCTTCTAAGTCCAAATGAAATTATGCCATAAAAATACAAATACATATCTATAGTGCAAACTGGCCTTCTTTTTATAACTGCCTAATAATTTACTTTGAGCTCATAAATTCAGATCAAATCCGGTTTTTTCACTTAATTGCGGTAAAAAGTGTTTTCGGCGGTTTGGTATTGTATCATTATTTATAGTTTAAAAGTACAAAGAAGTGAAAAGGTTCATCCTTGACATTTCCTTAAATCTACTGATATTTAAACATTTTTTCCATCTCTTTTTCTTGCGTAAGGCAATGCGAATTACTATTTTACTCCTTTGTTAAGAATCAGTATTTGGAAAGCCCCGAGGGAAATTCCCCGATAACTACGTTAGTATAATTTTATTAGGATTCGGACTGAGGATATGACACAAAAATTCATGCGCTGATAAGATATTCCACGAGGTGTTCATACGTGTGAAGTAACTTAGCGGAAGAAGTAATTCTTGATAGAATCAAAAGTAACGCCTGAGAGTATCGAGTTCATCGAAGTAATTCTTCTTGAAAAAAAATTATTCCCCTGTTGACACTTAGCAAACGGTGGTTTTGAATTCAGCGACCAAACTAATTCCTGCTCCATTCAATTCTTCCTACTATAGTTTCTAAGGACTACGCAACCGTGGGCATCGTTACATTGTGTGCTGTGGTTTTTCAACCCCATTCTAGGTCGCTCGAGGGAGACATAGACGCTCGCTTTTCATCGCTTTCCGTGGGGGCTCAACCTTTTACACTCTCGTTGTGAAAGGACGATGCAATCAATCCTTAAGCAGCCGAGGGAAACCGTAAATTTTATCGCTTGAGCGTCGTACATTGATCGTAATATCCTGGTGAGATACCGCTGCTGTCACCGATTGTTTCGGAAGAGCTGTTGGAGGAATGTGACCTCTTTCCTGCTAATTTTACCATTCCCGCAGGTTACGTGAATTGTAATTTCTCCACGACATACGAGACCAGTACGTATGTGCCCGGTTCACATCGGTGCGGTGGCAGTGATGCTTGCTCTCTCGCGCTGTGGATTCCCGTTTCTTGAGTTCCACGGCTGTGGCGTTTTTAACCTTTTATAATGTTCCGATCTTTATTTTAGTGTTATCTGCCCATATCCCTGCTACACTCTGCGCTATCACTGGCTGGTCACGGGTACTTGGTTCGTCGCTTAGTTAAAATTTTCGAGCGCTGGGAGGGTACGTACTCATCGGCCCGATTTCATAATGTCTGGTTAACGTGAACCACAAGATGATGTAGCCTTTGCGTTAAATTGGTATTGACAGAGTTTAGGTTTTGTGAAGTATGTACATCTGTTGGTTGACGTGAGCGCAATCGTTGGGAGAACGAATCATAACATCGGTTTTCATGCCGAGAAAATATTTTACCAGATATTATAAAACAGGACCTAAGTGTGTTCACTGTGCGCTCGTATGTTACGCGCAGGTGTATGTCCGCCAGGTGGGTTTCTAAATCGTCAAACCTTTATTTTTCATCTTCGTGGGCACCTATATTCTCTCTCCGAAGTTTCATCTTTCCCAAATCATTCTTCCCTTCCAATTATGGCAAATGTCCTTATTCATCGGTTGCCTCTCTAGTAGCTGCCTCTGACAAATCCATACATTAAGTTCAGAAAATAAATATGAATACTAATAATTTTAAATGTTGATCAGCTATTCTTAAAATATGAGGCGATGTCGGACTGTTCATCTGCCGTAGTTCTTCTGTTGATTTTTATTTGTTGCAAAACCTCGTCACCCTTTTGGGTACGGGTGTTTTCCTCAAGCAAACTACCCGTAAATGAGTTCCTATTGGGAATATTTTAAATGTCAAAACATTTCTCTAAATGAGAGATTCATAATCATGCATGAATTTATATATTCATTTCCTTGATATTAAGGATACATTGAATTTATTTATGAAAGTGTATGATATGTGCTGCACGAGGAATAAAAGCTATAAGCATGTGTGGACCGACATAGGAGAAAGGAGGTGATTGGAGAATTAAGACAAATATATATTTGAATGAGCTACCAAAGGAAGAAACCTTGGTCCGTTTCATGAAATCATTTGGAATCCGATGGTTAGGTTGCATAACACGAATGGCAGAGACAACATCGATTAAGAAAATTAAGGAATGGATACCAGATAGGAAAAAGGAAAGGCTATGCCAAAGAAGAGTTACCAAAGAATAAATACTAACAGGTAATAACTAACTGGTGACTGGTGAATAATACTAACGGGTTAAAGTAAGAAAAAGATGGAAGAAAAGATGATTAACTGTTGAAGGGGCCAAAACCCACGAAACGTTGTAGCGCCGTAGGAAGTAGAGAACGATAACATTTGTTATTTTGGATGTCGAGCTTTGTTATGCTATTTTATTGCTCGACTATGTTACGAGCGATGTTGGGGGCTTTACTCCAATTGTATTTTCTTTTCCCTTGACCGCTGGATGATAATTTATGGCAGCCCAGTGTTGGGGGGTTAACGCGAACGTCCCAACTCATTGCAAACCCTTTCCCTTCACTCACGTTGGCTTCAAAACGTGATGAGGTCTTGTGGTGTTCGCGGATCGTGGTCACTCGCCGCGCCGGATGGTGGTGGCGGTGATGTCGTTGTTGTTGTCGACGGTGCCCGCTGGAGAGTCTCGGCCCCTTAGGACGTGCGGAGTGAGGAGATGCGATAAGCGATGGAGGGAAGGAGGGTCTTCTCCCTGACCTGAGTGAGTCGTCACGAGAGGCGATTTCAGGGAGATAGGGTTGGGAAGAATGAGGGAGGGAGTTGGTCGGAGGACCGTGCGGGTCGGCGGCGAGTCGGTGAAAGCGAGATGCCGATGACTCTCCGGGCGATGGATGGGAAATCATAGGTGCGATTGCTGCCGGGTTGGGGGAGGGAAGTGTGAAGAAGGTTCTCGGAGTTCCTCGTAGAGGGCGGACGGGGTCGCCTGGAGGCGCGACTTGTGTTTGTGTGTCTGTCGTGGAACGAGAACAACAGAGGAGGTGCGGTGGGACGGGACAATATTGAGCTGGATTCACTTCGTGTATCCGCGAGACAAATATCATTCCTCCCGGCAAATGTTCCGCCGTCTCAAATCAGTTAACGCCCATGGCGAGTGAAGGGGCCCGTCATCTTTGAATGTGTTGCCCCTTGGGACACCTCGGTCATTGCTTGGGAAAATTGTAAATGATAAGTATATATTAGTTTTTCCACATAGATTGGGAAAAATTTGAGGCTGTCGAATTCGTCCCATCACACAAATCCTGATATTTCATCGTGATAAATAGGAAATGACGAGGCGATGGCGGCAAAATTTCCTCATTGACGTGCTTCGACAATATCTCATCCTTCCTAAACTGTGCACATCTTTTTCTTTTAGAAACTGGTTTTCTGAGTACATTAGCGCACCCTGCTGATTTATCATCTCCTTCAATTTGTTGGAAAGTCAAAATAATATTTTAGCTGTCTGCACCCGGCGCAAAAAGCGAGGTAGTTGTTCTATGGGTCTTACCCAGGCGTATTCATGCCGGGATCGTGACGAGATCTTAAAGTTACTGCCTCGGCAATATCCGAACTTGGACGAATTTAAAATGAAATTTATGTTTGTTCTGGCGTCTCAACTCTAATTCTGAAAGTTTATCGCAAGGAAATCCCATGGAGCCTCAGGGATAAAAACCCATTAAGTGAAATGAAGTGAGTAGTTTCAGGTCTGATTGTAAAGTAGCAAGATAGTTTTTTTATGAAATAGAGTGATCTATGGCTAAAAACTGATTGCTTCCTTTAAACCTTCGAAAGGTAATGGGAATAAGTGTTCAGTTTTTGTTATTTATTTTTAATGGTGTGGATAACTGATTGATCAAACTCATTTCATTCTTGCTTTTAGTGCGCCTTCTACTTAAAGATTTAAAAATAAGTCCCCGTTTTTATCAGTGTAATTCAAGTTTGTGCATTCTTACAGCCAGGCGTTCTATAGGTCTCCCCTTAGCCTTCCAGTATGTTTTCAAGACTTAAGGAGCGTCCGAAGCCAACCAAGAAGCATTACATTGTGCCGCGGCGGCCTTCTCTCAAGTTTACGTGAAACTTTTCCTCCTCGCATGTGATCGAACGTCTTGCTTTGCCTTCTAATGAAATGTGCTGAATATTCAAATTTCTCTGGCCACCCACCACATCTGGCGATAGAAATGCAAGGTACTGGTTATGTAACTTTTGCTTTTTCCATTTTTTTTTCATTTAACGAAATTTACTAGTTACCGTAATATTGTCTCACTGGAAAGCCTTGTTTCCGACACTTTCTTTTGTACATCTGCCATTGCTCAAAAAAAGTTGGTCAGTTGATATATTTGGTTGTAAACATGGCGTTTTAGACTGGCCTCACCCAATGTATTTATTTCAATTTTTCGGTTCTGACGAAACTTTAAAACTGTCTTCGCAATCTGTAATAGATCTACTCACAATTGAATTTCCATTACATCTAAAGCATCACGCCAAGAAATAATTCTCGGAAAGAGACACTCGGTTGGCGGAGTTATATCCTCGCCTGATAAACCGGACGTCGTGCGCTCAAGTCCCGCCTCGGTGGAAAACCATTTAAGTACTTACCTAGTATTTTAACCAAAAGTTTTTAAAGTTATTTTTATTTAGAATTTCTGAATTATGTTTGCTCCTTTGTTTTCTTTTTGTGAAAAGTAAAGTTGCACGGCAGTAAACAACGAGTGTATTTGTCTATGAACGTTTACCGCTGCAATTATTGTAGGTACATTGGCTGTTTAAAATGTTTGTTTCATGAAGCAATCGAATTACTTACTGGATAATCTCTAAAACTAGCATCTATGCCATTTCAGACTGGCATGAAGTTCATTTTGTGCTCATATTTTTCTGTTTTTTTTCAAAGAACTCTTAAATGCGTCATCCATCACCTCTGCACTACTTTTTCCGGTGATGTTGAAGCATTGTTAGTAGTTTGAATTATTTTAGAATTGAATAGCATGATCCTAAAGCTAACTCTTAGGATTCTTCACAGCATTGCATGGCTTTAATGTAAATTAATTAATTAATATTAGATTTAGATGATAATATATCAAGACTAATTGAATAAATGAACATGAAATCCTAATAGTTTTTCATTCCATGGAGGAATGTGTGTGTGTGTTCCACACGTGTGCATTGGCATGCACTCTTGCGAATTAGGAGCATAAAAATGAAGTTTCAGTGTTTTTCCCGACTGTTTTTGATGCCCAAGTTGACAGCTAGTGTAATAATTCCAATTAGTTACCTTTCAATTATGTTTTTACTTCAGTGTTTTTCCATGTATTTACCTACGAAATCATTCCGTCTCTTACTACCAGATAGTGTTAAAGTTGTCCGGTTGAAGAGAAACAGTCGAAACATTAACAAAATCAACATGATTATATTACATGGATTGAGATATTTAATTACTCTTTTGGTCTTCTGTGCATCATGGTGAAACAGAAGCATGTCCAACTATGCTCATGGGGTAATGGGCAAGAAACTGCCGGCAACGTCGACCTATCCGGTGGTCACCATGGCATGCTCAAAAGTAAATTTATGGATTAATATTGCAAAGGCATTGTAAGGAAACTATGTTTTTCTAAAAGCTATATTTTCTTGGGTAATATGCTTCTTATTCTTCATCTTCATCACTTGACCTCATTATATTCTGTAGAGTAATACTGAGAACTCATACACGGTAAATATAAACAGTGAATTTTAAATACTGTTAGTATTTTTTACCAAATTTCTAAATATCTTCTTCATAGGTATTTCCATTGAGGATATATTTGGATAACTTTTCTGTCTTTGATCTCCAAAAATCATTCCTCTTGGGTGGTAGCTACTCCTTGAAGACGATTTCCTCACCACATCTCGGAGCATGTGTACGAATTACACAATAGCCTGCGAAATCCAATTGGCGTGCGTCTTAGCAGTTTTTTTGTAATTCCGTCCGTCGATACTTTTCAAAATAATGCTTTTTTTCCATTACTACCCTTTACTTCCCTGTCTCACATTTTTTGTAAGTGTTCAGGAATCCGTGTTTCTCTTCGATTTTAATGTATGAAAGAGAAATTTATACCGTAATATTTTTTCTGCTAGCTTATTTTTGCTGCGTCGGTTTCGACGGATTTGAACGTCTAGAAATGGCTACCCCCAATTATATCGATCATATTATATATTCGGTATATACGCTACATGTGGTTGAACGATGTCGTAATTCCTGGTTTTCCGCCGCTGAGCCTAATTTAGATTTTAATGACGCAGTCATTCCATGTTAATTAGCGACAAAATTGGTGGACGACAAAGTGAATTTCAATACAGAAATCGGCTCTCTTTAAAAAAAATCTGCAATTCGTCGTAGAACAGCGGCTAGAACTGGGAAATGGGATTATTAAAATATAAAAATACAGATATATTATCCTTCTTTGTGATGTTTTCATATTCCATTATCTTATTTGGTTTATTAAACTAGAAGTGGGTGGTAGAAGTGGTCCTCGTTCAGGAAATCTCCATAATCTCAAAAACTTTAAATTATGTAGTGGGGTTCACACCTGCCTATATAGTAGATAGTACAGGAATGAAGCACGTGGAGATAAATGTAAAAACCAGATGTTCTGAATTCAGTTTTGTCTAGATATTGACTGCAGCTGAAAAAAACTGTTCTTATCACATAATATTATTTTTTAATGTCGTAATATATCCCTGCCCTTCATCTTCAATTTCTTTCCTTCTTAGGTTTTTTCCTTGTGGTCGTCTTACCTATCATGTTAATAGGAAATTACCATGATATATACTTTTACATTGCAATTATATAGATAACTGTAACTCTTAATTATCCGTACTTCTGCCTCTCTAACCTCTTTTTGTGATCCCGTGGCCAGTGCTGATTCCCTTGCTGATGCAGTCTGCTATGTATTGTGAAGCGTAGTTATGGCTTCACTTACTGCCGTGGAAGTAGTCATAAAAACGCTTTTACTATCATTTATTAATTCGCTATTTGCTTTTTTTCTTAAGCCCTTAAACCCTTTCTTCATTTCATGCCATCTAAAATGCCTTACTCCTTCACCCTCTGCTCTGGTCTACAACCATTTTGATTTCTCTTGCAGCTTTCAACGTCAATTTCCTCTTAATAAGTCCTTTAATCCACCCCTTCTTCCTCCATACTTTTTGCCATTGTAATAATTTTCGTGAACAACCCCAGTTAGAAATTCTTTGATTGCCCTTCTCTTAACTAAACTTCTATGCTGTTATCATAATTTATGTGTTCCAGATGTGCTTTGAAATGGCAATAACATATTGCTCAAACTGCTGTTTACTATCTGTAATTACTCGTTACTACGCATTATTTCATACTTTTAAAGCGTCTAATCTGTACTCATCCTCTTTCCTCAAAGACCAAGTTTCTGAGCCGTACAGTGTCATTTTCTATGTTAAAACTTTCAAATTACTTTAATGCTTGAAATTCCTGCCAACAAAAGCACTTTCTTCTGATGACATATCTTGCTCTACGATCATCTCTTTTGGGTTGCTCAGCATGCTCCGAAAACTGCAAGCATATGTAGAGGGCCCCATCTTCCGTAATTGATGCACTAGCTCTGTTATGATAAGCCATTCCTCTCTACATCTGGAGGATCTCTGAGAATGCTATGCCTTGCATAAAAGCGTACTAGGGCCATAAGTTATTCACACTTCAGGGAGTGTTCAACTCGGTGAGCGTCTAGACACTTGCGAAGAGCAATTCAGCGGGTGGTTTCCTCTTATCCCGAGGCCAAGTCCTTAACTCAAACCAAAGATAATGCAAATACTTTCCAAAACGCGGTGTGTGTTTTCATACGGAATTAAATGACTGCAATGGGATTCACACCTGCCTATATAGTGGATAGTTCAGGAATGAAGCACCTGGAGAGAAATGTAAAAAACAGATGTTCTGAATTCAGTTTTGTCTAGCCTTTGGCTGCAACTGAAAAATTGCATGATTTTAGCAAAAGATTGAAGTGGGACCTATTTGTGAGTACCCGAGGTTTTAGGGTAAGAGCTTTCACGAAAAAAAAGTTATTTTTTTCAGTTTAAACGACCGGATTCAAAATTCCACCCTCAATTTCAAAGTGTATTTCGTAATCGGTGGATCTTTCCCGCGGATCTCCTCCCGCATCTGGGCATGTCTCATACGAATACGAGGCTCTGGGGTGGATTTTGCCCATCCCTCCTCCGTCGCCCCATTCCGACTCCGCCCCATCCAACTCCTCTGTCGGAGGCAGTCGGGTACACACCAATCGCAACCTGTTCCCAAAGTGCCACATATTCCCACCCCTTCCCTCTCTAAATGTATAAAAAGGACTGCTCAACTATATAACAAGTATTCTTAGTACTTTAAATTCGAAAACGACTGTCATAAATCTTTTGGTGAAGAATTGAGAACTACGGCTTATAGTTTTTCAGTATCTTTCATGGATATCGTTAGATTCCAAGGGGCAAAGACTGTGCGAATCAAGTGTAATTACTCGGTGACTTGATTACTTGATTTCTTCAAAAAACGAAACTTTCTACTTCGGGGAATGTAAAATATTGTTTTGCCTTCAACTCCTCTGGCACCAAAGCCTATTGGAGCCTTTTCCTTTGCATAGTGTAAATGGTGGCTTCTTAATTTACTCCGTGATACCTCATTAATCAGCTGGATTAAGTGATTAGGTATGTGCCACTCCTCCTCCCTCGCATGTGGCTCTCAATCGTTTAGAATCCGTGCTTGTGGACAGTTTTTGTATCCTTACGATAAAAAATTGCCGTTCATTACGTAAAAGGCATTCAAATATGGTGCAACTCTGAGGGTAATGGGTTAATGTCAAAGCAGTGACGTTCTATACGAGTTTATGATTTCTCTAGTAGTCACAAGGACGTTGTGAGTATTATGATGGAAGGTGGGATAAATGGAGAAAAATATCTTACCATCTCGTTAGTGCTTAATGATGTAGCTCGTAAAATGTGATTTTGCGCGACTTAACTATTGATGTTATCAAAGATATTATGTTTATATGAATGGTTTTCTGGAAACTGAAATGCTCCAATTCCCTTTGAAAGCTACTCTTTCTATTTTAGAATAAACATTTTCCGAGAGTGAAGGCCGAATTTCAGATTGGCGGCTCCGCAGGTGAAATTAAGAGCCGTGATCGTTGCAAAATTTTGAGAATAGCGAAGATGTTTTGACGCCACCTGGAAAACAAGGACTTGCCAGTTCAATCAGTAGAGAGGCATTTTTCGATCGAAATTCAGAATTTTTCGTCTTAGGAGGAGCTGCTGTACCTGAAATAGCCCTCCAATATCGGTAATTGAAATAATTAAAAAGGCGTGAGGTAGTTTGCTTGTCCATACTGGAACTCTCGGAGGTTGGCCAGCAGTGTCTGTTAACGGTTTTAATCAGCATCGATCAATCATTATCTCTTTACCGCTTTACTTTATTTCCCTCTGTCCTTCAGTCACAGCTTAAATGAATGCATGCCAAACACCGTAACATGTGTAGAATTTTATTATTTTTAAACAGATGCCTGAAGTTGATTTAATGGCTATATATATTATTCCCACGGTATCTCTCAACAGCTTTCAATGAGCGCAGATGACGTTTTCATTTACTCTTGCGCGATAGATCCTAGATTGCTGAAGGTAGTGCTGCTCCCACCAACTTGCAGTATTTGTTATATCTGCAGTTACATACGCTAATTTAATTAGACTATGGAGAATTCCAACTCTTTGGAGAAGTCGTTTGTCATATTGTTGTTTATAACCAGCGTGAGGCGGTAACTGAAAATAATTTACTGATGAATTCTTCTCAGGCTTCCCACCGGGTTAGGTTCTCCATGTTTGCCGACGTTTCGACAGAGGACTTTCCTGCCATCTTCATGGCTGAGGATGCGGACGGTCTTCTGTCGAAACGTCTGTCATCATGGAGAACCTAACCCGGTGGGACGTCTGAGAAGAATTCATCTGTATCATTCGCAGGGAAAGCCTGAAATCTTACATGAAAATAATTTCATGCCACGTTAAATGGCTTTAAAGAGGCTGATTGTTGAAAGCACTCTGCTTTCATGCCTTGTCGTTTTCATCTCTATTCCATAGTCAAGAACTTCCCATGGTTATACCTCAACTAGCGTTTGAAACAGTTATTTTTAGTTGTTGATATAATGCGCGTTAAGACAATATTTGCTCTTGAGGTATTGTCTCTGCGTAAATGTCGCGTTATTATTTTTTCACTCTCGGTGCATTCATTGTAGGGGATTGCTTAGAGCTTCCTCAAGGTCCAGCAAAGACATTGTTAGGTAATTGCCACCTTTATATTGGCATGGGGAATTCTTTTAATGGCCTCGCTGTCTTAAGGAGTTCGTGAGAAGAGGTGGAGGCAGTTAGGCAACCCGCACATCATTATTCTGCCTGTTAATTCCTCTCTTGTAAGCGGTTTGCATGATTCACTCATTTGGTAAATGCGTGGCCATATTTTAATACCATATTTTGCATGAAATCGCTTAAGAGGGAGAAAAAGAATAGAAATTTAGGATAGAATTTGACCACCAACACAGTGTTCAACACGAAGTTTAATTTTGATTGATAAAAGTAGAGCTCACCAAGAACGAAGCTTAAGGGAGTGTGAAATTCACACATTAGGGATCAGGTGGGTAGTTCCATTTCTAATGCCTCCTGTGGTTTCTCAGAATAATGTGGTAAACAGAGGTACAGCAACAAGTATCACACAGCGTGGATTTAGAGGTTCGTACAATTCATTCAGTGGAAAACTTCTGCTGCGTCATAAGGTTTTCCAGTGAACTAGACCTACCCAGAGGCGTGACAAGTGTATGAGTCTGCGGCCGCTGGTCATAAACTCTGATCATAAACCGCTCTCTCCTTAGGGTTACCTATGAATTGAAATCTTAAATACTGAGAGACAAATAGTGATTATTTTATGCATTAAGGGATAGTTTAGGTTCTGGTAACGTACGAGAATACACCCCCCCACAATGGAAATTGCAGGCAGAACTATGCATGGAACCTTTTTTTGGAAAACATGGAATATTCAAATTTTAGATTACCTGTGATGATGTGGATGGCTCGTGTGTACTTCTAGGTCAGTAGACATGCGGAAGAGTTTATATCAGACGGTCATAATGCCACGATCGGGGGTGACCGGTTTTGTTTTTTTTTCTCATTAGTTTCGTAAAAATTGTTGAGAGTTGGGACACATTCATATTTTTCCCGAATTCACGTCACGCCCCCCCCCCCCTCCTCTCCAATATCATTTCGTGCGGCTACGGACGAACCGGGTTGATTACGGTGACCACTGCCCCACGATTCGCGGCTGTGACGAAATGACCCGACGCATTAAAAAAATCCGTGACGTTGCTTTCTATTACGATGTCCGCGCCCCCTTCCCCGCGATATTTCGAGATCTGCTTCGGACGCCATCCAATGGACCACTTATGATCTCCTCCTCTCCTTCCCCTCCACCCCCGGCCAAACGAGTGGGGAACCCGTTTCCCCGAGACGAGAGATTGCCACCCCCTAATGGCCGAAAGTCATTCGCTTACTCTTTATAATCGGCGGCGGTGATGGCGTGTTCTCCTTCCGAATGGGAACGCCGAGGGTGGTTATGTGTTCACTTCTGCTTTCGTCCGTCCGCGATGACGTGCGAGCCCAAGAGCATTATTGCCGCCGACGATTCAGCCGTCGGAGGATGGGGCAGAACCGGAAAAAGTCGAAAGAGATTCGACATCGCCACGGAACGCATATGGCCAGCGTTTTTTTTCTCGTGCTACCTAGTGACGTCCGGCGGCAAAAAAATGACTGAGGGTTGAATGAAGAGCCAATGGCGTAATTCTGGCGATCGTAACCTTTAAGAAAGCCATCCCCGTGAACTTGACGTAATAGATTTCTAGTTTTTTTTATTTTATCATCACTGCGTGAAATTTCACCGGTGAACTACGTAAGCGTGATGTAATTTTTGGTCCTGTAGGCTAAACGTCAGCATGCGGACGCAAGATGCCCTTAATAAGCCAGAAACAGGAAATTTATCCAAAGAATATGGAAAGGGATTTCTGCACAAAAAATCTTGATTGGTAGACTGCATGCGCTTTCTTTTAAAACATATGAAGCAACCTCATCTTTAAAATTAATATGTTTTTTTTTCGGATTTAAGAATGTCACAGATTGACCCACAAGGCTTCCTCGGTCTAAGAAAGATCAATGACCTGGGATGACTTCTGCGTCCTACGAAAGAAAGTTTAAAAAATTACTTAAGAGTATAAAGTTTCACATCTACATTGTTGAAATATGACCGCGCTTTTAACATTTTTCGCAGCCTTCAATCCTAGAAAACTTTAACATATAGGGATCTAGTTATACGGTGGATAGATTACTAGCTTTTAATGCCGAGGGCCCGGGTTCATATCCTAGCCGCAGCAATCTAGATTTTATATTGAAATCCCGGTCGGACCTACTTGAAGGTACTCCATCCTTCGAATGGGGCGTTAAACGGTGGACCCCTTGACACCTTTCAATCAGAGAACTGGTGCCTCGCCAAGTTTCTCTCCTCCCTTTCTTAATTCCTGAAGATTCCTTTCAAATGGTGGTGGTAGTCGATGGCCTTATCAAATAACTAACAAACCAATTTGTAATCAATTTTCTCGGCCTTCAATATTCTCTGTTGAGCTTCAGTTCCCACTGATGTGTATTTTATGTAACAGAAAGCTATAGGTACGGAATGTGCAGTCATTTTCCTCTAGCGTATGTTTTTCTTTGTAAATTTTGGCTCTGAAACTTAGTGCTTCACATTTAGTTCCTCCCCTTTTTCCATATCTTCCCTGTACCGCGACGTCACGGCACTATCGATTGAAGAATACCATGCCAGAGATCGGGGAGCTGAGGGTGATAATCATGTTAGGTTTCCACTAATACGACTGGGATTTGAGTCCTGGCGATGGAGAGCGTATGTCTGGCATTCTGAGCCTTACTGGTTCTCGGTAGGAATCTTTTTAACTTCTTTCATTTCGGCGGAACGAGTTACGGAGGCTGTTTGGAAAAAAGACATACAATTTCGTTTCCTTCTCCCATTCCATTTAGACCCTTCTCACGGCTTTGAATAGGGTGTTCAACTTTGATCCACTTTTGTGCTAGTTTGTCAATAATAACCACCTCATTCTGGAGTCATTCTTTCTCTTTCCAAAACTTGTTCTTGGTCCCGGAAATACACTTTATATGTATCACAGTTTAATTCATTATTCGCGTACCTACGTAACTCCCAGCGCTGACTTGACGTTCCTATTTATTTAAGCCAAAGAACAATTCCAAATTTCTCTAGTGATAATGTGAAACTTTTTATCTGCTCTAATTGCTGTGCGAAGATAAGTGTTGTGGTGCACATTATCATTATCAGACATTGATCCTCCGGGGTTAGAATCTACGGGTTGGTTGGTGATACCTGTCGCGAAGGCTACTCTTAATGGCCAGGGACTCAAATATTGCTCGGCTCATGCGCTTGGATTATTCACTTTAGATGGCAATGGATTTATCCATTGATACCTATCATAATTGGTCGTAATTCTATTACAGCTTTGTTTGGTAAAGAGTGGAGAGTGATTCGATGTTTTCCGTTAGGTTAATAAAAGTTAGCGTTATGCCATTGAATAATGATCAGTGATGATAATAAGGGAAACAAACACTAGCATACTTCCTCGGTTTAATTTTAATTAAATCATTTAGGGCTTTAAAGAATGCAAAAATTCTAATTCTGAAAATATTTTTTTCCTTTAGTCTGAGTGTGGCTTTTCTTTCGTCTGACCTTACTCAGTCTTGTTCTGCTGTATGCATTTACTCCGATTAAGGCACTGGATCTATTTTTAATTTTGTGGTAATATTTCTTGGCCTGTCAGTTTCAGTCCGTTTTAAATTTGCTTATTAAATATTTTAGTTCGATACGTAATGGGCTAGAACCACTTTGTGACAGTGCGGTGGGCAAAGTAGCCATTTCTTCGCTATTTCGGTCTTTCATCCGGTGATTGATATATTTCATACTAGTATAGCATTATGTATAAATATATTTTTCTCATTTCGGGACCTCAGGATTTAATACCGAATATATGAATGAATCCTAAATCATCGAATAATGAATGCTCTGAGCATGCACACGTACTCTGCTGGTTTATTTTTAAGGAAGAGCCTACTGGAAGCTTTCTTATTACCCGATTATACTAGATAACGTATTTACTTGTGAATCAAGTAATGTGCATTTCTTTTACTATGGTCCTCACTGGTTGTGATACATGGCGTTCGTAATGTACTGGTAGTCTTCAAGCAGGTAATCCTGCAAGCTCACCTAAACCATTCATCAAATGTAATTTTATTTGTAATACCTTTTAGTTCTGTGCTGGAGTAATGAACTAAAATTATTATTTTTAATTCCAATTTTGTCTGCCTTCCAGGTGAGTGGCGGGCAAGTGGTTCTATTTCCCCATACGTCACCATTTTGGACACTTTTGGACCTAGCATCCCAGGAGTGAGAGGAAAGGGTGAGTGTGGAAATCACCTTATACTTGGCCACCGATAAGTGCGGCACTTGGGTCGTACGTCATCCGCGCCCCGGCAATTTTTTTCGAGTCCCAGGTCTGTTCCCGCGTCACGAAAGGGCAAATGCATGTGAGGTGGTTGCATAAGTTATCCTCTCATTTTACCTGAGGCGGGCATGGGGAATGGGAATGTAGGAAATGTTCCTCGAACGTCGGACCTGTTGAATTGCCACATTTCATCGCACCCCTCCACGTATTTGGCGGGTAAGGTGGGCGAATGGAATTTGGGTTCCCGGGTGCGTTTTTGCATTGGTGAGATGGGTGGAAGTTGCGGTAGTGGTACGGGGAATGAGAAGGGAGTCAGAGACGAGGTAATCAAAATCAAGTGTAGGGCGTCCTATGAGTTGAGAGTTTTTGTCGAACCTATCAGTCCCGGATTCCAATCCGGATCAATCCTCTTTTAGGACACTTCCTACGATACCCAAAATGGTCCAATTTTTTTATCCTAGCACTGTGTAATAAATCTAGGTAACTCATGGGAATGACCTGTCGCCATTAGGCTGTGTGCAAAAACTTCGTGGGCATGAAGGTATGGTGCAAAGTGAGCTCGACCTTAATCTATTACGCCAAGTCTTGAGTCGATCTCTTGGCGAAGTATTGAGTGCATGACTTTTCTTTGCCTAAAAGACGATATATTCTTGTGGGAATGTTTACGCAACATAAGTCGTATCCGTAGTGGTTGCGTTCCTATTTTGTTTTGGTCTCTGTTGCGATATTGTTGGAGGTATTGGCTGCCCATGTGGCGAGCCCAAATTAGGAGTTTTGGGAATCTCTACTAAATGTCAGCGCTCTGTCCATCGGAAAGCGCAAAGTCGCGAATCCCAATGCTACTTTTGTGAAAAGTGCGGGGTTTACTTATTTTATCGGCTTCTACCTGAATGCTAGAATAATCAGCGAAGCTGTGGTCAAACAAGCCAGCATGCGTGGATGGAGACTCGGGGAAATGCAGTGCTCTGTACACCAACGCCGCAGAAACCAAAAACGAACATCAATATGTTCTTTATCAGAAATGATAAATTACCAATTGTAAAACTTGCGAATAATGGCGTTGAATTAATACCTACTTCTTAAACTCTTTAAAATAGTACTGGTACCCATATTGCATCATAATACAAGTATAAAAATGATTTGAAAGACTTGAACCTTGAAGAAGCCTTGAATGCGAGGGAATCGGAAATCACGATAAATATTTTAATAAATGTTGTGAAAAATTTTACCTTGGGATTTCCCGAAGCTCGGATGTCATAGGAAACTGGCCGTATGCATTATAATAACAATGACGTGCACTACTCTTCAGAGAAGTGGCCGTTGAGCGTGACATAGTGAGGTGCGTGCAAATGGAAATAAGAATGGCCGTATCCTCCTCAGGTGCATTCTTCATTCCGTAATTACTCGCCCTCCTCGTACCTGCGGTGCTAGAGAGCCTCCGTTGTATACGAATATTATATAGGTCGTCGCAACCGGTTCCCGAGGGACGTCAGAGTTCGAGACCGCCGCGCCGGTCGGGAGTCCTCGCTATATTGCGTCAGGGCCGAAGGTAGGAAGTGAGGCAAGGTTTTGGGCAGGGTTTTGCTCTATCGAGGTTACTGGCTCCAACTCCCTCATTCCTTTCTCGAACTGAGGACCTGCAGCCCTAAGCGAACGCTTTTCCTTATTCTAGGTGTGCGTGAAGTTATAAAAAAATTTAATTTATCATAAAATGTCTGTTAATTTGTTTATTCTATTAATGGGAAAACAAGAGTCGCATCTCTGTTTGCGTAAATAAAATTTTCCATTTCACTCCATTTTGCCTCAAAATCAAAATTACATCCTCATAAACTCAAGACAGTGAAATCGCGGAAAATGGTATTTTTACTTTTTAAGAAAACTGTAATTTTAGGGGAAAAAACTTAACAATTTGATGGATGTGAAACGGATCCATCCAGGAAATGAAAAAAAGAAAATAATATAATTACGATAGTCCACCTTAGTTCCTGAGTTATTGGCTAATAAAGCGTAAGTTTAATAGAAACGCGTTGCAGTCTGCTCCTCGTACTGAAAAAACAGTTATTAAAATATATCTGTCAACTAATCTTAATGTTTGGGATCATACTTTTGCATTCGTTAACTAAGCACACGCTCTGTGAAAGTTTGTTGTTTTTAACGACAAACAGGAATGTTTTAAATTTATTTTTACCCGCGCAGTCGTAAGGGAACCTTGGCAGAGCAATTACTTTTTCAACGTTTACTTGGTGGTATTCCATCATAAGAGGGAGAAAAAGGCAACTTTTACAAATACCACTGAAATTTATTGAAACTCGACCCGGGTTTCGACGTGGGTTCACATCATCATCAGGCCTGATTGTCTTTTTCGAACCTTGACAGGCTTTCATCGCAGAGAGGAATCGTAAAAATGTTTATTGACGTAATTATTTTGTGGGATAAACCTTTTAAAGGTAATATTTTCCTGTTCTTGCCTATACCGGTTTCTTAAAAAAAACCATGGCTCTTTTAATGTGGCATGAGTATTGGTTAAATAGTTGGAATGTATTAAGTCAGTTATTTTAAGCTATGACCATCGAATAAACAGCACCTAGTATCTACCAACGACTCTGTTTTTTTTATTATATAATTCCTTCCAAATATATTAAATGGAAATCATTATATTGGGCTTGTAATAAACTGCTCAAAGCCTTCAGTTTTATTTACTGCTTCCCGCTCTTAGCATAATCTTACCGGTAATAATAGGTCTTTGCCTTGACTACTCCTTAAAAATACATATATTGCAAAAATATGAAGCTTCACTGATGATCACAAGCCTGAAAATTTTCCTAAATTATTAGTCATCTCAGGGTTATCGCCAATTTGAGGGGAAGTTAGGTATGGAGAATGCTTGCTCTAAAATATAGTCAAAATATTTTAATACCAAAATTACTTAATGAGCTTATTAATCCCCTTTCAGGAAATGCCTTTTATTCATATTTCTCGAGCTCTGACGTACTTCTTTATTACCTCCCGCTACCTTATGAGGAATTTTTATTTCTCCCTCTCCTGGTTATGTATCTGGATCAACAGAGGGATTTAAATCTTATGGAGAATTTTTCGCTCTCTGATTCTTCAGATTTCTTGCTGATTTCTTGCTGATTTCCGCTAAACTAAGCCAAAAACCACAGCAAGACCAACCAAGAAAAACCACTTCCCGTTTTGCTTTGGGCAAAAAATAAAGCTAACAAACATTTTGAAAGTTATTCGCATTGAACTTGTCATTTCATTGGTTTCTAATCCTTCATATTTTAGGAAAGACGATGGTAGCATATTTTTTTGATGAGCACATGGAGGCTGGGAGCATTAGTATGGATGAAAAGAAAGGCAAGTGAAAAGGCACTTTTGGTTAGGGTAGGGAAAGAGAGGAAATTATTGGAAGAAGGTCGGCATAAATGACAGTATGTAATTGGAAGTTGAACGCTGCGAAACGGGAGAATGGCGGTTAAGCGGGACAGAGGAATAAAATTAAATGAGATATAGACTGCATATCTGAAGTTAAATAGGTATGTCTAGTTAAAGAATTAAGTAGTGCATAGTTACGTATATTTTAGTACGTTAAACGTGAATCATGAGTTTTGGAGAGGAAACGGAATGTTAAAGGCTACAGATGAGAGGACGCTGGATTATCATGGAAGAAGTAGGAAAGGAAACGGGATTTTTGGACCCGACGAAAGGAATGATAACCTTTATCGGAGGTAGAAATGAAAATCTGTTGAAGGAAGTAATTTGAGGAAAACGGAGCGTTTTGTGTGGGGTTTTGATCCCATCTTCCACCCCGGATGATCAGCTCATGCTTTCTGCCAGGGAATGTCCGAAGTCATGCCTACATTGGTAGACTACCTCCGATGATGACTAATGCCTAAAAAGGATCATGGCAAAGATCAAGTTTTCACGGGTTGCGTAGCTGATCGCTTCGGTTTCATGAACGTTATTCCATCCGCACGCAAGGGCGTCTTATCGTTTAGCCTCCGCACCTCTTCCTGCGTGTTTTATCGGCGTGTGCACGCAGATGCCGTTCTGCCGGCGCACTTCCTTCCCTCATGTACACGAGCACGTCCCTGACCCTCGTTCAGCGCGCGGCAAATCTTTCGCGGAAACCCCTTCTCGTCGTGTAATGCTTTCGACCCTCCGCTGACCTTCCCCTCGCTCTCCCCCTTTGCCTCTTCCCCGCTTGCGCGCAAACGTATTTAAAGTTCGCCGCTCAAGGTGGACTCTTTTGAGGCGGCGACCGAGGCTCGCTCCTAAGCGTGTCTATGCAGAGTAGGTTACCACTCGTGGTGTCCGTGTTGTTATGGCTCGGAGTCGCGGCGCCCTTCTCCCCGCTCCCGCCGGCCTCTTCCGCGTCTGTGTCGGGCGAAGGGCGACCTGCCGTCCTGGGGTTCGACGACCTCCGTCAGCCCACCACTCAGGGGGATGTGGGTTTGGTCTTCATGTCAGCAATGTGGCTGATACTTTCCGAAGAGAAAATTTGAACTACATCTGACTTGGTACCTCATAGTATGACCGCGAAATTATTTCATCATATTGTTGTTTTGAATTCTGCAATGTTTTACTCATCTTTTTCATTTTTTTACTCTACGTTATATATTCTTTATGCCCAGCGCCTATGTATAGTTCAGATTCAAAACCTGTAGTCAGAAATCACAGAACTCGTGGAAAGTTGGCATATTTTTCCTCTTGAGGTTTAGCCGCAACACTTGGAAGATTAATGTGAATTAATAAGTGAAAATATTACGAATTAATTTGCGGTTGATTTAATTTTTCTGAAACAGAAATTATGCGCGTTGGTATGTCTAGGAAACAGTAGATTATTATTGGACGTTTATTTGTTCGTGCTCTCACTGCTGTGATTATTTCTTTGGTTGCGAATGGTGAGAATCCTAGTCGGAAAATCTAGGCTGAAAATGTATAGTTACCTAATTAAAATCCTCAACCGAAGGAAATTCATAAAATAAATTTGATCGACTCTGTGATGTTCAAATAGGAGATGTGTGGCTCCCAAAATTGCTGTTATCTTCAGCCGGACGGAAAACTGTAAATGTCTTCGATATGAAAATTTCAACCCAGGATTTGCCGTGAATAAAGGGTATGTCCCTGAGTAGACTCGCCTGAAATCCCCTGAATGTTTCTCAGTTACAAGTCATCGAGAGACCATTGGAAGTAGCAGAACAATCATTTTTCACCGTCATGCTTGTGTCACCCATGTATAATGGCGATGATATCGTATATCGAATGTTCGTTTTTGTGGCCTGTGAGAAACTAACAGTATGTCCTCAAGCGCTTTGATGCGAGGAAATGATTCCTTCAAGTATTTCCCCATGCATTTTTATGCAAATATAGGAATTGGTCTCTAAGATCAAAAGGTCGCTGGATTGAAACCCGATCCAGAAGTTCGTTTACTTATTACAATTTTCAACGAATTATTTGTTATTGTATAATATTTGTCTCCCCTTCATTGAAGCGTGACTCCACTGGCACAGTGTAATGGTAGGGATTGGGGAGGATGAGAAAAGTGATGAAAAAAGTGCTGCTATGATGCTCAGGCCAAGAGGGAGAGTTGTCCCATCTGGGTTTGCAGTGAAAAAGAAAAACAAATTGTGCACGGCCGGCTGCCTAACTCTCAGGAGAGGACCAATGTGCTCCTGTTGCCATTTTGCCTTGTGTTACAGATCATTGACGAGACACGGTCGTGTTGTCACCTGCGAAGACTTGCGATTCAGACACACATCACGTTCTCCTGACTAATCTGATCAGCGATGATTTAAAGCGTTAACCTTGGCTGTAATCCACTGAATTGATAGAGGAAAAAAATCTTTGTTCAAAAATGTACTTGGCTGTCAATGCCATAGGGGTGCCATTCTAAGAGGGCGTGTTGAAACCTCATATAAAGTATCCACTTCCTTTCTCTTGTTAATCGCTCCTCTCAGTGATTAATTTGTTAGTAATGTTAGATGCGAAAACGATATTTACCTAGTTAAAACAGAGTATCGTCGAGTTGAAGCTAAACGAGTTAGCCTTGTCCTACGGAGTTAGTCTTCTCTGTAATAATAATGTGTGATCTACCGGTAAAGATAGGCTTAGATTAGAGTAAGAATACCTTTTCTCACCCACCATACCAATCACTTCCTCGTTCGTCTTCCCTTCCGCCCACCTCACGTCCTCCATTCTTCTCAGCACCCATTTCTCCAACACTTGCAGCATATTCTCATTCTCTTTCCTCATATTCCACGTTTCTGCTCCGTTTGACGGTGGATTGTTTTATGTACTCCATATGTCTTTGCCAACCCTTTATTTATATATAGGTCCCCTTGTAGGTCCCCTTCATCAGCTCCTTCCTATTGCTGAATGCCTCTTTCTCTACTTTCATGTCTTTGAAGCATTATGACCGTGAATCAAACCATTTATCGAAGAGTGATATTTTTCCCTGCTACTTCTTTTTATTTTTGTAAATTGAGCGCACGCCAGTTCTTTGGGAAATCCTTCTTAATTTCATCTCATCGCTCTGCCGTTCGGCCCAGCACATGGCCTTTCGCATATCGGCGCTGCATTTGAGTGTCGTTTCCTCGTGCTGCTCCGAGGTGATTGATCTGTCTCTCACTCGGATGAGCTTACATAATTTTACTTTGGATTTTGCTCTCTGGTCAACTTTCTAAGATTGCTGTTTTTTCCCCCTGAACCCGCCCGTAGTTCTGCCGTTATGCAACGGAGTGTGCCGGAAAGATTTATTTCTCGCGGGAAAGTTTGCCCTGCGCCATTAATGCAAACCACCCAATAGGGAAATATAGTGTCCGCGGTGATCGCTGAGTTTGCGTACAATGCGGTCTCCGGCGAGAAAATCCACGAAGCTTCGCTTGATCATGGTCTCTTTTTTGGTATCGTTTTCGCCGCACTCCAAAGAAGAGAATAAGTGCCAACTTGGCACGAGAAATTGAAGTGTTTTTTTTGTGATAAATGGTCCGTTCAACTTGGCTATCTTGCGAAATTCGCCCGTAAACGTTTCGTAAAATACTGTGTTCTTTAATTGTTTTTAGTGTACTTGTGTTCATATCGAAAAAGAAGGTTAACAGATGTAGTACTGTCCAGTTTATTTCACAATGACAACACGTGTTTCGGCGTATTATATCGCCATTATCAGGTGTAATTTTGATAAAATTGTTACTGAAACAAATGTTGTACCTGAAAATAATGTAGCTGATGATGGCGATTTAATACGCTGAAATATGTTGCCATTGTGAAATAAAGTCGGCTGTATTGCATTTGTTTCTTTTAATTCTTAAAAGTTGTGTTCCACCACTTCACGCCAGATATGGATGACTTTGTGTGTTCAGATGATCATGGGCACAAGGACAGTGCACCTTCTTTTTTGTCGCATTTACTGGGTGAACTGATCTATTCTGTATGGCCTGTTGCGCATTTTAATGGAATCTAATTCCCTTTTGATATCGTGTGAATAAATGTGATGGAGAAAAGGAGAGTTAAATTCTAGGGTCATTTAACGGGACGTCGCCGAGTAATTGGAGTACTATTAATGGGAGAAGTCATTGGAAAAAGTGGAAGAGGACGACCAAAGGGAAAATATTTTCACAACATCCAGGAAACGCAAAAGGGGTGGATGCTTGCCATAAACAGGACAGAATTGTGGAAGACATGTACATCTCGTTGCAGCGACACGGCTAAGCCTTTAGATGAAAGAGAGATTGAAATTGTGCAACATAGCTTTCTATGTATTCTCTTCAGGGCCGGATTTAGACTTGATAAGGCCCTAAGCTTTTTTACGATATGGGCCCCTTTATAAGTCCAGATATTCTATATCAGTGCCAAATATGATTATCGGTTACCTATAGGGTTTAACTGAAATACAATGAAGAAGTACATATATAGCTAGTGAAATAATAAATCTTTGACTTAAAATCATTTTTCTTCATAACAAACTTAAAAATGCTAACTCTGGTAAAAGGAAACAAAAGTTCTTTTTAAAGGCACAATTTACAAAGGCTTATTATCTAATCTCTTGAAACACGTTATAATGATTAAGGAATTAATATTGTCTTTCTTACCTTTGCCAGGGCAAAGGCACTGATGACATCATCAAATGATAAACTGCGTACTTTGTCACTTTCTATACACATGAGACTGAGAGAACCTAATTTATCTTGAGTCATTGTTGTTCTAAATTTATTTTTAATCCTCTTCAGCTGAGAAAAAGATCTTTCTCCAGAGCAATTTGCAACCATCATACTTAGAAACAATCTCAGAATTGTTTCTATATTAGGGAATGCTGATTGGATAAGATCGTTAAATATTACCCAAAACAGATCCTGATGTGTCAGACTATTATGTTCCGCTGAACCATGGGCTTGAGTATATCTAACATATTGATGAAAATTCTTGATTTATCTTACAAGATTCATGTCCACATCTTCAGGATATGTTTATCATAAAGCACTAACTCCTTCACGAATCTCTTCTTCTGTAGCTTCTAATTTTGTTAATAACGAAAACTTGTTTGCAGCATCATTGTATACTGAGGCCCTATGTGCCAGGCTTGACTCTAATGCATCCATACAGGTATAAATGTTTTGATACTGAACTTGTCTCTTGGCTCAAGGCTCTCTAAAACATCATCTTCATCATCATTGATATGCCTTTTTCTAGATCTGCTTTTCTTGTAATCAACATCAGGCAATTTTTCCTTTGCTTTTTCTTCAAAATGATTTAAAAGATTCCGGGAACCTTAAACAAAATCCGAAAGCGAAGCATGAAATTTCCTACATACATCTAGACTAATTTGGGGATCTTGCAGTGATTGACTAGTCTTGTGAAATTCATCCTGCAAGTAACTCCACAAATATAACATTACTATAAATTCAAACTCCTCTATTTTATCAAAAATTTTTATGGCTTGATTTCTTGTTTCGACTTTCTCTGTAGTATCAATATGCAGCTGATGCAATGCAGAAGTTCTTCCATCATAACTATTAAGTATTGCACTTGTGGCCATTGAATGTGCTTCCCATCTAGTCTTTGACAAAGACTTTGGAATTTTTGAATCATCTTTGAAGAATGACAACAGTACTGCCCATCTATGTGTAGATGTTGAAAAGAAATTATATATTTATTGGACAATTCCAAAAATGTTTACTGCATCTAAACAACAGTCAACTTCTGCTCTACCTACATGATTCAGGGAATGACCAGCACATGGAATATACATAGCATACTTGTTAATCTTCAATATTATTCCTTTCGTACCCTTGTATTTGCTAGACATATTGGCAGTATTATTATATGACTGGCCTTGACACTTACTAAAATTTATTTTGCACTCATTTATAAGTTAGTTGTGCACCATCTTAGCCATACTTTCCCCTGTGTGGCTACCCATATCTAGGAAAGTTAGAAAACGTTCTTTAGGGAGTTCATCATCTGGTGAAACATACCTCACAATAACAGTGAGCTGATCAATATGGGACCGGTCTGGAGTGGAATCTACAGATAAACTGAAGTACCCTGCAGTTCTTAAATCATCCAATATTGAGTCTCTTACTTTATATGCCATAATTTAAATTCATTAAAATCAATTTTGGATCAAAATATTTTGGGGGCCCCCAAGACAGTGGGGACCCTAAGATATAGCTTGTGTAGCTTATACGGAAATCCTGCACTAATTCTCTCCCTTAAAATATGACTTCGGCTGTAATGTGAACTATAATTTCATGCTTTCGTAGAAGTGCCTTGATGATAATAAATCACCTGCGACCATCTTTGCGTTCTACCACTGGAAGCAGCTTACTGCCAAAACTTACTTCTTTTATCGATTTTTTGTGATGATCTGATAGTGCATTTTTATTAATTCACTTCTTCTCGTGCAGAAATACCATTGTTACCGAAGTCTGGGAAGATAATGAAGTACAGCGATAAGTTCTGAGGAAAAATGGAATGTTTCCTGCCCGTGGTTCAATGGGGTGGAAAAGACTTGGTGGTACATACAGGATAGCGGCTTTAGGTGAATTAATTGAGCGCCCTGTCATTTTTATCTTCGTCCTCGATTTCTATGCTAAAAGTAATGTTTTTTCTTTCATGGTGAAGATTTTGTTTGAGTTTTTTATTTACACTTATATTTCTTGCTTTAATTTTTGTATTATTTGCCTTCACCGGTGTCATCATTCCATCTTAGCAATGTGGACGTGGAAAAGCAAGGACTTAGGCATACGATCCATATAACCTGGAGTAGATAGGTTCAGATGGCGAGGTTATCGTCTACTTTGGAAAATAAGGGATTCCCGTTGGTAAAAGAGATAAGTTTATCAATCGGAAAGAGTTTGATCACTCGATGGACAACCTAGGTAGCCATTGAGCGAATTTATTTCCAGTGAACGAACTTAATGTGGTTCTATCGACCTCTACATGGCTACGGTTTTCCTAGTGGACTGTTTGTTATTCTATTTTCGCTTTGCATTTGAAACTGAAACGCGAAGGAATGAAAAAGGGTGGATCCCAATCCCAATACCAAAACCCGACTCCCACCCCCCCACCCGCGTAAGTCTTAGCACTCACCCCACCTCCTCTCCCGGAGTATATAAAGAACGCCAAATGTGCCAGATGTATGTATACCTTGACAATGACGCTAAGACGTTGAAATCGATTGGGAATAAAATATACATCATATCGTGGAGTAGTACAAAGTCTTTCATTTAACATGTTCACTTTCAGCTATGTTTCAAGCAAGGATGAATTGCCAACCGTTATATTTCATTTCGCCAAAATTGTTCGCTAAAATTCATCGCTAAGGAGTTTAGTAAACGAGGACATTGTTACAAACACCTGCTAACGATTTATAGAAAATGAAAATATAACGAACCAGGTCACGTATTTTTCACGAAAAGTTCCAGATTTCCTTTTGAAAATAAACAACTTTTCATTCCCGAGTCATGCACCTACGTCATCCGGATCCGGTGTAGCTCTCTAAGAGAGGTCGTTGAAATGGCTTTTGTTCATTATATTTTCCATTTGCAACGGGAGCTGCCCGCTTCTAATTCCATAAGCGGATGCCTCGGGTTACTTTTCTGAAGTTTCCGCCGAAACCGGCGCAAATGGGAAAGACCTCTCCGCCTCCGGCTCCTCTTTGGATGCGACGTGACACGGCGCTCTCCCCGCTCAAGCAATCCCCAACAGCTCCTCCCAAAGTCCCATTCCGAGTCAAACAGTTAAGTATTCAGAAGCGGCATACGTGATTGTCGCACCGTGGACTCCGTTAATTGGTTTTCTATTTTTCACTCCTTTCTATTCTAATGGTGTCGGTTAGATTTTCGAATGGCCGCGTTTTATTGTTAGTAAGAGGTCATCTAAGAAATTGTAGTCGTCCTTGGACACAGGGCAGAATCAGTGAGAAAGGTTAAGTGTCAAGATCAGTGGGCGAATTCTTATGTAACCTTATTTTTTAAACGAAATTTCTCGTATGTTTCAGAACGAAGGATGCCAAGTTAATTTTGAAAATAGTGGGGCTTAGTTCTGGTATCAAGCTGCTGGGGTCTCTACAGGTACAGGCTGTATAAGGCTTTAAGGTGGCTCTATACCGGGGCTAAGACGCTTGTTTCAGACGTTTCCCTCTAACCCAGTAACGGCTTTATCGTGTCAGCTGGAGACTTGCAATTTTTGTCTCCTGTAGACGAAGAGTCATTTGTTGATTTAAGTGGAGTAACTTTATCATGAAGTAGTTGTTTTTTTTTATAAAAAAATAGCAAAACTGTGGTTTTTACGAAATATTTTGGTAATATTCCGGGAGTTTCATTTATCCTATTTTTGTGTGAACGGATAGTACGGGAGATAAAACTTCTAGTGGACATGAATAATCACAATGACGAGCGATTTAATGTCTATGCGCAGTTTCTGTAGTTTTGTCAAAAAAAATGTCTATGCGCAGTGCAGTAATATCTCTGAGCAGTTTTTATATTTTTCAAATTTGAATCGTTAAAATATTTTTTCGTAGATCAAATATTTTTACCCGTTAACAAACGCTTTACAGTTGCTCCGTTAAAATTATGGCAAAACTCAACTCATTTATGCAAACTTGTGGACTTAATGATCTGAAATCGTAGCGAAAAACAATAACAGATGTTAGCCGTCTGTGAAGGAGTCAATTGCTTCAATAAAGCGACAAAAGTTTCAATTAGCTGTTGATTATAACCGGATTTTCGATTTTTTTGGAAATTCTAGTGCCTCGTAGTGTAGGGTGGTTGAGGAACGTAAATAGTTTTTAATATCTCATGGCTTATCGGAATTTTCATTCTGTATTGTAGTGGGAGGGAGCTACAGGCATCGCAGAATAGGTGTCCACCGTTTACGCTAATTTGCACCCTATGAGTCTTGCCTTTCCTCACATTTTTCCGTTCAAATTCATATTGATGAGCAGTAACTATTTTTGCAATCAATGTAATGCCTAATAGGTCAATAATAATTTCTTGGTGACGCCCTTGCCCAGCCAATGTGTGGATATGCATAGTCAGAATTCAGCGCGGAAGGATAACAACAATATCCTTCGCGCTCCAGTGACCCGCGCCGCGAGCCAGGATGTAGAAGGGCACAGAGAGGTGCGGGCTGCGTGTATGGTGTCCGGAAGGGCAGAGCTTTCTTTCCTGTTTCTCCTTTAATTAGGCCTGGGTTACACTTCTCAGCCCTCGAAGGACGCGGTAGCCCGCGACGAAGTGATTGGTGGCAAATCAAGTGCTGCTCTGTAATTAAGGGTTGAATTCCTATACCGCAGTCGGTTGTAGGCGGATGACGAGATCGAAAGGTTTTGTTCTATTCACACTTATGTGAATTCTTCGTAGTGGTTGACTGTCAAACTCCTTATTTTAGCTCTTTTTTGATTTCTAAACCCATGCTATTTACATTATGCAAATATCAGCATTTAATTCATTTAGTTCTTGTCCCAAAAGAGCTGCTCGCTGGATGTTTCGTTTGATCAATAAACCCGGCTATAGTCACGGCGATACGGAAGAATGTCTGCGTCACGTTGTAATTTCCGTTCATTTTTTTTGGACGGGTAGAGCAGACAAGGTAAATTTTAAAATGACTCACAAAGTAGCGGTCGACACTACTATGAGAGAGAAAGGGATTTTCGAGGCTATTAAGGTAGGGGATAGGAAAGGGTATTAAAGAATTCTAGGAGGAAAATAATTGGTCATTTAGATTGACTTAAGTGCGTTTGAAGGCAAGCCGGGAAGGAAAAATAAAAAAGTACCCAGTGGGGAATTAATTACCCAAAAGATGTTCAAAGAACGTTCAGTGAAGACTATTTAATCGTTCAAAGATCATTCAAGAAGGACATTCAATGAACGTTCAATTGGCTCTCACATATAGTGCAAAGAACATTCATTGGAATATTTCATAGAATGTTCAACGTAGAAGAATTGCGGCTCAACTGTTTTTGAATTAATACTATATGAACCACGAAAAAATTAAAAAAAATAGTTCTCGTGAAATGATTCTCGATGCATATCGTATTACCACTGACTTCCCTTCTCTCTCAAATGTAATAAAATGATAATTTGCAATTAATAACTATGAATGTGCAATTACGCGTACATAATATTAGTACGTTGTATCATCCTATCTTGTATCATCCTATCTTGTATCTTCCTAACGTCATTGTACCCATGGACAAATTAGCGTGATCAGTTCGATTTGGTAGTGAAATACAATTCCAAAGTTAGAAAAGAAGAAAAACTAGCCAAAATTGTCAATATTTCTCCGTGGTTACTGGAGAAATTGCGTATTACAATATCTGTATGCATTGACTGTCGCATAAGACATCGACAACTCATTTAAAGGGGCACTTGAATTCAAAACATCCTCTTGTGACCTTACCTTGTCAAGGCACATTCATTTCACTTGGATGATTGATTATTTATTATTGCACATAAATTTAAGATCTACGGTACTTGATGAGAAATGATGGCATCTAATGTGACTTCCTTATTATCTCCTTGACTGTGTCTTCCATATGACAATAACTGTGATTATAAAATGTGATTGAGATCATATTTTAGTTGACTGGCCATGTCTAGACGTCAGCGTGTTCCAATGCGTTATATATTGTCAATTCCAACAGTTGGGCTTCTTTGGAAGACGATTCGATCAAGTCATATCATAAAATTTTGAAGACGTTCCTTCAATTAAAATATTTTTGGTAAAAAATCTTACGAGTCCCCTCCTTATTTATGGTACATGAAATGAACAAATAAAAATGATTTAAACATCTTTCACTTACACTTTTAAGAAATACATATTTCTCAACCGCACTAACAAATTGGCATGTACATTATAGGATCTGGCAAAAAAATTAAATATTTTCTAGTAATTGCACAAAATATTGGCATATCTCATTTAGTTGGAGACATAGTACTTCACATTTTCTTACGTTACAAAAAATCACAAATAATAAATTTAAAAAAAGTGAAGAAAGAAATGTCAAACGCAATTAAACGCATTCTTTTTTCATGTATTTGGAATTAGCATTTAAGAAGAGAATGGCGTTCAGTTTACTATCACTTAACCGATTCCTACGATCATTAATGATGAACTCAGCTTTCAAAAATACTCTTTCGCAAGGAACAGAACTTGCTGCAGCGCATAGTTTTTCTTGAGCCAGAATAGACAACTGCGGATAAGTATATTAATGACTTATCCACCACGTTAAAGGGTCCTTATTTCTTGGTAAAATGTCTTCATCTAGATATCGTTGAATTTCAATCAATGCCCTGGATGTCGAAGTTCCTCTGGGGAGGGCCGTTGCAACCTTTTTGTCGAGGGTGTGCCAGACCTCTAGGTAACTGTCATTGATTCGAGTGCTGGGTTCGATTCTGTCTTATCAACACCGTGGCTAATGTCATTTCCGCGATGGACCAACCACAAGGCATTTGTGACCACTGGTCTAGCATGTTCAGCGCTCTTTTCACCTGTAAATGCTACGAGTTTAAATCTTAGGTCCAGGAACGTGCTTACGGCAAGGGTATTACTGCATTCCACATTTCCGAGTGATAACCTCATGTAAGATGGAAACCAGATTCAGGACTGTTGGAACAAAAGATATTTTCTTTAAGCTCTGGCAAACAGCCAGCAATCCATTGACCAGGGGAATGACCGTAGATGCTGTGAGATATTTCTCTCCGCTTATTGTCTTTGTGACACCCTCAAATGGCTTTAAAACGGAACATAGTTAATTGGCAATTTTTCATCCCCCGTGCTTAAAATGGGGAATTCTTTATCAATCAACCATGTTTGCTCCTGATGGACATCTCAAGCTCAACAAACCTCTGTAGCATGTAAAAAGTGGAATTCCATCTTGTTGGAAGGTCTTGAATAAGTTGCACTCTCCACGATTTTCTTGGGTTCTCATTAATAAAGAATTCGACGTAATATGACGCCGAAAATGCCTTACAATGGCTTTTACTTTATCAATCAAAGCATTTATTTCTGCATTTTTTAGGCCATCATAGACTACTAAATTGATGGTATGAGAAAAACAACCAAGGTGCTTCCAGGACAGCTCTTTCGTTATTGCTGCTTTGATGTTCGCGGCATTGTACGAAACAGCTAAAATAACTTTGGAATCAACCTCCCAATAATATGTGATTTTAAGGATATCTTCTGCTAAATGTTTGCTTGTGTGCTGGATACTCATTTTTGCACACTCCAACAGGATGGAAATCGTACGCAAATTGTCATCCAAAAAATGTACGGTAGCAGCAATATACCCCTTCGAGTTCACTGACGACCAGCAGTCTGTGGTCAAACATACACTTTTTGCTTCTTTGAGCATTTGCCGCACCTCATAAGCGCACTCTTCATACATCGCAGGAATAAGTGTGTTTCACAAACGATGCCTGCTAGGAATTTCATAATTTTGAAATGCCACTTCCATTAGCTCTTTAAATCCTTCGTCCTCAACCGTGCTAAATGGCTGAAGTTCTTTAATAAAAAGACCCAATAACTTTTCGTCGATGAGCAGCTTTTTTCTTTTGAAGGAAAGATTTTTTGGGGCAAATGAATGAATAGTCCATTGACGATGGGGCTGGTTGAAGGACCTTCGGAAGCTAATTGCTGACGTGAAGGAGTTGCACTGATTGTAGGTGTGTAATCTGTTACCAATGTTATTTCTTATGTCGGCGAATCGAGTTCCGATGTCTGTGCAAAATTCAGAAAAGTATACCAAGAATTTGAGTGCTTTTGCTCTCCATTCAAACTGCCGAAAATATATTATACTGGAATGCATGTGACTGCAGAAAACAATTATATATTTAAAACGGTTTGGGGAAGATCGATTGATTTCTAAATGTTTATATCCATATCCCCGGAAGGCACATTCTTTGGAATATATTTCTAACGTATCTCGAGTCAATGAGATAGAATATACATATGTCTGTCATTCCCCCGTAATATGCATAAAATGAATAGATATATAATAGCCGAAAAATGACGTAACAACCAAGAAAATACTGCATTCATTCTCGAAGAAAGACTTCCGACGCTGCCAATGTCAAAAACATGGAATTTCACCAAATGTATTTCCAGCAAGATTGTGCCTTAATGCATGACACAAAAATATAATTACAAATAAACTTTACTGATTAAGGCTTTACTTCGTAGAAGTTACTAGTACTCATAATTGACATAGCTTAGTACTTTTTTACAACATTAAATGTTGATTTTTATACTTACTTTATACCTTTTATTCCTATACTTTACCTTGGATTCTTATATTTCGTTGAAGAAGAGCCTGTGCAAGAGAATTCACGGAATAAAATTTCAACGCCACAACTGGCATTCACTGTGAATTATCAAACACATTTATTTACTATCACCAGCAGTAATCATCTGTCCGGAGATAGGTTTTCTGCCTTTTCATTTACAGGGAGGGTATTGCTAGGTCACAAAATGTGGTCACTTGAGTGCTCAATAAGGTAGACTCATCTAGTTTTTCAAGTTTTTATTAAATGCATCATATTCCCAGGTCTTCGAATGGCTTATTCATTGAAGATGTTCTCCTTCCATTTGATCTTTAAGTCTCCTTAAACACCATATTTCCCTTGTTTCCAGTCCTTGTTCAATGTTTATCGTCCAATATTCTCTACCATATACTAGTTTGCCCTAAATATGCACAGATTTTATTTTAAACGCTAAATAATACATTTTATATACATATTACATAATGGTTGCTAACAATTACCAAGGTATCACTCCGAGTCAAATATACGAAAAAAAAACAAATTTAATCATCATTTTGGCGTAAATTTTTAATACTGCACCGAAAACTGTCAATAGCCGTAAAAGTCACAAAATGCTCAAACTAATGTAAATGCGTAAAATATAATTCGTGTTTAATTTCCATTAGTGCATGTATAGTGAGTTTCACCGCACAAACATATGTACTTAAATAAAATGTATGTAGTCCTAATATTTTTCGCATTACCTTAAAAATCATTAAACTTTGGACTCAATGACCCACGATTATCGCTCCAGCCACCTTAACAGTTGCAGCCTTCTATCTTGACTCTACCCGGCGATCGTCTGCGTTCGCCTATAATTAATATGTACGTATCGGCTTCAAGTTTTTCGTCGTGTAAATTAGATTATGGTCAGGAATTTCCCTTTTGACGGTCAACCATCGTGAAACTACTCCTTAAGGCATGCGTTACTCGTTCGGGAAGATATAAGGTCATTATCGTTTCGTTCCTGCTCCCGATAGAGTCGACGTCCAATGCACGGGAGACTTCAATGCTCGGGTAGGATCGCCACCGGAAGTTTTCGGTTTCCCGAGTTCTTTTAGGGTTAACAGTCAGAGATCCTCCCTTTATACCTTGTAATTACTAGATGACGAATTAGTTTGATTGTTTGCCATAACGCTGAGCTAGCTTTGGTATATGACCTATCCACATATGCTGAGCTTCATACACTTCAAGCATTAACTTAATTAGATATTTCTGTGAAAGAAGGGAATTAGAAAGAAATGGTGTACCCATGCTTAAATTGCGTTACTTTACCAATTATGATCAAGGCTCTACTTTTGATCCAAATCTTGGTAATTGCGCCGTTGGGGAGATGGAGATTAATTCTGGGATGTTTCACCTTCAATACATGAAATGAAAAATCAGCCAATTACTTCGATTTTCCTTGTGCGCACTAACCTCATCTCCTGAAATTGATACTTTGAGAGTTATACTAACTTTCCAACAGGTTACGAATTGTATACATCCGATTATATATATCCTAGAAGGATATATACATCGTATATGTCCTTCTCGAGTTTCCCTCCGAGTTTATCTCTTCATGATGGCCGGCGTTTCGATAAGAGACTTTTCTATCATTTTCAGGGCTCCAGGTACCGTTGTTGCATGTTGTCCGGATTTCTCTCTCTCTCTCTCCTTCGCCTTTAGCCTTCATTGTCTCAAATCTTTCATCTGAAATTAACATTAGCAAATAAAAAATATTTTTTGCTAACAAATCGTGCCAAGTGATGTTGGTGTAGATGAAATCCTTTCCCTACCGTAAAAGAGTTTATACTTTTTTCAGTGAGTCGCTGTTATATCCAGTTTGCCCGTAATCCACATTTTCTGTCAAGGCTGGCATACAAATAAACCGAAACTTATTCCGTGTACATACCTTGACTTTTTACGTAAGCATTTCCTCTGAACTAAAATCAATTTTCGTTAAAATTTCTCTTCGCCGGTGTGATGTTCATGTTTCTTCATTAACATATCATTTCCATTGTTCCTTGTCTTATCAGTTTACCTGCTGATACCGGCGCTCATCCTATTATAGAAGTGAAGTATAATGTTGGCTTTATTACAATGGGCGAGTTCAGGACATGCTGGTCCGTTCTTGCAATGGTTGCATTAATGAAAAACAATATTGCCCTTGGCGAAGGTTGAAATTTTTTCCCCTGCGTTAGCAAGCATGTTCATTCGTGTCAAAGCTAACTTTCCCATGAATATATATGTTATACTATAGAGTTAATTCATTGATTATCATTCTCTCGTAAAGAATAAAGTGGACCTCGAAGGTGTTGTGGCAAACATATTCTATGTACGCCCGTGGTTGCTGTTACTTGCACCGACTTATTCCTCCCAAAACCTTCGTAGTGCCCTAATGATGTAATTTATATTTTCTTTTACTTCACGTTAATGGGCATCAACATCGAAGGCCATAGGACACCCAGAGGCATGCTTTAATCTTATTTTCGTTCATTAGGTTTTTGATGCGTCCCCTGTGGAGCAAATGTTTACGTCCCATAGATAGCGCGCAACACACTTTACGGTAAGAACAACCCAATGATTTTCTTTTAGGAAATCTACATTATATTTTTACATTAAGATGTTCATTTATTTAATTGTTATGCGAAAACAGTCAATCGTCATCTTCAAAACCTTCCTCGTATAAAAACTACCGAAAGTTATTACTTTGATCGATATTACGTCCTTTAAGGTGGCGTTATTTATAGTGTTATGTCCATAGCTACTCAAATACAAATTCAAAGAAGTATATAATCACTTAGAAGTATTTTGGGGCAGGTTATTTCGTTATCGTCATAAATGAAATCAGTGTGAACATATTACCTCAATGGTCGTTTGCCTGGAACAAGCGACTTCGACTTGTCCATAGATAGTTGATTGTAATCCGGTTTCGTTTTTTTTCAAGGGCTTCTAGGTGTTCTGAACATTTGATACCAAGATATATTTGATTATTGGTTACGAAGGTGTATCATAGGCCACCATTGGCTATTGTAATTAACTTCGTTGAATTGGTTATTGACCACTTAATTAATGTATGCATTAAATTATAGAGTTGGTCATCTCTTTTTAAAGAATATCAACTTCCTTTTTTTTCCAACGTTTCGCCTTTTAATTAAAGCATCATCAGGGCTACAGCACAATGCAAGGAAAACAGTTAATAACAATTATAATAATACAAAGATAAAAAAGTTTACACTCATAAATTTAGCACATTAAAGGTGAGTTCAACTTTCCTACTAAGAAAATGGTAACAAAAACAAACTCTTCCTCTTGGTAAAAAATTTATTGGATTGTAATTAACGTCATAATGCTTTTAAGTATTGGGTACTTTTTTCTGATCAGTGGTTGCGCGGTTTTTTTAAGGTATTATGTGAGAATAAAAAAATGTAGATTGTGTTATGGCTGTGATAAGTGTGTGGCTGTGATAAGTCGACCGGATGTGATCAAAGGTGAAAAGTATAAAATGAAAGCGGTATGCTCGCTTGGCTGGTGGGTTGGAGGAAGTTGGAACTGGCGTGATTGTAACCTTGGTTTGCAGTCTACCTTCCTAAGAAATAGCCATGTGTCTCAGATTTGAAATTATTTGTTCAACTGAAACATTCTGTTGACTGTCGAGAATTCCGTTACTATTTAAATGCGTTCTTCCGATGCTATATCAGACGAAGTATCGACGGGAGTTCTGGCATTAATGCCGGAGAGGCGCCCCGGATACCTGAGGCGCATCACCGGCTTCAATTGCTCCACCGTCCCGACGGTGGAACTATTGAAGCCGGTGGGGCAGGAACGAAAAGGATCGACGCGTCGATCCTTCTCGTTTCTGCTCAGAGGGGCTGCCGGAAGGTATTGCTGAGAAAAGGAAGGGAGGAGTAATCGAGAGCGTCAATTGAATTAAATATCATTTACTGTTGTAGACCTTTTCGGACTTGAACTGAGTACATCTTGTATTTTATGCTAATTTCAATTTGAAATAATGGTAAAAAACAAAAGATAAATAGGTACCCTATGATAATAATATAAATAAGGTTGCCTTCCAGTCATTAGTTCTAATACAAATGAATACCTACTGCAAATTTTCCATGCACTGCCAACAAAATACGTACGGAATCAATAAAAAGCAATGCAAAGGATAAAATGTAGAGGCACGATCTTGATGATCCACGAGAGATGTATAGACACGTAGTGTACACGATCTTGCATTCTTTTTATTAATTTTTATTTATCAAGATTTCATGAATACATTTTAGGATAGGGTGCACAATATTCGTTATACAGTGATTTCCTCTTGTAGAACTATTTATCAGTAAATATTTTTCAAAATACTTGATTTAATAGTTTTATTTTGAAAATGGTAACTGAATATTGGAGGAACGCGAGAGGTTGTCGTTTTGGTGCAGAAGTTGCTGTCTGGGTTCGAATCCCATCTGTGGCCGAGATTTTGCAGTTTAACCTTTCGACCATGGAAATGGTGGCAGCGATGACGGTATTTTGCTCGGTATTCACCCCGAGAAGGTTATACGTATACACCTTCAGTATACGTTGGGAATGCATAAGTTCACCCATCAGTGGAATCCCTATCCCTACTTGGATTATATATGGAGGGCACTTGAAGTGCAGTACTCTGTCCGTCAGGTGTGACTTCTAGCTGTCGACCGCAAGGCACTTTTCGTCAAGAGTAAGGGGTTCGGCAATTTCCAAATCACTGCAAAAATGCCCAAATAATATGGTACACAGTCACCCGCACAGGTGCACAAATATACACATTCGTTCTAAAGCGGCAATGTTGGGTTTGTTCTTAGCGATCTTGGCACGATCAAGTCACTTTTACTACAGTGTAAACTGGAGACGAAAATATCTGGTTCATAAAAATCCCTGCTGAAATCCGTCTTGATCCAAAATGGCTGGTGTAACTGGCTGACAAACCTGACCGGTTATTGGGAAAGCCGGGTTCGAAACACGGTCAAGTCAAATGATTTTTTCATTTTGAATTTCACCCTCTTTGGTGTACGGCGGCGGTTTTGTTTAGCACGCCCGGTCTCTCTCTATTCTTCCTACATTTCTCAGATAAACCTCCCCTTGCCAACCTCCCCACCTTTCCTCAATGGTGCAGATGACCTCAGGGATCGGTCGCCTCTCCAAATATTCAGCTAACCAGGAACTTTAGGCTAAAACGAGGATGCAACAGATCGAGAAATATCGAAGGGGAGTTTGGGAGAGAAGCGAAGAGTGGGGAGGGCAGCGTGTGTGTAGGGGAGGGAACCGTTGGCCTCCCAAAGGGAAGGGAGGGGTTTTGAGGGGGAAAGCGGTGATTCTGCGGTAAAGGTGTCTCTCCACAACACACTTTCTCTTTTGGCCTCTCTGCCCGTCCCTCCTCCGCCTGTCTCTCCCCCTTCCTTCCTTCTCCTCCTTCTGCCACCCCTTCTTCGCCCCCGTCTCACTTTCACTATTTTCTTAGTCGGTCGCGCCGGCAAGAGTCGCGGCGGTTGGGGGGACCCCTTCTTCGGGAGAGGGGCCAGCAGGAGTGGACCCCAGGTGACTGCGAAGGGCACGCGCGACGTTTAACTCATACCGAGCCAGACTCCCTGACCCACCTGGCATCGCCTCCTCCGCCGCGCTGTCAGCCCCGTTTGCTTATCCTCCTGGTGGACTGTTGCTCATAATATTATCTGGTTTTGAACCGATCAGGATGGGTTTTGATGGACCACTGCTACTTTGTTGATACACTAATGAGGATGAGGGTACTCACTTCTCCCTCACAAGATCTTTTTTTTTTTTCTTAACTTCATTTTCTATTGCCCCGAAAACGGTCGCCAACGTCTTTTAGCTTTAAAAGTGTTTGTAGTTAGTCACATGGGATGAATATTCAAAGTCATGTTATGCATCATGAATGCTGAAAAAAATACATCAGGGCGGGATATGAACCCATGGAAAGTGACAACTAGGGCCGACAAATTCTTCCCTTTAGTGCATCATGCTTACTGCCACTCTTCATTACATTCAAAATAACCGTCCTGATGGACTCTAGATACTTTTCTATAACCCTTGATATGGTTGTAGCATTTTTTGATTGGTCCTCTTTAGCTCTCTCTCTCTCTCTCTCTCTCTCTCTCTTCAGTTAAGCCGACTACCTACTTTTCTTCATCCCAGTTCTATGTTTAGTTAACGTTTATTTTCAGATGCTTACAATTACGTACTGCTACCTGAGAAATCATGTATCGTTTAGTACATACATGTGAGTGTCAGTAAGTTGAAATGAACACATCGATGGGAGAATTAATTCACGTCGGTTATCACCCCAATAAAATGTTAAACCAGTGATTGTGAAACCGAGCCTTTATTACATCCAAAGTGTCTATCCTTCTCTTGCCCTTTCCCTTCGTTCCCTGCATTCCACTCCTCACAGTAGGGTCTTCAGAATCCCATCCCCCCTCATGGCTTCCACCATCCTACTCCTTTGCCTCTTGGATATACTTCAACAAATTTTTCTCCCCTTGCATTACCTCGTATTTCGTCTCTTTCTGGCCAGTGTACTTTCTTCAGCCTTCTATCTCCACAAAAGTACTACAATTGTTATTTTTGTGCGTATTTTACCGTCAATGGTGAGTTTCGATGGATCCAAAATTACCTCTGGTTATTTTTTTTCTATCCCCGAAACTTTCCTCCTTATTCGATTTCTCTCTTCTACTCGTCCTTCGTCCTACTTTATCCCATTCTAAGTGCGTATTCATTTTCTCTTCCTTCTCCATTTTCCCTGTATCCTCCCTTAACAACATCGTAGCTTGTATTTTGCACACTATTTTATTCCGACTATTGTTTCGACATTAAATTTCATTATAAAAAACTTCGTTGCCTTGAAAATGACATTTAATGTCCAAATGCTCCAGAGTTAAAGGGTGGAAAATTCAAAATATGACTATTGCCGCCTTCAGCACCCGATCTTAAATATACTCGTCCCTGGTGGCAACAGGGTAAATTCCTCGCCTGTTAATCTGAGGGTCGCGGGTTCGAGTCCCTCCTGAGTGGATATTTTACAACTCATTTTACTCATGGGTGTTTGTGTTCGTCCACTGTTGTTTGTTAAAACATCCGCTGTTAAAGGCCCGTAGAGCTGTTTTAGAAATTATGGAGATACCTTTTTTTAAACCACTATGTACTTACTCAGTCCTATTGATCTACCTTCGATCTATCTGTCGGCCTCGGTGGCGGCGGGGTAACGTCCTCGCCTGCTGTCCCAAAGGTCGCGGGTTCGAATCCCGCCTGGGGAGGATTTTTCACTTCCCAGGGCATGGTTGTTTGTGCTTGTCCATTGAATAAATTGTATAATAAAATGATGTATGTTCCACAGGACTAGTTCCTAGAACAAATTGAATAAATATTATTATTGTTATTACCTTTTCCGTATTTGCTCTAGCAGTTTTCTCTCATTGCCCTCAATGTCAAGTATTTCCTCGTATGTCTTCTATTCCTCCAATCGCACTTTCTCCATTGTCTTCCATACCCACTTCTAAAAAGTCTCAGTTCTTATTTTATCCTTCTTCCTTAGTGCCCTGGTTTCTGCATAATGCATCGTCGTAGTTCATATTAGTCCCATCACCAGCCTTTTATTAGCACAGTTAAACAGTGTTCCTGTCTGCAGTTATCTCCCATTAATGAACCTCTCTTTTGCTAACGTAATACTTCTCCTTATTCCTCTGCTACTATGCCAATATCCTCCAAGATACTTACTGCTCAAGTAATTAAGTTGCTCTACTTGTTTTAGGTTGTGGCATAGTCTACCTAAAATAAATTAAGTAAATCAACGGCTCGACCACTCTGACGTCCGAGCAGTGACGTGGGAATGTTTTATTTTTCGTCGAAGTCAAAGCGAAACATCCGTGTTCTTGTCTTCAGAGGCGTGACTCCAATTATATCTATCACGGGGAAGGGGGGATCGCGTGCCTTCCGACGGCTTCCCCCCCCCCCTCCTGCCCTCCGCCAAAAGACGTCCGGACTCCGGGTCGTCCACCCCTCACACCCCCAAACCCTCTGCCTCATTCGGGTACGTCCGACGCGAGTCAAATGCCAAGCCACGAAGGGGAAAAAAAATAATGAGCACCCGAATTAATGGTTCCTAATTGACCACATTGACCTCATCTTCTCCCGCGTTAATGGTCCATTCCAAGTGGTTGCCTCGAGTTCTCAGCGTTTGAAACGCGCCGTGGGATGTGGGAAATAGATTGGAATTTGGTGTGACGTAAGGAGACGCGAACACTCTGTTGAAGCTCTCTTTCGCATTTGTCAATATCCTCGTTTCATTTTTTGTGCTGGTCCGATGTTAATAACGTTAGTGACGGATGGTTTTTCCGTCTTTACCGGGTGAAATCATAATTTTCTTTCTCACTGATGATTTTCTGTAACGGTGTGCGCTTTTCATTTGCTTATTTGCGCGGCTCACTTCGCAACTCAATAGCGCAGTTGCTTTCCATTTATTTCAGACCCTCCGCACCTTGGCAACGCACTTAACATCCGATTAGGTGCATTGTTGATTTTCGCTGGAGTGTGTTTGAGGAGAAAGGAACTCCATGATTACCGTTTATGAGTTGATCTTAAGTATAGGCCTCAAACATGGATGGTAAAAAGTTTTTAATTACTTTGTCGTTTTAATTACTTTTCATGGCTCTAGATAATAACTTAAGTTGGGATTTGCATATTAATAAATTTTACAATAAACTATGCTACTCCTTGATGAGGTTAGGAAATGTAAAATATTTGTTTATCCTTACTCACCCGAAGGAAAACTTGTTTCCCTTCCAAATGTCTCATTTCCTCAGTTATTGTGTATAACCGCTTGATTTCCTAATTTTTGCCCCCTAGTATTCTAAACCGCCTCATGTTTTTTTATAAATTATTGTTTAAGTTAGCGTTTTAAGTAGAATAACATGCACGGTTGTTGAAACAAATCACGTTCTTTGGATCAATTATTCCCCTTCCAATGGATCCATTTCCCTTCTAATTGGAGGCATCCCGTTATATGAGCTTGCTCTCTTAACCATTGCTGCACAGCAATGACAGGCACTCAACAATGATTGAAAAAGGTTCTCTTTTGGATCGTCCCCACGCTCTGAATAGTTTTATTTCATGACCAGAGGAGAATTGATCGTAACTTTTTTGCTGTTGAATGAGCTTAGAATCATATCCGCGGGTCTATGGCTAATTTTTCTAAGACTTTCACTTGGTTCCTCTGGAAATTGGTTGGATAAAAATTTAAATACTAAATGAGAAACATGGCACTTAACCAGTGGTAGCTCCTTGCCGCACTTTGCTGTTGGAGTTCCGGGTACTCAGCTGAGTTATTCGTCCGGCTGGAAAAGAACGATGAAAAACATTCAGGATGAAAATTTTATTTTATTTTCAAAGCTCTTCACTTATAAGGAACTGCGAGTAAGTATCGTGTTCCTTCTGGCCTGCAGGCCCCTACGATATTGACGTAATAAGTTACTTATTTCAAACTCTTCCGTCACAATTCATTTAGCCGTAGACATTTCTATTTATAGATAATTCGGTATATTAATTTGTAGATTGGACCTATATGAGGGGATAAATATAGCCATCCAAGAATAAAGCAATGCACTTTTTTATTGTTGATGTGTTGTTGTGTCTCAGTGCTTTCATATTCGAAAGGTGTCCTTTACGCTTCGAGCTGTTGTATCACTGGCGGCAGAGTACCAACCGCAGCATATGTAGTTATTAGGTAAATCGACCTACAACTGAGGTCATTTTCGCCATCCAGTAGTATAGGCATAGCGAAAGTTGATGGCGCTCGACAGCGGAGAGTATGATGTCAGTGAATGTGAGCCAAGCCTCGACGAGCAGTCGGAGGTACCACAGGGCTCCTGTATGGACCTCTTGAGGGACCCTCAGCCACTTCATCCCACTTATCTCACATGTTTTCCCTTCACTGACATGATTCTTTACAGCAGCAAGTGCCACCAAGTTTCGCTACTCCTATAGTTAAGCACTTGGTCGTGATCAGTGGGTTGTTTGGCGAAAGAAGGATTATTTTGAACCCAGTTTCGGTATCAATCTGCCAATAACGCAAGACGCGAAGGGGTCTACAGTTTCTGGCTTCTTTCCAGCTGACGGAGTGCTGATATGTAGTTTGATTTTCTCCCGGTGAATAGTTGATGTTAATTCTACACGGGTTTCCATCCGGGTTAGTGACTCCGTCTTCTCCTCTGCCGACGTTTCGAAGGACGACTTATCCTCCGTTATCAGGGCCATGGTACTACTAAATTAGTAGTTAGTAGTACCATGATCAGGGCCGTTGAATAGCCTTCCGGGCCGAATATAATAGCCCTCGTCATCTACGGCCCTGATGACGAAGCATAAGTCTTCCTTCGAAACGTTGGCGTCGGCAGAGGAGAAGAGTGCTGATTGCTGAATTCTCTCTGCGTGGTACCGATGTGAGCATCGAGATTCCGTTAAAAGATCTCTGCCTTTGGCGAAATTCGATCCCGGACCCTCGATAGGAAGCCCTCGCCCTAGGTCAATCCATCAACTCGATCCCTTTGTGTTGTGCTGGAGTTTTAACGATCGAATGAATCACAAACCTATACTTCTTGTAATAATCTTTACAATTCATTATTCTCGTGCCAGTTCAACGGTCTCACCCGTCGGCCGGAGGCTCTAACAACGAGATTTTACGGAAATGTAAATCCCGATTTCTTTCGATCTCCGGTGAACATCTGGGGTCCATATTGGGCTCATTGATTCTTTATCTCCGTTTCCAATTATGCTAAAAAAACGCTACCATTTTCGTAGGGAACGGTTAAAAAAACAGATTTTTGATCACCAAAACAGGGTTCTTAGACCACTATGCGCCGCGTTTTTCTCGAGCCTAACTCCATTTCCTAAATTATCGTTACTTAAATTGTTACTGGTGACCTCAATTGTCGGTAGTCTCTCAAATACCCAACCAGTATTAAATATACTTAGTTAAAATGTGTCTTCAGAGTGAATTACATCATTGCCTCATAAAGGAATAAACTGCAGTTCACCAGAGAACTTGGGATCAGGATGGTTTTTCATTAGATATTCTGATGACAAACGTATTTTTGCTTCACGAAACGATGCACATGCATTTATCTTCGATTAAATGGCAACCGTTTCCAAACGCTCATTCTCTGTTGGCTCAATATGTAATTTTTTAACTGATTTAATAAGAAAATTGTCTGTTTAAAATTAATAATAAAAAATCTTTTTAAAATTTATATTGTTAAAAATCGTAATTAATATAAGTTTATATAAGAGCTCATACTTCCGTGTTAATTTTAAAAATATAGGTTTCCGGTATTATTTACAGCTTTAAATAATACACATCCTCAATAGGTGTGCTCGTCAAACCAGAAATGATAATGTAGTAACCACCGGCAGCGGCGCCCAGCATTGAAAGATTGGGAAAGCCGGTTGAGTGATAATGGCGGCAGGTGGGTTACAAATCACTGAATTTCGCATTGGACCTTTTTTTTCATCTCGTCTTGTCTCTTCCCATCTCCTGCTCGCGCGTGAAAGATTGGTCCGAGCCGCGGTGGGGGATCCATGGGAAAAAAACTGGAGCGGGTGCGGTTAATCTTGAATGCTGCGCCGTTTCTCTCTCTCTCTCTCTCTCTTTCCCTGGGGTGCGGACCGAAGCGAGCGCGGCACTTTCGGGGTGAGCGGACGACGCGCGGTCGTCTCCGGGTGCATTTTTAACGTGGAGGTGAAGGGCTGCGTGGAAATGATAACCGAGATGGTCATTACAACCCGCTCGCTTCGGGCGGTCCGCGCTCAGAACTCCGCAAGCGACGCGATAAACAAGTCTCGTCCATTGCCCCGCGATGCTCCGGCCATCGGTCTTTGTGTTTGACGTGCCGAAAGGGAAGATTTGGCCTGACAACTTGATGGCATGGTCATTTGGAACATTAAAACTTGATCATCTAAATGGCTTGGCATCGTACCAAATGAATTCCTCTCATTTTTTTTCGTTTCTAATCTTGATATGGCAGAGTTGTCCCGCAGTTCCACACCAAAAAGGGGTATTTGTTGGCTCTATTTTCGAGATGAATGCGGTCGCAATATCCGAGCACTGCATTCTGTGCTACTTATGGATAATTTGATCTGTTTTTCTTTAAATTCTAAAAATCTGAAGCTAAATCATATAAAAGCTCAAAGAAATTTCTATTGTAGGATTTTTATATTTATTTTTTGTATGAATTAAAACATTTTTTGTTTGTTTACAGACGATTCTGATGGCCCATAACATTCAATGTAAAAAATATTTATTCAAGTCTAAACAAAAAAATCATGCAGTGTAGGGTTTTCCCTTTAAGTGGCAAGCCGTGCGTCATGATTAAAAGTAAAGCTCTCAAAAAATTTAAGGATTCTTGAAAAATGTGATGGAGTATTTCACGTGAAATCTTGCGTGTAATAATTTTAGAATATGCCGCTCTCATTTCTTTCTCTTATCCATCACCATAATACAGAATTCATTTTTATCTAAATTCCTCTCTCCTGTCTAAACCACTGAAGTGTAAACCAGTAATGACTGCTCCCCTTGTTGTAAACTCCCGATTAAATCTCGTGGTGGTTTCATAATGTTAATGCTCTTTTCACCTTTCTGTATCATTATGTGCGTTATTTGATGTTAGATATTTGTTCAAACATTGGAGCATGCTCTCTCCACCATTAGAAAATATTCCTAACCTGATAAGGCCCATTTAAAATTAAGCTAAAAACTTGCGAATTTTTCTATGCCTTTGGTTAAGTTGAGATCATATATTGAATGGCCAACGAAGTAAAACGAAAAGGGACACATATTCTGAAGAGGCTACGGAGGGTTTGTTGAGGCTGAAGAATATTTCATTAAAGACAGTGTGGAATTGTAGAAGCATGGATTTGTTCTATTTGTTGAAGGACTGGAACTGGCACTAGTTAAAAACAGGCATTGAAGGAAACACGTTCCATGGACGAATATCTATATCTCATCCTTTTGTTTTGGATATTAAAATGCGATTTGTCTTTCCATGGAATGCGGAGTCTGAGTGGATATTGGAGGAAACATCCATGCGAAGCAACGCGTTCCTCTTGAAATAAATCGTATATTGGAGTAAATGTAATTTCATTTGCCGTCTCATCAGCGCTTGTTCCTTTCCGTGTAAAATTAGTTTTTTTCTTGATATTTTATCAAAGAAATAAAATATTTGCTTGCTTGTGTAATGAAAGATCGTTTAAAGCACTTTCGTTTTCATCTTGAAAATAATTGAAACAGTCGAAATCAAGGTCGAAAATAAAGATAGGAAAATATCAAGCTATTATTATATCATTCACTCATTGAAACGTTCCCCTTTGAAGTTAGCCTTGTTACCATTCTTGATTATCGCAATAAGTTTTTTTCGTCAGCTTCAGGATCGTGCTTTGTGATGCGTGGCCCCTTTTCCTTTCGTTCGTTCACACTTCATCAATTCATAAAATCTCAAACTTTTAACAAACATTTTCCCTCGTTTTGTCGTTATATCCATTTTTCAAATGAATTACGTTAGCAGCGACCGTCGTTTGAAAGATTGGTAGATCATACTCGAGATCTGTGATGCATCATAGCAGCTTGCATCACCGACAATCTTATAAAAATGAGAGCCTTTATACACTGAGACATGCATCGGAGTCATTTCCATCGGAAGGTCTAGGGAGTGCGTCTGCTATGCTTATTTTGCGCCATTATTCTTAAAACCGGTCTGAAATCAAGTAGTTGGCCTTATACAACGGTTCAATGACTTTAGCCCGAACAAACGATTAATTTCAAGTAGAAAGGCGTAGAAATTTCGCTGCGTATGATGACAAGTGCTTTTTATGCACTTGTTATGAAACATTGGTGATCAAATTCAAGGTTTGGTTTACGGGTATCGAAACCTTGCTTACGAATTTTATCGGTGACTGTGAAGTTTTGTCAATTTTTCATAACAGGTGGCGATCCTTTTTAAAGTTTGGTTATTCCTTCTCAGTTCTTTTCATGAATTTGCAAAGCCGCTCCATGCCCCCAGGGTGTGGGGCGATGTCATTAACTTTTATTGGTAAAAGTGGTCGATGGGCCAGGTTAAAGAAAGATGGAAACACGGTTGCATCTGGTACGAGACGTGTAATTTCTACTTTGTTTTTTAACCGCATGCTCGTGTCTCTGGGAAAATTATACGCTTTAATCTGTTTTAATTTGGCATAATATGCTTTCGCATTTCCTATTCGAGATAAAGTTTCTAATAAATAATACAAGTTTTTTTTAACTTTGTGGTATTCCATTTTAATAATCAGATGATTTAATGGTAACTTTTACAAAAAACACAACTTAAAAACACACACACACACACGACCCGGGTTTCGACGCTTGAGCGTCATCTTCAGGTCAACCTTCAGGTCAACCGTCACCTGAAGATGACGCTCAAGCGTCGAAACCCGGGTCGTGTGTGTGTGTGTGTGTGTGTTTTTAAGTTGTGGTTTTTGTAAAAGTTACCATTAAATCATCTGATTATTAAAGTTTCTAATGGCAAGTACTTCGACATTCCTGTTCGAAAACCGAAAAACTCAAACACATACTATTACAATCCGTCAATTTAAGATCTGGCTGTATTCACGTTCGTCATAATCTCGAGGAATTGTGTTGAATTGAAACTTGGTGCTTAATTTATACCTTATATTTCTTTTGGACTAGTTTTCTCCGGTATATTCGGTCAATGAATGCCTTTTGCTGAACTTAGTGTCATAAATGTCTGAGAATCAGGTTGCATTGCTCATGATTTACGTGCAGTATCATTCGAATGTGCTTCAAGGACATGCTGACTACGTAGATGAAAGTGTAAAACTCGGCCCCTGGCCCCCGAAAATGTATGGAAATCAAAATTCCTTGTCTCGACACCTTGGGACAGTCGTGATTCATTTAATAGGCCCCTTGGGTTTTTACCATTGAGCTTGTAACATCCTATCCCCTGAGAACCAATTATCTATCTAGACCATGCCCAGAAAACTGCCGGAAGTGTGGAGGCTTTTCCCTTAAATATGCAACCAAGGGTAGTCCGAGGGAACAGCTCCTTCAGGAAATGGCGGATAAGGTAATATGATTATAGTTCTTTGCGTGATGAACATTGGTGTAGGTTTCATCGCTTATCGTGTGGGATTCATCGATACTTATTTAAATCCATCCATACTTGAGGATATTTATTTTTTGGCGAGGTCCGCGATTGATCCGTGAAGTAGGCTCACAAATAACTATAAATTGTATTGAGGGTGTGTCCGACGTTACACTTAAGATTTAATGGCTTTCAGACATCCTTCAAGATTACCTACAGTTACTCCTACAATGACTGAATTCTCACATGCTCGATTTAAGATATATGATCGTAGTAATTACATGAACAGCTAGAGTTCATTCAAGTTATTAAACATTAAATGCTCGCTCGAATATATTTGCCTTTTATTGTTCTTCTGGCTCTCTTGGATTCCAAAGGGGGCCTGCAGTGTCCTATATATGCATATTTAAAGCCAAACTCAATTCTGGGACCCCCTATTCACTCTCCCATCTCTACAAAAGTGCGCGAAAGTGAACAATTTGTGTGTACATAATTTTATTAGTATATTTTCCTTAGCGGTATTTGAATACCGACCTCCAAATTGGCTGTAAATAGCCTATTCCTAATCTCATTTGCTACCTCAGAGGTGAATACTTCGAAAAAGTTAAACGTGGACGAAAAAATAAACGGCGGCTTTTATTCAAATTTATTAAAAGTAATGAAAATAGTGTTAGCCGAGAATGATTATAAATCAAGGTAGGTATATTTATTCGGCGTTTGGCGCTAACTTCCTAAATTCTTTTGATAAAACATTTGCGAAACATTTGGAGTTTTCGTGTGTTTATATTTGACGTAACGCTACCGCATCCATTACGCGATACTTGTTTTTTTTTTCGAACGACTTTCGAGTTATATATAATGTGAATGTGATTTTTGTAAAAATTTGTAATGTTAAGATATTGTACCTACTGAGTGTAGTTATTGCTTATAGCATGTAATATTCTCCCACAGATACTGCAGAGGGTTTCGTGATAATCAATTACACAGTCTTTTAAGTGGTGTTTTTATTAGTATGATAAACATGGGATGAAGCCTTTAGAGCATGGTAAATGGCATACATAGTGTATATGGTCTCTCTGAACTACACGTCGTGGCCAATCCTTTTTGGAAGTGTTGGTGTATTGCACTTAATCATGCATCTGGAGAGTTGAATGGATAGTCGTCGTCAGTGTTTACGAAACGCAAATCGTGACGTTCAAACAGAGTCGACGCGTATTTTACGTAGCGCAGTTAACGTGTTAGCAAAAGACTGTTGAATGTTTCCCCCTCTTACCTCCACTTAAATTCCAACCGCATCTAATGGGCAGGGACTTGCGTCGCAGCGTCCGTAGACACATTGAATCACTAGCTGCGCAACGTGATTATCCTTTCAGGGATTCGCCTAGAGGTGAATACGGAATTTTTTTGTGTATTCTCGCGGGCAAATGGCTTGGCTATATTTAACGGTCGTGCAACGCGTCGTCGGGTCTCTCTCTCTCGCAATTTCCCCTTTTCCTCCCGTTTGCCCCAACCCCGAGAGCACACAGACGCACGGGACAAGCTCAAGGTCCGTGGCTAGCTTGCACTTGCCATTTAGAGCTTATCTACGAGAATGCAATGCGGTGCTCAGTGGGTCAAGTGCGCAAAGTTTAATATCGCGCGCCGGGATTCGGTGGGGGGGCGGGATCTTTCGAAATTTTTGATTTACCTCATTCATGCAGAATGGTGCCTTATACTTGGAGCGACTCTTTTGGCTACGGTTGTTACGTGAAGTCTTGCTATTGTGATAGTAGTACTTACTACGAATATGTGAGACTCCAGTTATTTGAATACTGGTAAAGGGAGGAAAGTGTAGAAGCAGGTCGAGGCGTGAGTGGGATCGTCTTGATATATAGACTGCAAATATGAGAGGTGTCTCTTCTATATAGAAGTGGGCGCCGATGTCATTTTGGTCGGCGGCGCGGCGGCTGCTTCCCTCCCTCGCCGACCCTGAATCAGCCCGACGCGACGGCTTCAAAAATCAAATTGTTTAATGTATTTTCCAAGAATAAATTTAACTTTAAGGTGGAATATCTTCCACATTGGAAATTACTAAGTGATGAAACAGCAAGGAAGTAAAGGAACCATAATGTCATCAATTCCTAAATGAATATCCCCTTCCATTTATAATTACAGGACCCTTTTACATTTAATTAGTGGCTGCATATTGCAATCCAGTGAATTACGCGACCAGGAATGTGACATTGCTTGCCCTGAAATTCATCACACAATCATTTATACGTCGACCTACTATTTTTTGTCCAAATATGTCATCTGAAAAACTTGCACATGAGTATATATAAAATTACTTAGACCTCACTTGCTTCAGAAATATATTATTAACATGGTCATGTAGTTTTGCGTGTGAGGGGAGGCAGTGGCGGCGCAAACGGCGTAGTCTAAGTCGACCAACTGATAGTTCCTTATACGGTTAAAAACTCTTCTGTTTTTTACCACAAATAATATAATAGAGGTAATAATCGAGTATTGGTCAATATTAAAATTTAAAAAAAACTCGCAGTCATTGCTAACGTTTCGTCAAATGTATTTGACTTACTTCGGGCTTTGACTTATTCTGAGTATGTATGACATAACCGTTTTCAATTTACGAAGCAGCATACAACCGTAAACAATTTAATACAGCAAGCGCACCCGGTACGCGAAAAGCGACTGCACGTCGATTATTCGCCGACGAATAGATCGGCGGCGTGGCCTCTACTGCTAACCACGGGCCTAGATGTACTTCCTCCCTCAGAGGCAGAGGCGAGTGTAAGCGACATCGGGATCGAGACCTGAAAGTAGCTAAAAAGCGTAATGCAAGGCAGGGGTAATCAATTTGGAGCTGCTCAGCTTTTAAATTCAAGGCGCCAGTCTCGTCTGATTTTTTTTCATTTTAATGAGCTTGTATATAGCTGAGAATAATAAAAACGATCCCCATCACCTCATTTTAGCGTTTCGGTGATTAGCAAATTGATAATCTCTGTGCGTTGTATATTGAGGCTTTTGATTTGCGATTTCCCGGGGAACCTGCTTATTTTCCTGACGCAGGTGAACGAAACTTAATGGCAAGGTTAGATATGGTTTATGTTCTAGTCCAAAGCAATATATTTTACATATTTTTCATTTGTTACTTTGCTCAAACGCTTTGACTAGGCCTATTCCCACTGTCGAAATACCAAGATTTTAATTGAATATTCTTTACGCAAAACTTTGATGGCAGTTAGTGTGTTATTAGAACTCACGGGCGTTTTACGCTCGTGGGGAAATAAATCAAGATTTTTTATTATTCTCTGTTGATGAAGCCTGCTTATGCGTAATACTGTACTTTGGATACGAAAGATATTTGATTGGAACTTGTATACGATATTCGGGGGTGGGTTTTGGGGCCGGGGAGAATTTTCTCCTATGCCGCCTCATTTACCCTAATAAGTAGTAGTGGTTCCCTTATAAAAACGCAATTTATGTTTTTTTCAGGGAGCTATAGCCTATTTTATCTGCGCCAATGTTTGATTTTCGGTCGTATATCGCGGGAAATTTGAATGATAAATGTTGTTTTGACACACTTTAGAGGCGACGTAATTTTGAAGTTTTTGTAAGATATTGGTGCAATTAATTTACGAATAACGGATAGGTTCCTTTTATGATCGCAAAAATCCAATTAAATCGTATTGAATAGGATAAACAGAAATTAGTCTCATTGACTTTAAAGTCTGCCCACACTGGCCTTATTTAGAACTTTGAAATCATGCCTCTTTAGCTGAGTTAGGAGAAAAATTACCCTCCTTCCTTTCTCTTTGATTCTGTGCAAACTCTGTGATAACCTCGTCGCAAAAGATGCAAAACAGGGTTGCGCATGTCATATATGGAGGGGATAGCAAGTTCTTTATAATCTTTGATGCTGCCCTTGCCATTCGAGACTGTCAACTTCTTTTGAATGTCAGTAGTTTCAAAGTTCTTAAATCCCATGTTGTGCTTGGAAAACTCTGCTAAGATACGAAATTAAATGTTTATTATTCCATATTACAAATCCACGACGCGCAAATCCGATCCCGTCCCGTGAATCAGCCTGGAATAAGGGTAGTTATGATTATTTCGTAAAGAGTTTGATGCTCGTGAGGCTTAGCGACACGTTAGTTACATAATTCGCTTCTACCAAACGGAAAAGTGGCTGGTTCTACTTGTCGTCCAAACCTATGTTTTCTGAAATAGGTATATACGATGTGGAAATCAAATGCTTAGGACACTGTGACTTCTTCAGTTTACCTGTATTAGTTCTTTTTTACTTCTAAATTGTAAAAGAATCTTTTACGCCCTTGTGTGTATGACTTCTAAGTTGTTATCCTTCGTAATGAGACTATTTCAGATTGCTTTGGCATAAATTGCCTTTAAGCTTCGCTATGGTTTGCAAAAGTTAATTTTCAGTAAGAGCTGCCGTGGGTAAATCCTTGAGAAATATCCTCCAGTTACCGGTAATGGGATTCAAAGACAAAAGAAATTACTCAATGAACGTCGTTTAATGTCAAGAAGCATGCGTAATTCTACGATATTTCGAAATTTGCGCATTTATTTAAAATTAACGCTCGTTCTCGTGTTTTCCGTATCTCAATCGTTTTCGATGATGATTGTTTCCGTTTCTTCACTGCCTGCGTCACTTAATGCCATTGGGGTCTTCCTCGAACTGGTTACTTATATCCGGAGTCCTGCTGGAAAGGGTTTGGAGCTGAGCGTTGCGAACTGTGAGACTTCGCTTGTTCCTCTTATATCCTCAATGCCTCAGTGTTGTTTTCGCGAAGGATTAACTCTCCTAGCAAACAATATGGAGGTTGATAATGGAGATCTAGATTGGGGATAGAAGATGGTGTGGAAATACAATTTCGTGTACCATTGAGCCTGATCTAACAGTTGTGTGGTGTCATTGAGGGGCAATATTTGATTTATATTATTCATATTCTTAAAATTTTCTTCTGATCATTAGAATTTGTCCTCAAATCTGAACTTTTGTCTCACCTTCATGTTGAGAAAAGTCACTTGGTACATTTTCACACTTATGTGTTGGGGGAGCCGACCACTAATGCATTGTGATTCGACTTGGTTAATACCTACCTAGGTATAAACCTTGATGATGACACCCTCTGTGTGACAATTCACGGAGTCTTTATTCATCATCACTAGAAGTAATTTTTAAATATAGTATCCCAGTACTGCTTCATATATTGCCTCTTTCCTTCCTTCCGTAATTGTGCTAGTAAATGGGGAAGCTACTGACAGCTGATTAACTTGACCTTACAAAGGGTCGATTGGTTATGTTAGTGTAGGTAGACGAGGAAGGGAAGATTGGAGTCATATGTAGGTTCTGGCTTTTTCTTCATGAACGACGCTAGAGGAACTCAAGATTCGCATCCCATCCTACCGAAGGATTAATGCATTTGAAGTGCTCTCTACGTGAGACCAAGTAGGATCCCCCTGAAAAATCCATGCCACTGTCGGTCTTTGAACCCTGAGTAAATATGTTTTTTCTGTGTGTTTAACTTATATCTTGTTGTGGATCGTGTGCACCTCCGAAATCCTGTTCATTTTTTTGCCCTTCCCCTCTATTCGTAACATTTTTTCAAGAAGTTCCTTCGCGGTTATTTAGCTGTTAAAGTTTTTGGCATGCAATATAAAATCCTGTGACTTACTCTTGTATTACGTAAAAGATAATTCATATTATGACCCCCCACTCGAGATACACGGCTCAGGTAAAAGTGGCGTAATAATAATTAGGCTTTTCGGTAAAAGATTCGTTTCCCTTCACACCGACATCGATCAACTCATCAATAAAATGGATTACTCCGCAATAAAATGCACCAAAAGGTCCGTTTTATTACGGAAGGGCTTCCATTTTCTGCTGCGTGCCGATTTGTTTGCGTCGAGCTTTCGCTGCTATTGCAGGCCACATCATCAGGAACAAACAATGTCCATTTGTTCCTGATAGTGCTTCCTGCAATGAAAGCGAAAGCTCGAAGCAAACAAATCGGGACGCAGCAAAAAACGGAAGCTCATCCAGAAGATTCACTTCGCTCCGAAAATCGACGCTCCAAATCTCCCAATAGGTACTTGTGCAAACAACCTATTGCTATGCTCCCTTGAGATGGCTTGCTGAGTAATTCTTGAGCAGCCACGGATGTCGAAGCAGCTCTTACAATTAGTACTGAAACATCTCCTGGTTTTCTGTTTCTACTATTTTCCGAATCAACTTCATTTCCGTACCGTAAAAACGTATTTTTGAACGAGTTATGATGGTATAATTATTACTCATACATATCATGGGTTTTCCGCTACTGTGTACATGACTTTCTGCTCTATAAGATCGTGACTAACGTCAGAAATAAGTCTTAGGACACATCGGAAAAATATCTATTGATATTCTTAGTCTCCAAGTGAACTTCGATAATTGTTAAAGTGAATCTCCGTTGACAGGAACAAACATGCTTCGTAATATATCTTTTATAGGCTATGAATACTTACGTGCTAAATTGTATTAGCCTTACGTACGCAGTGTGAGCATTGCATGATGGTTCGTATTTGTGGATATAATGCAAAGGAACGCTAAGGGAGTATTTAGGAATTAGGAAGGATTTAAATTTAATTGTTAGCAATTGTTAATCTTCAAAATACTTTAAAATGCTTTATACATTTATTATGCACAATTTGTGTATATAGACGAAGTCAACGTAGTCCTTCCGTCCGTGGTGAGCAATGACGTTTTTTGGGAAGTGAATTCATTCGGAAAGTAATGAGCTGTGGAGGAAAATCACCTGTATTTTATACTAATTCTTTCAAATATATTGAAAACTATTGTGTTACTTCTCTGATGACTATTGTCACGTTAATAAGTAGGTGTTAATTGATAAAGTCGACACAGTGAATACCTCCAAAGTATCAACTTATGACGCCTCTCTAAAAGTAAAATAATTTAAATTTAATAAATAAAAGCACTTTGTGATTCCACACGGTACTCAGTTGTATTCGATCGCGGTTTCAACGCGAGCTTCATTATCAAGACGACAAATACGAAGTGTTTTTATTTGATAATTCCAGCATGCATAGATTCCGCAAAGTATGGCCGGAAACCTTTTAATTTGAAGTCATTTGGAAAGGAGGAGGAAAATATGCGCTTAGAAATATGCCTCGTCGGGGAGGGGTAGAGCGGAGGATGAGGGGGGAGGAGAGGAGGTGGGAGCGAGCGAGCGAGTGAGTGAAAGTTAAGAGGGGCAGAGGGCAAGGTCTGATCCGCTTGAGTGGACAAGGAGCGCGGAGGGAGAGGGAAGGGTAATTAATATATGAAATTTCGCGAAAGAGGAAATCCATTAGAGATGGTCAGCCGATGATGGGGGATGTGTTGACCGTAGAAGGAGTATGAGCTAGGGATAACAACTTCGGCGCGGCATGGTAATGCATACTTTGGCTGTCATAAATATTTGTAATTTTCTGAAAAAATTCCGCGAAGAGTGCTCTATTTTTATTGTTGGGCTTCTTGCGTGAAGGAAGTACCTACAATGGCTCTCAAGGATGAGATGGTTTGAGGAATACAGAGGAACAGATCTTTTCACAGCGGGATATTCTTGTATCATTGCATTCGTGTTTTATTGCCTGTCCACTTTCCCCACAGTTACTAATTTTTATGACGTCGATTAGGTCTACTATAGATCTATAATTTTCGCAGTTTTACGAAAGCAAACTGTTAATTTGCGGCCTGCCAAACGAGTAGGAGTTGTGTTGTATTAGTAGTAACTAGGGGGCATGACCTGCAACTGAGGTATTTTCCGTCATTGAAGACTGGTGGTGTGAAGGAAGGATTTTATGGGATTCACAGAAAAGGTGGAGAGAAACCCAGTGTTGCCACTAGCCTGCTTCCTCATATTTGCGCCCCATCTGTTGGACCGAGTACCATTCTTGCAGTGCTCTCCGCATGTGCTGTACTGCAAGTGTCCATGCAAGGATCAGGATGTCACTGCGTCATCTCACTCTCCAGTATTCGATCACGAACCCTTGGGATAGCCACCTCACTAATTATATTGATGGAGTTACTCACTAGCCTGGGTTGCTTAAATGTAGATAAAACCTCTCGTTAAGGAGAGCTACATGTTGTGCAGACCATGTAGTTAATGTTACTTTATTTCAGTTAAGTAGTTCTCAGGAAACTTGACTGAAAACTTGTTGGGAGGTAATCTTCCATGGTAAGTAGTGACGCGATTTGGAGAGGTATAGAAAGAAATTTTCTTTGCGCGATAAAAATTTCTGAACGGATAACACTTAATAATTAGCCATTTTTCACGGTTTTTATGTTAATTCGCCCAAATAACCGTTCTTTTTTACACGGTCGACACAATCATTGGAAAAGGAGATGGATTTCTTCTCGTGTTGCTCACTAAGGTTTAAGTTTAGGGAATTTGTGGGAAAAGTTGTAAAAATGTAAGGAGGAAAATATTTAATAGAATGTGTTTAAGGCTTTTAATATGATTCGTGCGTTGTTTCCTTCTCGTAGTCAAAAGTGTATCACTCAGCAATGTTGTCTGAAGCGGAAAAAAGGTCCTTAGAATGTTTAAAAAATTCTTGTTTTGCGTATTTATCTCGAAATGCACTAGATACCTTTCCTAAATGGACGACAAACTGTTAACTGTTTGCAATATTTTGTTCATGACGATGCGGCCTGCAATGTACCCGAAATTTTGGGCGGTAATGCTCCAGACTCAGAACCTGTACAATTCAAGTAACGTAAAGATTTATTTATGCAGTAAATAATTTTTTTCAATAATGCGGAGTCATGCGCAGTATAATTCGAATCTTCTTTACCTGAACTTGGCTTTATGCCCCCGTCCAATGATTGTCCAATGTTCTCTTACGATTTATCGATTTATCTGCTTCAGCTTCTCGGGCGAAAAGATCCACGGGCTGACATTAATAAAATAAATTCAGGTTCCTTTAATGCTGCTACTGCCATAAAAACGAGAATATTGTTAAATAAATATAAGACATACTAGCCTCCCTCGGCATTCCCGAAAGAGTTCACTGAAAATAGATAAGAGAGTTATCATGGGGTAGATAGGTACTGGTCTCATTCACCTATCATTATCAGGATCAACGTCATCGGTCATCCATCCAAAGATAAGTTTGCTACAGCTCTCCCTCCACTCCACTCCGCTATCAGTTCACCATTTCATTCCTATATCACTTCACTTTGTCGTCCTTCATGATTTTCCCGATGTTGATATTCCATCCTATTTCTTCCCTCGTTATTCTTCCTATATCTATCTCCTTTTATTGTATTTGAGATGCTGTTATGTCGAAGAATTCGCCAATAAAAACAAAACTGCTTCCAGAGCTAGTGAAACCGCTTCCTTTTGCTTCAAGTTTTGATGTATTTGCATTTAATCAAGTCGTGTGGTGAGCATTGAACGGTAGGTCGTCCATTACCCTTGTGGGCACTCTTGTTAACTGTCAAAGAGGTTTTCAATCCGCATGCTATTAATCACAAGTGTCGGGAACGTAACTCAGGCTAATCGCCATTGGATCAGTTTTGCATCTTACTCTCCTTTTCCGTTCGCTTTTTTTCTCTAGTGAAGGACATGTAAAAATTAATGAAACTATTCGAAATATTATTTTATTTCTTTCACACAGGTAAATGGAAAACGATTGCCGTCCACTTTAAGTGCATTTTCATTCTTATGGTAGCAAGGATCTGCAGAAAGTGTCGAGCTAATATTATGTATATTTTAACATAAATGCGTGGAAATCGCCTCGAAGAAATCATTTGATTTCGGCAGGATTCGAACTCGGAGCTCCTACTTGCCCTTCAGGTGTGCTAACCAGTTATGCCACCTATCCAGCTTAAATCAAGAAGAATTTCTCAGCTAGTTTAAGCGGCCGAGTTGTTTTCGCCTACAGTCCATACTGTCGTATAGGCGGGTGTACTTACGAAGCTACGGTCGCGGGAAGATTAGGTGAAATAAATGGCTAGGTGGGGTTACTTGTTGTAGCACCAAACAGGAAATTGTTAGATCCGAATTCTTATCCCGGGATTGTCAAATGATTATTTTCTCGGTGAATTCCAGCACATTGGTGACACCCTTGCACGTGGCCCTTACAATGCACGTACATGCATTTCAGGCATTTTTATCAAGCATAATTTTTCTTGTGCTACACAGTGTAAGAATAAGTCAATAGACTCATTTATCATTCTTATTATACTAGCTGATAACCCATCAAAAATAACGGGCAAAATAACTAGTCATGCAAATCTTATTAGCGTATATGTTTTGGGATGGTAATGAGTGATAATAGTCTAATATCTGGAGGCCGTCATTAATGTTTACAAAGTATAAGCATCTATGCTAAATTGCAATAAATATGCGTTGTTGACGGTAGCTGCGTGGTTGTTATGTAAATTTGATATGGGGCTTATGACTTTTAATTAAGGCGTGTTAATTTTTTCAATTTACAATTTATTTGGGTCAAAAATGGTGATTCGGGGATTTCCCCAGGTATATGTGATGCTACACAAAATAAATTACATCAAAACTAGCTAAATCGGTGCAGCTGTTATCGCCATTTTAGCATCGCTCCCCCACCCCCTCCCCACTGGGCATTGGCTTTCATTAGTATGGATAATTTCGCGAATTTCTGTGAGTACTTCGCTCTTTATTTCCTCTATCAGGATCATGCGTCCTGGTATATGTGATAGACTCCAATAATCGATGAGCGGTAACCCTTTCATGCATGAAATAAGTCGAGAGTCCTTTCTTTTCCACCACTCAGGTCATTTCTCTCGGTAACATGTAATGGGAATAGTTCAAAGCTAATATATTTTTAATAAGTTCGCATTTGTATTGGGCGGGTGATTTTAGCTGTGGGACCAGTTTCCTGTTTCGAACTTAAGGAGCTTGTTGAAGGAAATAATAGATAGTGCCTGAGTTAATTCCAGTTGTGAGGGAAACAATTTTTTTAAAACAAATGTCAATCACTCTGTTAAGTGGCATCATTAACCTTTCACAATTGGTAAAGTTTTATAGAGATAATAGAGCATATCGGCACTAACTTTGTGGAGACTATGGACTTCCATAATTTGAGAGAGTTTTATAGAGAGTTTTCCGTAAATTTATTCTTTATTTCATTAGCTATAGTACATACTATACGCAAGTTGACGTAAGGAAATTGTTTTATTCATCAAATAATTACGGATTCCTGGGTGAATGCTGCCCTACAGCTAACGAAGACAATCTCATCTATGATATTCTTAGGCCTTCTAGCTGTATCATTTTCCTTCGGAATCCTGTAACTTGCTCCTCGCATAGTGGTAAAAATAAGGTCTTTTTTATTTACCGACTCTTTGTCACTAAAAATTGTCATCGCTAATATCACTGGGGAACACAAATTTTGTTGACTTAGGTCTGACACTAGTTTTTGACTAAGTTTTGGCATCTGAATGAAAAAATGACCCCAGTTTTTGTCTATCACGTCAAAGTTTGAAGCTATAGGATACCCTCTCTTTGTTCCAAAAGTCATACAAAATGTGCATGCAAAGGAAAATAAAGGAAAGAATTACCAAATATACTGTTCACAGAGAATAGTTTTATTCGCAAAAATGCTATATATAGTTACTTTAAGTCAAATTTTATTGATACAAGTAGTAAAGTTCTTTTACCGAACGACAAACATGCATATTAAGGTAAACATTTTCGCTTATAGCTTTTCCTGGAGTGTTCAATCTGTGGAAAATCTCGCCTGATGTTCCAACAATAGTCAGCCATCATATTGTACATCTCATCTACCCAGATACCGTACCTCCATGGCCTTTAAATCTTGGTGAAATCACCCACCCTACTCATCACTGACTGCGCCGAGATTTTTCGAGAAGTCAGCGAGATGGCTATGCAGAAAATGTACCTTGATGCTCATGTTGCAACCAAGTATTTTGAAGCTCTCCATGAGTTGCTGGACAATATCGGTGTAATTCTGTGCTCGTGTATTTCCAAAAAAGTCTTAAGAAAGGTTCATATTTAACGATCATCCGAATGTGGGCACACAATGTCATACACACCGGCCTTTACCTTTTCAAAAGACAGGCTAGGAAATGCAGAAATGAGATACTTGAAACAGTCTCCTTCAGTTGGCAAAGCTTTGAAAAATTGCTTCATGAGACCCAGTTTCATATGCAGGGGTGGAAATATAATGTTATTTCTGTCGATAACTGTCTGATGAATTTATGGATCACCAGTTTTGAGGTTAGATCTAGGCGGCCAATTCGACTGCACCCAATGCTTCTCACGAGCTCTGCTGTCCCACATACACAGGAAACAGGCATACGTGGTATATCCGCGTTGCTGGCCAAGAAGAAGCAGATCATTTTAAGGACAAGCCAGATGATCCATTTGTGCATGTGATATTGCAACTAATCAATGACTCTCTTTATGTCTTCATATTCTTCAGGCCAATAAAATGAATGGCCTATTGGGACTGCACCAAATAAATTTCCATCGTGGAGGAGGACACACTTCAAGCTCCGCTTTGAGTAATCGATGAACAGTCGCTATTCAGTTGCATTATAGACTGGAATTCCCAACTCCTCCATTAAACTATGTACGTTATGGCAATACACAAATCCACCGTCACTTCGAAAGTATTACAGAAATTTATTTTCTCTTGATCGAAAGTAGGATACCTTAGCTCCTTTTTCAAGCAGGTTTTTCTCGTGCAGTCTTGATGCTAGGAGTTCTGAAGCCTTTTTCGATAGTCTCAAATCTCGTTCCAAATCATTCAACTCATGCTGATCACATCCCTTACGAACGGAGTCATCTTCAATTTCAAAATCGTTCTCGTTAGTGTCCCTACGATCTTCACCATACTCAAATTCCTGTATTTCTAAAGAGGATAATTCTTTGAAAACTGGCACTGGGATTTCAGCTGAATGAGGCACTCGGCGTATAGCTGATGGTAAACAAGGATACTCTATTTTACATTTGTTTTTCTTGTAATATCCAGAAGTTTTCACAATACAAAAGTTACAGTCACTTGAATGATGCCTAATCATAGGTATACCAAACAGCAAGCTATCACGTGTTCCCTTAGTCCACATCCGTAAATTGTCGACGCACTGCTTGCACACGTTGTGAGGAGCCCAAGATTTATCTTGATCACCAATTTTCACTTTAAAATAAGCTAAATAGGCTTGCCTGGCAAATGCGCTGATGTTTGTCCTTTGACTCGGAATGGTGAAACTGCCACACATATAACAAAACGTAACGGGACTGATCAAGCACTTACGACGCAAAATAGCAGATGCAGACATGACCTAAAGGAAAGGAAATAAGTAAATATGTAAATAAAAAACTAAACACTGCTAACTCCTTGTATAGAGATATGATCTGATGATCATAAACAGCACGCCGTGCATGTTTTCTACATAAGTCTTGAGTCTCTGTCCATTTGTGTAGTTGCAAAATACATATATATTAACTGTCCCTCTCCATTGTGATAATATTTGTAGTGTAGTAGTGCATGTTTGTGAGGCTTCGCCTCGTGACAAGCATTAGCGATTTGTGCTTATGCATAATTAGTCGTAGTTACACTAACTTTAGGGTATAGTGTAATGCATGTTGGTGAATACTCACTCCCTGCCACACACCCCTGTGGTGGCTTGCAGGGTATTTTGTAGATGTAGATCTCAGAATCCAATTCGGAATGCGCTTCACTATAAAGAGTGACACAAAATGTCTCACTACACTATCTCAGATTTAACTGAATAGCATAGACAAGTAGGAACCTGTCTCTGTTCTCCTACGGCGTCATTCACGCCCCCCCAATCGAGGGAGGTTTACTTCAGCCTCTAGGAGAGCACTAGTGCTTCCTATGATTCAGGCTCGATCCAGCGGAGAGTGGTCACATTAAGATAAGCTACAGAGAAATAACTTGACGTGGTAGAAAAAAACTAACTGCAGTTTTGAAATCAGCATGCCTATTTAACAGCAGTACCTTTAAAACAGCTAAAAAATCGAACTCAACAAAAATTTTGTTAAAAATTGTTCCCCAGTGTATTTTAAGTACATATCATGTCACATGACGAAGGCTAGAACTCTGTTATCTTCTCCTAATTGCTTGAATAAATTTACTTCGTTTTTAATTTGGACATTAGTTCAAATATTTATTTAAAAACTGACTTCGTAACTAACGTAAATGCTTAGACGGTATCTTTACAGCAGATTTTACCTTAGTTGTGTAAGTAAAGAGTATAATTCTAAGTATTTTCAATCACTGCGTGGCAGTGATATCATGTGAGATATTATTGGATGGCTTAATATGTCTTTATTTGGTGGCGCCGTGCCGTTTAATTGGAATGTTAAGTGCTAGGGTTTTACGTCGTTACGTCCTTACATAATAGTTGCAAAATGTTTTATTTACCCGCAATATTTCAGTGAGCAACTCAACCGGTCGAACGGGTTTTCTCAATGCTCAGTCTGTAAACTTAAAAGTCATTCGCACAACTAGAGTAACGTTTGTGATCTATGTCCTCTGAAGGTCAAGTCCATATCGGTGACATAGATTTATCAATGGACGCAATGGAAGGTCAAGGTGTGTTTCTTTGCTAGGTCATGAATCCTGGGTACTGACTATTAGTATCAGATATGTTTTTGGTAATAACTGTCCTTTTTTGTACTCATGATTATCACCTGTTTATAATGAAAATACTTTTCATCGATTTTGATATATTCTTAGACAATCTCAAAATTTGTCTTTTAGCTATAGGAATGAAATACAATCCATGCAAAATCTGGTATTTCATGTGATGCGAGACTTTTACTAAAAAGATTAAATCTTTCACAAGTAGTTATTACAATGCTATCTCCTGAACACACCGAAAAGGTGCAAGAAAATTTTACGTATGTTCCGTTCCACTATGTGAACAAACCTGTCTACCTCACTTGCTTTTCTTTCGCTTTATCCTTTGTTGCTGACTTAAAGGATAGAATATTTCACAAATAATGCCTTGCACCACTATTCGAAATTGCTAAATATTGTCGAAAATAAGACAAATTAATTTAGCTGGTATATATCTACCTACTGCTATTACAAGCTGTAATAATTTATCTATCAACTGATCTATGTTGGGCTAAGTGTTGTAGCTGAAACTATCCAGTCTTTTTAATTGGCTTACGTGTATAGTCATTTGGAAGATTTGGAAGTTGCATTTTTACCCCGTATAAATGTTTCCTTTTGGATATTTAAAAAATCTATGCTCAAAAATGTTTTCCCGTCACTAGTGCCAAGATGGAGTGCATGATTAGCCAAGACTTAATCAAAAATGGCATGAGCGTAGGTGAATAAAAAAAACATTCCAATAAACATACTTAGTGAGAGGAAAAAAGCGGTATGTTGGTCTTCCATTCCCTTCGCACTGTTTAAAAACATTCTTTAGGAAGAAACAATCGTTCCAGGGTCACGAAGCATCATAATATCTTCCGGCAACGCCAAAAACTCAAAGTCAAAAAAACTCCCAGTTTTTTTTCATTTTCCTGTGACAATCTTCCTGAAGGAATATATGTAGGAATGTGCGTTTGCAAGGGAAGGAATTTATGTATTTATTTTCTTAGTCCGTCGCCAATTTCCCCTTCCCCTGCAGCAGTGACAGGAGAGGGAGGGAGCGGATGCAATTGGCGCTCCCGTCACGGTCGCTTCCGCGGCTCGATCTTGGAGGCCACCAGCTAGTTGCGTTCGCGCTTGAATTCGTCCAGAGCCCTTGAGTAATGCCTCCCCTACGCCGCTCAATGGACTAGTGACCCTGCTGAGTCGCATTAGGCACTTAGCTATTGACGTTGGTGGGCAACCTGAGGCTGTGTTGAAGGGGAAAGTGTGTGACTGTCAACACGAGCCCAGTTTATCCCTTATTTGCATGTTGCAAATCGAATGCAACCATCGCGAAGTGCATCGCTATCTTTGTCCAGGTTTACTAGGCAACAGTATCACATTTATGAATGATTTTCATGAATGTTTGAGGAGAGATTCTGGAATCAATTGAGTCCAGTTTCAGTTCTAAAGGTAAGCAACGGACAGCGTAGGTATTCACTTAAAAACTACCCTTTAAGTGGCTGTAGGTGCATGTGGCAGGGGGTATTAGGACACCATCCATGAAAGGGTAGGGAAGAGGGAATAGGAGGTGGAGAGGATAGCGGTGAATTTTATGTTAACGACGTGTGTTATGTTAGCGTCACGCTGTTTTTGTTACAATCACTAAAGGCGCGTGGAAAGAAGTAATTTTTGTGCCAATCAGTTAAGCGGTCTATGTCTCTTACTTTGCCTCTTCTATCAGTTCTAGAGATGTAGTTCGCGGTCAAAATAATATCCTCCGTTTCGTACTGACAATGAGACACGCCTGATCTGAATTTTTCAAGTAATCTAAGCCTAGCGTGTAGGCTACGAGTCTCTTTCGGCTCCCAACCTAGTCCCTCCATCAGGTGTGCAAAAGTGTCTATTCGCTGGTGGCAGTTTTTAACGTACCGCTTTCCTTTGTATTTTATTTACTTTGAGAACAAAATCTTTCTGTGCAGTGTCCCAAACGCTATCGGCGTATTCGAGATGTGGCCTAACCGGAGGATAGTGGCATCACACTTCCACGTTTTCATCGGAGAACCTTCCTATCATTCGCTTAATAAATCCTAATGCAGCGCCGCCACAATCATTTGTTTCAGTAAGCATTGTTGGGTGGAGGGAAATATGGTGTCGCCGTTACCCTACTCGAGGCGAAAGGCAGCTAGTTGTCTGCAGTTGAACAGCCCACTCGATGGTCGGAGTACTGCCAATGAAGTGTTGTCTTCATAGCACGCAAGTGGGGTTCGGGATTGTTGAAAAATATCCGTCGTTGCCGGGATTTGATCTCGGACCCCTCGGGATGGGAGCCAGTTCTTTAGCCACTAGACCGAACCGATCTTCAGTTATTGAGTAGGCCAAAGATATAATTTTGGGAGGTCAACGGCTCGAGATATTTGCATGTTAATTATTAATTTAATAATTCCATTTAATTAAAATGGAGCTGCTCTATTAGCATTAAAATATTCCAATTCCAAATGAACTAAGGTATTTAAAAATATTTTGTTTAGTCTGAAATATGTCATCAATGGAGTTCATAAATATTATTGTTTCCTCTAAAGAACATCCCCACTTAGCTAATACTAAACTGCTCCCCCTGTCGGGCAAATATACCTGTGGTAAATATTACGATTGGTAGGTAAGGAAACCTCTTTTACATATAAGTAAGTACTTCAACATATTGCTACATCGCAAGATGGATTGAATTACTCTTATCTGGAAAATTAAATTAGTCGAAGCAAGAAGAACGTATTCATCCTTGAAAATTTAGCTGAGGGATTGAGTAACAGTACCTGCAGGTGCGCACGTTGGGTATGGCGTTTGGCTTTTGTCATCGGGTTTGATAGTGCGCGTGAAGAGGTCCACGGGGGGCTCGGAGAAATTTCTTGGCCGATGTTAATCGGCCACTCGTGATTTTGAAGGATATGATGTTTAAAATTGTGCGCCGCCGTCCAAAATATAATTACATAGCTATTTAGGACCTGATTGTGTACCGCTCGAGACCCGGAGGCTACACGCTAAGCCAATAAAAGTTAAGGATTTCAGGTCACGCGCGCGTTTGGGTGACAGAGAGGATGTATTTTAACGATTTTGGCACAACATTCTATCTCTAGAACTAACAGAAACGATAAAATGAGAGAGATTCTCTGCCAAACTAATATTTTACATAAATTTCCTCTTTTAACGCACCAGTTGCGGCTACAACGAAAGCAGAGCGAAACAAACGCTCGGTTTACAAACTTTTGGCTTTTCGTTCTTTCCATCTTCCTACTCCTTTTTCTTATTGCCTCTATTATACATGGCTGGGGTCCTAACACCACCTGCTCCACACCCTTTCGGCGGTTCAGAGGGTATTATGAAGATGTGAATTTATAATTCTCTCGCGGCGCAAGCATTTCCGGTTTCGCTTACCGGCGACAGCTTTTCTTCAATACCTTTGCCGTAAGATTTACGCCAGCTCTCGTCTCCACATAATTCACGATGTTATGACTCTGTCATGTCTCACTTGTCACCTCTTATGAGATTAGAAAGACTCGTTTTCTGTCGTCTTAAGACATTCAGTGCGCTTGCAGATTATTGCATCGCATATAATCTTGAGATTATCTCGGTTTCCTTTTCCTCTTTATCCTTGCCAAAGTTCCTAACAAACCACCTTGGGTACTCTGAATGCCCTATTATATGTAATTACGTACTCCATGCATGGGAATAAATGATTTAAAGGGATACAATTTGTATCATATCTCCTTTGGTTGAGGTATTCTGCAGTGCCCTGTACAGTTTACTTCGTTCATAAATCGTTTTTAAATTTAAATTTACGAACGTTTTGTAGCCTCGACAAATATTACCAAATGCCTACAAATTTTCACAAAGTAAAAATTTAATTCTAGCTACATACTGAATCTGTTTCTTCTGAAGCATCAGGGCCAAAACGTTATTTAGAGTAATAAATATGTTATTATTTCTCCAGAGATTATTTAAGTTTAATCGAAGGCGTTGGATGATGTATAGTCCTGCTTTTTTTCGAGATGTTACGGAAAGAAAGAGGAGTTAACTTGGTGTTGTTGGGAAATAACGGGCTGTGTACACCGTTGGAAGAAATTTAATTAGTCAGAGAAGTTGGCAAGGTAAAAGAAAAATTTCCCCTTCATTATTCATATGTTTCTAAGCAATTCGAAGTGGTGTTCTGTATTTGGGCCCCAGCCAGTACTTCCAGTCTTGTGAATACCTATTAATTCATCAATCACGCTCCGAAAGCAAGACGTTAATTAATGTGCGAAATATAAGATTAAGGTGTATAATAAGAAGATAAGGATCGCAATGGATGAGAAATATTTTATTTTCATGAATAACGGATGGGAATATTGGTTAGAGCGCGGAAAACAATTTAGGGTTTGTCTGCTATTGCTTTTGTTAGAAACATCGCATAAACATTTATTTTAACGATTCCCACAAGCCAATGGCTATGAAGAAGTAGTGCAATAAAATAACAAAAGGGAGGAATGTTTGTCGAGTATTACTTTACTTTTCTTGGTGCTAGGATAGCAAACTTAGTGAGGGGAATTACTATTCTTAGAGTTTGCATCTTGACAGTCCCTGGAATATTTTCAATTTTGCTTTCCCGACTCTTCTGATGTAAATATTGGGTCGAAAATCGATTTAAAATAATGTAATACACAGGTGGTCTTAATACAACTAGAGACTTAAATCCTAGTGTTTTTCAAGCTTTTACAATAGTTTGCAAAACAATATATATTTATTTCAGTTATTTGTTGATTAATGTTATTGAGTGATGTACAATGCTCGGTTTATTCTCAATGCGAGGTCCACTCTAGAATCTTGAGATGTGAAGCGTATTCTCAGCATTAAAAGCCATGTGCTCGCTCCCCAATCCAAACGCATGATGTCATCTGTTGTTGAAGATGAAATGCGCTTTACTCCGGCATTAAGAGGAAGAAGCTAGAGGGTAAAATCAACGGACCGCTGAGAGGGAACCGTTGTTAGCCCAAGTATCAATTCTTATAATCTGTGTTTATCCAACCTTGTCTTTTGAATGGATCGAGGAAGATGCCATCTCTGTCAATTCATTTCTATATTCATCCTATTTCCTAATCACAGCGCTGTGATTCTGCACTGCTGTGGCGTAGCACTGATGTCAGATGTCAACATCATTCTTTCGTGCGGTATTCCACAGAAGAAAAATCATTCGCCTTTACCGGTATTCGAACTCGAATCCCTCGATTACGCACCGAGTGCCTTAGCCATTAATGCTACCGAGGCGTCCTCTTCCGATGTGGATTTTTGAGGGCTATATAGGAGCAAGTTGTTATGGACTATAAAAGACACGTATGGAACACAGTGAGGTGTTCGCTCATTTTGACATTTTGAGGATACCGGGACTTGCCACTTATACCGTGGCTTGTCCCGGTATCCTCAAAATGTATCATTCTTTCGCTCTGAAATATGGTGAGATTGAGCTTTGACTTGAGTCCAGACCCGGTCTTTCTCCATTTTCTTCCAAGTGTGCTTTTATAAGCGTAAAAAAGCAAAGGTGTGGAGGTTGCATGCCCTGGCGAGTGACTGTTGGTAGCTAGTGACGTCTACAGCGCATATTTGTGCCATTTATCGCGATATGATCGCCAATGCCAAAGTGGACACTTGTGAAATTCTACGATCAATAATGGCAGCCTTAATGAATTCGTAGATGCTATTGTAGCCGAGAATACATTTCAACATTATCTCAGCAGCTTGCATGAAGTTGTTGAAATTTTGTAAAGAAAATAACTCCTGTAAATTCTGCATTTCTCCATTTTCCAAAAATGGTACCAACTCCGCAGAAATTCATATAACTTGCCCCGAACTTTCCCGGGGGTTGAGAGTTTGAAATAGTTCGAGCCAGTGTCTTTACGTGGTAATAATTCAATCATTACCTCCCGGATCGGAAAACAAGATTTATCTTATACAGGTACATAAGATTGTTTTTAGGACTCCGTTTCTTTGTTAAGAGTATTTTAACCACAGCAAGTCATCGAAACATTTGTTAATCTATCACGTAATCCTTTATTATTATATCAGGTTATCTGAAACGATTTCACTGACACTGTCTACGGGTACTGGAAAATCCACCTTGGCGGGATTTGAATCTGCGATTTCTGCGCAATAGGCAGGCATTGTTTCTCTTTCAGCGAAGCCTGCCGTCATTAAAAACGTCACGTCACTGGTAAATCATCGCAGTGCGGTAGTTTTGCTCTAAGGCGGTCAGTGATGAATATTGAATCAAATTTTCTACTTTAATTTCTGCGTGCCCCTTATAAAAAATATTCGGAAAGTCTGTGTAATATAGTGTATTGCGGCGGTCAATACCCGATTATTCTTCAGAAATGACGTTTCCTTTCGTTCCGCTTCCGTGTTATAATTGTTGAAAGATTTTTCCATTTGAGGGCTGTCTCACATTTAGTGGAAAGTAAGTGCATGACTAATGGCTCACTAATGTCGGTATTTCCAGCATATTTTTCAATCGGTGGATTTTCCCGAAGTTGTTATGTTGAAATATCTGGCATTTCCGTTAAAATATCTTTGGAGAGTATTGTTGGAAGTATGGAAATATTATACTTATTTCCTCTCCTGTCCCCGGCTACGAGAAGGTTACTCAATTCACGATTGGAGATGCAGGTCTCGGGAGTGTATCAACTCCCGCTCATTCATCGATGGCGTTCCCATTAACCACGCGTATGAGTCCTAACCTGTTAGCGAGGATCAAACATGTCCTCCACGCTTAGCATAGCTTTCTTTTATTCATTCAATTTCTCCGGTTCCCTCTCGTAACGTCAACTCGTCCAGGTAAATATTAAGCGATTCCACGTTTCCTTGCTGTCTCTTGATTGTTCCTAGCCAGGATTTTAATCCTGGTGATGTGTCCTCTACTTTTTGATCCAAATCATAGCTCGATATATTTTTCCACCGAAAGCGTCTCGTGATTTTTGCGAGTTACCGAGCTCCCGTGGCTCTATTGTTAAGTCGCAATCCACTTGTCTCACGAGCACCGATGCCGTTAATTGACCAATTTAACGAAATATCCATTCTTCCCATCTTTGAATTCCGTTTTTTACATGGTTATTTTTACCTTAGCGAAAGGTATTGTGGCTGCAATCCCTCTCTCTTGCCTTAAATTACGAATGTTTTAATAATACTCGTTTAATTCTCTGTCGCCAATGTTAAATCCTTTTGAATCATGTTCGGACAGTTCAGGAAGTAAACGTGGTACATCCTTTTACTTATCTGAGACAATTACCCATGTTTGAAAAATATTTTATTTGTTTTCCAAAGTACATAATATTTACTCATGTACGAGTGTTTGTGCGCATATTTTAATAGTTGTATTTTTTTCTAAGGGTTATTCTTTCGATTGGTTTCTTCCTAATTTAAAAAGAGCGTGAATTTCGCGTCATTCATTGCGGCGTAGGCGTTAAGAATACAAATTCTTATCAGATATTTGGCGACTGAAGTTTCACGACCTCTTCAAATAATTTGCGAGAACTATCCAATGTAATGTGTATGCATTAATTTATAACACGCTTCAGAAACACCCATACCGAGATAAAAAACGAGAGTAGAGTTGCTTTCGTATTTCTATGCTCGATACTGTTTTCTCAGTTTTGCTTATCGTATTTTTTCGATATAAGTTTCCCATAGTATGAAAAGGTCTAAGCTAAAAACATCTCCGTATTAATTTTAAGTAAATGAAAATGTCAAAGATGATTTGAAATCAACGAGCCAACGACATGACATGAGACTATTGCCAACGCAATTTATTTTAAAAATATATTACATCCGTGAAATTAAATTATATTAGGAAGATTTCGAATCCATTTTAATAAAAATTAGGCTTGAAAGAGTAAGTGGAATTCCTTTTGAAACATGTATAGTCATTCTTTGGTTGTAGTGAATATTTTCGGTGTCTGCCCTGGTTAAACTGGAGTTCACCACATGTAATACGACTCGCGAATATCTAAATGCGATTATTATTTTTCAATCTCTATATTAAGCATTTATTTATACTTAGATATTTTATGAATCGCTAATATTTAAATAAATTCAGCAAGTAAATATGAGGAGAGACAAAAGAATGAAAGTTATCCTTTGCAAAAAGAGGTTTGACAGCGTATTGAGGGCTTCAAATAACGCCTTTTCATCTAGTGAATCCGCCCCACTAAAATGGAAATTATTGTTATTTATAAACTATCGTTATATATATCGCAGTAAAATGTTGAAGGCTTGGCATATCGCAAAATTTTGTCTCCCGTAGGTATTCATTAAATGAGGGATGGGCCAACTGTTACCATGAATACTTATGCGATAGAATAAGTTAAGCCATTTGAATCCGCTGGTGTCCGTTTTCGAAGACTTTTTTTGTGATAGTTAATCAACCTGAAATAGAGCAAGAAGAAGATTTTGGAAGGACTCCATAAAACTATTTTTCGTTTTTCTGGTTTTCTGCTGTAAAAAGTTGATGTTATTATGGGAAGAAATGGAAATTTAAATGGAAAATAAACAGAAATTAACCTTTTGCTATTTGTGAAACTGTTTGGAACTCCTCCAAGCATTTTAGTGTGCTTCCCTTACTGAACTCACGAGAGCTCTTATCATCTCTGGGCGTAGATTAACATTATTTATCGAAAAACCGATGGAGGTTCACTGCTGTGCGTCCATCTTTCACAGATTTCTTTGACCATTACTCTATTCAGGAGAGATACGTCTAGTGGAGAGATACGTCTTTCGCCGTTAATTCATCAAGACTCTTCAGAGTACTGAGCAACGTGAAATCGTCTGTCATTGTGAGCTACACATTCCACTGGAGGTGGATTTGCTGAATCATTTGACCACTCCACGCCAATAGAGGTCCTCAAGTCCCGCGGGAGCAAATGGCTTGGTTCATAGTTATAAAAAAGTTGTTGAGTCTTGATCATGCTATGCTATAAATATTTAAATTACTAATGAGTTTCCATATCTTGATCAATGTGGCAGGGATTAGTTTTTCAGTGATTGTCTGTCAGGGAGGAGGGATATTACAAAGGAAGCTAAATGAATAAAGAAAATAAATGAATTTTCTCCCGTTCCGGGACAGCATCGTCAGTCAAAGATTTTTGCAGAACTTTGACCAAAGACTTGGAATTGTCATTTTTTGTTCAAGAACATAGAAGAAGGGTGCTAGATGTAAGGAAGACAACTTTAATAAAAACGTATAGATAAGTATTGGTATCTGAAACTCCTTGTATTTTTCCTTTTCATAAATGCACTGTCCTTCAGATTGCTGTTTGATTTTTCTAGCTATACAGATTTTTTTTTTAAATGAAGATGACTGATTTGGAATTTTTATGACCGAGTTAATAATAAATTGAAATAATTACTAAAACACCATGTTCTTCGCCATAACCAGTGAATGAGTGCTCCAGAACTATGTAATTACCACGAGACACCGTAGCAGTTGCGGTGTCGTCGTGGGCCGCTTAGAGGGGGGTCTACGGACAGGTGAACTCGTCCGCGCCGGCGCGCGGCGCATCGCGGCGCCCCCTAATTAGCATTTCGAGCTCGCTTCGCCCTTCTGCATCTCCTAAACGGCTAAAGCTAGGTAAAAAATAATGAAAATTTAGTTCAAGGGGGTCGTAAAATCATAGATTTACTCTAAAACCAGTTACTATGATGCGACATTTCCATTTTTTGAGTGGGGTACTTCAGACCCCATGCGGCACGTGTTAACGATATCGCAACTCAACAAAAATTTCACGCATGTGTTTTTTCATCAAAATGAATCTTTTGACGGGTGGAACTTTTAGCTTTTCCGATTTTCGTACAATAAGCCGCACCCTAATGTGCAATCAGATCGAATGACGACATCATAGGGTTAATCTTTAGCTTATTTTTTCAATCCCTCTTCATTTTCTATCACCCAATTCTATCGCTACAGAAGTTGTTGGGCGTGTGGAGCGGGGTCAATTGTCTCTTGCCGGAACTCATTTTCCGCCAAATCGGCGGGTGGCCTCAAACTAGGTCGAATTTCTAACCGAATGACAAAGCCATTTGCACGCCCACTCCCACCAGCTTGTCCACCTTAATTACCAAAGGCTTGAGAGGTTTATCTACTTTGATTTCGTAATGAGAGGCATTGTGGCTATGAACACGAGTGTCCCGCTCTGAACTGTCCTACGCTTATCCGTGTCAATAGAACGTGTCCAATGGACTTCAATCCACTGAAATAATTATTTAGTTAAGTTGGGAAAACCACTACCTAAAGTAATTTCATTACTAGGATTCATAATTGCTTAAGGAGACAAGAACATCAGCGAATAAATCCTTCTTATGCAAATCAAGAAATTTAGATATTTTTTCGACTTTTGTCTTGTAAAAAAGGCCAAATAATGTTGATAGAATGGAGTGAATCAGCGATTTTCAGTTTCCGGTATGAGATTTGGCTTGATGTCGATCGGGAAAATTAATTTGCTTCAAAATTTCTGCCAGTGTGATCCATGGAAGCTGATTCATCTTTATTCCATTTTGAATTCGTTATTGTTCTCTTATGCTTTTACATAATTGATATTGAGGCGCATTTCAGTCTTTGTAAATCTGTGCAGTATCAAGTAAGTTTATACCTCTGTATTTACTAGGGTTTTGTTGATCACCCTTTTTCAACGTTAGTATCAGTGTGATGATTCACTATTCACCCGGTATTTTACGATGTGATAGTATTTTTAGACTAGTTTTGTCAATTCTGACCCTATGCATTCACCACCACACTTTAAGAATTCATTTGTTATTAACAATAATCAAAATAAGTCTTTTTAAATTAAGCATTCAAATGTATAAATGTAATTGCAGTGCAAGCTTGTGACTTCGCCCATTCATCAATCTTTCATTCTTTAGGCAGGTAGATTTGTCTTCGTCGCACTTGCCTGTCATTCTCTTCGTATATCACCTCTTCAACATCACTTGGATATCTCTTCCCCCTCTTCTCCGTGTTTGGGATTCCCCTGCATCATTCTTTTCCCCCATCATACAATAGCATTCCTCCGTGAACCATCCGGCTTGTCCACCTTATGTCCTCCACCTTACATCCTCTCCGACGGGTCAAAAGACTCCAATCTGCGCACATTTTCCTCCGCGAATGACTACGTATTTCTTCCACACAACGGCACCATGATTCGCATCAAAGACGTAGTTTTTTCAGTTTTGGTTACAGAGTTCTTGTTATTTACCTCCTTTCATGAATCCTTCTTTAGCTAACGCAATTCTTTTGTTGACGTCAGTCTCTCATAGTCCATTTTTTTTATCGAATGCAATAAATTAGTATTCTTCGTATACATGACGCTTTTTATCTCTGTAAACCTTTATATAATATCGTCCTGATTTTTATGCCTTAGCGATGAGGGAGAAAATTTCTAACTTTGATTTCAGCAAATAGTTTTACTTATAAACTAGGCGGCAGTCCATTGGAAAGAGAGTTCAGCGTCTGGTCTGGGGGTCAGGGTTTAAATTAGTGGTTCCAACTATTACACTTCCTGTTGAACATGCAAGATCGTAATTATTTGGTTGCAAAGTTTATATGGGAAACCACAGACAGCATAGAAAAAAAGCAAGCCCACCTCTGAAAAACGTCATTTCACTGAGTGGCAGTTGTACTTTTGAGTGCTACCCTCGCCTATCATTCTTTGGGTTTAATGTGTTGTTGGGCTGAGTTTTTGGTGGACACCATTGATGCGCAATAGGTACTAAACGCAGCGTTCCTCGAACGCGTTGCCAATTTTAAACGAATACTTACGTTTAGTTCATAAGTGAGCATGGGGATGGAGAAGGGCGCTGGTATGACAAGGCTATCGTCTCTTACAGGTATTGAAATGTCGGTATGTTTTGTTTCCACTCTTTTACTAAACGACGAAAAAATGCATAAAGGTTAATTCCTCGAAACGAAATAATTCTTCATGAATGCCGGAATCAATCCTAACTGTAGTCTCTGTTCTCAGCAGAGTTTGTCACCGGCTGGTTGGAATATGAAGTTGGTAAATGAGTGAACTATAACGTTAATACCCAATGTCAAAATGATATGTCAGAAGACTGTGATAGAATTCGAATAAATTAGCTTGGGGGTTAGTGCAACAGTCCGGGTGGTGCATTTATTCAAAAGGTCTATGGGGGAGCACAGAGATGTGATTGGCTTTCATTTTTGGCATTATGAAATGTTTTAATCACTCCCTTAGTGCTTTTAATGCCTCAATTGGAGGTTGTGAGTTTTTTCATTTATCTTTGTAATGATATCAATCCAGTCTCTCATTCTCGTATAAGTCTCAGAAGCCAATCTTTTTTTTCCAGACCTGGCTTAACATTATATCTTACTCTACTTAATTTACACATTAAGTGGAACAAGAGATACAAAGCCTATTACTTGAAAATAGTGTGGAAAACCATTATTTTCCTTTTCAATTAGCACATGTATAAATGCTCATCATTAGTAATTTACCTGTATCATCGTTGATTTTAGGACAGGCCAGCTTATCGTATCTTCTGTCGCGGAATACTCTCTTACTTATCCTTCGCAGAAGTAGTGGCGTACTTTTACAGTGTTAAATTCCTTTTAAACTCTTCCGTTTTTCCTCCCTACAACAGTTTAAATTTTTGTTTCACCTCCTCCCTCTACCGCTGTAACCCAGAATTTGTCCCTCTATCACTCCCTTAAATATGCCGTTAGCTCTAAACACGGGCGGCCTCCATCTACATCTACAAAAAACCCTGCAAGCCACCTCAGGGGTGTGTGGCAGGGGGTGAGTATTCACCAACATGCATTACACTATATCCTAAAGTTAGTGTAACCACGACTAATTATGCATTAGCATAAATCGCTAATGCTTGTCACGAGGCGAAGCCTCACAAGCATGCACTACTACACTACAGATATTATCACAATGGAGAAGGACCGTTAATATATATGTATTTTGCAACTACACAAGTGTACAGAGACTCAAGACTTATGTAGAAAACATGCACGGCGTACTGCTAGTACTGGGTAACAGATAAATATTCAAGTATTAGGGAGTACTACTACTACTAAGAGCTACACTGCCTAACGACAAACCTAGATAAAAGTCTCATTGGCAGCTGTTATGGTCCCTTATAGTTCGTGGGAAAAATGACATTTTAAATCTGTCCGTTCTGCAGTCTAGTTCCCTAATTTTATTCTCATGATCTGATCTACCGTAGTATGTCGGATTTCGTAAAATATTATGAACGTCGTCAGAAAATAGACCGGTTTGGAACTTACATAATAGATTGAGTCTAAATTTTAATCGATGGTCTGAAAGCGTTTCCCATCCCAGTTATTGCAAAAGGTCAGTAACACTTACGAGATTATCATAATATCTATTTTCGTAGCCTCCTCCGAGTCTCACCTATCTGTCGTCTTTCTTTCCCTACCATATGCAACACTTCGTCTGTATTCTCCTCCACCCTGGTTTCCCTCTAAGTTGTTTGCCAGATTGCCATCTAAAATTCCTTAGTTGTCACATCTCCAATTCCAAGGGGAGGTGTGTTTTTGGCTGTGAATAGCTGTAGTTTTCCGTTAATTTTTATTCCTTACATTGTGACTGTATTAAAAAGAACGAGTTGATTTTGATTACTGTTCCCTTCGTGGTTTCCTTATATTTTCGTAGTCATTAGTTAGTCATGTTTTCTCAAAGTATCTTTGAACCAATTCTAATATACCTCTTCTTGGTTTGATTTGATTTTATGTCGCCCATTCTCTTAGATCAAACTGTTCGGTATCCATTCAGTGCTAATTAACCTCTTAAAATTGTGTTTGTGCATGAGTTTTTTTTATCGACACTATTTCTGTTAGGTATATGATTTCATCCGACTTTTTCAAATTTAAGCTGATCGGATCCGGATTAACCACAGGCATGCAAAACTTTCACGGAGTTGGCGTAGGCTTGTTATAACTCCCTGGGACGTGCTATTGTCTGTTGCGTCATTCCTGGAGCGTAAATCTTTTACAGAGGCGCAGTAAGTCCGTCATTCTTGTTCATTGAGAGATGATTGAGTTTGTCATTATTCCTAAAGCGCAGCTGCCCACTCTGAGGAATGCCGTTTCGCGTCGGAGAATGACTTATGTATTACCGCCATCCTTGGAAATTATTTTTATTTCCCTTTACCCCGTTGGGCAGCGTAAGTCGTTGTAAGCGACAATTTTGATCATTCCGAGTACTAATTTGGACAAAATAATTTTCCCTTCTGAAAAGAGGGACAGTTTCAATCGTTCAGTTAGTTTCTTTTTGTCCCGTCTGAGGTAGTGTGATAGCTTCGGTGGGTTTTACGAGGGCTTTCGTTTGAGCTGGGATATTTTCCCAATTGTTCTTCGTTTCAAAGGCATGCTAGTGGTAAGTAATGTTTTAGTGTCAGACAAGTCGGCAGTTTTAACGGCAGGGTTGAACCAGTGGGTGATTCCTTTTTGGGCTGCTGAGCATCGCTATCGGTTTGTTGACATGCCTATTGGTAGGAATGATCGCGCGTTCTCGTATTCGATATTCTCCACTTTCTTTCTATTTTCTTTGATGATTTTTTCGTGAGCTTGCTTCTGCACTACTCTTCTAGAGCGTACTGTGATGCATGTTGAATTCTCGTGTGAGAGATCGCTGTGTACGATTTGCTCCTCACTTCCTTAATCCTTTTATTTTCCAGTAATGTTTTTTGTTTGAATTAAGTGCTAAAAATATGAGTCTTCGTTAATGTTTTCCTCCGTTATTTCTTCTGTGTCTTAGAAAAGTGTGTATTTATTTCCTATCTGCTGAATTTGTTTATTTATGCTGGTGAGTATGTCATATGTCATAAAGTTAAACTATAATTACAACGAAGTTCCTTATTGCAGTTCTCTTTTCCCAAGCAGGTGGTTCCTCGTTCAAATCCAAGTGACGCAATCGCGTATCCCCCAAGAAACCTAGATGGCTTGAATTTTGTCATTTGTTCGTGCATGATTTCTGGAAACCAGAAGCATATGGCCTAAAAATCTTACAGCCGTTAGTATTCCGGGTAGAAATAGATATGTCGACATGAAAAGGGCTGAGGCGAAAAAATCTTACGTAACCCAAATCAAAGTGATAATTGTGTACTTGGCACATTCTAAATATCTGAAAATTGAGAAATAATTACTCTTGAGATCGTAAATCGCCTTGAGGAATTCCGTCATCAGATATACTGGTCCATCGCGAGGCAGACTAGCACCATTTCTCCTCACTCCTTTCACCACTCATTGGTCAATTCTTTATTCGAAAACTTCCTTCATTCACACCTCTCGTTAACTGGTTGACTTGCTTGTTCTTTCTTTGCATTCCTCTTTTATTTTTCAAGAGTCTTTCAACATTCGAGTTTTTCTGTCGACGTGAGTACTCTTCTAGCAGCAGAAATGCTTTCTGCTTGATCTTCACGGGGTTTCCTCTTGAGTATAATACTTTACATTTGATCCTCGTCATTCTTCCGTGATGTAAATTTCCTCGCTCCCATTCTCTCCTTTCCTGCTGTCTTTCCTGTTGTGGTTCTTACCAGCGGCTAAAATCTTGTTCCACGTGCATGATTTAATGGAGTGCTAAATTATTTTATTGTGTAAGCTGTTGGCAGTTTGCAGACTTGGGCACTAATGGAATACCTTCCTTTGTCTGATACAATATGGCCGCTACGTCTTTCCCGTTTTCCATTTTGCTGGTTCCTGTTTAACGACATCATGAGCGTCCAGAGTGTAAACAGAAAAGCAGAAGTATTCCCCTTTGGCACACACGTTTATATGCCCATAATTGAGGCGTGGAATTACCCTTCAGTACACTCCTAACCTTCTTTAGTTTGATACTTTGACATATTTACAGAAGTAAGTGATGCAATTGTACTGGTACACCAGTCAAACCGTAATTTCCTGTGTTTTTTGTAGTTCATGAAGAGGAATATTATTATTACCACAAGTGCTGCGTTCTTTAAGCTAAAGATAGGAAAATTTAAGCAAGCCTGTATGCCATTCGTTTGACTTTGAGCCTCTGTAGTTATCTAGTGCTACTGAAGTGATCCATTACTTCAATTAAAGTTCTGTATATTTTTCAGTTTTACTATAATATTTATCCTTTATCAAGCCAGTGAGAATTTTAGGCGAGCGTTGAAATCACTCTTACGACTTCGGAATTGGGAGCGCGGCGATTTCCCACACCCCTTCCCGCGGATGTAATGGGATGTGGGAAAGAGGACGCGCGACTGTTTATGCTTCCGCATCCGACGGCGCCCGCTCCTCTCCCTTCTCCCATCCCCACCTTCCCCGGCAAACCGCAATTACGAAGCGCTCAGCGCCCGAAAGCAATCGTCAACAATTGCGATTTTTAACGGCGCTGTCGCTCAAGAGTCGCACTTTTTTTCACCCCCTCTACGTTCATCCGGCGAGGATTCGCGCTTAACGGTATGTGCACCTTTTCAACTGCGCCTCCTCTTCCTCCGTCGATTCCATTCTTGTGTCGGATTAGTTACGCCTCCCCCTGTCCTTCTGCGCTGTGGACGCCGTGCGACCCCGAGGTATAGGAGATGACGAAGGGCCTTCTCTCTCTGTGATGCCGAATTTATCCCACCTACTTTGGAGGCATACTTTATTTCCCATTTCAACCTCCTTGCCTCTCATGCTTTGTGCTTCTCGTGGGGGGGAAGAATCCCTAGTTTTTCTGCATCCGCCTGGAGGAAAAGGTCGAAGATGAGCTTAATTTGGCCATGGATGTCATTGCTTTTTTTTTCTCATGGACCTGTTTTGCCCTCGTATGAAGGTGCACAGCGTAACTCTTTGTGGACTTCAGATGCCGAATCGACTGTTATAAATTACATTTTCCAGTTTTGGTTATCTCTATTTGAGAACTATATCCTCAGCTTAAAGCCGCTGCGTGCATACCCGCTCTTAGGACATACCTTCCTTTGATAGTTCAAGCTATTTTGTTCTTGAGTTTGCATTGATTCAGTTTTCCGGAAAGGAAAATTAATACTAATAGGTATTATTGTTAGGAAAAGAGGCTGAAAGATCATCGGAAGTTTTTGATAAACTATTCACTCTTTATGTCTTGTTCTGGTTTGTTTAGAATACAAATATCTGTGTATATACTGATCTGACAAAGAAAATTGCGCTATTTTCCGAAATATTGTTTTTTTTACTAACGTATTTTTTACTGGTTAATTTGTATTCGTCGAAAAAAGGTCATGAACCCAACTCCTTCTATAGCTGTTCTCTCTTATTCCAGCCATTCTCTCTAATATGAGAATGAAAATCACACGTTTTCTTTGAAAAATCACTTCTGAACTATTGCGGCATTTTCTTTGTTTGTTAAAGGTAAATATATATACAATGCAGTATGCTGTTTCTGTTTTTAGACTGCACATCTGCAGAAGATACTATGAATTAAGTACCACTTCACTGGGTACTTATTAGGAAGAAACAAGAAAAATTAAAAATAGAATACACAAATATTGCGTGGAAACACCAATTCAAATTTAAAAATGAAGAAAAATTATTTTATCTAAAACATTGTCAGAAAAATAAGCATTTATGAAATGCTCTCAGATAACATTAGTGGATTTAAAAAGCCGTAGGCAACTTGAAATTATATAGGATACTAGAATTAGTGGAGTACTACAATTAATTATTTAATAACCATTAATACTAAAAAGGAACCACTAATGGAGCTTCAGATAAGAAAATCAAAGGAGTCCGGAGTAAGCTTCCTCCTTTTCGTAAATGGCGTCACCAAGATCAGCTGGAATCGTTAAACAAATAAGTTATGAAAGTAAAGGATCGATGTAATGAGAAAATAAAACTTAACTCCTTAACTTGGAGAGAAAAACTGGAAAAAGTTGGGTTATCATTATATTATATCAAGTCTATTTGGGTTGTAATTTAATGATTGTTTAAAAAGGAAACCAGTTTTTCGCCGATCAAAAATCTTTCGCTGACCAGTAATCTGCGCTTGATGGGGTAAAATCAACTGAAATAGTGATAAATTAGTTGACTTGATGAAAATGATGTTTTTATACCACTATTACAAGTTAGATAACTTATGTGATTTCTCTTCATTCGTTTTCCGGCTTTTTAGGCGTACTTAGTGAAATAAAAGTTATGATTTTTATGCGATTTACGTATCGGCATTGAATTATCATATTCCTGTTTAATCTTTGTTTGATATTCTCTGGGCCCAATAATGTATTCATTGGCAGCCTGTTTTTCAAGTTCTGAGCTGCAGCCGTTTTTATTTACATTTTTCTTCCTTTATTTTAACAGCGATAGTTGCCGTTGTCAATGTTGTCCCTAATTTGTTTCGTTTAGCGTCTATAATTCATTGAAGATTAGACCTTGGCAATATTTTTAGGGTATGACTTAGGATAAATGTTTCATGAACCTTTTAAGTCCCCTTCACCGAGTAGTTGTCGGTCTTTTAGATATTTCACGTCAGAGATTGCATGAGCGGCAGTTATCATTGCTGCCGCGCGACTGCTTGTCTTTATGTGTACTATTTTGTATGTTGCTTCACGGGTCAGGTCTCTGTTGAAGAGGGAGGGGGATGAGTTGAAGATAACTTAGTGCAGGCGTGTCTTAAACCGTGTACCTACTGTTAGCAAACGGTGTCATGAGGCTAACAGTAAACGCCGCCGCTTCCGAAGATGTTATTTAGCGTTGCATACATGCACACGTATGCATCCATCTCGCCGCTCCCTTTCATGTGAAGCATTGTAAAATATATCCAGAAGTTAGTGGTGGACAATTTGTGTTACCGTATTCTCATATCCCAAAACCGGGGCATATATCTTGTTTTAAAGAGACTAAAACCGGGACGAAGTTGAGACGTTAATAAAAGTTAAACTAATGCTGTACAGATATTTTATTCTTTGATTGCAATTATAAAATAGTATCGTAAATGAAAAGGAAAACTTTGTTATATTCCACTAATTTATTCTGAGGTACATACAACAGCTGTACAACTAGTTTACAACTAGCAACAGTGTACAACTAGTTTCGACGCAGTGGCGTCATCTTCAGGTGTCTTCAGTTACCTGAAGATGACGCCGCTGCGTCGAAACTGGTTGTACCTGAGAATAAATTGGTGGAATATAACAAAGTTTTCCTTTTCATTTACGATAAAATGAACTTCCACAATGTTGAGCCTGAGACGATGGAGATAAAATAGTATTATTACTTGCAGCTGCGACGGCTTGTTTTAATACCAACCTCTATAGAGTATCGAGTTCGATTCTCTTTATTATTGGGGAGGCTGAACCCTTGATGACCCCTGCCGAGTAATTTAGGGTAAAATAAGTGTTGCTAGTTTCGGCTTCTATCACAGGGATTCTTATCTTCAAGTAGTTGATAAACACTCCATTGTCAGTCGACAGCCGTCGAGGATTTATGATCCGATTTGATACAATGTTTCCGATTCACACATTTCTAGCTATAAATCTGTCGCTGTGCATTTCTCCGTGCGGTGGACCCCGGACCTAAATGAAGATATTCCGGAGCATTTGTGTCACCCGGGACTAATTTACCTACAGGGCGGGGCACCGGGACAGACCCTTCAAACCGGAACTGTCCCGGCCATATCGGGAAGTATGGTATTCCAATGGATAATTGGCACTTGGCTCCTCATTTCCGCTAATTTCTTTCTTACTACTTGAACCTTTCATGCTTCCTTTGCCTCTGTCACATACATGCATGCACTCTCATAGTAAATTTCCCAAATAGCCCCCCTAGCCGAGAACTTGTGGTTAACAGCCGCTAGTGATCGGCCCTCCTAACACCATCCCCCCACTTCAGCCCCCTCCCCCCACTTCAGACGTTTGCTTGTTCCGTAACAATATGAAATGCAGCTATCAGCAAATACAATAGGCGAAATTTTGTAAAATTAATGATTAAACTGTGAGTGAAATGCCGTGAAGATGATTTACTATATAAATCTTTTAGACCGGTGTATGGGAAGAAATATCGCGAGATTAACTTTAAACAGTGAATGTGAAATTAAAGACGTGACAAAAATGACTGCGACACCACCCTTACATTAATTTCATGGTAATTGAAATTCCATCCACATTTACGCTAATTCTTGCCGTAATTAAACTCGAGTTTCACGCTAAGTTGATCGATGAGCAGTAAAATTACCGGTAAGGCACTGGAAACTCACGCCAGGTCTACGCCGACGTTAATAGACTGCGTTTCACTGTGTAGGATGGCGCAGAGACGCTCATATGCCACAATTCTTGTCCACCTGAATAATATTCATTACTCGATGAGCTCCTCGCACTACCGACGACTTTTATGTCTGCAATCTAACACCTCGAATATCATAGTTACGAGGAACATCAAATTCTCTTTAAATATATGCGTGCCTCGTTGATAATCATTTTTTATGCTCTTATTTTCTGACCTGCATGCATGAGACGTTCCCTTTTAGTGGTTTCTTTATTGGATATTTTCTACGCTAGCAGATAGTCATAGTACCACCGGCTGTGCTAAGAGTCGCCGGGGAAGGCGCCCGACTCTTTGAGGCAATTTTCGCTTGGTAATCAGGTCATGGGAATAATTTGTGTGGATGTGGAAATGCGAAGAAAATCAGAGTTTCAGCATCACCCTGTCCGTGTTTTACTGTTTCAAGTAAGCTTACCATACGTCCCGGTTTGAAGGGTCTGTCCCGATGTCCCGCCTGGTTGGCAAAGTCCCAGCTGACACTAAAATATCCCGCAGTGTCTCCGTTTCGGTCCGCTGACCACACCACGGTGAAATATGTAGCAAGTTTATGGCGAGAAATGTGTTAATCAAAAACAATTTTTCAAAATGGTTCATAAATATTCGGAGACTAGACTGATTAATGAGTGTTGACCACTATTTTGAAGGGAAGAACCCCTGTGTTAGAAGCCGAACTGAGCAAAGTTATTTATTAACTTTTCGCGGGTGTCCCTGAGGAATTCCTCTGCAGGGGACAATAATGGTTCAGCCACCCCCCCCTAGTAACGAGATTCGCATTCGGTACTCAAAGAGTTTGATAAAAAAACAAGCTGCCGCAGCTGCAACACGTAATTACATTTTGTAATTTCAATGAAACAATAAAATAAATGTTGACACCTTTATGTTAACTTGTAATAAGAACGTCCCGATTTTGTCCCGATGTTAGTCTCTTCAAAACTACATATGTCCCGTTTTTGGGACATCAGAATGTGGTCCCTATTGATCAAGGCTGTCTCTCCTCGCCACCCTACTGCTGGGTGACAGGAGGCCGGAAAACCTGAAACATATCATAGGGAATTTAGAGCATCTCAAACGGAAAAATCCTTATGTCCCTAGTCGCGTCTGGAGCTTTTGCTATTCATTTTTAATAGTTCAAACTCGAAGCTGATGGCAAGTTTGCAGTCGAGTTAAACTAGGAGTTGATTTTCATGAGTCGAACATGTAAATAAAGAAGGGGTTATAAGTTCATCATGATATTCCTGTAATACATGATTTGGTAGCAGTACCCTTTCTAAGATTGTCTAATCACATGTTATGGTTAGCTTAACTTAAAAGAGCCCATGGTTATTTAATAAATTTGTTTCTTTTACGCATTTTGATGCATTAAATTTGCCTGAAAATAATAATTTTTATGAACAATAATTATTAATTATCAATAACTAATCATAATTATAACTAATACATGTCAAAATGGATGGGAATAATTGCCGAATAATTACCCAAGTACAGAATGCATCATGATGAATTTGAGGTATGTTAAAATGAAGACTAGTCAGGAAATGTAGCAGTTAGCTGAAAGGAGTGGAGAGCCCCAGTTAGCCAGTCTTCGGATCGATGGCTATTGGTGACGATTACGTACCTACTGTAGGCTTTCCTACTTTATTGTAGACTTTCGTACTTTCGGTCCGTGATCGGCCACTTGTTACCGTGGGCTATTCTGCAACTGCATCTCCCCCCTTCCCGTGCAGCTTCTCTCTCTCTCTTGCCCTCTCCCCTCTTCTCATTCCATGATGAGAGGGTGGAGGGTACACTTGCCGCATGTCCTCGGCCGTGACTCCTTGCATGTGCGATGCCCGCCGGGTTCGCCCCGCCAATCCCGGTTCGCGATGACGGGGGAGACCCCGCCGGGGATTCCCCGTCCGCCCGCCTGCCATCCGTAATCATCTTGGCTCGGGCCTCCAATTCGTGAAAAAATATAAGCTGTGCCTGTCTTTCACTTCCCCCCCTCCTCGTCTCACTCGATGCGATTCAAGGTCCTCTTTTGTTCCCACCCTTCACTCGAGTGCCTTTATATTCTCGCTCCTCCTCGCTTTTGGTTTTTTCGCTCGTGTCTTCTGCATGTTCGGGGACTCTTCGGATTTTCAGCTGGCGTCCATCCTTGGATTATTCTCCCATTCGCTTAATGGGTCTTTTTGCAAGCCTGCGCCGACAATAGCCCTCTCCGTTGTGCTTTACGCTAGTTTTCTCCCGAACCTTCCGAAATTCGCGTGGAGTCTAGTGGAAATCGCGTGAGAGTTATCGTTCGGAAAAGGATGCAATAGTTTCATTTTTTATTTCGGGACACCTGTGTGAAAAACTGGACAGTTTTTCCAATCATTGCGATTGCACAAATGATATGGTACGCAGTCACGCGCACGGGTGCAAAGATAAATAAAGATAAAGGGCGAAATTCGCCTTGAAAAAATCATTTGACTTGACCGGAATTCGAACCCGGATATCCCAATTGCCGGTCAGATGTCCGGCAGTTGTGATATCCGGGTTCGAATCCCGGTCAGTTCAATGATTTTTTCATGGAGAATTTCTGCCTCTTTGGTGTATGACTAGCTCTTTTGTTTATGGAAGAAATATAACTATATTTTTTTTATAAACACCGGAAAAGTGCCCAAAAATATTTTATAGGTAATTAAATATAGCATTTTATGCTATTCGCGACCCATGTTTGTTAAATTTGTAAGTTTTCGGAATTTATAAGGATGAAGAACAGTACCTACTGAATGCATTTGCTAAGGGACACCCTCTTTATGATTACATTTCTAATTTTCGCAATGATTGGGTTGATGTGATGGCTAGGGTACTGGCTCCCTATAATGGCCATGGTCCTAGTCCCGGGAGTCGCGGAAATTTTGCAGTAGAAACCCAATCCATTTCTGAATGCCATATGAGGAGCACTTAAAGTGCAGTGTCCGTCACGTCAATTGGGAAGTTAAACCGTGATCCTTTCATTAAGAGCAGTGTAATACTGACACAGGGTTTCTCTCCACTCTTACTCCGTTCCCCAATATCCCTTCCCTCGTAAACCAGCCATCCTGTTTTTAAGGTAGCTTGAGCCTGAGATCACTTTTCATATAATTCGATGATTACATAATGAAAATTGAAAAATACCTCACTATAAGTAAAAAAATATCTCATATTTCCCATTGTAACAAAATGTCAGCCTCTTCCTCTGCTACTTTTCGAGATATTTTCAAAAAATATCAAGCCGCTTTCCTTGGGAGATGGTACGAGTATGCCCTGCAGAGACATTTATATATTTAAGAAAAATATGAATTTCCGACGCATGGATCGCAGCAGACATTTATTCGTGTATATTTTGTGTGCTTTCGCAACTCTTTTCAAAAATAAATAATCATTTCCCGTAGTAACTTTTACAGAGTCGCAAAAAAAGCATCGGTTGTGAAGGCGTTTTCAGCCTGAGTCATGAAAAAATGTGTCAAGCTAAAACCTCATACTTAGTTAATTACTGAGAATTTCAGTCTTGTATTATAGTTTTTGCGTCATTAGGGCTCCACGTTCGCCAACTTTTCGAAGTCCGACTCGAGCATCGTCATCAGGGCAGAGGAGTGTTGAGGTTGTTGTTAGGTCGGTAGGAAGGCCCTATTTATTAACAACTAGCTGTGCCCGGCATTCGTTGCAATGCCTCTTTTTCTTTCTAAGTAGGCACACATATACAAATCATGAACATTTACATGTACAAAATAAATGAGAGACAGTGATTTTTTGTGTATTCGCAAAATAAAATACTCTGTCCTGAAGTCCCCATTGATTTCCTTACTTTTGGCTTGGCCCAAAAATCTTTTCTGGGTTCAATATCGGTCCCTAAGCGAATTTAAGACCTAGTCCAATGAATTCCTTGTACCTACACAGGAATTCGTAACGCACAAATGATGGCATGAGTTTCTATTTCATGCCAATGCTGCGGTTTCCAAGTAAATTAAATAATCTTATTGTTGAAGTAGTGCAAATTTTTTTAGATATTCGAGCTTTAAAATCCAATTTTAGAAAAAAGCGAAACGTATACGAAAAATCGAATGCAAGGATTCAAAACCTTGTTCTTTAAGTAATCTAATAATAATCATTTTTAAGGCAATATCATGAGTGTAAGCAATTAAAAAAAGCAAGCAAAAGGACCGCTGCACCAAATCTTATTCTACAAATAAAATACGTAACTTTTAACACAAATTCTTTCTCACTGATATGAATCTGATGCACGCAATATTATGTCTCACTGATACGATTCTGATGCACCTGATTGAACAATTCGTAAACGATCTGTTTCGTTGCTTTCTTACAAAGCTTACTTTAAGTAAGCTTGTTGTTGCATTAATATATTTTTAGGCTGTCCCACTCGTGAGCATGTGCAAATCATGGATTGTCCAGGTTTAATCCACAGTATGAATTTTCTAGGTTTAATCCACACATTTGAAGCGATTGCCCTTTGCCTTGTTGATTGTCATTGAGAATGCAAGGCGAACGGTGAACTGTATTCGTTTTCAATCAAATGGCATGTTGGTGGGAATGATGGGAATACGTGTAATACGCACATCTTCTCCTATTGACTTGCCATTCAGAATTGTCGCTTAGATAACGTTTGGCATCATTGTTTGTCAGTGAGCCTCGTTACATTGCACAATCGTGGTGCATTAATGTTGCGCAAAAAAATTCTTGGTGCGCCGAGATTGAGTGACAATTTGTGCGATGATAAACCATAAAGATCCAAAGAATTTAAAAACTCAATTGGATAATTAAAAATCTCGTCCGTATTCATGACGCTCTCAATCGATTTGTAGGTGACAGACTCACCCGAAATCTGTTCTTGGAAGGCGTTGTTGATATCATTGACGTCGGTGTTTTTTGCTGCCAAAATAGCACGTTCGCAAAGCCATCGGTGATTTTTGTAATTGGTGACAATTTGTGGAAAAACTCTCTGAATCAATTGTTCGATCAATGGAACATTGACACATAAGTTCAATGGAATTGAAATATATTCTGTGTTGGCATCAAAAGGTAATTTTCTATTACCAATGTCCAATAGCTGTTTTGAAAGCATGGTTGACACTTTGCGCTGCAGATTTACGCGCATATTGGTCGTTAACGTGAGTTTCTGCACGTCTCCAAAGATGCGACGCTTTGAGGCAAGCGTTGAGTTCAACAGCTGGTGTTTAATTTGCTCTTACTGATCTGTCCCACTCGTGATCATGCAACATATAATTGACCGTGTGAAAAGCATGGATTTTCCCGATTATATCTACACACTTGAGTGCCTAGTTGATGGTAATTGAGAAAGCAAGGCGAACGGGGAACTGTATTCGTTTGGCTACAACTATCAAATTAGTAACTGAACCTGATCTTTTGAATCTGCATTCCGAGTGAATAACCATTCATGAAATTGCTATTAAATGGATATTCACGCCTGGTTGCCAAGGAAATTTTGTATTGTTGAAATGGCAGAAAAATATAGGAATTTCGAGACGAAAACGCAATACATGGACAAAAACGAAACATATAAGAATATTGAATGTAAGAATTAAATACTGCATTCTTTCATGTGTTCTATGTTACAAATTTCCATCCAATATCTAGAGTGCAAGTTTTTTAAAAAAGCAATTAAAGAAAAACCTGCACCGAATTCAATGCTTTTCTTATGTGAGTAAAAGTTAACAATGTACTGGAGTAAAAACAACCCCAAAAATTGCCATTTTCATAATTTAGAAATCTTTATGGGCACGTGCACAACAACTCACCAAAGTTTCATCGAAATTGGATGTATGGTATTGGCGTGCAACAAGAACAAAATAAACATTCTATTTGATACATAAGAAGAAGATAGCAGAGTATTTAACACGACTTAAACTCCACCTTAGCCTGACCACCTCACCTGATGACGTTGCTCGAATCGGAATTCGAAATCTGCATAGTTCCTGCATATTTTTCGCCGGGAAAGCACCAGATCTTACTTGTCTCCATGCTGGTTTTCCGGTTGATTTCACGTCCATCTCTGGTTGCCTGCGTTGTGTGTACTCAGCTCATTGTGCCGTGGGAATCCATAGAGGGAATAGTTGCGATGTATGCGGCATCGAACTCTTACCCTTGAGAAGTCACCGCGCCACGCGTTCAGGAACTTCCGGCGTCCCTTCGGATACCGCTTCTCCTCCTGCTAAATTATGCAAAATTTTGCGCTCAGCTGGATGCGTCTCCCAACGCTGTTGCGTCCGGCGGCTCGCTTGGGTTTCGCGGCAAGAGTCCGCTGTATCGCATCCGCACTTACATCTACATCGACAAAATACCCTGCAAGCCACCTCAGGGGTGTGTGGAAGGGGATGAGTATTCACCAACATGCATTACACTATACCCTTAAGTTAGTGTAACTACGAGTAATTATGCATTAGCATAAATCGCTAATGCTTGTCACGAGGCGAAGCCTCACAAACATGCACAAATACACTAAAGATATTATCACAATTGAGAAGGACCGCTAATATACATGTATTTTGCAACTATACAAATTGACAGAGACTCAAGACTTATGTAGAAAACATGCACGGCGTGCTGCTAGTACTAGGTAACAGATAAGGATTCAAGTATTAGGGAGTACTACTACTACTAAGAGCTACACTACCTATCAACAAACCTAGATAAAATTCTCATTGGCAGCTGTTATGGTCCCTTATAGTTCGTGGGATAAATGACATTTTAAATCTGTCCGTTCTGCAGTCTAGTTCCCTAATTTTATTCTCATGATCTGATCTACCGTAGTATGTCTGATTTCGTAAAATATTATCAATGTCGTCAGAGAATTGACCGGTTTGGAACTTACATATTAGATCGAGTCTAAATTTTAATCGACGGTCTGAAAGCGTTTCCCATCCCAGTTGCTGCAAAAGGTCAGTAACGCGATCGAGATTATCATAACGGCTTTTAATGTATCTTGCCGATCTTCGCAGCACGCGTTCCACCTCAGTTTCCAAGCATATCTCATAAGGATCCCAAATACTGGCAGCATATTCCAAATGGGGTCTAACGAGAGAGTAGTAGCTAATTTCCCTAACTTTATCGTCGCACTTGCTTAACTCCGAGGTAATTATCCGATTTTACAGTCTCTAATTTACTGTTGTTTTGCAATAGCTGTTACAAGGAGCGTTTTTGCGTTTCCAAAAATTTATAACAAGGCATTTTTTTCAGGTTTTATTCTAGCTGCCACGCATCGCACCACTCCTGTATTGCTTCGAGGTCCTTAGTTAGCGCTTGCTTATCATTAAGGCTACGAATTTATCTACTCACCTCTGCGTCGTCATCAAATAATCTAAGCTTACTGTCAACTGCTTCATCGATGTCGTTTATGTACAAAAGGAAGTGGGCATATGACACTTCCCTGTGGGACACCCGATGTGAGTTTTACTTCATTATAGATAGCGCCATCTAATCCCTTGAATCTTAATAAACAACCCTTTGCACGCGATTGCTTAAGAATTCTCTAATCCAGGAAATTACGTCGTCGTCTGAACCGTAGGATTTTAATTTCATGAGTAACTTACTGTGGGAAACTTTATCAAATGCCTTTTTAAAGTCAAGAAAAATTGCATCGACTGGAACATTATGTTCATCCGAGACTAAAATATCGTGGGCAAAAAGTGCCAATAAGTTTCGCAAGATCTTCCCTTTCTGAATCCGTGTTGCGTTTTTGTTAACAAGTTCTGCATATCGAGGTGTCTCATAGCTGAACGTACAGCTATATGGTCAAGGACTTTGATGGAGGTAGATGTGAGCGATATCGGTGTGTAGTTCGATGGCTGTTCCTTATCACCGCTTTTGAATATGGGAGTGACATTTGCAATTCAAGCCGTCCTTAAAAACTTAGGAATCCTTAGACAAAGTCCGCGTCCCGTGGCGGGATTTGAGTTTACGACCGTTGTATTCCCTATCCTGCGCAAGCCTGACTACCGCGGTTGGCAAATTCAGTGATTCTAGTAAATGTTCCCCCATGGTTAAAGAGGTCCGAGAATAAACGATATTTGCCGGGTTAATTATCGCTTTGTGACAATATTTGGGTGACTGGTTATGATAATATATTTATAAATTTCAGTGCTCTTATTATTTCAAATTTTCTAATGAGGAAATATGCATTCTTTAACCACAAGGTCGGGAGTCGGAATTTGACCTTCAATCTAGTGACATCCGGCTGGACCCATAGTTTACGTTGCGTTTACGTGATGTGCCGGATTTAGGTTCGTCGGTTTCTATGTGCATCAATGAGTTGATGATATTTCAAATGCAAATTTTTTCGGATTCGCCTCAACGCCTGTCTCTCTTCTGCCAGCTACCTGTCAGTACTCTCCGGAGCCGTCCATAGCGTACACTCTTGGCCTCAGCGTTATTTCCTCGCTAAGTTATTCTTGCTCTCGTCCCCAATTCCATTATTCCATCATACCGTTCATCTTTCAGTTATGAAACTCTCCCCAGGCAGTCATTATGGCCGTTAGTACGAAAAGGCGATTCGGAAATTAAATTCGTCCTTTCGTAGACTAAGTAGTCTTATATTTATAAATATTTTCTTACCTTCTGTGTTGTTGACCTCTTTCTCTCTTGAGGTCAATGTTTGCATTGCATTTATGCCCCGGATATTCTCACAGGCTAGTGAGGTCTACCGAAGATCCATTTGCTCTCAGTTCGAACAGCTGTGTCCAAATCGTGCTATAAATTAACGCTAAGGGAATTAAGATTTCGTTTTACAGTGACATACCCTCATGCATTCTCTAAGTGGTCTAACTGGAAGTTATATTGATATTTCATGGTGAAGCTCATTTCCTGTTAAGGCGATAGGCGCAATCAACACATTCTGGGAAGGTGGATTTGTTCATTTCATTTGTTCGCCGCGTGTTTCTTTAGAGTTATTCTGGTCCCTATCCCGTAAGTCGGACCTCTTGAATTTCAGACGGATACTCTCGAAGAGATTTCTCCTGCTCATGGATCTGAAACCATCTGATTCGTAGCGTAACATCACAAACCATGCTACCTCTATAATTTTGGAACCATCCCTTAGAAATTTTTGCGTGGGAATTTCTTAATAGGTGAGCCAATTCCTTCATTAATCCTAGTTGACAGTTGTTTGTGAATAAGATTTTCTCCTGTTCTACGCAATGGGAAGGAAAAAAATGGTTGATAACTTGCTCCCGTATGCTAATAGACGGAGTCAAATGTCTGATTTTACTCGCACAGCAACCGCATGCATCAAAGAGTTACTGAAATTATCATCAATTCTAATAGCTGTAAATTTACTTGTTGATTGTGCAGAAAGTTGATGACCTTAGTTCATTTGTGTTACTTGTTATAATATTAATAAATAAGGTCTTTGTCCCAATAATGATGCAGCCAGGAGATATTCCTATATCACAGTGTATGGACTATCGACTGCCGAGCATAAGTTTGCCTGGGGTTCCAACCAGCAGCAGTGATAAATGGCAGAGCACCGAAGGTGGCATGTCACAGTCCCGCCTTGACATTTTAAAGCTAAAACATTATTCCCTCAATAAAGACATCGAACAGTAACGCAACTATAGCTAACATTTTTATTGTCTTATATGCCAGTCGCAAATTATTATTTCTAAAATATCAATATCAAAATTATGACCGATTTTTTTCAGCTGAATCTGAATTTTCATTAATTGTATCTTTTCAGATTTCATTTCCTCAGCATATCTCGTAAATGCTCGTTAAAATGCTCATCATCCTCCTTTAAATAATAGTGATATTTTAAACTACTTGTTCATCCTATACCTTAAATCAACCGCCAATCGGGCCTATTATTTCATCGGAATTGGAGAAGCTCCGGATACGGGATCCGGAAAGAAGGTATGTACGATTACGGGAAGCGCATGGAAGGCGTTACCTTGGGAGTTAAGTTTTTGTTACTGCGTAAACAAATGGGAGAACGAATGAGGAAGAAAATGTCTGGGAGCATTCAGATGCAACTTTCATTAAAATTCGATTTGATGCGCCATCCTAATGGATTCCAAACTCTTGCAAAAACCAAACAGGTCCTACTCACTTCTGCAGAAAATGAAAATGGTTGAAAAATCGTTGGCTTGAAGAGGAAAGTGCATCTGATCGCTCACAGGAGACGCGGCGGCCGTACTGCCGTGTGATGTATTGATTTCGTCTCCTACTAAGTTCGAATAGTGATAATTGTTGCGTGAAAGGGAGTGTGACTCGTGCGACCGACATTTAGCAGTCGGAGGAATCTACCGCGGGGATTTACCTCATTAACCCTATCCTCTCGCGCCGTCCTCTGTTGACTTATCCGAAGCCCTACGGCGACGATAACTTCAGTGGAATCATCCGCTTTGGAGAACTATAGCGTGAGAAAACCGAAATAAAAATATTGTTCGCATAGGGTTGGATCCAAAAGGAATATTTTCCAATTGATAAGTATTTCATATCGAAAAATTTTAAGCTTTTTATTTTATCCTTTCTTAATTGCCGTGACTAATGTGCGTTCCGATTCATTATGGCTCCTTAAATTGTTCAAACGTAATTTAGATTGCGACGGATCGCCGATCAGATAGAAAGTTACGAATGATTCATATTGCTGTCAGCACGACGGCTACAACGGCGAATGTCGATATTGGAACTCACTCCTCGGGTACGGGTTGCACTTGAGTCAGTATCGTAAGGTATGAATGTTGCGTTTGAGACGTTAAGGAACGAGAAGTTCTTACGAGGTACCGTACAATTAATACCACGCAGTGCGCTATGTGACTACAGTCCTCGATCTTATTAGGCCTACAGTGTTTTGTCTAAGTCCTGTAAAATGATATTCTTCACTATGTCTCATACTCTTATATTCTTCTTCTTCCTTCCTGGTTTAGACTTTAAGCCTGTTCCGGCTTCTCTTTACCATCTCATCCTTGGTCTTTCGATGCTTCTTTTACCTAGTGGCTTATATTCCAAAGCCTGCTTAGGATATCTTTCCTTAGGCATTCGTAATATATGCTATTTCCACCTATTTTTGTATTTTACTAATTTTTCCGATATCGGCTGGACACGTAGTTCCTCTCTTATAGATTTGTTCCTTACTTCGGCGTATTCGGATTATACCAGCTATATACTCGTATATAGCTGGTATAATCAGGTCTGGCGTCGTGGAGAAGATGAAATCCAGAATAAAAGGACACTCTTTACTGATTACGCATCATTCATTGCTTTCTTTAGGACCATTTCCACGTTAAGTGATAAACATACCTTTAAACCCGTAAATGTGGCAAGTTATTCGAATTAAATGCGAAATTTAGTACGTATCTCAGTCTTGGCGAATGATCTATTGACTGTGATTTTCTTATTTTGTAATTAATTGGATTGAATCCTACCTGATATAGTGAAAAAGACGAATATCCTTAATGGAGGAGCAAATTCTAGTTTTTCTACCTAATTATTTATTTTTTTGTGGTATATATCCCTTTGAAAATGACGCATGTGCCTTTTTAAACAGTCTCTTTGCTATTTTTTACTGAAAAAACTGAAGAAACAGCCAAGTTTGGCATTTAATCTTGAATTCTTATTCCCCAGCTCCGATAGCTCAGTATTACTCGCGGGGTCCCGTCTAGGCCCGTCATAATTAGTCGTAGTTACACTAACTTTAGGGTATAGTGTAATGAATGTTGGTGAATACTCACCCCCTGCCACATACCCCTCAGGTGGCTTGCAGGGTATTTTGTAGATGTAGGCTCTCAGCTGATCGATGCCATCCATCCGTGTGGTGCGCGCGGCCCTTCTCCTTCCTTCCCCGGTGGCTGCATTTCTGCGAGGCGCACCCGGCCCGTGGGCTCGACGCCAAGAGGCCTTCCCGGATCATCCTCATCCTTAACTCTCCTCCTCTCACGCATCCATCTCCGCGCATTAAGTCGGTGATTCACCCACGCCCTCCTCCTCCCCGCATCTTTCGTTCTCCATTCTGGGGGATATTTTTATTCCTCCCTTTTGTTACCAAGCCGTGCGTCACATTTGGCAATGATGACTGGACTTGGGCGGAGCCGATTGTCTTCCCGCGCTAGGCTTTTCTTATCTGCATGTACGTGAGAGTTTTAGACCGTGTCGAGCTTAAGGGTTGCTTGGAAACGTGATTATGGGAGTAGCATGAGGCGCATAGAGATCGGACCTGTGGCTAGTCAATCTGAAGCAAATAGGAAAGAAATTTCCATGTGATAGTTTTTGATTGGTTTTGGTTTGAGATGTGTTTTTTATTTGTAGCTTTACGGAAAAAATAACAAATTTCTAATTTTTTCTGTAGTCATAGTCTTTTCGATGGGGAATGCATGATAGTCTGTGATTGGCATCTGGTAAGGTAGAATTTAGCTCACCTGGAAGTGCATTGGGTATGAATCCATCGGTCACCCTCAAAGTCCTAGAGTACCCGGCTACCAGCAAATGATAAATACAAGTTATTTATTGCATACGTCTGATGTCCGAAACTATTCTAACTTTGCGGATCCCTTGTAAAAATAGTTTTGGTTCTACTAAACAGCTTTAACCTGTTTCGTGTAAAGCTATTTGAAAATTAAGTGTAAAATAACCATTGCATAGGCCTCGCGAAACTAAGTTTTAAATGTACTTAAAAATCCAATAAATCCGTTACGGACCTTAAGCCAGTGAAACTTAGTTGCGCATGTGAATTTATTTCAAGTGCTCAGATGGTCGGACTTCGACAAATGAAGGGAGTACCTACGACGTAACTAGTCTTTTTGTTTATGCGAGTGTTACACTCTCGGGTCAATTTCTCATAGGATATGGTTTTGAAGCTGTTCAATTATTGGATTTATTTAGAGCTTGTTTTTTCTCTCTTTCGATGTGGTGGCTTACCTTTGATACACGCTGTGTATAGCAGGCTGCACAGCATGGGCATTTACGCACTCATTGCTCTCTGAATAATGTGTATCTTCCTGTAAATATATTTTGCCATTCACTGTTCCAACGATATTTCAATATTGGAAATATTATCATGAAAATGGTTGATTATAGAGGACTTGTACCGGTTCTGATAGTGTTACTCGAGGTGTACGGCGATTGAATGCTTTCCGGTTATATTTACATGCATGGATGTGAAAAAATCGGGCATTGATTGGTTTTTTGAGCTCAAGCATTTTTATTAATGAGCAGAAGAAAGAGCAAAAACCTGCCACAAATTTTCCTGGTAGAATGTCAGTGAAAATGCTTACACATTGAAGTTTCTGGCGTTGAGCTTTTAGTTACTTAGTTCGTTCATCTTTCTACTTAAATGTCTTTTGAGTAACATTTTGCTTAGAGCATCTATCGCAAAATTGTAGTGACATCTTTCTATAGGTTTCAGGTAACATTCAAGAGTACACTTAAACGGGGTTAAACTAACGTGTCTATGTTGTTGCCACTTGTGCCCGTACACTCGAGATTGATTTGCGATGCCGAGTTTCTATCCTCTGCTGTCACATTCTCCTTCCATTATACCCTTTCATTATCTCCTCGTCATAAATGAGGAAGCATGCTGAAGATCAGATGCCGGAAGGTCCACGCGGGGCACGTAATGCCATGCGAGTACCGAAGGAATTGAACGCACCCGATGAGCTTGCTAGGAAAATTATTAGAGGGAAGTTTTGAAACAAGAAGGCGAAAGGAAACGATTGCCGCAAAAAGTGAGAAATTCACAGTGAGGTCAATCATAAATAAGTGTGCATAAAAGTTCCATCAGGCGATGATGCAACTCTAACGATGGCATGTATGATGGGTACCCGCTGAGTACGCCACTTCAATTTAAAGTGTCCAATTAAATTCGCAGTGGAAGAGGACCCCATTAAGAGCACAGTAAGTACGTATAAAAGATGGTGGTGAAATTATAGTATTTTGTTTCGAACCCCAGTGTTAGCGGGTGGTAGTTTCACTGTCTCATAAGCTAAAGTTACTTCCGCTGTTAGTCCTTCAGTAATTTGTATTTACGTAACCGAGATTTAGGAGTCAAACTGTACCTGAGTTTCGCAGAAATAGTTGTGGATTTGAATAAATGGAGTGATACTTTACCCGATTGAGTGTACGATTCATCGGTATAGAACTCTTCAAAATGAGAAATGGATCAAACTCGTGCAAATTCTCTAATTAATCCGAGCATTGCCGTTTTGGATGACTTTTTTTCAATTTTCATCCACATTTCAAGGGAAATTATTGATTTCTGCGTTTGAAACAAACAAATGGATTATGTAATTCAGATCTTGAGGAAATATTTCGTCGTGTATGCTACTTTAATATGAGAAATGATTTTTTATGCATGTTCACCTTGATGGTTTAAATATCGCAATCATTGATAGTACGCCTACCAAGGAATGTTTTCCTGAAAGAATGCATCATTAGAACTTTCAATGCATTCCCCATTCCGTCTTCCGTTCGAGTTCGCCAAGGAAAATGTACGCTTTGTCCGCGTGATCTCACTGCTTAAAATGGAAACGGTGTACGCTCCGCTATTACGTGTAATCGCCTCTTGGCATTTACTTAATATATATAATCCGGAAAAATTACTCCGTTTCGCCTAGTCATCCGTTTCAAGAGTGTGCATTCAAGTCTTCCGACGGACGCTCTCCCCTCCCCTCTCTCCCCTCCCCTCTCTCCCCCACCCCACTGTCCCCCCACCTTCCCCCACCGAGTCCTTGAATGAGACTCAAATATTAAACGACACCGGCTAAACCCGTGTGCTTTTATTTACGTATTACGCTCGGAAACTACAGAATGTAAATCGATTTTTGTATGACGCATTTGATTTAATAATTAGAATCGCATAGAAATTGTCAGAAATTTCTTAATAACGGCAAAAATAGCGATGCAGTATGTGAGGCTATTTTGCATTGAAAGTGTATGAACCTAACCAAGACTTTTTAAGTTCGCTTAGAAAGTACGATATAAAGTTAATAGAATGTTTAAAAAGGCACTAAACCTATCACAACAATCGCAGGGCGTGTCTAAATTCCATGCAAGACTTAAATTTAACATTGTAAGTCTTTAAGGCGATTATTGACCTTTTTTCTTCGTAAATAATTTTCTTTTAGCAGTTTCTCCGTGTGTAGTAAATGGTTTAAAGAAGTTTAAGGTTCAGTCGCTGGAAGAATGTATAACTATATACTACTACTATAGGGTAAATAATATATTCTTTACTTCGTGGTAGAAATAGCGAAACTATGTTTAACTTTCTCTTTATTTATTGTTATAAATTTATTGGAATACAGTAGAACCCCGCAAATCCGTCACCAGCGGGACCGAGAACATGGTCGGAACACAAAAAAGGTCGGATTATCAGAGTAACACATTTAATTAAATAAAAACGTGATAAAACTGTATTTAAAACAGAAAATATTGGTATATGTACGGTTTTACAGATGTAATATTACTGTAAACTACAAATTATAGTATACTGCGATAAAAATACTTTCATTAAATGGAGAGAAACATAAATTGTAGAGTCATAAAACGCCATAAAACACAAACAAATATGATCGTTTCACTATGATACACTATGAACGTCTTGAAACACTATACTGTAGATTTAATGTTCTTTCGCTGGTTGAAAAAGTCTGTAATGTTGTTTTGCTCAGCAGACGAAAATCTCGACTTTGCTGCGATGTTCCTCCATTTCCGTATCCACAAAATGTCCATTGGTGTAGACAACACCATAAACAAACACGAATAAGCGACGGCTCTTAGCGAGGAGTCGGACCATCCGAGGTCGGATTAGCGGTGTCCTTCTGTAATTACCTAAATGTTATGAAAAATGGTAATTAGAGTAAAAACATTATTTCCCTGGAATTGAAACGTCCGGTAATTTATTTTCTTCAGCATCATCTATTCTACGCATAACGTTACAAAGTATGTAGTTCATTATGGAGGATGTCTCGATAGTGATATTGTTTCAATTAGCTGAACTATTGCAATGTAATTATTTTTATAGTTTAATGTTCACTTACGCGTGTAACTTTCTGATACATGATTAAGTTATTGATAACTTCTGAAGCTTCACTTTACTGTGAAGGTAGAGAAAGTTAAATAGGGTTTCGTTAATCACTTTACCTAATTAATTTTTTGATTTTCGTCTTTAATACTTTGATTTTAGTGGAATTCAGGTAAAAGTAATGCTGTTTCAATCATCGTTTTCAGAGTCTTTCCGATGAGATTGTGTGTAGATAAAATGTCTCGTGTTAAAGAGAGGCATCTAGCTTCGATCCGTTATCTTTTTCCTCCGAAACTTTGTGACGCTCAATATTAACAACTGTATTGCGTGACAAACTTTTACGAAATTTTTTTAACTGGTCACGCAGAAAGGTTACGCATTTACATTTGAGTGGGAGCAGTTTAATAATTAAAAAGTTGTGCATTTAGGCAAACAGTTGTTACTGAATTATCCTCCTTATGGTTAATACGCCGCCGATCGTCCCAACGATGCCCTACCCCGTCCGTACCGAAATCAATCCTTTAAGTTGGAGCGCTCGGCAATGATGGTCCATTGGTCCCAGTGTAAACACATCCGCTGACCTTGGCTGCTTGGAGTGGGTGGTGGGCTGGTGGGAGTTGAGGGGGGGGGGGAGGAGGAAATCGCCCGCTCCGCGACCTTGTATGTGCTATTCCCCCGCTCGACTCCCGCCCGAGGCATGCGCCCCTTTCCCCTCCCCCCCTTCCGTCCCATGCTTTCATTATTACGTCATGGAAATTGTGTACGCGCGATAGCATGTTTAATACTTTTCATCTGCATCGACAAAATACTCTGCAATCCACCTCAAGGGTGTGTGGCAGGTGGTGAGTAGTCACCAACGTGGATTATACTATACGCTATTAAAGTTCATGTAACTACGGCTATTGATGCATCAGCATAAATTGCTGATGCTTGTCACGAGGCGAAGCCTCACAATCATGGATTTTACTATAGGTATACTACTAATTTTAAGGGGATCGTTAGTATTTATGTATTTTGCAACTACATAAATGGACAGAGATACAAGAGTCATACTGCGGACATGCGCGGCGTACTGTTAGTACTAGGTAGCAGGTAGTATTAGGGAGTAAATACAATAACTAGCTACAATACCTACCGACAAACCTCGTTAATAGCCTCATTGGCAGCTATTATATCATCTCATTGTTTGCGGGGAAAATGACACTATAAATGTGTCCGTTCTGCAGTCTAGTTCCCTAATTTTATGCTCATGATCCGATCTACCGTGATATGTGATTTTGCAAAATGCTACCAACCTCGCCAGAAAACAAATTGATTTGAAGCTTACATAATAGATTAGGTCTCGATTTTAATCGACGGTCTGAAAGCGACTCTCATCCCAGTTCCTGCTAAAGGTCAGTAACACTAACGAGATATTCATAACTGCCTTTAACGTACCTTGCCTTCCCTCACTGTTCGCGTTCTAACTCAGTTTCTAAGCCTATCTCATAAGGATCCTAAATACTGGCAGTATATTCCAAGTGGGGTCTAACAAGGGAGAAGTAGCTGATTTCCCCAACTGATTTTCATTGTAACAGATTTTACCGAGCGGGACAGCTGCTTCAGAAATGGGCGTGCAATCCTATCCGGGGATTTGCTATTTGGGGAATATTTGACGCTCATAGTTAAAACTCCAATTGGATGGTGTGTCTGGAGTATTGGATTCCAGTCTTGAGGGCAGGAATTTGAATCCCGACCGGCAGAGTATTTTTAATTGGATCCAGATTCCTACAGTAATAGCGAAAAATAGTGACATTTGCGCCGATGACCCTTCTCAGTGAAATGGTCCATTGCTTTCAAGCTAATTAGCCCCACACGGGGAGTATAGGAGCAGCGAAATTTGCTGGCCCTCGCTTTCGAGAAGCATAATTCAAGGGTGAGGAAAGTATACCAGAGAGATGGGGGATAGAGGAACAGAAAGTCCCTGTATAAGTCCTTCTGGCAGTCCTTCAGTACCTCTGCCCGTTCCTCGACCTTGACTCAGAGTCAGCGACCTCTAATTCACTTGTGAGTGCCTCCAAGTTTTGCTATGCCAGTAAGGTAGTCTTCACTTTTGACAGCTACCTTTCCCAAGGTCGCAATCCTTCGTTGCCAGTGTATTTTCATGCACCTTTTTCTTGCTCGTAAACATGCTTTGTTTTTGATCGTAAACATTTTCGTGTAACGCACTGCTGACGCTTTCTCGCCTTGTTAGGTAAAGTGCAATTATATTCGGAGCGTTTCCTTGAGGTGGGTAGAGTAGACCTTCTACCCACCTTGGCGTTACCTATCATGTTCTGCCCTCTTCCCTCAGCTCCTTTACTGACCCTTTTCACGCGAGCCTTTCCCTCCGTGACCTCACACTTCATGCAGGCGACTGCCAAATAACTTTCGGTGCCACTAACCTTGGATGCCGTACGGAGAATACTTAAATATTTGTACTCCGTTGGTCGCATAGGACACCACACTTTGAACCCATTGCACTACTCACTAAGGATCGGTCAATGCTAACGCAGTTTCTCTACATCCTTCCTCCGTTCCCCGGTTAGTCCATTACCGTACCTCAATGGCGCAAATGACGTCAGCTGGCGGCCGACCTCGCGAATAACCTACCGGATCAAACCGGAAGACCTAGTCAGAAATTCTCCGTCTTCTTCGGGTGGGTGTTCACGAATGCGATTTCTTCTGCGGAGGAGGATATAATAGTGGGTTCAAGTTTTTGGTGATATTGCATTCGTATTGGGCCGAAGAAGGTCAAGACGTTTGACTCTTTTCGGTTTACTTTTCATCTACATCTACGAAGTACCACCACTAGGGTGTGTGGCACGGGGTGATTCCACACCAGGCATGCAGCACTCATACCAGCACAAATCAGAACCTCGCACGTTCCCCCGGCCGCTAGGCGCAGGCCAAAAAGCGGTCAGGAGAACAGTGCGCTGTCCAACCAGAAACTTGGAGAGTGATTCGTAAATGAACATGCAAACATGCGCAAAAATGGTATAGACACATCTAGTGGTTAATATTTCTAATACTGTTAATTTATGAATGCTACGAGATACTAATTCATGCAGAGAACAATGAGACTTAGGGGTTGTACTTAATGTACAACCCCGATGTCGTTTTCGCCATGAATTATTCGAAGTTTGAGGAATTTTTAGAGGTGGTGGTACTCATGTCTTCTTTGGTGGTGCCCTGGTCTCACACGAAAACTAAAATAAAATTATCAAGCGTCGTTTTTCTCCAGTACCTATACATCGTACGTCTCGTTAAATAAACCATGAAATACGGTGGAGTCGAACGTGTCATTGGGCAGGTCTGAGCAATCTGGTGTGTGACGCATTCGACCGGTCACCAAAAGGTGACGAGTCTTCGGTTAATCCAGTCTTTGGCCAGGTTGTCACGTGGATTAAATTTGAACGTTAGATTAAGCGTTGTGACTTCAAGTGCTCACGCTTCTAAAAAAAACTTTTTACCTCTTTTCACTCGTGATTTACGTGTCAATTAGGGGAGAGTACCGGGAACACAGAGCTTAGGATGATTACTTAACGACATTTATTGTACAGGAAAATAATTTTGGCAATTTATAAATAATAATATTTTCATGAACTGAAGACAAATATCCCCTCTTGAAAAACCAATTGAGCCGTAGTAACTTCAAGGCAAATGTTCTTTGCAAATTAATTCAAGTATCAGTATTTACTTGTAAAGACTAATCCTAATTATGAAATTCTTAAATAAAAAAAAATCATCGAAATCCATGTGCAGACTAAACATTTGCGTGCATGTACCCATATTTTGCTCATCTTTGACTAGGAAATAACTACTTTTGTCCCTTTTCATCCTATGGCCTTCTATCACGCTATGACTTACCTAACCTCAGTGGAAGTCACTTTAGTTCTGCGAGAAAATGTTCCAAGAAGGAACAACGATCACGCTAAAGTAACGATGAAGATGAATTACCCTAGGAAACAATGGTAGAAATTAGGTAAGAATGCTACGCAGCTGGATGAAATGTTGGTTTCAAACGTCTTCAAACTCCCAGGCAGTCAAATAATATTCCAATTTTTTTCTGGCAAGAAATATTGCTTTGTATAGTTATATCAAACTTTAAATTGGCATCGCTACTCATGCCATGAGCTGCATTTGCGCTCCTTAAATGCGTATAAAATAAATCCGCGTAAATCACCTGTGAGAATGGGCTTATATCTTTGGCTTTTAAATAATTCGCCTGTCTATAACGAATGGATTTTTTCTCGTCCTTTATTCTTGTCGTATAGTTTCGCAAGAATGAGAACGTTCAGGATTCGATTTTTCTTCTTTTTTTATTAAAAAAAGAGGGAATAGTGGAGGACCTAAAATATAACAAGGAGACTAATGACCAACAGACTAGTTCCTCAGTGGGCATAATTTTGATTATGCATTGCTTTCATCAATAAAATGTCCTCTGTGCTTCCCAGTAATCATTATCGGTTTGAATTATTGCTCCCGAGTCAGACTTCGGCTGTCGCCAGTCTGACCCTGTGGGCAATCCCAGGGAGGAGTACAACCATCGCTCATCCTGAAAACTTATTCATTCGTTTCATTCCTCTTCTTGATATATGGCTTATATCTGACCCTCTGGTATAAATATCCTCGTCAACATTGGGAGATGCTAACTAATCATGGGCGTATTACATATCCACGACGTCCCGTATAGCAGAGAAGATTGGTGAAGAGAAGGTGTGGAATCACCCCGTGCCACACACCCTAGTGGTGGCTTGCACGGTACATCGTAGATGTAGATGTAGATGAAGATAAAATATCTTATTACATGGATATCATTTGCTCAAGATTGAGGTTCTCAACAGTTCACATACTGGGAAGATAATGACGATTCCCTTATTTCTGATTAATTCTCAATTTAAAGGAGATCGGATCATAACTGCGTATTTCAAAATGAGTATTGAACCCCTCCAGGTCAGTTATGTTATTTGGAAAATACTACTATTACCGATAGAGTGGCGAAGTAATTTATAAGTTTTTACAGGAGTTAGAGATAGTTGGCGTATACATTTTAGTGATTATTCCTCTGAAGTACCGAAGGCATCGTTCTTCCTATTTTCTCTTTTAATAAATATCGCGTTATTTGTTGATGCTAGAATTTAGCTAGAAACTGGAAAAATAAGCTGATATGTTGTCTTGATTTTCTTCGTGAATCATATATCTCTATACTCTCCATTCTACCAATGGTATCTATTGCTATCTTTCGGATTCACACGTGCTTTTGGCATCACCGTTTTAAACTATTTCAATCAGATGTATGAAACATTTAACATTTGGTGAGGACGGAAATGCTATTTAGTGTTTTGTTTTATTTGGGATCCGAGAAAAAGCACTATAAATAGAATAGCAGTCCGTCAAACGACTTCCAAGTTTATGGTAACACATTTAAGCTGCTTGTGGTGTTTGAAAATATTTATTTACTTAAGTATTTAGTTGCACTTTATTGTGGGCCCCGATACATTTATATGGCATGCAAACACATATGTTTAGTCCCATGGCTCGATAACTTGCCATATGGCATGCCTTCAAGAGTCTTGCCCATGCTCTTTGAAATCCATTTGTTAATGTTATTTTAAACATATACGGAGAAAATGAAGACCTTGTAATGATCTTTATGGTGGCTTCACTAAACACTAACTGTCGCACTGAGGAAATCGTATGTATATCAAGCCTCGATTTTCTCAGATAAAATCTCAAATGATCAAATCTAATAAAGAAAATTTTCTTAAAACATCTTTCCAAGAGTTTGCCATCCAGGTCCTGATAAATCGTTAACTCCCTTCATGGTAGCTTATGTTCTTGATCTCAGTAATATGCAGTAATCATTTTGCTAAAGGTTAATCTGAAAATAAAATAATAGCATAATATGTACTTGGTATCATCTCTTGTGTGAAGTTGTGTCAAAAAAATGTAAAATACTCGTGTGGTATTGTTTCTTTTCGTCACGTCTTGCAAGCATTGAAAAACGATTGTGCTGTGCTTATCAGCGATTGACTGTTGAAGGATATGGGCATCGAGGAAACTCACCCAAACCTGTAGTTTCCTGGAGAATGAGTGGCCAGGGAGACTGTTTTTTTCAGTTGAAGCGGAATATTACCGATCGGTTATTATATGCCTGTAACAGAAAAGAGTACGTATCGTGTAGTATGACTTGTTGTGAAGATTGTATACTTCGCATGTGCCGTGATTAAATCGACTTGCGCGGCACGGCAATCTGCGGCCATTCTGGATAGCAAGCGTGGTGCTAGGATGATGAACCCCTCGGACCACGTGGTGCGAGGATGATAAGTCGGCCTCGGAAGGGCGGTGATCTCCGTGCGTCAAGTCCTGCGGCGGATAACTCCATGCCCATGCGGGGTAGTAATTTCACCCTCCCCTCACTGAGACCAGTGATTTCCCTGATGAGAATCAAGTATCCGGTCAATCGCAGAGTCGGGTGACGTTCAGCGAATGGAATGCTAGCTACGATTATCGAAACAATGGTTTTTCCAGATTTGAGAGTGGAATTTTCTTCGCATTCACTTACGGCGTGTTGAATGAAAGGAGCAGAGGTGACATAACTTTTCGAAATCACCTGTTCCCTCAAATATTTTACCGTCGATTGTTCGAAAAATGATGTCGCTGTACCGTACGCTGGTAAAAGGTAAGGTCTCGACATATCAGTCTGTGCTGACGCTAATATAGCACGCTGTCTTAGTAGCTCTCATAATGACATTACCCTTATAAGGTTTTTACTCGTTCAGTTATTTTTATGGCACTGGAAGCCCTTAGTACTTGATATCCAGACGGAGTCTTGAGTATTATGTTGAAGTTGATGAATTTATGTTTAAATCTTGATGAAGGCTTCCGCGGAGAGGTGTAGTTAAAGTAGTGAGATTTCTGGGTTTTTTCCGTTTTGTCTCATCTTCTGCGATGACAGTTTCGTGGGCGATGCAGCAGAGGATACAACACGAAAGGCAACCCGGAAATCCCGCCACTTCAGTTCATTCATATGTTTTGTTTTTCTCTGTGATTGAATTTGCTGGAAATAATCTTAGTGAAAGCGTTTGGAATGGCAATTCTTTTGAGTTTCAAGGTGAAAAATGTATTTCATTAAATTTTAAAGCGTTAAGAATGAAATATTAAGCCAAAATTCTGTGAAATTGTCTTTGAAATTCATTAAAAATCGTCCGGAGTTTCATCAAATAAGAGATATGCATCTCGCTTGCTTAGATGTTTGGCAATTCTACTGTGATTGTCCCATAAATTAGTTTATCAGACAAAATTTTTGTTGTAATGCCACTATTTTTTATTCTCAGTATATATTTATTATTTCAAAGTGTATTTTGTAAATTAAGACAATTTTCATCGTATTCATTACAAAAAAAACGTAAATAAATATTCGATTCTTCACTTATTTTAGAAAACGGGCTGGTCGCTTTGAATCGCGCTGATTGGAATGAAACGGTGATGGGTCTCTATCTGAAGTAATATAGCTATAGTCTAATAAGTGAAAGCTGAATGAAAAGTGAACTGAACGTAGAGAGGTAAATTTATTTAGTGGAAAGTTTTGGTCAAAGCTTGAAAGTTACTTAATATGTTCATTAAAAAGTCTTGACTGCTTGGTTGACAGTCCCGGGCGTAACGAAATGGAAATATGTCAGTCCTACGAGGTCTGACTGCACACTGCTATCCAAGTTTTTTAGTTACTTAAGTCTATGAAAGAATACTTTCTTTGTGTAAAATTAGAATTAAATTATCTCGTTAAAATGTCAAGTTTCTAGATAAGTTATCAAAACTATATCTGCTCATTGAATGTTAGTAACCAAATGGTTTTCGACCAAAATGGAAACGTAATCATGCTATTAAGTTTTTCGTACTGGGTTTGTACTAACTTGTTTCGAAAAATTGATACTGGGAAGGAATCGTTTACACAAATTTTCTATGAGTTCACATAGTGTGTATTCATAGACACTTATGTAGATTTTACGTCCGTCTGGAGGGAAATTTACTTTTAAAATACTGTGAATTGCCGCCTTGGAATTACTCTGGCAATGACATAATGCTGCAAAAGGTTACCGACCGGAACTGAGTACAATAAGTCCGTTGCAGTGGGTGCGTTAGGACTAAAGTCATTCAAGAGATTGTCTCGACTGCTCTCAGTCCATAAGTCCGAGAGTTTTGGGTTCTAAATATTCCCTGAGCCGGAGAGGGCAATAATACACGAACCCTATGAAATGTTTTTATGATGTTTGTAATCTATTTTTATTAATATTAGCGTTATTTTTCTCTTTTAATTGGCTGCAACTAGAAATTGTCTGTCATTAAGGCATTCGGCGCAATGGGAAACTGCATTTAATGAGGGCTGGAAAAACCGCATACGCCTCTCTCGGGATTTTCCTTTTCCCGATCCGACGGAGGTGGTGCTGAAGGAGACACGTAAATCTCACACTGCGATTTAAACACGTTTTTCTATCTTTAGCTAATGATGGCGATGTATCTTAGAATTGCTACGACGCCTAACTGAGGGGGCAACATTCTTGATTTATTGGCAACAAATATACCGCAACAAGTAATTAAGGTAAATACTGTTGAGGGCATTAGTGACCATAGAGTAGTTACCGCAAAGTTCTCTTTGAATATAATTAAAAGTTTTAAACAAAGAAGAAAGTTTTACATTAAAAAAAATCCGTTTAAGAGTCTTCTAAAAAATTATCTTCCCGACTTCCAAGAATCAAGCGTAAAGTTAGACATGGAGGGTAGTTGGAAAGCTTTTCTTTCGATCGTACATTCGGTGTTCAGAAAATATATATTCCATGTAAAGTAAAAACAGAGGGCTGTGAACCAAGATGGTACAATACCGAAGTGAGAAAATCGTTAAGACGTAAGAGAGTATGCCACGCCAAGATGAAAACACTCCGTAGAGATTTGTCCACTGGTGATTGAAATTTAATAATTGAAAAATACAAATTGTCTAAAACCACTAAAAAGGAACCATTTCGGAATGCATTCATAGATCTTAAAAGAAAATCATTAGTAGAACAGTTACAGGATAACCCTAAAGCATTTTGGTCTTACGTAAGGGAAGTTCAAGGAAATAGATCAACAGTTCATTCCACTGCAAAACGTAGGGTGAATTATTAACAAGCAATTAGGACAAAGCCAACTTATTAAATTCCTACTTTCAAAGTGTGTTCACCAAATCATCACAGATTTCATCCGTAAAGATAAATAATCACCTCCAGCAAAAGATGCCGCCTATCGTTATTTGCGCTGACGGAATAGAAAGCTTGCTAAAATCTTTACGTTCAAATAAATCCCCAGGTCCTGAAGAAATTCCTGCCCGCGTGTATAGAGAATTAGATTGTGAAATAGCACCCTAATTGCAGAATATATTTAGTAAATCCATCAACGAACACGAAGTACCCATGGACCGGAAAATTGCAAATGTCACTCCCAAATTCAAAAGCGGTGATAAGGAACAGCCATCGAACTACAGACCGAAATCTCTCACATCTATCTCTTGCAAAGTCCTTGAACATATAATTGTAAGTTCAGTTATGAGACACCTCGGTATCCAGAATTTGTTAACAAAAACGCAACACGGGTTCAGAAAGGCAAGATATTGATAAACACAATTAGCACTTTTTGCCCACGACATTTTAGTCTCGGATGAACATAATGTTCCAGTCGATGCAATTTTTCTTGACTTTAAAAAGGCATTTCATAAAGTTTCCCACAGTAAGCTACTCAAGAAATTAAAATCCTACGGTTTAGACGACGACGTAATTTCCTGGATTAGAGAATTCTTAAGAGGGTTGTATTAGATGGCGCTATCTCTAATGAAGTAAAATTCACATCGGGTGTCCCACAGGGAAGTGTCATAGGCCCACTTCTGTTCCTTTTGTACATAAACGACATCGATGAAGCAGTTGACAGTAAGCTTAGATTATTTGATGACGACGCAGAGGTGAATAGATAAATTCGTAGCCTTAATGATAAGCAAGCGCTAACTAAGGACCTCGAGGCAATACAGGAGTGGTGCGATGCGTGGAAGCTAGAATTAAACCTGAAAAAATGCGTTGTTATGAATTTTTGGAAACGCAAAAACGCTCCTTGTAACAGTTATTGCATAAACAACAGCAAATTAGAGACTGTAGAATCGGTTAAATATCTCGGAGTTAAAACTAACTAATGATCTCTCGTGGAGTAAACATATTGGAGGAATTACCGGTGAAGTTAATCGTAAATTGGGATTTATTAAAAGAGTAATTGGCAAGTGCGACGATAAAGTTAGGGAAATCAGCTACTTCTCCCTCGTTAGACCCCACTTGGAATATGCTGCCAGTATTTGGGATCCTTATGAGATATGCTTGGAAACTGAGGTGGAACGCGTGCAGCGAAGATCGGAAAGATACCTATGTTAAAAGCCGTTATGATAATCTCGATCGCGTTACTGACCTTTTGCAGCAACTGGGATGGGAAACGCTTTCAGACCGTCGATTAAAATTTAGACTCGATCTATTATGTAAGTTCCAAACCGGTCTATTTTCTGAAGACGTTGATAATATTTTGCGAAATCCGACATACTACGGTAGATCAGATCATGAGAATAAAATTAGGGAACTAGACTGCATAACGGACAGATTTAAAATGCCATTTTTCCCACGAACTATAAGCGACCATAACAGGGGCCAATGAGAATTTTATCTAGGTTTGTTGATAGGTAGTATAGCTCTTAGTAGTAGTAGTACTCCCTAATACTTGAAACCATATCTGTTACCTAGTACTCTAGCAGCACGCCGTGCATGTTTTCTACATAAGTCTTGAGTCTCTGTCCATTTGTGTAGTTGCAAAATACATATATATTATTTGTCCCTCTCCATTGTGATAATATCTGTAGTGTAGCATGCTTGTGAGGCTACGCCTCGATGCCACGATTAGCAATTTATGCTAATGCATAATTACTCGTAGTTACACTAACTTTAGGGTATAGTGCAATGCATGTTGGTGAATACTCACCCCCTGCCACACACCCCTGAGGTGGCTTGCAGGGTATTTTGTCGATGTAGATGTAAGTGCGGATGCGATACAGCGGACTCTTGCCGCGAACCCCAAGCGAGCCATCGGACGCAACAGCGTTGGGAGACGCATCCAGCTGAGCGCAAAATTTTGTATAATTTAGCAGAAGGAGAAGCGGTATCCGAAGGGACGCCGGAAGTTCCTGAGCGCGTGGCGCGGTTACTTCTCAAGGGTAAGAGCTCGATGCCGCATCCATTGCAACTATCCCCTCTATGGATTCCCACGGCACAATGAGCTGAGTACACACAACGCAGGCAACCAGAGATGGACGGGAAATCAACCGGAAAACCAGCATGGAGACAAGTAAGATCTGGTGCTTTCCCGGTGAAAAATATGCAGGAACTATGCAGATTTCGATGTCCGATTCGAGCAACGTCATCAGTTGAGGTGGTCTGGTGAAGGTGGAGGTTAAGTCGTGTTATATAGGTACTCTACTATCTTCTTCTTATATATAAAATAGAATGTTTGTTTTGTTCGTGTTTTATGCACGCCAATACCATACATCCAATTTCGATGAAACTTTGACGAGTTGTTGTTCGCGTGCCCATAAAGGTTTCTGAATTATAAAAGTGGCAATTTTTGGGGTTGTTTTTACCCCAATATTGTTAACATTTACTGCCATAATAAAAGCATTGAATTCGGTGCAGGTTTTTCTTTAATTGCTTTTTTAAATTTCTTGCACTCTAGACTTTGTATGCATGTGCAAATCCATGTTTTGCACATGCTCTCGAGTGGGACAGTCTAAAAATATATTAATGCAACAACAAGCTTACTAAAGTAAACTTTGTAAGAAAGCAACGAAGCAGATCGTTTTCGAGTTGCTCAATCAGGTGCATCAGAATCGTATCAGTGAGACATAATATTGCGTGCGTCAGATTCATATCAGTGAGAAAGAATTTTTGTTAAAAGTTACGTATTTTATTTGTACGTAGCATAAGATTTGGTGTAGGGGTCCCTTTATTTGCTTTTTTTAATTGCTTACACTCATGATATTGCTTTTTAAATGCTTATCATTAGATTACTTAAAGAACAAGGTTTTGAAATGTTGCATTCGATTTTTTTTATACATTTCGCTTTTTCCTAAAATTGGATTTTAAAGCTCGAAAATCTAAACATTTTGCACTATTTCAACAATATAGTATTTTATTTACTTGGAAACCGCAGCATTGGCATTGAACCCAGAAAAGATTTGTGAACCAAGCCATAAAAAGTATGGAAATAAAAGGGGACTTCAGGTTTGGGTATTTTATTTTGCGAATACACAAAAAATCATTTTATTTCATTTATTTTGTGAATGTAAATGTTCTGAGTACTTGCATTATCACCCACCTTAACGACTGGAATAAATTCATAAATGTGATTTAGGGGCATTCTTAATTTTTATCATCATGTTCTCTGATAGTAATTGCCAATTAAAATGTTCCCATGAGGGTATTAACACCATTGGGACAAACCCATGTTTTCGATAGTAAAACTATGTTTTGGGAGAAAACTTAATGCTTCTTCGTATCTTCCTGGAGTTTAATTCTGCATTGCAGTCGGCATTTCGAGGAAGAACTCATCGAAAATCTCCATATCTATTTGTCGCGACTCAATTTTGGCTTGATTTCACGTTATTGCTTTCGGTATCACAGATTGCATTTAGATAAAACGCTAATTTTCACCAATCCTACTGCCGGCTTCGTCTTTATTGCCGGACTAAGCTGGAAGAAAGGGTCGGCGCGAGCTCGCGCTTTATTAAAATACAATCAGTGTTGCCGAAAGCAATGACGTGAAATCACGCAACACACTGAAAAGCTAAAATAAAAACCAATTTTAGCTTGGTTTTATATTCTATACCAGGGTTCTGGTGCCTCCCGATAGATTGGGACTATTCTCTAACCTTCTTGATTGTCTTCAAGATAGTTTCCCAGGGATTACTGAGAGAGTCCAGAATTTCGATTTCGATTCTTCCTTTCCAACTGGATCTCAGTTACTTACTTATTCAGTCATGTCCAGTAGTTGCTCGAGCGACAGAGTAGCTCAGCGCGATAAAAAACAGCATGTTATATTTTAGGATCTTGGCTGACATTTCTTTCAGTTAACGCTGATTTTTCTGGCTTTCCTAGCCTGAGTTGTCTTTGATATTCAAGATATCAATTCTATTCCTAATAATAAATGTAATGGCAGTGTACGATGTTGATCCTTTTATTTTTTGCATTAAAATATTTGTAATTTGAAACCCTGTAATAAATTAAAGTCTGTTAATTCTGATAATTTTCTATTGTACCTTGGTGAAACACTCTCGCTCTTTAAGTTTTTGATGTAAAAGACAAGTTTTCCGACACCCGTGCGCCGCTAATCGTTGACCGAAGAACCTGTTATTGCCCAAATTTGACTGAAAGAGGCAAGAGAGAACTTCAGACAGCACCCGTATGTAACCTTTGAGAGATTAAGTTAACCGACCGCATGAATGGGAAAATACAAGAGAGGATTATCATCATCTTCACTATCATTGCTTCGAATTATTCAGGTATTTAATGCTTCGTGATCTTCCGGCTTTCATGGATAGTAAACGATAGGCTTTCTATGGAATTACCGTTCCTATGATACGCAAAAATAAAATGTGGTGTGTTTGAAAATTGACCGTTAACTGATGCCTCGTAACAGATATATATGAGTTTTTCTTTTTTCATAAATCAAAGGTTCCTACGAAGGAATACATTTATGTGTACACATCGAGTTTCGCTTTCTGTTCATGGAAAAAAAATTACTAAAATCTTATTATAGATAGTAAAGATCACCTACTAAGTAATCCCAGCAGCGCGTTAAGTTAAAGCATATGAGTAAGGCGGCTTCTTTCACTGTGCCCACAGTGTTGCCTGTTGAAGATTAGGTAGATAGGATAGGAAAAGGCGCACGTGATCTAATAGCTCATTCATTTGTTGTGATCCACATTTTCATTTAAGGTATCAATCAAGATGACCTCGTCTTAATTTAATTATTCATAAGCCTCCCATGCCCTCTCGCGAATTGAGCTTGATGCCCTTTAGCTAGGAGCCGAATGTTCTGCTCACTCTAGTCCTAGGTCTAGCTAAGGGCTATAGACTAACGCGTACTATTGTGTTGGGTTTTTTATCTAATTCATTCTGTTATTGTATTACTAGATTTCATTTCCGACGTAAATTAATATGTCAGTTTCTAAGCGTTTACTAAGAATTTCCGTCCGCGATAGTGACTGTTGTATCTAATTACCCTGAAACAAGGTCTTTTTCCGGTTTTTCCTAACCGATCGCCTTGTAGCCAGAGGAAATCCCCTCCTTAACCTCTATTTGATCACCCTGAGCGAGTCGAACGACGGCAATGAGGGACGCTTTAGGGCGCCCCTCCGGACAGGACGGCCAAGAAGTATCCGCAACGCTATCAACGGACGGTCCGCTATAACTCCTAAGAAGTGAGTATGTCCATGCGGCGCTTGCTTTTACCTGTCCGGCGTATTTTTTTCTGCAATACCCGCCGAAGACTCCTAAAAAGTATTCCTCACCTCACTATTCCCCCTCACACCCTCCTGTCATCGCCTCAAGATATGGCTCCCCCACTTTATTCCTTCCAGCACCACCTCCTTCCTTCCATTCCCCACCCCACTTCCAACCCTGCTGGCTGGAGAGAAGTGTTGAGCAAGGTTTGTTGTGAAGCAAGGTGGGGATCGAAGTGGAGGAGAAGGAGTTTGGTTTGTGTGTATGTGCGTGCGAGAGTCGGAAAAATGCGTGTGTTCCTGCCTCGAGGGTTGTGTGTTGGGGGGGAATGGGGAGGGAGGGAGGGAAGGGCAGGTAAACCAAGGAGGAGGCGGGAGGGAGGGAAGTATGAGGTACGAGGTAGGGAGAAGGGAGGAGGTGGAGAGGATAGGAGGTGGGGGGAAAGATGTAATGGGACGGGGAAATGGGTGGGGGTGGAGGGGAGGCGAATGGGAGGGGGAGAGGTGAGAGGGAGGGAGGCGGAGAGCGAGCGAGAGAGGATAGTTGGTGGAGACCGCGCTCTCACCGGCTCAGTCGCGTTCTCTCTCCCACGACGAGCAGGCGGACGCTCGAATCCCAATCGACGTCTCTTCGCTGAGCGGGCATCGGCGTGCACGGGCGGAAAAAAAGGGATTTTTTTGTACGCACCAAGGGTTTTTTCCCTGGTAGAGAAGGGTTTCCATTCCTCTCTCTCTCTCTAAAAAGATCTCTCTTATTCTCGCTCTTCGTATCTTTTCTCTCTCCCTTCACCATAGACTTTATGCATTTTTTTCCTTCTAAGCGGGCGCCGGCGCACTCAACGCCCCCTCCTGCGTGTGATATCCCCGCGGACTCTAACGTGTTCACGACGACGGCGAACTTGAAACCGGAGAGCTGGCCCCACCGACTTGGCTCCCGTCCCCTGACGACGCCCCCGACGCCGTCGCGACCGCCACCTGTTGGTCTCGCGGGTGTATCATAAACAGATAAGGAAAATACCGGCTGCTGTATTCGTGTGAACGAGCGTGAGGACCGTCCCGATTCTTGTAAACGAAAAGGATTTTTTGGCAAAATAGTTATATATGCATTGCTATTTATATATATTTCTGAGAGAATATATGAATAAGAGTGCAAATATATATTAGTTTAGTTATTTTCGTCTCTTCTTGGGTTGAGGTTTTGGAGGTGCCTTATTGTTTTGGGGGGACGGAGCGGAGATAACCGCGGGGAGAAATCGGTGTGTGGTGCCCGGAGGAAGGTCTGGTGTTGAAGGAAAAAGGCGTAAAGCTTCTTGGAAAGGATTATAGAGGGGGAGAATTCTACCTTCAGAGAGTGAGGGGGAGTGAGAGAGAGGAAGGGAAGGAGGAGGACGGAGACGCATCATAGGGAGAGGGGACCACGAAATTGATGATAGTATAGCTCCCGTGGATTGGTCACACGTTGTCGGAAGCGCCAACCAGCAACATCTTCCGCAGGAGTGCCCTGCCCGGTGATCCTACAAGTTCTCGATCGTGGTCACTCTCGGCGTGTGTGCGATTATCTCCTTGGAGATAGGACTTTTAAAAAAAGTTTGACGAAAAAGCCCTGTGCTCGCTGTGGATGACGCTGCGAAGGTCGCCGCTCTTTTTTTGGGAGAGATTTTAATAAAATCATTTAGACGTGATTGCGCGCTATTTTTAATTCGTCTCACCGTTTGTCAGATAGTAGTCCTTTGCGCGACTCGAATGTCTTTGTTTCCGTGCTCGGATAATAGCAGTCTCGTTGTTGTTGTCGTCGCCGGAGGAAGGGAAGACAGCGGTGATCATTCGTAAGGAGACTTTTGAAAAAGTGGGAGAACACTTTTGTTTGTTTATTGTTGTTGTTGCTGTTGTTGTTTAAAGTAGGAGTGTAGGAGGAAAACTATACCTGAATTTCACCGATCGAACGGCCGAAGATTTTTTTGATTCTGCACATCCAGTCAGTGTCTCTTTTATCTCGGAGGTGAGTACAATTGATTTTCTGTCATATCTTTATCATCTGTGCGAATACCAAAACTCCGATTCACACCGATGAATATAAATTTCTTGTATTTTTATAATTGTTTTGCTGCCGATCTTTTATGTTGTCATTCAATGAGCTTTGATGTAAAATGTGATTCAGAGGAATGGTCCGTGCTTCCCGCAGTGTATGTTGATGATACCTATCGTTGTCTATGCCCACTGTCATCAGCTCCTGACCATTTAGTTTTCATTAGTTATCCAGCGCCGATGCTTAATTATGGTAGCGATGAAATTCGAAGTCAGTGGTGTTTTGACTCGTGCGTTCCGATTGGAAATGTATTTTGTGAGCGGGAACGCGTTATCTGTTTCCTTAATGTTTGACTCATAAATAAATTATGGGAAGGCAAAGAAGAGCTAATTTTGTTTTATTTGTGGTCGTAGGTCTAGTCGTCACGATTGTTTGTTGCTGGTGTTTGACATTGTTTAGCATTCTATTATTATGGACGCAACTGGATTGGCGGGTTATGGAGTGACGTTAAATTTCGTAATGTCTGACAATGTCACCCCGAGTGTGTTAACACCTGATGATCCTGCTGAGCTCGCAAACCAGTGGTGAACTCTAGGTGTTGGATAATGTCATTATATTTTGCAACGCTTAATTCTTCGCTCGTAAACTCAGTCGTGAAGATCCATAAAAATCGTTAAAATATGGATGGTTTGTGAGAAAAAAATAAAAAATAAATTATTCATAAATTTATAGTTACCTTTCTTGCGTTGTTTTGCTTCTGATGACACGCATTAATTTAACCCAGAATACATTGAATGAGTTACAGTTTTTCTGCAATTCCAAATGGAAAATTTGTCTTTTTACATCTGCGTATCTAACATTCATTTAATTGCACCGATTTCTTGATAAATACGTTGATTCTTTGAGCTATGGCTATCCAGATCTACACCAAATTGTCTGAATGAAGCCTACCGTTTTTCTGCAGTTCCGGATGGCCGAATTGTCTAATTACTGGAGTGCATCTCGCATGGATTAAATTGCAGTAACGTATTGATAAATAGGCTTATTTCATTAGCTAAGGTCGCCCAAGTTAAATCGCCATGCATGTAAATTTCGCCTTTGGGCCTTTCGGAGAGTGGGCTCATTGCCTCTAGTATTTCCTGGCCTCGCAGTCGGTAAAAATTGGACCAGGGACATCAACGTTAGCGACGGCGAAAATTTGACCTCAAGTTTTCGTCAATGTCGTAAGAACCTCTCGCTCGTGTATCTGGCTCGGACTGCCTGCCTTATAGTTTTAAATAATTTATTCAAGCCGTGGATTTCTCTTCGAGGAGCCATTTTTTTTCTTGGGCGAGTTGCAATCTTAGTCCAGCGCCAGTCAACCCACATCTCTTTCGCACCTGAGTGCGTTTTGTCAATCTAAAGTGACGAGACGGATATGCCTCGTTTTTTTCCTTCCAATCATCCTGGATCGTAGTGTTTGGTGCACTTGGCTCTCTTCTGAAACAAGTTTTCGCCGAGAAGAAGGCTGGACCTTCGTTATCTCCGGGCAGCGAAGGCCTCTTGCTCTTTCCAAAACCAGGGTATTTACTCGCGCGCTTACCCGATTCGTAGACGAGGTCAGGTTCGAGGATACAAGGTTATCAAGGCTTTTATTTTAGGTGGCCGACTTCGTTGGCTGCAGCCTTCGTCTGAAGCTAAGCTTTCGTCGACTCTGAAAAACGACAGACGAAGTTGAGGAAACAAGAATGGTGGAGCTTACGTATTTCTCTGCAGGCATCGTTCTCTTTGTCTTTCACTCACCTCTAACCGTTAAATTGAATGTCATTTTTCCTTGTGGTTGGTTAATTAATTATTTTTTAACGTTCGCCTGGCATAGAAATATGAGAGGTTGATCGATGATAGAACTAAAGCAAAGAGAAATACAGAACGAGTAAGTTGAAACTAGCCACTACGCAAAAATCACACGTTACCTTTAATAACTTATTAACTTATGTTGTAGATAATATTATCACCGCGACTTCACAACATTTCTCTTTACACTCGAGCAAATAAATTTATAGCATTACAAATTGTGTTGTTTTTAACATGATTAAAATTGTCGCTAAAGTCGGAAATGTTTTTGGAAATAAGAATTTTTGTGCTTTTCTTATTTGCCATGATTTTCCCTGTTTTGATCATTGGTGACTTTTCTGTCGTGTTCAGCTTCCTTGACCGCTGTTCCTTCGAGAAGGCTTAGATATCTTTGAGATATCTTTCGAATATTTTTTTAAATTGGTATTTTAGCCATCGAGAGAGAGAGAGAGATAAGGTCGTGGAATAAATATTGAGCGGCTCATTTTATCTGTCGGATCAATTGCGACCTTGCGAAATCAATTCAGTTAAAAATATAAAATATCATCTGTGCAATTTCGTAGGAGTCTCCATAATGTTTTTGGTAATGCGCGGTAGCCCGGTGGTTGATAGTGAAATTCTGAAAGAGAATGCATTAATACATAAAAACAAAACATCCGATTTATCCTGTTCATAAAATTTACCCTCAACTGTTCTTTGATTAATCTGTATTTAGGGTTTAAAATCTGAGCTCTCCTTTGTTTACTCTGAGACATTCCTCGCAAGACCACTTGTTGATGGAGAGCGAGCAGCCAGTCAAGATTAAGGAACATCAGGCGTTTGTGAATGGAACAAAAATAGAAGGCGTTTTGATTGATTCAAGGCTATAGGTAAAATGAGTCTCAACATCCTTCTCTCTGTATGCTGTGCATTTAGCACTTGTAATGACAAGGGCGTCATCCATTACAAATGTCATTTATTATAGTGCATGTTAGGGAAAGAGTAGTTGAGAAATTTCTTAGGGCGTCCGTCGTCATCTCTTCCGTATCTTTCGAGAAGCCGGTCATAGATAAAGAGTGCCTATTCTTTTATTCCGGTCATGGGATCGCTCACAAATGGAATTCCAACAGGTCGTCTGCAAAAGGCCGTCTTAGAGCGTCGTTGGACCTCGTGCACCGCCCAATGCAATGCAGTGGATACACCCACCCAGGGTGCGAACACTTCCTTTCGTCGTTGCGTCATTCAGTGGAAGAAGAGGAAGAGGCACAAAGATGAATTAAAATGCCGTCGCCGGGGACGGAGGAATCTGTCTGCGTGGTCGTCGCGTCTTCATCTCTTTCCCTCTCTAGTCCTTCGCTGGATGTGCAAATAATCTCTCACGAGGAAGGCATAGTGAAACTCTCTGCGTCAAAGTTTGCTTTGATAGGCTAATTAGAATCTCCCAAGGTCTCTTCGAGCGACTCATCTGGAAGCTGACCATTAGGTTGTGCGTGTACTGTAAACTTTGAAAAAGCGAGACCTTGGTATATTAGTGCTTGGAGTTGTAAGAACAAGTTTTTAAGATGTGAATTCATTAAATGGTGACAAGTGCCAAATGAATAGGATGGTTGGTTAATTTTGAATGTGTGGTTTTCTTTAAGTTAGATTTTAGATGCAGCGCTTTAGATTTCTAATCGTTGTCTGGCCTCTTCTGCGATGTCCTTGGTTCCAATACCCTGCTACAAGCGTCAGGGATTGGTAAAAATTTTCACTTCCCTATCTATTGAAGTCTTGCTTCCTAGTTTAAGCCCATGTTCTTTGGTACACTTCTAGAAGTTTTGAAGGCACTTATTTGGGATTTGCTGTTGATTTTTTGACTTAATTCCTGTTAATTTTCATTTATAGCCTCCCTAAAGCATCGATTCATTTGTCATTTGCACGGATTCCTAGGTTTAACTCCTCACTTGTTAACTTGATATGCTTTACCGCTCTATTCACTTATTTTCGATATACTTAATTATTCTGAACCTGTCAATGTATTCTCGTTAATTTCTTCATGCTTTCGATAAATGCCGTTAATGTACCAAGTTTTTTTACGCTGCTGCAGCTTCCTTTTCAAGGTGCTCCGGTGAGCAAGGTTATGTCGGTCCGGCAGGAAATGAAATTCGGAATATGACAGTGCTGGTTTAATTTGTGAGATGTTATCCTCTAAAATTATCAAATGCTCCCATTATGAAATCAGTGGAAGGCTCTTTACATAAGTCAAGGCATTCCTGTTTGGTCTCGTCTGTTCGTGGCTTCCAAACGGGCGTAGCCTCCTCGTCCATTTGGCGTTTTGGATTAGTCAGGAAGATGAAATTTTGGAAGAAAACTTGAGTAAGAGTGAGCCAAGGTCGACACCTGACCCCATTCTCCCGAGTGCGAGGGCACACCTTCCCAAGGATTGTTGGGGAGTATTTTCTTTTGCTTGACGCACCTCCCGAAGAGTTCGAGTCGTCGAGAAATCATGGGAATTAAAATTAATAATAATCTGTTTGTGGTAATTGACCATCCGCATTTCCGATTGGGAAATTGCTCAGCACAATCGGTGTGGCTTTTTAAAATCAATGTGCCTTGCATTTTTGTCGGGACTGTGGCACTTCCATTTCCCTGCTTTGGTATGTGTTAGGGAGGGTGATGGGTGATGCCCGTTTGGTTTTTTTGTCTTCGTTTCTTTTGTGCGATTAACATGAAATCATTGTGTGATATAAGTATTCATAATTGAATGAAATACTTAGTAATTTTCTACAGTTAAACAGTTAAACTGTAGAAAAGTACTAAGTATTTTATATAATTATGAATACTAACGATCAGTCCTTATACTAAGTGAAGCCAACAACATCAAAGTTTTTTCATTGCATGATGTTTATTACCAGCACAAACTATTCGCAAACGATGATGCTAGCATTAGTTTTTTCAAATTTTTGTTTGAATTGTTTAGATTATTAATTAAGCATTTCTTAAACTTAAAGAAATGCTACTTGAGATCTTTTTGTTTTGCTGCTGGATTTATTTCCTGTAGATTTCCTTAGTGGATGTCCTCAGTTTCCTTCCTTGTAAAGGACTGTGGTTTGTAATGTTTTATATTTATAATATAATTAAATATATATAATTATAATATAATTAAATAATATTTTATCTCGACAGTGCAGTGGTCATAAATAGTATCAACATTTTCCACCTTGCATAGTGTATGTTGATCTTTGTTTGATTACGTCCTAAATCGCTTAAATGATTTATTAAGACTATTTTCTTCTTCCTGTTAAAGATAGTGATTTTTTCGGCTATGTTTTTGTAGTTTCTATAATAGGTCTTGCTCTGAAGGATTCAAGTTCTATAAGGAACTCCTTAATGTCCGAAGGTTATCCTAATAAAATATTTTAGTGCTGATGGTGCTTGAGTCTGTTTGGACATACTTTCCGCTTCATTTTATTATTTCGGCTTTTGAAAAGTGGAAATAAATGCGAGTAATGATGAAGAGGATTACGAAGATTAGGTATCCATTTTCAGAAGTTAAACTGATTGGGATTATTTTTTAAACCTGTTTCTGTTACTTGATTCAGAATGTGAAATTTCGTTAGGAATTTTAATTAGAGCATTCTTCGATTTGTATTATTATAGGCTCTAGGCAGACTTATTGGGATTTATATGGTTGCTGCAATCAACGCAACACAGTCAACGCTTTTACTAGGAGCTCCGATATCGGAATCACCCTCTTATATAAATATTCAGCACGTGCAACGGGGGCTACTGCATTGACTTCTAAGCACCACATGCATTCCCTATATTCATTAGCAGTCTGTCATGCATACCCCATTGTAAACTATTGATACCCTCGAGAACTCACTTGAAGCCTCATTTAACTTCGATAGCGAATGATGATATCGTTGAGCACACATAGAATGTGAGCTTTTTTTACCCCGTGCTTCTTCATTGGAAAACAGAAAAAAATAATCTTAAGTTTTAGGCTCATTTTTACAAGGTCCAATCGATGTTTTCGGGGTTAGCTATCCGCCGTGCTACTTCGCCAGGAGCCTTCTTAGGCCATGTTTGGATTCTTAGCTGCCTCTTGTCCTTGGTCGATGATGTCAGACTCTTTGGGGTAAACGACGGTGATGGAGACTCGGGAGCCTTCAGATGATCGAGTCGCGCTTTTCAGCATTTCGTCTTCACCTGTTGCTTAGCCATTGCGCAACGTTGAATGATTTTTCTCCCGTCCCGAGTCTTCAATGTTTCCTGCGAGCTTATTCAAAACTTCCTCGTGTCCTGTGGAGCATTTCTTGAAGGCTTACATTTGTGAAAACGCTCCATTACAGACGAAGTAACGTATTAACTTTAAGAACAGTTTTATTTAAATAAAAGACACCGACCAGAGTTACAGGAGGTAACTTTCAATCTCAGGGACATGGGATGAGTGTAGTTAAATCAGCTTCTTGGGGGAGGGTGGGAATCATAATGTTTTTCGTGGTTGGTGCTTATAAATATTCAAGTGTAATTAGCGTAGGATTTATTTCCCGAGTCTCAATTTTGAGGTGAAAAGCGAGGTGTGGATTTCATTCGCAAACTTCAATCCGTGTAAGTTCAGCAGTTACATGGAAAAATTGGCGGAGTAATGTTGATTCAATATTAGGTTAGAGTATCGTCCATGTTTATTGCTATGATAACAGTTTCGTGTGGGATATCGTTTAAATTACTCAAACTTGGATGATTGAGTTTTGAATTGTGATTTGCGTGAAGATGAACACTAGCGCAAGAAGTGGAATAAGTATGCCTGTTTAATGACACGTTGCGATGAACTATGACGACTTATCCTTTTTTGCATGCCATCAACCAACCATTGGGTTTCTTGCTTGGTAATTAACGAGCCTCGCTCGTTGACCAAGCTGCATTTTCTTTCAATCAATCCCTTTCCACTTCTGTTGCAGTTCCAACGGTGTAGTCTTATTCAGTAACAATGTTGCTGCCAGCTGCAACAAACCAGTAGCCGAACTTTATGAGCTCATTTCCTCATGTTCGAATGAGATCATCACGTCCATGCCTACCAATAGCCTTTTCGAACCTCTTTTTCTCTCGAGGTGATGTTATTCACATGCTCGAAAAATTGATATTGTATGTGCTTGGTGCATGCAAGTAAACCTTTCAAGACGGATTTTATCAAGCATATCATATTGGCAGAATATTTTCTTTCAATTTTCTTTCTCTAAGCTCTTCAGGTATTGCACCTACTTGACTACTCTTCCTACTCATTCGGTTACTCCCTTCACCTCATGGAAAGGGAACAAGAGAGTATGTATTTAAAATAATTCACGAAAAATCTCTGAAGACTAATTTTCAAAAATCTTTTGATTTCGCTATCGTGTATTGTTCCTAATTGGAGTTCCTAGCTGGCTATTGGGTGAACAAAAGTTTTTGACTTCTGGTATAGATTCCTATCACGGTTCCCACGTCCTATAGCTTTAAAACGACAATCTTACCTGTATGCGTTCTCCAATATTGTCCGATCAGGAATGCAGGAACGTTTGCCGCGACGTGTATGGACCCGTGATCGGTGGAGGGGATTGTCAAATATTTTAGCTTATCAACCCGTTTATGATATTCCTCTCTCTTCGACTCGTCCCTAACACTTTGTTAGTCGTCCTTGTGTGCCCCCTCCTATGCCCCCCTTAGCCCACGCGCACTTGCTCCATCCGCGGTCAGTTTCATGACTTCAAATCTCCGTGCACCTCGATCACCCTTCTCACTTCTTTCTCCCACCCTTCTTCCCGGCGCCCACAGCGCTTCTCTCGCTCTCCCCTCTTCCTTCCACATTACCTGCACCGGTTCTTCTTCACCCTTCCTCCCGATGGAGGGAGAAAAAAAGCATGCAGCTAAATACTATTATCAGTCAACGAGCCATCTCTGAACCTTTAAATGAATCTCCTGGCTGTCTTTTCCCTCCCTATTTTAAGGTGCTGGAAGCAATTTTTATGTACATATCTCCTTGAAACTGTGCGTACGTGTTCTCATTAGTAATGTCTATAGGTAAAAGTGAAAAAATTGAATAATATCGATTTTTTTATTTGTAATTCAATGTATTTTTAATAAATAGCCTAATGGCATATGACATATATTTCGTAATAATACGGTTACATATGTACAGATTTTCTTCTTAACGTGAAATTATATTTTTTATATTATTATAACTGTTGCTAACAAACATCAAGGTGTCGCGCAGTCCAATATTCGAAAACATACTTCAATATTATTTCGTATAAATTTCGAGTACTGCGCCGAAAACTCTATTCATAACTTGCTTTGATTCAGGAAATAATTTAACACATAATTCTTTTATCTCTGCCAGTATGGTGAGTTACGACGCATAAAGATAGGTACACCGAAATTAAATTTGGTCCAAGATTTTTTCCTACTTATTTATTAAAATTATTAAAATGTACATTTAGTGACCCGTGACCAGTGACGTATACCGCTCCAGCCACATTTAGTATCTAATGATCGCAGATTCTCCATTCCGATATCCGTATCTCAATTTTTTTAAACTTTAATCATATATTCTTTAAAAATGGGATATTTCCGTCTAATGTGGAGTATTCGTGCTTGGGCAAGAGGAGATATCCACGCTCTGAGAAGGAATGCCCATAAAGTGACTTAGCCGTAATTATATGGAGAAAATTAAGACTGAAGTACTTATTACCTATGGGCTATGTTTGCCTCCTTAAGGAACATGCCATGTACAATTTATCGATTATAAAGTTGAGGGACTTAAAAATGTCTTGGCTACTTATTTTGCGCAGGACGAGAACGACTAGGATGCGTTATTTAAGCCCGCTAAAGGGCTGTATAAGTCATAGTATTGGTGAGCGGCGAGAATCAGCTGCAGCGATAGGGTTAGGAACGGAAATTATTTTAATCTTAATTAATGAGTACGCTCTTTACTGTATGCTTGAATGCATGTCAATTCGTTAATATCCATTAGGCCTTCCTACTTACATGAAATTAGTTTTTGAACGAGAAATGAAGCGTAATCGGACTGATACCATGAAAAAAATTCTTCCTCTTTGCTATTTAAAGTATATGACCTCGGAGTATAAGTAATTCCCGCCGACCGTCAAGTCGCGTCCATCATTTCCTGGGAGTACGTCTTCCGAAATTTCATGTTTACACTCTTTTACTTCCCCTTCGCCCTGAAAGATGGCAAGGGACTGTGAGTTCTATCACCCGGTCTGAATTTTCCTACTAGGACCTCGTAGGGATTGCATTGGCGTCGCAGAGAAACAGACCGTAAGTTTGCTGGCTAAATCTGAGGGAATTTAATTTCCCTAGTGAAAATAAAAGAAATGCAGAGGAAACTTGGTGTGCTGTCAAACAATCTTTCATATCAGTGACAAAATACAGCGTATTTAGGGAGGGACACTGTGAAACGACAGAAATCTGTTTTCATGGCCTTATAGTAATGATTACTTCTACTTAACCGAGAAGGCTTTGTTTTTGTCATGGCTTGCATTCCAGACGGGATTGTTCGAAAATTCCTTTCTTTCACGTGGCAGAAAAATTACTAACCGTTGCAGATACGTCTCTCGAGGTGCCTATCATGTATGTAATTCTTTTTGTGACAACGCTTTTTCAGTACGTGTTGTAATTTTTTAATCTAGCTTACATTTATTAAGACTATGATACATCTCACCGTAGCTCCTAGAATTTAAACCCCTAGTCCTTAATTTTTTTTCCCACTTATTGAAAGGATTTTAAGTTTTTCAAGAGTTTATATACACAAGGCATAACTTAAAAACTCGAGACGTTCGGGGTCCCGCGATGAAATCCCCCCCCTCTCCGCCAAATCTCCCTCGCCCCCCTCCCCCGACCGCGTCCTTCGGCCATCTTTTGACCCTGTCCGGTGCCTACCTCACCCCTTCCTACCTCACACCCTCTCCCCCGCATACCTCGCGGGATCCTCTATTCCCCGTATTCCTCTATACAGCACTCCATCCTCCAAGGAGGGGTGGGAGTAGGATCGAGCAAAAAGCGCATTCCTCCTCTTCCCGCTCCACTTCGGCTCCTCCACATCGAATGCGGTGTAAATTGAGTGAGTTTTTATGTCCAGTGGGAAATAAAACGTTGATATTCCGATCGTGCCATTAGCTATTTATCAATGGGTTTCGCAAGTTTCTCGCGAGATTCTTTTCCTCCTTGGGTGTTTCCCGGACGTACATGTATTTTTCAATCCCCCGCTCCACTAGACCCCATCCCTCTAGGCGTCTCTTCCACACCTTTCGAAAGTGTCTTTTACAGAGGAGGCGTAGCCTCTGTTTTTGTTTTCAGTTCTCTCCAGTGTTTACCATCTCAAAGAGTCTCAAAAAAAAGACCAAGGTCACGTAATATCCAACGCACAGATTTCCATATTTGACCTTTTCCACTCGCTCGCATTATGCTTAACTTTTTCTTTCTCTAATTATTGTATTTCGTTTCTTAAATTGATTTTCATGATCATATGATCAGGTATTAATATCTGTCATCTAGTTGTAAATGGTATAAAAGTGTTTACGAGGAGTGTCGTTTAACTTTCTTGTTTACCACGTGGAATTACGCATATTTACAATAATCCAATCCATCAGTCTACATGATCTTGGATAATGGAAACATTGTATTTTTAATGTTTCTTTTCGAATTGATGTCGTTTTTTTTGCATATTTTCCATAGTGTTCTGCACACTCATTTTTGAGACTTTCATGGATAACGTGAAGTTGGGTAGAATTGACAGGAAAGGTGTTCGTTTGTATCCCGACCCGATTAAAGGCTTCTTGCCTCTTTATGCTACTTCCTTGCCTCTTCCCTGACCATCTCCCTTTCCTGTATTGTCATCTCCTTTCTTCATGTTTCCTCTTTTGCGGAAAACTCGTCGTCTTCCTTGTCTTCTCTTGTTCTCCGCCCGTTCCAATTCACCATCCATTCTCCGCCTCCCCCGTCCACCCTCTTTGTTTATCTTTTGTTTCTCGAGTGTATCTTAAAGGTGTGTCGTCGTGTTTCTTCATCCGTCAAAGGCAATTGGAATAGTTCATTATACTCATCCGCGTCTCTTCACGTAATGGAACTCATCAGCAGCCATCTCCCTTCGATCTCCGTCTGCGCTCGAGGATCTCGTGGGGATTCATTTGCATGAATAGAGCGTTTGAATCTCAATCCGCAATGGATGCGCAGGCGTCCTGCCATTTCGAGGGCGAGCCGAGGCGCTCCCCGATGTTATTCTCCATACTTCCTCTCTAAAACATTCGGAGAATTTCTCTCTCATTCCGAATGACAGAATGTGGTGTCGCCTATGTTCCGTAATTTAGACGTTGTTTAGTGTTATCCTAATATCGAATATCTATCGGTTTCAGCGCTGATTATTTGCTTCTACATAGTTTATTACTTTTAAATAGATTTGTTTAGTTTTCATACTCTTCCCCACGATTTGTTTCTATCATGTGGTTATAAACTATGGCCTAGTTGTCAATTATTCTTAGACGCATTTATATATGAAATAATGTACGCTGACGCAGCGTGAAATGGTATCTGCTTCAAAAAGTTTTGTTCCTTTTCAGCAGAGAAATGCTCATTTGATGTCTGTAGCGATTTGTTTCGATGATTTGATGAACGATCTTATTTCCATCATTCTCGTATTACCGTCGTTGTCTTCTTAAATTATTTATGATCTACTACTCTTTAGAAGCTTGGGATATCTAGTCTCACTCATCCGGCTTAATATGCTCAGTGTGTATTCCCTGGAATACGTCTTTTTCTTCCAATATAAATATTAGTTTGTTGGAACAGATCCGACCCCCCATCGTGCTGTTGAACTTCTCATAATATTGGTCCCGTATCGAATTCGACTGGAATCGGTGTGGCCGTTGATGTTAGCATCCTCGGGACTGGATCATCTGAAGGGGGATCACTCTTCCGTTCCCTCCCTCCCCCTCCCTTTGGGGATGGGTGACGACATCCGCCGTGGCGGCGGAGGCAACCCTCGCCCGCCCTTTCACCTCTTCAACCCCTTCGCCAACTCGGAGAACACCTACCATCACTCCCTCCCTCGCTCCCAGACTTCCTCCTCCACCCGGATCTTCCTCTTCAACGGCCGCATCATCCCTCCCCTGCACCCACCCCGCTCCCCCCTCCCCCGTCCCCCTTTTCCCCTTCCCCGGGGGTGGAAATCAACAGTCGGCCGACCTCTTAGAGTGCGCGCCAATCGCTTGTGCACCCTTTCCTACTCTCCGTTCCGCATCCTGTTCTCCGTCCTCTCGTTTTCTTTTCCCGCTTCCCCTTCATCAGCGCCCTCCTTCCTCCACCTCCTTCCGCTCCAACCAATCAACTTCCTTCCTTAGCGTCCTCTTATCTTCCCAGCACTCCCTCTCTCCCCTTCTCTGTTACTCCCTCCTTTTAACTACCTTTCTTTCTTTGGCATCACGTGATATTCGAATTCGACATCGTGAATTTAAAAAAAAGGTCTCACTTCCGTAATAAAAGTTAAACCTTAAAGAGGAGATATGTAAGGAACTATGATTGCTTCAAAGATCATGTAGGAGTGAACATTTTTAATCGAATGACTGGAGATGTGTGGAAGTTTTGATTGCATACGTTGAATTTTCTTCTGCTGTGAGGAGGTTTAGTTGTTTTCTATATTTTTTGCTCTTTCCTATCATATCTATACGAAGATGGTTTAAGTTCGCTCTCCTTTTCATTTCCCCTAATTTCATTATTCCTTCATATTTCTTATTTTGGTAGATCTCATCAGAAGCTTGATATGTTATAATTTCGGTCCCATTCTTCTTTATTCATATGCGAGCGAGGCTGATAGGACCCCGCAATTGTCTAATAACTTTTACCAATGTACTACGCATCGTTTATCTTATATCTTTGACTCCGTTGACTAATGTACCACACATCGTTGGCATTATAAATTGTTGCTCTTCAGCCGGGGTCTAATGACTTTTTCGTTGATTCTCTCCAGTTTTTTTCGTAAGGCTCTTTTTTCCTCTTTTTTCATGTAAACTTATACCGATGTTTTATGAGCGAGAATAACTCATATCTGTTTTTCATAAAGCTTTCAGCCGGAGTTTCAGAAAAAAACTGCGCTCTTACTTCAAATGGATCGATAGAAATTCAGTTTGTTGTCTCTCCTGAAAATTTTCAAAAATTTGATATGAGCCTTTTTCGAAATTCGTGATTCAATTTATTCGGCGTAATTTGGTGGAATTGTCTCATATGGAAAGCAAGTAGTTATGAAAATAACTTTTTCAAATTCCACAACTGTAAACTTCCGATCGCTCTTCACTAATGAGTTGTCGCAATGTAAAATAGAACGTCCGTTCGGATTGGGTTCTGCGATCATTGCACTCTTTGCTCATCTTCCTTGATCATGTGATCAGAGGTATTTGCCTTAGTCTATCCCCCCTCCCATCCCGTTACCCTCAAGCTCCCTCTTAGCTCCCTCCCTCCCTTATCTCTTTCTTATCCGGCTCATCATCGATTGACTGCCCTCTCAAGCATTTACCCCAAGCGCCTCGTTTCCCTTCGCAAAAGCTTACTTTCCTATTAAATTCATTTGTTATTCACTCTTCTCTTCGTTGCTTGGTCCATAGATTCCTCCAAAAGCATCTAGGCAATGTAATCGCTTTCTTGGGGATAAAATCTCACCGTAGAATTCGCATCGAAACTACCCCACTCATATTCACGCTCCTTGCGAAATGCGAGGTTTACAGCAAAACATTTTGAGAACCACTTGAATCCGTACAAGGATGGAATCCGTGTTTGGGGAGACGATCAGGATGTTTTTGTTCCTTATTCGACAATAATTCCGTCATTTTCGCTGTTCCCGCTATCGCTATGTCTATGCATGGATATTATCGATCTAATCGCTATTGATATTTGTATGGAATTTTGATTTCGAAATCAACGCCATGGAAAACTGTATTTGATTAATCATGCACTTAATTCAGAACAACGCCTTCCGTTTTGCGTTACCATTTGATTGAGGTTTTTGAACGTCTTTTTCAGCATTGACGTAAGTTTTTCTGCGTAATAATACATTTGCCATTTTTTATATCATTGGCTTATGGATAGCACTGTGCGGCTGTAACAGCGCGCACCTTTGTCAGAATTCTTTTTCTTTAGGTTTAAGAGATTATGGTTCATGAGTGAAACGCGGATAAATAGTGGGAAAGAAGTTGCAACACCCACACTGCTATTTTTTCTTGTCTGATCACCTCTTGAAGGCAGAAGGCTATAGGTATTAGTTTGAAATAAATTCAGTATTATTAAAGAATTTTTTTCTTCCTCTTTTTGATGGAGACGCTGTATGTGTCCCCATAATAGGATAATCATAGGCAGAACTCTCCAAGGACCTACCATTCTAATAGCAGAATACTTATGATGATGATCTCATCTTGCCTTGAGCTTTGGAAGTCTGCAAAATATTCGTAAAATCAATCTCCATGTGGTTGGAGTAAAATTGTCTTCAACGAACTGTCTTGCTCCCTCACTACTTTACAATCCTCCGCAGGCCGTTTTCTGTAGTTTTACTCCTACATATTTGGAAGTATATCTGGGAAGTTCTATCAAATGATGTCCGCTTTACGATTGTAGAAATACGATTCAAGGTGAAATACCGTTCTTAGTCGTTCTCATGGTAGTGTTCTTTCATTATGGATATTAAAGGTATATACCATGCCACACATGATTCATTATGCTTTATTTTCGGAAATGCTTTTATTTGTATATTTTTAAAAATGCATAAAATCACTTTGATTCCTTCGCGTCCATCTCGAGCTTTCCCGCTCATCTCTTTTTGAGCTTTTTTGTGTGTTGGTGGACTCGTGTGAACCAATTTCTCTCGTCGCAAGGGCGGGCTCGCCTCGCAGCCGATGAAAATCTTTTCCCAGAGTAGATAGTACGTCGAAGGGCGTAAGAGCATCACTTTCTCCCGCAGCGGCGGCAGCTGCCTCTGCCTCTCACGTGCTTTACGTGTGACCCGGATGAGCTCACGTTTTATGTGCTGTCCAACCCATCTTCGCTCGTGCTCTTGAGGTGCCATAGGAACTATTGCGTCTGGCGGACGAAACTTGGCAGTTTATTATTCGGCGAGCCAATTAATCGATGATGTTACGATGTTTTGTGTGTCAGGAAAAAATTATCTACGTACATAGATACCTAGCAAACCGCCTCAAGGGTGTGTGGCAGGGGGTGATTTTAACCAGCATGCCCTAAAAATGATAATAAAACTACGACCATCGATGCATCAGCAAAAACCTGCAAATACCACTCGGGAGGTAAAATTCACCGGCATGCACTACACTATTTGCTACCGATGTTATAGATACAATGAGTAATAATGTATTTTGCGACTACATGAATGCACACTACAAGCAATAAGGGAGTGTTATTCGAAGAGTTCTGGAGCGCGATGACGGATCTCCATGACGTATGCGCTCGCATTATTGATATTTTTAATGGAGCCCATGAGAGTGAAAACTTGATCGTCATTCTTCAAATGTTGTCAGATACTTGGAATCACCAACATTAAATGGAGTGCGTTCTTAGGGCGGTGACTGTGAGTATTGCCCTTCTACAGCGGTTTGCGTTTAGGATAATGACAACGGCAACGCGAAAGAAATAAGTGATTCCACCCCTGAATTCTTTTAAGTCAGAATATCGGTACATGAAGGGAAATCTGATTGCTGTCAAGAAAATATCGATGGAAAACTTCGATTTAATGACTGATGATGATATCGTCTTATTTTGGCAACCAGACCATTGACAATGCAATTGAGATCCCAGAGCATCTTTAGGAAATAATGTGTATCACTTCCGGCCTTCGTACGTTACATCAATGATGCGAAATGTATTGCCGTTGGCGTTTAATTTTGAGGGAATGTTTCCGTGAACCTTAAACTTCTGTATAAAGTGCGCATGAACGTTTTCTCCGCCTTACGGTGTGAGAGAGACATCCAATGCCTTCCCCTGCGCGATGCAACGTATTCTTTATTTTTGCTGAGTTTGCCTCTCAGGCCTTTTTCGTTTTTGTCCCTTCCTATCAAATGAAACCTAAGACAATGTCACTGTATGTTCTCCGTGAGAAGGCTGTGGCAGAATTTCCGAGGTGCGTTCTTACTTCGCGCTTTTTTTACCGTGCTGGTGTTGGTGAGTTTCGTGCCAAGCCGGCAAATACTTCAGCGTATTTTATTCTTCGCATGTTGAGTGAGAATGCTATTTCATTTCCTGCTTGATTTATTTTTTTTTCTGTTTCCCTGCAGATACATTTGCTGTGCGTTCATTTTCGGAGGAAGGAGTTTGCGCTGACGGAAGGGGCGTTTCGGAGCCGACCTCAGTGTTTTGTCGCCAAGGTAAGCTGCTTTTTTATGATTTGATGTTTGAACATTTATTTCGCTATGGCAAACTTGATCTCGAACTCGAGGACGCGCAAGTGTTTCGTCCTGTATTTCAAATTACAGGGTAGTCATCGCTATGCGAGAAAGAGCGAATAAAATCGCTTGCTCAAAACTGTCATTAAATTACACTGCATCACTTTAGATTTGCAAGCAAGTTCGTGCACGCGAAAAAAAAATTCCATCCTGTGACCAACTGGTCGAAACTTTGTGACTCTCGCTTGTGGAGAGTGGGACGTCAGGGTGAGGAAAGTACAAGAGATAGGCGGGGCAAAGGGATTGAGGGCTCTTCCAGAGATCCCTACGGGAGTCTTTCGGTACCGCTGTCCACTAAAGAAAAACAGTTGATTCACCCTCAGTGACCTCAATCTCCTATGGTGAGTACCACCGAGTTTTGCATTGCTTTTAATGAAATAGGCAGGAATTTTCAGAAATCAAAATGGCAGTCTAATCCGCAGCCAGTCGTTATTAACGCATGCTTACCATGCGGTCTTTCAATGAATTGTTTTATTTTATCATTACACCTGCTTGTAGTCATTGCTTCAAAAGATGAGTCAAAGCATTCCATGAAATGTACCCGTTTATACGTTATTCGTCATCACTCCGTGTATTATGAAGTTGCCTGAGCTCATGGTGTGCGCCCATTTTTTCCTTAAGTTCCTTTTCTCACCATTACTGAGAACACCGTGGTATTCATTTTCTATACATGACAACGTTCTGTTCCAGTCAAAACTCTTTCATAGTCATGTACCATTTGCATAGTTTTTTTTTTGCATATTTCAGAATGTAAAACGAGCCCCTCAGATCCAACATTTAGGAGTTAAATTAGAATATTTCGCCACCATTTTCCGTACAACAGAATTGTTTTCGCTGAACGATGAAATATTGTTTTGTTAGTTGCGTAACGATCGTTACGCTTCATTCCCTCGGACGACACTCGTTAGGATGGCGTTAAATCGAGCGTCGATGTGAATTCTGCCGGTGAACCCCAGGTTCGCGAGTCATCACTCGCTTTCCCCGCTCGTGGTCCCCAGCCTTCAACCACCGCAGTACAGCCGGTCGAGATTGTAAAGGCGAAGTCGAATAGTTGTTTTACTTAGGGTTTTATTTCCCGCTCCTTTAAATCTGTCACTCACTCCACCTGTTCTCCATCTGGTCCACCGAATAGCGGACCCGTAACGCTTCTTACTTAAGTTTTATAGTTGTAATTATTATTATTATTTATTTATTTTTTGTCGGGGAGAACTGGTTTTACGTCGCGGTTTGATGAGGGGAGTGGGAAAGTGGTATACGGTCTCCCTTTATTGCCAATGCCCTCTCATCCCCCGTACACCCTACGCCACTCCCCATTCACCCTCCCTTTCCCCTCGGCGGAATATGGGACAACCGAAATGAAAAGAAAAACTAACGTCTTCGGAATATGCCAGCCGCGACGGTCTCGCTCGTCAGTTTCTCAGTGTTTCGCCCCTTGGAGCGTTGAATGTTATCCGTAGGTTTCCCAAGGCGAGAAGTGACAGCCATTATTTATTAAATGATACTTGGTGTTGTTTTCCAAGCTTCGGGTTCGTCGTATTTGTAATGGGACGCCATGAGCTTCGAAATACATATATATTAATGGTCCCTCTCCATTGTGATAATATCTGTAGTGTATTAGTACATGCTTGTGAGGCTTCACCTCGTGACAAGCATTAGCGATTTATGCTAATGCATAATTAGTCGTAGTTACACTAACTTTAGGGTATAGCGTAATGCATGTTGGTGAATAATCACCACCTGCCACACCCCCCTGAGGTGGCTTGCTGGATATTTTGTATATGTAGATGAAATGAGCATGAATACTCACAGTTCTTGAGCATATTATGAAATAATGTTGGTTTTGGATTAAGATTAACATTTTTATATTTTTAGCGTTAAAAATGGTTAACAGACAAACTAATACACTTTTCTCAGTGATCGTGCTCGTACGTTGTTTAACGTGTAAAGAGATACCCAATGGGTGTCAACAAAATAAAGTTTTTAAGCTTTTATTTTGATGCATTACTATAGAAAAAATCACGACCAACAAATATAATATGTCCTCGAGTACAAAGAAATTGTGGCGATTTCTTCGTATGAATTAGATACCGAATACGATAAATACCAATGTATGTAGTGAGAACCCGTTATCTAGTCAATTCTGGAATGCCTCAGCGCTGAATACAATAAAACCTTCACCGCCTCATGCTTAATGTTTTTCGCTGTCATCGGAGGAGTATGATATTTTCTTTGAAAGTATACTTTTATTCAAAATAACAGTCAATGTCCATGATCTACCTCGCTCCTGACCCTTTTTTTGTTTCCTGGCGCAATGTAAACTTATTATTATTTCATATTATGATTCCGGGGTATGTGCCTAATTCACGCCGCATAGAACCTATCGCCTATGGAATTTGCGTCTATTTTTTAATCAGGAGTTATTTTGAATCTTTTAGACTAGTTCAAAATTGGGATACAGTTTTATCTAATCAAGTGTCTAGACGCGGCACCGTCCCAACTATCTCTCAGTTCCAGAGGTGCGTTTAACCTTATCGTCAGATTGCTACGTATTTTAGTCGTTCGTCAGAGAAACACGAAGACGATTTCGGAAGCATGTCATTGTCTGTCTCTTAATCTTATCACCCCAATCTTAACACTGGGGCAACATAACCATTATTGTGACAGAATTTTACATATTTTCATAATTCTCGATAACAAGAGTGAATGTCCTGTCTTTGCTCCATTGCTTGATAATCTTCTGATTTTGAGCGATAAAATTTTTTTTAAGTTCAGTTGTTGACCGTCACTGTTTTGTGCTGTGAAAATTTGTTTCATTGCACTCATATTCGCTCAGTGAGAGTAACCTTATTAAAGGTTTGTGGTGATTCGATAATCAGTTGTGTTATCTCTTTACTTTCTTGACGTTGGAAGTGATTGTATAAAATGGTAAATTAAAAATTTGTATCGCTTTATATTGCTCCCGCTAACCAAGACTGGTTCAAAACTGTGGGCAATGCTTCTGTTAGTAGGTCGATTCTTACAAAAATGTGTTTATATGTATTTGATATCTTAGCTGTTTGTTGTTGTTTATCGAGGTTTTACGTTAGACTGAAATCCAGATCAACTTAGAAAGTGACTAAGATGATACGTAATCTTTGGATTGTTTCTCTCTTTTCCCTGTTCCAAGTTCCTTGGCTATCTTCTCCTGTAATTTAATTGGTTGCACAAAGTACGGGTCAGTGAAACATAAGGCTGATGTTGGTGGCCAATGAGTCACCACCTTACCTTCTAAGGATTTATTGTTATTCTAAACATTTTTTTGTCTTTGGAGCTTTAAAAGTTTGCCACAAATTGTACCGGTCATGAACATTTTGATTCACAAGCTCTGTCATTCACTTGTACATTCGCATGTCTGGCTAGATCCAGACTTAATGTTTGCTTATAGAAAATCAAGTCCTACTGATTTATTGAGGCATCAAAGGAAAATATCCATTTACGGCTATATCCAAACAATGGAATTGTTTACTTTTTCAAGTTTCAGAGGTGTGTTGATAGAGGACAAACGTTATTCAGAATCTCTCTTTTGTCGTCTAGTGCGTGAGCTCTTAAGCTTCGTGATATGTGCTCCCAGACTTCCATGGGGTGTGCCTGATGAATCTGAAATTTCTTCCTCTCTCTAGCCCTCCACCCATTGCTACCTCTACTCTCTTGCCATTATCGTGTTTGCCTTACAATCCAATGTCTCTGTCTTTTCGTGCAATCTGAACGCCCAAATGAAATCCATAGATAGTGTAGAATGATGATTTTTTCCGTGATTTACACAGCAAGGAGCTGCAAAGTGAATATTCCCCGAATATTTCAACGATTTCTGGCATCATTAATCGTGAATTGTGGCCGTATATGTAGGCGTATAATTAGATTGTGATATTATTATTTGGGTACGAAGTTGGATGCTAGACTTTCCTTACCGTGATTCGAATTCAAATAGATTGAGCCGTAAATACATTTAAACCTTCGAAGGATAGGTTTTGGCTAAATGTTATAATTTATTTTGAGGCTCTAAGTTATTTCATCTGAGCATGAAGGAGTTAAAGATGCTTAAAGAGATATTTAAGGTTTCCATGTGAAGCCGGGCATGCCATTAGATGCGAAGGTAGAAGAAAAAAATAGGACCTTCCTGAGAAGTGAACCGTCATGGTGTGATAGGGGAAATAAGTTTTTGTCATGGAATTGCTCGCGGAACTGCTGACGTAACTATCGAGTCATTAATTTAGTTACGCATGCATGCCGACTGTTCTAGTTTCATAGCTCCCTGCAGCCGATACGCCACCAAAGCAGGAAGTTCCTCGGATTGCTTTCTATCTTTGAACTGTAAAGAGCTATATCAGGCGGACTGAAATTTGTACCGTTCCCACTCTCTCCGTAATTGAGGCCATGTTTAAAAGTGACCTTCGATTTACAATTAATACAACGTTCCTCCACCGCTATTTCTGTGTTTCCCACTCGCAGTTATTTATGCCCCTAACGAGCGATGCCGGAAATTTCTCTCAGCGAATCGCAATCTTCCCCCCGCGACCGTCTTGTCATTGTGGGCGTACTTTCATTGCCAAAGCACTTTGCAGTCCGCGAGTCCAATCCTTTACTTCCACTTTCCTTCCACCTTCACTTTCCTCTCCGCGGTGTGTGTGTTGCTTGGCTCGCCTTTCGCCACCCGCGTCGAGGACTGCGAAATGCTGTCTCCCCCAGGACATCATCGGAGGAGAGCTCCCCAAGGCCTCAAGAGCCCTGGCCAAAATAGTACTCGAGACGAGATTATGAAAGACTAGTTGAGTTTCGTAATACGCTTGCCAAAAAAAACAAACTAGGTTAACTAAATGTTCATTGAATCCTGAAAGCTTTCTTACGCCATGTGCTTTCGAGACTATACTTGAAACACGTCGACTTTGAACTGGAATATGGGGGTCTAATAGGTTAAATGCAGAGATACGTGGTTAAACAAAATCACTACAGATGCATTGTATGTATTAGATTAAATAATTGCCATCGTGATGTGACTGTGCAAGGAAATGTTTTTCAACGGCCTAATGTTAGTTTGTTACTTAAGCGTTTCACTGGTCGACTGCGTCCAAAATATATTTTGGTCTTTTTTTAATTGCTAATATCGTATCAAGTGAAATATTTCTATACTTGAGATATGTACCTATGCGCATGAAGACAAAAGTAAGATTTGTTTACTTACTAAAATTTTGTCACTCTTAAGTTTCTTAGGTTGCGTGAAAATGGAGTCTATAAGGCACGATTTTTATGAAAATGTCTTTTGATGCACGCATTGATGGCGTTCACTTTATATTGGAATTCAGACGTTTGCATCGGCGCATGGCTCCCGGGAGTTGGTCACGAGGAAACAGATACAAGATTCCTGCGTGAAAGTATCGACTCCACGACCTTGGGAGCGAATTTCCCCTCGTCTTCTTTTCCTTGCGTTACTAATTTTCGTGTCTCTTGCATTCGCGGGCGACTTCACTTTACTTTTATTAAATTTTCAGCGGAGATATTTATTACGTGAGCTTCGAGCGGGGTTGTGCGTGTTTCTCTTAAGGTTCCTGTAGGTAATGTTGATGTTATTGACCTCCGTTGTTATTTTGTCAACATTTTAATTCTTTCAAAATGAACTAGTACGTTATTCTCCAACATTCAATAATAATCACGATTAAATTTCGTAATGGTGGGAAAGTGAGTTTTGAGGGAAAAGGAAATAGGGAAAGAAAGACTCACCTCGTTCCCGAAGGAATTTAATACATCTGTGTTGTGAATTAAAATGTTTTGACCCAGATCTCTTTCAGATTCCTTTTCGTTTTCTCTAAAATTCCGTGAAAGTTTCTTTTTTTCCATACATTTTAGGTATAGTTTTTTTTTAAATTAAATTTTGAAAGTATGCTGAATCCATGCACACGGAAACTATGCCTCTTGTCGCTCTATCGAGTACATTTCCTAATCCCTTTGGCTTTGTTTGTTTTCTCGAATTGTGCGCTCAACATTTTCTTGAAATGACATCAGTAGTTACATAGCTACAGTTCCGGATCAAGCTTATTAAAAAAAATGGAAAATATCTAAAATAAATATTAAATAAATATATTTAACGGTAAATTTAAATATTTATTTAATAATAAATAATAATTAATTAATTAATTTGCTTTAATTATTTTGTAAATATATTTCACCCCTATAAATATAATAAATAAAATATCTACCTTAATGAAAACTCTTGGTAAGCGCAATATAGCGAACCATCGTTGAAAATCGCGCTCGCGCGTCATCCTAACGTTTCATTGATTACAGATTGGACGCGTCTGAGAGTTGGTTGAAGGAAACATTGTTCACTTTTCGACCAATTGTCGTGCGTTTACTCGGTAAATGGTTTGTAATAGCCTTTTAAAATACGGTGGGAAATATTCATTCCCACTGGAGGTGGTAATCCGCTGGGCCTCCGAATTGCGGCGGGATCCGGGGCGCTGTACGCCGTGGAGAGATGTTTGTTTTGACCAAATCGGGTTTCCCTGTGGTTGGGAGAGAGAGGAGAGAGAAGACTACGTGATGAGAGACTGGTGGTTAGATACGTGACCGGCGGAGTGAGAGCTAGTGAGAGCAGAGTGGAGGAGAAGCAGTAATTTGTCTCATTCACGACCACAACTTTTTCTCATCCCCTCTTCGTGCCATCCAAAATAAGAAGAGAAAAAGAGGAAAAACTCTGGTGTGTTGAGTATTATTATCCTAGAGTATGATGAGAGCGCGATTTTTCTCCAGTCTTGATAGAGATACCACATTCGAATGTTATTAAAGCATGTATTCTCTTTCAAAGAAGCAATTAAGTTGGTAATATTAATGACGAAAAACTTTGTTTTATGTGACTAAAATTCTCAGTAATTGACTAAATTTAGGGCTTTAATTTTTTCGCCGTTCACTGAAATCTCCTTCTCAAACGGTTTATTTAGTTTTTTTTAAACATTCCGGCGAGTAGCAAATTTAATTTTTCTTTTTGTAACAATTGAGAAAACACAAGAACTAGGTATGTTTACATTTCTGTATCTGCGATCTGTTCGTCAGACCTTAATTTTTAAATTGTGTCTCCCTGAAGCACGGAACCAATGCCTTCATTCATTTATTTCATTCAGGAATCTACCAGTTAAAGGTAGGTTTGACATGGATTTATTCTACCTTTAATTGTGACGCGATTTAAAAGTAATACGATAATTGTGTGAAATTCGATGGGTGACTCCGTTAAAGTTACTGCGCGGCCAGTTCCGCAGTTCTTTGAAGTAATACGATAAATTAACATATTAGCGGCTGATTTGTTGATATCGTTAGAAAAATGAGATGTGTCCTAATATAAGGATACCAAACTTGTTGAATATGGTGTACAGCGATACCTAGCTCAAACGACCTTAAAGAAAAAAGGAAAACTCTGGAAGACGAAGGTCCGCGCCCAACCTTCGTCTGTGTCGATGGTCACTCTCCAACGGTCGCCACCGAGGTTTTCGGCCGCGACGGTCGGAGGGCGGTAGTCACCTGCCCCACATCTTGGAAAGAGGCGGAGGGAGGAAGGGGGAGGAGGGTGTGTTGGAGGTGGAGGATGATGATCGGTTGGGGAAGAGGGAGGTGTGAAGGGGTGGCGGGCTAGGGATGTTGGTGGAGGGTATTGTGGGTGGGTCATGCAGTGGGTCATGCAGTGGGTTAGAGGGGGTGCCTCTCCCTGTCTCACTTTCTCCGAGGGGGAAGGGGACATCGCCTTTGGGTTTTCGCCGCCTCCGACATGGTTTCTCCCCCTCCCCCCCACGTGATACTCACGCGAATGACGCAACTTACCTCCCCCCTGGATACAGCGGATGGGGCTCTCTTTTTTAAGGACGCGATCCACGCGATTCACTCCAGGAAATAGGGAAAATGCTCTGTTTTACTTTTTTCTGTCTCCTCGCTCTGTTTACCAACACTTTTACGTCTGCGTACTGTTATGCGAATAGCAGCGAGGTTGTGTGGCGGCGTGCTTTTGTACGACAGCTATGAAAAGGTAGAGGAAATATCAAGGAATTGATTGGGGGAGGGATGAAAAGGGAGGCGACTTTTTGTATATTACTCTCTTCCTTTGCTGTTTTAGTCGTGAATAGTGAACGCGGAGAAGAAATTTCTACACTTGCCTAATCGTGCAGTAGACTTGGGGTCTTTAGGTGGTACAGCTGATTAACTATACTTAACTCGAAGTCTTAGTTAAGGTATTAGGTCCTAACATTATACTTAAAATTTTGGCGAACGCTATGTCCATGCCTGAGGTCTGGTGCGAACCCGCGGCAATTCTGTGTACGAGCCGGCGCCTTACCGATCCGTTATCTGTAAGACAGTGTTTCTCATTATACCTGAAGTAAAGTAGCGAACAAAAATAAGGGAGTGAAATGGTATTTCTCCACGTCAACCAGAAGCTCTGCGATATCAGTATTTCTAGCAGCGGTAGCCATCGGTGTAACTTCAGTCAATCTAGTGTTTGTTAATTTTTTCTTCCCACTTCTGCTCCTCATTCGGTCCTCCCCTCACCCCCCTTCCCCAGCCTCCCACTCTCGTTTTCCCTCGAATGAACGCGCACAGTCCATCATCGTCACATACACGGGCGAGCGTGGCGAATCGGGGCCATGGTGGACTCGGACTCCTCGTCTCTCGCCCTCCCACCCTTCATCGAAAACGGACAGCTGTTTTTTAATTCGATCCTGAATCAGGCACACCACTATGTTGGCCCGCGGAGTGGACTTCCTTGCATTGTTTTTTTTTTAGACGGGTTCTTGGATTTTATTTTGTCGATTTTACTCTTGCGGATACGTGACTCGCGTCATTTTTTTTTTCGGCGTCACTGGTGAAAGATAATGCTGATGGTTTGAATTGGACTGGAGTTGGAAGTGACGTGAATTTGTAGGAGGGGATGCTCTGCATGTTGTGACCCTGTTGATTATTCTTTTTCCGCGATGGGTCATCCCAAGTTTCGGTCACGCTGTTATTCCGATTCATTGTCTTAATTCATTTCTCCATTCAAGGAGTGCGTTTATTGGCTTGGAAAACTAATCATCAAAATGCTAACTCAAATGGAATTGCTCATCATTTATCATGTCTCTCTGTCAAATAACTTTATTAAAACTTTGCGTTTAATCTCTGAGATATTGTTTTATTTGCTAGTATGTATAACGAGTTTCGACGCTTAAACGTTGTCATCGGGTCTTGAACCTTGAGTTGAATCGAATTTACTTACAAAGTTCCGGATGATTCCGCACTTAACAATCTGTAAATTGCTAGCGTAATTATCATTGCTAAATTACTATTCCGATCATTTAAATTTAATTGAGAGAACATTCAGCATGTCTTCATGCACAGGCAAACACAGGCTTCGTGTTCTTTCACTCTTTTTTCAAATTTACGGCCTGTTTGCCCAATGTACACAGCTTTACATTCACATCTTAGTTTATAAACTCCACTTTTCTGTTTATTTTCTATTTTGTCCTTAGTGTGGGAAAGTAGGTTCCTCAGGTTAAACTTGTTGTTGGCGAAAGAACACGAAGCCTGTGTAAGAAACAATAAATCAACGTCACAATTTGCAAAACATTTGTTAGAGAACAACCACTCCAGTGACTTCGAAATTGAAGTGTTGCATGTAGAAAAGAAAGGATACAAATTAGACGCATTGGAGCAGTTAGAAATATTAAATTGTGTACGCTCCAAGCAGAATATTGTTAACGAGTTTTTGTACAACTCCCACTCACCCCTCCTAAATCTCCCAACCCCCCCCCCTCCAAAACCTATTCATCCTAGCAACCCAGATAGAAAACACCCCTCCCCTTCAATCCACCCTCCACCTTGGCAGCCAAACATGTATAGGGTATTATGGTTTGTTTTGTTATGGTTTATTTCATATGGTTTGTTTTGTATGATTAAGTACCCCTCCCTCCGCATTCCTTTACCTCAGAAGAGTGCTCCCTACAAAGATTCTTTCCCCCCCCCCCCCCCATTTTCCTCAAGCACGCGATACCTCCCTGACCCAATCCCAAACTCCTTCCATCCCCCTACCTTCCTTCCTCCAACCCTCCCCCCCTATCTGAGGGCAGTATATAACAGAGTATTTTGTCGAGTCTTCACCTGAAGATGACGTTATAGTACGTCGAAGCCCGAGTCGTGCAAATAAAATTATCATTCTGGAACCACAAAGTTTAATTTTTTTTCATTTATATCATCTTGCTGGTTAAGGTTAACCAGGCGTTATAAAGCCGGGCCTTAATGCCTTCTACCGTACCTGCATCTTGACGAGTAAGGTGAGCGATGGTCGTCGAGTCATTGTTTAGTGCTTCTCGCATACTTTCTACGCTTTCTGCGCCTCCCGCTCTTCGTGCGGGAGTATGAAGGCGGAAGCCGGACTTTTTCTATCAAAATCGTTCCATCTCCGCCCTTCGTGAAGAAATGCATCATCGTTTTGTTCTCTATATCTCTCTCTCTGTAACAATGGCCGACGGGAAGGTTGCCGGGTCACTATTTCGGGCTGGTCAAGTTTTTCGACCGGAAGCAGTATATGGTGATGGCGCCTCTGCTTAAAGGCCATTAGGAGGAGCCAAATATGTAGTTCCCACGACTCTCCGACGGAGGTATGACCCGAATTCCCTCTCCCCCCTCCTACTCTCCCGTGTGTCGTGTTTTTGTTTGTTCCTGCGGCTGCTTCCGAGCTCTCCGCTCCCAATTGAAAGCAATTCCGAATTTACACCGCGAGCGACAGGACGGGAGGCTAGTTCCACTTCGGCGCGCCGCGGAGTGTGTTTGTTTCTTAATTGCGATCCAGTGTGCGCGCCTCTTCAAGAGAGGCCGGTGTGTGTGTTCTCACTTGTGTTCAACGCGCCGAGGGAGTTGTCCCTTGGCTTCGCAGGAAATCTTCGCTATTATTCCGTTCCCTGTACAAGTTTTGCATTTCAAATTCAGCGGTTGAACTTTTGATTATACGGGACATCGGTTTAGTGGAGGCTTCATCAGTCAGCGAACTGGTAAGAATCTTGCAATTGAGCATGACGTAATTTAAATTGGCCAAATGAACTTGACGAGAGACTGCTACGTAATTTTGACAATCTGAACTGGTTACTTTTTGTATTTCTACTTAAGTGATTTTTCTCTATTTTTTGTTTGAGAGACTTAATTTAAGGAATCGTCTATTTCGTGCCTATTACGCATGGTGACGTCTGAAGTCAACATTATCAATATGAATTTGATTTGAGGCACCAGTCGTTTCACATTCATTTAATGAATTGCCTATTCATTATAATATTATCAAAAACAAAAAATAAGCAATATCGTTTCAAATGCAATACATTATTTTTTCATCAGAAATAATTACCTTGAAGTCGAAGATTGTAAGTAATATAATGTAATTTCAATGGTTTGGCTGTATTTCATTATTGTTTTACATTATTTGCCGCTTAATACAATTATGTTCGTGGAATCACCATATTTTTTCGTCTAACCTTCAAGTATCGTGCGATGAAGTTTGAACAAATACTATTGCTGCTACGTCCTCAATTATTTCGGAAACATATTATTGTAATCAAATAACCTTGTTTACTCATTTGAATTGCTAGGAGAAGCTTGCGTATCAGATTGGTATATACGTAATAATTTTGAGGAAGAAGCTACATCAGCACCAACGTAACCTTCATTAACTTCAATCTTCGTAGTTCTTAGAGCATGGAAACTATTTGGGAACTGTCACGTTTGTTCTTGTTTCCTGGACTAAATACTTTCAAGCTTATGAAGATGTGTTGTTGGTCAGATTAGGAGTTGAAGTAATGCACGAGATAAAACATTACAACAAGTGAATCTTATGCTTGGTTTTTTCGCAAAAAGTCAATCACGGAGTGACATTTGTTTAAACTTTCCCGGAAACGACTAGAGAATTGAGTTTTTCAAGGTGAAAAATTCGTCAGCATGTAGCGCAGTTTCCTTCAGAATTTAAGCGTGTAAATTTGAAATCAAGCTATTTTTTTGTAGACACAGTTTTATTCTGAGTTTGGAGCGTTAAGATTTTCAGATTATTCATCTCAGTGAAAACAGCTAAATGATTGGTTTGCCACAAAACTTGTTTTTAGCGTTAGAGGAATCCTACTGCGGTAGCCAGGCGGGCAACGTGTTGGCAACGTTACCCACGTGTTAGCATCTTATTGATCCCGGAGATGTCTGGTTCCAATCCAGTCTCAGGTGTGAACTACACGCTATGGGGTGGTAAATAGGTGGCATTAAAAAACCATCGTAAGTTCTTCTGATGAAGGACCTGATTTTCGATCCCGAAAAAGTTCTCGCATGGGTCGTCCATAGTTTTTCTTCTCACTTTTCGTCTTCTGGGGCACATGCCTAATTTGCCACGCTTCGAGGGATCCGAGGAGGGCGGGGAGGGGGGGGAGGCACTGCCAGCATCAGTTTGGTCGTCCCTCGTCATCTCCTCCATCGGGTGCTAATTGATCCGGAACGGCCGAGGGATGGCTCGAATGGTTTCGGGGTGGAGAGATGGAATTTGAAGGGCGTGTTTGGAATCTTCTCTGTAGGGAGATTTATAGTTCTCGCAAAACTTCCTGGCGATGCGCAGTGGAGGAATTTGGGACATGGGCCACGGAACTTTCAAAATGCTTCGCAACGGGGAAGGATAATTAAGTGTCGAGGGTCAGAAGAGATTTCTAATTGCTACTTCTAATTCGAGCAATTATTAAGTTCTTCGAGAAGTGGGATGACTCACCACTAATTTCGTCCCGTTTTGACTCTTTTCACAGTGAGACCTCAATGTAGTGTCCCTGGTAAAGTCATAGAAATGGGTGATTTTGTTAACACTTGCCCTGCCTGTGTGCGCCTCGCGCCTCTTTCGCGAAATAGTTTGGTTCCCTTTCCTCACTCTTTTTCTCGATGCCTCCCTCTATGCCCCTCCGTGCCGCGCAGGTCTGAGCCAGGAACTTTTGCGAGAGCTAAACTTCATCTTTGCTGGAACGATAATCGTGGGTTATTGAGCGCAAATTCAATTATATTGAGTGCACTTGTTTCTGCGTTGGTAGTCTCCATACAAGCATACAAAGAAATGATACAAGCATTTTACGTTTTTTCTTAAAGCATGTTATGACTAGAGTTTTTGGCGCGGTATTCAATTTTTAGACGAAATTGTATTGAAATATGTTGTTTTCAGATATTGGACTCTGAGTGGCACCTTGATATAACATTAATAAGAATTTAACTATTACATTGACAACAATAAATTTATTATTTCGAGTTTAGAAGAAAATCTGTATATACTTAATCGAATTATTACGAAATATATCTCATATGCCATAAGTTAACGTGCTAATTTAACATCAAATTGGCACATGAAACAAATCAGTATGGTGCATTTCACTTTTATCCTTATAAAAATCACTAATGAAAACACGCATGGAAAGTTTCACCTTAATCTGTGTATAAATAAAAACAGCTCCAACCACCTTAACTCGCAGGCCCGTAACCTATCCGTCGACTCTAAGCACATCCCCTCCATCGGAACGGAAGGCGAGAGGGAGTTGAAATGGGGAGTGGAGTCGGGGATTCACGGGCGCACTGTGGCTCGTAGACGTATCTAACGGAACTTACGTCAGGGCGTCCGGAGCCTTTTTCGTCGAGGTATATGGGCGAGGTGAGGGTGGTGGGGAGTGGGGATGGAAGTGAGGAAAGATTAAAAGGGGGAATGGGACGGGAGAGCGTCGTCCCACAGCCCTACTGATATAGTTGAGGCGGCCGGGGTTGCCGAAACGCTCCCCAACCCGAGATTTTCGATTTTCAAATGTCCTACTTTCTGTTCGGGAGGCCAGCTCCCCTAAGCCCCGGTACGCAGTGAAGGTACTCCTCCGCTCCGGACTTTTCGCGTGAAATCGCTCCCTTTTCAGCCGATGCAATACTGTGTGGTGGTCTCCCCATTCAAGCGTTTCGTCTCACGTGCCCAATCTCGGGTGACCATTGCAGCTATCTGTATTCGCGTTTCTCGCCTCGCCGATATAGACTCGAGGAGCAGGATATCGTTTTTAGTGCTGATGTAGCTACATTAGGTCTTATTATCCGATGTCTATGGATCGCATAGTTCCGTAATTTCTGACCTGGGATGAGATCACTGTTCCTCCTTTCGCGTTGTCGTTATCTAAAACGCAAACCGAGCTTGAAGGGCTATGCTCACAGTTAGTGTCATAAGGTCGCTATCTGTCAATTAAAAGTAGTGATTTGGATCGCCAAACCTGATTTGAAGAATAACAATCATGCTTGTGCTCTCCTGAGCGCAATCGAAAAATAACGATAACGTGAGTGATGGCGTTATGGGGAACAGTGATCGCTCCCCTTATCCTTAATTCTGTAATTATCACAGTAGATAGAATTGAAGGGGCTGAGATTGAACTCTTAGCTGCCACCATGGTTGATGATTAACTGTGTCAACGATGGATAACATCAGCCTCAAGTCTGGAAGTAATATGAGCCCTTGGACAGGACACCGCGTGTGAAATTCGGCAGTGAAGCCGTCGCCTCACTTGAAGTGCAGGGACCCAAAAAGTGTAAAAAACATTCACCCGAGAAACAGGTTATCAAGGATTTATCAGGTTCACAAGAGGGGGAACGGAAATTGAGGTTGGTTCGAGATTTTCCTTTGCGGTGCAAATGCATATGAAGAGCGAAATATATTGAGACGTACAAAGAGAGCAGTGGTTAGATTGCAGCTTCCACGGAAGGCTTAAGATCTCAAAAACGCAAAGAAAAAATGAAATAAGGCTATAAAATGGAGGTTTTGAGGATTGGTTTATGAACGACTATGAGCATGTGTGTGTGAGGTTTAGAAATATGAATTTGGTAAACGGTGGAGTAGTTTGGCATCGTGAAGGATAAAACAGTCGAAGTGGTGTTACTATGATGGATGAAATGATAAGGCATGAGAGTTAATTGAAGACGCATTGAGGCTTTTAAAAGGCAACGATGGTGAGATGAAGGGCAGAAGAGTATAAGAAATATATTTTTTGCGGCTTGAGGGAAGGTGGAAGATGTGTATTTTTTGTATTTCTGGGGAAAATACGGAGCTGAGGTCAGAGGTAAGGCGATTGTCTGATGATTGGTGAGGTATGGCAAGGACCTACCGTTATTAAACCTGTATTTGCGGTGAACTAATGAACATAATGACAGATGAGAGCCAATACTCTCTGATTCTTACGAGAACGGTAAAAGGAGACAGATTCGATGGCATTAACCTGGCATTTACCCATCGAGATGAGAATCGCGGTCGAGCTCACGTTTTCTGGGACTGGCGAGAAACGCACGCGCGGGTAAAATTAACTGCACTAGGTATATTTAAATCCGATTTCACGAAAGTTTCCTCTCACCCTCTGAATTGGTTTCGCCGATTGTGCCCGATTCTTGGCAATGCGGCCGGGAGCTCATTTTCTTAGGAATTTGGCGCGTGTTGCACCAGCAGGGCTTACACTAGCCGATTAGTAACGGCTTGTTCCAAAATGATCCCATGTATGAATACTGTGCAAGCCTACTTGATGTATTGATTAATGTGGGAAATTTCCCTTCGTGTTCAGTTCTAATTAAAATCCGGTATTTATACATTATGAACAAATTATCACACACCAACTAACCTTATGTTAAAACCTAGCTGCGATTGTTTAAAGTCACTAGCGTAAAACAGAAGAGCGAGCTGTTCATTTGAAATTTTGGGGGTAAAATTTGGTTAGCAGAAAAAGGAAATTGATTCAATTGAACTGTTTTGGATTATTTCTTGTGCAGTATCTTGCCACTTATATGGAACCAGTGCCATCATCTGAGTTTAAGTACTTTTCTGTGCATTTTTTTGCTGCAACTTCAGCGCTGTGAAAATTTTATGGTGGAAAAACTTTAGTTTACGGTATCAATTGTGTTACAATTTCGAAGTTTAGTGTGTCCTCGTGGGGGTTTTATGGGCTCCTTCCCATCGTGAATGCATTGTTTCCCTCTCCGTTAGGTCATGTTCCTGTGGGAATAAATGCGAGAATGCGCGATGTCTGCTAATTGATTATTTCGTGCCATGCCTTTGGCCGCGCGATCGTGTGACGCAACGCCCTCACACCTCCGCTGCCCTCGTCTCTTGGCTAATCGGCGCGGCGCTTTGAATGCCGCGCGCGTGGTTTGCGCGCTGCGATGAAATCATGCGTTGTTGCTGCGGCAGAAGCCGGTTCCCTTTCGCAGTTGACCCAATGCGTAGGCAACATGAGTGAGTGCACTCGCCGATTCGTCTCCGTCCCTCAGCATCATTCATAACGACCCGCGGTGCACCGAGTCGTGTAATAACCCCATTAAATAATATTGCTGTTTACGTTGCCAATTTCGGTCACAATTTAAGTCAAGGAGAGAGCAATTGATAAGTAAATTTGAATTGAAGATGAATCTAAAATTTCAATAAAAGCAAAGAAATGTTGACTCCTATGCATGCATTTCGGTCATCGACTAGCAGGGATGGCAAACGAAACGAAAATCAAAATCAGTAAATTTTCAATAGTTTCATTGCTGGGAGCGAAATGTGGAAGCGAAACTAAATGGAATGAAACCCGAGGAGCTAAACTCAGGACGAAGCGAAATCGGGAGTCGAAACTACTCCGGGTCGAAACTAAACAAATGCCCCGGAACGAAATCAAACACGAATTAAGTTTCACACAGGTGGGACCATGTGCTTCATCTTCGCACGGTTTAGTTTCGCACCACACGTGGAATGGTGATTATTGACTTAACTGACGCGTGTATTCACTTGTCTGTGCGGCGATCATGCTTAAGTTAAACTTCGTGCACTAGGATATATAAGCATCGTTAATGTTGGAGGATTCAACATGACAATTGTCACAATAGTTTTTCATTTTTTATAAACGTGATCAATTGACGTGGTACGTCTAAAAAACCAGATGGTCACAAAACGCTTGGGCTTAATTTTATGAGTAGGTAAATCATTAAGGAAACCGAAATCATCTATAGAAGAAAAACCACGTCACTGGCGAAATTGACTCCCAGTTTTTAACTAATCGTCAAGACAGCCTTCAACCTACAGCGCAACAAAAAGGAGATATAGTTAATGACTGAAGCATACAAGATGAATTCGATAGTTAAAAGCATTGTAAGCATGAAGCACAAACACTCGCTACCAATTAATCATTCGTTATAACTTAAGCTATAGATTCACAACGGCGTATTTCCGCGGATAATCATAACCAAATCAATTTTAAATAGATTTATTGCACTCGCCACATAGACGACACCTCATAATTAAGCACGCTGTTAGTATATTCACTTTTCTCCACAAATGATGTGTATTAATAGTAGTAACATTCATTCACTGTATGATTCTCGCGTGAGAGAAATAAAGGCAGACAACTCTATCACCAACTATGAAAAGATAGAACAACACCTATTAATCAATTGCGCACGTGGTTTGCAATTACACGTTCCTGCGGAAATGATGTTTATCAATAATATTAAATCAAAATCACTGTACGATAAACACATAAGAGAACAAAGCATGAAATTCTAGCGCTATCGTCATCCTTCCCTGGAATCCAGTCAGCTCTGGATATCCTTTGCAGCCTTTTTTTCTTATTTCATTCCCTGGTCCCTAAGGGATAAGATGAAGCTTCGTCCCTTTCCTCGCCTGCGTTGAACAACCAACTGCACAACACTGAGGCATATTGATAACAATATAGCAAAAACGCTCCGCTGCTTTAGGAAAAACACAACCACTCCAATGCTTTCTAGCCTGCAACTAATGCCAACAATACATTCGCATAGGACAAAAATGGCGGGAACCAATCAGAAGCCTCGATTGTCGGCATATGTCAAGATCAAAGGTTGACCGTCCTTTCCATTCCAGAGCTTTAGCATAGGCCATCTTTTGTGGATGGAATTGAATATAATTTCCCTCAGCGAGTATTTACCTTCTGATGTCGTGCATGTATTCGGGTTAAGGTCTCAGCATAAAAATAAGTGCTGTGCGGGAAAATGGGAAATAGTGCGTAACAATATGTTAAGACAATATATTGTGCAGCGTGTTATATGTTATAAGCCTTCTTCTTCGATGAAATCTTTCGAAATTGCGTGCCGACGTTTTGTCTATTCTGTGCGCTGCGTTTTGAGGCTTTAAGGTGTGGTCACTCATAAGCGTGCTATGCTCGTTTCTAAATTTGGATACATATTTCGTACAAGGCCCGAGAATTTGACGCAGCGTATGTGGATAGCGTGTCAAGCATTTTCCCGAAACATAGCGTTTCCCATGGGAATTCCTTTTGAATACTCGAGATAAACATCTCGCGCCAACAATAGCCTCACAGCTCATAGCGCTGTTCACTGAGATGTTTTGGGTCACATGGAAATTAAATGAAATTCACACTTTTTTCCATTTAGTTTCTTCTCCTAAATGGACTACGTTCACAGATTTGCGTTTAAGTGCTTAATTATTTGGAAAAGTTGCAGTCTCACTATCTAATAATTGTTAGTTTTATGCCAAGAGTTTCTAAAAACCTTGGCATAGATATTTGTTTTGTTAATGGTGGATGGCAATGATAATAATTCAACGTTCATTATATTTGTGAGAGCGGGAAATTTTCAAACCGGATGGAAGCGTTAATTGACACGGTACATTGGCCATGCAAGGAGCGATAGGGAAGTATGTTATTCGCCGTTTACTCTCTAATGTGGTGTATTACCTCCATGGATAAGTATCGCCCAAAATTTTTAATAATGTTATGAGCTATATGGCTTTTTGTTGAGCGCCTGAACTATTCAAGGCAAAGGCGTAGAACCGCTAACATTTTACATTGCGATGTTATGATAATTAAGGAATGGGGAAGTCAGGTTTGAGTATTCCTTTCCCATTGGTCTCTAGATTTTCCATGCAGTCCATGCTAGCCTAAATTTCTGAATCTCGACGATTGATACGGCAACCCTATCAAATCTTCTCTGACCCCCTCCCCATCTACCTCCTAAACACCCCTTTCTCCCGCCGTTTTTCTCCTCTGACGTCCTGGCTGGCGTTAAAACTATGATTTATTATTTTTTGTAACCAAATACGAACGAGATTGAGATCTGTTTACAATTTCAATCCTTAGGTAATCCTCTATATGGAAATTTTGGAGCCACCAACTGCTAAATTAGTTCGAAATCACTGGAGAATAACGGATGTGAGGGATGGTTGTGGCCGGGACTAGTTGGAATCCCATTGCGAAATTGAGAATTGGGTGATTTGTTTCCTATTAATGCTACAGTTTAGCTGAACCAGTTGAAGCTATAAAAAGTTGTATTCCGTGTAATCGCAAAGTTATTTGAAATTTAACGAGTTATTAACAAATATTATTTGCGACATGAAACATCAATACGTTACCTACTTCAGTTGAAAATTTCATTTGTGTCAGCAAGTAGGTAATGTAAGGTAAACAGTGCATACATGGATCATACGCCAATGTTTCGAGCAGATATTCGACACTTCTTGCCCCCGCACCTTTGCCTTTTTCTCTCTGCACCATCCTAGGTGCCCTTTGAACCCCATCCGTGATGTGACGGATTTTGGATTCGGTGCCAAGTGATGGGGAAGGGATATAGGGGTTGCGGGGAGGTAGTCGCACTGACCACTGGATTTGAAACACTATAGCATTTAATGTAATTCTTCGAAAAATGAACAAAAAAGAGAGGTTAATATGTTAAATGTTTTGCTGACCTATTAGATGTATGTTTGGGTTACCTCTGCCAAGCCATGTTATTATTTTGTTAGGAAAAGAATACAAAAGTTAATGTGATAGTAGCATATTTTATGTTATGCCACATTGTATTGCTAGGGAACGATTACTAAGGTTAATGAGATAGTAACATATGTTATTAGTGGTCGGCACTTCGTTTTATCTCCAATCGAAAATTTGTATTTTCTTCTACTCATGGTCTTGAAATATGTGGGAAATGGAAGGTGAGTCGTAAACAACGCATGAATTAATAATGCATAAATATTTCATTACGACAATATTCATCACTTCCGCTTGCCGCACCCATGCCTTTGCTTCTGCACAAGCCGAATCGCCTTTTCTTTCTGACACTATTCATTCAAAGCCTTCGGGATGATGTAAAAGATAGTGGATTCGGTGCCAAAGGAAGGAGGCATGGGGGAGGGGAAGAGGAGGAGGTCGCGGGAGGGAAGTCGTCGCATGGCTCATCGTGGTAGTGCCCGGCGTGCCTGTCTGTCGCACGCGGAAGTCATAAGGGAGAGAGAGCGAGAGTGAGTTTTTGACAATGGGCGGGGTCTTGTCACTGTTGCTCGCCCCGTTGGCGCCCCCCCCCCCTCATCTCCTCCTTCCGCCATTCGACGGGAGACGAAAAAAACAAAAGCAGAAGATTCCATGGATGTTGTTTCTCTCATGGTTTGTCTGTGACCGCGATGAGCATTCAGCTGTGCGAAGGACTTGGGAAAAAATGTCTTATTTCGTCCGATGGGACCTTGGGTACGTCGTGTGTTCGTGTCACCTTCCTTACCAGCTCATGGCGTAGCGATCCTAGGCCACAGACGTGATTTATTCGTCTGTTGGCTTTAAATTAGTTGTTTTTCATAACAATAATAACCTTTAGAATAGTTATCATTGATACTCTTCCAAGAAAAGTATAACTTAAAGCTGAAAATAAGCAAGTTCAAAGCGCGTCTGAAATAGCCACATTATTGTGGAGGGGTGATCGTGATTTGGTCTCTACAGATTTGAGCAATGGCGAATTTTTGAAATCAATTATCGCTCTTCAGCTAGAGGGGCATGCATTATTCGCCTTACTTGAAAGAAAAAAAAACATAAATGTAGTGGCGCTGCTCTCGTAGCATTCTTTTACCCACCTGCACTAATACTATGACATTTTATACGAAAATACTGCGTGGCTAACCTTATAAAATCTCTCTTACTAGGATTGGCGTTATATAAATGCCTTCATCGCAGAAAGATGACTGGCAGTTGTGAATTTTCGCCGTCGGAGTGTTAGAAACTTAAATTATTGGGTGAGAAAACTGACACATTTGAGCATTAATGTCGCCTGGTCGGAAGCTAGTAATTTACTTTTGCTGAGTTTTAGCTTTATATTGTTCGTATTTAACGAATTGTTGTGCCAACAGGACCATGTCTCATTCTGCCGCTTCTTAATTTTCCATTCACCTCCTTTTTGTGGCGCCATGAACTCAATTTGTAATCTACTCAATTTTTTTAAAAATGGTTGCTGGTTTGAAATATTGAATTTTATAGTTACTCCAGTTTGTGTACTAATATTCTGGAGGGAAATCCAGTCAACAGTGATTGTTAGTGATCTCAGATTCCTCCGCAATCATCTCATATTTACGATACTCCTTTCCATGGTGATGGCAATTTCCACTCGGCTGTGTTGTGAATGTCTGCATCCACCGCATTGTGGAGACGACGCGGCTCTTTCCTTCTCTCTGGAGACCCGAGACCTTGGTCTTCGCCTTAACGGGGGATTCCTTTCCTCGCCCCCGCCCACGGGAAGGAGGGTCACTTACACCTTCTATTTCTATAAAAGCGGAAACAATGGTCTTATAGGAGAGAAGGGACTGGATTGAATGGAGAGGGAAAGGGGACGGTGGGGCATAAAAAAGGCAGCCCTTTCAATCCCTTTCCCTTACGTTGTTTGGTTATTTGGGGAGGCGGCGACCGACCACTGACGTCATTTTTGCCACTAAAGGCCGTATCACACTATCGTTCGTCAGAGCGGTTAGCGGGAGCGGTTGCGGGTGTCGGTTCTTCCAATTACACTGTGCGATGCCGTTGTCGGTTGGCCGTCACAACATGTGCCGCATTTCAATGAGATCACCCACAAAAAATGTTTTTTTGAGTGAAAACAAAACTTCGTTCTTTTTCGGCCCTGTTTTATATTCTTTTATCTTAATGGGGATGGATTTATCTGGATTAAATCCCAATAAATTATTTAATTCAGAGTTAGAGATTACACACTTTAAAACCGATCGTGACAGCAATACAATACTAAGAATAAATAAAATTCTAACATATAAACAAACAGTGTGTTGCTAATGAAACTCATACATTAAAGAGGCCCCATGTTTTGCTTCACTCATGAACTATACCAACGAGCAAAACAAAAATAAAACAAATACGCGCGCAACGGCAGCAGATGACGTGGTCACGTGATTGAATACGAGTCTGTGATTGGCTGCGGTTGCGATTCTCGGTCAGGAAAATAGATGGTTGGCTATTCTCGCACCCGCACCAGCTCACGCTAGCCGCTGCTTTCCAAATGGTTGACGAGTAAACCGCAACCGCTCCCGCTCCGACGAACGCTAGTGTGATACGGCCTTAAGAGCTGGTGAGTTATTGGTATTGATAGGATTACTCATGGAAATGGAGAAATTTTGAGAGAAACCCGGTGTTGGCTTAGTCGTTAGTGTACTTTTTGGAGCCTAGGAGTCGACAGTTTAATCGTCCCATCTGACGAACGGAGTACTAATCTCCACTTGGTACCTAAGTAGAAATAGGGTGGCCGTTGAAAAATCTTCACTATAGCCGGGATTCGAACCTGGCCCTGCAAAACTTTCTGAGATAATTATTATATGGTAAATAGATGTTCAACCAACTAAAAATCTTTCATTAGAATCGGAGGAATGTATATTCTATGTATGTTTGAAATGAGCACTTATTGCAAAACGATGTTCGTAGAAAAAATTGAGAATTCTTGCTCATCACGAAGTGATTGAAAATAGTAAATTTTGAAAATTCACATTCAACTCGCTAAACCTAAAGGAATAGTGTGAAATTCTTTAAAAATTTCTTCATCCACTTGAAGTGACTTTCTTTCAAGCCACCCGAGTTGGTGCCGAGATTCTTCTGAAAAGTAATCGACACCGCCGGGAGGGATTCGAACCCGGACTCACGGGGTTGGAAGTCATTGCTATAGCCACCGCATCAGCCCTAACCCTTCCCTTTCGTTCGTCCCAACACCCATCGTTCCCCGCTCCTTTCACTGCGGCCGTGTTACGATCGTAAGAATTGCGCCCTCGCCAACCGGCACCCACGCACGCTAGCTCAGTGAGTGGTGCGTGCGCCGACGGCTGTGATGTAGCCACCTCTATGTCGAACGTATTCTCTCGTGCCGTTGCGACCACCGCCCTCGTCTTTCTAGTCTTCGCCCCGTATTAAGACATTTGCGTCGCCTCCTCACACTTCCCCCCTCCTTTCCCCGCACTTCTAATTCTTCGCTAGGCTCGTTACAATATCTCATGACCCGAATTACTCATATCCTTAAGTAATCGCTGTGGAGTTAATGGTATTATGGGGAGACCTACATGCGCGCAGGCGAGGCTTGGATCGTTTTGAGTGTTGTTGTTCGTGAGGCGCATGAGATAGCGGAACGATCTGAGTGCAGTCCCCGAGCGTGTTCGAAACGAACGTTGGAAATTTACTAGTGCTGAAAATCGTTCCTCATTTAACTATTTTTGTTTGTTTATTTTTTTCGATTTCTCCCATTTCCCTCCTCCTTCGATTGGTCAAACGTACAATTTTATTTTTCCTTCGGATTCTTTGCCAAGCTTCTGGGAGGCTTTGTCGTCTCCAGCATTCCAATTTCATTCCGCAATTCACTATTTTGTAAGAGTTCGTTCACGGTGTATTCAAAGGCGCGCGCATATGACGAAAACTACCGTCGCTAGGTCGGCAGGAATCGGTTGGTGAACTTGGTCGCTACATTTTGCTGACAATCAAAGTGTGTGCAATACGAAATACAGTAATGATGATCAATGTCTTGTATTGGGGTGAAGATTGAGACTAAGTAGGTCATTAACTCTTCGTCGATGTTACATGCATGTAAAATAGTCCTAGCTCACTTTTTAAAGTAAATACTTTGCATGATTGAGAACTTTGTTTGGATATAATTAGATCAAGGGTGCGAGAATAATATGTGCATAATTGGGAAACGCTGGGATAATTGGCTGACTTCCGTGGCGGAAAAACCCTCTGCTTGGAAACACTTTGACAGAAAGAGGCGCAGGGAACACCTCCGAAACCTACCATGAGATATCGAACATAAATTGAACGCTAGAATAAGTTTTGGGGCTTCATGATAAGGAAAAAGGATATTAAATAAAGAATAATTGCGTAAATGAAATTTAAAAGGGGTTAATTCAAGTGCAACTGTAGATTTTGAGGAAAGTTTTATCTGCGTGGTGACGACGCCCAAGTTCTGTGAATCGTTATTCAGCATTCATTGTGTGTTACTCTTATTCAAGTAGACTAAGGACGCGAAGAGAAAGGAATTCTTCGTAAACGGGCAAGGAGACATCTTTTGTCGAGAGAAATTAATACTTCTGCTTCTAATCATCAGGAATTATCTCCACTGAGAACTCGATGCGTATGATTGTCTATTTTAATTCGTGGAATCGGAATGGGGAAACTAGAAGTTTATTTTTTATTTTTGAGATGGATGGCCGGGAGGCATTTCAGTCTAGGAGGCGCTGCAGCTGGAAGGTCGCTATTGCTAGCCACTCGGGAAGAGTTGACGAGGAGGAATCTTGTACGAGATCTAAGCAAGGGTGAGCGATTATTTATTGGGACGAATCCAAGAGGTGCAAGTGATAAATGGCGATGACAGAGCAGGGAAAACATCTACCGAGAGCGGAATGAACAATCGAGAGACCATAGTGGCCGGGATGCCTGTGGCGAGTTCTGTTGAAGCAGTATGTTCTCCGATTAGTTACACTGCTTTCAGGTCTTAAGAAGAGGAATTTCACAATACGCGAAATGCATCTAAGCGAAAAATGGCAATGAATGAGCCCATTAAGGGTGAAGGTCATATACCCCGGAAGGTTTTTTAGATGAGGAAAAATGTGCAGATGAAAGTGGAGTTCACAATAAAAACAGGCACTAGTCCCAGGAACGCATCAATTTATTTCAATTCACGGATGAAAGTCAATAAACTATTATTTTTGGTACTTTTTACAAATGTTTGCGAAAATTATTTGTGCGAGAAAGTGCGTGGGGTTGAGTCGATTGTTTTTGTATTGTGACAGTAAATGATAACTATAACTTAGTTTTTCCACATGAATTTATTACAACAATACTACCTAGGTTTTGACGAAGATTGTCGTCATCAGGTGAAGCTCGTCATCATCACCTGATGAATACGAGCGTGACCGTGATAGAGGGGAGGATTTGTGTAAGCGGGGAAGTGGAAGAAAGAGAGTAGGTTTTATGGGCGGGATTAAGAATTTTAGGACGTACGCTGAGATGAAGAATGAAATATTGTTGGTAGATAGATGAAGAATGAAATATTGTTGGTAGATAGGGCCCTGCACATCTAAAAATATAGAGGAATTTCACTTTCACTTAAACTTACCTTAAACCGGTAGACTACCTTAAAAGTAATAATCAGTGTGCTCGCGGGAAAATTTTCGTCTTTATCATGTTTCCAGTGTAAATAGGCAATCTTTGCGGAGGGGGGGAGATGGATCTTGGGCCAATTACGTAATGGTGTGTGTGTAAGTATTGCGCTTTTCCTGAACTTATTTTAGGGGGTCGAAGGGTGAACGCTCCGCGCGGAGAGGAATCACGCATGCGTGGCTCGGTTAATTCTCCGGAGGCGATGAGATAACAAGAAAGAGGGGAGAGGACGCACCCCGTGCAATTACGGCGGAAACCTTTCTGCGGCGAACGGCCATGGGGTCGCCGAGTGGGAAAGAAATGATGTTAAAATCAAGCGGGGTCGGGTGAGTCGACGAAAGCGCCGTTATGCCTTAACGGTTACCTATGGGGTGACTTTTAAGAGCAGAAAATTTGTAGGATTGAATCTATTCCAACCAGATTAATGGGTTAAAATCAGTTATCTGATATGGTTACAGAATAAAAACCGATTGTTACATGTTGGAAGCCTCGACTTATCTCGGGTAAGAAGACATTGATTTAATTTCAATTGATGACATAAGGTTTCTATTTGTGCTATCGACCCTCTTCGAGGCCTACAACCGCTGTTATAATGCCGCTTAAGTTTTTCAGACCAACTCTTTGTTTCGGGAAAAAAATTGGAAGGAAATCTTGTTCCTGTATGCGGGAATAGATTAAAATGCATTGGCACTGACATTCCAATGACGTGAAATATGCTCTTGATTGGCTTAGGTGAATCTCTGAGAAGAACACTCAAAAGTTCATAGCTGGTAAAGAACTGTCGTGGTATCTTAGCCTTGAATATTTTTACAGCCTGCTTTATTTAAGAAACTCCCGGCGTCCTTTTAAGCTAAAGATTTTTTTCTTTGCTCTGTAATTTATATTACTCTCCTTCATTTTTTCGGGGGTGAGGTGTTTCGATATAATTAAGCGCTCTGTATTGATCGCATAGTATTTTTTTGTTGATGATATTTTCCCTGTAATCTACCTTAATTAGGTTCCCTAGAATTACTTTTTCATTTATTTGATTTTTCCAAATTAATTTGATTTTTTTGGCATACATTTACTTTAGATTATCTGTAGTGTTTAATTTCAATTCATTTGCATTTCTGCCAAGGAGCGCCTCGAAACTTCAAGTTGACAAGACGTGGCTTGTCTGTGTTCGTTTGTTTAGGGACGGCCGCGATGATTGATTCTGGCGCTCGCCGCTTTGGGGAGCGGTTGTGCGTGTGCGCGATGAGGACGCGTCAACGCCTAGCAAGGGGGCGCTTCCCGTTTGGGCTCCCTTGTAATTTTTCCACCGTCGCGTGCCGTTCACCCATGCCTCTGGGCGTCAACCGCCTCGCCGTAATTTCATTTGCTCGCCCCCCTGCCCTCCCCTTGTTATTCACGACTTTTGGCACGGCAGACGAATGGGTAATAGTGGCGCGTGAGCGAGCTTCGTTTGTTTTCTCTTCTCCCCTCGTGCGCGCGGTGCATCGGCGGGTGTGTTTGTAATCGCCATTAGTGTCGACGAAATCCTTTCTTTCTCTCCGTCTCTCGTCACAGTGGACGCCCGTCGCGAGGAGAGGAGCATTTGACGAGAGTTGATCGGAGGAGGGTTACAAAATGACGACCCGTCCAAGCTTCCCCCTTTTTGCAACGGTCGACCCTCACCCACCCACCTACTTAACGCAGCCACGCCTGGCTTGCGTATTCTTACCATCCTTAGGCGCGCACACCTATATCAATTCGAGTTCGCGGCGTCGACGAAAACGCTTCCAACAGATTGAAAACATTGAATAGGTCAGTGAGTGAGAGTAAATATTTTACCACTGTGGCTTGCCCTATAATGATCATCTTGGGCTATGTCGTCATCTATGCTATTACATGGCCAGATAATGTCTGTGCGGCGTGATTAATAATGACAGTAAAGTTTTACTACTCCCAAATACTACACTGAGAAAGAGAAACAAGTGAATATGGATCTTTAAGTAGCCTTGAAGGAAAAACCTGTCGAGAGGTTGCCATAAAATAAATACCCTTGCATTGGGACTTGAAAAGCAAAGTAGACCAACGTGATATAATAGAAACATGTTAACAAAATGAGGAAAAGTCATGTACTGCATTTTAGCGGTCGGAGTATTTCACTCGATGATTAATAGTGGTAGATCGCACCGTTTAACAAGGGACCGTAACATTGAGAGGAGTGCAACATCCATCCCTAAGGTAAAAATCGAACTAGCGACATTAGAGTTGCTAGGCTGCCGTATTATCAAGTGGACTCCACTAACTGAATTGATTGAAGTCTTGTGAACGCCGGAAGTTCTCAAGCCCGTTGATGTCATGGAAATTTTGCCGAACCAAGATCTTGATTCATTAGTACTGGCTGTTATAGTTACATTTTGTTTCGTATAAAATTTCGTCTTCAGCTGTCATACGTAGTAGACATACATACATCTATTTGCAAATCTCATTGAAGTGGGAAGGTACCTATGATGGGTAAAATGGATAACAAATAAGAATGTATTTTTCGGCCAGTGTTCATCCCGCACCGTTATCATTCGCCCACAGTTACGCTCAGGCTTTGGAATGTGGGAGCAATTATGCCTCAACTTAGCTGTTGAGGCTCATTTTTCACTAATACTTTACGTGCGAGATTCATTGGATATATGTCGTGGGATGGCCTTTCGTGTTTTGGCCTCTCCTTCGGCACTTAGAAAGTGGCTTGCTCTTTTCAGAGACAGTTTTCTCATGCCAGATGAATTTGGCAGCTGTGCGTAATGTTGTGTGAGGAAACACTCTTTCATGCTATTGTAACGAAATGGCAGCTGTCAAATCCGCCATCGCTTACCCACTCTTGGTTTACAGCTGTGTTTAGAGTTAATATGATTGCAATCGATTGGAACGCTGGCGCATTCTTGAGGGGTCTTTGTGGACCGAAGAGTTCGTTATCTTTCATAAATTGCCTAGAAAAATGATGCTTGTGGTTTTTTCTTTTATTTGTAGCTGTATAAGGTCTTGCTAATCTAAACTTTTAAGCATATTTTCATTACTTCGAACAAATTAGGCTGGATTACTCTCTCCGTTTTTATTAAAGTGCATTTCAGAGCCTAATGGAGCCTTGCCGTAAAATATATTTCTCATGTAATGGAAGGTATTTTTTAAATGCACTCCTCCTTAAGCGTTAACCTTCCTTTCCCATTCACAATACCACTCATATTCGGTTTAATGTAGGTGTACTGCGTTTTACTCTTCGTAATTACTGAATTAATTCATTTTCATTTTAAATTACGTAATGTACGGAGCTAATCTCTTAACGGTATCTCAGGTGCACTTAAAGTACTCAAGAGGCTTATAGGAGGAATCATTTTTTAGTAATTCAGTCGACTCATATAAAATATTAATTTTTTAACGCCTCCTCATCCCAGCAAGGCTTTCCGTAAACGTTAGTGAGCTTGATGCTACTTTTCGTAATTACCAAAATCGTAACTTTTCATCGGGCACCACACAAAATTTCAACATCTTATCAAGGAAATAGTGATCTTACCTGTGAGTGAACTATTGCTAACTGTAGAAATGTTAAAGTCTTGCATGTTATTGCTCTTTCTTCAGAAGAGATGTACGGGTTTTTATGGGCGGCCTTTTTATTAAAATAGTTATAGTTATAGCTTCGTGCTAAGAATTGTTTTTTTTTAATTCTAGCTTAAATTATCAATCCCTTCAAATCATGAAGCACTTTCTCTCCTATTTAGCAGAGGGTACCTTTCCTCCGCATAGTCTGTTATTGATCTTAGCGGTGAAATATTTCATTTTTTTACATGGCTCTGTGGAAAATCTTGGATATTAGGCCCTCATTATACTCCAGTTTACATGTACACAGTCCTTTATTCGCAATGTCGTTTATTTGACCTTAACACACTTGTTAACTTCGTGGGTGGGGTAAGTTGGTTGAACTCTAACTCCCAATCTCACTCTCTCCCTCACTTTAGGAACTTACGGTGTCGTGTAACATTGAATGCGCAAGTCGACCTTCGCCGCTCCTTCGATTAAAGCCGAAGCTGCACCTAGTTCGTCATACCTAATCAATCGCGTTGCACGGTGCCGAGACTTGAATCACTCTCGGCGCGATGAAATCTCTCAGCGTGCTCACTCCACGTATCGGGTATCGCACTTTATGTTTCGCTACCGATTACCCGTGTCCCTATCGCAAGGAGACCCTTCGGCAGCTTCGCCTTAAAGAGGTGGGCACAAAAGAAAGAGATGCAAGGGTGGCAGGCAGCCTTGCCCCAACAAACGAACCTTACGTGACCTCAGCCAAGACTACTTTCTCCCGCGCGTTCTCTTCGCAAGGAAGTCGAACAGTCGCCTTCTTCCTCCAATTCCATGCACTCGTGACATCCGTCCGCAGACACCCGTCAAAGAACGCACTCACTCGCCAACGACTTAAAGCGCGTGTATTGACAAACACACTCATACGTCACATTACCTAACTTAACGGTTTTCCGAGAAATTTGTCTCAGTGTAATGACGAAGTTTTTTTTTGCCATAACAGATTTTCGTAGCGTAACGCAACCCTTACTTAACTTATTTTTCCGCAATAAAAAATCTGCAAATGGCCTCTCTTAATTGGAAAGAGTCGTTATAATGCTGTTTTAGCTATTTGTGATGCGTTGCTTCCTTGTTCTATATAGGAACGAAGTATTTTTAATAGCTATCTCAGCATGCAGAGGTCGTCCCGCTTTCATTTTGAATTAACAGTATCCGGCTGAATGTATTTGATATGGTAATTGGTGTGTTTTTACACCTCATTAACATTTTTAAGTAAAACCATAGATTATATCAGTTTTTTTAATGCAAAATAAAAGTTTATTTCATTACTCAATTGATCATGGGAATATGATCAATTGAGTAATGAAATTAAAGTTCCTATTCTAGAAATTAATTAAACTACCTATCGCTGTATTTTGGCACATTTATTGAAAATGTACCAATATTCATTGAGAAATTCATCATAAACCTGTATATGGAAAAGGGTTAATGATTTGTTATTTCCTAGTATCCTGCTTCCGTATTCTGCACAATTGGTATGTGTAGCCTATGAAACAAACTGATGTTTAACTTATTCATTTGTCAACCTTTCAGTTCTTCCATCTTCCGCGAGAAATAATGAACTTGTGGTCCTACTTTTCAGTCTCTAATTGGCGTGTTTATCTCTGATAGTGTACTCTTAAACTTCAAGATTTTCAAAGAAACTAAAATATTTTCACGCTCGTCATAGGAATTTTTCTTCTTAATAGTGAAGTTAACATGTCTCGTGTAACAAAATCAGCTGTCCACCAATTGATATTGAAGTTCAATTGAAATTTCTCCCGCCTGCCAAGTACCTACAAAGTTGCTGTTTTTCCACTTTCACTGCGTGCTTCAGTTGAAAATCGTCGCTTTCTGGAGCCATGGCTCCCCGTCACCTCCTCGCTATCACTCCACAGTGGCCTGCCTGCTTAGAAGTCCTATTCTGCAACCCGTCATCCCATTGGTGACAAAATCCTTGCATTTGACGAATCTTTCGTACCGACCATTCTCTACCTCGTGTCTTCGACCGGAAATTGTTACATATGCTATGGTGATGTTTCTTATCGACGAAGCGCTGTATTATTTGAAGAACCTCGCGTTGTGACTACAATTTTCCATCGATCAGATGAAGATAAAGCCGAGAAGAAATAAGAAGCGAAGCTATATTTCTCGACTCGGCGCGACCGGCTTCCGTAGGCAGTCTCTTCCTCAGCCGTCTGACCGACAAATGCTGTCGAGTATGATTGAGTAAGAGTAGTGGTTTTCGCTAACAAGTCGCTAATAGAGATAACGATGAGAAAGAGGTCACCAGCATGTCTGGAAGAGGTGCAGAACAGTGCTACAGTTACATTTCAATGCAACACAGCGGGGTTGTTCTATCATATTATTCTGTAAAATATTAAACTGTTCGATCGACTTAGTGTCCCTCCTCAACCGTGGAGTGGATGGGCCCAGAGCCGTGGCCGATGGAGGCAGATGACACACCCTCAACAGGTGGTCTCCTTTTAAAAACCTCCCCCTGCCTCCCTTTCCGCGAGTTGAGTTGAGACCCGGCTCTTGACTCTCGGAATTCGCTCCCCGTATCTCATTCTCGCCGTCTCGTCCTGCTTTTCCCGGTCCCTCCTCCGCGAGCGGTGGGCTCGTCATCCCTTCGCCGTAGCCGCGGTAAGCGGTGTGTTTCTGCCCCGTCAATTTTTTCCTCCTCCTCCCTACCCACAAGAAGCTCTCCATACGTTGTTAAGAGCTCCTCAAGTATAACTCTTATCTAAGATGTCCATGTGTTTAGCATGACCATTAATTTCCTGTGGCATTTGCTAAGTCCATAGGATTGGGAAGAGCGAGCCATGGTGAGAAATCCTAATGGTCTTGAGAGTTAAGTTAGCCACAAGTGACCGAAGGTTTAAGGTATCCGTATTTGTATAATCATGCGAAAGGGTTGTAATCTAATCCTCTAATTGTTTCTGGGAAGTTTTGGTAGGGGAGGGTAATGTGATCACGTGGGGGGAGACCTCTCTCTATTCGCCTCAAGCGTTTCAAACAAAGTGAGCAAAAGACTAACGGCGAAAGATAATTCCTCGTCCCTCCACTTTCTAACCTTTTTCCGATCGTGGTCGATACAACTGCCCCCTGCTCAGGGCCGCTCTTTCTGGATCGCACGGCATCTCCAAGGATTCGTTTGGGAGAGAAACACTTAGAGGGTCACCCAAGTGGTCGTGAAGGAAAAGGTGAACTATGGAGTCTGTGGAGGAGCGTTTAACGGAAACCTTCGCTAGTTGGCATCTTAAGACCAACTAAGCCTGAGCCTAAGTGATAACATGCAACCACAATTCATCTATAGTTTAACGGAAACCTTCGCTATTTGGCATCTTAAGACCAACTAAGCCTGAGCCTAAGTGATGACATTCAACCTCAATTAATCTATAGTTAAAACCATCGGTGTTTGTTCAATGAACCACCAAGAACTTCGTAGGTCTGAAATAAACTTCAAATCGTTAGAGAATCAATTACTTGGTTATGCTCGTGTAAATTTATGAGTTGTGGAAGTTTAAGTATTGACGATGTTATTTGAGTGGCCGCTTATCTCACCTTTGTGAATACATAGCTATGGATTAGATATTAATCTAATTTCTTTCCAGCCAGTGCATGGTTCTATTTCTCTGCTTTGGTTTTATTATATTTACTGTCAATTAACGTTTATGGATTCATTTTGTATGCATAAACTAAACATAATATTCCTCGTAATTGAGTATTGAAACTTAATTCAGGGGAAAATTCGATGTGAATAGTAGGAGTTCATAAAAACCATTTCGGGAAGACATCAGTTGTATTGTAACATCAGTCAATAGGCGTCGATGTCTGTTCTTTCTACCATCGGAAGGTACGTATTGTAAATCGATTGAGTGCTATCGGCTATCGATTCTCGTCCTCACTAGTGCATCTAGTAGTCCCATCTTCTATGAAGGTGGAAGGACTTCGGGCGTACTTCCAACCACTCCCCTTCCCTTCTTCTCAGGCAGACCTTCTCTCTCCTCTCCCCTTCGCCCCCTATTCTCTACCCCCGCGACAGCCTCTCTTTAGATCTTCCTGCATCATGTTACCCGGTCGTGTGTGTGTGTGTTTTCTGTCTTTCCTTCCCCTTCTGGTCCCTTCCGGCGCCGCCTCTCCCCTTCTCGCCCCCGCCCTCCCCCACCCATCTATAAAGCCCCCTCGGGAAATCCCCTCCCCTTTCCCCGCCGTGAATAATGAATGTGCCACCCTCTTACTACTCCACTCCCTACCCGCCCTCAATCCTTCCCCGTCCCCTCCCCGCATCACCAAGTGCGCGCCAACACCCAACTTCCCTTCTCCCCAAACCTCACGTACGCAACTCCGTACTCACTATGCCTTCTTGTATTTGTTCTTGAAAGGCCTTTGCCCTGGGGTGATGGAATATGTACCTGGCCTCTTTGCGACCTTACTGTTCGTACTATACCTTCCCTGCTCAAATATCTGGAGTGCAAGCCATAATTTGGGGAAGTCCGAAGTCTTTCCTTTGCGTACGAATGTAGATCCTGCCATTCGCTCGCAGTGAAGGCCGTATCTATCCATTTTGTTGATAAGGTTTATTGGTATCGTATGATATTATTATCTATTTATGAGGTACCCCCACAGTGCATGCGAATATTTTTATATTTCGTAAAGATATTTTTTTCCATTTTAAAATATGGGTGCTAGCCTTCATCAAAGTATGAAACTAGTTTATTTACGGTGCCTTGCTGTTCGATATCCAGCTAACCCTAGCAGTTGTTGCTCCTAAAAACCGAAGTTTACTTTGGGGAAGTTTGAGCGACGTTACACCTAATGTCAGTCAGTGAATTTGGTCTCTCTTCATAGAAAATGATAATCATTATTCTAATGGTATGAAACTATTAGCCACTTATTTAACTACTTTTCGGAATTATCGTAAAAAATAGACACTTTTCTTGGGATAACTTACGGCTATGTGCTCCGGAGATCATTATAATAAAAGTGAGGAACTTAGATTCAGAAATTTAACGGCGTGCAGTTTGTATATTTTTCTACTGTTTAAACTAATGAATCGCCGAAATACTAATAATATTACTTGAAACCATAATCGTGAAAAAACTTCGGTTGTGATTGCGTTTCTAGGCCAAGGCATGCAGCCAAACGATTCAATCAATCAACGTAGGAATGTGTATTTTGTTAATTTCTCTGGAGTTCAGTCATGAAAACAAATTTTAATTTCAAAATTTTACTGTATACTACTTATAAGTATTTTAATTGTAGAATAAAAATCGAATGTGGTCTCTTTCATGTGCATAGAAGAAATTTGCTCAAACTTCCTAGAGCACGTTTGCATCCCTTGCCTCGCCAGATCCCGTTCAACCCCTTTTCACAATCCTGTATCATCCCTCTCTTCTTACACTCCCATTTTCCCCGCATCCTTCCCTCACCCCATATCCTCAACCTGCCTCCCCCTCACACCCGCCTATTTGGCCGGCGCGTGTAAAGCTCTCACTCTTATGCTTCGCCTTGTTTATTTTTTTTCGGGATCGTCTCATAAAGGCCCTTCTTCCTCTCGGTCTTTCTCCTCAAACCCCCTCTTCTTCCCTCGTATTCATTCCCTCGCTCTTGGGAAAGGGAAACAACACGTTGTCGGGGGGGGGGGGGGTTTAGACTCCCCTGAGCAATGTTTGTATCGATGCCCCCCCCCCAGTCCTCCCAGCCCCCCAGTCCTCTCCCCTTTTTTCATCCATCCTGTTCGTTCTTCTCTCGTCGTTCATCTCATCAATTCTTCCCGTTGTCTGCTCTTTCTTTCTCTCTATTGGTAGTGGCGAGTTCCAAGCGATGAGAAGCGATATTGTGACGTAATATACGAACGATACCGATTGGTTACTTGTCTACGATGCCCAGTTCGGCTTCGTACGGTGTGTGATAGTTATGGTATGACTGCTGGCTTAAGGTGCTTCACGCTTGTTTTCGCTTCGCTATCAACAATTCGAGAGACCTCTATCGATTGGAATTTCCTCTGATTTATTGCTAATTTAAGTTTCTGCGAATATTACACAGTAAATATATCCTCAAATTTATCGTTTTTTTCTGCTTCCTTTAAATAGCCGTGATTTTACGTGCGTATTAACCAGCAGCAAGTATACAAAATTATATTTCTCTGGGCCTTATTTTGTTATTCCAGGAGTGTTTAAATCATTGACTCGGCAACAGTGTTTAATCTTGGCACTTGGATTGGCATAATCTCGTTGATAGCTATGGAACGCCGCAACGCGAGACCGTATTGGCCTTTATGTGTATTTCCACCGTTGTTAATCCTCGAGGAAACCGATATTTTTGTCAGTTTCGTTACCGTCGATCTTCGCATCAGCTGGGTTTTTTTTGTCGTTTCGGTCGTGCCCGCGAGCCGGTAGTGGCACCTAACCCTGGCTTCTCAAAGTTTCCCATCCCTTCTGCGCTGCAGTCCGTCCGCCCGAGAGATCCGCCTTTTCCGAGTTTCGCTTTTGTATCTCATTTTACGGCGAGTGAAAGTCAGGTACGGTTCCTGTGCGTTAGGTTTCCAAGTTCGTGGATTTTTTTCCGGGCGCGTTCGATTTCAATGCGTGCCGCGAGCACGTCATCTTTTATTTTTTACGCGAAGATGGTGATTTCATGGCTACACATAATGTCAGCGACGAAATGTCGGCTACTTGAAAGAATTTTCTCGTGGGGCAGTCGTGTAGGGAACTGGAATAAACAATTGTACTTATTTCTCTTCTCGCTATCTCACATTTGTGTCGCAGGAGTCAATTTTCATCCAAACGTGTACTGCAGTACATGCTGTAAGTATTTGCATCAGCATTGCGTTTTACATGTGTTTATGAGGAAAATCCACACATTAGTTGAAATAAAAAAAATTCTAAGAGTGCAGCAGCCATGGTAGACGTTGTTTGTTGTAGTCACCTCGTATTGTGAAAAAAAGCTGTTTGCAAAGATAAAACTTGCTATGCTACCTAGTAAACACTACGTTTATCAGGTCTGAATGACAGCTTTTGGTCTTATATTGTTCGTGGAAAAATTGTAAAGCGTTTTTAATATCCCTGGCGGCTGTTTAATGACCTAATCGATCGGGGTGATGAACGTAAATGATGAAAAACTACGGAAGTCGCTTATTCTTTACAGTGGTCATTAAGTCGCTGTGGCGGTTTTGTGTGCTCTAATCCAGGGATAGACTCAAGGTGGACCGCGGAGTGGGAATATTGGATCGACCCAATGCTCGGGTTTAGCGTCGAGCGTTGCCCGTGGGGCAGCGATCACTGGGCTTGATCTTGCGGTTGGGATCTGGTCCACCGGATGCTGGATAGCGTCACATTTAATTGCCTCGCACAATATGGGCGTTTGGTCACACGGGTCTGTGGATCGCATGACGCAAAAGGTTTCTGGACCTCTTAAAAGAACTAATGATCTTAATTCTTCTCCGGAATTAACTTTTTCTTAAGATGGATTACAATCATTTCGTAAACCTTCGTGTCGATATCTCATTAAATCTTTTTCCGCTTAATGAATTTTCTGGAACGCACAACCTCTTTTTCTCAGAGAAGTAATAATTATGGCTTCTCTACGGGAATCAATTAGTGATAATAACTCGGTTCATTAAAAATCTCCCCGGAGACAAAGATTGATGAAATTCTCTTCTCATGACTAGACTCGTGTTATGGATTTGTACAACTCTCACAAGTTCGATCGGTGCTCACCTCCCTCCCTTTGATTTCACGACCTTTCAATCTTCAATGGCGTTGGGGTAACAACGCCGCTTCGGGCGGAATTAATCTGCCATTAATTATCCATTTGACGGTGACTCCCTCGGCTGAGGCATTCTCTCACCCGCCGATCGTCGGTATCATGAGTGTGATACGAAGACGCACACACGCACGTTAAACATCATGATAGCTACTGATTTCATCTGCGTCGACGAGAGCAGCGCTTTCACTGGCCTCCCCCGCCCTCGCGATCGGCCCTCGAAAACTTATTGGCTCCACTGATTTGCTTCCGTTCCCCTCCGCCGCGCCGCGCCCCTGCCTCTACTGCCACCTCCCTTCGAAAACGTAAAAAACGTTTTTATTTGAACGTTTTAAATGTTAAATCAATTATTATATTTTATTTTATTAAATTATATTATATGTATCATTTATAATATATATTGTATTGTAATATTTAATATATATAACATATTTTTTTTACATATGTATGTTATTATATATCATTGCATTCTCATCCAGTTCTGAGCTCTGTTTAAAGTTTCAAGTCTCTAGCTCATCGAGAAGTTAGTTTAAAATCGATTGTAAAATTTGTACCGAACAGACAGACAAGAACTCAACCTCATAAAAACGTTTTAAAAAGGCTTGCTCTTTGATTCTCTTTCACTCGTGCGGAGGAGTGGGGTGGGTCGCTGCCTCCCACGCAAACAACGATCTAATTGAATGATTTCAGGCTTTCCCGGCGAAGATTTATATCAGGGATCTTTCGGGGTTTGCACCGGGTAGTTAGGACCGGGTAGTTCGGAGTCGAGCATCGAAACGTCGGCCGCCATGGACCTAACTACCCGGTGCAAACCCCGAAAGATCCCTGATAACGATCTAATTAGTCAGCAGGCCAGTGTTTAATTGTCGCTTGGCCGTGAAGAGACGGCAATTTTTCTGGCATCCCGTCGTATTTTGCCTCTCTGAAGTGTGGCGTTATCGCCTACGCTTGATTCGAATGATGCAGGAGCCGCGGCACGCATTTACAGTCGCGGTGTTTTATCACTTTCGGCACCTTAAGGGGGGCATTCATCGCTCGGCCTTACGGCGACGCTCTGTTGATTCCAAATGAAATGCCATGACACCATTACATCGTTGATGGGAGGCTTTCTTTGCGTCGCTTAAATTATCCAACTATTGATAGAACTTTTTGCAGTTAACCTCATATATTCTATTCCTTTCAGGCTGTATTTTTGTGGAATTTGAGCATGTTGAAAAAATAACACTATTTCCTCACGAGTTTTTATCAGGACGACTGCGGTTACAACGTAATAATGTTATTTTCCAGAGAACTATCCATCTGTTGTCTTGAAACTGGGGCTTTATCGTTGACACCGCGGTCGACTTAATAAACATAATAACACGCGGTGTTTTTGTCACAAATTTACCGCGTGATTTCCTTCCGTTTGCGTTAAGATTATTTTCGGTTTTAAAGATCGCGCCGCGAGTGCAAAAAGTCTAAAGAGGTAATATAGTAGAACGGTAAATTACGAAGATGGGAATACATTGAAATTATGGATTGTTGTAGACTGGGGTGGGCGCTCCTAAACGCGCTGACATTACATAGCATCAACGCGGGGAAACAAAAACATTATATACTTCTTCCAGGGGGGTCTCGATGCTATGGATTGCAGGACGGCGCGTAACCTAACTACCGCGGCCGGCTTTAAATTGTGACGAACGTCCTTACGTTTCAGCACTGCACGTCTTCATTGCAATTTGTGATAGGGAGCCACCAGGGAATTTTCGAATTTATAGATTCGTGAATCTTCCGGAATGAACGAGATAGAAATTTCGGATATCTTAATCATACATTGTGTGTGTAAGAGTGATGATACAAATTCACAAGTATATCCTAGCGTTAGTCGAGTGCTTCTTGATTGTTCAACCCTTTTCGGACCATTTCTTTTATCGAGAAGAGATTTTTTTACTCCCTATCATTTAATATCTAGGTTGTAGGAAAAAAATCATGAAAACAGTTGAAAATATTTTAGAAACTTTCTCATAAATTTGTATTTTACGGAATTTGGCACTCAAGCATAGGTAAATATAGTGAGATGACTCTAGAGGTAGGTGCAGATTTCGGCACTCCTGGAATTAAAGGGGTTAAACTAAATTTTAAGAATGGTGCGGTTCGGCGCCATGTTGATGACGTCACTGCCCTTGTTGTGTGGGTCATCCCTCCCTTACCTTTGACGTCACAAGAGAGGATCCTCCTCCCTATCTCGCTCGTAGTTAACTGGGAGAGAGGGGGACGGACGTGTTGCGCGCGGGATGGCCGGTCGATCTCCTCCATCCGACCCACCTTCCCCTCCTCTCTCTCTCCTCCCTCCCCCGCAACGCTCCCCAACTCCCGCGAAGAAGGGAAAGTGAAAAGGGCTGCTGCCTCTATTCTCACCCAACCACCCCTATTCCTCTTCGCCGTCGCGACCTCCATCTCTCTCTCCACGAGTTGAATGTGTTTGTCTACCCAAGGTGAGTATTTTAGGAGGTGGTCTCAGCTGAATCCGCCGTGCGGGCGTGACGTCACGGAGTTCCCAACGTAGCTAAATCAGTGACGATTAAGTTAGGGAAATCAGCTTCTTCTCCCTAGTTAGACCCCGCTTGGAATATGCTGCCAGTAATTGGGATCCTTATGAAGTAGGCTAGAAAACTGAGTTAGAACGCGTCCAGCGAAGATCGGCAAGATACATTAAAGGCCGTTATGATAATCTCGTTAGTGTTACTGACCTTTTGCAGTAACTGAGATGGGAAACGCTTTCAGACCGTCGATTAAAATTTAGACTCAATCTATTATGCAAGTTCCAAACTGGTATATATTCTGATGACGTTCATAATATTTTACGAAATCCGACATACTACGGTAGGTCAGATCATGAGAATAAAATTTGGGAACTAGACTGCAGAACGGACAGTTTTAAAATGTCATTTTTCCCACGAACTATAAGGGACCATAACAGTGGCCAATGAGACTTTTATCTAGATTTTTCGATAGGTTGTGTAGCTCTTAGTAGTAGTAGTACTCCCTAATACTTGAATCCTTATCTGTTACCTAGTACTAGCAGCACGCCGTGCATGTTTTCTACATATGTCTTGAGTCTCTGTCCATTTGTGTAGTTGCAAAATACATATATGCTAACGGTCCCTCTCCATTGTGTAAATATCTGTAGTGTATTGCATGCTTGTGAGGCTTCGCCTCGTGACAAGCATTAGCGATTTATGCTTTATTTATGCATAATTAGCCGTAGTTACACTAACTTTAGGGTATACAGTAATGCATGTTGGTGACTACTCACCCCCTGCCACACACTCTTGAGATGGCTTGCAGGGTTTTTTTTAGATGTAGATGTAGAAATTCCAGGGCATTGCAAGGAGGAACCGGGACGTGCTATCACCTTTTCGCATTAAATTGTGTTGAGTTACTACATAAATGTCGTAATAAGCCATCAGATTACGTTGTATACTCATGGAATTTTTTACCCTATTTTTGTTACACTATTTTTATTCAATCGCTTCGGAATAAAGGAATATGCCACCATAAAATATAGGTAAACACGTTTATTTTCTATAGTAAATTATTCCCAGCTTTAAAATTTCTACTGGAAAACCACGATCTAAGATTTGTAGCAGTACTTAAGTAGGGTAAATGGAAGCCCTCTTTTAGCCCAACGTGGGGGGCGGCGGCGGAGGGGAGGGCGGTGGGCGTTCGTTGTGTTCGAGGGAAAATGCTTCACGTCAAGCAGCGACTGTTTGTTGCATTTCCCGCGTCCGTAACGCGTGACGTAACGTTAACGGCGGCGTCTCTCGCCTCCCTACTCTATCCGCGTTGCGTGCCCTCAGGCACTCTCTCAAACCCTCAATCCCCCGATCTTCAATCACTCGGATCTCTCTCCGGCGTACATTTTCTCGTCCCGCTCTTCGTCCTCCTCTCCCTTCTAGCCGCCACGCCCTCACGCCGAATTTCACTCTTCTTTTGTCTCGAAACGAAGGCTGTAAATTTTTGCAAATCATCTCATTCAGTAAGTGAGGCTGGGCTGTAGGCAGTGCCGGATTACCAATAAGGCAAAGTAGACAGTTACGTATGGGCCCCGAGGTTTTGGGGGTCCCAGAGGGGCCCTGAGAATTGTTTTCCCCTTTCTTCTCCTGTCACTTGTTTATTAACGTGGGCCCCGTTGCTTGTACTCCCTACAGACCCCCATGTGTGTTAATCCGTCACTGGCTATAGGTAGTTTTAGACCTAAGCTTTAGATGCTGACCTACTCGTCCCTCGTTACATACTTATATCATCAGGCTGTAATCTGAAAACAAACAACATCATATTTTTCGAAGCATTATTCAAATCTGCGACCCTTTGCGTTGCCAGGTCGGCGCGTGGCCAGCTTGACCGCCGCGGTCTTCAGGTTTGAGGCTTCGGTGACATCATCGGTTTCCAGGCAGCAGGGATATTCCTAACGCAGAAGGAGCTTTTTAAATACAGTAGACATTCCCGGTAAAGTCTTCTCGGTTGCGGTGCGGTTGCGGTTAGGCTTTCCAAGGCCGACGTTTCGATAAGAACTCGCTCATCTTCCTCTGCGTAAAACTCTTTCAATTCCGCCCTGTGGAAGGTGAGATAGTTGCTCGTCGAAACGTCGGCTATGGAAAGCCTAATCTGGTGCCACACCCGAGAAGACTTCTTTCAGATGAGGCATTTTACTTTCATTGAGTAGCATCCCATACAAGGTTACCAATTTTTTTCGTACCTATTCAATTTAGCTTAATGACACATGTTTACTCGTTCTTCGTTATCCTAAGTGTGATACTTTAATGTGTTAGTATAGGGTGATAAACAAAATGCTATATCAATTGCATCTTGAGTGGAATTCATACCAAGGACGGAAATGTTAATTGCTCCGTCTGTAATTGTGGGCGTACTCGGGGTTCTTTTCTTCGTCACCACTCTCCTCAACCGATGGTTCAATCTTGCTCAATTTCATTGGTGTCGACGTTATCCTGTGTGTACAATCCCTTGGTACTCTGTTCAGATTTCAAACTTGTCTCCAACAAGTTTCTGCTTGGAGTTCTTCCCTTCATCGGCTAAAGGGTGGATTCTTGGAAGTGTTTTCGGGGGAGCTGTAGTGGGACGAAAAAGTGTCAAAAGGTCCCGGAAGCGAACCCAGGAAGAAAGAGCGCAAAGTGGCTCGCGTTTCCGCCGGCGGGCCGCGTGTCTCTGCGCGTGGGCGGGAGGCGTTGTCCGCCTCGTAACTTGTCCACGCCCGCCTCGGAAATTTGCAATTGAAATTCCGGGACTTCCGTTTGTGAGAGTCGGGGGAGATCTCGGTTTCATCCATTCTCTTCTTGACGCGCTACCGTCGAGTAGTTTGATGAATCGTGATGAGTGCTTGAGGTGGTTGTGCGATTTTTATGTACAGATTTGCGTGAAACATTTCATACGTGTTCTCTCATTAGTGATATCTATATAACAACTTGAAAAATGGGATCATACCGATTTGTTTTTTTGGCAATACAATGCTGTTTTAACGAATAGCCTTATGATACCTCACATATATTTATATATGTACAGATTTTCTTTTAAACGCGAAATAATACATGATTATTATATCTTTTTCTAGCAAATATCAAGGTGTCAGGCTGTGTCCAATATTCGAGTACAACATGTCAATATAATTTTGTCTAAATTTCGAATATTGCGCAGAAAACTCGTGTCATTACATGCTTTTATTTAGAAAAAAATATAGTTATTTTATCATTTTCGTACTGTCTGTATGGTGAATTGCAACGCATAAAAAGATGCATTTACGAGCATGCTGTCCAAGAATTTGCTGTCGAAACTTAAAAAAGTATTGAAATGTTCACTCAATGACCCACGAATACCGCTCCAGCCACCTTAAAAACAGATTGGGGACGCCGGTGACACCGTAAATGGGCCGACGCACAGTGGTCGGAAATCGGAAAAAGCTGGCCAAAAGTCCAAAATGGCTTTTTTTGTGATATGAAGTTGAAACTTCGCATGGAAACTCAGAAATGATTCATGTATCTGGAATAGCACTTCATTTGGCATAGTTCTTACCCGTTATTGAGATACAGAGGCTCAAACATGACCAAATTTCCAGAAAAATGCCCGTCTTCAGTTTTCTCGTAAAATCTTCCGACTAAAGTTGATGGTGAAGTTAAAAGAGGATTTTTATGGAATAAAAAACGATATTATCTGTTAACATGGTACTTTTGCTTTACAATTCCGTAGTTATAAAGAATAGCTATGATACAATATTGCTCTGCCGTTACAAAATGGCGGACGCTGTTTTTAGACAAAATTTTACATTTAGTAGGAGATTCAAATGGATTTTTGGCAAAGTCACGTGAAGTTACTTACATCAGAGCATTATTTGAAGACTTCTCAAGGTTTATATGCAGTTAACTTTGAAAAAAGTTTGCGACGCCGGAAATAAATTTGATTTTTCGATCGCGCGTCGAGGCTCGGGTCCGCGCGCCGGGAGCTGGATTTGCCGCGACGCGGTAAGGTTATTGAAGTGGTATGGATTTTAACGCTCAGCATTCACCGTTTTTTAAGCTGTGCTTGTGGGCAACGATCCCCAAAGAGTCTATAATGAAGGCACGGGAGGATTTTCAGTCGAGGTAAGTGCACGCGTACTCGAAGTTAAGTTAGTTTTCTTTAGATACGTTCGATAACTATGTCTTATATTGAAAGCGTTCAAACCTTGAAAAAGTGAGTATTTTCCCTCAGACACATACAGAAAGACCTCCCAGAAAGACACCAGCTGGTATCCCTTCTCCCCCATCCTTAACCCTCAGGACTCGTGTGCGAAAATGGTCGTTTTATGACATCGCGGAGCCTTTAACGGTCTCTACCGGGCATTTTCTGGGAAATTATTGTCCACCAAAGGTACACATACACATGCTTACATTTTTGGAAATGGAGGAGATTTAAAGGATTGTATTGCCAAATTTATGTAATTCTGAGATTTGAATAAAGGAAGTTAACCCCTTTTAGTATAACTTGGTAACGGCTGTAGCAACAATTGAATATTGAAACCAATTTTAGTGATAACGATGAAACACTCCAACAAAGCATAAGGTCAAAAAAGAATGTATTAACAAAAGGCAAAAAAAGTACAAAAAGTGATCACGTAAGATGTTAATAGTGCAACTCAATTACATTTAAATAAAATAAAAAAGGAACATATCCGTAAATGAAATAAATAAATGCAATGCACAGAGAGAAGTTTTAACTTCAAAGAGTCACAACATTAAGGATGTTAGAAAGAATCCATACATGACTGCAGTTGAAGGCACAAACTCCCTCAAATATTTATTTCATTAACATTAATGGAAAAGAAAATGAAATTATTTCTTTAGTCGTCGGACGAATACTCATCACTACTACTATTTGAATCAAATAGTTCCTCTTCTTTTTCGTCCACTATTAATAAGTCTCTCAATTCTTTTGACATTCTCCTTCTTTTCTTCGGCATTAAATGTGTGGAGGAGGAAAGTAAAGGATCCGATGTAAGTAATAGCCTCTTGAAAAGATCCTCGTTGGTGGCCACCCTGGAGTGCTTCCTAGTAAATCGCTCGCGGAATTTTCTAGTGTCTTTATTTCTGGCCTCCAGTGCCTCTTCCGAGAGCTCACCTAACGGAAGTATTGCATCTTTAGAAATCTCACTTCCATGCAGGAGGACCTTATACACCGTGGGAGGCATACAGTACCAGGGATACAGCTCCACGTAGAGTTCGGCAGTTTTCAGGCAATACTGAGCAAATGCCACATCGTTCAGTTGTAGGCCGCTAGAAATTGCTTTCAAGATAACTGAAAATCTTTTAATGAGATCTTCGTTAATTCCTAGAATGCAAAATCAAAACATATGCATTAACTACGATACAGACGTTATTAATTTAATAAGCCAACTCCATATCGAGTTTTGAAAAATGATCGTATGACGCAATTGATTATAAATTCATTCGAACCCTGCTTCTACTGCACTGATAATGCGAAATGGAACATTACCTGTAAGTCTTGCTGCCAATTTTGGAGAATCGAAAAAACGCCGAGCCGTATTTCCATCATTGGTATTACCCGATCCAGGTCGGGGCACATCAACAATTAAGCCCATATTTTCTCTTAATAACTTCTGCACCAATGCCTTTTTCTTAGTAAGTAGTAATTTAAAACTTCCACGTGCCTGTAAAGATGTTTTTGAATAATTTACTTACTATCTTTTTCAAAATAATAATTTTTTAAACTTAAATTTTAATGATTTCTCACCTGCCACCGTTTAAACTCCACCCGATACGATATATGTAATATACATTCAAAAAACCTTATGTGGCAGTGCAGCGTAGACAAACCAAAAGAATAATTATCTACATCAGCTGCACGACCTTTCATATCCATTAAGTTATTCATCTCCGACGCTTTTGCTCCGCAGATGTAGCACCTCATACTTCCGCTCTCGGTCAATGCGTTGCATACCTAAAAGATTTGTTTTGTTTTCATGTTGGCATAAACGTTTATTCCTATTCAATTATAAATCAACATAAGCATTACCTTTCCGTTGAACATTGTCAGTAGTAAACAGAAGTTGATAGAGTAAATTCCAGAGTGGAAATCCTTTAGGTCATCAATCTGCTTCTGAATATAATTTCTTTCTGCCTTTGTAATGTCTTTAGTTTCTTTTGTCCACTGAAAGCGGATGGGACGACAAAACCGTGTAGATGACGGCCGAGGATTTTCCCAGATAATGTCACCTAAAATAAAAAGAGCCGAAATATGAATAGTGCCAGTGAGACAAGTTAAATTATTTATCAATAGGTTCGAGATGAATCTAACTAACCAAGAGAAAACTAGAAAAAATTGAGTCTTTACCTGTAGCAGCATTATTAAGACGAAGAGGTACTAGGGTGCTCATGAATAAGAACTCGTCCGATGCATCCACTTGTTGCCACATTTGTTTATATTGAGAGTGGCCCGAACTTCCGTCAAAGCCGTACTTGCATATTAACGTGCATTTTATTACATCTTTGAATACTTGAGTGGTGGATACGAAGGCCAGGATTCGCGATGCAGTGTGATTCAAAAGAGCTTGAATGTTGACTTCGCACATGGTCTCAGTTGTTGTTACTCCTTCAGGGTAAGCTGCCATTTTTGCTGTCACTATTCTGTCATAGCTCGGATATAATTCGTGGCCATGGCTCAAAGCTGTGCTACGGAGAGACTCGTATATTAACTATTGGTCAACTCAGAGGAAATTATCAATGACAGTGCCTCCTCAACTGTCATCTCAGTTTGGATATTATCACTCTTCCTCCACTTGGAAAGAACTCTCTTCGCCCGAGTAGGTGTCGTTGTTGTTATTTCCGTAACTAGCTTAGCTGCTGCAGTATCTCCTGCCTCTCTCAAACTCATAGATGCTGCAAGAACAAGCTCAAAAGTAGTGGAAGAAGTTTTTAAGAATTGAATTTTTCTTCTTCGAGATCTACCACTTGAAGTGTGAAATTCTTTTTCTGGACGTCCGAAAGTGCCTGGTAAATAAATTATGAAATTTTGTCACACAAGGCTAAAGGTTGGATAATTATTGCGCTGAACTATTGGAAAAGGATTAATATGTAAAAATACAAACCGGCGCTTGTAGAAGTACCGGGCAGGTGTTGAATTACAAATTCTGGAAAAGTAATAGCATCCGCGAGCCACTTTTGGTATCGTGACATAAATCTTTCATTGTTCCGGGAACTCTCCGTCCATCTCTTTAGGTATGGCCATAAAATGCGCTTCTGTAGGAAATCACTGAGAGATTTCAGAGCGTCAGCGTTTTGTCTTAAATTTAACTTTCGTGATAAAAAGTCCAGCAAAATTTCTTTTTTCTGGGTCACTGATTTCTTCCCCGATTCCATTATTATTTTATGAATGTCTAGTCGTGTAACCTCGTGAGTAGGCATTTCTCATTGAATGACGGAGAAGCCTGCGTAAATGTTCGAAAAATAGAGTTTTCATTGATAGAACCCGAGGTTAGCCGATTACTACTCCTAATAACGTCTTTCTGTATGTTTCTGAGGGAAAATACTCACTTTTTCAAGGTTTGAACGCTTTCAATATAAGACATAGTTATCGAACGTATCTAAAGAAAACTAACTTAACTTCGAGTACGCGTGCACTTACCTCGACTGAAAATCCTCCCGTGCCTTCATTATAGACTCTTTGGGGATCGTTGCCCACAAGCACAGCTTAAAAAACGGTGAATGCTGAGCGTTAAAATCCATACCACTTCAATAACCTTACCGCGTCGCGGCAAATCCAGCTCCCGGCGCGCGGACCCGAGCCTCGACGCGCGATCGAAAAATCAAATTTATTTCCGGCGTCGCAAACTTTTTTCAAAGTTAACTGCATATAAACCTTGAGAAGTCTTCAAATAATGCTCTGATGTAAGTAACTTCACGTGACTTTGCCAAAAATCCATTTGAATCTCCTACTAAATGTAAAATTTTGTCTAAAAACAGCGTCCGCCATTTTGTAACGGCAGAGCAATATTGTATCATAGCTATTCTTTATAACTACGGAATTGTAAAGCAAAAGTACCATGTTAACAGATAATATCGTTTTTTATTCCATAAAAATCCTCTTTTAACTTCACCATCAACTTTAGTCGGAAGATTTTACGAGAAAACTGAAGACGGGCATTTTTCTGGAAATTTGGTCATGTTTGAGCCTCTGTATCTCAATAACGGGTAAGAACTATGCCAAATGAAGTGCTATTCCAGATACATGAATCATTTCTGAGTTTCCATGCGAAGTTTCAACTTCATATCACAAAAAAAGCCATTTTGGACTTTTGGCCAGCTTTTTCCGATTTCCGACCACTGTGCGACGTCCCAAAAGAAATTGTTTCCGCCGTATCGCCATCAGGATTTTGATTAAGAATTGTGGGAAACTTGAGCTTTAGTAATTCTATCTCATCCTCAATAGCATTGAAGTAGCTTCCTTTGATTTACTGGGCTTAGAGAAAACCTTCTTTTTCCTGAAAGATAAACACAGCACTGAAAAAGATTGAATAATTTTACTTTTAATTTTAATTCCCACTTTTATGCTATTCCACTGTCACAGTTTGTGAGGCATCTATCTCTTCCCAGCTGTCAACTTATGTTTGAAACAAAAAATGAATCGTCGACGAGCTATTTCTTATTACTATGTTGGAAACGCACAAGAACGGATACTCCACCTCAATTCCACGCCAAGGGAAAATCGTTCGTAACCCCCCTATTTATATATTCTTTCCGTCAAGTTTTCCGCCATATCAAGGGTAGAGAAGCCAATCTTAGGTTATTTTTCCTTATTGAATGCGGTTAACTCTCCATTGTTTCAACCGTTGTCACATAAGCCTTGCTGTGACAACTTCCTCCATACTCGGCTCGTTTTATTTTGAGAATGACATCACGCTTTATTTTTCTGCTAAATCTCTGTTATCTTTCGAGTTCTAAATTCCGAGAAAATCTGGTGTAAAATTTCTTCGAGCATTCCATCAGGTCAGAAAAAACGATCATGCCATCCAGAAAATCCATAGCTTGAACTTGATGTGCAAGGATCATATTATATTTGTAAATGTATATGTACCTACGTAGGCTTAGGTCTTTGCTTTGTGCTGCTTCTAGTGAGAAAACTGCGTCAAATTTTAAAATGTATGCAACTATTCTTCCCTCGCACCTTTCCTTTCTTTATATCTCGGCCATCTTATCTCCGTGATAGGCACGCCCCTGCTCTTTCCTCCTTTCTCTTCCTCCCACTACAAATCTCTCGCATCTATCTCTCCACTTTCATCGGTGAGTTCCTGCGTGAGCGACTCTGGATGGGATGTCGCACCATCCCATCTTTTCCACTCCCTGCCACAGGCCGTCCGTGACTCGCCTTATCAAAACCCACGCCGTGACTCGAGAAAACCATCATGTCCCTCACCGTAGTCTGCGACGCTTCTTGCGGTCCAGGCCCAGGTCACGTGGCTGTGCCTAACAAGGCATCATGTTCGTATCTCGAAATTGTTTCCTTTCATATTTAATGCTCTATCAAGTGGCGAAACTCTATAGACTGGTTCTAAGTTCCAGCCTTCTCTTCGCTGGGTCCGGAGCCGTTCGGAGTAGTCAGTGACTTTCGGGTGACTTTTCATGTGTAGGGTCAGCTTTTCATTTGAAAGTATTGAGCATGGACCTGCTATTTTGACGCTTGGGAATATATTTGCTGGAAAATGAATCGAATATTTAAGTGAATGTCGTGATGGGTATAATGAGAGGGTAACTTGGAGTACGATTTCCAGTGGAAATTGTTTGGCATACTTATTTAATTCTAAAATGACAATGTGATAATGAAACTTTGACAACTTAGAGCGCGCTGGGTTACAAAATGTTATGCATTTCGCTGCTTTTAGCATTGACTCCACCGGATTCAAATTGAGGAATCATCCTCAGCCATGTCATTATCATTATTCACTCCCAAGAGCATTGGTGATTTATATTCCTTCGATTTTAATTGTGATTCGGACAAAAAATATGTTGTTCGAGCTATCAACTGCCTTTCAGGAATGGCTGTTTGAACCTGAATGAAATGGTATCAGTGTAACCTGGGACTAAATCCTTCATTGTGGATTCGGCAAGAATGGACGGAAGTCATCAAGTGTCAATTTAGAATGAAGCGTCCGAATGGAAATGATCGATATATTCCTCGATATGCGTTGTCCCTTTAGTTCCCTTCCCGTCCCATGGAGATCCGGGAGGCCGAAGTGAAAGTGAGTTGAGCGTGGCCGCGAAAACGCGATGGTTCGATCACTTATGACCCTCGCATCTCCCACATTCATGCCTATTCTCCACATGCATAATATAATATCTTTCGCTTTCCCGCCGCTCATTTTTTTTCCTTCCGGTGCACCACTCGGGAGAAAAGTGGACATTTCTACCCCGATGAGGAGGAGTCGTCCCCGCAACCCGCTTTACCCCCCCATACAGCTGTCTTCCTGTTTTTGATGGATTGTGGTGGTTCTTTTCGGCGGTCGCGTGGACTCTCCGCATGTATCGGGAGCCTTGTGAATTTTTCATCGTTCGAAACTCTCGCGCCGCGAGAGCCTCGTCGACATATACCGATCTTTTTTTCAGGGCGGAACGAGGTGAATTATTTCAGCGGAATATTCGGGACGGGTCGATGCGCGGGTTAATTTTAATGAACTCTTATGTTTGCCTGGGATTTCTCGTTTGGTGTTCGCGGACGGTTGTCGGATCGATTTAATATTCCCCGCGTCTCGCAATTGCTTCGTGAGGTCTATTGGATCTCGCGTCAAACCGCTACTTATCTCTCTCCACTCTACCGTTTGGCGTGCTCAAAAGCATCCTCGAGCAATCATTCATCGCCTGGATTTTCCCCTGCTTATCTCCGATCTCGGCGGGAACGTTGGCGTTTATCCTGTAAAGCGGTGTATCCCTCGCATTTTCTGATCACAGCCTCCCTAAAGACGCCAAATATCAAATCGCTCCCTTCCCCCTCTTCCATTTGCCGTTGAGGGTCCGTGCACGGCACTGAGGTTCAAGGTCATTCTATTCAAGGTTCAAGGAAAAATGTCTTAAACATCAATGTTTAACTAGGTCTAGTATTGTTAGGTTATATTCAACAGGAAGCTTGGAAACTTCGTTAAATTAGGAGGCGAATGATTTTAAAATGTCTACAATGATTCAGAACATTTTTCCCATCAGCGGCAATCTTCATAATTTTAGGAGTATGCGCTACTATGAATCATCCGAGAAGTTGTGGTTGCTACACGTAAAATGTTAAGAAATACTACTTTTCAGCAATTGTGAACGTTAAATGCGCTCACTTGTTCCTCCCTTTTTTTGCACTGCCATCCGCGGTTTTGTAGGGCTGGTGCATTTGGGCGCTCGTACTATAACCGCTTGTCCCTATCCCAAGACATACGCAACGTTCATTACCGAGGAGATATTCGGCCTTGTGAGCTTCGGGTTGGTATTTGTACCGATCCAAAATAAATACATTTAAAATATATTCCACGGCATCAAATTTTGTGCTCGCTTTTGTCTATTTTAATTCCAGGTTATTACGGTATAATTTCAGGTGCTTTGATCTGCTCTCCCATTGCATTCCTCGCCTCCCTGACATGAGATTTAGAGTGATGCCATGGATTTTTATGGCATCTTCGTCATTTAACTGCTCAGATTTATCGAGAATGACCTCTTCATTAACATTCCTAGGACTTAAAATGCCCTGGGAAAGGAAATAAGTTTGCGCTGAAAATAAAATAATTCTTCACGTCATTCTCAACATGGGGCGAAGTGTTTGTGACGTCTTTCTCGCCCTTGGCTTTCTGGAATGGGTTTATAATGAGGAGGGAGATACTTGGTCATTAACGTAAAATTTTACAAAAGGTCTCTGGTGTCTGTATGTCGCTGTCGAGCCAACAGGTAGTGAGTGGTTGCTTCATTCCCGAACGTCACCATTAGTGCTGAAGTATGGAAATGCGCGTGGACTTCCTTGTGGTGACTCACAATATTTGACGCAAATGGCGCTCTCTCTCCGTTTTTTCTCGAGTTTTAGTGACTTGATGCTGTCGATCCTTGGCATTGGCTGGATTCTGACGTCATAGTCCCGAAAAATATCGTGAAGGCTATTAAAACATTGAAAGTTGTTTTGGCTGTGACGTTACAAACTTTAGAGAATAGAGAATTTAAGAGTTTTTCGTGGGGTTAGGCACATAAACAGGAAAATCCGAGTGAGTGGTCAATAGTTTTCACTTGTTTCCACCTCGACCCAGAAGTTTACTCTTTGCTTTTCCCTCTTGTCCTTCTCATTCCTACCCTCCTCCATGTTTAAGTGCCATTGGATGTACTTTATCCTTGTTACCTCATCACGGAGCGGCGTCTTTTATCTGGAAGAGGAACCTTCCCTTCCATGCTGTTTGTTTGCACATCATTTTCGGCCGTTGCGGCGCGCGCAAGCGAGAATCGCCTTGGTTCTTGGATTTTCTTTCGCTGCTTTCCCTTTCCGGTACGTCTGCCCCTCCTTCATTCCTTCCCTCCCTTTAGACGGACGTGGGATGGACACAAGTTTCCCGTTTTCGTGCGCGCGCACTAGCGGTGCAGACAGTTTCGGTGCCTTTTTGTCGTGGATTCGCGGCCACTGTGCGCGTTTTTTGTTGACTGGAACCATTAACGCAAAAAGGGGAGGAGCAAGAAAAAAGCTTGAAGCTTCCATACATGTATTTTATTTCTTTGATTTACTTGTGTTCAAGTTTGGGAAGAGTTTGGCCCTGTTAAGTGTTGAAATAGCTTTTCGAGGTCAAAAACATGACTGGTATGTACTTATCAGGTAAATGATATAGTCATATTGTCAATACCTATGCCGAGAAATGGAACCGCAAGTTACAAAGTAGGAGTCCCTATCAATGTTTTCTTACCCAGATCTGAGAACTATGCGTGTGCGTACGTTTAATGACTAATTAATGGCAGGATGTTGTAGTGTATTGCGAGAGCGACTGAGCTGTGGGATTTTCCACGAATTAATTACATAGTAATTGTTTTCTCAAAGATTACCTTCCAGCTTAAATCTGTCTTCAAGCATTAGTCCCTGCCTTATTTAATTGTACCGGATAGCATTAACCTCACTCTTAGACAAGTCTTCTGGCACCAATCCTTTTGCCGCCAGTTGGTCCTATTCCTATCTAGATAGAGTTCTTGTTTTTTTCTTTACAGGAGTATCGTAGGAATTCGGAGGTTTAAAGCGACCGGGAATGAGACTTGAGCCATGATCTTGTAAGAAATTAAAACTCCCGGTTATTTCCGGCAATGAGGACGTTTTCTGGCATTTCGATGCATCGTTGTGTTAAGAGAGTTAAGCTGATCTAAAATGTGTTTTATGAAATCATTGCGCGGCGAGTTTCTAATTGCGCAAGAAAGTGTTTGGGAAACACTCCGCTCCTCCGAAATACGATCTCTCCTCGCAGTAATCGTTATTATGACCCAATTTCGCTGACCACATTCAGGGTTGATTTTTATCTTGGCGCTTTGTCACGAAAGACGTCCAATCTGATGCGGAGAAGACCTTCGCTAAAGCTGGCGTTTAATTGTGCCCGGCATGGCCATAGTAACTGGTGCCTTCTTCTGATTGCTATGATTTTCCGTTGAATAGCATTAATCTGAAAATTTCGTTAGATTTCGTCTTGAAATGCTGAATGATCTCATTAATTACTCCTACATCTCTCACTAATTGGATCCTTTGTAATCGCATGGAACCACGACGTAATAAGATTGAATATGAATATACAAACAATGCAACGTTGCTTACAGTATAATTAGCATTTATCTTTCCACATGTGCCTTCATTCTGTTATGAATTCAGTTTAATTAGTTGCTCAGGTGGATCCCCCAACGGTTCTATGGAATAAATTGCGAGGGATATAAACACTTTAATTGCCTCCGAGTTCCTGTTTTCCTAATTTTGTAGCATAAAACATGCCTTTTATTTATGAACTGAAACATTGTACGTGGCGAAAACAAGCTTAAAGACTTAGATGCACCCCTCGAATTCTTTGCGCTTTCAATACCTCTAGTTTCATATGTTCATAGCTTAGAAAGTGAATCCACGGTTATTTTAGGCTGACGTCTCTGTGTCTGGCAAAAGATGTGGGAAAAATGTCCACACTCTTTCTCTCGCTTTTGCCTTCAATAGTAGTGAACCACCGGTGGCCACGGAATGTTGCCATCTCCCGGCTCCTGCAGTCTTGCACGGCAACCGGTGGTGGGCACCTTCGGGTCTCCGGAGGCGCCCCGCCGAACCGAGGTCAATGTTCTTCCTATTCCTCCCCTCTACCAACTCTTCACCTTCCAATCTCATCCTCCCGACCCTATCAAGGGGCCAAACACGACACCACCCTCTCCCTCCAACCCCCTCGGCGAGTTCAATTCCGCCCCTTGGCCGGCACCTCTTCTCTCCCCTTCCTTTGCTCTCCGAAAATATCGTCCCGCCCCCTCACTTAGGTTTGAACCTGTATTTCACGTGTGCCGTCTGGGGATCAGTGTGGCCATACTTCCGAAACCAAAACGCCTTGCAAAACCGTGTGAAATGCTGCGCAATGCGTCGCGCTACAGGCTAACGCCTTGAAATGTGTATGTATGTAACTAGGTGGCTCTACCGTGATCGTTTAGTTTATCTCGTTTCTTTGGTATCGATTATATGCAGGGTCAAATTTTCCTGTTATTCAATGCATAAGTAACATTTCCACACTAGTATTATTCTATGCAATGTGGTTGGAACGCCGGTGTTAGTGGTAGAATTTCCAATGCTGGAATCAGTGCATTCGGAACTGTTTTTTTTATATTGGTCGACTCTAAATGACTTTTTTGTACATTTCTTTTCCAATGTCCAATAAAAAGTCAAAATTGGGAATCTTTCAGTCGGTGAGTACAGAATGCGCTACATGCAGTACATATTATTGCTAAACGCGACTTCGCGGGTTCGAGATCGATAGGATTTAAGTTTATCGTGTTCGCGTTCAATCTGGCCACACTGCATGGGATGCAGCAGCCCAAGGGTGAGTCACCAGCCTCTCTCTCCCCGTTGCCGGACCAGAATAATCCCGGCTCGAGTAGACGACGCGACGGCTTCCCCGCAGCCAACCCCCCTCAGTTCCTCTTCAACTTCTCAGACCACCTCCTCCACGGATCCTTTCGCAGCGTCCCTACTTGCAATTCCCGCATTGCTTCCTCCCCCCCCCCCCCCCCAGAAGCTGTGGGAAGCAGGGAGGAAGATGCCAGGATGTGCTAGGTCTGATGAAAGGTTATTATTGTCGATGGTCTGTGTAATGGAGTTTACTCGGGAACGAATCTACTTAACTTGCGAGACAATTCGATTCCGTTTTATTTTGACAGGCTTTTACGTTTAGTTACCCCAATCGTTCCGTCTTCTGATAAGCGGGTGATGTCACATGAAAATAGTTCTGTCTCCAGGAAAGAAACGACCGAGTTTCACGAGGAGGGAGTACATAGTTTGGAGATGAGTTGAGAAAAAAATTATGCTTGTCAGTAAGCATTATAAAATGTTGCTGTGTAATTATCTCATTACTTAGCACATCATTGTGAAACCAGTTTGAATTTACGGAAAGTAACTTAGGATATTCACAAAAAATAGCGATATTGGATGGTTGGCCTTCGGCTTTCCGGGTTTTCCACCCCGTCGTTCCTTCTGGTAACGGTTCTTCCGAACCATCTTCCTGCTGGCTTCCTCAGGTCCAATTAACTCGACTACGGTCAACTGGAGCTGAGGAAGCCTCCAGGATAGCCAGCGAAATATTGTTCACAATATGGAACGAAGCTGCGGATCATCCGGAAACCTGAAGATCAACCCTCCAGATGAGCCTCGCGGAAACATACATTTCAAAGAGCAATATATTGCAAAACAAGAGCGATTGCATTCACAAGACAAATTACCTTAAACTCATATGCAAACTCGCGATGTATACATTTTTATTTATATGGTCTACCCTTGCACCTTGAAGTTAATACTGCTGTTCGATAAAATACAAATGTGAACAATGGAGGCTGTGATACTGATTGAAGTCGCTAGATTTTGTATGACTGAGCGAAAAACGTGAAATATGGCTGTTACAGTAAATTTTTGAATTGTCTTAGCCGAAATTCTGCGTATATTTACAGGATTCCTCATGAAACAAAATCTAGGATTAATATTCCCGGAAACTACGTATCTAATTATCTCTGTGATAATATCGCTCATTACTGCGCGATAGTTGTCCTGATCGTTCTCACCGTAGGGCTGGGATTCCTCGCTTGAGTTCTGTCGATGTAATGTTATTCTCGCGCGTTAATCCGGCGGATTAATCGCATGTCGGTAGCGAGCAAAGTGAGTGTGTTATTACATGAAAATCTAGTGGGATGCTTATCGTAGATGTGAATTTATTGGTCCGTGAGACATCGATTGGTGAATACACTGAGGAAACTGAAATCAAAAGCGCCTATTGTAATCCTTAGTCCGATTTGCTGCAGTCGAACCTAATGCCATTCGATAAATCCGACCGGCATTATGCATGGAATGACAGGCACCCCATGTCAGTGTTTGGGAAAGATTGTATAAATCTCAAAGAACTCATCCTCTCAAGCCGAAATCACGCTTCTCAATCAGCGGATTAATCTCGAATGTCCGCCACGCTCATAGATAAAAGGTGAGAGCAGGTGTCGTCTTGGCGCTCGAAACGGAAGCCTGTTTTTTGTAAAATATAATCCATTCAGCTCGACTATCTCGCGAAAGTTGTCCGTGAACGATAGGTAGGTATATGAAATTACCTCAAGGGAAGGGAACTCCCTATGAAATATCATTTGACTTGACCAGTTTTTGAACCCGGATCTCGCCATTGTCGTTATAATGTGCAAGCCAATTACTCCACCGAACCCATCAATTACATGCAAATTTCCGAGAGGGTTTAAAGTGAACTGGATGTCTTGAATGAGACCATCCAGTAGTAGTAGTATTTTTGTTTAACGTGTTTCGACGGCTAAGGTCATTTCGCATATACTGTCTGCCACTAGCAAGACAGGGGCAACAGCACTCCTCCAAACTCGAGCCGAGTCCAACTTCGGTCCATGCTTAACTTCGGTGACTGATCGGGAACCGGTGTTTCTATCGTGGCTGGCCGTTGCCTGAGATCATCCAGTTTACCCTCGGAGATTTGTATTGAATTAAGTTTACTTGGTGATATAACTGGCTAAGACACCTACATGGCAATTGAGATCAGGGTTCGAAATCCGGTCAACTCCAATGATCTTTTTAAAATGTTGAATTTCCTCATTTATGGAGTCATGTCTTGCACCTGTGCCTGAATTCGCACCATATCACGCTTGTGGTTTCCCTAATGATGTTGGGTACGCAAAATGTCTTGTTTCTGTCAATTATTTTCGACTCGCATGTAGTTAGATGGCTTACCTTGGTACCATTGAAATTGTTTTACCGATTTCACTCTATTCGCCGTTTAAACTTCATACTTAACCCATTAAATTGTCCGATTACGTATTGTTATCGTTTAAAAATCCTCCGGTGCCGTCGCATACTGTATTATTCTATCAATACCGTTCTTCAACGTGTGATATTGCCTTCAGCGCTTGACTGGCTGCCGTCCTACGCTTCACACGCATCGTATATATGCCACGGGGCCCACCTCTCTCCCCATCGACATTAAAAATCGCAACCTTTTCCTTTCGTTCTTAACGGATCCTCGACCACGGCGTCTAAACTTTCACCCGACGATATCTTCTCGCACATTTCGCGTGATTTGTCCGACTCGACGAGAGAGGGCGCGCCAATAGCGCACGGCTCACCTGCCAGCCTCGGATCCACCTCCTCCCCCTTCTTAATTTTTCTTCCTCCTCCGGCGAATTAACACCAGTTTTTCGGGCGCTAATCATTCACTTAGCCGACTCTTCGACGGTCCACTGAAGAGAGCGAGTGAGAGATAAGTCGCCGTTTTCGCTATCCCCTTCTCCACTCCTCCCTCAGGACGCCACCATCTCGTCTCGTGTTGCAACGTCCGAATTAAAAAGACTGGCCGTCGTTTTTTTTCACCTAGTCCATAAAACCACCTTGGCCCATTTATTGGGAGCTCCATTCACGGCGTTGCCGCTTTTACCTCCTCTGCCGCGGCCAAATATTTATTTTTTTCGGCGCCCACCTACTCCTACTTGCATGGGAGAGACGAGGCTGTCCGGGGTGAGCTCTTCGTCCACTTTCGCCTTTTCCGAGTCAAGTGAATCGGATTCTACATCTCGAGGCGTGCTCTGCATCTACTTACTTTAGGGTGAGTTTTTGTGCCAGGGGGTTAATTTTCATCAACACTTACTGCGATATGGCCTGGTTTTATAATGTCAGGTTAGCGTTACGTTAACTTGGTGTTAACTGACAGTGGTTCAGTATATTACATCAGACTGTCGCTTAGTTGACGAGAGGGTCATTGCTGGGAGAACCTATTAGCATCGGTTTACTTACCGAGAAAATATTTAACCTGAGATTATAAAAATGGGTCTATATTCTTGAAATATTATTAAAACTACAAGTATTGATGTATTAGCAAAAACCTGCAAATATACTGAATTTTCACCGATATATATTACACTATACGCCACTAATTTTATGGAAACATGAGTTTCAGTGAATTTTCAATTTCTCTAGTTTTCGTGTCAAACTTGGTATAAGCTTCCAATTCCGACAAATGGACTAAGCGGACTCGGGAGTGCTGTCCAGGAAGCATTTAGGAAGCTGATCCACGAAGGTCCTCCGTCGTTCTTCATCCACAATGCGGGGTGCGTCCAGGTTGTGAGTTTCCTCGGATATTGTTTAGAGAGAACCACTGCGAGATAGTGATGTTTTACCGATTGTACTCGTTCTCTCTTGCTTCCGATTTACGATTGCGCAATTAATGGACCCAGGTACTCAGAATTGCTCCGCACGGATAATACTGGAACCGGGCCCATGGATTTTTTCCGTTTCCATTCTACGATAGTAAAAACTTGCTGAGAGAGTAAACGTAGATGCATAAAGTTCTTGCGATGTATATTCTGCTCTTGTAATAGCTTAAATGAACTCGGGTTGAAAGTAGTAATTTCATGTAGTAACAAGGTTTACCTATCAGAAACGCCATAGTATGGTAGCGAATCTGTTAGACAGCTAAGGTCATTGGCTCCTCTAAGAATAGGTGGGTTGGCTGGTTAGGAAAGGATTTAACGGGGAAAATAGGAAGGGTGGAAACCCGACAAATACTGTATTAACTAAAGGCGACAAGGGGTTCCACAGTTAAACATCCTAACCGACGGACGACGTGCTTGAATTGCTCTCCACAAAGCACCCAAGTAGGGATCGGGGTTCTACAGAAAAATCCCCTCCGCTGCTGGGATTGGAACCAGTGTCTTCAGGATGGGAATTCATTAGTCAACCATCACACCAGCCCGAACCCCGGTCGTAACGGATCTTTCGGCGACGGATCTTTCGGATCCAATCCATCCAACGGATCTTTCGTTACCAATTTTCAGCACTGCTTTCGACCGATATCCGATTGCTTAGCGGGTAGCCTCCCGCTTTTACTTCCCTTACCCACTTTGAACCATTTTCTCCGACAAGGCGGCATCAATTATTTATGGCTGTTTCTCGCCCGGCAGTGTTTTGTCGCGCAACATATCCTCATGATCGATCTTCCCTTGTCCACTTCAATAGTGAGTGAGAGTAAGGGGGGCTGCTTGTTTTGTCTTCCCGGGAACCTATTAACTGCCCTTGCCGGGATGGCACGTCGCCGCGCGGCCCTCCGCAGTCAATCAGCTGTCAATTCGCTCCACGTTGCCACGTAGTTTTTTCTTCGCCGCCTCGTCTGCCCCCGTTGTTCTATTGTTCTCCCCCTCCTCCTACCTTTCATTCAATTCCCTCTTCCCCCCCTCGACATATTCTTCCCTCTCATCTCCTCGTCGAGGTTGTTATTGCCGATGCAACATTAGGACTGTTCGATACGTCGCCTGCTCTGTAAAATATTCCTTGAGTATTGTATTCAGATTTTGTTCCACCACCATTTGATACTTGGCGCGATATGATATCAAATTTAATGTTATTATGCATCTGATTTTGCGATTTTGCAGTAAATCGCTTTACGATGCAAAATTAAATTCCATATACATCGCCTTAACTTATGAAATCAAATATCTATATCACTTTGTGTTATCAAAATTAATGCGATATCTCGCCTCTCCAGAAGAAATTCAATCATGTTTATCGAGGATGTGATACGAATTCATGTTTTCCGAAATGTAGTGGTATAGTGAGATAAGCGATGGGATGCGATGTGTGGTAAACCTACCGCGTCATAGGTGATAAAAATTGTATACGGTCACTTAAGTAATACCGCAGTTCATATATCTCTCGGATTGAATGCATCATTGTCAGTTGTTTCCCGTACCGAATTGATGCATCATTTTTTGGTGTCCCTTCGTCAAGTTTCTTGAGATGCAGGCATTATGTCAATTTCTTGCGGAGCTTTAAAACGGGAGGGGTTTGTGTGAGGTGTTGTCGGACAAAATGATGCGGGCACAGTAGGCGATTGGCAAAAATTCGCCCAACAGCTGTCGTGGCGTCCCGTTGCTGGGCGGACGAAGCGTTGATCCGTTGGACGTGCTCGATTTACTCCCCGTCGCGGGCCTTTTGACTACCGGCAAATATTTACCAGGTGGCGTTTACACTTGAAAGCGACTCGATGCCTCGGTTACACTGCGAAAGCAAATATTTGACCGTTAAATGTACACTTTGTATCCAAGGAATGGTATTTCCCCTTTAGGAAACTATACAATGCACCTTCCCACCAAACGTCAATATTTTCCCAAAATTCAACGTCTTCTTTCGGATCTTAAATTTTTTGCGTCTTTAACTACTGAGCAAATAGGAGTTAAGGTATTATATAAAGGAATTAACAGAAAAATATTAGTCTATATTTATGCAACGAGTAGCTCCAACGATGATTCTACAGACATTGTACCCGCTTTGTCTCAGGGAAGCTCTTTGTTCGTTAGTAATCATCGTGACATTACAACTAATATAGGCGTGTACCTGGATTTCATTTTTCGCTGTTCCTTGTTGCTTTGCTTTGTGTAGCTGGATATGCGCATGTTTTAATTATTTCGATTATGTACTAGCTCCTCAAACTCCTGAATTACTGTGCCAATAATGTTTAAGCCAATGCCTTTCATTATTCCTGGAAAATTGTCTCATTTATCGCACATTAATGATCGCTTCCAAGAATATCTCCATTTTATTTGAAAGCTTGAGGTTGACTTTTAGATAAAATGAATAGGTGCTAGCGATAATGGAATCTCCAAGACGGATTAAAATCTTAATCTCTCCGGAACCTTCTTCCAATCGACCCCAGGGTTTAATATTCTAGATCCCTACATGCGTATGAATATTAATTTTACTTATGAACTCCGAATAACACTCCTTGGTTCTTAGGGTATTATCGCTTTGGCATTTATGTATAGCTCTGGAGGTCATTGGAGTCCGCTGTTATATAACCATTATTCTGTACATGGACTAGTTCTATGGTGGATTCATGTTACTCATATGCGGTTTTGTCATTGCGGGTTATGTCTGAAGCCCAGTGAAGTTATATCATATTCCATGGCACACGCTGCATAAACCGCTTTAATGATCGAGACGACATCGATCCATGTTCTCGTGCCACTACCTACGAGCCGCGACATATCATTTCGGAAAATTGGCTAAAACTTTAAAAAGAAGTTTTTGGTAGCGGGATTTGACTATTGTCATTGAATGATGAACCGTCAGAATTGAGTTCAATTATTAATGACAATCTAAATACATAGCTACCTATTACTCTGGCCCGCACCATAATTTAACTCTCCATTGTGATGTTTTTTTTAAAGTACATCTTTTGTTTCGCACGGTCGAAGAATCTTTAGAATATATTTACTTATTACCAAAGTATTTTAATTGGTAATAAGATTCTCTCTTATTAATGTTTCTTACATGTAAATACATTATCCGAAATAAATTAAGTCCTTTCCCTGTACATAAATTGTTCTTCTATTAATTGAAAATCAATCTTTTTGTTCTGATGCTTTGCCTGCTGACAGGTTGCTTGTTATATGCATCCCAATTAATCCTAACTGCATATTCCGACTTGAGCGTGCGTTAAGTATGTAATTACACTTCACCACCGCGAGTGGGAAGGGTGCGAGATGACTCCTCATTTAACCTCTCCTCTCCTCGTATTCTCCCCGTCCCACACACTCGTACTGCTCTCGTCTTTGGCGTGGAGTTCCGAACACCTCTGGGAATTTACTGTTCCTCCCTTGCATCCCTCTCGCTATCACCCTTCGAGTCCATCACCTTTCAAATATATATTTTAAAAGACATTAGTATTAAGCAATAAACCAATCTTAAAATATAAATAAAGGGAACAGAAAAGAAAAATCTAATTAAAAAATAACCAGCAATTGAAATTAATTAAGCTTTTGCCTTCATTTTGAAAACGTCCTTACATATTCTCGTAAAATGTTTCACGTTCTTTTGGAAAGGATTCAAGTGTTCTTCCGGTTGAGCCTATATTATTCACGGAAACCTTCATTCATCAACGAGTTCTCTCTTGCACTTGTCCTTTTGGCGTCTCTCAATCAGTTAAATTTCCATTCATGGAAATTTTCTTCCCTACGAATTTGGGTATTTACAATTGGGTGTCTCCCCCCCCCCACACCTCATTTTTCTCCGTGCGAGACTTAGGATGAAAACTTAAGATTTCATCATTTAATTTATCTCCTTTCCACTTTTGAAGGCTTCCCATCTCCCTCGTGATCCAACATTTTATTTTCCTAGACTTACTTTAATATTCCCCTACGCATCCAGTTTTTTATACGCGTTGTCACCTCCTTCGTCTAATTGTGATCTCTTGCATTGTCCATTTACATATCTATTTCTGATTTATTCTGAAATATTTGAGCATCGCTAACCCTGTTAATAAATTGTTTTATTCCCTTTATTTTCTAAATAGCATTCCGTCTTCTCTCGTTTGGGAGGAAAGATAATTCCGTAGTATATTGCTGTGAACGTCCAAATGTGCCACAGATTGGCGTCTTGATAGATAGATAGATAGTATTTATTTACGGGCACTGGACCCATTTTACAGAATTATAAATTACAGTTTAGTTTTTTAAGGAATAAAAAAGCAGTACAATTGGAACGAGTACAAATAGGAAATAACAATAGTATAAAAGTAATAGTTACTCAAACGTATCATGTAGATGATTGCACAATGTTTTTATAAATAATTGTTTTATATTTTGTCAGTGAAATAGAGAAATCAATGTCTTTAATACAATTTTCCAACCTCTGTATTCTTGAAATAGGGTTATTAAATGCATAATTGGTACTGTGATGACTTATATGAAACATACTCGCTGATCGACATACATGATGAGGTACATGAAAGTTAATTAGCATTAAGATCTCAGTTGAGTTCATATGACTATTTAATAAATTATATAATTGGACAAGGTCATTAATATTTATCCTCTCTGCAAGAGTAGGCATATTGAAGACAGATAAAAGGTCTTTGTAGGGAGTAAAATATGACAACCTATATTTGATGGCAATATGCCTCATGAATTTTCGCTGGACCCTCTCCTGAGAATTAGAGTCGTTTGCATAAAAGGGGGACAGCACATATGATGGCCAGCACATATGATGGTAATAAGGTGCCTATATACGGCTTTAAATTGTTTACTACTTCGCCAAATCGTGAATCGATAATATATTGACCGCTTTTTTGATTGGTGTTGCTGACGGACATCGTCATTCTGCTCTCCTAACGAGTGCTCGTCTAAAATCAGAGGTCATTTTCGCCCCTGATGGGCCTCATGCGATTATTGGCTTTAGCGATGATATTACCGGATGTATTTTACCTATCTTGTCAAATATGCGTGGATGTGAGCATTGAACGTCTCAATACAGTATGTTTTGCATTCCCCGGAGCCATATTGCTGGACGTTCAAACTTTTTTGGCCTTGTTTACCTGGTTTTTTCTGCACCAAAAATCCTATTCAAAACACTTCTGAAAATTGTTCACAAGCATGTATTCACTATCTTTTTTTATCCAAAACCCAAATTATTCCCATCTATTTATTCGTGTCTCTTCCATTTATTGTATGTTCTGTCAAACTTTAAATGATTAAATTATATTAAAAGTATCAGTGCTAATAAGTACTCTTGTCATCCAAATGCTATTAATATTATACATTATATCAGAAGTAATTATCATTGTACTAAATCACTATTTCTTCTATTTCCAGGTACGTCTCTCAGCCCAAAAGCTGTTCATTCTTCGAGAATTCCGATTAGGCTTTCACCTGACAATCACGGGCCTGTGGGATTGCGGTGTGAGTAGCATAAAAGTTTATTCCAAGGTTGGAATTACTGTTAGTTGTTTTCGGCTTATTATTTTCCGTGGAGTAACAATTGGTCAGCAATATCGGAGTCTTTAACGCATTCGACTTTTATCCTGCCGGTTCAATTTAACTCGGCCTTGCAGTTATATTTCGTCGATAGTTGTTTATCTTTATATCAGATTTTCCTCGGCTGCCTTAATTATGAACTTGATCGCGACAACCCTCATGGGTCTGTGTTATACAACCGTGACTTAGATTTTGAATAAAGTGTTGGCAGTCTCCTCTCATGCGTCAACTTATATTCTTAGTATTCTGCGGTGAAAATCCGACCTACGTTTTCAAGGGCAGGGAATTTGAATGAGGTCTTGAATGCCCTCGCTCTCATATGGAATGATGTGGAATATTTTTTTTGTGTAAGCCGTGAAACTTCCTTACTTCCTGCCGGTGAATTCAAATTAAAACGCTTTTTCTTCGTTTCACATATAATCGGATAATACGTTTATTGAGCTGGAATTTCCCAAGGAGAAGATTGGCTACATTCTTAATTATACGAGCGGATATTCGCAGTAATTTTAATGGATCAATTTTCTTCAATGTCTTCCCATCGGCTACGTGCCTTCAACTTGCCGATGGGACAAGGGCTCCCTTTCTTTCTTTCATTTAGGATATCAACCGATAGAACCGATGGTTACCGCCGCTCTATGTTTGTACAGTTCACTCGAACGCTGCATTTGAAGCAGATTCTTCTCTACGATACTCGCTTTCGATTCAATTTAATCCTTGCGTGTCAACATTCTGTCTGACATTGGGCGGTGACGCACGACGGCCCTGGCGGGAAGGGCTGTGAGTCCTCGGCCACGAGCACGCTTCGTTTAATATTATAAACTGGGGATTCCCCACAGTATGTATCGCGGCCCCATCTCACCCTGATCTGCAGTCATCCTTGGAAGGATTGAGCGCCATAATAAGAAAGCAATCCCCGTACGATCGTCCTACTCCTCCCCCCCCCGCTATTCCACGCCAATCTGTCGTCTCCATATCCTCAGCACCACCTGAATACTGATTCCTATAATGTAACGTTTCTATTTTTCCTTCGCGTCCAGCCATTTCCTCATCCACCATCGCTGACATGCTACCCTAGAGGTGTCCGGATGGTGTGTAGTGGTAGCGATACATAGTGGGAGTTGCGCAGGCGTGGAAGAGTCAATTCCGTACGAACTGGCTCCGCACAGGGGAGTAAGTGGTCTCCGATTTTATCTCCCATGGGTTCTCAGGGTCGTTAACCTTCGTTAAGAGCATCAAAATATTCAATATGTATTTTGTATTAACTGTATAGCTTTCTATGGCTCTTATTCTAATTGTTTACCGGGGCTTCTCCGAAGGTTTGCGGATAACATCGGCGTATTTTTATCCAGCTTTGTTGGGATCGTAAAAATTGCCGCGAAATTCTTTCACTCCCTCTCAAGTTAAATACTGTCATGTTGGCAGTGATGCGTACCATGTGCTCTCCTCTACAATCCGCTCCTTAGCTGACCCTTACCACACGAGCTTTCCCCTCCTTACTGCCATGATTCGCGCTGGAACTGCTCCCATGTTTCGCTACCACTATAGTTAACCATTTCCACCGTCACAATGCTACGTTTGAGATGCAAGATGTCTTTTCGTAAAAGTCATCCGGCCAAATTATTTTTGAGTCTATTTCTGTATATTTTGGTTCCTTTTTGCGTTACGTGAATATTGATTTTTCCTCTTGAACAATCGGTAAGAACGTTAAAAACGCGTTGTTCCTTCATATGATTCGCATGCATTGCCTTTTCGGAATATGAAGAAAGGAAGGTAGGTTTCCTGTAGACGCAATATATACGCAGGTAAAGCTGTCAACTTTCTTTAGCCCGGTATTTCACGTGATCCCAATGCCAGTTTTTATATTGTCCATGGGTGCTCTTATTTTGATTTTGATTGATACCTTTGTGGCATCGTTGTAACAATTTGACATCCAAAATATCCCCCCTGATTGCAAATTTTAGTTCCAAATTCTTGGGAGTTCTATCGGGAATAACTCAGCGGATGCTAGAAAAAAATAGGGTTATTTACGGGTAAAAATTTTTTTTACAATTTTAATGTGGTTCGTAGGTATCTCGATATAATTACTACCGATTTATGAAGAATTAACCGTTCAAAGAAATAACTGGTTAATTTGGCTCGTTCCGTTTCAAAAACTCCCCCCTGCAATGTTAATCCGGATGTTTTCGCGTCCGTATTTGAGTCGCTGTTCGTCTTTCCCAAAAAAAACCCTATTAGCGCCGGGAAACCTCCCTTCTCGGCGTGTGACGAGGTGGTGGGGTTCACCCACTGTGGGGGGGGGGGCGGCGGCGAGGTGGAATGGAACAAGGTGGGGGGCGGTGTCCCCTCCTGTCCCCCATCATCTAAGGGGGGCTGGGTGAGGCGCGGCTCCCTTTAAATTACGGTGGTCTCGGCCGGAGCGTGGAAGGGGCAGGTGGATGGGTGTGTTAATGCATTGTCGAGGAGCGGTGGGTGTGTCCGCGTTCTGAATGTGTTTTTGGGGTGGCTGAAATGTTTCGGGGGAGGAAGAGGTGAAATAATGGGCTGGTAGAGAAATTGCCGCCGCTTTCCCTCTCCTCTTCGTGAATTCAAATAAAACGATCATTTATTCATTCATTCATTCCTGTGCTTTTCCGTTGCCAATCTGGGATTTACGCCCCCCCCCCCAATTCCTCCCTGCCTCCCCACTGCCACCGCGAGGGGGGGCCGGGTGTATGTTGGCCGTAATGCGCTCGCCGCTCAAGTGTCATTAGTCCCCTCCGGATACATCCAAGTGTCGCCACCCTGCGGATTCGGGGCTATTTTCTTTTATCTTGGATCCGGGTTTTTTTCCGTTTTATTTGCGACTCAGGGAAATGTATTCGAAGCAAGATACTGAAAGGGAGCGTTTAACAATCCCTGTCATATTATTGCGTTAATATTCCCTGCGTTGCGTTATTGCGTTAATATTGCCTGATATATACATTTAATATGCCTTGTACAAATGACGCATGATATTTCGATTTGTCTGTTACATTGTGTTATCGAGTTTTCCCGCTAGTTTCCCGTTTGTTTTACGTTATACATCCGAATTTGCTGAACATTCAAATCTTAAAAATAGAGATCTTAAAAATGGAGATCTTGTAAATAACTAATGTGGGTAACTACCGCTGACCTTAACGGGGAAATATTGACAACACCCTAAGGTTGTTTTTGTATTGCCACTTTATTAATTTTTAGCCCATTTGTATGTACGCCTTTAATGTGCCCTTATTCTTGCTCTCGATAATTTTATATGGATTGTCATTGTGTTCAGATGCAATGAAACTTTTTTGAATACCTCAAGTGATAATAATACCGTATCTCAGGACTTATTTTAGTGGTGTAAAAACCGATTGGTTCATTTTTCTTACTCGACGTCATTCACATATTCAGGAGAAAAGTGGTAGAAGAGATCATCGCTTGGTATTAAGTGAAATGATACCATCCCGTATCATTGAAATCCATGGTGATTTAGTTGGACCGGGGATTTATGTGGTCCCATAGTGCAATGTAATGGTGCAATTTAATTTAGCGTTAAGACAGTGTTTGTATTTTGCATCTCCAATGAGCCTTGTGGTAATCCACCCGCGCTGCTACCCATGCCCACCTTGACAGGAGTCGACCTCGACTATGTGGGTATTACTTTGTATTCATCGGAACATGATGGCGAATTCGCTTCTATAACTGTCGCTCCTCCCTCTGAAATTTACATGCGTCCATTAACGCCAAGGGGAACTCGGTAGTTCTCCATCTCCTCATATCGAAGAGCAAAAGTCCTTTCTGAGGTCACTGACGGACGCAGCCGCGGGCGGGCATTTCCTTGTCAATCACCCGTGTCCCTTCTTACCTCCTCGCCGCTGGAGAGGTTGGGTTCGCTATGCAGACGGCTCGCGCGCACGAGGCAGCCGTTTGAGGTCACGGCGAATCATTCATCCCCCTTTTGTTTCCATTATCATCTCACATTCCCCCTTCATTCTTAATCCAACCTCCACCTCGTTGGAGGTACACCAACTTCACGAGAGTTGCATACAGAGCTTACTCGCTTCTCGCGAAAGCACGTACACTTCTTGCTGCATTGTAGACGTTAGCATTTGCGAAGCGTTTGGCGTAAAAGTAAAGATGTGAAAAGATTCATTCATCTCCAGTTAAATCCCGCTTGGAATATTCATGTGTAACCCAAGCAGGAATGCTTTGATTCTTCATACGGGAAGAAAGTCAAAGTAAAGGTGTCGGATACTCAGAACCTGCAGTGAGAAAGTGGAAGCCGTCATTAAGTTATTTATAAGTCGCGGTTTCGTATCATTGGACTGCACGGATATTCAAAAATAGATTAAAATTGCTGGATAAAATTAAATTGTTTACTTTTTGACTAATTCTGGCCCCCGATGTATTTGTAGGCCTGAAAGTATACACAGAAGTACTAGGAGTAGTATTTTCGCATGGATATGTTGAAGAGTTATTTTTTTCCACGCACCTTTCACGACCCCAACACTCACAGAACGAAATTCTAACGCTATAAAACACGGATCTCATTCTCGTAGATGGGGTCTTAACATCCCCTGCGTCTTTCCAATATCACTACTTGTAGAGTTATAATGTAGATGTAGATTTCTTCCCCTCTGCCGCCGCACAAAGCAAAAAAAAAGCTGCCAGTAAAAGAGCCGCCGGTAAAAGAGCCTCCGCGTTCCGATGGGGAGTCAAGATGTTTGCTTTGCTCCACCACTGACGCCCACCATCTCCATCCCCCATCTCTTCGCTGCGGTTTCTTACTCCCCTTCTCTCCCCACCACTCAAACCATCCCCTTGTCACCCACCCCTCAGCCACCCAGACCCGAGTGAAGTCATTGCTGACCTAGTTGGCTAGCTCTCCTGTCTCCCCTTGCTCTATTATGTCTTTGCCCCACCAATAGGTTGCCCAGCGCCCTATCTCAACCTTTCCTCGTATATTTCCCTGCCTCGAAGTTATCTCCTCGCGTCGTGGCGTCGACTATGCAGGGTTTCCTCCGTACAATTGAGGCGTGAGCTGTGCGCGTAAAAAATGTTTTTTTATTCCAAAGGTTCGGGAGTCAAATTTACATCGTAATGTCATCCGTGACATCTCTATCTGTCTTTGATTGCCAGCGGCGGCAAGTGTCCGTAACAGCTTCTAGCTCTAGATAGAGGGTGCGCAGTCAGGAACACGTTTTGTTTCTCCGGTTTTTCTTTCGCGATTCCGGGCCTTTCGGAGCTAACGGATCGATATTTTTTTTATTTATTCCTCTCGCCAATTCCGGCGCCATTCTCTTATCGCAAGGGCCTTTCTTCATCCCTATTGCCTGTAGTTGCCTCGATTGCCTTTAAAAGGATGGGGAATTTTTTTGTCTCCATGCTTTGCGGTCTCCGAATTCCATTCTGGTGTGTGACTAGTTTTTAAGTCCGTCGTCGACGTCTGGAGCATTCCCGTCCACTTCTCCGTGTTGTTTTCGTCCTCGTCAAGGCACAATTATTTCACTGCGGTTGAACTCGTCGGTAATAAACGTTTGTCGGAATTGCATTGCGCAAATGTTTCTCTAAGGCCACTTCAGTGCTTGATTCGTCTTTAAAAATTGTTGCGACGTAATTTTCGACTCGAAGAATTGCAGTTGTGTAAAAAGTGGGCTCTTAAATAGTTCGGAGCTGTAACTTAGAAATCCAACGAATGCAGCTCCAATGTATGTAGTTTGGTTGTCGAAGTGAATTTTTACCAAGTCGAATCGGAAAATATTTAATCCACATTACCCCTTAACTTCATAATGAATAATCTGGTCGGCAAAGTACTTTTCTTTTAATTTACGAACTCCTTCCTTAACTAATAATTTTTTTGCGTAAAAGTGAACTATTCCGTTCCTTTCGTAATTACCTTTGAATTTCGTACGAAAAAATACGTGATAACTTCTAGCTTTTTTTATGTTAAACATGTTTAGTACCAAATGGCCGACCCGGGAGGAGTCATTTTTCCAGCCATGCAGACGGATAAACATCTAATGCTTTACAGTCCGAGCGGCGTTTTATACTGTATTTCCTCCTGCCTTACCTTTATTGAGCCCCAAAAGGACCATAAATCGTTAAAAAAACGGGCGCAGTTTGAGGTCGTTCACCGAAATGATGGCGTTGAGGCGTAGGGAAATGTGCGTGCCGGTTGGAAAATTATCCAACGTGGCTTTCAAGGTGAATTTAAAATACATATTTAAAATATGCACTTATTTGTTCATCTTTTTCAAATTTCTATAAAAATTCAATGTTAGCCAGCTGTTAAGTATTTTGACATCGCTGTGATTTGATCTAGGCAAGACTAGTCCATATTAAACTTCTTTCTTCTTCATTTATTAGGGAAAAGTGATTGTAAGCCTTTAAATGACGTATTTTTTTAGTTGATCTATTGAATCAGGTTTAGAATCCTCAGTGTGCTTTCTCTTTTCCCATCAACCACCAAACATTTTGTCGCTTCGGGTGCCCGTTTCAACAGTCTATTAATGTGCCGGATTGACGTGATGATTGCTACCCTCGCTAAAAGTGGGCTCTGGCTTTAGTGCCCATGTCGTAATCGTGCCTAATTTTGAGTAACCCACCCGAACACACCTATCAAGAGGGAGAGTGGAGAAGATTCTGCACAAGCTGGCGAGAGCGAGTCGCGAAAATATTACGCAGTCGTTCGCGCAACTTTTGCTGTTCCTTTTCCCACGGATACGATGCTCAGTTTAATGCGCGGTTGCTCTCCGCGTTGGTTATTGCGGCGGGTGCAAAAAACATTAATCACCCCTAATCTTCATTATTGCGGTGGTTTTATAAATTTTTTTGCAAAGAGTCATTCCGTCGCAGGGTATTGCAAAAAAATACATGCGCCTTCCGGTGAATTTTCTGCCTCGTCATTATGCATAATTTCGGTGTCTCGCAAAAAAATAATGAAAATAAAAGAAAAACGGAACAGCTTAACGCCGACGAAGTCTCTTAGTTATTTAGTCGGTTGGCGAACCCGTGAATTTTGTCTTTTTCCGTCCAATCCCGTCAATCCCTCCCTTTTGTGTTCCGTATTCATTAATTTCCCTTCGGACTATCGCGCCGGCCTTCGTGGCCAACACGGATACTTTTTAATTCACACTTGTTCGAGACGTGATAGCCTCCCTAATTGCGTCGAAATGGTGTGAAAGCTCTTCAACCTACTCGTCCTTCCTCCCTTGATTCGCTGCGTATCGTATTCCTGCATAATTACGATTCCGACCCCCGTGCGCGCCCGGTATAATCCCGAGGTAATTCGTTTATATTTTTCCTCCGCGACCGTAATCGGAGCGGGCGGAGTCGTTTTTTAGTGGGACGTGTTTCGGGGAAGCGGCCGAGAGAGATCTCTCTGACGACCTCCGCAAAACTTATTGCTATTTCTAAGCGAATTATTATTTTGTTGCCCGCGTGTCTAAATCCACCGCCACACAATGGCGAGGAGGGCGGCCCCGTTCGACGACAAAAGAATTGTGAACCGCCACGCGAAATCGCGTAGGTACCGATCCTTGAATGGGACAGGTATTCAAATTTGAGCTTTCAATTGAATTTTGATAGTCGAGAAAGCCCATAAGCGCTAAAGGTGCCGATGTATTGTCTAGTACATAAGGTGTTAGCTTAAACTAATGAATTTTATCTAGCAAATGTTTTTAAATATTAATTTTCGATTTGTTGTAAACTTGAGTGAAATTTTCAATACCATACGCGAAAAATCTGACTCGATATTTTTTGTTACAAAAATTGAAAAATCCAAAACCTGAGAGCTACATTTTTTCGAATTGAATGTATTTCATAGGAGTGAAATAATCATTCCATGTGGTCTCCATTTTTTAGTATGATTTCATTTGAAAGACCCTCGAGATATCTGAATATTCAACGACGCATCGTCAGGAAAATTTTTTCTCATCTAAAAATTTGTTAATCGATGACTTGTATGCAGAGATATTTTATCTTTCTTACTCGTACATGAGATCACTTCATTTTAAAGGCGGTAATTTGCGGACATTCGGCCATTAATTTCGCTCTGAATCGTATCTGTAAAATACCTTATGTAAATTTTAAGTGTTAATAAGGTCTTTTGAGTGGTCGTCTTTCCTCCGCAGTCCTCAACTTTTCTTTGCTCGCTTTCGTGATCCATGCCTTATTTGTCATCTAATAAAAGAGTTTATTCATTATCATATCAATACCTTTTCTTCATCGTTGAAATTTGGTGTTTTTAAGCTGGGGAAATATGTTTGGAACAGTCTACACTGAGGGGACTTCACTCACGGTACGGTTAACTAAACTCTCTCCGTGTCAGAAACTGTCGTTCGCCCAGAGGACCACCTTCTGTGCATAAACATAAAGCGTCGAGCTGTCGCCTTAAAGGGAAGCGAGCTTTGTGGAAACTCGGAGCTCGACGGGGAAGTTCGGAATGACTGCAAGGGCTAAAGGGATTCAGAAGTAATGCGTTTTCCGAAATGTTTTATTTTCTTATTTTTCAATTAGGTTGAACGTTCCCGTCTCTCAGTCACAGTTGTTGCCGGATGACTTTTCGTAAGTCCCTTCTCTCAGTCGGGAGTATTTCAACACGCCCCTCCACATACCCATGCAGTGTAACCCTTAACAGGCTTTTGGGGCGAATGGTGACCCGAGCGATTTGGTGGAGAGCGACCCGTGCGGGATGAAAGTGAAATTACACCGGCCTGAAATTGAATCGCCCCGGGGAAAAAATCTCTCACGAGTTTCTAGCTCACGTTAAGTTCCACCACGTTTACTAAAAAATATTCACGGTTTTACCTCTGCCCTTCAGATAACTCAATTTATTTCATCAGCTCTCTGGTAGCTATCTTACTTCCCGTAGTAATCTTTACGTTTGGAGGACGTTTCAGTTAAAAAATTGAAGTGGGTGTGTGTGTGTGTGTGTGTGCGTGGGAGAAGTGGCCGATCTTACTTCCATCTTAAAATTGTTATAAATAATACGGGGTGCATGGAAACAATATGAGCCATTCGTGGTGTAGTGGTAGGTATTGCTTTTGTTGCGATTAGTCTGTGAAGCAAATAATGAAAGATTTTGAAAATATTCTGAAGGTAGTATGCATGCAAAGGAATTCACTTAAATAATTTTTTAAAATTCTTCAAATTCATTATCTGTATAGACCAAATAGTATTTTTTGGTTAAATTATAAGTATTATTTTGGTAACATTTCGTTGTTTTTTGCTTCCTTTGTGATTTTAGATAGGTCATACAGATTTCCAAATTATGCATGAAATGAATATCCTTGTTCTCCCCTTTTTCATATAAATAATTTGTGTTGCCTATGAAAGGCCTCCCCAAAACTGGCCATCAAGTATTCAATCCTCCGAATCGATGCCGCGGCCGTGGCGTCGATTCGCTTAACAGTCGCTTCAATTCTTTGTAAGATAAAGGTGCACGTGATTCGTGGAAGTCTTGTGCAAGGTGAGCCATTGAATGATCATGTACTGCGTTGGAAAGATCTCCATTTGGCTATTTCAACGGCGCTAACCTGTATAGTTACTATTTTCCAATCGGCGCTAGTTTTCCACCTGATTATATTCTCCATACGATATAAATCTCAGGAGTTTAGGTCAAATAAAAATGCAAAACTTCCGCCAACGTTTCGGATATATTATTTATCCATCCTCATGGCTATAATGAATGATGTTACATAATTAAATTGTTTTGTCTACAATCATATTTTTGGAAACAGTATGGTTTACAATATATAATAAACTTTCATTAAAAAGAAATGTATATATATGCATATTCAAGATTATATTACCTTGTGTTTGTTGATATTTTATTTAAATTTGTAATTTCGTTTCTCGGTTTATTTCTTTGTTGAACAAATATGTTTCATTTCTTAAATTACAGTAAATTTAACTTACATTGGAGTTATATGTCCATTCGCCTGAACACCAAATAAGAAGTAATATTCTCTACACAGTGGTGTATGCTCCCTCGTTAATTTCTACTTCACTTCATTCTATGGCCCGATATAATGTGCCTATTCAACACTAAGAACCTAACTTTTTGTGCCGCACACTGTTCCTTGCCCTAGGATTTAACGATGATATAATTTGTGCTTGAAGCTTGGGTAATGGATCCAAAAACGTCACTTCGATGCGAAACTCGTCAAAAGCCATGCGTTCTTCGTCAATGCAAAAACTTTAGATTATAGATAATTGTTGGGCTACAAATGATGTATATTTTTTCTTCGTAATCAATTTACGCACTGCCAGATGGGAATTTATGTACGCTGATTGATGGATTTGAGGATTATTTGATGATGTCTTTTTGAATGACAGCGGAAACTCCTTTCAAATATTAGGTTTAAATGAGTTGGCAGAAATATTTCGCGCTTCTTTGTGTTTTCCCATCCAATAGCAGATGGCTGCGGGTAAGATTCCAAGAGGAAAAGGTCGCGAGCAGAGGTCTAATTCATTCGCCACGGGCTGTCATAGGATTGGAGATCGATTACGCCTTGTTCAACGGATCAACCCATCGGGAAATTTCCTATTAGTGAAGCCTTCAGCAGAAAAGTTTTGAGATTATTTATTTCCTGATATCAGTAAGCACGCCGCGTACCGTGCAGTGTTCGTAGTTGTATGCTGATATTTCGTGCTGCTGGAATGTGCTCAGTAACAGTTATGCAGCTGACGTCGAGAGGTCAATTATTTGAACAAGTTGCTAAACTTAATCAAAATCGGTCCATCATCCAAGTATATTTTTCGGGAAGGGATCAATATATATATATATATATATATATGTAACCCTTACCTAAGTGCTAGCGTTAAATTTTCTTTGTCTTCAGCATGTTTTACCAGTCATTTAATAATGTTTATAATTTTAAGGGCATTTAAAATGGGACAGATATCCATATTTTTTTTCCTTTAGCAGTTTGGGGAATTTTTTCTCCTCTATTCCTGCTCAAAAAATCTCTTCCATAATTATTAGTGTTAAGCCTTCGACTACCGGTTGGGGCAGGCTCACATGGAGATGAGTCCTCACATGGAGAGGAGATCCTTCAGATTTTTATACGTGTTGGTCCCTATCTCCCTATAATTTTTCGTTGTTCATCTCAGAGTACATATGAAGTGGGTACAAATCCATGAATGATTAGAACATTGATGCTAGTGCCTTATGGAACTTTTTTTTTAAGGATTGCGTTGAACCTGAGGGGTTAGAACACTCAAAGTTCTAGTGCTATTTCTTCAAGGCCTGGGGAATTGTGGTCGGGTCGAGATTTTCATAGCGTAGACTACGTACTATTTTCCGTAGGTTTTTCTGCGTCCACCATTGTGATCGCCGATGATTTATAGCACGTACGAGGATACGGAAACCTCAAATCGGTCGAAATTGCTTCGAGAGACTACGGCGAGGGGGGAGGTTCGGAGGAGTGTTGAGGCGGTCGCCGCCGCTTTCCCGGTCGCTGCCGCCGCAGCTTCCTATTCTCCTCCGTATTCGTGGTCGCCTCTCGGCAGGAGTGAGTTTTCTCCTCCACTGTCCTTGAGTCTGGCGGGCCCGCATGACTTGCATTTTTTCGTTCTCTCGACTGCCCCTCGTTGATTGTCGATCACCTCGGGAGGCTGAGATCGCCATCTCTCTCTCAGAGCCGCGGAATTCCAACCTCTACTGCGGTCATCTACGCTTCAAGGAGCCAGTTTATGAGATCCCATGTAAATGCGTAGTGGACGATGAAACTTTTGGGAGCTCGTCGATAAAAAAAAGTCGGATAGCGTCTTAGCGCCATCTTAGTGTTGGTCTCATTCTAAGTGCAATTTAAATGTGCTTCGTACTCATTTTTTCGCTGAGTTATACCATCACCATTGACCTCTTCTAGTTTTTTTCGTCGGATATTTGGTGTGGTCATGTTTGCGCTTCGCATTAAGTGAATGCCTTATTTCAAACTGTTTTGTCGGTATTCTTTGCCGTATGGTCCCCTTCGCATCTACATGTGGGTGCCTTCTAGAGGTAGCATGACTTAAAGACATTATGGGCAGATATATCCCCGCTCTGTACTAATATTCATATCAGTATAAGTTAATATTCCTGTTGATGTAAGGGAATGGGAAGCTTATGAAGAAAATCTTGATGCAGATTTAATGGGTGGAAGAGTGGAGGATGCTGGGCTGCCCGGAAAAACATCAACATTGTTGCTCTTTTTCATGGCAAAAGACAGATTGGAGAAATTCGGAGCTGAAATCGGAAGTAGAGGTACGCCGCTAAATATTTCGCCCATTAAAATCTACCGTGATCGCCATATAACCTCTCATAAAACAATGAGTTACGGCACTTTTTCTGGTTAACGTTAACTGGAAGGTGTAGCTTTTATGTTAACCAAGAGTTTGGGTTTTGTATATTACATCCGACTGTGGTTTATTGAATTAAACGTTAACGATGGGAAAACGTATGAATGTCGGTTTTCATTCCGATAAAATATTCAAAAAAAATTATATTGCAGGGCCTTATTGTATTATTTGAAAGTACTGTAATTGACGAGTACCCTTTGCAGTAACCTCGTGAGTTTCTCGTTAGGGCATTTTTCGTCTCTTGTTTTTGCAATTAAGCATCGATTAAAGTCGACGTTACCGTTGTGATTTTTCGTTGGTGCAGTCCATTTCAATGATGAAATCAATTTCTTTGTTATTCCCGTAAATTCCATCTTCCCTCGATCAAATCATCAATTCAGCCCTCGCTTAAAAATGCCCGTTCCGCAAGCAGCCTTCTTCATTCAGCGTTGCCATAGCTCCTTCACGCTCTATCGATATGCGCGTGAGTTATTCTTTTTTCTCTCGCTCGTGAATTTCCATTCAGCCACCACAATAGGTTCGGCGTTTCCCCTCACAGCCCTTTGGCGACGAGGAGGGGCGGCCGCCACCAGGGGGGAAGACGGGCCCCGTGAAAAGGCCCTCAGACTCCTTCCTCTTGTATCTCGAGAGGCTCTCTCAGCGCCAGACCTCTCCTTCTCCACCCCCTCACCACCTCGGGCCCTTTCGGTGGCTCCTTCAACCCGTCCGAGTCCTACTAGTCCTCCGTCACATCCTTGACCCCAACGAGGAACCTCTATTCCCGGACTCATTTGCCTATTATTATGTATTTTTTCCTTTTCCTCACCGTTCGGCTCTCCCGCGAGTATTGGATTTTTTCCCTTTCTTGCTCGCATCGCGACGGTCCAAGTGTCTCCGTGGATTAGCTTCGCCTCTTCTCCGGGCAGGCGACTTCTCACCGCCCTAGTACTTACTCGCCCTCAACCCCCGATCGGGTTATGTCCTCTGGCCTTCACCATCGGACGAAGTAGGTCTCGTCTTCATTTTTCGGTTCGTGATTGGTTTTCAATCCCACCGAGGGTTTGCGTTCTTCAACCAGGAATTAGAACCAGAATCCATGTGAAATTTCCTAATATTTTTTTGTCATGACGAAGGAATGCTGTCAAGCAAGCATTAAGCTCTTATAATTGCTGATTACGACTCGGAGTTTTCATACTGCGCGTAATCATCAGGCGTCCGAAATATATGCCACCATATTTTTCGTGAAAATTATTCCTTACTGTTTATATTTTTCCTCAGCAATTCTTGCATCGATGATATCTCCTTTGTTTATAAAGACCAATTATTTAATTGGCAAAATGCCGGATTGGCAACAAAAATATATTTTTAACGCCATAATTTGCTTCTAGTCTCTGAAATCCATCAACAGGCAAATTTACTTAATTTTCTAGCATTTTAGAGGTGTATATTTAGTACGTGATCTCTTTTGGTTTCTCACTTAAAATACCTCGTAGCATGGCATTCTTATTTGAAAGGAAAACTTTTAAGCCGATAAACCTGGGTGATTCAAGAGTATTTCATTTTTGTTGAATGTTCTTCAATTTTAATTAGAAGAAGAGTGTTATGAAAGGACATAAGTAGATTTAAAGTGTATGTGGTACCCGTTAGAAAGTAGGCCGATGCCCATTTTGTTTCGAAGTCTTACTGCCATACGAGGGAAGCATATTGGACGAAATACATCGCTAAAACGTGACTCAAGAATTCATGAACATGAATTTTAACGCTATTAAAGAAAGTCGGATTAAATAACAGGGAGCTCAACATTTGCTGCAGTCCAAATAAAGTTACGTTCATGCGCTAGCTAAACAAGTTTATTGCCCGAAGAAAAAGAGGTGAAGGAACTGATGAGGTAAGATGGCGAGATCTGAAGTGGAGGTGGAGCGAGGGTGAGAAGTGGTGTGGGAGGAATGCCTTCTCCGATGAGTCGAAGGGATTAAGGGGGTTCTGCTTCACCTCCAGGGCATAGTGTCAGAGAGTGCTTTCGATCGGGCGCGGAGCGTTAAGAGGGGACCCTGGAGGGAAACGTACTTTACTCTCGTCTCTTTTTCGCCTTCTCCTTGTTGACGCCAGAAACAAGTTAATTGAAAATTGTAAATTGCACGGATTCTAGGCTGACTCGCAGGGTATTTATTCTATCCCACCACTGCATCGCAGCTCCGACAAAAATGACTAAGAGGGAGCCTAGTAACCATCACAAGAAAACGCGTCAATCCCTTCAAATAATATATCTTGAAACGCAGCCATCGTTTTACAACTCCTAAGTATTGTGCGTCAATGTCTATTGCATAGATTTTTCTATTCAGATGATTTCTATTCAAATACAAATAAAAATACATAAGGAACTGTTATCCCCGAAGAAGCATAGTTAATACGCAAAAAGTCGGCCGAAAGGAGTAATAAACCATTGAGCATTCATAATTGACCTATACCTTCAGAGAAGAAATTGATATTAGTATTACTGTTTTCCAAAGCATTGTACACAACCACGCCACAAAAAAGCTAAGCCCTTGTATAAATGTTAAAAAGCACTTCTGTTATCTCCATTTTTCTTCCATATTACTGCCTGCTTCCATCTCTTTTTAATGGATGAAGACCCAATACACGCTAGAGACTCGGGACCTACACGCTACGTTTCGGTTTCTTGGAATAATTCAGGTCGTACGAGTTTCAGGATGACACAGAGTATATTATTTTAACCTAACATTGTATCTGCAGAACTGGTGCGAGTGACAAAATGAGGAGGATACTCTGCCGAACTCATAGCTACGAAAACTCCTTCCTACGAAGCATTAATGGCAATACAATAGCATACAATTTACTTTCGTTCCTTCCCTCTTCCTATTCCTTTTTCCTGTTCCTTATTTTTTCATGCTGGGTATCCTAACACCCCCTACCACTCGCCCTCGCGGTGGCTCGTATGGTAGGAGGTCGTTGAATACCTTGTGCCATACGGCCTTTTCGGAGGCTTGCAGCGTGATAAGTAGATGCCATTATCGGTCACGCGTTCATCGCCGCCTCATATCGTTTTCTCGCCTCCCCGAGTCCATCATTCGGTCACGCTCTCTTCCCTTCCTGTGCGTCGTGGATGCGGGTTTGTCTCGTGCGCCCATCATCTTCTTCCCACCTTTTCCCCGTCACTGCTATGCTACCGCTCCTACTTGACATCTGCACCCCCTGCACCCACCCTCTGCCCAGTGCACTCCTCTTGCGTCCGCCTCCGCCCACGGCAACGTTGCGACTCGGCGAATTCGAAACGTCATCCCCCGTGCATTCTATAGTTTTCGGAGTGGTGACCGCCGTCGAGGAAGTTTTTTTCGTCAAGGATGGAGGAATAAGAAAGAGAGCGGGATGGCATTTCGAGCGTGTCGTATGTGTCACTGACTTGGCCTTTATTCAGAGGGCCTTCCCTTTTTGCTACGATCGCGGATCGCGTGCAGGAAAATCAGTGATGTGCATCCGTCTCCATGGAAGCCCGTTCATTTTATTTTATACGTGCGGTTAGCTCTACGTATGTGCCGCGAGGATCTAATCACTTATTTGGTCTCTGATTTGAATTGAAAATTGTTTTCTTTACCCGAATATCTTAGCTTGGCATGTTCTCTCCGTAACAGTAACCAATTTTTTATCTTCCTTCGAATGAACGTGTTAATTTGAAATAATTTAACGCAGTTTTCACCGGTTTTTCTTGGCTCTAATCCAAAACATCATGTCATATTTTCTTAGTTTTGTTTAATCAACATGATTACCGAAATGAATGATAGAGTAAATTCTAGCATCAGAGCATTGTCGTTGAACCGACAGAATCTCAATAAAACCACTCCTACCTCGCCACATTTGCCAATTACCCGGTCAATGAGTTCTAATCCTAGCTATGGAAAATTGACATAAGAGTGCATAACTGCGAAGGTAAATTCATTCATTTATTACTGCGTCCTAACAACATTTATTGTTCTGTCGCGTCATGCGAGTTCCTTCTTGTGATCCAAATCGATCTGCACGTAATTTCTTTTCTCAAAATTTGCGAAAGTCATGCGTTTGTTCCTATAATCAATGCCAATCTCTTCATATGCACGGAAATTTGTGGGATTCGATTGAGTTCTAGTTTCATCATCAGAAGCCATAAATAAAAAGATTGATTTACTGTGCATTCCACGCTAAGTATCCCGCAGTGTTATATTTTCCGTTTTTCCAGATCCAAGCTGTATACATCGAATAAAATCCACAGTTTCAGTCTCTACTCTGTAGAATCTTTTTTATCCATTTCAAACATTTTTGTACTTCTCTACACTTTATTTTTAAAATTCACAACGCGTTTCACCAATTTTTGGCATTGTGAATTCTTAAAATAAAGTTTATAAATGTACAAAATTTTGAAATGGATTTATATATCGAGTTTAACAAATAGAGAAAAATTGATGGAAGCTTGTGGAGAATGAAGTATCCATGTATCTTGCCCCTGTTACTTCATCCTGTCATCCTGTTAATACTCAACCTTGTGCCCTCGCAAGGGATGTGGGGGGTCGACGTAGGGGTTTTGGGGGGATCACTTGAAATCCCCCCTCCTAAATGAACAGGCTTGAGTTAACATCAATCAATCAAGTTCTCGGTATGGCCTCTCTGGGTCTTCCTCTCTCCCGCCTCCAACCTCTTTCCTCCCTCCCTCCCATCCCTCCTCCTTATCGCCTCCCCTCACTTCATCCTTTATTTCGTCCCTTACCCTCATCCCAGTCTTTCCGCGACTTCTTTCTGCTCTTTAGCGCCGCAGCTCTCCCCGGCTCCGACCCACGATTTCACCTTCTCTCCCGCCAATTTCTTCTCTAGTCCTTAAAATTCCATCTCTATCGCTAACTTTTCTCATTTTCCCTTTTCGGTCTCCTGTTGTCCTGTCTTAAATCTATTTTCGCTTCGTTTTTTCGTCGTTTCTGCTGGTCTTTTTTTTGAGGTTGATGAGATTTCCCGTCGACTTTGCCCACCCCCCTCGTTCCTCCTCCTCCCCCTCCGCTCTCCGTCATTAGCGTCAACGCATGCGTGGCAAAAAAGTAGCCTTTTAAAGTTTTGCGCGACTCAGGGTCCAAAAAAATTAGACTGCTTTGCGAACCGAGATGCAAGACTTAAGTGTTTGCTATGTGATTCATTCTTTGCTGTCTTCATAATTAGCCGTTACAGTTGCATAACTTTCCTTAGATTCGTTACGCGGGAAGGTATATTGCTGTAAAAACTTGAGAAATGCTTTCAGTTGTCATTGAGAAAAAAGTGAAATACCAGTAGTTCTTTGGTGGTGTTACTTGGTACTTGTTGCCCGCATATGTGAAATAGTTATTTAGATTTAACGAATCGTGTTTCCGCACTGAAAGTGTTTAGAAAAAACTGTCTTTGTCTATGAATGCCACTGTCTTCACCGTCGATCTAAAATTATTTGGTCGATTTATTGAGGTTGTCTGTTCACAAAATAAAATTCTCTTGATTCTAAGAAATTTGGAGGTGATAGTTGAATCATAAGTTGCGTCAGTGATATCGACGAGGAAATAATCTTGAACGGTGTTCTTTATATTTTTTTCATGTATTGGCATCTTCCAATACCATTTGGTTTGGGATTATTATTTTTTATTTGAAAATTTCTTTCCCATGTTTTCGTTTAACTTGTTTCTGCGTGACTTATTTCGGATTTAAAGTCCAAACGTGGATCCGAACAGAGCGCATGGCATTAATCTTAATCTCTACAAGTGGTCGAGGAAGTTCAAATTCCAGAAGGGTTTGTGAAACGATGGGTGTGGGAAGCAAGGAGACACCGCGGTTTGCAGAGCCCACGACAGAGGTCTCTCCATTGGTCCACCCCGTCTCCATGCGACTCGGAAAAAATTGTTTCCCGCCCCGTTGTGTTGATATAAAAAGTATAAAATTTATATTATCTCCCCGAGCGGGTTGTTCAGTCTCCCTCGCGCCTGGGATTAACTAAAGAACGGCACCTGTGCCTCCGAGAGAACGAAAGCGAGAACATTTCCCATCTCGACTCCGGAATGTGTGTGTGTGTGCTACGCGATCTCGAAATCCGAGGACCGGTTCACTTTCGGGTGGGGAGGGAGTGTAGAGTGCGTGTTTGTACAGATAAGGACAGGGAGGTCGGATCGGCGTTGCGCCATCGTCAGCGGCGACTGCCTTTTCCTCCAGCGCTGGAAAAATAAGAATAAAAAGGCGGTTCAAAAAGTTTTTCATTCCGGGAGGCTCGGTTGTTTGTGACGATAGTGAAATTGGTGTTTTTTTGCCGTATTACGTCTGGTTCGCACCCAGATTGGGAAGAAATATTGCTTGGTAATTTCGTACTCGTTGAAATAGGTTGCAAACCTCCGAATGGCGAAGTAGTCTGGATTTTCGCTCGTTGGTTAGGTCTTCAATAGCTTCCCAGTTTCGATGTGATTGATTTATAAGTATTCTAAGGTCCGGTTTTATAATATTTGGTTAAATATTTTCTTGGTATGTAAACCGAAGTAATTACGTTCTCCTCCCACCCCTTAAAGCGGGCCTGAATGTATTTTATCGTTCAGTAGCATTCAGTGGAACTTATTGTATTATTCCATCGCGATAGGTAATCCTTGCGGCTCGAGCGCACGCGCCGTATAGGCCTTTGGCGCGAGTGATCCCATCCTGGATATATCTACTTCAATCTTCTACCACACGAGCCGCCGCAAGGGCGTGTGGCATGGGTTGTTAGGAATCCAGCCGTGAAGAAGGGAGGGAAATGGGAAAGACACTGGAAGGGCAAGGACGAAAAGTGAGATGAATTTTGACGTCTTTTTTTTCCAATTTTGATCTTAGTTACTGTTCATTTTTACCTATGTTTTTCGAGTGCATCATTTATTTGTAGATTTTATAAGCGTTAAGGATGTAGTACCGGGTTGTTTTCATATCCTTTGTGTCAACCTGAAACTCGCGTGGTATAATTTTAGGAATCAGATTTTTTTTATTTCTAGTAGGATAATTGATAGTATCGCGAGTGAGAGGAGAAAGAAGCAAAGGCTATTCCCCAATATTTCCTTCTCTCCCTTTCCGACTAGTTCCCACTCGCTAACATTCACTACCTGGCAACCTCATCATCCTTATAGACTTTCAGTACACCGCGACCGACTCGACTTTTTTCAATATTTCCCGTAAATTCTCCCCTCGGTACCGAACGCGACCAAGATGCTTCATAAGATTAGGACGTCTTTCGGCGTCCGGCTCCTCCCCCTCCTCCTGCTGCCTCCCTCTCCCACGATTGCCCCCCTCTTCCCGAAAATCCAGAGGGGAGAGGGGGAAAGTGAGTGAGAACGATCCTTGGCCTCGATTCCGAGAGCTGGTTGGTCCGCCGCCTCGGGGGGCGAGAGGGGCGGGTAGGGGCGCCGGGGCAGGTTGGGGAGGCGTGCACTCGAGAGCCGTGTAGCGGCGGCGGTTTGGATTTTTGTTCTCAATCTTTGTATTTTGTTTTGGTTCTCGAGATGGGGTGCTCATTACATAACTTCCACATCTCATCTCTCTCCCCCTTCTTTGGGCCTTCCCCTTCAGCCGTGCCCCAACAAACCGACTTGTATCTCCTCCCTCTTGAGAGATAGTGAGTGCTTGGGAAAGCAATTGCTCAACGATTGTGGCTCAGTTATTCACTCGGATTAGATCAGTGTTTTTCAAACGCTGGTACGCGTATCACCAGTGGTGCATGATGCGCATTTTCGTGGTCCTCCCGAAGGAAGCAAGGTTGAATTCGATCCGTTCTGGCGTAACTTTGTGGAAGTCCATTTTCAAATAATGACGAGGCTAACTATGTTTAAATCCACCGAGAATTTAGCATAGTTGGCCTTGTTATTATTTGGAAGCAAGGTGATGATGAAACATGAATAGTCTCGGGTGTCTCTAAGATACCTGCGCTAATTTTGTGTCCCAGGTAGTTATAATTCATAAGTTACGGTGCGCTGCAGCGAGAGTCTTCTGGCACCTTGCTATGACCTGAACGCGGCTCAAATTTATTTGTTAAAACTTACTTGATAAAAGTGTTTAGCTAAATTTCGTATCGTTTGGTCTGCTTATTTCTTCGTATGCTTTGGAAGTATATGCACGTTACGTATTATTGTGACGTACACTTTTTACTTTGTTACGCTCTGAGTGTATTTACTCCCACAGGTGTGGCAGATTTGAGAAAGGGAGAACGCAAAGAAAATAAACATGTGTTACTTCCAATATTTTTGATCGAACAGTCACTGAAAATAGAAGTCCCATCGCAAAGTTGGTTGTTCCTTGAAACATTTGGAAAGTAATTCTTGTTTTTCATCTCTTGTTCTTTCTTCTGCACTAATAATATTAAACAAATTGTTTCGTGGATGGTTATTTGGGGAGGTAAAAGAGAGCTTTGGTCATTTGCGACATTGGGATAGGTGGATGGGAGGTAAGGTAATGGAAGAAAGGGTCGAGAGAGACCTTACGTCGGGATTAGCGTTTTCTCAACGAAATATGTAGTGGAGGTTACCGTTTAACCTTCCACTTGAAGGACGGAATACTAGATCTTGAAGTGCTCTCATTAGTGGGGTTCTCCACGCAGCATCGAAATAAAGGTTCGGATTCCACCAAAAATCTCCTCTTTCGGGATTCAAACCCGCACCTTAGGAATAGGAAGCTGTTGCTCTAGCCAACACACCAACCCTATCCCCTCCAACAAATCCTTATGTTGAACACGGGAAGTGGTGCTACTCGAAAAAGATTGGGTAATGCTGAATTAGTGCCTCGTTCGTTTTTCCCATCGACTCCAACCTCTCTTTTTCTCTCTCCCTCTGTCTTCATATTAACCCGATTCGCTCCACCCCGACCCCTTTTTATAACACCCCTCCCAATCCGACATTCCATCGGCTCCCGGAGTCCCTTCATATTTGGCTCTCGCCGAAAGTCTAAACCGGTTTAACCGCGTGGCACTTGTTCCTACTTTTGGCGTTGATGCAATACCCGGGGAAAATACAGGTCCCCGAAAAACTCTCGCGCGCACATGGAGACAGTGGTAAATATTGCCCGATGCCGGCGCACATGTTCGGTTCTACGCGCTCTCTTGTGCCAACGAAATCATTGTATTTAGTCATTGAGGTCTCCAATTGCGTAAGCAACGCTTGCGCGTAATCGTGTGACCCTTCATTTGAGTGAAGTTCATTAGCAGTCTTCCTACGCGAAGTTTTTCGTTTCTCCTAGAATGGAACAGGCTTTCCGCTGGCTCATCGAGGTGAATGCATTTATGTCCATGGTTGCGTAGCATTTGAAGAGGGAATTACCACCGGGGTGGCGCAACCGGCGTATCTGGGCGACATCATCGGAAGGCTGTTGGTAATTGAGCGTTCGGATGTAATTCTTCGTTGTCAGTTAGCCATCCGTGAGATGGTTTCGCTGCATCTCTGGGCGCTGTTATAATTTTAGCCGATTTAACTTTATTCTTATCAGTGATCGTTGTGTAATTTTATTTCTGGATTTCATCATTTCTCCTTGGCTTTCCTCGCTCGAAATATCTGGTCTTTCGTCACTCGCGTGCAATTAATACGAGCCGGTTATGGCCGAATTTTTATTATTAATAACCTACTTTGCGTTCATTCACTTTAATGGCGTATTAAATTCTCATTGCACAATTGGGAAGTAGGTTTTAGGCCTTAATCAGATTTATTCTGTGGTTAATGTTACCCAAGGATCGCGTTTTAATCCATTTCTAGTTCCCATGGTTAGAACCAAAACCACATCCGTGGTCGATGTGATACCGAATACATAGGCCTTTATTTTATCATGAGGTTGCGTTAACATTTTGGCTAGACAAGTGGCCTTTTTTGGAGAATTAAAAACGCCCCGTTAATTGGTTTTACTGTGCGATGCAACGTGAGGGTTTAAATTTTATCTTTTGTTCCTTAAAAATAAATTGGGTGCGTTTCCAATATTTGCAGGTACTTAGTAGTTCATGCCTAAGCCCCCCTTTCTTCTAAGTCGTGGGTTCATTCGTTTTCGATCCTGTCCCTAATCATTACACGTGCCCGAAATTATCTCTGATTTGAAATCTTCTCCCCTTTCTCATATCCAAAATTCTAATTATTTTCCTACCTTCCTTCCCTAACCCAAAATTCCTACTCTTATCTCATGGTATCGTTTGTGTCTTATGCCGAAGGGAATAAGGCTAAGGTCATCGATCTCTTCCCAAATAACCTGGAGCCTCAAGGACGTTTTATACGAGGCTGCACAGTCTGGTGTATAAATTATAAATTGCGTTGTGTAAAGCGGGGACTTGCTACTGTGATTGCGCGAATGCACGAACGAAAGACAAGAAAATAGCCCCTGCTCTAATTCCGTGCCCGCGTTCTCGCAATTTCTGTTCACTAAACTGCGCAATTTAGTGCCTTGTATAATACGGCCTTTAGAATGGAGTTTTCTAACTGAAGGATGATTCTTTTCCAAGGAGACATGATGTGATGGATGTGATCATCCTGGGACTCTCGGCTTCCAGTCTTCAATCGTCGTTCGAGTTCCCATCGAATCGAATCCTTGGTAATGGTTGGTGTCTCGTCTCCTCGGTAGTAATAATAATGAGCGCGCGGAAGAGGCGAGTCAACAAACACGCGGTCGGAAAGAATCCAACCTTCGGGTGGAGTGGAGCCCCCTCTTAATTTTTCGCGGCCGGGAGGGAGGGGGCCGGGAGAGATAGGCGAAGGGAGGGGGTGGGGGAAGGGAATAAAAAACTCCTCTTCAGTTTGGCGAGTCCGCCTTGTTCCCTTTGCTCCCTTTTTGTTTGCTCGCAGGTGGGTGTGTTTCTGTGTGCTTTTGTGCGAGTTTCTGCGTAGAGCGAAAACCGCGAGGGACCCACTGTCTGTCTCCCCCCGTACACTTCCCGTCCTCCACCGTCGTCTCTTCAATTTCCTCCTTAGCTTTGCCATTCTTGAATACGAGTGTCAACAGCGACCACTCTTCTTCTTCCCGACCCGCGTATCTCGGCACGTTTATTCTTCCCGATTTACCGCCGGGCCTCAAGGAACCTTCTCCTGCGGTGGAGGACTTGTATGTTTAGGTGATCCAGTTTCCGTGGTTAAACCGTGGTAAAATGATGGACTCGGGCATTATTATAAGAAACATGTGGTACTATACCACACTTGTTTATTAGACTGATCTATTACTGAGTCTATAGCATCGTGACCGTTACCAATGTCTTAATAATGGGGTGAAAATTGATCGAAAAAAGAAGCATTGAATTGTGCATTGTTTAGTTTTAACTATGGCTACATCGCACAGACTAACAAAGACTATATAATCCAGCGGCCTACCTCGTTACCACTCTCAAAAACATATTGAACATTTTTTGAAATAGATTTTTGTTCTCCGCTACATGCACTCATCTAGAATAATACTCGGATTGGTGTTTCGGTCAAGTCGCTTTCTTCGGTGAAGTAATCCGCCAATGGGGCCAAAATTGTAATGCCATAAAAGCCTATTAAAATTGTTTTTTTTTTAATTGAACCCAGTAAAGGGCTACTGAACTGTGCGTATGAAAAGGGCTAACAAAAGAACACTACGCCCGTGTTGTCTGATGGGTTTCGATTCCAAGACCCTTGAGTCGTCAGACATGCGATTAACCAATCCATCTGCCGCAGTCGACAGAATCAACTTCCCTTCCGGACAGTGTGGTGAGCGAGAAGGCTCGCCGTGTTGGACTAAAAATAAAATTTGGAGGAAAATCCTGTTGACCTTTCAAGCTTAACTGGATTAATTTCGAATAAATTCTGTTATATCTTTTCCTCTGGCAATTTTCAGCGCATTCTTTGCCGTCCATTGCAGCGTATAAGTAATCTATCTCTGGCCTCTTCCATTAGCCAATAACTAATCGCTAGTTCCGAGGGAATGCAGCTTTTTCTCGGTATCTTCTGTGGATAGAAAGTCATTCTCCGGATTGCATCCATTCGGTTTGCTCGGGCGTTGACCCGAAGAGGGCCCTGTATCCGGTGTCTCGTGCGGCCTTCGTCCTGTTGTTGTTGATTTCGGCGTTTCTTCATACCGTGTAACCGGTCCCGTTTGTGTCGGGCGTGCGAGAGCTTAAATGGTAGTCCGATACGTTTTCTCTCGAGTTTCAACGTCACTTGTCAAGCTTATCCGGCGGAGTTCCATCCGTGAGGAGGCTGGGATTCCGAAGTGGTAGCGTCATGTGAAATCCCCCAGCCGCGGCTATAACTAAGTGAGAATCCTCTTATATGGGGTTGTTGTAACCAAACCTTATTGGTGAACATTAATGAAATATTTAATTTTTATATTTACCTTAATGGATTTAATTCATTGATTTCATGTTGAATAATCTTAATTTGTAATCTACCCAATTTCAGACTCGAAAATTACTTTTCTGTTATTTTTATGAAATAATTACACATAAAGAGTCATCATGATGTGTTCAATACAATTTTCACGCCGGAGAATAGATCAGAAACTTAAAAATCAATATTTTGTTGCTTTTATAAGGCATTCGTAGGGACGAAAGTGTGCCATCGTGATAGGTAACCCTCAAATTATGTACACCATGGTTTTTCTCGACCCCGTGTGTCACCCTGGACGCCCATGTGTTTTTGGCAGGTACTTGATAATGTTCGCTACTTCCTTGGTTTTCTTTAAGGGAGGGTTAACCATTGTTTTCTAAAGGAAGCCGATCCTACATAACGATAGCTGCGGTAGTTCAGCGCGGAGAAGAGCAATTGGCAGATTATGAAAGATGGGCTTTATATAAATAAATGATTTCCAGTGGACGCGCACCTCGTGTACAGTTTCTAATGACAAGCTAAGAATAGTTACACCATTTGCGTCACGTCTTTTTTCATATCATTATAGGTAGTTTCGTTTAAGAATTGGTCCCATTATGTGATGAGTCGTTTAACTGATGTCTCTCCTTGTTTTGAGAAGTTTGCCCTTGGAATTTCCGTCTTCGTGCTTCCTTGTTTTTTCTAGTGTGGTCTTGAGCTTAATGTGCGTAACGATGAGCTCTGAACGGTGATTTCGTCATCTTTCCCCCTGATTTCACTGACTTCTCTTGGCTCTTTCGCGTACCTTCTTCATCCTGACCATGCGGCAATTTCTACCAATCATTCGTCTCGATGAAATAGGTTTGATAGCTTCAAAGATTTCCGTTTTTTCTTCTTGGTTTCGTTTATCAATCACTAAAATGTCATGCCTGTATACTTGATGCCGCTACCTTTTGCCTTTACGAATATTAATTTCGATAAATTGCTGTGAAAAATTATACCTAAAGGTTCCTTTCTTTGCTCTGATTGACAGACCTTCAAATTTCCGCTCGAACCGATCTTTGTCAGCCGATTATAGCCGAAATCAGAAATATAATATGGCAAATTTAATTACCTCTCGAACGATTTTACTTCTTTCAAATACCAAAATTTTGTTACCTTACACGCTTTAATATTTAATTATTTGAAATTTCTACCGAGTATGTACTTAATTGTTAGTAGTCTATCTTCGTTCGACCAACGACACATCAATTCTACTCGGTGGAGGAAATCCGGTGTAGCGTACTACCGGCATTGCGTGTAGACAAAGCAGTTTGCCTAAGCTCCAGGATATCATATCTGTCGGCCCTCGGGCGATGCGGTAGCCTTGAGTTCGTGGGGTTGAGTGGGTGCTTGCTGGCTGGAGGGTCTCTCCGCTTCCTTACCTCCGGGCCTCGCTCATCGTCCAAGAACGTCTTCGGCCCGTCCTCTTGGCGCCTTACCCTCCCTCCCTCTTCCGCGTCCCATTTTTTTAGCCCCCCCCCCCCCTCCCCCTCCCTCACACACCGATCGGTATTTCACAAATTCTTTCGCCCTCTTCACTGTCGTGGTGGGGCAGAACTTTCATCGCTCGCTCGTCCCGCGTAACCCAGTTTCCCCCCATCCCTTCTCCTCCTCCTCCCACTCCTTTGCTTCTCGGAGGGCCTGGACTTTCGCCTAGTCCATCTCATTTCGCAGATTTCATTTGTCGCTGCGAAACTCGTTAATTTCGGCCTCTCTGCGAGAGATGTAGTTTTTATATTGTTTCTGTGTCGTTTGCACAACCGGTTGAGAGGGGCTTTCAATGTTTTTCGGCTTCCGAAAATTCTTCGAGTTCGGTGTTTTTTTTGTTAGAATTCTTGGCTGGAATAGACGACATCTGGATGCTTGTGATGTTCATTTTTCTTTGCGGTTTCTTCTACACATTTCTTACTGTCGTTTTGTTATTCGTATTTATATCAGTTAATATCGTTCACCATCGGCTTTGGTGAACGATATTAACTGATATAAATACGAATGACAAAACGAGAGTAAGAAATGTGTAGGAATAACCGCAAAGAAAAATAAACATCACAACCTTTCAAAATTTACCGATTTTAGATTTTTCTTTTAAATGGATTCTAAGAGTATTATTATTCTTGCAAAACCATGGGTGAAGTTAATTCAGGAAGTCAAATAAGTATTAATTGATTTTCGCAATGAATAGCTAGCGGGAACATTCGTGTACCTATGTAAAAGTTTGGAGGAATGATTTAGAGACATTTGGCAACGACTAACTCTTGAAGTTTGAATTTTCCTTGAAATCAGTGAGTTAGTGTGACATTTAATATGGATAATATTATTTAAATCGTATGTCCTCCCAGCATCTTTCGATCACTTTAAAATTATCCACCTCTTGGATTCTAACTCGTGCCTTGAGCTGAGCCTGGGAAGGTGGTACTGAAAAATATATATCAACCACATCAGGAAAATTCATGGTTCACGATATTGGGGAGCGTGGGATGTTATGTACCTTTTCACGCTCAAATTTTTCTCAAATTTCTTTTATAAACACTTTTGCAAACACTAGGAGTATCTGTTGTCATACTAATTGCTGAAGCTTTGGCTGTGTATTAATGTGAGTTATTTTAAAAAACCCTTTCAATCTATCTCCGTGATAATGAGCGAAGTGACATTTGCTGGCGTTAATTATCAGAATTAAATATCAATAGTTACTGTGTAAAAAAGTATAACGTGAGAAGTGTTTTAAAGAATGGATGCAAGGCACTAGTGCCTGCATTCATTATTTTCTCATTGAATTTTGGCCGACAAAGCCAAGTATAGGGCAACGTGTGGGGACCTTATTGTAGTGCAAGGCCTGTGTCGAATCGACCTCCGAGGCTCTTTCCTTCATGTGTCGATCAACATGCTTCTTTGTATACCCCCCCCCCCCCAAAGCATACCTCCACCGTGGCGCCACGAGACGCCTCCCTGGCCTACCCCCCCCCCCCCCAACTTTCCCATCGGTCGTCAAACATCCCTTTCTCTGCCACCCCTCTTGACCGTTTCATCGGAATTATCGCCGCCAGCGAACCCCTCCCGTTTGACGCTCAAAACGGTTTAATTCTACGGGGAGGGGAGGAGCGGGGCCCGTAATTTGTCGCCTCCTGACCTTTCTCCGTCCCACTCCTCCCCCCACTAATTATTTACCCCTACCCCCTTTCTCTACTTCTCCCCCCCTTTCCCAACGGGTCGGCCAAAGATGCAATATCCTGTTTCCCCCGAAAGCAATATCCCGAAATTTGTCCGCCAGTTGCTTTGTCGGTAGTTGTCTTCATTGCAGAGTGTGAGGCAGTAGAGAGAGAGAGCTCGGTAGCGTCGGAGATGGTTCCGGAGCTTCATTACCTCCTTAGCAATAAGTCTCAGCCCCTAGCTCCCCCGTATCCTCTGTACCTCAACCCTCGCCCCCTATTTGTTCTCATGGCACTGTCCTACTCCTTACTACAAACGCGCGTCGACCGAAGATTGCCTTCAGCAGAAGGCATGACGACAAGGCCTCCACTGAATGTCGTTGTTGGCTACGCGTTTCTATAACATCTTCATGCGGTTTTTATAAAGAAATCAGCATTATTTTGGTGAAGATTTACCTTAGTACTTTCCACATCGTTTGATTCAAAGCACCTCGTAAATGACAGTTTTCTGTCTAAACGTTGTTCTGTTTCTACATTTTTATTTTGATATAATGGTATAGAGAGTACAAAGTTACTTCTTCATTGCTCAAATTATGTGTTCCACAATGTCTATTGAGGTGTTAAAATTACTTCTGGACTATTCTTTCAGCTTTAATTGCCATTATGTTAATTTTTATGATAAAAGGTAGCATAGTTTTTAGTATGATCGTTTATCAAGGTTTAAAGAACGTTAAGTGATTCTTCACGATAGTTACTCAGAAGCTTTTGCTCTGTTTGGCAGTTTACAACTCGTCATGCTACTTAAAATATGTAATTAATGCTTTTAAGGAATGCCATTAAGTAAGTCTTAAAGAAAACTTTGAGTGAATTTTCTGCGCTCAATGCCACAATGCTATTACATGAAAAATGTTGTCTCGTTGTATATATTTGGCCTGTACTAAGTTGGATTTTTTCTTCACGTATTAGCCTGTGTTAACTTTCTGTATTTACGATCCTAAAACTTGATAACTTCATGCAACTGTGTCAGTTTTTGCATGAATTTTAAACAATTTCATAGAGTACGATATCATTTTTTCATTACAAAGGAAATAGAAAATTGACCTATATTAACTAGATACTCTGATTATTTTATGGCCTCCTGTTTTGATACTCTCAACGATGTTGTTCCAAAAAATATAGCCTGGAGACATGTGCAGGAAGACAAAAATCTCCGCAACAGTCAAATTATTTAATATTTGCAAATGAAGGAATAAGGATGAGGCTTATTTTATAAACACTGACCGCGAATCGGCACTGTAAACCACTTTGTGGACTTTAATGAGAAAAGTTTCGCACGTGCGGCAGAAGGGTATCTTTTGACCTCAATCAGTGGACATTTTGGATTGATATCGATTTTTAAAAATTTCTTCAAAGTGAAGTTATAGGTGGCTGCCGCACGATGTAACACGTTGGACTGGGGTGTTTCGGCATTTTGTACGATGACGCGCCTAGGATAACATTTGCCTTAATACCAATCCGAGTCGCTCGTAAAGGCGCATTACTCTCCCTTGAAGTCTCACTCTTCCCCTTCGTTGGTGTCTCCTCCCACGTTCAACTCCCTCTACTTCCCCGTGTTCTCTCCACCTTCGTCTGCGTCCTTCAGGTTTCGGGGGATGGGTGAGAGGGAGGGGAGGTGCGAGGAGGAGGGGGTGGAGGTGGCGGCTGATGGATGGGGGAAGTTGTTATGGAGGCGAATGCTTTTGGAGTGGCTAATTGGGATACAGCCGTCGCGACGCATCGGGAATGGGAGGCGCGGTATTTTTTTTGGAGTCTGGAGGGACAGGGGTTGAATAGGTGGGAGCAGGGGTGGCATTACGCCTCTGAGGGGGGGGGGGGGGGGGTTGTTCTCGCGGGCATTCACCGTCCCCGTCTAATTCATCCCCGGCACCTGCGGCGTCGGGAGACCCATAGGCATGTGACGGTGGTCCTAGACTTCACTCGGCTGCTTATTTTATTTCTCAAGCTCTTCGGCCTGTCCTTGGAAGGGAACCCCTTTCATATCACATTCCATCGTACGCATTCCGTCTGTGTATTTAATTGTTCGTCGCCCGTGGGTGAATTCGAATGAGCCTGTTGGGATAATTATCTACGCCAAGAATTCTTGATTGCAATAAAAATATATACCTCTCTTGTTGAGGGTACTAAATTGCTAATGCTTACAATACGTGAACGCTACAAAGAAATTGATTATTCCTTTAAAGTGTTGAACTTATGCTAGAGGGAATGTGTTGAATTGCTTGAATATCCTGAAATATTCATTAGTTTATTGCGATAACGATTCTCTGTGATATGAACATGTGGCAATGTAAGCATCTATTGAGGCTGTGTGAATTGAATCTATTGACTGCTATTAGTCTGAAATATCGATCGGTTTAGTATTTGTGTAATTTTCTCTCCTGAAAACGCTGCTTTATTTTATTGGCATTTACTCAAACTTAAAATACACGGATATGCCATTTGCTTCTAGTTTCTGTCCTTTCCTTCTCCATTTTAAGAATTACTTCACTTGTTTCATTAATGTCTCTCAAAAATTATTTCTCCTTTGGACGGATGCCCTTGCCTAGATTTTTCTCCTTCTTCCTCCCTCGCTGTGGCTGTCTGCCTCACTCCTGATCTTGACAATCGTGTCAAGCTCGTTTGGAGAGTACTCTCTCATCTTCCCCTCCGGTCTATGATGTCAGCAGATTTTGGTGGCGTAGGTTTTGCTGAAGACTCGGCAGTCCCGAAATGAGTGCCATTAACGTTTTTCTTTTTATGGCGCCAAAATTTACTGGAGCATTCTATAGTATCGTCGTGTTTAACGCCTGCCAAGTCTCGCGCCGAAAATGTGCGAAGCAGACATGTGGGCGGCGAGGAAAGTGATCGGTAAATATTTACGGGGAGTCGAAATATGTTGGCCATGAGGAAATGAAAAAAAATGACCCAGTGCAAGGACGTTTTTCGGAATTGACTATGCCAATGTTTAAAGCCCGTTTCTCACGATACTAGACCCAGCATAAGGTCGACGATACTCGCTAGTATGATAGCTACGGTTTCTTTATTATTAAAAGTTTCGTTTCTAAATTTTTGCGAGTGTAGCGGTTTGCAGTTGGGAGTTAACAATTGGGAGTTAAATTCTAAACTCCTCAACTATTTGTAGCAATTTTGTCGTTTTCAAACACCTGATTGTCTGTTAGCTGATTTAAAAGTAAAATAAAATAATTTTGTCCTTCAGGCTGTTGATGGTGGATGTGTTCTGTGCTCTTCAGGCACTCCCTAATTCTTTCAACCCTCTTTGCCGCCGCTTTTGATTTTCCCCATGACTTCTTGGAGAATGAAGAGTGCGTTAAAGCCGTAGGTGATGCTGCCTCTAGCTTCTAATCTTCCTGAGGGGTTTCTGGTCTTTCAGTGTCGGAAGAGGTTCTTGTAAGTCTCAATATCGAGCCAAAAATAAAACCTTTTCTTCTATCCTAGGACTGTGGCCATCGTGGCCAGTCAATTGAACCAAATGAGACAGAATTTTATCATCTCTGTGGCATTTTGCGTTCACTCATAACTTCGTCGGTTGTGCAGAATGACGTGCTCAGGGAACTCGGGATCGCAGAGGAAGCGGCGGCGATGACGACGTCGGAGTCTTCGGTGTGCTTTCACCAGGGAAGAAAGGTCGACAGTTGCCCTCGAAGCCAATAGACCCAATGCCCATTCTAGTCAGTGTGAGTAAGTAGGATGCTTCTCTACTCGGTCGTAATGAAATGTGAAGCACGAGGTAGTGTACCTACGCTTTGAAAAACTGTTTCAATTCTACTTCGCGCGTCACTTTCCCGAAGGGGAAGCAGTCGCGTGCGAAAGAATGCCACTGTCGGGAGATTCCGTTTTAGTGAGTCGGTAAGAATGAGAGGAGAACGTTTGTTTTCGTTCGTGCTTGCTTGCGTTCCCCTCGCACTGTGTTGTTTGTTTTTGTCACACTTAAATCGGCCATAGTCCCCAACTTAGGCGATGGAAGAAAATATCCTCTTTCCTCTATGATTTTGTTTCATCTCCAATTTACAATTTTAGTGAAGGTTTTGTTTAGGATTCATCGCATTAAGGATGATATCATTTCTTTATCCTTACAATTCTCTGCTTTCGAATAGCCCTCCTCCGTACAATTCACTAAATGCTCTGCTAGTCTGATATTTCAAACTTGGGTCTCTAAGAAAATAAGTGTTTTTGTTGAAGGATAATACCATTTTTAATTTTGGTATGTTCGCACTTGTGTATATTTATTGAATGGAGTCGTTTGGTGTAAGGAGGAACCTCGTAAAAGCTTTTCCTTTCTTGCTTGCATTTAATGGTCGGCGAATCGAATATTTATGAAATGGCGGAGGATGAAATTTTCGGCCTTAAGTAAGTGGGTCAAGGCGAGCATTCGATCTCAAAATTCGAAATTTTATATGATCGGACTATCGGGGATATTCTTATTTTGTCGGTCGTCTCTCCTCGCGCTACTGTGTTTGGGTTAGTCATCCATCTTATTTGGGAATCATTCAGCAAGCCTGACCATCGTAGCACGTGTGGCATCACTCTGTGTAAGAGTTCAGCCTTCCCTTAGGCTGTCGGCTTTCTGTGTATTACCTGATTATTCTATGTTGAGCACCAAAAATAAAATTCACGTTTTGGGAACTTGAGCCGTAGACAGCGAAGTATTTTTGTCCATTCAAGTTCTAAGTTTTCGTGAGGGAACAGAATTATTTCTAAACTGCATCCATTTTTTTAAATTACTTTTTTTTCACTTTTGAAGAGTGTCTGTTAAAGCTTAAATTTCTCATTTGTGACCATAGAAAACGATCCTTTCATGGCATCAAATCACTCCAAAATTTCATCATCATAAATTAGGTCAATGTAATCCCGTAATCAGTTGACGGTTAGATCGCTAATTACATGGTGAGGAAAAACTGTTATTAAATTCTTTCCCTTACAAAAGTGATACCTTAGTCATTTGAGTTCCGAGGAAGGTATCATTAAATATCAGTTTGCATTCCTGCCCTTCACTCTTGCTCCAACATTTATGGATTGAAAGTGATGACTTGTCGCTGCCTTTTTTCCTTTTCTCCCCACCCTCGTATCAATTCTTCTCTCTCTATTTCGTAATATCGATGCTGTGAAGTCAGTCTCAGATGTGATTGGATTCGTTCTTGTATTATTCCACTCCATTCGTCGATTCATTCTCTTATTTAACAATTGGTTGGGCTGTTGCTGCTCTCTGCTTTCATGTTTACTTCCGCCTCTTCATGTTGCCGGAAAATCGTTAGGAGGAGATCGTGTTTTTCTTTCATGGCGTGTCGTGGTGACCGATATGGTTTTCAAAGATGTAGGTAGTTTAGTTAAGCTGTTAGTTGTAAAGATGCGATTTTCCTCTTATAAGCTGAATAGTCTGTATGAAAAGCTCGCGAAACGATTAAAATACATACAATACAAGATCAGATAGAGAATCTGGATGGGCCACGATAGGACGGGGAGTGCGGCAGGGGTGCCCACTATCGCCGTTGCTGTTTAACGTGGATTCAGAAGAAATGGTAAGGTAGGCATGGAGGGAGGAGGAGGTAGGAATAAAGGTAAGAGGGAATCTGATAAAATCAGTGAGATTTGCAGATGATCAAGCATTAGTTAGTCAGTCTGCCAAGGGGTTACAGTCAATGGTGAATGCATTAGAGGTGGAGTGCGAAAAGTATGGGATGAAGATCAATCACAAGAAAACAAAATTAATGAGATTTTAGAGAATTTAAAAGGCGGGGCTCAATATAATGATGGGAGGGCAGAAGATAGAGCAGGTCGAGCAGTTTACGTATCTGGGTAGTATTTTAGATGAGAATGGGTTTAGTGTTAAGGACATCAGATGCAGAATTGCGCTAGCTAAAGAAGCATTTTCGAAGAAAAGGGAATTGATAAGGGGGGTCTGAGAAGAGACGTAAAGAAGAGGCTGGTGAAAACTTTAATATGGAACGTGGGTTGGAATGGGTCGGAAACTTGGTCATTTCGAAGGGAGGATGTGCGTAGACTTGAGGCGTTTGAGATGTGGGTTTGGAGAAGGATAGAGAAGGTTAGCTGGATGGCGAGAAAGACCAACGAGGAGGTATTGGATATGGTTGGAGAGGAGAGGAATTGAAGAATTGAATTGGGATATGAAGCATTGAAGAGGGATCTAATAACGGCCCATTCTTAGGAGGGAAAGCGAGACAATGTCTATGAGGTTGGGATGCAGAATGGGGACTGTCCAAGAACCTACCAATCAGCTGGTAGAATAATTGAATGAATGCGTCATTTAGTATAGAGAACGGAGTGTAATCGTATCATTCTAGATTCTAAAATGTTTTCCTTTGGAAATATGGCATTGTTCTTCATATTGAAACAAGTAACTCGGTATGATTCCACAATTTATTGCACTAACCGACCCTGGTTTCGGCATACCTATTATGCCATTTTCAAGGCTTTATGATAGGATTTTTTGATGTCATTTAATTTACCTTAAAAATGGCGTAATATGCCGAAATCTGGATCAGTTAGAGCAATTATGTGTGAAATCATACCGAGTTACTTATTTCAATATGAGGAATATCAAAGATTTCTGCAGGTTAACGCTGGAGAAAGTGTCTTATATGACATTGTTGCAATTCAATGATATTGTTCGATGTTGTTACATCCTGGAGAATCAGGCCCACCCAGGAAACATCGTTATGTTAATTTTTACTGATTCCGCCTCTATCGTTCATCTGGTAGGACGTGACAGTTTCGTCACTGGCAAAAATCCTTGTGCGTTAAAATCCTGGCGGGACGTCGATTCCATCATTGGCAGTTCGTCATCGGTAATTTTTTACGAAATCCAAGCAGAAGGAGCCTCTTTTTTATGCCTTTGAAAAATGATCCTTTGTATGTATTTCTAAGAAAAATAAGAACCGCAGGTGCTCACGAACACGCGAATTTCCGTCTCACAAGGGGACAGTCGCGAAGGGTGGAATGAAAGGAAGAGTCAAGATGACGGCAGGAGGCCCTTTCGTCGCTCTTTCTCACTAACTCCCACTTATACAGTCATTTCGCCTTCAAGTCGCTCGCCGTGATAATGGGCTGTGGGGAATCTCCTCGTGTGTGAGAGAGAGAGAGTTGAGGTCTCTTCCATTCACTAGGGTTGCTACATGCTTGGAATACCTTCGATGGAATAATCTGGGCAAGCATAAGAAATTCTTTGGCATCCATTTAAGGCTGATTCTTTGAAATCTGTGTCAAATTTCGAGGTCTATTGCATTGACTGATGCAGTAATACTGATCGGTGTAGTAATAGAAAATATCCCACTCTCGTAAACATATCTGCGAAGAGTAGATGTGGTAAATCTTAGAATACATTTGGTTGCTTCGGAGGACTTTTTCCGAACTATAAGTGATCGTACATAAATAGTCTAAGAGCTTTGAAAAAGATCCACTGGCCGTAATACACGTTTTTTAATGTTTACTAATAAAGTATTTATGTTTATGTATATCTGATAGAAACTTATGTAATAATCCGAGCAAATATTTTCGCCCAAATATACTTGTTCTTATAAGGCGTACCCTAGTACAATAAAGTTTATATATGTAGTAATAATAACATGCCAATATACTAAGATGCTCTGCGATTGGGTTGATCTCAGATAAAGGTTTGTAGTGTATATAAAATATTTATAAAAACATATTAAACTATTGCAAGGTTCAGCAATAATTTTGTGTTTACACGCACTTTATCCTCCTTGGTGCTCGCATAGCACAAGCCACATTGTACTCGATGACGTTAGCAAAATCGATGCTCCAGAAGGGCTAATAACTTAGTAAGTTGTCTCCTGCAAAATTCATATGAAACAAAATTGGTTATTACGGGATGGAAATTTCAGGATACATCATTAAACCCAGAGTGATTTTTAGTGACCCCCATTCGGACGGCGCCTTAAGGAGACGCAAATTGAAAAATTTTCGGTCCCCATTCCTTACTCTCCTTCCATTCACTTCCCAAACCTTCCCCGCCATAACTCCTCCCTCTCTACCCAGCGCTCATTTTAACACCTCCCCGTCAGCGACGGCACTTCTGGCCGAGCGAGGTCCTAGTGACCGAGAAATGAAGAAGTAGGTGGCTGGCCGGTGTCTATGGCCACGCACTTATTCGGGAGGAGGAAGGGAACTGGATCGGATGGAGTGGCGGGGGACAGTTTCGTGCCCGTATAGTAAGTGTAACGCCGTGACGGAAGGCATTCGGAGTGTTAGTGACGGGGAGAGGAAGGACGCTCGATCATCGAGGGGGGCTGAACAGCTGGTACGTGCGGAGCGTGCTGGCGCCTCCGAAGCAGCGTCCGTGTTTAATGTGCTGGCACGCGACCCCTTGCGTCTCATTCGTGCCGGGGGTGGGGGCAGTGAGAGTGGACGAGCGCGTGTAATGGGAGGGGGACGGGGGAAGCGTTGAAGGGGTGGTGGGGAGGAGGCCGACCCAGGGTCGGCGGGGCGTGCGACGGGAGGAATAGATCGGCGACGTGACTGCGTAACTGCTCGCGTTAACGGCGCGCGGAGAGTCGGGTCGCGTCGCAAGGTTGCACGTCTTACCTGTCCACATGTTTTCCCTCCCGTCGCCATTCATTCGTGGCGCTCACTTTCTTCTGTAGGAGAACTCATAGAGTGACATTCCATCGTCGCAATTGTCTTCCCGATCTTCCTAATGTTATGATCCACAACGAGGCTGGCCTATGCATTTCTAAAATCAAAAAGTGCGATTCCTGTATTTCAAACTGGTCGTTTTTAAAGTATGTAGTTGCGAGAATTATGTGGTATCCGAAGATAAGAAAATACAAGATATCTTATTTCAAGTTGACTATTTTTTCTTGTGAAATATTGAAAATAAAAAATAGTAACGGTCAGTTTTCTCCTGTAATCGCCGTTATGTGGACCTGCTTGTTCGATTTTCTATGTTTCACAAGGGTATTTTAAAAGCAAAAAAGTGTCGTTTTTAGCGAACAGGATTCTACCTTACATACCAATATGACCACAAGTATCGAAAAGAATTATTTTTAATGGTGATACTGGGCGAAATTTTAGATTCAAAAATGAAGTACGGAATGCCTTAATCACGGAAAAGTAATGCAAGGCGTGAGTTATTCCATTAAGTTAAATTAGAACAAAATGCTCAGCAAAATTTTAGTTTTTGAATTATTATCGAGTACTTTCTGCCATTTTTTATGGTGCAACTCCTTTGAATAACCTTAATGAGAAATTAATTTCTTAGCAGCATATACGCCTCAAATTATGCTCACCGTAGAACCTTAATTTAGCTTTTAAATAGCCGAGGCATTTCATCTAAATAAAAAATAATGTTTTTCCGGAGAGTTAATAATGAAGGTGGAATTTCTAATTTGCGTTTACTCACGCAGCAACGAGATAATCTCCTTGGAACTCTTCCCTTGAATGCGGTGCAAGGGGGATGGGGTGTTGAACCTCCAATCGCCCCCACCTCCTGTTCTGCTCTTTCCCCTCCACCTTTTGAAGTCGACGGAATCAAGTGGACTCTTTTGGACGTCGCAATGAAAGAAAGTGAAACCCATCGGGTATTCAATTGATATTCCGTAACCGGAGGCTCAACCCATTCTCTTCTCCTGATCGCCCCACCCCCTAACCCCTTCCCGTTACTCCCATTTGCCGCGTGGAATGGCAAGTGCCACCAAGCCTCTCCCCCCCCCCCCTGCCGCCACCCTCTCCCCCGTCGAGGTAAGCTCGCGTAATGGGCTCGAAACATAGTTTTATTCAACCACTCCACTGCGCAACGGAAATCCCTACTTTGTTATTTTTTTGTTGTTTTGCTTTTCGCCTCGAGAGGTTCGGACCTACGGTCTCGGAGTGGTTTTAAATGTGCTCCCCGTCCCTCTTACTGCTATGCTTTGAGCTACTTCGATCGTGGTCGCAGACCCATTTATTATGAGTTTTTTGGGCTAAACTTGCCTCACTCTCTATCCTCCGTCAGTGCTCGATCGTCCGCACGAATCTTTGTCAGTGGTGAAAATGTCACTTCGGGGCCTATTTACCACTCTTAAAGCCTGGTTTTATGATACCTGGTCAAATATTTTCACGGAAGGAAAACCGAAGTTAATACATTTTTCCATCGATTACTTTCACGATAACCGACCAACCGGTCTGAAGTAATATTAAAAAACCCGAACTCTCGGTATGTTAACGAGACGCCTACGCCATCCTCAGGTAAACCCTCTACCTTTTGAAGTCAGAAGAACAATCAGGCATTATGAAACTGGGCCTAAGAGTACGTTGAGATAATCTTCGGCTATCTATGTGTACGACTTGTGTAAAATCTTCTAATTTTCAGCGTTACTGTTGAGTTGATTTTTTTGCGCGGGAGCAGGTGTGACTTACACTGCCGTGTTCAGATAGTCAACTCTCTCTGCTAAAGAAACTTTTAATTAAGTTGATGGATGTGACCGATAATTTGTAGATTTTTATTGTTATTTTCGACGAGGGATATGATAATTTAACATCAGTAATCCAGCAATTTAAATATTCTTTTTGCCCGAAATAAACATATTTAAAACAGTGGATTGCGAAGTTTCAATTATCATATTCCACGTCGAAAACTTTTAACAGCTCGTCGTGTAATCCATCCTGTATTAGTACATTGTGTTGGGACATTCTTTTTAATTGCTTTGATTCGATACTCCATAGATTTTTTTTCTTAGAAGTTTCAGCAGAAAATTGAAGATCAAGTTAGTTTGGCCCAAGTCGAATTTTTCCCTTTTACTCTTCGACTGCCGTAATTTCTCAAATTGGCTAGTGTTGCTTTATCATATGTTAGGTCCTTTTTATTACAGTATGAAGTTTTTCTTCACCATTTAAATGGCATTCGGGTTGGTTACTGCTTTCTTACGTTATTTCTCCCGGTTGATTACCTTCCCTTATGCAATCACTGATTTGAATATTTTAATAATGATATGCCTGTCATTAAATGGCAAGGTTGCGCCATTATATCAAACTTGAGCCGAAGTCTTCAGAAGAAAACGAAACTGTTAAAATCAGCCAGGAGTCTACAATTCCCAGAAGCATTACCGGTCGAAAGACAAAATTTGTGCTTCTCCTCACGTCTTCATTCTTTAATTTAATTTCAACCATGTCCTCATTATGCAAGCGTCATTTTATAGAGTACAGTTGTACCTATGAAAATTACGTTTATAGCCATAATAAATTCGTGTGCAAAGGTACAAAATTTATCTTTAAATCTGTGATAATCAGTGTGGTGGCCACGGGGGCACATAGGGTCCTGATACGGGCATGCGGTTCTCCCTATATTTTGAATTTATTTTTAAAAAGAGGGTACTTAAAGAGAAAGTAATTATGTGATTTTTATAAGAATAATCTGATTTCATTTATGGTAAATTTTCCGTAAGTCTTTTAAAAATGTATATAATTTTAAAACAAAAAATCGTGGGTAAAATATCCCTTTCAGAAAATAGCAATCCATTCTAGTCACAGTTGCGGTGTAAATCCTTAAACACTTATAATTTTACTCCTGATTTTAACAAAATTTCTGGTTCCTCCTCTCTTACGAATATACCCAATGTGGACCCCTCCAGAAACGAAATCCTTAATAATGGTCAACAACTTAAGTCAGCAAGGCGCTAAAGAGATTCCTGAAGCGTGTTTTAAAGTTAAATTATTTTCAACCGGTGATATTTTTTTGTTTGGCACCCACCGAGTTTAGGCATTGGTAAATGCACTCTCGCACGGTGAAGAACAACATTCCTAGCAATTCCATTTGGTCGTAATGTCTCGTTGCTTCCCCCTTCGCTCCCCCCCCCTCTCAACGCGACTCGTCCCCATTCCCCTCCTCCTCCCTCCCTCCACCCCCTCCCTCTACGTCCCCCCACCCCCTCCCTCTACGTCCCCCCTTACCCACTACTCCTCCGTGTCCCCACCCTGTCTGGCCCCGGCGGAAACTTTCTCCTGTCAGATGGTTTGTTTATTGCTTAATGCCCGCGAGAGGCGCTCGCTTGGATTTTCCTAACCTTTTTTTTCGCGGAGACGAAGTCACTTGATTGAACAAGACGCTCGCTCGCAAGAATGGGCGCGCGTGGCCGAAATTTTTAATTTTTCCCCTCTCCTCCCTCCCCTCCCCCCGCTCCTCCATTCCCCCCTCCCCTCCTCCCCCTTTCTGTGCTGACCAAACAACGGCCGCCCCACGTCCCCCTCGGAAAGGTGGACTCTTGTGGTTGACGCCCATGCGGACGGTATGACGGACGACACTCCGTCCCCTCTTCCCTCCCCATATTATCCCTTATGATCTCACATTTCCCCTCCATTCCGCGGCGAGGAATTTCTCCTTAGTCGTATCCCTGGCTTACGCGTAGAGAAATTTGGCTCTCGAAGTTCTGCCAGGGTTGTGCTGTAATCTGATTTCGTCTTCCTTTGCCCTTACGGGCAGTGGTGTTGGGTGTTGTTTTGATTTTCTTCAGGGTTTATACTGGCCTGGAAAAGTCATGGATGGAAAACGGGCCTGGAAAACGTGGAAAAATCATGGAAAATGATAAATTATCCTGGAAATTGGCTTTTACAAATCAAAATCTGATTGTTTCCAAAACCTCGGGAGTATCATTTTAGGCAGTCTGTTCGTATGTGAATACATGTTTTTTTATGCATTTTATGAATGAGGCAGTGGAGTTCTTATTTGGTGTTTAGCAATTAGCAGTGCCCCAAAAATGAACGTTCAGGTCATATTCTCTAGAGTCTAGCTGAGGAAGATGGAATATTTGTCTCTCCTTAGATTTAAGGTAGTAATTTGTGACCCTCGTCGTGGCCGAGACCTAATAATAATATGTCATCAGAAATGAGCGGTAGTGGTGGCACTCCGTTAATTGGAATACTTGATTCCCCCATTGTAAATGCATTAATGTGTGGTGCTTCTGTTCTTGTTTAAAGTAGTTCCTTCGTGGATTATCGCTTCCTTTGAATAGAGGGGCATTAGTAATAAATGTAGCATTAGGCCCTTTTTGGACATGAAATAACATTGCGGCGGTCAATTAGTGCATCTTAATCGGTTGCGCTCATCAAGACCAATAAGATGATGTTTCGGAAGTATCGGCAGTTCACTTCTTATGGTATCTGTCGATATTTTACTTCCGCTCTCTTTCACCCGTTGGAAAAAAATTTCACACAACGGTTTTCTGCTTGTAATTATTTTCGTGCTCGTGCATTTTCCGGCGAAACTGAAAGCACTTTATTGACGCATTCTTCCTCTTCTTATGGTTTTCTAAGTGAGGAGTTATTGCTGTCATTCGATTATTATGAATAATTGTGAAACTGTTTGCGTAGTCGTCGCTGGACTGAAATTTATTTGACGAAGGGGTTTTGTTTCTTGGCGGAATTTCGCGAGTTATTCGATTCGAATCTGCTTGGAGGATGATTTTATGTTTTTATTCCATTCAAACTGAACTTTGCGCAGTGTTAGCCTTTCGTTAAGATGGGAGCAATGCTTTCGCCATGCCTCTCCACACCTTTGCTTTTCTCCCTCGAATCCTCACTTAAATTCCGAATTTTTCTAATAGCGAAAAATGATCGCGCCTGTCTTTTTATATCCGTATGTTACTGTTAATAGGTACGTGTTTATCCTTACGTCTTTGATGTAGTAGAGGGCAGGACATTGTTTGTGGAAGCCCTATAACATTGCATTATACGTCTTGATAGGATTCGGAAGAATTTTCGTGCAGAAACAATTTGCACTGGGGTGTTATTTAGGAAGCATTGAAACTTTTTAAGCCTCGCCAATGACGATATTTTTACTCCACTGCCTCAGAAATCCGGACAATTTCATTCTAATTTTGAGATAGTTCGAGGCTGAAACCTAGGCACATGTTGAGGTTCGATAATTGCAGGTCCTTCCTGAACAAGTCCCCTTGAGTTGTCTGTGTAGTCCATTTTTCGCTGAGCCTGCAATTTTGTGGCACATTTGCAACAAATATCAAGGTGTTTACTGCATACGGTTATAACATTCCGTAGTTTCTCCCCTTCAGTCATAATCTGGTTTACTGTAATCCCTTCTCTGTTCACCCTTTCATAGAATTTTGACTGTCGTCACCACCGTGCGTTGTTTCTTTCTTCTACTGCCTGCCCCCTTTCTTCCGCTGCTCGCGGCACCACGACCCCTGGGGGGGGAACGTTTCGGCATCCCCCTAATACCTAAGGCCGGCCCCTGGAGTGTGCGTGAAACGTATTATAATTTCCTCGAAAAGCTCGATTCATTGCTAAACATCAATTCTGAAGGACAACCATTCGCAGCAACGCATAGAAGAGAGTCTAGGTCGTATAAATCGTGATATAAGGGAAACGTGCTAAGAGACGAGTGCCGTCCAGTTATAAAAAAAAGTTAAATCAGCAATGAACAGAATTCAAATGGATTTAAATGCCAGCTTCATTGTATTTAAGTGATAAAATAATATTACATATTATTTACATTTCAATGAATCCCATTACGGAGTGCACGAAGGCATATAATTGGTATAACCTTATTTTCCCGTAGCTGTAATCCATTTCTCGGTCTCATTTTTCTCGTGTCCAGCTGGTCATCGTAACATTCATTTTTAAGTCGGCAGTGATTTCGTTTTGGCTACTTACGTATTATAGCAAAGTGAATCAAATGCGTCAAACTCTGTGGTCTAATTTAGAAAATATTTTTGTGTTCGAACTGTTCATTCAATTTAAATATATCAAACTCCGGACAATATGATTGCGGGAAATACCCTCTACGCGCGCATTGATTGCATATTTATCCATTTCTAGCCATCTTCATGTAAATCGCGAATGTTTGACGAAGCAAAAAAAATAAAGCCAACAATAGTATCAATCGAATGGATCGCAAAATAATAAGATTCTCTCGTCAGTTGTGATTAAATGAAATTATGATCCCTCTGGTAGCTTGTACAGCTTACGATTTTCTCTCTCGTATCGAGCTTGCTTGGAAAACAGCCATTCGCATCGATAGAAAACAATAAAGCGCCGGTTATCTGTGATTTGAGTCATCCGTGATTGGTCTTGCAGCTCGTAGAGCTCATGATTTGCCCACGCTCTTGGCTCTTCCCCCGCGATTCGTTGACTTTGCGAGAGATCGGTATTGAGTAAAAGAAGATTGTAAATATGTCTTAAATTTTATATAGCCACAGCTCTTGAGGTGCGAAATTCGATCGTAAGAGCGTAAGACCGCGCCTTTTCACTCGCGAAGAAGCGCTTGTTAAGGTAAGGTCGAAGTCGCGAGCTGAATCAACAACCGCTGACCCATTCGTTCAAGTGAATGGCGGTCGTGATCGAGTACACTGGAATTGAACGACTTGGCGCTTCCGCCTGCACCTCCCTCACCCTTCACCTCCCCATCCCTACCGCCCCGCCGCTCTTCCCGCCCAGCGGCTGTCGTCCCGCTCGCTCCCCGCTGGCCGATCGCCGCAGCCTCGCTGTCCATCTCTCCCTCCCCGCTTCTCTCTGCTTAAGACGATCAGGAAATGCGTTTTCAACCCCTTTGGCTTCACTCGGCCTCTGGCCTCGCGGATCCGAACTTACCCAGGTGCGGTGGAGCCATTACGAGAAGCGGCCTTCCCCCATGCCAAACGTCTTTTATCTAAGTTTTAATTAAATTTCCTTCCAGATAAGAGTCTGTCTCGCGACTTGCAAAGTTTTAACGAACTCCCGACTTGCCTTCGGAATACAAAACCTGGGGTCGTTAAGTCCATGCCTACGAATTTGCGGCCGAAAGACTAACTCAACTCATTGTACAAGCCTCAAAATTTTCGTGCTTTAAATTTGAGGGATCCAGTTTGTTCTCGTTCCCATGCAAATTCTCTATCTCTCGTAGGATTCCTGCGATGGATGCATTAACAAGAAAATCGCTATGTTAAGAATTAGTTTCGTGTCGATTGTTTCCTTTATTAGTTGAAATAGCTACACCTCCCGTATCACTACTCAAAAACACAGTGCTTGTGAAATGATAATCAACATGCGTTGACGTTTATCAGGTACTGACATTGATTCAATGTGCCTACGAAACGTTGGAATCTTGACGCATCATAAGTTTTTTCCTCCTTTATTTTATGAAAGACATGCAATAGACGTGTTATTAGGTATATTATAACTAAATAATTGCTTCTCTGTACCATATTTAGACATCTGTGCTAAGCGAGGTGGGTGTCTCGTTTATTTTTGTCTACTGTAGTGCTGCTACTTATTTAAACATTTATAAAATATGTATCTTCATGTATACTAAAGTTAATGATTTTGACAAATGGCGTAGCGAGTTCATTTTGTTATGATGTCTTCTGGGTAGCCGACATTCTGACCTCAAACTATCGGAGAAATTCGGCGTAACAGTAGAAAATTTGACCTTTGAAAGTATGTAGTTATAAAGACCGCAAAGGAGAGGCTGACTTTTAAAAACTTGAGAATCACTTGTCGCCTAGAATCGCTTTAGTCGCCGAGCAAGCGATTAGGTGAATTGCCTCAGTGCAGATCAAGAGAGGGAGACAGCGCGCGATCGTACCCTATCGACTTGATCGCCTAGAACGAGCTCCATTTCTCTGGATTTCCGTCGCTAGTTGAGTGTAATTCTTCCCGTAGCGAGTGAAAGTAAAGTGCTAGAAATACCGGGAACTTTCCACGCCCCGTTGGGTCGCTGGCGAAGAAACCTCCCACTCGCCGCCGCTTCTAACCTTACTTGTACAATAGAGGCTTGACTCCTCGCTGCCGTTGGTACACTTTCCTGAGAATAAATTCTGCTTTTTTTAAGAGAGCCCCGAAGCTTATGAAACGTTCGCGATGCTCGGGCGATCGCCGCTGTGGAACTCTAGTTGAGCGTCATCAAGTAATCACTTTATTGTTTTCTCGTGAGCGGCGGAGGAGCGCGATTATCCCGGATTAGTTTTACGAATCGTATGTTCATCAAATGCCATCGTTCGCATGGGTGGAGTGCTCGGATTTGGACTCCACAAAGGTCAGTTATCCTATCGAGAGCTTTATTTTTTATTGCTTTACCGGACGCCTCTTTTTTTCTCTACATTGGCTCTCTTGCTATCCTTATTCCTCATTCTAGCGCTGTAGACCAAATGTTTCGACACCGATCCTGTCCCCCTTCCATCTTATGTAAGAGCTTTCTCTTGGAGCGATTTTGTTTGCTTCCAGTTGAGCATTTCAATGAGGGTTCGAGAGGGTGATGGAAGGGGAGGGTGTCTATCTCTGGGCGGCATTTCAAATCTTCCTTGCGTCAGTTCCGTCTCATTTCTATATGGTGGAGTTATATCACCCATCGATGGCAATGCCGGAATTTTGTAATTGCTGTCTGCCATAAGTTTCCGCGCTCGAAGCCGCGGCCCGCTGCTCTCTTCCTACTTGTGAATTGCTCTCAATGGCCGTCGTTGCAAGAGGTCAACTCATCATTTTGATGGTCTAGGGAGCTATCATTAGTTTTGAGTCGGTTGCGTAATATAAGCTGGCACCGGAGCCCAGCCGAAATTGCATTTACATTTTGTTCTATGCCAATTGTACCTTGTGCCTCTTTGTTGAACCGCCTACTCTGTAATTTTACCGTAGATGTAAGATGTACTTTCGTTGTCAGCCTTTTTTACCCTCTTCAACCAATTCCACACTTGTATTTAACAAATCAATTCCCACATGATGATGGTAGGTAATAAGGTTGGTAACTTTCATGATGAACGTCGTATCGACTTATCATTGGTTGGAGATTGTGTAAACATGGTGTTTGCGTCTCTTCACTGTGAAAATATCACACATTAATGGCAGATGTTTAAGATGCCCTGCTGTGTGTCCATCAATCCGCATAGTGGCAAGGAGGTGGGAGATATTTTTCCCAAGTCAAAATAGAGACGATTTTCAAATCTTATTTTATAAAGTAAGCATTTATAAGAAGCATGAAGTGAATTTAGTAATAATCATGACCTAAAGACTGTTTCATGACTTAACTTTTCAGTTATTAGTTAAATATACAAACTGAAGGCTGACTCGACTTTTGTTTCACGTCGTATATTGAAAACACTTTCACAACCAAAGGTTTACTGTGATTTTGTAAAAACTATTACGGTGAATAATAAATGAATTTTACAAGTAATGGAGAAACGTACGAACTGCTCACCTTTCCATTTCTGTGATGACCTGGACGTCAGAAATTATTCCTTTAATGTCTCTCTGGAGCGCGCAGCCGTGGGAAACTGATTCTATATTTTGGGCAAATATCTCGGAAAGTGGTGGAATAAGTGGCTGAAGTGTTTTTTTCCATTAGATATATTTAATCCTTTTTTTTAATCCGACCAAATTCATTGAATTTTAATTGTAGTGATATCTTGCTCAAACTGTCTCGCAAAGAAAAAAGGGCCATGATATTCCAGAGTAAGCATTCAACGCTCTCACACTCGTTTTTGCAGCCTTGACAACTACCCGCTCGCTCACTCCTTACCTCCCAATCACTTGATTACTTCTGTTCGCCACTCTCGGCATTCTTTTGCGTCGCATGACTTCCCCCCTCCCCCTCGTTCACCACTCCCCTTCCTCGCTATGCACTCAGCGTGCATGAATTCTTCCCGCGCTGAAAGTGTTGTCGCATATCTCGCTCTAACATTCGTTTTTTTTCTTCTTCCATTCGCAGGTTCAGTAACGTAAAGCAGCCATGGCCACACTCATCAGGAGATTCGTCGACGGGTACAACGACATTTGGGATAAAAATGGGGGTGAGTATTTTGCTGGTGGGAGAGTGCGTTGTCCTATATATTTAATCAGACCAAATACAGTAGACCCCCGCTTTACGATGGTAATCAGTTCCAAAGGACCGATCGTAATGTGAATTCCATCCTAAAGTGAATCAGTATATTACCGGGCGACGGATCGGTTTAACTAAATAATCACATCGTATCATTAAATATGTAAATGTTGCTATGATTAAAAAAAACCGTCCGTTAACAAATAAAGCTAAGAATACTGGATTAATAACAAATTATGGACGCAAAAAATTCGTTGAAATGAGAAATGTTAAAGGGCGAGCGCAAAATTAGAGCGCTTTGAAATTCCCAGCATGCAGATTGTAAAGTGAATCCATTGTAAAGTGAACCCATTGTAAAGTGAACCCGTCGTAAAGCCGGGGGTCCACTGTACATATATAGATCAGACCAGAGAGGTGTATCTCTCGGTACCTTTTCGCTCCGCCCTTCGCCCTGCGGAAGCGAATTTTATGCATAAATGTGCACGTTCCACTTCCGACCGGACTGTGAACATGTAAGCTTGCCAAATCTCATGTGCCTGCTGGAGACTCTCTGGAAGCCCGGATCAATGACTTTTTCTCGCTCTCTTATCGTGGAAGAAATTTAATCTGATGGATACTGAACACCGTATCTTTTTCAAGCTGTTTTATATATATTTTTTGGGGTAGTAAACGTTTTCCATTTCGCTGAAAAGCGATGATGCCTGGGTAGGTGTGCCTCTTTTATTCCAGACTATTTTTCGTTGTTAACGTGAGAATGAACAAAAAGAGGTGACATCAAAAGGTCATGTAATGTCTCCTCTTTACTCCGAATGTTCTTATCATCCGATGTATAGTACTTGGACCTATTAACTTCCTCCGTGAATGCAGGCAACTAAACCTGGCTTTCTCTCTTCGTGACTGGGGACACTTCCTTTCAGGATTTTTTTCTGTTAAGGAACAGTGACAATAAGTGACAAGATATTTTCTGTTAAAAATGTTCCAGTTCTGTTTTTCGAGGATTTTCTGTATCTTTTTCATAATCCGCATAATTCCTATAGGTACTGCGCACAAATCCCACATACTAACACCATGTTTGGAGCCGGCCTTCACTGCTGTGGAAAAGCATGCCACATTCATTTATATCGTACTTGAGCCTGGTCTCCTGCCTCCTTTTACGAAACTAATATTGTGATTTAAAGTTTCTACTATAATTTTCTTCGCTGATTTTTTATTGAGGAAATGGCTGGAAAATTTTAGTTTCTTTGAGCGATCATGACTTGCGGATGGTAAAACAACGCAACTCCTCAAAACTTTTCCTCGGGACATAGGGATTCGCGTTGGTGACCCACTAACCACCTGTTGGCAGTCGATGACGGCCTTCTTTCTTGGATTGGCTGACTGGGACTTGAGATTCGATTTAGTTAGGCCTCAAATGGGTATTGTCAAATTGCATTTTCGTGATTCTATGCGTGTACAGATGTTGCCTCGTGATTGTGACACAATATCAAGTTCAGGTTCTGGAGGTACATTTTTACGGTTAAATGAATTATTACGAGAGAAAATGATTTTGAATTTAAATGTAAAGGAGTCTCGCAGCTCACATTAAATTAAAAAAAAAACGCTAAAAAAATGTTAAGCAAGATGTAAGAGAAGAATGAGGCATGATACTTAAATTTTATTTAGGTGGCAATACATTTCCCCTCCCATTTTCTGAAGACCAACTTCACTATGACTTGTCAACGAACGAGCAGCTTTAACGCCTAGTCTTTCCGTGCTGATATCGTTCCCTTGGAATTGCAATCATGTGGTTATTATTTCAAGTTTCAAAGTTTTGGTTATTATTTCAAATCAGCATTTGCTACTCAGACCTTAAGTCTTCCCCGTTTGAACGGCTAGAGTTCAATGCAGTTGTCTTTCCGTGAAACTAATGGTTTAAATTCTCCCTCAAGCATTGTTTAATTTTAACCATTGTGTTTAAGCCTCAAATTTTATTTCGCGCATCAGTCGATCTACGTTTTGTAAGAAAATCTTTTTCTTTCCCATACAAACGCTGAAGCCGAAAAGAATCTATTCTCGTCCAAAGCGAGATACATGCGTGCAATCAGTCGTTGGGTTCATTCCAATCGAAACTGCGTCGAAGTGGGTCACTGTTTGGACGACGGCGCTGTAATTGCCTCCGTAAAATCGAAATTAATTCCCTCCCCTCCCAGCCACGGCCAAGACTCCAGAAAGAAGGCTGACCGGGTCTCTTTTTTTGCGAAATATTGGTCGTTCGCCGAGGACGACGTGGTCGCCGAATCAAGGGCCAAATTCACGAACTCTCGGCGTAGTACTGCTGCTAATTATCGTGTAGAAGCTGTATCTCATGGGCGTGGGCAAAAACCATAAAGGCGGCCGGTCATAGTGGCGGCCAGTCTGCGACTTACTTATAAATGTGAAAAGGGGACAGGAAGTACGAACACCGGAAGATGTTACCAACTTCCAGCATTTATTTCTATCCAAAGTGACCCTTTTTAATATGTTGTAAAAGCGAAAGACTCTCGAAACTAAATTCAACGAAGAACACAATAAAAGCTACGGACTAACAATTTCCTTCTTTAGCATTCTTGTCACCATCACATTGAAAGGAACTGTGGCTATACATTACACCACAATGTACGGTTTAAATTACACTCACGTAGGCGTCACACAAATAATCCATGTAAACACTTTTCCTCTTTTAACTTGAAGCTTGGAGCCAACTTATTGATTAGAAATACAGTTCATGGCAGGAAAGGTAACGACGATGTCCAGAGGATCTTTCTTAAACCCCAGATTATCCCTCAGGTTAACGTACGATTAAAGAAATCACGTTTATAAATTCTTTGTATGGGCAGCCAAATAAAGCCTACCAACCCGAAGGTCGCGGGTTCGAGTCCCGCCTAAGTGGTTTTCCCCATCCAGGGCATGCTTGTGTGTTTTATCCAAATATAATTAATAGGTAGTAATTGGCGAAAGCTGTTGCCTATATATAAATTAAAAAACAAATTGAATACTCTTGTAAAATAGCTTGAGCCGGCACTGCTCATGGGTTCCCACTTTAAAAATATCTTTCGTTCGTTTTCTAGGTACCGTAACCTCTTATAGTTAGTCCAAGTAGTTGCGCGGATATGTAAAAGATACCCAAAATTATCCAGTTTTTATCTCTTGGGAAAAAAACAGGGTGCGCCGAACGTTTCCTTTTACTGGCTGCTTAAAAAACTTAAGTCTGACTGTTGATGTGTGGCTGCTGGTGACAGTGAAAGTTGGACGTAGTATCATGTTATCTGCTTGTGCAAAATGTGAAAACGGTTGATCGAGAATTATAGGGTATGATGCTTTAACATGTAGAAGGCAAAAAAGTAATGTAAATCATTGACTGAAAATTTCCAATATCGAGGAAAGAAAAGCATAGAGTCTGGGGAAGCCGCTCGCCCTCGCTACTTTACAGACTATATCAGAATATATATTACAGAATATATTAGAACAGGGAGACATGTTGCATACCCCTAACAATGAGCTTTTCAAGAGTGAATTCAAGGTTCTACATAAAAACCTTCAAGAACAGTTTTTTTAGCTTGAGAAACAGCTTGAATCTTAGTACCTTTTTGTTCAGTCCTTCCGAGAAAAGAATCTTGAGCTCATATAAAGCAAAAATGAATGCGACTGCAGCCCATACGAGCATTGTTCCGCTTTTGGTTACTGTCCAAAAATATTTTGCGATGCAAGCAGATTTAATGGAAATGTTAAGTGAAAGCGGAATGCAAAAAGTTGTGGGGAACAGCGTTGAAACACTGATGGTGTCCTCGGCTTGTCAACTATTCATCCGGAATTCTAACTTGGAGCGAACACTGCCCATAATAATAAGAATTGTACTGCCTCATATCACCAACATACTTCCTAGCTTTTAGTGTAGGAACTTGGCCATTCGGCAGGTTACAAGAGTATTAATTAAATCGGTTAACCGATGTGAAAATGTGGAATTGTTTATTGATGAAATCTATATTGCCCTAAATCATTGATCATTATTACGATTATGGAAAGTATATGAATCATCTTCTTCAACGAAATGAAAAAATCAGGCAATAGGAAAGCCATTACAAATAACATAGTGCTGACGAATTCCTAGATATGGAGAAACACTGCTGTTGATCACTAACGGGAGAGACTTCCATATTGTTGATCGAAGGCCTTCGCAGCGATTTGATGCAGAGATGGCGCTCTCGGGTGTGCCTGCGGCCTCTAGCATTCAACGCGCATGCGTGGAGCACGGCACCTCTTGATCCTGAAGTTGCTCGCTGCTCTACGAGAGAAACGTCGATCCACGTAACGTTTCTCGTCCCCGCGGCCCTGCTCGGTGCCGCCGCGCCCGTAAACCAGATGAGCAGACTTCCATATAGTCTCCAGGTGCAGTGAGGTAGTGATTTCCCTTCATTCACGAATTATCTCCTTTCAGTCGGGATATACCCTGAATTCTGCGGCCCAACACCGCTTAACTTCCCATTGAAAGTCACATCATCTTAATAGTTACGAGAAATGGAAATGGGAGTTCCCGATCAGTTCAGGGCCGATCTTTTGCCTCGGCACTTACCAAGCCTCGTCGGTGTGTTTTGGTATATTAGTCATCGCGTGGTGGCCTTACTTTTATAAATAGGGAAGTCTTTGAGTTGCCAACTTCAGCTTTCACTTGAGAGAAACTATTTGATGTTCTATGGGTTGCATAACGTTCCTCACTGTCTCGACCTAAAAAAAATATCGTCCACCGGTGACATTGCTCCTCCATCGGTGAGTTAAATGGCATAGAAAAAATTCACATGCCATTGCATTTATTTGTGCTTTTTCTCGGTAGATGATTGAACGAAGCTATAGAATATCTCTCGGAGGAGAAATACTCGAGGTTTATGTAGACTGATTAAGGGATTTTTTCATAGTCAGTATTTAAGCCGTTGAGAGCAAAGGAGTCAGTTTTTTGCCATATTTTACTGAGGTGCGCAGAAGTCTTTATTGGGTTTTGTACATGGGTGGTGTGAGTTCAGTGTCCACGTTTTTTCACTTCTTGATAGCATCAAATAAGGTTTAATTTTTGATTGGTGTCACTTTGGGTCTCATTTTGCAAAAAGAGACATTTTTTACTTAGGCCAATTTTGCTCTCAACGGCACATTTATAGCTCTGTAGTGATTATGCAAATTCCCATTAAAATAGTGGACATTTATTTAGTGATTAAATAAATTTTATAATCACTGTATAGATGTCAATGTAAATAGCTGTATAGTATATTTTTTTAAGGATATGTCTTTCCATTCCCCCACAGATCCAAGAGTTAGAGATTGGTTTCTCATGAGCTCTCCTCTCCCCACACTCATCATATGCTTGACATATGTCTACTTGGTGAAGGTGCTGGGACCACGTATAATGGGGAATCGTAAGCCTCTGGAGCTGCGGAGGGTCCTCATAGGTTATAATTTCTTCCAGGTTCTGTTCTCCTCATGGCTTTTTTATGAGGTAAGCTCTCCTGTTTGACATCCATGTTGAATGTCATACTTGCTATGAAAAATTGTTTCGAGGATCTTAACTATATTCAATGCATCAATTTGGAAATATTTAAATGGCTATACCTTCGTTGTACATTTGAGGACATTGCTAAGATTTCAAAATTCATTTGTTGTTACAAACCTAATAAGGGCTGAAAAATTGAAGCCAATTTTTAATCAATTTTGAAAGAACAATTGTCATTATGAATTCACCTAATGCTCTTGATCATTCAATAAAGAAACTAAGTTATTTAAGAAGTTTGTTTTTGTTTCTATATGCTAAGTTGGTGTAAGAGTGATTATATTTGCAATTTAATATGTTCTCTTGGATATTCTGTGAAATATATGAGTTTCTGGTTGCATAGCCATTATTGCAACTAATTATTAAAATTTGTTGTACAGAATTTGCTGCTGTGACCATGCGGAAGTGGAATATTAGTAATTAAGGTGCTTTTATTCAAATTTTGCTACCCACTAATATTGTGTTATGCACCATTTTGTAGCACATTACCTTTTATCCATGAAGGACCAACATTGTGGAAGATTTCCTGGAGAGTGGCTGAATTTTTTACATTTATGCCTAACAACTTTTCAATATTCCTTTCAGCCTGTTGCCTGAGGTATATCATGCTAACACATTGCGTATATGCAATCATGTTAATTATTCATAGTGCCATTTCTTTCTATATGGTTATATTTCTAAATTTGGTCTTATTAATTTTATTGGGTCTCCTCAACAAGGTAAAAGTTTAATAAAAATGCTACGCCATTAATTGCTTGAAAAAATTAGAAAAATATGCTCCTAGCTAAATGACTAATTGAAACATATGGCTGCATAGAAATCGAAGCTTGGTTCTTACTATCAGTATTGGCTATAATAACCAGCATTGAAATTCCAGCATTGTGAAGTATTATACTTGCTATGCAGTTAAGTTTTCAGCCTGTCTCTGACCCCAATTCACTGTTAGAAAATTTTGAAACAGCTTCAAACTAGTGGGATAAGTTCGGCAGGACAGCATTTTAAAATGCATTCTTAAAGACCTCTTACTTGGCCAAGCTCTGAAAAATTAATTGTATATTATTGAATGTACACATTCTATTGTATAAGGAGTCATTGCATGGAGAAGCGGCAGCCTATTATACGATTTGTGGGATGAAAGAAATACCACAATAAGCACTTAATTTTTATGAACATTCCTTCTTAGTTCAAACCTTGGTTAGAAACTGTCTCTTTTAGATCATGTGAAATTTGGGCTTTGAACAGATAGCTTTGCTGTAATTATCCTAGTCCTTCCATTTCACAGCAACCATATTCTGTCTTAAGTGATGAAAGATATTTTCAGAGTGGAGATATCAAGTTTGCATGTTGAGATTAAATGTTATGTTGCTGTCCACAGAGGATACCAGAGAGTGTGTAGATTTAAGAAGTTATGCTGAAAACTTACGACAGTGAATTTGTGGAAAATGTGGTGGAAAGTATGGTATCCAAACTCATTATATGAGTATTGAATATTTGAAAAAATTTTCCCATATCATGGATTGAAATGGCTTGATGTATTCAGGCATTTGCATTAAAAGCTAATCCATCTCCTGTGCAATATGTCCAGAACATCTGATAGTTTTATTAGGACAACCTCCCATTATGCATACATATTAATTACCATAAATAGGCTTCATAATAAAATATATCAAGATACACAAGTCTGCCCAATTATTTCCATTCAGAAAGCTTAAAATCTATTAATGGTGTGTAGGTAGTGTATTGTTGTATTAATTTCCAAATTATTTTTTTCAGCCGTAATTAAAGTAGGTCCTTTAGGATTTTTGTATTATTTAGCTCCCTAGAGTATTCTGCAAAATGGCTAGTAGGAAAATGCACGCTTGAATGTAGATTTAAATTCAACATTTCTTACATTATTCATTTATAAATTATTTATGACCCTGAAATTTACCATGCCTATGAAGTTTTTTGGAGTATATTGATATGTATGTAATTTAAACTAGTTAAGATTTAGGAGAGGAAAAAATGTTTATTGCATTGTACATTCAAACTAAACACTTGCATTTCATTTAAATTAATACTCTCATATGTGTTGGTCCCCTGCCTGTTTAGAAGTTTATTTCTGTTCACATAAGTATAATTCTTTTTGTGGTCATTGATAAATGTCCCTAACAGCAAAAGAATTGTAAATTAATTAGGCATGCTGTAATTAATTGTTCATCTGTGTGAATAAATTCTTAAACCTTTGATAACAGCGATAATATTTCACTGAACATTTATATTGCAAGTACATTTAAATTTCTTCTCATGATAGATTCAGATTGCAATTATGGAGTGGAATGTGTATGTAGTTAACAAAACTTAAATGTTGTGTGCATATCATCCTAGCTAGTACATATCCATACCTCTTATGGTCAAACAGTACCTAGCATGCAAGAGAATCATCCCATTCAAATGGAGCCATATTTAAATTGCTTGATCAAAATGTACTTCACCAAATTGATCCTCAGTTACCTAGCACACATGACATTATCTCTGTAAAAGTGAATCAATTTTTGGAGGTGCTCAGCACTCAATTGAGAGAGAATATTGGCGTTGATTCTGAAATAATTTTCACGAAGTACAGAAATAAATGTTTCTATATGTATTTTCATGCATGTCAGTACAAAAAACTAGTAAAATCTGCATTTATGTCAGTTAATGTTTTATCAATGGTGAAGTTATGAGAAAATATATAAATTTCACAAAAGCATCTTAGTTCCTATTTAATGCTTGAGCATGGTTTATTTTAATGTTGCATGTGATTCCATAGCTGAAGACATGCAGGTAAGCTACATATAGTATAATTTGTTTAAAAGATATACTATATCATACTTGATTGATCCACTAGGTGAGTAAATCATGGAGTTTTGTCTTTCAGTGTCAAGAGTTATTTCTACCTACCATAATTTATTTTGTATATACTGTGAATTAATAAAATGTGTATAGAGTGAGTCTTGCAGAGCACATAAAAATATGGTAAGCTCCCAAATAGAACTGGAATTAAATCTATGGAATGCTTAGTCTTTGAAGTATGCTGAATTCATTTGAATTGTAGATTTTATCCTCTTTTGCCATAAATTATGCTCCCTTTTAATAACAGTTGACTTTGATACAGATCAGTCAATTTGATTTCTTTGATTTATAATTGAAACCAAAATATGCCAGTCAATTATTGAATAGTTGCAGTTTCTACCATAATTTTGTCTACCCATATTTTTTATGAAGTTCCACGAACTAAAATCTGGGTATGCACATATTTCTATTTCAGTCATTTTTTATTTTCTTTGGTGCTCAGAAAAGTGAGTATTAGTTAATGTGAAATTCCAAGTTTTATTTCCAAAGCATTACTAGTTCTATTAAATTTTTAATGAATCATAGTGATGTACAGTTCTAAACTCTTAAACTAGTTGGGGGCTCACTGTATTATTTTGAAGCTTCGCTAATGCTCAGTTCCAGTGAAATATGAAGCATTAATTGTTTTGTTGCATGAATAACGTGTACCAAATATCTTTCTGAAGATTGCATGAGTTAACACTTCTTACTTGGCACTTTCCAATAGTGCCTGATGGGTGGATGGCTTCACCACTACAGTTTTAGGTGCCAGCCTGTGGACTATACAGAAAATCCTGTTGCTACTCGGGTGAGTGGGCTGAATGCCCTCAGTCACATATTCGACATCTCCTCTCCCTAGAGGTTTTAAAGTGGCTGATCAAATGAGCTTCTGCAACATATTATTCAATTTTTGCGAGCTAGTGAATGCAGAGAATGTTTGCTGTCGTAGTGCAAATAAAATATATACATCAACTGGTACATTTCCATATTCTATCGCATGAGTGAAAATCGGTATTGAAAATTTATCCTTGAGTTCTGTTTATATGTCATCCCATTTAGGTCGTTCTCATGAAGTTAGAGAATTCAAACTATACTGAAAAAATACATTGTGAAAGAAAGGCATAGATAGCTAAATGCAGTTTGCTGAAGGGTAAGTATGGAAGACTTAATAGGATGAGTTTGCAAGTTGTGAGATCAGTTGTGAGATGGAGGAATATAATTTTAGCTGAGAACTGAATCCATTTTAGAGGGAGGAAGGTTATATTATGCATCGTGAGTTGAAAAGTCTCTATCCTGCTTCCATGCCAAAATTATTCCTGGGATATTTGCTATCTCTTTCAAAGGCTGAAATTCTGGGATTATCATTGCATGAGTAGCATCTTTTACTAACTTGGTTTTGTCTTGAAATGAAAGTGTACTCACCAATCATTTTTTACTCTAAGTGCATGCTTTAAACATTTATCTCCTTTCCTAAACTAAGCTGTAAGTGTGGATATGAAATTTTAAAATGGGTTAAAAATTACAGTTTTCCTTCTGTGCATTTCAGCCGAGTTATATGGGTAATGCACTGGAGAATTGCAGTTGCCCCCTCAACTTCTGTTTCAAAGTGAATTACTAAAATATGTCCATGCTTATTTCTTCCCATTCACTTTCAGGCCTCTCCTTTCTATTATCCTTTTGAGTGTATTTTTTTCTCTATGAGCAGAGGGGATTCTTTCAGTTTCCATGTATTGTAATATTTTTTCTTAAGGTTGGTGGGTGCTGTAGATTCAAAGTAGTCTTCCAGAGTCTCCCAAGGATATGTTGTTGGTCATTTCCTGCCATTATTTTAATGATTAAACATATTAATAATATCTAATAATATCAACTGTGCATGACATGGGTGTTTTAAGAAGTCATAAAAATGTTACTTTATTTTTTGTCATAAAAGTATTGTTGCAAATGTATGTGATACTCTAAATAGCCACGCAAAGAGTCTTTTGGTATGGCTCATCAAATTTACTTAATTTTAATATTTTGAGAATCATAAATTACCTGAGGAATCCTGGAGAGAAATTAATGTTTTATTGAAAGGGTTAATGGCTGCCAAAATATAGAATAAAAAAGACTTGTGTAATTGAAGTATAAATTAATGCAAATATATTATACGTCTACTGCCAGCCATTGTTATAATGTCATGGTGAATACATAACTATATATAATGATGGACCTCATAGACATCTTCCTTTATGTTGTGAAAATAAGTTGTTAAATGATTACCTTTTTGTACTCATGATTTTTATTTCCAGCGCTTTGATGTTAATGTTATTGCAATTTGTAAATGTGAAAATTATATGTTTCAAGTCTTACCCAAAGGCAGTGGCAAATATATGTTTTCCCTTGAAGTCTGCTAACAAGTAGAGCCATCAGTAGTCCTGTAGTTGTCAAACTAATTATTATGTAACTTAATTCGTGTCTACCTATGAAACTGTCACTTCACTATTCAAGCTTCATTACAATAATCCCCTCGTGTAAATGCCTATCAGCTAGAAATCCATACCAAAAGTATAACTCTGTTCAAAAATATTAGTATCATTTGTGTGGCTTTCCCTGGTGAAGGAAAACTTCTTTTTTGCATTTTGTGTAATGTAGTAAAAAATAACATTTTACATCGATCATTTTCTATGTATATACATATGTGTCCCTTTTAAGTGAATGTTTCAAAAAGTATCCCTTAATTGGGTAATGAGTTGTAATTGTGTTGCCATCTTTATGATGACTTTAATTATCCATGCAGAAATCCACCTGGGTTCAGTGGAAATGTCCTATCCTCAACTAATTGACCCCTACCACCAAAAGTATTACCTACCTAAGTGTAACCTAAATTGAGTTAACCTTTAATTATCCAACTTCTTACACGTCTTAAAATGGTTGTTATTGAATTGTCTGCCTACCATCTCTAATGCTAATGTGTTGGTTTTCCTTTTAACATAAGTGATTGTGTAAAGGCATTGTGTTCCATTCTGTGGTTCCCTGGGTGCATCCCTTTGCTTATCCCTGACCCGTTCAAACCTCTTTGTTTGCAGTATGGAATGGGTGGTTGGTTCCTAGGATATAAAGTCACTTGCCAACCTGTTGACTATTCCCTAGGTGAGACAGCAGTTCGGGTGAGTGGTTTCTGGTAAAGGCATTCCTAATTGTTAATGCTATTTTTTGCCTGCATTCATCCCCACAACATTAAATTTTATCTTAAATTTATGTTTGTGATACAGCAGTTTTGTTCAGCTTTCATAGTTTTGACCAACAAAAGAATGGAATGATATATGCTCATTTATGTGTTGCATGATTGTCCTTCAGTTTTCTCTGGTTTTCAATGTGCATTTGTGGGAATGGCTATAGCCTCGTATATGTTCAATTGTCGCAGAACGTCTGTGAAAATTTCTGAGCATGTTTAAATTTTAAAAACTTGATTAGGTGTCAGTAAAGAGCTTGTTATATTGTTCATACCAGTAAATTTGTGAGAATGGCGAGGGATTTTAGGGTATATATTATGTGTCACTTGTCTGCATAAACATTTATTTGTAGGTGTGCTGTCTTTAAGCTTTTGTCACGTAATGCTTGGAAAATTCAAGTCTCTCAAATTATTTAGCTCTCAAAAAAATATGCTTCAGTGTGATATTTCTTTGAATAATTCCTGTTTTTTCCTCTATGGTAGTAAAAATATTCAGTGGAATAACAGCTCTCGCAATGCCTCCCAACCTAAGTACTCTTTAGCATTTTATCCCTCATTTGTCTGTTGTACACAAGCCCAGTTGTGCCTTTATCATTCCATTGTCTTAATGTATAAATAAACTAGAAAAAGTAGCTCCTAAGGTTCAGCTGCATGAAGGACTGAAAGAAAGCTATAATGGGTGGAATGCTTTTATGGGGCCTTTTTTGTCAAGTTCTTATTTTCTTATTCCATAACCTGCTGCTTAACTCTGGAATGTACCTTATTTCCCTGAGGAAGTACTACTGGTGTAATATTAATCCTGAGTAAAAGGTAATAGTAATGATCAATTTCCTTGTGTATTATAAGGGGAAAGGTAAAAGACTAATGTATTTTTTCATTACTTAGAATTAATAGGTGTTCCTTGCTTACTGTTATTTTTGGTTGGGATTATGATAAGTGCACCCATGGTTTGCATTTTTTTTTGGTCTCACCCTGAAGAAAACTTTAATGTCCTGTGAGACAGGTACGGGATGAAAAAAATTGCAGCCATCTGTCTTTTTTATTGTTATGTGCAGTAATGTTTGTTTTTCAGCTTCCTTATTTTTATCCTGTCCATGTTTACTATTTGATTGGCTTGCATGCTATCTTTCTCTCACACCTGCTGAGAAAGTACCTGTTTCCCCTGACCACATTGAAGTTTGTAGTAGTAGCTGGCAAACATGAGAAAAATTAAGAGACTAAGCATTATTACTCATTGATCTGATTGCAGATAGGCATGTCAGGTTGGCTAACTGGCCACTATAATTTTCGGTGTCAGCCAGTCGACTATTCTAACCACCCCGTGACTTTGAGGGTGAGTGTAGAAAGATAAGAAGTAGACCTTCCTCTCTCTTTCTGTCTTGTTCCATAGCTGTAGCCTGCATCCTTTATGCCAATCAAACTATAGCTACATCTGCTACATTTTTAGAGAAACACAGCCCGTATGAATTTTATAGTCTTGACTGCTTATTGTGTCAGACTAATATGAAATTGCAGCAGTGTAAATTGCCTTGAGCTGTTGTTGTACATTCATTTTTATTATCTGCCTTGTGCTTTTAACTTTTGCTGTATTTCTTTTATTTTGCCAATGTAGATACATATATATTTAGTTGTCAGATTATTATTTCAATTTCAATGTGATGCATCAAGAATTGCATCAAAATTGTTTTGATAAAAGTATTAAATTTTTATAAATGCATTTGAACAAAATATAAATAATTTTTCTAAGTAAATTTAATTAATGATCAAAAAGAAAATTTGCTCAAAATAAATATGAAATTTTCAACTTTGTGTTATCTGATGGAAAACTATAATATTTTTGCTTTCTACTTATGTTTCAGATGGTACATGCTTGTTGGTGGTATTACTTTTCCAAATTCACAGAATTTATGGATACTGTGAGTAATTTTCATTTTTGCTAATTTTAATATATTTATTAATATATTTACCTGAAGCTAATGAGAGCAATTTTTATAATAATAAAGGGGCAATATCAATAAGTTGGTAAGAGCCAATAATCTAGCAAAAAATATTGTACAGCAACTGAGCCAGCTTGTTGCTTTTTCCTTGAAGATATTTTTCAAAACAGTATGATTGAGAAAGTTTAGCGGTTTGCTTACCATATTATATGTATTAGTTCTTAATAATTCTGAAATATTATAGTGGGAATAGTATGGATTATTGAAAAGGACTAATACTGACTTAAATGCCAGCTTTTTCAGAAATGGTCCTTAATTTTTCATGTTTTCATTTTGTTTTAAAGTTCAGGGTGTATAAAAAAGTGTCTTGTCCTGCCATTAAGTAATAACTATAATTTATAATAAATAAACTGCTAATATGTTAAGAAAGATCAAGTGTGTAATTTTCCGGGACTCATGGGGAATTTTTTGGGTAGAATTCATGCTGAACACTCCAGTGAATAAAGGTGTTATCAAACTTTGATAAGAACAGACATGTTAATGTATTTGGCCTCTTTTATAATGTGTTCATCAAGGGCCTTGTGTTAATTTTAATATATTGCATATCAAAGTAATTGCATTATTTGGTGATTGACCCTGGTTCAATATGCCTTATGTCTGCCCCTGAATATAAGCAGCATGTAGGCTTGATCAAACTACTTTTTCTTCGTTATGTATGGTGAATTATTTCAGTTGATGAGCTAATGTTGTCCTTTTTTCTTTTACAGATATTCTTTGTTTTAAGAAAGAAAAATCAGCATGTGAGCACTCTGCACGTCATCCACCATGGATGCATGCCCATGAGTGTCTGGTTTGGCGTTAAGTTCACTCCTGGTAAGATTTCTCCTAACCTTTTTTTATGTCCCTTACGGCTGGGAAGATAAATTGCAAACATCCATATGTAATTACCAGAAATATTTGTTTTGTTTTTTTCATAATGTGTGTCACCTCTTTTATTATGTCATAAGTAAAATTGTGAAAAATATTAGTTATTTTTCCTTGGTTACTTACATCAGCAGAGAGTGCGAGAGCAGTTTTCTCACGACAGCACACAAATATTTTACCAATGCATACAGACTGGTCTGAGATCATACCTTACCTGAAAAATTATTGAAGGTATTTACATCAGACCATAGTAAAGTTCTTTCCGCACTGCACTCACTGTGGTATTTCTTCATCTTTTCCATCGAAATTCTTGTCTTCAAAAGTCCCAGATCTATTCCTCTCCACTCCTTTTATCCTGCTATCTCTATTCTCTGCACAATATGTTATAGAGGCCATAGTTGGCACAACGAGTACCAGTCTGAGTAACACCCAGATACATGGACTCATAGGCCACTTTTCGATTATGAGACAGCACTGCCCCCCGAAATTAGTAGATTCTGTAAGGTTTAGACTAAAATTGTAGGTATGATTGGACTGGTGGTACTCTTGAGTATAAATCTGGGAAGATATGAAGGAGAAAAACTTATTATGCAATTGGAAAATAGGTAAATATTGCATTGGAAAGGTAAATATTGCAATAACCCCTCACATTATTGACAACAGTTAAATGTGAGAAAATGACTTGCAACTGCTTCAAAATCAACTTCTCTCAATTCTAAAAAATATTTGACATTTTACATTAATCACTGTATCATAAAATCAGGAGTCATATATGTACAATTAAATCTCTCATCCCAATTAAATATTCAAGATTTTCACCTTTCTCTAAACTAGAATTCTTTCATTAGCTAAAATAATCGCCTTTGTGCTAGAATGTCTTTGCTTTTACCTGAATCAATATGTAAGCACAATCCAATTACTGAATAAGGTAATATATTTTGAATCAACGTTAAAGCAATTGCACATAGTACTTTTTGTTTTTCTTTCTCCACTATAAATACTGTTTAAAATAGGAAAGATATATTAATGAGAATGGAAAAAGCAGATTAGCAATTATGCAAGGTAGCTTATCATTTGTGCTGGTTGATTCTATTTAAATGTATGCCTTTCTATATTTTCTGTCTGGGGGAAGTCAATTAACTATGTCAACAATTTTTACCTCCCCCCTTTTCAACAATTGTCCAACTTTCAGTGACCCCTCTAATAAAATTGTCAAAAAATTACCGCCTACATACTACTAATATTTTATATGGCTGGTTTTATTTTAAAAATAGAATTGAGATTAAAAGCAAAAAATTAACATTTTTGACATCAATTTATCTTGAAATCCCCCCTACCCCATGTCAACAATTGTCAAACTTCTTCAAACCCCCTCCCCCACTATTTTGTTGACCTAATTAATGAATGCCCCCCTAGTTTTGTGAATTTTTCATTTTTTGGGGATTTGCTGTCCAATTAATGTTGCATATAAAATCTAATTTAATGTGCTAGATTTTAATTTCACTGGAGTATGGCTAAATGACTTAAATTCTATTTTATTATATTCTTGCAGGTGGTCATTCAACCTTCTTTGGTCTCCTAAACACTTTTGTACATATAGTTATGTATTCCTACTACATGATGGCAGCAATGGGACCACAATACCAGAAGTATATTTGGTGGAAGAAGTATCTTACATCTCTACAAATGGTAAAGTTTTTGTTTTTAACATTCTGATATCATAAACATTTTTTAACCCTTTCAATGTATTGGGTAATTTATTTATTTTGTATTCAGAACTGTAATGCTTTGGCATAAATAGGAATATCTGTAGTGTGTACTTCGCTGCTTCAGATTTTATTTATACATTTAAAATGTATATTTAGAGTGGTAGGACAGTAATGAATTTTGCATGCACCAATATTTTTTTCAGTACTCCCCCAGGAAGGTCCTTTCGTGGGGTGAAATGATCTAGTGCATGCCTATAAAATTACTATTCTGCTCTTGCAGGTGTCCTAGCTGTTTAATTATATAAGTATCGCATTTTAAGTGTGTGATGCAATAATAGAAAAAAAACATGTGAATTAGCATAAATGGTACTGGATACTTGAAAACTCTTGTAGTTCTTTTGCTATGTAGACAGTAGTCATAGATTGTAGTGCAGCCAGAATAGGCTGTATTTTAACTTACCACACCTGTAAGAAAAGGTGTTTGAAGTTAGGAGTCCTGCATATATTTATTTCATATCCACAGTGACCTATAAAAATTTATATATTTATTTATTTCTCATCATGACTCATTGGGCAGCCCAATTATTACTAACCTTACTTCCAGTTTGTAATTCTTGTTTGTAGTTTTGAGAAATGCACCAGTTACCAAGACATTCCATTACATTCCACAGAGATATGCACTGGTACCTCAGAATCAGATAATAAAAGCTTTTGGAGCAGTCAAAGTTCATATTTTATCATTGTGGTTTTCCTTTGTCCTGAATATTTCAATTTTTCGGTAGTTCAAATCACAAGAGACGCCAGTACCTACTCTTATTCCATTTAAATTTTAGGTATGCCCGAGACAGCTTGTATTCCACGTAACAGCTCTTCTTGAGTTTTCACTCTGGTCAGTAGCTCCGCTCTCACCGAATTTTCGTTGAAAGATTATTTCATCATCTTTAGGACTTTCAAATAAATAATTTCAGAATCCCTAAAGATGTTGAACCAGCTGTTCATCAAAACATTGATATGAACATAGTTCCTGACCCAAGCAAGGGGCTGAGAGGCTCATTCATCTAGTGTGCTAGTTAAGTGTCAGATCTTTCTGATTTTAAGCCAGTTGGCCATGTGATGTTATAGAGTAGGGTGTGAGTGATTTTGGGAGTTATGACTTTTGAGGTATTTGGACAGAGGATTTTGTTGATAATGTTAGTTTCTGCTCTAAAGTATGTTTTGGTGCACCTATATCAAAGACAAAAGTAAAAATGAAAGCAATATAATTACTACAAACAATTTTTGCTAATAGATACGACTATTTGACAGCTGTATTTTATAAACATAAAAGATAGTATCTACGTATTGAAGCATGTGTAAATGTTTTTGTATATTATTCCATCATAGGTTTTCCGCGGCATTCAGGTGAATGCTTCTTCATTTTCGGGTTTCCGCCACATAGGTTGCTTGCTTCGACCTGGAGATTCCCGTTGGAATACGGGCGAAACTGTTGTCCGAAAAAAGCAACCTACGTGGTGGAAACCTGAAAATGGAGAAGCATTCGTTTCAGTATATTTAAATTCAATATTTCGAACATGTTATATTTTAGTGGATTGATTTACGATTGTATTTTTGCCATGCTTGTGATTACATCTCTTGGGCCTACTTGTACTTCATAAAGCTACTGGCCAGGTAACAAGTCCTTCAGTATTAATGTTCAGTGTATCATTGACCTTTAACCCTCAGTGACTCGCTGGCTGAGATTGGGGTAATTGGTAACATTACTTCGTACCATTACGGTATCCCAATGGCGGCTCTCTCACCATAAACTTTTCTCTCGAACATGGAATCCCGTAAAAATACGTGACATATTATAAAACCAGTAAATAATTACTTAGAGTATTATTGGGGTGATCCCCGCGATCTCTATACGTTCAGGTATCAAATTTGATAAAATGTGTGAAAAAATGGCTTTGCGACTTCTATCTGCCTTATTTGGAGCTTATTGAAATAAATATATCTTGATGACCAGGGACGTTTTTTACACGTATCACAACGATCAAGTAACATGACTCTTTGTTGTGACATGATGTTTGAATGAATATGTTTCCGAATATTTATTAAAGAAAGTTTATTTTAACCAAAAATGTATGCTCTTTCAAATGGTAGATTCCGAATAACCTTCTAGTCAATCTCGACATTAGTATTTCAGACGTGGAAATTATGGGAAATAAAATAGGTTTGCTAATTTTCACCGTCTTCCTGCATCCTGCCCTTTCCCTGCTTTTTTCGTGTTAGCACTGTATTGGTGTTTGGCGGTTCTAAGGTCTGCCAAGAAATGGCAAAGGGACCTAGGTAAAGCTGCATCTTTTCGGAAATCACTTGCTGTGTACCAGAGACCTGTAAGCGGTTGGAAAAATCCGGACGATTCCCACCAGTCTTTGTTTATTGCTCATGCCAGTGATCGCGCCTGCCAGTATGACATCAATACCCGACCATCCCGGTCATTCGCACTCCTGCCGGGCAGACACTATCACAAACGCTTTGAGGGGAGAAAATGAGAAGTCTGGGAAATACCAATACAAGGAGGGTGAGAACTCCTCTGCGCGCAGAAGACTGATAAAATAATACAATAGCTGGTCTCTATTTAGCACTTTATTCATGTACATAGAAAGTTTAGTGACTTTGGCATAGGACTCCCCCCCCTCTCCCCGCTCTTTTCGGTGAGCCCTACACTTTGCCTGCAATAAATCCTTTTGTTCTGGCGGTCACTGAATCCAAGTAAAGGAGAACAGTTTCCTCCCTTTTGGCAATTAAAATATGAATATTTGTTGTTTTTCTGAATGGTATCTTTGTTTTCATTACTGTGTGTATGCAAACTTTACGTTTACTTGTTATTATTTATTTTTTTATTTATGATTTATTGTAATTATTTGGTAAAAATTATTTTTTCTATCTTCTTTTGATATCAATTTTAGATGATAATATTTGTGATATGATACCTATGAAATGATACCTTTGTGATATGCAACATGTGCGATGTGCACATATTCCTTTCACAAATGTCACTCAATAATTTAGTTTTTATGTCTTTGCCCCCTGGGAAAAATCACACACCTCCCACTTCCTCTCCTCCGTGTCCAATTTTTCTTATTTTCTCCTAAATTCCGTTGGCAAATTTATTTGTGAACCTCTCTTGGCAATAAAAGAATTAGTTAAGTCATTGGCAATTTCTCGGAGGAATGTTCTCCTATTAGTCTTCATTTCAGGATACATATATGCTCCTAAAAATAATGAATGTATTGATGCGTAATTTATTCAACAAATCATAAAATATCACCACTGGCCATCTACTCGTATTCCTGGCAACACTATAGGTAGCACACATCTCATCTACCATGTCTACACCACTTTTCGTTGATTTATAAAAGGATTTCATTTCCTGTTTTTGTTTTCACCTGTGGACGCGTTTATGTTGATTTTGCTGTACATACTTGAAATCATTAGAACGCTCTACTTATTTTTAGGAAAATATGACACAAGGGCCACTATTTTCCTGAATACAAAGATGCCGCAGCACTCCTCCCTACTTTTCACACATACAATTTCAGGGGGAAGCTCCACCTTATTCTTCCTACTGGTCCCCACCATAGTCAATTTTCTTTGAAGTAAGTCTTCCAAAAGTGGCACACTCATGAACCAATTGTTGACAGTAACGTTGCTCACCATTCCCAAAATTGGACTGACAATCCCATTAACAACTTCACTTGGGCTGTCCTGAGATAAACCCCTAAGTTTTGCGTGTAATAGACGGTAGTATCCACAAGAGAAAACATTTTTATCCCGTACTTGGCTGGTTTATTCGGAAAATGTTGGAGGAAAGAACATCTACCCCGAAAAGGTATAAATTTGCCATCTATAGTAGCAAACTCGCCTATGCTGTAAAGCTATTGAAATTTACCCACGAACATATTGGAGCTAACTTAACTGTTTTTTTCCTATTTCTCTGTCTCTGACATCATCGAATTGTAAACATTGCTGTTAAATTTCAAGTCTCTGATCATTCATTGATGCCCAAAATATCTCCATACTCAGACCATCTTGATTCCATGCATTTTTAAAGTTCTGGTGACCTGATCTGTTAGCACCTAAAAAAACAAGTACCCAATTGAGACATCTGATTTCAGAATCGTCCGTAGGCTTCGAATCTCATTTTCGAGAATAATTTTGCACTTTTTCTCCAAGTTTGATATTTATACTATTTACAATGATCTAAAGGATGTTTTTTTATCAAAAATTATGTTGAAACAATCTAATGAAGACATTATATCAATTTTATTTCCCTTGAACCCAGCTGCCTGAGATACAATGTTATGGACTGGTGTTCAAACGTTTCGTCTTCCAGTCAGTACTCTTATTTTGTTATACAAACTTTAACCATAATAAATATTCATTTGTCACAGCTGCATACTCATTATTAGTCTCTAAATCACTGATGTCCTGATGTGGCTGGCTGTGTCGCACTACAAATTCTTGTGTTGAAGCTGCCAAAAATTTGCTGTTTGAGTCAAATTCTTCTTCATCAGACAGTTCACTCGAAAGCATAAGAGTCTTATGTCCCTCTCCGAACGTAGGTCATCTAAGAGAAAAAGAGTTGTGCAAATTACGGAAATAATTTTTACGATGCCTAAAATTTTAATTTATATTTTTATTATGGAGTAAAAATATCATATACACTGATCTTGAGTTTTTTTGAAAAATCCGTAACCTTTCCTCAAACAACACCTTCCGAAAGAAAGTGTTCTCAGAAATAAATGATAAAATTTATTCCTAAAATAAAATTCATTCCTAAAATAATGCGATGACAGACATATCTGTTTCTTTTTGAAATATGATAAAGGAAATAATAATGATGAAATAAAGGTTGAAAATTTATAAAACGTAATGATGTCTCAGTAAGCTGAATAATAAAGACTTATTGATTGTAGAAATTAGATAAATCCAATAATTTAAAGTAAATAGGCTTACCAAATATTAACAGGAACTATAACTTGCCACAGTAGTATGTAGAATATGCACTAAACACAATGAGAAGAATACCTTCACTAATTTAGGATACACTTGCTAGCATTAAAATAATACTCGCAAAATTCACTCCAGAGAGATGTGCACCTTGAGATGTCTTCAAAAAAGCGTTCGATCTCAACCAAGTACAAAAGGAAACACCATTTTCACAGTAGAGGTCGAAAACATCTCAAACTCCAGCTACTGAAAAGACGGGGCCTTAAAACTCGACCTGAAAAATATCCCACCCAAAAAAAGACGCTGGGGTGTCTGGGACAACCCGTGTGAGTCACGGTGGGTTAAAGGAATATATTAACGAATTTTGCCTTGAGCAATTGCGTTGAGACTGAAGATCAAACAGTTGCTTGTTCGACGTGTAATTGCCTTCAGAGGATTCATTCTATACCAATTAATGGGACTAGTGAAATGGACTTGTAGCTTTGGCAGATGACCCCATTGATGCGTATTTCACCCCATCAATCCCATCAAAGTGGAAAGAACTGAGCCTCCTCTAATGAAGCATTTTATATCCACACTTTTTTTGGTTCTGCATACTGTTTTGTGTCACTAAAGGTAGAATAAATAAATTTTCCATTTTTAATTCTGCTTTACCCCACATTAAAGAGTCAGCAAAACTAGAAAAAGTGTTGGTATTGAAACTGGACCATACTACTTGGTAGCTCAATTTCTTCCCATTGATCATACCATTGTTTTAAATACACATGTGGCTTTATCTCTGTAACCATTGCAATTGATAAACGTTTGAATTGTTCTTGTAATAATGTGGCAACTTTTTTTGGAGATTGTTACTCCTTGAACACAAAACCGAATTAGAGTGGGGCCACAATGTATTTTGAACTTACCAGGCATTAAATCATCAGATTGTCAGGGATTACCTGAATCTGTAAGACCTTTTCAGATGGAACGTACCAGAGAATATCACGAGATTTTCTAAGGGAACATCCTGTCAACTGAGAAGGAGTCTACATATTTGGCACCTAAGGACTTGGCATGATGTGAAAAAAATGTCACTGATTTGGGAAATGAGACTTTCCTTAGACACTTCAGTGGGGATTTGTAATTAAGGGAAATGACTGTCGGATTTTGTATCTAGGAATAGTTGATTATTTTTTTAAGTTTTGAATTTTGTTTGGCTTTAACATGAGAAGGAAGTTTTTGCTGAATGCATTGCTCAGTTTCTCACTTGGTAGCATGATGGGCTAAATATTCGAGTACATATGTATGTGAATGCAAATAATTGTTCGTCCTTCTGTTCTTCAAAGCATGGATTTTCTATGGATTTGGATCACTAATGGATGAAAAATTATTCTGTTGATTGGCTAACAATTATTATTTGGAGATAATAAAAATTAAAGAATCCAAAAATCATGGTGAAGAAGTTGTTGATACACAATTTTTCTTATGAAAGTTCAATGTAAGAAAGCATGAGACTGTAACCATGCACTTCTTTGCTTATACTGCGTGTAAATATGTAGATTGTTTTGTCCTGAAGCATTTTACTCGTAAACATTTTTATTTATTCTTCTATTTAATTTTTCATCTCTTTTCATCTGCATTCTTTTAACATTGTTTTGGCTAAAGTTGTTTTGCCATTCTATCTTTGCCATCTACTTAATGGAAAGTTTTTAGCTTGAGGGATTAACAAACTGTCATGTGCTTCATTCAGTATCTAAAATCACATAACCGGCAAATTTTATGTGTAAGCATTAATTATTATGTCCCTCTCATCAGGAAATCCTCTCTTTGTTGCTAATGTATGAAGGAAGATAAGTAGCATTTTGTTGTCTATATCTACTGATGATTATGCTATCAGTGCATCAGTCGGGCATTCCTTTCTGGCTGCTCATTTTGTGTTAACTGCTTTAAAAACTAATTTTATCCATGTCTTTCATAGTTTTACCTTCTTCAGTATAGAAAGCTCTCTTATGACTCCTCCTCTCATTAATTTTTAGTATTCTAAACCTATATGAAAAATTTTCATGCAATGATAAGCATATTTAACCATTACACATGCAATGGTCTACTCTATAAACCTTTTACATATAGGCACATTCATTTGTGTGGAAGAAGATGGTGTCGGAGTAAGGGCAGACTTGAATGGCATACATGTTCTCCACCTACCGATAGAATGCAAAATGTATTATGTTAATTTAATGTAAATAGTAATTTTATCATGTTGGACTTGAAAAGTTTTTCTTTCTTGCAAGGTGACCTAGAAAGGAGTAGTGGATGTGTGTACATCTCTACTAGGTATCATGACTGTTTGTAAATTTATCTTTTGGTGCCAATAACACTTCACATAATGATATTATCCCCCTCATAAGAAACAAAATTATTTATCTTTTGTTGCCAATAACACTTCACATAATGATATTATCCACCTCATAAGAAACAAATTTGAAGATACCTATGTTTTAATATTTAAATATTTTTACAGGTGTAATTATTTAAATCTGTTTGTTTTAACCATTAAATGATGGCAATAGGAACTTCTTACTGCAGCAGGGCATATTCAGAAGCAATATGTAATAGTAAAAAAATATTCATTTCTTGAAAAAAATCCACTTCATAATCACATGATCTACTTTGTTAACAAAATTAGCAAGTATATAAGTGGTACATAAATGCCTGGTTTTACATATGAAATTCAATCAGCTACACGAAACTATATGAGTTCAATGATTTGTACCAGTTAGAAGAGCAATACTCATGACTCCAATTAACCTACTATGTATCCATTTTCACCTCAGACTTATGAGCCTCTCCCAACATGTAACATATGTACGTCAGTAGCCATCAACACTGACAAAAATTCTTCTAACTCTTTGCCCATGTATATTTCTAAATACTTCCATTTTAATTTCATTTTAATATCATAGTGTATGATGCTAAATGGTTATCCTTAAAGTGTTAAATTTTTCATTAATGGGAGTGATCATATCTTAATGGCTTTTCAAGTGCAAGAGCAATCCTTCTGATGTTAAAGGTTAATAAAATATTCAGTAAATATTAGAACTCCTTAAGCATATGATTGTGTGTGTGTGCAGAGTAATGATTTTTTTCAGATGTATGTGCCAAAACTTAGGTAAAATTTTTGTATCTCTTATTCCAATGGTTGAAAAGGTGGTGGAATTAACATTGGGGTAGTTGCTTGGTTGTATAGATATGTTAGGATTGATTTCACTGTAACTTCACTGACATGTTAAGCCCCGATGGGTAATGATATTTGCTTATGGTGGTCTCATTTATGAAAAGGGTAGTATCTTATGGATTAAAGTCTTAATCTATCCTGTCGCGCTGCCATTGTGCAGGTGGAGGGTGCCAGTTTTGTGGCTTTGGCATTCATTGCTGTGATGAGCTATGCTTTTAAAATGAGTTTTCAATTTGAGACCACATTTTTAATTTGTGGGAATGATACATGCCCACATATTATCATGCACACAAATTAGAAAACATATTCAGTGCTTACTGATTTTGTGATATTATGGCAATTCCTTCAACATATTTTCTGATTAATTTAGGTCCAGTTCATCGCCATTATGGTTCACGCCTTCCAGTTGCTCTTCATTGACTGCAATTATCCTCGAGCTTTCGTTTGGTGGATTGGAATGCACGCTGTCATGTTCTTCTTCCTCTTCTCTGATTTCTACAAGCAGGCGTACAGGCACAAGCGAGCAGGATCACCACCTCCCAAGAAGAAAATGGTATGTATAATGAAAAACAAGAGATTAATGATCAGAAGTGAATCAATATATTGTAATTTATGGTACATATTCTAATTCAAAACTGCATTTATAGTTATTTTTGTGTGGGAATGGTGTTTTTGTAAATGGATAGTTGTGTATTTTTATTTTGCTAAAGCAGATTATTTCCTTTTCATTTTGCTTAAACCAGTAGGATAGTCTCCAGCATCTGGTATATTGAATTGAGCTTTGTGGTGTGTCATACAATATTATTGAATTCATAATCTGCAAATCCTTAAAAATCAGAAAGCTTTGTTTACAATAAAGCCTAGTTTATTATTATTGGATTCAGAAATGAATACTTTTAGGCAGGATATGCATGGCATTTTGGGTAGTGAGTTCCATTCCTGTAAGCACCCACTATCTGATTGATTATTAAGTGGAGAAAAAATTTAATACGGATATGGCGGTTCAAGTTTTTCCAATTTAAACAAGTGAGCGTGAGTGATCCATGCACTACAGCAGCTAGTAACTTCATGAGTGGATGATTTTTGAGGGGTGAATGATGAATGCTTTATCATTTTGTTTCCCTTCTGATGGTTTTACATTGCCTGATGTGTTAAGTAATTTTCATGTGACAATCATCATTATGTTTACCTGCATTGAAGCAGGCCTGGAAACTGTGTTTTCATGAAAGCACATTATCTACTTCTCTGACTCCCTTTCAACCATATTCTTTCTCTTGCCCCTAAATGGTTGACTATCGCCATGTAGTGTTAACATGAATTAAAATAATAAAAAGTATGCAAGACAAGAGTATTGCAAATAGACAGGGGAGCACCATTGGTCTTTTGATCCCTTCCCGTTCATTCCCTTGAACCCTCACTTAATTATTTATTCCCTATCTTGCATCCCTCCTGGAAGTATTTTAGGAAATTAAATAATCCATTAAGTAATTACACTATGGGAAGTATACTGACTCTTCAGCTGCCGAAATGTATTAGTATGTATGCTAGGACAACTAAGGAGAAAGCACTCTTGTATGTTTAACCGTCACCTTCTTCCCCATTCAAGTTCTTCTCCAAATTTTATGGTCTGACTTTCCAATAAAAAAGAATCAGATGACGTAAATTGGATTTCAGCTCCTTAAAAAAATCTCTTTTTAAATATTTATTGCATTTCTACTGATTATCTTCAATGACTGTTTCCTTCAGTCTGTGGAAAAAGGATGACCCATATTGTTTAGATTCATTACCAGTTTTTCCCTTTCCTTCATTTTTATTTTCTTAGTTATGATGGTAGAATCATCTCAGCCACTACTAAATAAGATTTGGGTCTCTTCCCCTTCAGTTATTCTTTATCAGAGCTCTTTTTGGCCGTTTTTCCCTTTTTACCAAAAGGGGCAGTATCAATTGATTATTGAATATACTACATTGGAGTATCATTAAGCCACCTAGGCCCACTACTCAACAATTGTTAAGTACAATATTTGGCTCCAATGTGGTGACTTTTTTTTAAAGGAAGTCATATTTTGTCTTTAGTTTATTTCAAAATGCTGTTTTTTTACATGCCTACATTACTGTTTTCTCGTTTGGCCACACTGTGAAAAGCAAGTGTAATTGGTTTCAGGATAGCTATATAATTCATTGCTGGTCTCTGTGGGATTGACCTCCTGAATCATAGTGATAGAAAACTATATAAGTAATGGAGAGACTTAAAAAACTCCTCCTGTGATCTGACATGAAATAAATTAAGACTTAAAAGTATTTCATGATGCACTTGCCTGGGTGTAGCATCCGTTTATGCTATCATATCACTGGAAGGGTATCTATCTATTTTGAATAAAATTATTCTCAATTTTTTCTTATAGTTCAAAATTGAATATTTGTGGGGAATTAACACTGTCATGAAGAGAAAGTTATGAGATTAACTAACTCATCTCTTTAAAAAGTCCATTTTTCAAAAAATAACTCTTTGGAGCTGAAAAAGTGTATTTTTAGGTTACGATTAATATTTTTCAATAGTTTTGATTCTGATTATTTGTAATTTTCATTAAAATGTTAGAGCTAGCATAACTTTTATATGAAATGGTAGTCCAGTTGGTGGAATGCCAAGCTGAAGACTGTGGGCCCCTGGGTTCAGTTCCAATTGAGGCCCTTAAGTACGACCAGCAAAATGCTAGCAGTATGGAAAAAGCTGGCATTGAAAGGAAAGGAACTGGTCTATCGTCCCTGTCATATGAAATTAAATTGCCATTGTGCCACAGTGAGCTCTACCATTACCGGTTGAGCATTGAGTTGGACTGAAGTTGTGATTATTAAATTTTTATGATGAAAGTTTGTCATTTTTGGTATTTAAGAGCAAGCCTTGGCAGAAGATAATGCTTTTTTGAAGATATTTTAATTCTGGCTTCAATGAATATTAGATTGATGAGCAAATGTCAAAAAGGTGATAGAAAATGAGGTCTGTGAGATGTAATACTAGCAGAAATGATAGATAAATTCACAACACATTATATGTTAGATATTGTGACAAACTGTTAAATGTTTTTTTTATTTATTTCCTTTCATTAATCTCTTTTCTGTATCTTTTTTATATTTGCAGGTTAATGGTGTTAAAAGTACTCCTGCTATCAATGGAACACACGAGAGTGTTAAAAATGGAGATGTTCCTTCAAAAACTGTTTCTAATGGTGTTGCCAATGGTAATGCCAATGGCTACATAACAGCACCAAAGCATGTCAGCAGCTATTATGTGAACGGTGATTATCTTAGGCTTCGAGGAGGAAAAGAAAACAATGAGTCAGAGAAGGAGTAAACGGAATCAATGAGGAAGTGCTATTCATCACCATTGCGCACCATGCACTCAACTTTCAAAATGCTTGATGAATTAAAATGGGAAATAATGGCAAGCATTAAATGAACTGTACTTAGGAGTATTTCTAAAGTTGGGGATTATTAGGCTGGCCTGAGATGAAATCCTTTCTTAGTATCTGAGACTTACTTTGAATGTTTGATATAAATTCTTAAAATTCTCTTTTTCACGAGACATTTTATAGCTGTTCCAAATTGATATTGTTCCGATTATGTAACCGAGATATGGTGTTTGAGAACCAGGCTGGCCTGTTTTGATGGAAGTGTTTGAAAGAAGAGTATTCGTCTTGGGTGCCATGGATGTGCAGTTGGCAGCATACGTTTCCTCTGGTGACAGCATCGATTGATGAAAGCCAGGGTTTTTTAGGATGCAGAGTGCGTGCTATACTGCCAGAATTTTCTCCGATGTTTTCCCTTCCCCTCCTGTTGATAAAGTGATTTATAGGAATTAGCGAGGAGGGGAATAATTGGAATTCAGGGCTGGAGTGAGAATGAAGAACTGGGCGCAAGCACTTTTGCTTGAATGGCAAGGGTTAAACCAGCCCTCCACCTCATTTCTTGTGCTTAGAGGATCAGCGCACAAATTCCTATTGATTCAACGTTTTATTTGAAGGAGCTTTATATGACCTCTAGCGTGAATTACCTAGGCTCTCACTTTCTCCCTCTATCTTTCCACGCCTAGCCGTCCAGATGGTGCCAGAACATATGTATATTTAGACATATGTGTGTATAAATATATAAATATTTAAATGAAAAGCAGAAATAAATATATATATATATACATATATGTAGAGTGTGAATATATAAGTAGGTACATGTTTTAGTCTGGAGCTGACATTTTTTTTACCTCAGGGCTGTGACTACATAACATTAAAAGTGCATTATGACTACTGAGTGGCTGATGAAGCCTTGGAAGAAGACATTGATATATGGTAGAGATGGTGAATGGATATGGAAATGTCTGTGAAGTGTGCCTGAGTGGTGAAATGTTAAAGGGTTATCCAACTTTTTATGAACAACAGTGGAAATTGTGTTGTTGAAGTCTGGGCAATGGATGAGATCAATTAGGAGGAAATTTTTCACGAGGAGAAAATTGTGAGGGATGGAAAAGTTTTTTGCCTCTCTTTTTTTGTTCCATATCATGTTTGGAAAGGAATTGAGATGTTTGGGAGTATAACATCGGTATTGCTGATATCCCTCTCATTTTCTCTTTTAAGTCTGCTTTGGTTAACCATTCTCCTGCCATTCAGTTTTTGTTTCGGCAAGAGATAAACTTTTTGATCTTATGAATGTTTTATACATATTGTGTATTTTATCTGTGCATGTTCCTTGGATTGATTTTTGTTTATTTTCTTGGAAATTGAATCGTGACCACGTCATTTAGATTGATCTTTCCTCTGACTGAACCATTCAAGTAGAGCTTCTTTTTATCGGTTTATATCATTGAAAAATGCAAGACCAATTCATGCATTCTTCGACCCTTCCTTCAGATATTCCATTCCTTGAATCAATGATCATTCACATTGTTATATCATCCCATTTTCAAATTTTCAGTATGTGCCACAATGTAAAGATCTTTTACATTCTACAATTTGAAATTCAATAGCCTAATCCATTAAAAATAGTATTTCAAAATTGGCTTACCAGTTGTATGCATAAATAGTAAATTAACCTGAAATTCAAACTCTGATCAGATAACTGAGGAATAGTATGGTATTAGTGAAGAAATATGGGATTTTGTGGAAAAAATAGTCTCTGTAAGTTAAGCCTTCATGGTTTTACCTTCATTAGTTCATAAATTTAAGATATACTGGTCTTGTTGGTTTTGTACAAGGAGACTCTAATGTCATTGTCAGATGTTGGAAGTTTTTATTGAAATTTGTGCAATGCATCTCATATTTCTTGATTAACATCATGTTCAAAGTCATGTTGCTGTTTTTTCGGCGTATGGTTAGTGAATGTGTGCTGATTAAAGTGATATTTCGTCATCCTCTACATCGCAAATCACATTCCCTAATATGTTAAATGCTGTTCAGTTTTGGATATTGCCATATATTGAGGTGGTTAGACAAATGTCTTCGAAATGGCTTGCCATAATATATTTGAATAAGCAAACATTGGCAGCAAGAAACAAATGTGAATTTGAATTGTTTAACTTTTATCCATGAATTGTATTTGTTATACTTTACATGCATGCATGTGCAGTGTTGTTTTTAAATGTAGTATTTATCATATTTACTAGTATGGTTCAAGATGTGTAATATATTTTACAGATGCAGTACTTCTAGAAAGATACTTCAGGAGCTTTGAGCGACATTTTCTGTGATTTGAATTCAAATTTGAAAAAAAAAATTCAATCTATGAAAGTTATGTTCTGAAATTGTCATTGAGCATTGTGTTAGGTCAAAAGTGTATCCAATATCTCTATTGGAAAAATAAATATCAAAGTTTTCTTTAGCTCATTCCTGTTTGAGTTGCCTGTGCCTGTCATACCGTGCATCTATCATTAATTCTATATTGGTAACTAATGGATACTTCATATTTTTCCTGCAAAATTAGTTTGAGTATTAACCCTTTTACTGCCAGCCGATATATTGGCCCACGTAGGATGTACGAAAACGGCCATGGGCCGATTTATCGGCCCAACTTTAAATACCTGAATTCAATGGCCCAACTTTAAAAACCTGAAAAAAGGCTTGGCAGTCTTCACACATTCCACCCGAAATGGGCTGGCAGTAAAAGGGTTAAACTCGGCAATTTGGGTGATGTCAGTGAGTAACTGGAGATAAATGAGATAATATTTTCAAAGTTTAGGAGAAATATACCCACATTGGTTTAGTCTGTAGTTAATAATAATCAAATTCAGGAATCACAAGATGAACAGCATCACACATGTTTTGCGCATTTCATGCATTTCAAGGGGATATTTTTTTCACTGAATTATCACTAGAAAAAATTTAAACATTTTGAAATATTGGATAAATTATGTCCAAGCAAAAACTGATTGGCAACTGTTATCAATGTGTTTTAAATTCTTTGTAGGCATTGGGAATAATATTACACGATGAGTCAGAGGAGTAAATAAGAAAATTAGATTTCTTGTGGTTTTCGCCTGGAGATAGTATGAAATTTCCATATCTCGTTTTTGGTAAATATTGGAAAAATCCTCCAGGAGTAGTTGAATATTGGAAATATTTTATCCTCCAGGAGTAGTTGAAAAATTTAGCTTGTCAATGCATATTTGTTTTTATTTATGTTCACAGAGAATTACTCAATAAGAAGCCAAGAAAATGTCCTTGTGACATTCATACTTAACATCAAAATAGAAAAAATAGTGTCCCTAATATATTTGAGCCAAATAAGCACTTTTGGAAATTAGTATAAGTTACGAACCTTCCTTTAGTTCTTACTTGGGCTTTGTAGTTGGAAGTGTTGTTCAAGTGTGTATTACTGTTGGCCCATCTATTCAATTCTTTCAAACCTTGGACAAAGTGTGATAATCAGTGGTTAATTTGAGCACTATTTAATATTTAAGATAATTCTGTTGAATTGATTTGGAGTTCTAAGTTAAATTGATTTGGAATTCACTAGACTTCTCTCCTATTATTACTTCATAATGCGACTTAGGGAAGATAAATTTTTGGTGTTTTTTCTCAGTTAGTGGTATAAAGAGATCCAGGCTACTGAAAGGTTCTTTGAACATTGAAATACACATATTGTCTAGGGAAATTTGTTTTTAGTAGAAACTTGGAATGAAGTCTCACAGTCATCTGGAAATAAACAGATATTCGCCTGCAGTGATTTCCCCTAGTGCTCTGTCTATGTAAATTTATTCTATGCCATTTTTCTAGTCTTGTTTTTCAAATTTGAAATTGTGCAGGATTGGAGGTCTATGGGGCATAATGAGGGAGGGAATTCTCTAGCAGCAATAGCATAGGTTTTTTGCAGCCTATTATCTCTGCCAATGTCTGCCTTCATCTTCTGGCTTTTTATGCCAACCTTCAACTGCTTGTTTCTCACAAGTTTTCCATGCCTTGCCATTTGTACTAAAATCTAATTTTGGTAGTGCTGGAGTTTTTATGGTGATCTGATACCTAAAGTCATAATTGCTATTCGATTGTAAATCTTGAAAATCATTTGCATATGATAACCTAGTCCTCGGTTAGAAATCAAACCTTACAATCAAAAAAGGATTGTCTTGTTTGCTGGCAAGAAGTATTTCTGAGCTTGCTTCTTAATACTATACAAATATTTTGCTGTAATAGCATTAATTAAATTTAAGTGTCAAACTGAAGCTACCTACTCATTTCTATCGATTTAACAAGTGTTTTCCAGTTGCCATTATGGCCTTATTTCTTTTATCTTCTGTGGACCTATTCTTGAAACCTTTCCTCCTTGTGTTACTGCTATCACCAAAGTTCAACACCTGTAGAAAGGTTGGATCATTTTTTAGTTTTCCTATTTGTCTGGGCTATTTATCCCCTTTTCATTGAGTCAAGTCAATATACCGATCACATGAAATGGTACACCAACCTATGTTATAGTTGAAAGGTAAGGACAAATCAGTAGATTCAGGTGATATGGTGTGGAATTTGAACATTATGAATGGATAAAAAGATGCACATTTTTCCACAAAAAAAGAAAAGTGTAATTACTACCCAGGTTTTGATGTAGGCACTACATCATATGATAATGGTGTTGTAAATCATCTGGATACATTCAGCATGAAACTGGAATAATAATTATAGCGGTTATTTTTTTGTGGAAAATTGCACATTTTTATCCTTCCAAATGAATGGTACGAGTTAAATCTCACTTTGCATTAAACCTTATCTTGAGTTGGAATCCATTTTTTCTGGCTAGGGAAACCCATACCTTCCTCTTTGCCAACTGAAATTTGCTGTTTACCTCAGATCTGGAGAGCATCACATCATTTAGACATTATAGTCTGTCCACAGGCTTCATGTTTTGGGAACCTGAGACCCTCTGGTCCATTCCATAACACCATATCTCCTGATCCACTTGTCCATGGGGTCAAGGGGCACTGCAATCAGAAGGCATCACCTAGGGATACCTGGAATCATCCTTGATTTACTACACAGAGGGAAAAATATATTGATCATTAAAAGACTTAATTCTCAAATTATACTCTGTGTGTGATCATTTGGCTGTAACAACCATTTTCAAGTTCCCCAAGCTTTTCTAATACTTCATCCAAAATCAAAAACTAAGAAATGATTGGATTGGGAAGCATTTCAAGCAGCCTATGAACCAGAGGGCTGCTCTGTTTCATCTGCTCAATTGGTAATTTTTTACTAAAAAAATCACCTATTTGGCACATTGCAAAAACCAAGCCGCCTCAAAGTTTTTTGCAGCTGATCCCTCAATTAAAAAACATGTTTCATGAAATAACTCAAATGTATGCTAGACAATTGAATGCAGAGTCATACTGAATTAAAATAATGCGTTCACATTTATTTTGTGTTTTGAGTTACCTGTATAAATTTCAGAAATGGTCATTAGTTGTCAGTAATCAGAATGGTTCACTTCATATAATTTAGACATTCGCTAATTTTAAGATAAATCTCAATGTCATTGTTAAGGGTTCAAGTTTTAATCTTTAAAAATATCCATCTGGATTGGATCCTTACGGAAGATGATTATTTGAATCGTTTGAAGACATTGAGACTTTCCTTTGGTAGTCTATAGACTACCAAAGAACCATGACCCTGACCAATAGTGGATGACTAGTGGGATCCGCCTCGACTCTCTTCGAAATTCGTTATCAACAGTCACTACCAAGGCCATGACAATGACCATTTTACCCCGTTTCTCTCCCTTAGTCCCTTGACAAGTGCTCTCAAAGTCGTTAGCCAACTTGGCACCCATTGGTGACTCCTAAACTTCATATGCCGCGATTACCTAAAAACGAACATCCCTCTCAGTTGTGGGGCCGTAACTTGCTCCTGTGTCCAGCTGATTCACTTCGCTTCCTGTGAAGGCTTGATGGTGTTGGAGACGAGCCGGCGTACAGGTCCCGAAGGTAGGTGCAGAAGAGAAGAGAATGGGGAAAGAGATGCCAAAACACACATTTAATCGATTTCCGAGATTTCTCGTTCATCGGAATGGTTTATTCGCGTTGCTGTGAAACAAGCGTCGTATTTGCTCACATCATCCCTTGTGCCGTAACACTGCGGCTTGCATTATATTTGTAAAACGAGTATGAAACTCACTATTACGTACTTAACCGTCGATCTGCTATCGGTACCGCGGAACCGGAAGAGTTAGAAGTTGCTCTCATATTTACTCCTGCCTTGACCTGTTAATTTATCAGCTCCTTATGGGACCAAATACTTCCTTATACTCTTTTGATGACGTAGGCATATTTTTCCTCTCGAACGATAAGGTCACCATGTCACGATGGCTGAAATCGCTAAGTAATTGGACGATTCATAAAATTTAAGGAAGTACAATACTTGAAATGGATAACGTTTCACATGCGTGCGCGCATTCAAAAATAAAAAAAACGGAAATAATAAAATTATGGAATCGAGTTCAATGAGCCTTCTTTGTCCTTTCAAGGAATGCGGACAGGAAACTAATGGGAGGGCATTCTGGAATTTCCTTAACTTTGATGGATCTGCAGTATTAAAAAAAATTATTTTTACGAATGATTCAGCGTGAGGGGTGATACCATTTTTGTTTACGGAACTTATCAGACGCCTGCGGACGTTTTAGAAATGGATATGAAGTGCATTTCTGGGATATTAAACCATGACCTTCTATTTTAGTCAAAACAAAGCATAAGGTCATGTGTAATTTGTCCTTGAATGAATATACCTTCCCCCCCCCCCCCCCCCCCGCCCCCCCCCCACGATCTCACCTGCGCTTGACAAATGAGGAAGGTGAATAGTTTCCCCTCGCATCGTGTACAAATGGAAGAGTAAAAAAAAATATTTGCCGCGAAAAGTTCTTCCGCGTATCAACGTGGGAGTTTTTTTTAACACTTAAGACATATCCCAGGATGCGTGAATCAACAGGGAGGGAAGAAAAGAACATCGATCGAGCTGTTCTTTGGACTCGTGCACGATCTATTTGGGGGCATTCCGCTTCATTCGAGCGATACGACGCGGAATGAGCCCGCGGTGGCGGGGAGCGGAATATTTTCTAATTCGGAGAAAATATGGCTTTTTAGGCAATCGCCCGCGAAGGGTTACAAAAGTCTCTCTCTCTTCTCGCCGGTTTTGGACGCGCGAGGAGGGCAAAAAATATAATGATCCTGAGGGGGAAAAGAGTGAGTGGACGAAGACGGAAGAGGTGGGGGCAAAGACGGCTATTATTGGGGTCGTCGGAATATGGAGGGCGTTCCGTGACGCACGTGTTCGTTCGCGGGGCTGCTTTGGAAAGGTCGCCCGTTCGCACCTCGAGACGAGCTCTCGAGGAGCGTAGCGCGAACACGCTCTCTGCGAACGGGTGAGGGTGGTGATAGTGGGGCTATAGGTTCCTCACTAACTTAATAAACAATGTTTTTTCAATGATTAATTTGAATGCACGACCGGTTTCGTCACCTGATGATGATGCCGCCTATGTTACGATTAATTAGGGGAAAATACATTGTCTATTTATTCAGTGGTCATGAATTTTCACAAAGTTGAACCAGAACCAATAAATTTCATAATGGCACATGTCCACACGTACATAACCGCGATATTATCCAATCAGGGGCGACCTGTGGTCCGGGCAGCCGCCTGGAGCACCAGCTTTGTGAGGACAGGGGCGCCAAATGAAGATCTTACGATTAAAATTGGCGGACTCAGACAAGAATTTGAGGAAGTTATCCATACTCAAGAGGTAAATGACATCAGACTCTATTAATTTCTTAAGGTATTACCATACAACAACACATGGATTTAAACACATTGATAATGGTATGCCATATTCATTTTTTCTATCAATATGATACATTATAAATACATATTTATAAATCTGTTTTTGGGAAACCAGCATGAGATTTCGGAAGAACTAAAAACAAAAACAAAGTGGGGAAGCGCTGAATCGTGACCTTTCCAGGGTGAAAAAAAATCTTCGAGCCGCCCCTTTATCCAACTCCATCCGTTTTGATCTAACGGACGGATCAACGAATAACAAAAATTTACGAAGAAGGACTAGTAAATGGACCATGACATGCGTTAGGAATATTATAACGGATGTTATAAATGAAGACTTATGAATGAACAAGGCGGCTAGATGAGACGGAAATGGAGCGAAGAGCTGCAAAAAATATATCTTGGGTTTTACGACTGCTGATGGTAACCTTCTGAATCGTGCACTGCTCTCAGTGAGTTTTTGTTTCATGGCCAATGTCCTTATCATCACTGGAGCATCTTATGGGACGGAAATAAGTCCCGTTTAACTGTCGACGATGGATTTCGAGACCACGAAATTTTTTTCGGCATGGGTAAACGACACGTCACTCATGGATCAATTTGAGATTCATTCTTCACCCGACGAGATGACGACCTTCCAGATTACAAATTTATAATTGCCGCTGGTTAAATACCAGGAAATGAAGTATTATTCACCTTAATGGAGCAGTAATTCAGTCGCTGAAACAAAAAACAAACGAAAATATGTGACGGCGTATTTTTTCTGAAATCCTGCCGATTTGTTATTTTTTTCCTCCCAACTAACGGAATAACCTCGGAAACCTTTCATCTCACCACCACCCTTGCTTACCACATTATTTATGACAGAATAGCTTTGTGACCAGTTCTCCAAATTCATAGAATAATGGGTTGCCTGATATACACACATTCCCGTTTGCTCGATGGAGAAGGATAATCAAGCGTAAGGGTCGTGAAGGTAGTGGGAAGGGAGGGACTGGGAAGAGGGAAGGAAACCAGAAGCCCCTATTCCCCCCCCCCCCGCAAAAAAGGACCTGTAATGGTAAGATTCTGTATCGAGGGGTCGGGGGAGGGGTTAGGACTCATGTGGGGAGGAGGGAGAGAGGAGTCCCGTGATAGGGGGTGGGATAAAGGAGGACTTGGTTGTGAGGGGGCTTGGGAAATCAAGAATCTTGCGCTGGAAATTCTCAGCCGTCTGGCGCTGCAGCAGCGAGATGTGGTTGAAATGTAGGCAATAATTGGGACGCCTAACCTGTTCCTGGATACGACTTCTTATGGCAGTGTTGCGCGCGCCGTCACCCCCCCCCCCCCTCCTTGAGTAAAAAGCGAAACTGAGCCCGAAATTGTTGCTTGCTCCGTGTCATTGCGAAATTGACGCGAAGGGCATCGGGTCACGGGAAGGAAGAGGCGCCTCTTTCTGATCTCTGTATTCATCTCTCAATTTACGAAGAGTTTAATCCCGCCGCGTCCTATTTTCTCGGCGAAAAAGCGTAGAATTATGAGTCGTGTTTTTTTTCATTTTCAAATTATTTTTGGCTCTTTTCGAGTCTTAATGGCTCCTTCATTTTGTCCGAAAACTTGCAAATAATTTTGATAAGCACGGCGGGGATCACCGTGATGCATGGAAGAGAAACTATACGATGACTTAATCATCATTTGCAATTGGAATTTACTGTAAAATATGCTTCAAATTGACGTGATAAATGAGTCAATGCTGTTCGTTTAGAATGAGAAGGGTTCAGGCTAATGTACACAAGACTAAAACTCTTGCCCGCAAGGTGTGCTTCTTTAATCTCTCTCTATTCCTGCGTTTTGTCTTGCACTAAAAGTGTTTTCATCGGAAAGTAAACCCCAAGGGTGACTGTACTCTCAAGTATTTTTATATTAAATATGTATTTATTTTAAGTATTCGACACAGTTTCTAAAATATCTATTAATCAAATTCGAAAGGCTCACCTAACAAGTTTATTTGTCCGTGCCTCTTCTGGGGCACCCGATACAAACTCGCCTAAGCAATAAACTCGGCCATTCCTGACGCATCTGGAAGAAAGGTTAATGAAACATCTCTCAGCTCATTATCGGTATAGAGTGCTTATATACGGTGCTTATATACGGAGAGGCCAAATTGATTGCCCAGTGTGTAATGATTGTTGCACGTATGTTCATGGTTGCACGGATCCACCATATTGTTAGCCAGTTCCTTAAGGTGGGTTTACACTGGTATGTTTATAGTGTAAGTTACTTGCAGCAATCCGCTTGAATAACTTTCAAACGTTTGAAAAGTCGCTTGGAGAAGCGTATTGTTGCGAATGTAAACAGCAACCAATCTGCCTTTGCACTAACTTGTGAACAGTGTTTCGTCATAGTAAAATCCTCCGCAAGCTCTTGCAGAAGAAACTTGGGGAAGTAGCTTGCCGGAGCCAACCCACTCTTAGGCGGAATGCTGATAAAATCATTTGCGCCTTGCCTTGTACTCAGTGATCTTTTAAGAATAGTGTCCCGAAGTGGTACGAAAAGGAAATATGAGTAAATTGGTCATTCAGACATGACTAAAAGCAACGATATTTGGGCAAGGAGAAGATAATTCCGATTTAAGGTGAATATTAAAAAATCTGCAAACCCAACAATTTTCAAACTATGCCATCAGATCATACCTAAGCAGTTATTCAAACGCTAAAGAGCATCGATTTTTCCTTCGCTGAAATTGCGTTGGAGTCCATAATTATTGGAATAGATAAAACATCAAAACTAGACATAGTGGCATACGTACGGGGGGGGGGAGGGTTTAGGGTTCAAACCCCCCCAAAAACATGTTTACCTGAATTCGTTTTTGTTCGTTTACCTGATCTAGCGTTTAGAATTTTGCTCATTGGACTGAAAAATATAGTTAAATTGTCTTCACAAAATGAGAATGTTAATTTAATTATTGTTTTAGTGAATAATAATCTAAATATAATTTTATGATGATGCACATAAATATTTATGCAACCCCCCTCCTCCAGAAGTCAACCCTCCGCCCTAGAATTCTAACCCCCCCCCCGCCCAGAAGTCAATCCTGCGTACACCACTGACTAGACATGATGCTCACGTTGGACATTACTTCCTATAATTCCTTTATCTTAACAATTCCATTTTATCTCAATGATCGCCACTACATAATTATCAACTGGCCGGGATGGAACTGGCTAAGAGCATGGCAGATTGCGCGAAACATTATTACAGCCATTGTCGCTTTTGGCCACTTTTTATGTTCTCGGCGGAATGGGATTATTACGATGCGTTTTTATTTTTGACGCTCGAGCTCCTACGTATCGGCGGGGAAGTCCCTGCTCAACTTCTGAGGCTGGTGTCATTAGAGGGCGTAGGTGCGAGAAGATTAATTCGTCTCAGCTTTTTTTTGTTTGTGTATCAGGGGATACCGACACTCAAGCTTGTTGTTAATTTTTTTACGAATTGAAATAATACAATAATTCCATGCATGCATGTAAGAAATTTAATTACTGGAATCCTTAGTACATCTTCCTTTTTTTGGAACGAAGTTAGCTATCCCATTCAATTATAAATTAATCCAAAAAATAGTGCGCTCGATGGAAATTTCAACCCTGGGCTTCCTCGTGATAAATCTACCTAAGTCGTTGGAATTCATGCTCAAATTGATGAAAAATTCCATTTCAGGGACGAACTTTTAGTTGAGTAGTTTCTCTTTGACACAACTGCAACTGCCCCTGTGGAATAGACAACGCAGAATAAAACATTCGCCTTATCCCTCCACGGCAAATGTGAAAATGAAAAAGTAAATAAATAAAATATCCTACCATGAATTTTTCACTGATTACCGTGTTTTTCGTGAATGGTACTGAACAACTTTGCTGGCCTCGAATTCGGGACCACTTTTTTGGAATGTTCGATTTACTGCTTGGATGTGGGGCACAACCATTCGTCAAGCCCAATTCAATGGTTGTAGGCCACCTGAAAGAGACCAAACCAAAGCGGATACCCCGCTAAGAGCTGCCATCGCTCTCATTTCGCCACGGATCGTTTTGGGAATATTATAACCGACCACCCTGGTCTTCACGGTGTGGGATGAACTTATTATTATCATCATCAAATTACATTACTCTGAAAAAAATTCTCCACTTGAAGTTTTGCTGGCTTAAGGGTCTTTTGGTTTTCTATGTGTGCAATAGCTTTCATGCGCTTCTTGTTCCCACCTGTGGACAGCGAGAGACCTTTTTGTGACCTAGACAAATCACTTTTGGAGCTATTTCTCCAGGGTTAGATCTTTCTATATTTGTGTTCGCCAACAATAGCCCATTTTTACTGACGAGTATTCAAAAATTTGTGTGCCATCTTGTATTTCTATGTATTTTCTGTCTTGTTTCACTTTTCAAGAGCCAATCTTGGGCCCATAATCTTTTGATTATTCTTAATATTAAACAGAATATTTTATCTGAGTTTAAGTCGGATTCCTGGCCAAGGCGAATGATTTTTCCTCTATGGAATATCGCACTTATGTGCACTTGCGGGTGACTCTGTATAAGGTTAATACCGTGGCTAGTCCCGGTACCCTCAAAATTGGACAAAAGAGCGAACACCTCCGGTATTCCTTTATCCTCGCAGACTGTGGCGCTTAGCGCACGCCTTGGACTGCTAATGACATCATCATCATGTCAGCAGTCCTGACAACCATGCTCCTATAAAGCCACCACATAATCCACTGGGGAGAAGGACGCCTCGGTAGCTTAACTGGTTAAAGCAATTGGCGTGAAATCGGTGGATCCGGGTTCGGATCCCGGTCAAGACGAATGATTTTACCTCTGAGAAATATCGCACTTATGTGCACTTGCGGGTGACTCCGTAAAACGCAACTACCGTGGCTAGTCCTGGTTCTCTCAAAATTTAGTTCAAGTGGAAAATTTATAAAATTGTTATATTTTTTACATGGATACGGTTGTCATTTGCTTAGAAAAAAAGTTAACTAACCAATGGACATAACAACAGTCAACATTTTGAAAAATAATTTTTCCATTTTCCAACCTTCAACATTTTTACCTTTACATTGAAATATAATTAACATTCTGAAGACATTATTTGTCAGTATTTCTTTCGGATTCTTCATACTTTGTTTTTTTTTTAAATATGAAATTGCACAATCAAATCGCAACCATTTACAACTCCGTGTGCTAAAACAAAAAACGGTAGAAAATTGGTGTTGATCTTCCCGTCAATCGTAATCATCGCAATGCATTCCTCAGTGACGGGAAGACAACGGAAAACTGAACGGTACCGTTCGCTAACGTCACCTCAGAAAACGTCGATCGTAATCCCGCCCTTACTCTGCTACCGTACACAGGATGATGCTGAAACGTCGGTCATGGAGCCAATAACCCGGATGGAAACCCCAGAAGCCTCCTTGCATTGTATTCACCCGGAAAGGCTGAAATATTTTATTAGTTGAGTACTCTTGCGTGCACTTTTGTTTACGGACACAGTAGAGACATTCATTAGATGTTTTTTAAAAGTATTTAATATTATTCTTTTGTCTTTATCTGATCTGACGTCATAATCTGATCTAATAATGATGACGTTTTAAAAGTATCATATATGATTACTATGCATTGCATTTAATAACGTTTTATAGGTAATAATTTTGAACCCTTAGAAAGAAGAAATTGAAAGAAAGAGATATTTGCATCCTTAATATGCTGTTTACCTTCGTTGCAATTAAGTCTTTGGCAGATTTACCTACATTACGTTATTGATAAAGAACTGATCATAAGGTTGTCATCATATTGTTATTCGCTTGGCATTTCTAGAAGCTTATGAGGGGAAAATAAAATCACTGGTTGGCGTATTTTTTGCATTGGGATGTTTATAATATTTTTTAAATATGGGTACATACGCATTAATTTTCATTTTTTAATGTGAGTAAAATCACCAAGAGTGCAAAAACTCTCCTTTTTATATAATTTTATTATATTATTTTTAAATACCTATTAGGTAATTATTTCTTTCAATTTTAGCTTTTCAGTGTGCTGCATAATTTTACGTTCTTACTTTCGGCAACACTGATTGTATTTTAATAAAGCGCGAGCTTTCACCGACCCTTCTGCCGGCTTCGTCCGGCAACAGGTAATGACAATCATTATTGCCTGACGAACCCGGCAGAAGGGTCGGCAATAATTTCGCGTTTTATTAAAATACACATTACTTACGTTTTATTATATCATTGCAACTATTGCTTGTAACTTTCATCTTCTCTAGTTTTCCGGTTGTTTATTTGATGGGGGCGACCGGCAACTGACAATGAGATCATTGGCGCCGTTGTGAGAGAAAGGGTTGATTGTTTAGCGAAGGAAAGGAGCAAGGACGGTTGATTGGAAAGGGAAGGAAGATGGGAACGGAGTGGGGGTGGAGAGAGGCCTGGCATTAGCGTTAGCCTCATCTTAATGGAAGGTGCAAAGACGTCCTAAATTTACCGCCCCATCGGATGGGCGGAGCACCACGCTTGCAGTGTCCTTCACGGATCGAGATTCTACAGAAATCTCTCATCCACCGCCGGCATTCAAACCCGGGCCCTGGGGTTTGATGTTTTAAGAACAGTTTAACTCCGTAAGGAGGCGACCAAGCCTGATATCGTTCTCCTCGACCACCTCACACGCTCCATGTTCGTGATCGAGTTTTCGGCTCCGCTCCGGCTGAAACTAACATAGATGCGAAAGAGATGGAAAAACGGACGAAATATCAAGACCTGCTTTCCGAATTTCGACAAATGTACCCCGGACACTCTGTGAAGCTAGTGGTCCTCATCATAGGTGTGCTCGGTGGAGTTAAGGGCTCGCTGATAAATAACATCAAGTGTATTCCGTCCTGCGTGGCACAGGCGGAATCACTAGTTGCACGCATGCAGAAGGCCGTCACCCTGGGGTCACTCCGTCTACTGCGGACGCATGACCCAACAGCAGCGTAGCCACACATCCGATGGGCGTCGGACGTGCCTGCGATTACTGCCCAGCCCCTCTCGAGTCTCCGGCCATTATGACGGCAATGAAACCTGATGCTTGCCGGGGACTCGGAGGGGCATGCTACAACAGTAACAAATAATAATAATAGTTTATAGTTTAAATAATATTTTAAATAATAGTTTAAATAATAGAAATTAACATTTATTACAATAAAACAGCCTATTACATCTTTCGTTTTCTCTTTGAACATTTGTTAAAGTATTATTTTACATGAGGAAGTTTAATACTTAAAATAGTGTTGTTCAGTGGGAATTATTTATAAGTGGTGTTCATCGACACCACGAAGTTTTTGCAGAAATTAATGTCATTTATTTATTTAAGTTCGGGCTTCCGCGGAGGTTTCATTGTCCAGCAAAATATTCCCTTAATACTGACGCACGTAGGCTTCCACGGTGTTTCACGATGCAGTGATGCTGAATGGCCTCCGGTATTCCACCTCGTCGTGTGCGCGTGCACACCACGCGGTGGAACATCGGAAGCCTTTCAGCATCGCTTCATTCGCTTAACACGCAATTTATTAACTCTTCGTCTCCCTTCCGGTGTTCTCGAGTGCACTTCCGTTAAATCCCTGAATTACTTTCCTGCCGAAATATCCTGATTGATAATGAATATGCTTGGCAGCGCAAAGATTGTGGGATCGAATATCTCCACTAGCTTTATTTTCTGTGTTATTCTGATATTAGGTTTTTGCCTCCATGGACTGAATGGCCCCATATTAAAAACTGTATTTAGTTTATTTAAAATCATAACATAAAAAGCTCTAGTAGCACCAAAAACCGATCAATGTACGTCATTGGAGTGATATAATTAGCATTTAAGTGGCAATGTAGATCAAAACGCATCGTTGGATAAAATACTGGGTGCAAATCTCCAACTTTCCTGACAGAAATCCTAAATCTCCATGAAAGTTTATTCGAGTGTGCTTTGTGGCCAGAAGCGGCAATCACAAAGTTCGTTTCTGGATTGCTCAAGATTACTCCATCATCACTTTCAGATTTCTTTCAAGATATTGCCGAGTACAGCTCTTCGTTCGCTCCAAATTTGATGTTAATCCATCAAGACTTCGACATCCTCACTATCTCGCCGTTTTCACATCCTTTCCTGCATTCGTCCGCTTTGACTGGTGCTCCCCTCCCAGCAGTCCCCACCCGGAAATCCGATTGGGGACCTTTTTACCTCCGGAATATTTTTCCGGGAGGAATGCCATCACGTCAAATGCCTGTAGCTTACCATTCAAAGTGTTGAAGTTAGCGCGCATCGGAACACATCAGCGCATTTTATCGCACACGAACTACGTTGAATGGAACGATGTGCGCTGAAGAAATGTTTAGTAACCTGCCGATAGGTGGCATTCTGTGGTTGAACAACAGTCACGGCCAAATTTTTAGTTTAAAGTTGTTGAATTCGTTCAAAGAAAATATTTAAAAACGTCAGATTTTTATCACAGAGTAATTAAAAACCAGGGGGGTTATTCTGTAATTCCACTTCCGAAATAGCTCTTTCGGAAGGATTTTGTAATTCGGAAGGATTCTGTATTCTGTAATTTCACCTCACGGAACATGACGTCACGGATCGCTCCTTATATATGGCGAATATTACCGAGAGTGGAGGTGTAAACCGTGCCCGCCAGACGGCGAGACCATCGACTCGTACATTCCTGCCAAGAATGGTTCATTTCCAGTTCTTTCGGTCGTCAAATTGTGCTTCAAATGAGCACTTCGAGATCGGAATAGCTCAAATGGATCGTTCATTTGAGTTGGTGCTCTTCCGAAAGAGCTATTTCGGAAGTGAAATTACATAATAACCCCCCTGTGATGTATGCAAACATGTTTGATGCATTTACTGCAAATCAACCAACTCAGGGTCTGTAACGAATGGAAGACAAGTGCGCCGTTGTGCTGCGAAATGATTATCGCACTATAGTAAATGGAAGGCTTCCATTGTTGAACGCAAGACTGCATCTTTTAGAGAGACTATTGCGGTGGTTTCCCGTTGTCTTCCACAGCGCAATACTCCGGCCGATTCCGTGGATTTTACTCTTGCAGTTGTGCCCGGATCGGTCTCCTTGATCTGCGTCCGTGCTTTCTACTGAGACTGCTGCCTCTCAACCCTCTCAACAGTGGGGCCGGGTGGTTTGGGTGGCATGAAGTGTGTAGAAAATTCTCGTCGCCATCCAAATTTTTTTCCAGCGACCTATTTTTCCAAATTAGGATCGTCAATTGGTATCGAACGTGCGACCCTCAGTTTGATAGTCAAGACGCTACCCCTGGGCGCATCCTTTCCATGGTGGAGCCAATGTTGTTTTTTTATCTTGCCGTCCACTCACTGCTCCTTCCGTTCGCTTTGCCCCATTCACCTCTTCATGTCAATCTCGGCCTCTCCCGCCTTCTCGTTTTCCTACCGTGTTCCACGCGCCCATCTAACGTCGCTACTCCTTTTCATCTCTAAGAGTTTCCCTCCATTTGAATTTCAATCATTCGTCTTCGGTACACTACACGGTAAGCACCAAGTGTTTTTTGTGATAATTCCAAACCGACGTTTACGGAGTCCCACCACTCGCGTGGAGGCTTCCTTTCCTTCAGTATCAATTGAAATTCACAGCAGAGGAGTCGTGTTTCGGCAGCAGCGACGTCTTCCTCGGTTGGACTATTCCGCAGTTCAGTACTTCCTGAGCTTCCACCTCACCACGGTACGTTATTCCCAGGGGTGAGTGGCAGAATACTTACGTTCTATTTCCACTACTCTTAACGCACTTCTCTTATTCAATTTCTGTAGTCTATGCGTTAACTTCAGCTATACATCGGATTACCGGTTGCAATATCGAGGTTGGTATCATGTCATCCTGGCAAGACCGAACAAAATGGGTTCGAATCTCGCTTCGGGCATGCATACCTAATTGTGTTATGATTAATTCGTTAAGTTAAAAGGTGCGATAAAACATAAGTAGCTGTATTCATAATTATGTCTGAACAGGCCTAAGGCAGGTTTGATGTAAGTCATTCAGCTCTGCACTTTATTTAAACTAGTGTTCAAAGTGAAGAAAAAACACGTGAAATTTTACACAAAAATAAAATTTACTTCCAACCCGGGTTTCAATGTTGATACATCATCTTCAGGTACACCTGAAGGTATACCTGAAGATGGCGTATCAACATTGAAACCCGGGTCGTAAGTAAGTTTTATTTTTTTTAAATTGCTTGTGCTATTTCTTCATAATGTACAATTTCCACTCAATTTCGCGAGAATCTTCGGGTTTTATTGTATTCATAGCATTAAGTCTAGTCAAGCGGCGACTCGCTTAAGTCCTGGGAGCGTAAGTTCGAAGAACGTTGAACCTAATTCATGCCGGGTTGATTTTCAAAGTATAAACTTCAGGCGTAGCTGCACATTAAATATTAGTATCTTTTGAACCCTCAGTTAGAACATAAGTTAAACTTAAACATAAATTGAACACGTTATCTACGTTCGTGAACAATGTTGTTGAATCGCTTGGAACCAGAATTTGACACTACACGATTGGTTTCCAAGTGCAATTCATTTGTTTCTATGCAATAAGTATTAGCATGCAATACATATGTTCAAAACTTCATTGTAATCTATAATGTTTTAAAACATCTTCGGATGTATGTATAGGTGTAGCGAAACTTGGTGGCACTCGCTTATGAAAAGCACGTCCTGGAGAGGAAAGTATGTATTAGAGGTGGGGTAAAGAGGCCGAGGGTTCATCAAGAGGTCCAAACAGGAGCCCTGTGGCACCTCTACCTGCTCATCGACACGCCACTCACCTTCACTGACAAAAGACACTCCGCTTTCGAATGCCACCAAGTTTCGCTATGCCTATACAAATCGCTCAACAGCAATAACACGTAGCGTTCTTATATTATCCAAAATTACAAAATTCTAATTATGGGGGAATACTTACGGAACGGTAAAAAAGTGATTGGTTTGTTTATTATCTTCTTGCAAGACTAGACCAAAATTTCCTCTCATGCGTGCGGAAGCAAGAGAACAAGGTTGAAATGAAGACCACAGATGAGGAATGCCTAGGTTGGGTCGTCTGGGGCGGAGCCTGGTTAGGGAAGGTGGAGGGGTGAGCGTAGGCTAATTTGATCGAGAAGTCAGCATTTCATTCTCCGGACGTTAAATATTCCAGAATTCCTCGAACGGCAAGAGGTAAATCATCACCATGTGTTCAAAAATGTTGTATCCGAAATTTATTTTCAGCGTTGTGAAACTTGGGGAGTGATGACTAATCAAAAATAGTTCTCATGAAATTTGAGCTTGCTTCTTCGCGATCTTTGGTCGTAATGAGAGAGTCGTGGCCTACTTGTCCATTGCACGTGGACAAGGATTCAAAACCAGTGAACCAGTGTCACGAAAGCGACCTTTTCTTTGATTTCACCCTTATCTTTTTACATTAATACATATTTACATTTAATACATATTAATGCCATTCACAAAACAATTTAGGCCCCGCTAAGTCTCAATGACTTGTCAGCGGGTTCCACGACATCAAAAAAAATATATGGCAACGACACCTTTACCTAATATATACATACATTTTTCCCTGTTTACATAATATATTTACGCATGCATACTCAATTAAATTCAATTAAGTACACATAGACACACAAACACATATTTATATATCTATTCAAATATCCAGTACACAAATTTGTCTCTTGAAGCTTTTAGTAAACAATATAATACATGATTCCACGGTTTCTTTTACCCATCATTTTGATCTTCTAGCAACCATTTTTTAATTTTAACCTTAACTTCATTTCTTGTTGTTAATGTACTTATACTATATGGTATTTGATTAAATTCTTTTGGCACAACCACTTTAAATGTATTATTACCATACCATGTGTATTGCAGAGGTACAATAAAATTTCTTACAGAACGGAAAATTTCAATATTTTTAAAGGAACGTATTTTTTTTATAAGTGTTACAAAAGTAGTTGTCCTGGATTATGATATATCTATATAATTTGTCTATCCTCAAAAAACCTAAATATTTGTACATGTTTTCAATATTTGTGTTTGTTTTATCTCTTTTACTATACAAGACTTCAATGAATTTATTATGTTTTTTAATTAATAATTTATGGTACATACTATTTACATTTCCCCATATAGTGAGACAATATCTTATTAAGTTCTCAACTAATCCACAGTATACTAATTTCAGAGCAGAAAATGGAATTAATTCATTAATGTAGTACATTTGATATAATATTCTTCTTAATCTTGTATTTAATGCAATGACATGGTTCTTAAATTTGAATGCATCATCAATTATTATACCCATATATTTATACTTAGTTACTTGTTCTAATATTGGGTATTTACAATTTATTGAGCCTACATGTAAGCAGTCATGTGAATGTTTGGCAACTTTTAATATTTTTTTATGTGAGCTTTTTGTTACAACATGCATAACTTTTGATTTATTTTCATTCACAATTAAGTTGTTATCATGAGTCCAGCATAAAAAAATTTTAAAATCTTTTTCCAACATCATTTTTGCATCTCCAAAATTAGAATGAGTAGAAATTAGTAAGGCATCATCTGCATATAGCAGTAAAGTACAATGATTAATAACCTTAAATACATCATAATACCCGCGATCATTTTAATACCCGCGATCTTAGAGGAATTGGTCGAGTAAAATGTACGCATGTCATTTGGAACATACAATCCGGAAAATGATTTCGCTTTCCTTGCCAAGAATTCGTCGTCGCAAGGTCCCACGCAGTTTATTTTTGGGTCCTTGAAGTAGTATATTTCGTAAGAGCTTTTTTTCTGAGATGTTTTTTGCGTAATTTGTGAATTGGAAGACTCATTTCCGGTTTTTATAGCCTAAAGCTGCGAAGAAACTTAAAGACGCGTAATTGCGTGGAGAATTTTTCCAGAGATGGCTACAAAATGAAGATGGTGTTATTTGAACTGTGCAGTCACGTTTTTGGCCATATTTGTAGCCCTCTCGTTCTGCAATGAGTCTTGTGGTATGGTAAATATCCTTTTCTGCCATTGTAAGTAGGATTTATTCGAAGTAGTAGTTTAGTTTCGAGTGCTTAGACGGCCAATGTCATTTTGCACTAACTTTCAGCCCCTGAGAGACAGGTGATGCAATACTCGGGTGATTAGGAGGAACACCCCCTTCGAATTCGAGCAGAGCCCAACCCTGTCTAGCTTTTGTGACTTGTCGGGAACCGGTGTTCTTACCGTGGCAGACCGTTGTACTGGATTGATTCAATAAGGGTGTAATGGACTTACGGTTTCCCTATGTTGTAGATCCATATTCAGAAATATCAGGAATTTTTAATGATATAGCAGATGATTTTTTAAATAGCGATTGGAGATACCTTCAGCGTCAGTTTATTCTTTGGGAGGGAAGTTTAACAGTGACCCCTCAATGGCTACCGTTCTCTATGATCTCCATCTTCACCTTCGAATATCACCCGTTCCTCAAATATTGCTTTTCCTCAAGGGAATAAATACCTCAGATCGAGGGACGTGTCAAGCGGATTGGGGGTTTCTATTTTCCTCGTGTCTTAAAAATTTCCCTACATTTTTCATGCGCCCACTTCTTCGCGATTGTCATTTCAATGGATCTCCAAACGATGGCAAACTGCACTTGCATGTGTAACTGCACTTTATCACTTATCTTCATTTCCTGTGGGGAGAGCTGTGCGGCGTTTCAAGTTTCAGTGCACCCTTCGGATTCTTTGCGACAGACATTGAACGTGGTGAGCATAGGCGTGCGAACAGTGGGTGCCATGGGTGCCGCGGCACTCCCAAAAAATTTAAGAGGGGCGCCAAAATTTAGATGGGACAGAAAACTTGCGGGAAAGCGAGTCCTGCTGAAAAAAACTGGAAAACCATTCAATCTAAAAATTTTTAAAGGTCTGATTTTATTTGTTGATCTGTAATAAGACTACTCAAACTCTCATTCCATGTGCTTCTTCGAAATAGGGTACGGAGCCCGATTGTGGGCTAGAAAAAAAGAGAAGTAGTATAGTATTAGTATATTAAAAACATTATTCTGATAAAGCTGATTACAAAAAGGTTTTTGTATTTTTTAATCGAATTTTCTTCCCTCTAGTTACTCGGCTTTTATTTGATGAAAATTAAATATCTGACTAGTTAAGATATTTTATGCAAGTATTATCAAAGCTTTATTTAATTGCAGTTTTTTAAAGTATTTTTTAAGAAATATCTTACCTTAGCATAAAAATTGAAGGAGAAATGTAATATATAGATTTGTTGTGTAACACAAATATTGGGGCCTTCTAATTTTTTTGTGGGGGTTGCTTTATGGAACTGGCCTTCCTCCGAGCACTTGGAGTTAAAGCTTATGGTCACAGGTGCTTATGGTTACGGTCATGGACAAGGGCAAAAGGCGGAATTTTTATCGTCGGCACCCCCAATAGCAAAATCCTGCGCACGCCTATGGTGGCGAGAGCCCGAATTTGAACCTATCTCGGCACGAACAAGAAGTTGTAAGGAAAGAGGGGTTAGGGGTGGAGGGGAGGAGGTGGGAGAAGTCTCGGGAGCGGATGACGCACGTCGTAACCCACTTCTCGCCAAAATGCCCACCTTGTCCGCCTCCTTTCTCTGTCTCTCACTCTTCTTTCTCCCCTTCTAAATTATCCCTCCACTTGCTCTCTTTGTTCTTCTTCCTTCCCGGTTCAATAACTCTTTCATCCTTAACACTTTCGGCATTTCTTGCCATCGTCCTTATTTGTCGCGTTTTATAGGGCTTTGTTAATTTAAAAAAAAACTTCGTTCATTTCATCTCCTTTTTGTTGAATTCAACCCAACAGTCTCAAAATTTACAATATGTTATCTTTGTTTTTACGAAATATTTTGCAATCTTTATTTAAAATAATTTAATCACAAAAATCGTAGTTATTTTGAGCTTGAAAATGTTATACTGGTTTCACCATTGTTGCAAAGTTCTACCTCAAAATTACTCGGAAAAATCTCTGTATTGGATTTTATGATAATTATATGCGCTGGACTGTACGAATTTTTCATATGCCGTATCATAAATAGTCAGGTTTCTATCTAATACCGTCCAAATCACTCGCGTAATATGTCGTGTTCCATCAGTTGCGCCCGTATTTATCTCAGCTTCCCTTCTCCGCAAATTCCTGGCTTGGCGATGAGAGATGCCCTAAACTCCCAGCGTTGAAATTTCCGGAATTATGTCATCCAACCGATTGAGGGACATCAGAAAGCGTGGAGAGAGAGGTGATCAGCTTTGATTTGATTTGACCAGCTTAGGATTTTTTATGTGTGCAGTGTGCACTCATCGTACAAAGACCCTTTCCCTGATTAAAACGTGATTCGAGGGAATCCATATTAAAAGTGTCCTTATTGAGCGTGTCATGCGAATTGCGATTGCTTGGCTGAAGAGTGAGAGGATTAATCTCGTGATCGACTGGTTCAGTGAAAGATCGTGGGATCGAATCCAGTATCTTACTGTAGTAACATAGATTTTCGCATAGTTAACGTAGGGGAGAGTATAAAATCAAACATGCCAGGCCCTGATGAATTTATGTACTATTAGTGGGACTTAGACAAGAAGACAATTCATCAGCCTCATCATCATTGGTCGTTTAATCTTACGACTGGTTGACTGTAACCCTCTATCCTTCTAATCTAATGCTAGTTCCCTTACTCCCTGGTAGTTAATAGTATGTGTTTTCCTCTTTGTTTAGTCTATGTATTTATCCCTTGGCCATCCTCTCTGACTCTTCTCCCTCTATTTTTACTTCCATTACGTTGTGCCTCAGGGTGTACCCTGACAATTTTGTTATTCTTTTCTCTATAGTGTTCCATATTGTAATTTTATCTTCTACTATTCTGTATTCTTCTTCATTTATAATTTTATTAGTCCATTTTATCTTCAGTGTCCTCCTCCAGCACCAGGTTTCAAATGCTTCTAATCTTTTCTGGTCTGCTTTGCCAATGTTCCATATTTCCGATCCATATAATTCCACGCTCCATACGAAAGCTTCCACAAACCGTTTTTGTTTTCTAGTCCTATCTTCTTCGAATACAGTAATTGGAAATAATAGGCGGCTGAATATGGACTGGATTTACATTTTAGTCTTATAAGGCCCCAGTCTCAACTTGTCCCCGAGAATAGAATTTCTTCGGCCAATAATGATTTCCATTTAGAACTTTTGAAATTTAGCATTTCAATAATTTTTTCTTGACAGTTAATAATGCATTTGTCGGCTCAGTAACTTCAATTTCGACTGTTCATTTATTCATGCACATAAAAACCTGGAAAACCTTTTCCATGCATTTCATTTGTGAAACGAAATCATGTCATTTGCTGCTGGTTGCTAATTTCGAAGCGTGGGAAACATGTGATTAAAGGAATCTCATAAGGATATCAGATGTTGCCATTGGAGAATGAGATTTTGAGCCTTTCCATGAATAAGCCACAGAGCAGAAAAAAAAACGGATCGGGCATGTAGCCAATGCGTTGTGCAACTGAAAATGAGTTTTGATAATCATGTATTCATCTGCGGAAAGAGATATAGTTCGTCAAAATTTGCATCGAGATATTCAGTTTATAATTACAATGGATATGCCTAATGTGAATGACTATCCTCTCAACTTATCGACCACACACATTTACATTTATGTAAAAATATAAGTTGGAACCCCAACGCATGCAATAAAAGTTCAGGTATTTCCAATTTAAGCAGTTCAGGTACGTGCTAACATTATTCAGTAGTTAAACAAAATAAACAAAAGTAAAACAAATTAGTTTTTTTTATTTTTAAATTGCCACAGTATAATCCCATGCTTAGTCCTTTCTAATAAACGTCCAATTTGGATTGATTTTAGCCTGCAGTACACTTCTCACGACAGAAAACACACCTGCGCTATATTAATGTAGAGGAAGGAGTTATTTCAAAGGAGTCAGATAAAGTCAAATACCTGGGAATCACCTTGAATTCAGACTTAGCGTGGGGGAAACACGACACATTTGCGGCGCTGTATTAAAGAAAATAGGATTTATCGAGCGAATAGTACGTCGGTTCTCCGATGAAAAGGTGAAAAAGAGATTCCACTTTTTTCTGATCACGGCACATTTCGAAGACCCCGCGAGAATTTAGGACCCAGCACAGATCGATTTAATCCACGAAGTACGTAAAATACGAAGGAAAGCCGCACGATTTTTTTTAAATTCTACGAGAGTACAAAAAGCGTCACACAACTGATGGAAGGATTAAACTGGGAAGTTGGGAACCGTTAGAGACTCGGAGGCTACAACCTAGGCTTGGATTACTTCAAAAACTCCGATCAGTTGAGTTTCAGTACGACACGGATGATATTATTTTAACTCCCAGCTATAACTCTAAAGCTGACACAATTATGAGTTTTGCAGAATGTGTTTTGTTTTATTTACATCTAGTGATGATCAAATAATAAAATAAAACTATTGAATTTTGAAATAAAAACTGTCCTACGGGAAGTATTTATACGTGCAACGAAATTGCAACTTCATATTAAAAGACTATTAAACATGTACAGAGCAATGAAAAGGTTGAATACAATATTTTTAATATAATATCAAATTCAAATGATATGTTAGATGGTAGTATATTTCATATATGACTACATTAAATGATATCCCACTTGTTCAAAGTTTCATCGTATTTTTAGCCATGAGGATTATTTATAAACATACAGACACTTCGACAGATATTGTACTGCATTCAATAATTATTACTAAGCCTTAAAAATTGCACCAAAAATTTACGATTAAAAAAGTCCGGTAATTTTAATACCAGAAGAGTGTGAGGTAAACAAAAGAGTCACCATATCTCCAAACCGTTCTTCCTTTCCTTATTGCTGCTCGGGACAGAGGGCATAGTTATGCCGTGCGTCAATGAAATTTTATTATTTAAAGATCCCGAAGGGGCTGAGAGAAGTCAAACGTTTGCTGTGCGTCCGAAGCAACTCCACCTTTCCCTTTGGACACAGAGCCTTGCGTTCTTGAGAGAGATCAGTCGGGGATTTGTTTGGCTGGCGGCGCGGCGGTGAGCGATAGCTGAGAGCGTTTACTAAGGAGATCAAACAAGATTGTTGTAGTTGAAAGGATAACCTCGTGACTTGAATGACGAGAAAACTGTGGTAATATTATCATAAGTTCTCCGTAAAGAAACAAAAATACATATAGGTAGGCTGAATGGCCAAGCGGAGAGCATTAGAATGGAGTGCTGGTGCTAACTAAACTCTGTATTTGCCACCTCAGGTGATTTATTCTTTGCAAGCAGCAATAAATTAGGGCTGAAATGAGGATAGCAATTTTAAATTAAAGATTGGTCCAAATATTCGATGAAAGCAATGGGAAGTTTGACTCCTACGCATGCATTTCGGTCATCCAGGTGACCATCGACCAGGAGAGCTGAAATTCGTTAGCATGTGCGTGTTATCCGGGATTCAAAGTCCGAGTGACTTTTGGTATTTCAACCTCGGACAAACTGGACATGTTAACGAGATTTTAACTCTCCTGGTCGATGGTCACCTGGATGACCGAAAGGCATGCGTAGGAGTCAAACTTCCCATTGCTTTCATTGACAATTTGGATCAATCTTTAATTTAATTTACTTGTCAATTGCTCTATTCTTAAATCAGGGGATAGCTAGACTATGCGTGGGTGAAATACGGACAAGCAACAAAAAGAGACTTATCTCAGAGCTTTGACTCAAGGTGTATGATTTTTCAGGCTACCAGATATTTATGGAAGCTAAGGGTTTACAATAGATCTAACTGCCCTTCCCTGATGAGTGAATGTACCATTTGAAGACTGTGATTTGATTTTTAGTTATCCGGATCATTAGAAGGATCACTAACCGTAGAATAGATATACGAAACCTCCATTCTACCCCCCCCCCCCCCAAGCTCATAAGTGGCCGGTAACTACCAGCAGGAAGGAACTTCTCCCGAAATCGGTGACGTGAAATTCAATTTTGTGTGAGCGAAAATGAACATCGAAATAAATTCAGCCACATTAATGGTACCCATATGAAAATGAGCGATTTTTAATCTTATTGTACGACCTGCGATGAAAATTATGATTTTATAGGTAATAAATACGATAGCTTCGTATTTTCCACACTATAATTCATTGCCGATCATTTTCTCAGCATTTCATTGCCATTATCAAGAATGTACCTTGAAAATGGCAATTAAATGCTGAAATCATGGTTGGTAATAAATTAAATCGTGAAAATATTAATCTGTGGTTTTTATTTAAAAAATATTGGTGCCAAGAATTTAGACCTAAATCTGTCTCTTTTTTTAGGGTTTTACTTGTTATTTTAAGAATTTAATGAATGAAGAATTTTTTTAAAAGTTAAAAGGTCTCAAAGATTGAAGGCTCTATGAAAAGTTGAAACAAATATGTAGGGGTATATGGTCACAGGAAACGGCTCAACTACAATGATTTTGCCATTGTGCTTTCGCAACTGAATACTTCCGGCTGGCACTAATCATGTCATCACTTGCGTGCAGAGTGTAAATGGATTCGATGATTTTCTTTTCAAAGTGTGTCACTAATGCACGGATGGATGATAAACGTATCTCACAAGTGCTGTGAATGAGTCATCCGAATCTCGGTTTGATTTTCAAGAACGTGTCCTCGTCTTTGTCATGGATGTATTCTCTTGTCACATAATTTCTAAGATAGCTAAGTTAATGGTCGCAAAAACAACTCTCTCAGAGTGATCGTGCCATCACATGCCGAGGACGTGAGTGTATCATGATGGGGGTCAGAAATTGTCGGCATAATGGACACTCGAGGCTGTATTGAGCGCAGACTTACGGACGCATCGTCATCGTTCCAAGCGGAGATAAGTGATCCTCAACCTTCCTTGGATGAATTGCAGCCTCGAAAGTGTCAAACGGGATGATTTTTATTTCTTGCGGGGAGAGAAGTGACGCGGTATTCAATTGAATACTCAGCCCTCTTCATCTCAGAAAATAAAATGCTTTCAGGCACATCATCCGTGGCCCAAAAGTTTTATTGGAAACGGGCCCGGAATCGAGCGGAAGCTACTCGTAGAATATACGTCCTCGATTCAAAGAAAATAATGAGAGCAGAACAAATTATCTGTTCTCCCAAATACAATTTTATGTTTCCACTCTCACGGCCGACGAAGTCCGACTTAATATATAATTTTCTTGAACTTGCAAAGATTGTATTAGCGCCTTTGTTGAAGTTGAGTGCTTAAGCACCACTATGGGTGCTTCTGCCTCATACGCCACTCTTTGCATAATTCTTCACCTATGTGGATCTACAGGAATACTCCCTAAAGAGTAGGCTATCGGAATTCCTCAGATTCCTAATTACCTACTAATCCACAATAGAGATAAATAGCTTTAAAAGCCGTGGGATTTCAAGTATCATTAATGGTGAGGAAAGATACCATATTGTGCATCGAAAAATCCTTGGCTAGATATGGATTTTCAATCCACCTTATTAGGTAATATAATGTAATCATTAGGTAATAATAAATACCTGCGAAGTAAACTTTGGACAATGTAACTCATTAGAGAACAAGGGAATAAGTGTGGGGTAAGTGCAGTGCAAAAGAAAATTATCTCCATGAGAAATATCACGAAAATTTATTTTTTAGCGAACTCTTGAAAAATTATGAAAAACATTCTGGGAGAACCAGTAATTTCCGCGCTTCTGAATGATTGTCAAAATATCAGGTATGACTGTAGGCCTCCTCAGACTGTTTTACACGACACTCTTTATTGCACAGTCTGATGTGATGCGCAGTGAAAATTGCATCGTGAAAATTGGAGAGTTGAGAGAATGATTGCACATATGTATGAACGAAATACAGAAAAATGGCCCCTACACTAATTCCACGCCCGCGTTCTCGTATTTTTTTGTTCATCTAACTGCGCAATCATGTGCAACGTTTTAATCGGCCCATATACTCATTTTCTCTTCAATATCTTCTCGACTTTTGGTTTTCTACGATCTCACGTCTCGCTCTTACGGTATCATGTAAGGCCGCCGCCCACAAATGCTTTCAGTAGGGTTTTTGCGACTCAACCAATGCCTTTCATGTAACAATTTTTCCCATCAGGTTCTTCTTCTCATCATATTCTTCAACCAATTATATCAGAACGTTTAAAGTAGCCCCTTTATTTACCCATTTTATCGTAACAATTCACCTAAATTGGGAAATGGTCTGGCGTGATGTTCCACTGGCTTAATAAATGGCATCAATGGGTTATCTCATACCTCCCAAGTCTAAGAGCCATCTAAATTGAGAGACATAGGGAAAAGAGTAATCCCACGATGCCTAAGTATATAAAATAGAGAAATTCTGCGACTAAAAATCATTTCAACGAATGAAATTACGTAACTAAACGTAGGTACTACATGAAATAAATACTGAACGTCATTCTTTTTTATAGGTAGTAGATGAAGGTTTTGATTTCCCAACGAGAAGGTAAAGCTAGGAGACGTTGTGTGATGACACCTCAGACTCACTCCTCGTAAAGAGTCAGTAGCACTTCTGCTTCCATATCGGTGTAACATTTTATGCCTTGACCGATATGGATAAAATTCAGAATATTTAGGCCATGTTGCGTTGAATTTGAATATTTTAGATGGGTAAAAGATATGCAATTTTACAAATAAATGATACATTGATAACGACATAAGTTTCAATGTTATTTCAATATCATCAAATAATGTGAACCTAATTGCATCGTGGTGCCATCAGACAACCTTCCTAGCTTTACTTTCTTTTTGGAAGAGCAAAATCTTATCTACCTCCTTTTAAAATAGAGACGTCCACTATTTATTGCCTGCCCTTCGTTTAGTTTCACGTAATGGCATTCGCTGAAATTATTTTTAATCGCTCGATTTCTCTTGTTTATATTGGTAGGTGCGGTGGGTTTACACTTCTTCCTCTATCTCTCAATTTCGATATCTTTTCAACTTAGGAGGTTTGAGATAACTCACTAATGCCATTTATTAAGCCAGTACAACATTGTGGCTCTTCCATTTCCCAAATCATGTGGATTTCGAAGCTAAAATGGATAGATGGAGGGTATAATCTAAAAGTTCTGAAAGAATCCATAGAAATAAAGTTAGTCGATTTAGTCGATGAGTCGATTCCAAATGTCGATTCTCGATTCCACCGATTCTCAGGCTTAGAATCGGTATCGAGAATCGTTCACCTAAACTCGACTCCGATTCCATCGATTCCAGATAGATAAAGAAAGATTCCAGACTATAAGCTGAGGATATATTTGCTATTTGCCATTAAATACACTTTTTGAGCGACTTAATTGTCTTTGTTATTTTATTCCAGCCAGTACTTGAATTTAAATAATAGTCGTATACTACTAGTATATCAATATACCACCTGATGTTAGGAATAAGAATCGATGGAATAGGAATCGAGAATCGGGAATCGATTTGAAAGAGTCGGAATCGGAATCAGGATTGAAAAAAGTGGAATCGACTCATCCCTAAAGTGAATAAAATTTCAGGAAGTCGACTGATTTTTGAGACGTGCAGGGAAGTGAAGATATTCAATTGCTGGAAATTACGTATTTCGCTAAAATTTCGGAACTGTTTTTAGGGATATTATGTGCAACAAATAGGGGTGAAAATGGAATGGAAATTGAAAAAACATTGCCTGTGCCTTAATAAAGCAAAAAAAGGATTACTAGCCAACGTGAATTTAGTCCAGGTAAAGGAAAGGACGTCAATGAAACTGTGAGTCAAGGAGAAACGCATCGCCCTATTGGTTTGAATGTCACCTGGCATGTTTAGGGAAGTTAGAGAAGGGTTCTGAGCTAGACTGCGCCGATAGAGTGATCCAACACCGCAACAAAACGCCTTTTAATCTGCATCATAATCATAATCCTGGCTTGCGGGGTGTTCCCCAGGAAAATACTTATCACCAAGTTTATTTTCCAGATTGACCGGTATATCGCTGTCATGGAAAGCAGTATCGAAGCATGTTTCCCGTTTTTAAAGTTCCATTCCGTTTGTTATTTAAACTAAGTATCAGAGAGGTAAAATATTCTACAACTCCTAATAGGTAACTGTTTTCATCCACGTTAAAGAATGGGATACAAACAAAAAGATAACCATCTGGGCTTTCCGAATGAGATTGCGGTTATGGGGTGGTGATGTGTTTACCAAAGGCACACTCCAGAGGTTCTTCACATACGACGACTTTGTTACCTCATTACGAAATGTTTCTTCTACACCATGTGGCTGCCGAGGCATTCCATAAGATTTGGGAGAAGAACAAAATATATCGAAGTGAGAAAAGTGGGTTAAACTTCAAGAAGGTGGAAAAATATTCTAGCTGAATAAGCATAGCCAACAAACTCTGTAAATATTTTTCAGTTTGCGATCATCCTCTGCAATTTTTTTCTGATCTTTTGATGTTTAATATACTTATAACTGATCTCAATAGTTGAGGCATCCTCTTTCTTACTTGAATGCCGAAAATTTTGCCTATTCTTTCGGATCCCAATGGTGAGAAAGCAGGGAAGAGAGAAGCCTCGCCCGACGTCACCTGTCCATTTATCCTTCATACTCTTTCGACATATGTTCGGTGGTGGCACATGGACGGAGGGCATTTGGCGAGTAACGATACGGGTCCAGGCGACCTTTACGAAGGGCAGCACGTAGCTTATTCACATTGAGACGCTCAAAGGAGGGGCCACAACCACCGCGCCGGCATTCCTCACCCAAGGACTGTTTTCGGGGGCTCGGGTCCACGGAGAGGATGAATAACACGACTATTCGGTCACATATTAAAGAAAAAAAGGGAATGCTTCACTGGTTTTCATAGACGTCATTTCAGATGCTTTCGCCTTTTCCTCTCTCATCCGAGTTTTGACTTTTTTCCTTGATCCACTGATCGCCATCTTGAGGACGGCTGACCGTAAGCAATAGATTGATCTATTGTGTAGAAGCTTTTTTTTTTACTATTTGTGACCTTTTCACTTAAGGAAATATAGCGACAGTAGATGTGCATTTAATCAAAAATTTCTAGAATATTAGTGGGCGTTTTTTTTAAATTTGGTTTGAGCGAGGTTTTTTTTCTAGTCATAACAGAGACCGTTCAGGAATTTTATTTTAAAATTTGAGCAGTTGTAGCATGACGTAAATATAATGATATCATTAACGCTAAAGCTTTTTTATGAATGTCATTCTCAGTAGTTAACGTAATATACCTACATATTTGAGGCATTTAATTACTTGTTCCACGCTTTGCGCTGTTAATGGCTTTACAACTAAAATATTTTCTTTTAATTCTATGAAAAGGATTACGGTGTGTAATCAATTCATTTTTAAAATCATCATAGTATTACAATCCTAGGATTGGTATACTGCAGCCCTCTATTTCGCCCTATCCCACGCCAGTTCCTTCACTTCCCTATGGTCCTTCTTCCCCGTATCCCTCTTGACTTGCCCCAAGTACTTGTCTCTTGGTCTTCCTCTGGGGACTTTCTCTTCAATTTTTCCCTCCATTATGCTTCTTATGTCATCGTTGTGTCTCATAATATGGCCAACCCACCGTGTTCTTCTTTGGCGTATGGTGCTCCACAGTGCCCTTTCTTCGCTAATTCTTCTGTATACCTCCTCGTTTCTCACCCTATCCGTCCATTTGATCTTTAGCATCCTCCTCCAGCACCAGGTCTTGAAGGCTTCTATTCTTTTCTGGTCAGTCTTTCCAATGGTCCATGCTTTTGATCCGTAGAGTGCCACTGCCCACACAAATGTTTTCACGTACTGTTTCCTTGTCTCCAGTCTTATGCCCTTCGAGCAGAGTAGTGGCCTTTTGGCCATGAATGCCGTCTTAGCTTGGGTTATTCGACGCTTGATGTCTGTCGTGCTTCTTCCATACCAGGTAATGGTGCTCCCGAGGTAGGTGAATGATTCTACCTGCTCCAAACTTTCTCCTTCGTCGGACGTCGGCCACTACTTTCTCTCTTCCGCACACAAGTTTCTTGGTTTTCTTCTTATTGACTTTCATTTTGTATTCTTGGAACACTTTTTCAATTGTGTTCAGTGAGTTCTGTGAGTCTTCCTCGTTTTCTGCTACGATGGCGATATCATCAGCGAAGCGTAGCATGTTGATTTCTTATCCATTCACTTTGTTTCATTTGATTCCTTTTTCTTCTATTTCTTTTATTGCTTCCTCCATGTACATATTGAAGAGTGCTGGTGACAGGTTACATCCTTGTAGGACCCCTTTGTTAATTTTTACCTCCATATTTCTTCCATCTTGCGTACATATTGTAGCCACCTGGTCCTTGTAGATCTGGCTGATGATTCATCGGTCATTGTAGTCCAAGCCAAGTTTTTCCATAATATTGAACATCTTATTGCATTCGACATTATCGAATGCCTTCTCCAAGTCCATGAAGGCTATATGTAATGGCTTGCTCACGTGGATCATTTTCTCTACCAGTAGTCTTAAGCATATTATTGCCTCCCTTTTCCCCCTCTTCTTCCTAAATCCAAATTGGTTTTCTGACAGGTTTTCTTCAATTTTTCCTTCAATTCTTCTGCCTACTATCCGAGTAAGGATTTTGGAGGCATGAGACACTAGACTCAAGGTTCGGTGCTCTTCGCATTTCTCAGCCCTTGCTCTCTTCGGTATGGTCACCATTGAGCTCCTCTTGAAGTCTTCTGGCAGCTTTCCGGATTCGTAGCAATCTTGGATTATTCCATATAGTGCGTCTCGTGCTTTTTCAGTAAGTGCTTTGATTACTTCTCCGCTTATTTTATCTTCTCCGGGCGCCTTTCCATTCTTCAGGTCTCTTACTGCACTCTCAAAATCGCTTCTTAGTATCCCTGGTCCACGGTTGTCTTCCTCCACTTGGCTCTGGGGGGTTATTTTGTAATCTCACCTTTTTAACGACTCTTTGGGGGAAGGCGGGAGATACGTTTCACTATTTTAATGATCGACTCACGATCGGCTAAGGTCCGATGGTGGCTCCATTTTACGTTCCTAACAACAGGTGAGATGGAACTAATGAAATGCGGAGCCAAATAAAACGGATCAAGAGTCGAAAGATACGGATCAAGAGTCGAAAGATACGGATCAAGAGTCGAAAGAGCGGATGAATTAAATAAATAGACCGGCAGTTCACCACTTGAGAGCCGAAGATGGTCATTCCGCCTGGGTGGCGGAGTTGAACTACGAAAAATGACGTCATTTTCCACATTTTATGACGTATTCTCACTTGAGTGAGATTAAAAAATGACCCCCCTGGTCAACTGTGAATGCTTCTCCTAGGAAGATCGGGCCTCGGTATAGCTCTTCAATGTACTGTTTCCATCTATTTTCGATTTCTCTATCTACCATTAGCAGTTTCCCATCCAAATCTCTGATGTTTTTGCATCTTGGTTTCCTTTCTCCGAAGTGCCTCTTGATTAGGTTGTATGCCGTTTCTGGGTTCCCCTTCATCATATTTTCGTTGATGTTCTCGCAGCAGCTTTAAATACATTTCTCTTTGGCCTTTTTCGATTCTCTGATAACTTGATTCCTTAACGTCTTATACAGTACTTCTTCTGTTTCACTTCTTGCGCTCTTATACTTTCTTCTTTCTTCAATGAGGGCTATGATGTGCTCCGTCATCCATGGTTTCTTAATTTCGACCGGCTTGCTTGCTAGTTGTTCCTATGTTACCTCTGTAATGGTCTTCTTGAAGCTATTCCATCTCTCTACTACACTTTGGCTGGATTCCTTTGCTATTTCCACCTTCTCATCAATGGCAGCATCAAATGTTCTTCTTCTTTCCTCCTCTTGCAGTGGCTTTAGGTTCCATATTTGTTCTCGCTTCGTCCTTCTTATCTTCTTGTATCTCAGTTGACTTTCCATTACCACTAGATTGTGATCACTGTTGATATCCGCCCCGGGGTAAGTCTTGCAATGCTTCACTTGGTTCTTGTACCTTCGCCTTACCAGAATGTAGTCAATCTGGTATCTGGCTCTGTCTCCTGGCATCTTCCATGTGTATCTTCTCCGTCGGTGTTGCATGAAGAGGGTGTTTGCCACCACCAAGTTCTCTTCACTGCAGAATTCCACAAGTCTTTCTCCTCTCTCGTTCCGTTTCCCCAGCCCGAACTCTCCTACTGTGTTCCCATCCTTTCCCTCTCCAACCACTGCATTCCAATCTCCCATTACTATAAGGTTTTCCTTCCCTTTGACTGTGCTCAGGACCTCTTCTAGTTGCTCATACATTTCTTCGATTTCTTCTTCCAAATGGTTGGACGTTGTATACCTGCACTACATGTATAGGTACCAGCACTATTACTATGTCTGTCGGATCTCCTTATATCTTGATTAGCATTATCCATTCGTCGTACTACCAATATGCCTCTACTCTTCTTCCCCATTCTTTCCTCAGGATGAATCCAACTCTCGGAATCTTCTGGTTATCGCCGGAGTATATGACTCTATACCCGTCACTCCAGAAGTCTTCCGCTCCCGTCCACTTCATCTCGCTCACTCCTACGATGTCTAACTCCAGTCTGGCCATCTCCAAGTTCTCCAATTTCCCGCACACCCCCAATACATTTTTTTTTCATTGGGGGTGTGCGGGAATTTTTGAAAAAAAATTTATATTCCCCATTTAAAAAAATGTATATGATTAGGCCTGACTTTGGGGAAACGATGACTCTCCACTTTGAAAGAACAAACTAGTCCCCACAAAATTTGATCTTTCGATATGGATGATTGATAAAACACTACTTGTAACACTTGAATAGGAACACAATAAGTTGCATTTCTGATGCAATTTGTGCATGAGAACTTCCTTGTCTTTGTTAATTATGTCTCTCTGGAGCGAAAAACTGTACCCTATCCCGTAGAAAACGGCTTATATTTTAAGGCAAATATCTCTAAAAGTAGTGCAATCAGTGTCAGATATTAAATGAAATTGAAAATATAACATTTATATTGAGGCCAAACATATTGAAATTATCGTAAAGTGATATCTCGCACAAATAACCTCACGCAACATATATTGGTTATAAAACAGCTCGAGCAGCAACTCACATAAAGGAGAGGTCTGAGCCATAAACCCACAAAGCGATTCACATGAATAGTGAAAGTTTCACTTACTTTCAACAGAAATTTCACATGAAATGATGATTTCACATGTAATTCACACCACAAACTACTGTTAAATTACATAAAAATTTTCACTAGGGTCGCCATGAACCGTCATCGCCCGTGAACATGATACGAAAAAGTAAGTAAGAAAAAAGTAACAACACGAAACGTTGATATTCTTCAGTCAAACCCCGTGGATGATTCGTGAACACCTCTATCAAACTGGCATCAAGATAACACCCAATTCTTTCAACTTTTAAAAAAACTGCATCGAGTGTCACAGTACTGTCTTTCAATCGGCAGAAAGTGAAAAATATACTCATGAAGGTGGAGACTCGTACGCCGTCTCAAACGAACTTAACGAGGGTTTGTCCCTATTATAATAATAATATAATAATAATTGATCGCTTCCCTTTAGTACAGTATTTGTTTTCAAGCATTTAAAAAAATAGATGGGAGATTTAAGTTATCTCAAAGATAAATACCTGTGTGCGGGTAACTTTGCGGGTGTGTGTGCGGGTGCGTGCAGGTGCGTGCTTTGTGTGCGGGTTACCGTGCAAAATATAAAATTAATAAACGAATATATGTACCAGGTTTATATAATTGCTACACTACATAATACACACACGTAATACATAACAATACACATTCAAGCTGTTTATGGTTTAAGAACAATTTCATGAGAACCTTTGAAAATTTTTTCAATATCATCCAATTTGAGGAGCAATATTTTTACTTGTCTTAAAAACAACGTAATCTTTTTTCCATTTTAACATTCTGTGAACGAAGGTTAAAGATTTTTGGAGCTAAATAAACAAAACTTCTCTGGAATGTGGTAATATATGGCCTCGGGGGTAAAACATTGGATTGAATACGAAAGTTCCATTTCTTTTGTCTTGCCACTATGCCAAGAAAATTACCACTCCGCATGTAAAATTTTTTCAATACCTTATATAAAAAAAAAGCGTAAAGGCAAAATTTTCTGCTCGCGAAAAAGTGGATGAGTGTGATGGAAGCGATTTTTACAAGTAATTGTTCTTATTATTCTTTTCTGCAGGACCATGACAGGTTTGATAGAGCACTTATACGCACCTCCCCAGCAAACGATTCCATAGCTTAATTTTGAATTAACAAGTGCGTAATATATTTGTCTTAGAAAGGGTGTTGGACATTTGTTACGTAAAAAATATATATTGATCAGACATTGTCTCAAAACTGAAGCTACACCATCTATTTACTCATTCCACTTTACCGCGTGGTCCAGATGAACCCCAAAGTACTAGAAATGAGTTACACGTTCAATAACAACACAGTTTTCAACAATACACTCTGCTGTGTGATATACTAACTCCCAATTTAACTTATATCTGTTACATAAATCCTATATTAGATATTTGGTTTTCTCACTCAAGGACATCCTATTGTATTGTATTATGCATGGACAAGACCACGGTCGTAGAATAGAGACAAGACATTTCATTGACAAGTCGATTTTAAACGAAATTCACTCTATTGTAAGGTCTCTGACCATGCATTGCCGTATTCTTCATTAAAATAAATGAAAAACCGGAAACAATTTACTTTTTAGAATCTTCCTCTTTTCATCAGGCATTGCAGAAAACTATTTTTTGAAATGTCTACGATCTCCCAGGTCAAACCAGTGGTGGCTCTAGACTTGAGGTTCGGGGGGGGGGGGGGGCACCAGCGGCTCTTGGGGTATGGAATACCCCCAGGAAAAGGGGGGCTCGTGGGTCTCTTCCCGGAAATTCGTAACAAACTATGTGCAAAATGGTTTTGGGGGGTGGGGGGGCAATTGCCCCTACTGACTGCGGCCTGGGGCCGCCAATGGGTCAAACACAATTCATAATGGATAGGTACTCGTTCAAAGCTGTGGATTAGGTAGGTACAAGTCGAGAAGCTGGTGGAAACACTTTCTAAGAAAAAGACAATTCAATGGCAATGGATTCACAAAGGTAGGGAATCCATGCCTGAAACTTCCCGACCTCTCCAGCCTCATCTCCTGGTTTCTGTCGCAAACCAACATCGCCTCGAGCTAGCGAACGGCGAGACTTTTAATGTGCCAGCCGATGTGAGGACCGTTTCAGCTTTCCACGGCCGCCGTCAACATCTAGGCCATTAAAAAATTACATCAGGGGAAACTTTCCCAAATTCTCTGGAAGGAGAGGAGCTGGCCAAACTTTTAGCTCAGTCTCTGCGATCCCAGTGCATGGCAATTTATTATCATCCATGAGAGTTCATATCCTACGGGTAAGAATGCACTGGTGCTCCAATTGTCACATCTTTGAAGCCACTGCACGAACATCACATGGGGGAGCGACGGCACGTGAAATATCAGATATAACCTTTCTAAACGCGCAATAACTGCTATCACTAAAAATTCTTAACAGTAGGAGGCTGCATTGACGTATTGTAGCCCCCATAACCATTATAGAAAACCCTCAATTTGGAGTTGATTTTGACAAGTTTAAGCTGGATTCTTTTAACGTAGGTACCTACTCCCTATGATGTACAGTAAATAGCTCTCGCAGCGCAGTTTCTCATATCAAGACTGTCGAAGGTTGAAGCTTGCGTTAAAAAGGGAATGCTCTTGAAGCGTGGAGGGATGAAATCCTTAGGCCATATCCGCTTGTTCCTCCCACATTTTTTGCCTTCTATTCATATTGTTTTCAGCGAATGGAAAGCTTAGGACAATTCCACCGAACTCACTGGGAATTCAGTCCTTTACCATTATCATTTCTTAATTGTATTTTAAGAAAGTACCTACCTTTCTTTGCTCTTTGATTCATTGAATATTTTTTTTTACTTCCGTACCTTTTCTCCCTTAAAATCCGCAGCCATGACCATTATGTCGCTGAATGAAGGCAAAGTACTGAGGAAATTACAACATTACAGCATCTCCACGGCATGAAGGGATATCATTCCTCAGGCTTGAAGGTACATACTGGAATTAGCCAGAACACGATGGGAATTAACATTTAAAAAAAATCTAATGCAAGGTAAAGGGGACACATCTTTGAAGGCTACAGATGGTACAGATCGATCAAGCTTTCTCTGCACTTCCACATATTTCATTTCTCATTTTACCAATCTATGTTATCTTCAGCATCCGACGTTTCGTAGGCTTCCAGAGAAGTCGAAACTCAATTAGCTCATTTTCAGTTATCCATGGACAGTGCATGATTCAGGATTAATTACTATTTCTATATCGTAGTTAGGAAATGATCACTTAAGGGAATGATTCCCATTAATAAATATTAATAGCAACAGCCGTGTCCGTCTCAACGTTAATTTCGATGTTACAAATTCGGCGACGCCGCGCCCCTTTTCCAGTGACGGCAAAGAGATGAACTAAACTCGCGGCAAATTTAAATAGGTGGCTTATTTTCTCCCGTGGCCTCCTATTGTAACGTCTTGATAATAAGTCAACGTTTACTAATCCTCTCATCGAGAAGAAGGAACATGCAACCTCCTACCTCTTCACCATTGTTCTCCATGCTGGTTCCCCCACCTCTACCCCCGTAACTTCCTTCCCTGACCTGAGAAGGAAAATCGGTCGGAGCTGAAATTGAACATTGTGGAATAGAACGAAGTGTTTTTATTTGATTGCAATGAATAACTTCCACGAAGTAAACTTAACAACCATTGACTTTATTAATATTTCAAGTTAATATCAATAAATTACCATAGTGTAAAGAATAAACAAAAAAACAAATAAAATAATATACAAAACTCAAACAAAGGTTGGGCTAAACATGCTGCAAAATTTTAACCTTCCTAGCCATAGCACTTTTATGACTTGCAGCAGCTGTCGCCCGGTTCCTTTTTCTGCACCACCAGGGTAACATTACTGCACATAAACACTCAGCAATTGACTGCTTTAGCTGCAGAGGGTGGTCACTGCACTTGTTCACTAAACAATTGAAAATTTCATTCCCCAAAATTGTATCTTTCAATAGGGAACATATGTTTTCTGAGCATGCCAAGTGGGGAAGGACATTCTCCACAAGAGTTGCAGCCCTTCCAACAGCACTCATCAACTCCAAAGTAGGGTACGTGAGACACAATTTTTCTGATTTCTCCCTAAAAGAAATACCACTATGGAGGTATTTTTTGGGCGAGGTCGTGAGTAAAGACTCCCTACACTGTAAGCACTTAAGTTTTTCCACACACTTTTTTGCGATATATCCACTCACGTATGCCACAGAGAAACTGTCAGTAAGTATGTCAAAATCTTTGTATCTAATTTCCTTATCAGAAGGGCACTTTGAGGATCTGTCACAAAATTTTTCCTTACCTCCAGAAAGGAACTCCCCAAGATCATTTAGCAAATGACCTGGGTTAGCTTCTGCTTCACAATTTTGCCCCTGCAAATCTTTGAAAGCTAGCCCATTAATGATGCAGCCCTTCAAAGCTGCTACGAACTGGTGAGTCGTCGGGTTGCTATTTGACCCACACTGCTGGCGTACAGAGCCAAACAAATTCTCGAGGGCATCCTGATTAAGAGCCCTCAGCTCGAGGTTCAGGAAGCCCATCTTCTTCAATTCTGCCCAAAGAAGTGGCAATGCCGTCAGGGTAGTGATCCAACCATCTTGACAAGGTGGTCGGAACACTACGAAGTCAGCAGAGGCATCTGCATTGGTAGGAAGGGTGGCAGACATCCTCCTGTCGAACTTCCAGCCATCGATTTCCTTCACAGCCAACCTCCAGAAGTCCAAGTGCAAGTCCTCTCTCTCCACACGCAGCTGGCACTTCAAACCTTTAGCTCCTGAGGGCTCCACCGCACTACCATTGACACTGTCAAATAACTTGTCGGCAAAACCAACAAACTGTGCTGTGTGCAAAGCATCAAAAGTGAGTGCACCTAGAAGGAAATCATGTATTAGTTATGCAGTTAAGTACTTGAACAATGCAAACAGCTTTCAAAGAGACAAGGTAACAGCTTGACAAGAATTACTCACCATTTTGGACAAGACAGCTGATGGTGGCAGCAACAGAATGGCTAAGGGTTTGTGCAGCAATTGACACCCTCATGGTCAGATATCCATTTGGATTTAAATGATCCTTAGTTAGCTTATCTAAATTATTGAAAAGAGGCTGTATCATGTCAATACGATGGGCCTCTTGAATGTAGTGCCATCTTGCACACCCTTTAATTTCTTTTCCTCCAACATTGATACACAACTTCACGTTGTGCTTTAGGAGCATATTCCTTAGGCACTTAAGGAGATGAGGAGGATCAAAGAGGGTGAAAATTTTCTTTGTGCCATGCATGAAGTATGGTGCACTTGGGTATGCACCCATTGATTTAAATGCCCTCACATTGTTTGTGCCCATGTCTGTCACAGTCGCCACTACATTAAGTCCACAATCGGTGCACGCAGCAAGTACTCCTTTTATCACCATTACCATTTTCTCAGCATCCATGCCACCATGTGAGAAGAAAAAGGCTACAGGCTGTTTCCATGGTCTCCTCAAACCCCTTAGCATGAAAACCACTGCATGATTGGCCACTTGCTGTGATCGTCCCAGGCTGCCCAAGTCTTCCAACCCAATAATCCTTTCGGACTTAGCATCATACTGTAGGTGCTCTCTGATTGACATCTCATCAATCATAAGAAGGCATGAGCGATCTAGATCTGTCAATGCACCTACACTCTGTGCAAGAGCACTAAAAACCCTTTGGTCTATGCCAGGTAGAAATGGCACCATATTCACCATCTTGATTAGTGTCTTCTTATTTGGCAAGGCAAAAATCGCTCTTAACAATGCATAGCATTTAGGAGACCTTTTGAATAATGCCAATGCCAGGAGCTTGTTTTCCTTTGTCCAGCGTCTCCCCTTAGGCTTTTGTGATGAGCAACGTATCTGTGAAGCCACAAACTGAGCTGAAGTGTAAGACATTGATTTACTCAACAACTCCACACATTTCAGAGGCTCACTTGTAACTGACGTCAGTTGCTCTAAAGACAATTTGGCATTTTTGTACTTAACTCTAAGTTCCTTTAGGGAGCGCTCCCTTTTCTGGCATATTCCTATCAAAAACTTCTTCCTTGGAGTCATGTGGTTGTAACGAGTACAATTCAATTGTTTCAGAATTGATTCATTTCTGAATTGGTTGCGTTTGAAATGACGCCCACAAAGGTAAAGTCCTTTAACTTTCTCCCCAATCTCAAAGTGGACTCCAGCAATATCAGCCCATTGTTTAAACCTGTAAAACAACAGGAAAAAATTTAATGCTGCTTAAGAGCAATTTATATCACTACACGACTAAACCCTTGCTCAACATAAACACAGCGCACAACATGATAATGACGTTGATAATGATTTATTCACGGGCAATTTGCCCATCACATTAACAGACAAAATTGTAAACATTAGAGTTAAATTTAACTCAAGTCCAGCAGGTAACTACAATGAATCAGGTTTACTAATAATTTAACAAGAAAAATTAGACCAGCTTGATTTTGGCATAACTAATGTGCGGGAATAATGATCAAAGACATTAAATGAGTAGTCAATTCATATGCTTACGTTGGTTTTGTAAGACATTGGCAGAGATCAGGCATAAAAATTTGTGCTTCATTTTTTCTATGGTTTCCCGATTGACTTCATAAAAAGGTAACCACACAACTGAACCATATTCTAAAATACGTTGAAATAAATTTAAGTGCTGATTCACACATCTCATATCTGACTGACGTCAGGATAATGTGACGTCGGGATCCCTCAACATAATATAAACTTTCTTAAAAAACTCGGGCATTGCCCCTCTTTATTACAAGTCTCTTTCTCTTCAAACTTTTTAACAATCCCCTCCTTGCTCTGAAGACGATGGAGGAGTATTCCATTGAAACGTTAGCAAACCAAAACCTTACTCGGCTGGAAACCCGAGAATTATTTATTAATCCCCTCCTTTATCAAACATACATAGCAACGTTCTTCAAACAAAAACAATAAACAACATAAAACATCAACCCATCGAAACATACGTATTAACATACAAATTAATATTATCAAAAACAAAACAACGAACGAAATTAAATACATAAAGCCAAATAAAACAAATAAAAATGGAGCTTGACAAGGCACGACGTTACATTAAAAACTTCCACAAATAAAATTAGAAAATTACCAACTCTTACCTGATAGCATTACGAGGAAAGCGGAACAATGTATGCTGGCTGGATACTGGACAGCCCGCCTTGCACTTCATGTACTTCATGTAATTCGCCATGTTTACGAACAATGGAGGGAAAACAAGAACGTTGTCCTTGTATTCAAATCCAATCACAGTCCAAAATCAAAGTCAAAACGGTGCAGAGGTCAAAACCAGGAGAGTAGTCCAAATCCAAAAGATGCAGGGGTCGATGTAAATAAAGCAAAAGGCGCAAACTAGTCAAACTCCACACAGCACACAGGCAAACACGTTTGTAGGATCACAAGGTATAATTCTCGCGTCGAAAACTTTCGAGCATCGAAAAATGGCTGCGATGGCTGCTATTCGCGGAAGAGGCGCATGCGCACTACGATTTAATCAGTGGCGCTCCTTTTCCAGCGACGGCAGCCTCGTAAGAAAACCTTACGTCGCCCCCCTATGCCAGTTACAGCCGGCTGAATAGCAAGGTGGTAAGAACTTCAATCTGCGTGATTAAAAGGTTTTGCCGAAGATGATTCAATTGTTTGTCTGAAATTATGCGCATTCATTTGTCATAAAATTTCGAATAGCGTTCCTACATGCCAGACCTGTACTTGCTAACTATTTGGAGTATTCAGAGAGAATTACTCTAAGGAAGTGGAAATATCGTGTATAACACATTAAAATTTGTAATAATCGTCAACCTCCAGGCTTACCGAGACGGTGCATGGAGAAATTTAATCGCAGTATTTGTCGGTAAGGTGTAACCAAAATTACTACAACAACTAGAATATTGAGATTTACCCTCCAGGAAGGCTGATTGTTTGAAGGATTGAGCTTGTTTCCATTTTTTTAAAATCCACCCCTTCAACCGCCAGTCGACTATTTTGTTTAACCTCTTTTTTACAGTGCAATTATTAGTGGTTACTAAAAAATTATTGACCCTAGTTTTGTGTCGACCAGTAGGGGCTCTAGGCATAACATACGTAACATGGTACCATAGCCACCACTAAATAGTTTCGGTCATTCTGATGTAAAAGAATTGGTATAGTCAATGTCATAGCAAGGAGTGGAAAGTTCCAAGGGCTAGCCTCCTTTGCAAAAAATTTTCTTTAGTTATAACTCAGCATAGAAATTATATAAGACTGCCTTCTCTAATGCCACTTGAAAATCCACATTTCCTTCCTCTCCCTTCTTCTATTAAATCCAGAAATACGATAATAGAGCATTTGAATTGTCAAATAAACTCCTCCAGCTGCTAAGTTGGTTTTATGTGATGTAATTAGCACCGTGAAAATATTTTCCTTAGCTATGATGAAGTCCATTGATAATTCTGATTTTCTTACTCTTTTTATTCATCTTTTATTTTCTTTGAAAATAATTTTATCTTTATAAATCTGCATCAGATTACCTTCCATAAGTCAATGGAATGGAATATTTTTTCCAATTTATTATTTGTAAGTTCATCTTGTTTCTTAGATATTTGTAATCATGTTGGTACATCAAATTCATTTAATATATATACAAAAATATTTTTTTGACTCATTTCAATGATTTGAGGTTACACATATCTGCATCATGAAAGTAATGGCAATGATCCTGTGGTGTAAATTTGAAATCAGCTGAAAATATTCTTAATATGAAAAGGGGTTACCAACCAGTGGCTCCCTATCATCATTCATGTCATGATGAGGCCCACAGTGAGGGTTTTAGGAAGTGGGCGGTTTTGGTGGGATGATACTTATGGGTAAGGCCATGACGAATTGTCCCTCCACCTGGCATGGCTCATCATGGCATTATCCGCTACTGCCATGTCCCCCCAAACTTTCCACCCACCCTTTACAGCCCCTATTCTCTCCTTCATCCCAATCTCCCAAACCTTTTCCACCCTTCCAAGAAAGAGAGTATACACCATATGGCTTTGTACCTGATGATGCCACAAAACAGGTCGCATATAAAATTAAACTGTGAAAACATGCATAGTTTATATATATCCACCAAGTTTTGCAACCCCTATAACATGATTACAAGGCCTAAAGCAATACTTACCCCTATCCCTGATGCTCATACTCTTTCCTGTGACTATGTTCACCCTACTACCCATTCCTCCCATTCCACTTCTAATGTGTATCATTGCCACTGATTTCACTATGAAACTGCTTCTGCTCCCTCCTATTGAAACCAAGACTCCTTGCCAATCACCAGTTGATATTATGAAGGTACAAATAACTGAAAATATTTTTTTTCCTCCAATTTCTCTCGGCTTTCTGACTGGGTCAGAGGATCCATGAAGGCTGACTTTCAACACTCGACTCTAGTATCGTCCTCAGAGTGGAGGAGAGTGAGCTCACTCACCTATGCCCTGAGGGCACTCCTCCAGTCGTGTGTGGAAACCTTGGCCTTCATGGACCCTCTGACCCAGTCAGAAACCTGAGAGAACTTTGAGAAGTACAGACAACAGGAAAGCATTAGATCCTACTACTGAAAATGTGTTTTTGGCAGAAACAAAAGTGAGGTACAATTTACTCCGCATGCACATTGATTGCTTTCAGGTATGACGGAGGATGTTCTACATGGTGTATTATCTGGTTTCTGGAGGTTAAGCATTAATTTTAACATGCATAATGAAGAGCTAAGTGGAGTCTGCTTTCTTGGATTTCTTTAATAAACTGTTTGAGATCTTGTTACTAAATGTTGTGCTTTCGCCTTCAATATATTATTTCTATTCTTAATTTAATATTGATTTCTCCTGGTAATTTGTGTAAACGATTACTAATTTATCTTTTAGAACAGACAGATTTTTAGTTAGATTATTTAGTTAGATAAAGTTATTGCTACCATGAGTCATAACTGTGCACTGTGCAGAGATCCAAGCTGTTCTTTCCATCAAGCTTACTGGAGAGTTATGCATTATACTGTCCCACTCCCTCACTTCCCTATGTCAGCATCACAGTACTTTTGGCAATGCCTTATGAGAGCTCCAGTCCCTCCTTGCATCCTCCCCACACCTCATAGTGGAGATGCTCAGACCGTCGTAAAAATTCTAAAAGTTGAAGTACGAGGATATTTAAAATGTATAATAATGAGAAAAATTTTGTAACAATTCTATAGATGGGTTCAAAATATTTTACATTTGCATTTGAATAGATGATGCCCTTTTAGGGTTTAGTATTACCAAAAAGGTGCATGCACGCATGTTCATGATTGCATAAGGTTAACCGTTTAAGGCAGGCTTCATACTGTTAACTATCAAAATGTGTGTTGTAGATGTCCATATTAATATGTATTGAAATATTTTATGCAAGAACCTATGTACATTAAAAGTGAAATACATATAACCATAACTACACTTTATCTTTGCCCCTTATTAATTATGGTCATTTATTAAGGGAATACATATCTTGTTATTCATGTCATTTTAATTTTCATTAACTCATGAATGTAACAAGAAGTGTGGACATCAGTCTTAATGATGAGGAACAATTTTATGTGGTCAGAATCAGTGTCAGATTCATAACAGTGTGAGGTTGTGAATTGAAAAGTGGTAGAGTAGTAACACCTTGTTGAAGGCAGGACCCCAGTACTCTTGAAAAAGAGACCATAGAAGTGTATACTTGGCTGAGGACTGCTGTAGGCTTTATTATAGATAGGTTTTAGATAATATAAAGATTTAAATCGTAGTTTCATCTTTCAAACTAAATTATTAAAATAAAAATATTAAAAGTTCTTATTAGTAACAAGTAAATATTATTCAAGTCTTATTAGTAAAAAAATAAAAATATTAGGTGTTACCTCAATACTTGATTTGCCTACTAGTACATATTTACTGATGACCACATTCTTCATTAGGTGTAACAATCGAACTGGATTGATATGTGGAGTAGGAAAAGTTGCCGGCACGAAAATGGCCTTGATGCTGAATGGAAACTTGGGAAGACTATACCTCTCATGGTCGAATCGTGAGTAATATTGTTCTTCATAATTAGATAATATGGGCTCCTAAGTACTGGTGCTGTGAGACTACCTTTAAATATGTCTGTGATAGAGGCCATCTAAGCCTTAGAGAAATGGTGTCAAGTTTGGTGTTACAGCTATCATGGGTGCTAATATGGCACATAAGGTGTTGCTGAGTTCAGGGATGAGAATTGCCTCAACACTTTAGAAAATTATTTTGATCGATTTTTTATATTGTTATTAGTTTATAATTTAATGAGAGTTGTTATTGACCACTCTTTTATATTAAATGTTTTACGGAGAATTGGTCATTCAAAAAAGTAACTTTTCTTCTCTCGCCAACGTTTCAAACTTTATTGTTTCACCTTCAGGGCTTGAGATGGAACACTTAGATAACCAATTCAGATAGTTTTTATGTTAACTATCTAAGTTTTGTTTATGCTACCTAAGTGTTCCATCTCAAGCCCTGAAGATTAAACTATAAAGTTTTGAAACGTTGGCAAGAGAAGAAAAGTGACTTTTTTTCATGACCAATTCTCCATAAAACATTTACCTAATTTTAGTTTATATGAAATAATTAGTTTAGTGGCCTGGCATAGTTCACATTTTGTTTAGCTCATCTGACTGTCAGGAGGTGAAATTGAGCATCCATATTTCATCTTTCGCTGGCTTTATTAAATCCAATGCTTGGCCAATGCACACCAATGCATCTCTATGTCATTTGATACTTATTTGTTGACATCTAACATTTGAGCTCTTGGACCCAAAACTGTTAATTATGTTATGACTCTCAACAAATTCTTTTGTAATTGAATGTTATTCATTTGGTTTTCATCCTCAACAATTCCAAGGAAGACAAATTCTGCTGAGTGCTTCAAGAATTGTTTTCGTGGTTGGTGGGTCTGCAATTACAAGTAGGTCAGAAAACACTTCAACAGAGAATATGAAATTCACTCATGTTTGATAATGGGCCCAGTTCCTCTCCACCTTCAACTGTAGCTATATAGAAAGACATCTTTTTTTAAATCATGCCACTCAGGTTTTAGCTCTGGGTGTTCACAGTCATCGTGTATGGTTTATGACCCCTGACATACTTCGTGATCTATAGCCCAAAATTTTAACTTCTGAGATATCTACCACACCACCACCTTTAGAAATAAACTATTTTGGGAGACCGTAACACCTGAAAATAATCATTGGCTTGTCACATTTTATCATGGATTTAGAAGACCTTTAGTTCTGGGGAGAACCAGTATATTAATTGAATCAATTCTCCATTTAAAAGTTCTTGTCTGATCTCTGCTGGGAAACAATTATTCCAGAAATTTTATGAACATACCTGTCACAGATCTGAATATCAAATTTGTTTCTTCTAGAAAATTTTTAAATCATACTCGATATTAGTTATTATTCAGTCAAACCATTCTTACGAGGTTCTTACAGAGAAGAAGATTGTTGATGTTTGGGACTCCTTTTGTCTGAAATGTATGATTTGTGAACAGAGGAGTAAATTCATGCATCAGAAGTCAGTACATCTATCAAATACTGCAGCTAGGTGACAGGCAGGAGAGCTCTCAGAAGATATTAAAACATAAGCACAGGACTAGGAAGAAGTAAGTCAACAATATTCAGTGCTGGCAATCCAAACAGTTGACTTCCTACTTTCTATTGATTTAATGTGAAGAGCTAATAAAGAAAGATGTGTGAGAGAATTTTTCACTATCGTTTTCCCATTTCTTATAGTGGTAAACAGACCAGATTGGTCACTTCTTAAATAAACTCTGTTAACTGTGACATAAAGTATGCAAGCTATTACTCGTACAGCATTTCACATTTTAATTGATAATATCATCTTGACGTTTTACTTTATTTTTGTTCGGATGGAGTAAAGTCAATCTCTTCTCCAAGCAATTAAATAAAATCTTATTCTCAGAAATGTAGATTTCACTCTCATTTATGCAATGATTGAGTGAGTATCTTGAATTGATTTTTCTTCCCCCAAAGTTTGCCCGTGCTCATGAAGCCCTGTGCGTAGCTTCTTCCATGCAATGGGTCTACATCTACATACTACACTGCCGGCTGCTGTACAGGCGTGTGGCAGGGCGTGTTATGACACCAGCCAAGTTAAGGGGAGGGAAAAGGGATAAGGGCGGGGGAGAGGACGGAAGTGTAATTGTTATTGTCTTAGCGCCACGCTCTATCGTTGCTTTAATCACTATTTGATCGTGTAAAGAAGGAATTTTTGTACTTATCATCTCGACAGTTTATCTCCCTTGTTTTGTCACTTTAATCTGTTTTGGGGATATAGTGCGCGGTCTAAATAGTATCCCCTGTGTCCTTCTGAAACTCTCCCGTTCTGAATGTTTCAAGTAATCTAAGCCCAATACTCGAAGCCTCCAACGGTCCCTAAACTAGTCCTTCCATAAGCTGCGTAACACTTTCTGTTCGCTTGTTGCCTGATCTGAAATATCCAAGTTGTTTTAAGCCTTTAAGGGTCATGTGTACGCAGCGGCTGAAGTGCTTACCAAGCGTCTCATTTTTTACCTCGTGACGGGAATTCCACCGAAATCATCGCCATTCCACATTTTGGTTTTCGAGTTCACGGCGGTGGAGGGTATGTAAACAACAACCGCCGTGGTATCGTTTGCCGACATCTTTCGTGTGTCCAGTTCGGGTTGGGTTGCCGAAGAGTCTGGGAATGTGTCGAGTCACGCTGAGAGTGACGGTCGTCGGACATTGACCGTGGGACAACATGAGGTCGGCCCCCGGACTTGGCACAGATGCTGCAGTGGATGAAGCGCGATAGTTTTTTGCTTTTTAATTATTGTAGAATTTATACATTCCGAAAGTTAAAACTTTGTTGCTTTCTCGTGAATCCACCAGTCACGTTTGCCTCTCATTATTGTTCTAAAGTTCGATTTATTACGCGCTAGTGGACGAAGAAAGTTTATGGATTGTCGAAATTTAAAGGTGGTTTGATCGATTTTTGTCTATGTACTTTGAACTTTTGTCGAAACTTTGTATGCGTTTTCTTATTTGTGATATCCAAAGGTAAAAGTGAAAAAAAATTACACGGTACCGATTTTGTTGTTAACACAGCCTGATTGAACATGAGACATATGTCGTAATAATTCGATTACATTTGTACATATTTTATTATAAATGTGAAATGATACGTTACGTGTAATATTTGCATGTAATTTCCTTCTAAATGTCAAATACCACGCCGAAAACTATCAATAGGTTTAGTCATGTCATGCTTTAAGTTAGTAAAAAATGAAAGATATATTTCTTGTATTATTTCCATCGCCGCATGTATGGTGAGTTCCACCGCATAAACAGATGCACTTAAATTTAATCGGTCCTAGTGTTTTTTCCACTTAGTTGATAAATCATTAAAATGTGCACTCTATGGCTCACGATTACCGCTCCAGCCACTTTAAAAAGTTAGTTTCTCAGTTGCGAACAATAATTTATTCATCTTCTATTAATAGGTATTATTAATTCTTATGATAACGCATTAACATCTGATAAGTGGTTAAACATAATGTAAAATATTACCAATTGGTTAATTCTTTAATAGATTCATTATGAAATCCTTACCATCCGCAATTACCGGTATTATTATAAATATTATGGTAATCCATAGTTTTAGGTTGATTTAAATGGAAGAAAGTGAACATCCTCTAGATTTTTACGTACACAGGACCCTATCTACCTACACGATTTCTTTCTTCAGCTCATCATACGTCCTACCCTTCTTCATCGCGTCCGTAAAACCTTTTCTCTTCATTCCCCTTTCCCGCTTACCCAACATCTCCCCTTCTTTCACCGCCCTCAGCATCCAATCGCCCCTAATTACCTTTTCCAACCACCAACTTTGCCTCCTCCTAATCTCCCCTAGAAGTTTCCTCTCATCACCCACCATACCAACCACGTCCTCGTTTGTTTTCCTTTCTGTCTCCCCCCTTACCGGTAAGGAATTGTAATATATAATAATTGAAAACTCGTATGGCGGGTGATTCGTGAAGGTATGACAATTTCAGGAGGTGATATAACATGCCATACGGAGCATTTTTTTCCTTCACCTGTTTGGTATGGAACGTGTTGGCGAAACCTGAACTTTGGGAAAGTTGGATGGATGGGAATTCGTTACATTTGTTTGATGTATGAGTCTGGAGAAAGATAGAGAATGTACATACAATGGACCGAAAGTGAGACAAATAGTGATAGACATGGGAGGGAATTTGTGCGTGAAAATCAGCGGTAGGCAAACGTGGGCGGTGCATGCAATACGGTGGGCGGTGGGATGTCGGGTTGGTTTTGTGAAATAGAACACTGAGTAGACGTATGAGAGGCTGGAAATGGATGTTTTATAAGATGTTTAATTTCACTTTTTTCAACAATAAGGTCTCCTTACTGTGCCCTTTGCTTCCGAGTTTCAAGATGCCACGCGAAAAGTGATTTTCAAAAACGGAAATATACCATTTCACGCATACTTTAACGTGAAAACAAAAACGAGTGATATTGTAAGTAATTCACATTTCGCTATCTACAAAATTATTATTCTACCTACATTTATAGCAAAGGTATAGAATCTGAAGTGGCGGGCCTCTTCTTCTCCTTTCCGGAAAAGGAGATACAACTAAACTAGTTTCTGCTGACGAATTTCCTAGAAATAAGACTGACAGTGAGATGGATTTTGAAGCAACGAAAAAGGATAGGGGCTGTGCATTCGACTAAAGATGGTATTCTTCTGCATTGGCAACTGGGTTGCAAGCAGCAATTACCATTGTGGATAGTATTTTTTATTGAAGTTGAGTCAGAATTTTAGAAATTTTTACATTTCACATTTTATTATTTTCCTTTAAATCTGCAATCGTGTAATAGCAACGATAATTTGAGTTTATTTTAAAGAAATGAAGAGTGGAAAAGTGATTTTTAGAGATTCTTATGACGGTTCCTGAAACAACCTTTCCTCAGGGTTAAATTTTAAGAACGTCGCACACAAATTAAAGACAAGGTTATAATAATTGTCGACCCTGTTTATGTTACATATTGATATTTTTTTAGAAGCGCTGCCCATTCTTTTGAATCAATCCTCAAGTGATTCTGGCTCGACTCAGATGCATTTCACTGATCTAATGAGAGTTTTTCTGCTTGGGTTCTTAAGTATCATCTTTAATACGGCTCGCTGAATTTAGTATACATAAAGACTATTTGTCATGCATCGCGCGCTTCAAGTAAAGTTTGGTACACATCATCTTTCATTATACCATTCCGGCAGTAATATAAAGAATTAATCGCTGGTGGTATGTATGTACGTAAAAGTGCATGGGAATCTATTTTTGCAGATAAGATTCAACGCAACCGACGTAGTTGGCCTCCTGAAAACATTTTCGAAAGAATGATAACCCTTTGTGCTAGAGACTCTAAAGTTAACTCTGGTTCATTTAGAGATTGTCGAAGTCTTCTCGGTCGCGGAAGGAATTTAGTACGAAGGATTAAAATTCACCTCCATAGAGTTCCACGAAATATTTCGCTAAATATTACCAGTACTGAGTATAAATGAAAGGTTAGATGTGGAGCAATATTGGGTAGGTCAAAATTGTGGCTATTTGTGGCTCATCATGACGTAACGTCATCTAGTGTGACGCAATGAACACAACCCGTTGGAGCACGTACGAAATCCAATAACCATGCGGACTCGTAACTTTCCAGTCCATTAATTCCACGGCTTCCACTTCCAAAACGCCGGTCGCGGCAGTCAAGCTGGTAACTCGACCGCCAGGAAACCGCAAAGGCTGCGGATTCTAATGCGACCATCGTGAATTGATGCCGTGTTTGTCCCAGGCCTATACTTAGATTTGGCGGTGCGATGTAACCTTTGCCTTTGGAGCACATAAAATGGAAATACTCCATACTGCTGAAGAACGTCGTGTTTTGATACATGTAGGACAGGAACTACTGATAGTCTTCTCTTTAGCTCTCATTAATTTGCTTCGTTGGACCAAAGGACTCTCCACCTTCCTGAACATAACATTTTTTCAAATGTTAACCCTTTGATGTCAATGATGCCGGATTCAGCATATGCATTTGTAGTGATCTCAGGACCAATGCTCCATGCGCCAGATTCGGTAAAATGAAAAATTGTAAACAAATTAAAAACCACTCGAAATATTTTACCTGTCAAGATAACGGATGATTATAAAAAGATATTAATCAATCCTCGATGCGGGAAACATCGCCAAAGTTTTATATTAATCAGTGTCATGGTCCACGAAAGTTGAAATCAATTAAAATTTAAAAAACTTTGATGTATTTTCTCTATCCTCCTTTATTTAATGATAAGGAGTAATACTCCTTTCTCAATGATAAAACTTGGTCCATTAAGGGTTAATAGTTATTACATACAGCATCACTATTGCTTTGTGATCTATTCTCTCCCCGTATACAAAATTTCATTAATACTTCAAATATGTATTGATCTCGTAACAGAGCATATTTTTAGGAATTTTCTCTGGGCGACACTGAAACTGCTTGAACCCCTTCCACCACCCAAAACCTCATTAAAATGACCATTAGCTTTCGCTTTTTTCTCGGTCTATTGGGTTTGGGATTACCTGTCACCCATGTACTCTGCGTTTAACGCTTCCTACTCCAGTTTAGCACGCGCAGAACTTGAGTTTTTTCCTTTTTTACAGGCACCAAGTTCTGTCACTGGGCGATAAAATCTTGGCACTAGGCGACATTTTGTCGCCTACTTTGTATGTTATTTTATGCACTGTCACGTAAGACACTCCTGTTTCATAACTTGCCCCAATACTCTATACTTTTTCATGTCCCTACATTGCTCATTTTACTTTGTGACCTCATCAACAATTTTTCACTGTTTATTTTCGCTTCAATCAGATTTTTATCATTCTCTGATACCATTAAAATTAACTGAGGTATTGAGCTCCTAAGGATAATTTACGTAATTTTATGGATATATTTCACCGCAGCATGTACTACATAGTTTGTTATCAGGATTGTGGTCCAGCTCAAAAATATGAAGAGGTATATGGTTCAGAAACTTGGTCATTGCGCAAGGAAAATGTGCGTCAACTGCAGGTTTTTGATATGTGGGTCTGGAGAAGAATGGAAAGGATAAGCTGGGTAAAAAGAAGTGCTAGATACGGTGAGAGAAGAAAAGAAGAAGCTGAGAAGAGAAATTGAGAGTCAGGTGGAGGTCGCATTGACAGGTAACGACATGTTGAAAATGGAGAATGTTGGGTGAGCCGGGGAGATGTAGAAGGATAGAAATGGTAGGTGGTGTGAATAAAGGAATTAATTGTAAGAATTGCAGGGGAAGGCCTTGAATAGAATAAATCAGGCAAATAACGAAGGACGTCAAAGTGAAGATATATGTAGGAATGAAGTGGTAAGCTGATAAGAGAGTGGAGTGGAGAGCTGCAGCAAACCTATCTTCGGATTGATGACTGATGACGATGAAGGAAATACAAAGGTATAAGGAGTTTAAAAGGAATTTTATTTAGAAAAATCGCTAGTTTTGAGAAGAAAATGGTAGATAAAAACTCCCTGGAGTCTGAGAAATAGTCTGATAGATAGATGTCTTATAGGCAGGGTCTGGAGAAGAATGGAAATGGTAAGCTGGGTAAAAATGAAGTGCTTGATACGGTGAGAGAAGAAAGGAAGCTGACTATCCTTGGGCATACTATTTAATTTGCGGAAGCTTTTAATGATTATGTCCAAAGTTCATTAACCAATGACGAAAGTCTGGAGGTAACGTGTATCAGAGCTGACTTCTCAATTCTCTCCCATCAAATTTTAAATGTTTCCGTTTCCAAATGTCGCATCCTCTGGGTCACTTCTTCCTCTCGTCCGTCTCCTTCTCATGAGTTTGACCGGCAAACCTAAATGAGGGGAACGGAGACTGCAAGCGAAGCGGAGGACCGGTCCTTCTCCTCCCACGCCCCGAACCTCGTGGACAACCGCACGTCCCCTGCTGACCTAGAGACCGATATTTTTTCGTCGCTCTCGAGTGAATTTGTTTTTCTCGTTACGAAGGGTGTAAAGATGCCGCGCGGCTCAGCCGACGAGCATCTGCCGCCACCCGGATGGAGTTGTCGTGAGTTCATTAAATGCTCGAAGCAAGAAGTCTCCGCGCCTCTTGCGGCTGCACCTCCAAATTTAAATGTGTGGATTTATCTTTGCAACTTCGTGATAGGTAATTCTGAGGCACACACTGGAATGACCTAATTCGAAGAATTCTTTTTCGCATGACCTTTTTTTTTTTATAAATAAATCAGCATCCATAAGCGATATGGAAACGTGTATTCGGTCACCGGCGTCATGGCGTAATAAGTAGGTAATATTAATAATAATAACATGTCGTAATAATACACATATCAATTGGGGCACAATGACACGTTTTGTTAAAGACACTCCAAACGTACGTCTACGGCTGCAAGGGGTCTAATGAGTTACCATCTTTCGAACTCATTAGATTCCATGAATTCGGAAAAATATACAATTAAACATAAATGTTGTAACCGTGGGAATGCTAGCAACTTACTTCAATTTTCGGGTTTGAAAAAACCAGTCTGTATGGAGTCTTTTTAATTTTTTCCGTCTGCTTTCATATTTCATGTTGTCCATTAAAAGTGTCTCAATTTTTTAAACGACGAATTGTTATAAGCTGCATTAGGCTCTAATTCGTATTTCTCTTTGAATGTATACATAGAACTTGGCAAAAATCAAGGAATTTAAAGTATGAGAAAAGGTCATTTAATGAGGATGGAACTTCTCTTGCCCACAAAGAAATTCCCATTTCACCCTGCAAGTCACTCTTGTTTACTCCATTACGATGAGGGCTTTTTTTCAATTTCGTAAATACTTGTTTGGTAGGAACTCCACCTTATCGCTCATCTATTAACTACTTATTCATCGTACAAGGGCGGTATCCAACGAAATGATAAGAAACACAGGAAATTTAAAATATGAAAATACGTTGCAATATATTAGACCCCTAGCATCTCGGAATCAATCTGTTATGAAGGATCGTCCCTATAGTGAATTTAATCTTTAGTTAAGCTATTGGATTACTGAACGACCTAAGGGTTTTCCAGACGAATTTTAGTGTAAAAAATCTCGGTATAAATGATAGAAAGTAACTAACTTACTTCTTTGAATAATGAGAGTAATAGACACAATTTGAGAATAAACTTGAGGATGGCAGAAAAAAAATTTTCACTTCTCCGGATATATTTCGTATATCGTCTCGGTAAAACTTGGCGCATGTCGACAAACTTAATGAGTTCCTTTTCATGATTTATAGCTGAGGGATAGTCTGTCCACGACGCATAACTGAGTGATTGATTGTTTGAATCAATCAGACCCATACAAATGGCAGAATGGAATTGAGATCGTCTGAAATAATTCCTCCTCCTCCGTAATATTCCCGAACGTAGACTAATAATATACGAATTTTCAGAGTTATTTTTATGTTAAATAAATGTGTAATGGCGAGTAAGGCTTTTATTCAAATGTGCCATGCACGAGGTTTATAAGCAAAGATTGTATAGGAGTTAAACGTTGGAGAGATGGTGAGACCGATATAGTTTCGTTGAAAATATTTCAGTAGAATGACTCTAAGAGATTTTTTTAGTAAGCTTTATTTAGTATTTGCCAGTGTCATCCTTGGAAGTGACTTCACAATCGACCCCTCAATGGGAGTCGAACCCGTAAATTTTTAGATGCTCAGAACATATCCTGGTATTAGTTCGTGGATGCTCTCGTGAAAGAAGTTGAGTATAATAATAATCCGAATGAAATTCATCCCTGCAAGTGGCTCTCCTAATTGCATGTATGCAGTAAATACAGAACTTTTGAAAAAATGTGTTGTCTATCCTTAATATTATTGTTATTCCTGATTTAACTCGATGACTTTAGACTAAAATAATTTATACTCTCCCTTAACGTTTCCTAATGGACTTGACCCACTTAGGTTTCACGAATTTCGTTATTTTTACGAGTTGATTTCAGTTTTATGAGAGTTATTTTCCGTCCTTGATTTAGTCTTGAAGCTGGTAACTTAACGGATTGATTCGAGAACAAAAATGAAAAAAAGGTTGAAATAACAAGCAAAATGGAATTCTTTCGCGAAATTAATTTGCGGACGTGTGCAAAGCGTCGCCGATTATGTGTACTTCCATACTTTGATGCATTGTAACTTCGAGGCCTGGAAGACGCGACAGATAAAAACACCTTCCCATTCTCGGGCGACTCTCTTGGAGGGGGGGGGGGGGAGATAGAATGCCGCTCGACGTTTGTGGGGATAAATTACGCGTTCGCCTTGCAATCCAAGACTCCCTCTCGTGAATAGAAATAGCGGAGGATTTGGATTGACTCTGTCCATCTGCTCATCAAGGCGACTGCCTACGCAAGTCGACGCTCTTATAAATATGCGCAGTCGGGAAAACATTGCACAACAACGCTGGAGTTTTATTATTTGTATTCTTCTTAAAGGCTGAACTGAAATTCATCGTTAATCGTCTCACTCGGGAGATAAGCACTTGGCGAAGATGTACCTTCGTGGCGTTGACGATACGCATTTGTCTCCTCGGAATCTTTGATCGGTTGATAAGAAAATCTGTGAATAACCATTGCAGTCATGATTATCTACGGCGTTGGCATGTGTGGCGTTGTTTAGGAATTAGATGATTCTATCATATTTTACATAAACTGGTTTTTGAATGGAAATAGGGCGGGTTTTCGTTGTTATGAACGTGAACTACTCATGACGAAGTCGTTCAACGCCCACGTACCACTCACAGGAGGAGCATTCGAGCGTTTGCCCACTCTCCAAGTGGAGCTCTATTTTGAAATCGAATGTATTGAGATCTGCATGGTTTAGTGCTGCATTAATGGCACGCACCTGAGCTAAATTCCGCCATGGTTTTGTGGAATATCATCAGAATAAGAGTTTTGTGTACCGCCGCCCAAAGCGTCGTTCTCTAATCTCCATGTTGGCTTTGCCGTGCTTTTGTTATTCTTTTCCTAATAAGAGTAACAATGTTTTCTGGAAAAAAATTATGTTTTCTGTCAAAGATGCTAATTTTGCTAAAGTTTCATTGAGAATAACTTGATTTGTTTGGGAGTGGTTAAGTGCAGATTTAGTGGACAATCCTACATATGACAAAAATTCAAGTCCACTCGAAATTTTACTGTTCTAAGACTTCAACGGCTGAAAAACCGAAAATCCCTAGTATGGCGCAGCTACGTGATAACCGTCACACTTGCAACTATCAAACGCCGGTGATGTTCATTCCGGTGGGTGTTTTTCCCGTGGGAGACACTCAAATGAGAGGCTACGCCCTCTGTTATGGTCGCTTCCTCTCCACTTCCTCTTCCTCGCTTTTATTCTCCCACGCGCGTGAGTTATGCGGCGATCCCTGAAACGCAGGGCGGCGAGTATAACGGTGATTCCGATAAGTCACGAATTCCGTTGTTTTCTCGTAGCTGCCCTCCGCTTCCCTCGGGAATGGCGCTATTTTCGGCGGCAACAACGGCGGCGTCCGTCTCCCCGAGTAGCCCCCACACACACTCACGCAAGAACGAACCCACGTCCGCTTCTCTTTCGATATAACATTTTTAATCGACGTCACTTTCACTTTTTTCCTAGCAGAGTCCATTCACTGCAGGGGTGACCGTGATCTCCGAAAAAGCTTCGCGAGCCTTTTTATTCTTCGTTCCCGATCGACGCTCCCGCCCTCTCTGTCCGTTCCCACTGAACTCCTTCGGGCCTCGTGCATTCTCCCCGCCTTCCCCCACCGCTCCTCCTCGTGTTCCAAACGCTTCAGCGCCTTCAGTTTTTTTCCTTTCCCAGCCTTGGCGCGAAAGAAAGCCTTCGTGCCTCTCTCGATCTTGAATGCTTGCATATCATTACATTGTCCACGTCTAATTTCCTTCAATTCTTCCTACCCTCTCTATTTCTCTATTCTTTCCTGCGCGGCCTTCCTCCCGCGCCTGCGCTCCTATTTATCCATTCAAATGCACTCGCTCAGTCCCACGTGGCCTCCACCCGCCAACGGGATGAGTTGAAAATGCCGTTGGATGTTTTATTTCTCTTTGATTTTTTTCTTTTCTCCCCCTTTCAAGTGAGGGGTGGAAATTGAATCATCACAGTCGATGAGTCTCTACAAGGAAATCCTTCGGCTTATCGTGGAAGGAGCGAAATGGATCCCAATACACGCTTCCGGTTCAAGTGAGTTTGTTTTTATGCTGCGCATTTTGCATGCGTCCTCAGCCGTTTCGAGTTGAATGCTCAAAAGTCCATGGGTGTTGTGTTTTTTAATGCCTGATTGTTATCCTGTTGCGTTAGATGCGCTCGTTTCTTTGCTGATGCTCTCTTAGTCATTTAAGACGAGAATATTAGATTAGATTCTCGGCTTAGTTCTCTAATGAAATTTAAACATGGAGTAAAATGTGCAAATTACCATTGACTCACGTTGGAAGGGAATGAAACTTTCAATCGTTCGTTTTTACTGATAAACGACACTATTACGAAAAAGATGTTTTCATTATTGTTTGATAATTTAATTCCTCTAAGTAATTGTCAGCCAATTCGGATGATGACTGTTTCAATAATAATTTAGTACTATAAATGGACATCTAATACGTTTTTAAGATGTCGATAATCGTCTTCCTAAGGATCAAAAATCAGAATTGCCAAATGAGTCATCACAATAACTTAGAAAAATTCCCTCCTTGGAATAAGACCTTGACGTGGTGTAAGAGCTACAAATCGGGAGATTCAAATAATGAAGTGTGCTGAACTGTTAAGAAGAATCATCATAGGGAAGTGACTTTTTGAAATATGAAATGGGAGAAACATAGCATCAAAACCTATAGTTCATGAATATGTATATGGATCCTAAACTTGCCCCCAGTGGGTGTTGCCAAACATTCCGCATGCACCGAAAATTAAGGACCAATCAGATTGTAGTGCTGCCACTCTAGAGAAGGTGGTTCTAACAAGGAAAGGCCGTGATTCAAATGGAAATACTGGAAATAAAGGGGCCGGAATTGGCCTCCCAATTAAACTGGCCATTTGTGACACACAGTAGCAGAAACATGCCGATTGCAGCGCAACCTATCTTTTGCGGAAAACTAGGCAACACCTGCCCGTACAGTAGTGCCGAAGATTTAGATCCCTATGTATATTCATGCTATAGGTATGACGGCGAATCATAATGAAAAAATATTTTATTATTTTTTAAAATTATGAAAGTCACACTTATAGCAAATACGAAAAAGGTGTTACTGTAACGTTCATCTTCTTCTTCTGCTTTACCCGGTCTATACGTAAGATACCATCATGGCGATGTCTGATTTCCTTAATGTAGTTCCACTGCTGTTGCTCCACACTACTTTCTTAAATTATCACGCCAGGAAATTCTTCTTATACCACGACCGCGTCTTCCGTCGACCTTTCCATGGAGAGTTTACTGAAGAAGTCGATATTTATCCTCGTGTCTCATTATACATCCATGTTGTAATTTACGTTATTTGATCGTCCACATAAGTTCCGGTTGACAGCCCATTCTGTGGAAGATTTCTTCATTTGCCACATAATCCACTCAAGAGATCCTTAAAATGCGTCTGTAGAGCCAATTCTTCTCCTTGGCCTCTGTCAGGGTCCAGGCCTCTACGCTGTCAAGCCGTAAAGAAATAACGTTCAAGGGTGCTGCTGCTTTTTAATGGCATGCTTATATATCTCTCGTGGTAAACTGGCTTCATAGATATCAGTTACTGTAATGGCTATCAGGATGTCTTATTATTATTTAAATTCAGTATGGCGTGCATATTTATAACTGTATGGTTGAACGTCTGCATGTTTAGGTTTTTAATTTCTTTTATTCGTGAAATTAATTTCGATTTCAAATTGTCGGCATGGATAAATCTTCAGTTATATTGAATTACTTGACATTTATGCGTATGAGTGGAGAATTTAAGTAACGCTTTATCTCTTAAATGGAGGCTCTTAATTGCTCTCATGGTGAAAACCCATAATTGGCGTGGTTGATGCAGCCTAAATATCTGCTTTATACTCCGTTCAAGTTTGTAGAAATGGGAAAAAGTAACTCGACTACTAAAGAGGACACAGTTTATTTCATACGATTACCCGTTCTCTTTAAAGTGTGACGTGCACCGTGCAGTTTGAATTGTCTTGTAGCGACAACAAGACGAAATGTTTGCTCAACATTCTCTATTCATACAAAAGGTGCGTTTTTCTTGTAGCATCTTCTAAAACTTCGCTAAAGTGATATTGACGACAGGTTGAGCAAACAGAACTTTCTCCTCTGGAAATGACTTAATGGTGGACACCCTTGAGTGGCTCGTGAAGAATGGTTGGAGGCGGGTGGGAGGCGAGATTAACGCGGGCAAAGGTCACAGGCAACTGATTGAAGGTTCTTTGCTGAAGTCGACTGATTGAAGGATTGAATGCCACGGAAATCATTCCTTTGGAACCAAAACACTTGCGCATTCTCTTTGAAAAGTCATTAATACGACGATTGTTTAAGCCTACACCTGAAGTATGACTGCAACGAGTAACGGGCGTGCAGATTGTCATCTTAGTCTTTTTCAAACTGCTTATTAAGTTTTTTTTAAATACATAATAATAAAGGTGAAACCTTGGATACTAAATCGATTGGTAATGGACGCGCACAACGACAGCGTCACATGGCACGTAACACGGGGGTTGTGGGAAACGTCAATTAGCAGCAATCCACTTATGTCGGGACGAACGAAGATCAAGTGCATTTAAGCGTTTGGAATATGATAGTTAAGTAAAATATTGGAGCTAATGTTAAAGTTTTGCATTTTTTAACATCCCGTGCCCTGTCATGTCATCAATAATGTTTTCTCCTCTTCATCGGTGCCTGTAAAAGGAATTTTTCATCTACATCTACGAAGTACCGTGCAAGCCACCACTAGGGTGTGTGGCACGGTGTGATTCCACACCAGGGATGCAGCACTCGTCCCAGCACAAATCAGAACCTCGCACGCTCCCCCTGCCGCATAGCATATCAAACATTTTCCCCCTCAATATAGCATATCAAACGCACGCTATTTGGTCAAATCATATTCGCTCACCCATTTTGCCCACCTGTCCCTTAAGATGACTAAACGTTTTCTATTTAGTGCAGTGTCTTCTTCTTTCACCCTTATTCTCTCTCTCTCTCACCTGCATACGTTCCACTAGCGCCATATAGTGTACGCGGATATAAATATAACTAATAACAGCTGTGAAGTGCAAAGCGCAAGACTGGTTCACGTTTTCAGTTCCGTCATCACTTTTCATTCGTACCTTCGCGCCCTCAGTTAATTGGTTGCTCCCTGTCTGAGGTCACTTCCAGAAGATGACGATTTAAAAGTGCTTGAAGGGCAAATAATTGCGAATTGGATAAAAAAATATTCATAATTAATCCCTGTGGTGAAGGCTCTATTTAAGTTTCCTAGGGTTCTTAAAAGGAAAGACGTTCGTGTCGATTCTGGAATGATTCTTTCATATACTGGTATCTTTAACCTTTTCGTTCAAACTCTACTCCTCCGTACGGAACTCCCTCGTGGTAAGAAATTTGACTGGCATACTTTTCGTCCGTTTCGGGACTAAACTGCGATCTCAATAGTGGGATTATAGATGAAAAATTCATCTGACAAATTATTTTACCTATTTTAAACCGTAATTTTGTAATATTTTTTCGTTTACTTATTTCGTTTACTGTACCCTTTTTCCCAACTCATGGCAACTGACTGTGAATTCGCCGGTGTACCTTTCTCTTTTCCAGCCAATCGCAGAAGAGTGGGACGGAATGCATTGGAGGGAGATCTCAGTCACTCTCTTGACTTCCGCGAGGTTCACTACATTCTGGTATCGTCTGTGTTGTCAAATTTACTGCGTTATCACCCAAAGTGCATTTATTCGTAAATGCTAACAACGCTGTTCGGCCGCCGCTCCGGGAGCCAGAAACTGAGGTGGACGGGGAAACGCCTTTCATTGGCTACTCTCTCTGTGACGTCCACCCGCCATGAGCTGGGAAACAGGGTATAGAGCCCGTTTTCCACGGGGCAGGAAATTGCGCAACTTCAAACTGCATGTTTTTCTCAATCGGGCGTGCAATCATTTTCGAATTAGAGCAGGGGCTATTTTGCCATCTCGTGTTCATACATTCGCGCATGCGTTCTTGCAATTCATGACTTTACACGATGCAATTTGAGATGCACTTCCTCACGTACATCAGATTGTGCAATTATGTGCCCCTTGTAAAACGGGCTTAACAGATGTGTAATTCGAAAATGAGAAAATGAAACCAATATCACTGCGAAAAATTCTCAAATGACTTGTTACGCAGTCACGTCCTCGGCGTAAAATATATACACCGAAGGGATGGAATCGAAGTTTTAATGTTCTGTGATGAAAGCTTAATATTAGCGAAATTACTTTGAAAATGAAACTCTCTCGCTGGCACCGAGGGAAACAGATTTGTAGCTTGGAAAGCAGCCAGCTTGCCTTTCGATAGGGGGCACATTAAAGGCAATTCACTAGTGTAATCAGTAGAATTTTTTATTCCATATGTTAGACTAATTAGAAATTAATAATTAATTTGTAACATTGCGAAATAAAGTATTTTCTTTCTGCGCTGGACGATAACACTTTTGTGGAAAGCTTACAGACTGAATATTTCCTTTATTATGGATAATTTCCACAAAGAGAACTAGTGGACTATCCTCTCTTTTACTTTTATTAAATTAATGCATTTTTTATTTAATAAAGTTATTATTATTATTATATACGCTCTCTTGGTCCTATGACTCGTAGTGTTCTTCCTCTTCAGCGTCTCTTCCGTCACTTTCACCAGTGAATTTCTCGGTCTACCCCTTCCTCGCAAACCATTCGCACTACTCTCTTATATCTGCTTTGATAGTCGGCTCTCATCTATTCTCTCTGCATAGCCAAACCAACGAAGCACGCTCCTTTCATACATGCCTATTACTGAATCATCCATTCCACAGTTTACCTCCACCCAGTCATTCCTAACCCTAGCACTTCTGCTTCTACCGTAAAGAATTCTCAGATTCACCATATTTGCTACATTTAGGCCACTCTTGTGGTTATCGAGACATGCCCGAGTTTCGCTACCGTACAATAAAATCGCAGCTATATCGGTGAGATCACAGCACATTTACATCTCCAATCATTACACAGTCATTATCGCTAATTACATCTCTCTCACATTTATTCTCAAAAACATTGAACAGCCATGTAGACTTAACACATCCTTGTTTTTCATGCCATTTCATTCCAATCCAGTCACTCAAACCCCAACGCACTCTCACATTTGCTTTACTCATCGCGTAAATAGAATTCAGCGTTTGCTCGTTCCCCCCAACCTTACAGAACTTATTTCTATTTACCCTGTGGTATGCCTTCTCTAAATTAAAAAAAAATCATGATTGCTTAGAATTAAACGACAGTGAAGCATTATATACCTATAGGTATCTCAGTGCAGTGTTCAAATTCTTCTTTTTTCAAATGCTGCAAGATTGTACTTGCAAGATATTTTGAAGGTCCGGAAAAACTTTCTGCCACCAATCGTATGTATCCCAAACTTAATATTTGTCAGTCAGGATTGAGGCCGGCCATGAGAAAAATTGAAGGTACGAAAGATTACTGGCAACTATATGAGAATAGTGCGTTTCATTTACTTTCTTCTTCACCGTCAAATCCGCATGTGAAGGAGAGATATCAAGACGGAGTCAGACGATGTTCAGAAATGTAATTTTTGAAGTATGAACTAAAAGGCTTCCCAGTGCAAGTTCTCAACTATTGCCGAGTTGATGAATAATGCTATGTAATAGCTGTATTGTAATGTATCGATATGTATCATATTGAGTATCATATCGGTATGATACTATTATATCAGTAGTAGCATTTGAAAAGTCGGAGCTTGTAATCATCGCTGCTAGGACTTTCTTTGGTCATGGAATCGTAGGTATTTCCATTATCATTCACGTTTTGGATCAGCCAGCTGGCGGGCACGGTGATGCAAAATATTTGTGAATTTTAGCCCGATGGGCTATTCTAAGACCCATCGCTTCATAGCTGACGGAACGCACGTTCCTTTACTCGCAGTAGTCTCTCCGAGAGTTTCTTTTTCTCCTTACACCTTAGAAAGGAGCTGGTTAAGCACTTGGAATTCATTTTGACCCTCACAGATCTGTTTTTAAACGTCCACGAAGAGTTTTTCGTCTGAAAGCAAATGAATAATATCTGGAAATGCCGCATAGAATAGGTACCTAATGTTTTTGCCTTTGGAACTTAATTTCATTGTTAAGTATAAGATTTATTTTCCCTAAATATTATTTCTAGCTTTCTACTATTACTTTGATAAGAACATTAATCGTCCATTATGACTGAAAAGAGGGGTTAAAAAACTATGCTTCAGCTCCAGGAACTTATAAAAATAAGGAATACTTACATATACTTTTATCCCAGTGAGGATGGTTAGCTTTTTTTGCCTTGCATTTTTGCCTTTTTTACATTTATAGATTCCAATTACGATTGTCCATTGTAGCTCATGGAGTTATCTTGACCAAATTTTTATGGCAAATGCTTTTTTTTACAATCATTAGGTGATAAATGAGAAATTAGTGTGAGTGAGTTTCAGAAAGCTATATGTTGTTTTATTTATTGTTTGATATGCGCTTCAAACATAATTCATGGGCGTGTTTACTTTCGACTTACATACACTCGAGTAAACTTGAAACTCATTTTTGAACGGCAGATGGAAGGCACGTTAACTTCCGAAGTGTGTATAATAATTTTTAGATGACATTGAGAACACGCTTTGGAAAGTTGCACATCAACTTATTGTATAATTGGAGGTGGTTATTGTAAACTTTGAGCCCCATCTGATCTTCCAGGAAGTAGGCAATGGAGAAAGTTGCGAGGACTTTCATTAGCTTCCGTTCCAATTGTTGAGTTACCGCATCGGCTCCAAGGTAACGCACGTTTATTTTTTCCGATTTGGAATAGGAGTCAGATTCGTCGAGACACATAATAATATGGTCCGCAGACAATGCAGCTGGACCTCTTTTAAGTTTCGTGGTCGGCTCTTTGTGTCTTCAAAATTGGAGGTGCTGAGCTGGCCCACCCAGCGGAAAATCCACATATTTACGCAATAGTAACAATATATGCTATGGCCATATCATCTGATTTGTCAAATCAACCAAACATTCGCAGTCCATATTCGAAAATGACAGTACATTCTTTTGGGAAAATCTTCGTCTGGATTTTAAAATACAAACGTTTCTTCTTACTTGCCGAAGGCTTCCTCAGGTTAACTCTTACGTCTGGAGGTCTCCAGCAAGGGAGAAGTAACTTTGGTATTTTGAAATGCTGACGCGAGTAATCCCAAATTAAGAAACCATCCATCCCCAGATTTTTTTTGGAAAAAATGCTTAGAAAGTAATCTTGACTAAGTTTTAGGTTGGCTTTTATTAAAACTATTGTCACATTATGGTGAATGGGCTTACTTTAATGGGAAGCTTCAAGTTCCACGGTGCCGCCGCAGATTTATAATTCACAAGTGCGAGTTAAATCTCACAAGACCCCACAGAGGTCATTCCATGTGAAATCACGGACGAGTTGCCCCCATTATCTCAGATTTAGACGAAACTTTTTTGTGTGTTATTCTTATAAGACCATTAGTTTGTATACACAATTTTTATAAAAAATGTTGAGTTTTTGCGGAGATACGGGGGTATGAAAATTTCGGCATTTGTAAAAACAAGTCATAGAGTTTTCCCATTTTTTTCCACAACAGTTTCATTGTCACTGTAAAAAATAATTAAGGGATGAAGACTAAGTTTGCAATTATTAATTTAGTGGTAATTCGATGGCATTAGTTTCGCGGTAGCCATTTATGTTAAGGTAACTTCAAATTCATTGTTTTCACAAGGAGAGTGAAATAAAAAAAGTCAAACTCGGCACACAACTCAGGTTTATACCCTCACTCAGTGAGCTTACACATTTAAGCATTTCCACATGAGCGGCTGCTCTGCTTATATATGCATACATTGAGTGCGTAAACACGACAATTTCCACCATGAAATGCGGCATTGAGAATAGAATTTACTTAGCTAATGGTTAGAATTATTATTATTAAAATTCTGGAGAATGGCTACTTAAAAGGACATGCTGAATCGTAAAACAAATAGAGTACACCCCTAGGAGGACACCCCCGCCGAAAATCCTCGCGGTGCGACTGTCTGATTTTTATAACTTCGTGGAAAATCGCAGGTGGCCCAGGGAAAGAAACTGCCCCCCCTACCCTGGATGTGTGAATTTCACACGCCAATGGCTTAGTATGGGGTGAGATCTACTCTCACCTATCAAAACCAACCTTCGGGTTTAAAGACTGAGTGAGTGATATAGTTGAAATTATAATTATTGATAAAAAAGCCAATACACTTGTTGACGAAAACAGAGCGTCTCGCTTACAACCGAAGGGATTTTTCATTTTTGAAGAACAGGAGGCTCTCCCGCTTCTTGGCCTCTGTCACAGCAGGGAATATTTTACCGGGACGAATCTTTAGCGGCAAGTTAGCGGTGGTCAGTGACCTGACGTCATGATTTACACATACGTGTACTCATTAGCTGATATCTGCCGCTGTGGCCGATATATGAAGCCGCCCTACAGCGCTCAAACTGGTCTTACTGCTTAGGAGCCGATTTCTACGTCGGTGGATTGGAGTCGCGCGTCGTTGCCAATCCTAATGACGTCCTGCCTTAGCGTCATCGGTGGGCGGCTGAGAAGGTTTCCAATGGTCCTGTCAACAACTTCGTTCCACGAAATTTTCTTTCGTGGAATTTCCGGTCCTAGACTTCACTCGAGCTGCGAGGGAGCGCTTGCCGTTTCCCGCCCATTTCCCTCCCGTTTCCCTCCGCTGAGTCCGGCCGCCCGCCCCACCACCTCCGGGGGCCGACTGTGTATACCAACTCGACTGGACTCGTCCGCCACCGCGCCACCCCCCTTGGAGGTGCCCGCCAATCCCTTTCACTTTCCTTGGCGCTTGAACTCTTTCCTTCCCTCCCGCTCCGAAAACTTTCCCCTCTCGCCGCTTCGGAAGGCAAGGTCGTGGGATCGCTTGAAGGTTACCCAATGCATTTCCCTCCCCGCGAGTCGAGAGAGTTGAATGCTGAACCCAACCACCCTTTCGCGGGCGCGAAGACCCGTGCCCCTTGTGGTGGTCGACCGATTTCCAAACAAACCCACCCACCCCAGTCAGTCGACCGCTGAAAAAAAGAAATAAAAACGCAATACCGAACTTGAATTGCCACACCTCTTTTTCAAACGATTGGATTGCAAATGGGGAGCATGCATTAATTAGAATAATATATTTGCGTGTGAATTTCATACTCCTGAAAATACAGAACAAATATTTTATCGAATAGCAACATTGTTGTATGAGTATATTTCTTGTGAAAAATTACATCTACGAAGTACCGTGCAAGCCACCACTAGGGTGTGTGGCACGGGGTGATTCCACACCAGGCATGCAGCACTCGTCCCAGCACAAATCAGAACCTTGCACGCTCCCCCTGGCGCTAGGCGCAGGCCAAAAGCAGTCAGGAGTACAGTGCGCAGTCCAACCGGAAACTGGGAGAGTGATACGAAAATGAACATGCAAACTTGCAGAACAATGCTATACAGACATCTAGTGGTTGATATTACAGATACTGTTAATTTATGAATGCTACGAGATGCTACTTTATGCAGAGAACAAAATAAAATAATGCCGGACAAGTCGACCTGTGTGAAGTGTTAGTAATTACGCGAGCTTGGTGTCGTGAAAACATCACGTCGTCTATAATCCGGAGGATGACGTCACGGAACGGTGTCGTTTCCAGTCGTTTCAATTTGAAGTCCAGCTTGTTTATCCTAATTTGATTTAAAAAACTCCTTTTTCTTTTATCTTTAAGGAAGTAATCCAGTATGACTTCAACTTTTATATTGAAATACATGCAGCTCGAAAAAGCGATACCGTCCAGGCGATCTCCAACAATTGAGAATCCATTTTCGATAACGTGACATTTGAAAATCCCTATTTATCTGCTATAGGAAATAACTAATGTCTCAGCTTGACAAATAAACATGTGGAACATACAAATTTCGTGGCAGGTGCGTCGTGGACGACGTGGGAACTGGAACGGATTTGTCCCCCTGTCACACACCCTTGAGGTGACTTGCAGGGTATTATGTAGATATGTTTCCTAAAAATCAATTACTGCAAGTAAATGGGTGGAAGCTTTCGCGTCTTTGTTTACGTTTGACTACCATGCGTCTAATACTCTTACCATACTTGAATGTTGGAGAAACTAGATGTTCCGAGGTAAAGGCATTCTCACTCCCTCTTCATTTCTTGCTCTCCACTACTTCTTACTGCTACCCTTTCCGCTACTTCTGTTTGGTTATTCGCAATTTTGTGTTGTAATTTCATAGTGATTGAGCCAACAATTTCGTAATAACTAGGGAAAAACACGAAGAGACGATTAGAAGCTATAAAAAGTGCACATCTTTTTATATACTCACGAAGGAAAGAATATTATTATCCTTGAATTGTTTCTCGATTATATGAACAAACTCGGAGACAGTGTAGCTTTTACACGCAAAATTCTTGTGCCTCTCATTTCCTATCCTGTTTAACAGACTAATTTGGCATGAGCATTTTTTTCTTCGAGTGAATCGCATAAAAAGTGAAAGTGTAACGGATGCGATGCTGTTATAAAATGAAAACAACCCTCGAGTGAAATCAAATCAAGTGTAGGCCAGAGCAAGCGGGAAAAATACTGTTACGCTACTAGGTGAACGGGATCAGAAGTAATTGCTTAGTGAAAACACGCGCTCGGTGTTCCTAGAGTGTGGGAGCGAGGCGTTGACATTGGCCGCGAGAGGAATGAGCAAACTTTTTTTAAATGTGACGTTTCAAAAGGTAGAAATTTTGAACTTGTCTCGAATGGTGAATGGCCTGGAAGTTCGAAATTATGAGCTTCTATGAGGATTGAACCACCATTGTGAAAAGCGAAAATGTTGTATCCAATTCCATACAATGTATCATCCAATGGAAACCTCTCACTCATCTTTTCCATACCAGACATTTGGTGTCTTGCAAAGGTAACAGAATTAGCGCTGATAGTTGTGATAAATTAGAGAAAGTGACTGAAAGCTGTAGTCATTGAAGAAATAAAGATAACTTCAATGGCGAATGCAGGCGGATTACTATGGTTAAGGGTGAAAGGAGCTAAATCAATCATCCGCATTTGCCTGCATGTGGCAAAAAAACAACAAGATTTTCAGAGTTAATTGACTTATCTGGCTTAATGTAAATAGGTATTATTATTTAATAAGTGTGAAATAGCTAACGAAAAGAACACCTTTTTAACGTAAATTGTATTTTTAGCCTTTGTATTACATACTTATTTTTGTATTTTTAATAAATTAATTAAGCTTTTGAGAAGTTCTAAAGCAGATGCTTTCATAATTTCTTGCCTGCAAGTAATCTTGAGTCCACTTCTCTCAATCCTCTCAATACATTTATGACGTATAAATGAAAAGGAAAACTTTTGGAAAATTGGTGGAATATATCTAAGGTTTCCTTTTCATTTATAAAATGAACTCCCACAAGGTTGAGCCTGAGACGATGGAGATAATTTATGACGTAGTTTCTCACCGACATATTTTCTTTCTTGGGTTCGCAATGACTGCAAGGTCACTCTTCTCCTAATATCCTCTCCCCTCTCCTGTCACTCCTCCCCTTTTTCGTACTTCTTATATATTCTATAAATACACACATCATTTGTTTCCGTTGGTTGCATATCCTGCGTCTTTTGCAATTGCGTAGCATTAATCCATTAATTACTTTCATCTCCTGGAAAATTCCCTTGCGCCCTTGCGCATTGAAGTTCTTGTTGCTGTACCTTTATTGACTTTGTAATCATCTGACGACCAGGCATTCCTGCGTCAAATCTAAACCCTTTTTGTCCTTTTAGAGATTGCCTTTTGCATCGAGAATTGGCTTAGGGCCAAGCTACGGCAATTTTAAGTTCTAAACAAGGTTAAATTTTGACAAGTTAGAATATCATCGCATTTTTTCTGTATATCCTCAACTTACATTGAGAATAGTTCATTGCACTTTTGGAGATTGGCCTCATTTACCTTTTTCATAAACAGGTATTGGAAAGATGGCCACAGGCGAAGAGCGGAAATGGAGGTCGCCCACTCCTCAAACTGGCGCTGATTATAATCAAGCCCAGATGTAGGACTCGAGAGGGCCCTTGGGTAAAAAGGGGATGCAGTCACCCATATCAACGGTGAAGATATTTTTATCATCCTGTAGCCAATGGGGATTTTATTCCAGAGTGTAATCTTTTTATAACTCGATCGTTTGCTATCGCAAACATGACATATTTTTTGATTCAACAAGGATTCACCCACATAGTATCATCACCGTGTCAATTTCGCTGAGGTATGCTTTTTGTGCATCTAGATCATAAAGTGAAAACGGCCCCGAAAGAATACTCAGAACCATGCTGAGTAAAATAGTCACGAAACAGTTTTGAAAGTGACGGCATAGGTGATTGTTGAGCCTCATCGATTCTGCTAATTGGCCAAAAAGTTTTTCTTAATCAGGTAATGGGGGCTCAATGTATCTAACCCGTTCATAGTATTATGGATTGAAGCTAAACGTTGAGCCCAATGTGACACATTTAAATACTCCAATCGAAATACGGAACTCTAAGCCCCCGTTTCAATTACATACTTCATTATCTGTTCGTTTAGATTGAAAAGTGCTGTCTAATTTCGCACCTTGCCTCCTTAAGGCAATAGACCCTAGTATCCGAATGTCTCAAAAGTGGCAAGAGAGGACTGTTTTTTACTCGATGCCAGTCGATTGTAGTGAAGCAGGATTGACTCGCCTAGTTCCGTAGAAGAGGCCGAAATTCAGTCGATCAATCACCAAGATTCTCAGACCCTTGTCATTGATATACGTACAAAGTCTGCCATTCAGCTAGCCTCAACTAGCCGCCTACCGATCCAATTATGCTGAAAACTGGATAAAGGTTTCATTAATTAATTTATAACAATGGGATGGAAACCAAGGTATCGTGTATAGGTATAATTGAATTGACACCATCATCATGGGAGAGCCGCCTGTTTGAATGTAAGTGACATTTAAGATGAGATATGTACGCGTGGGATCGAGGACGTCAAGGGCCAAGGATTCTATCTCGCCTTTTCCGGGAGAGCTTTGCCTTTCTTTTCGATTAGCCTCGTCAAATAGCCATGGAGGCAAGGATATTTTTCCCGCTACAGTTATAATGAAAAAAAGAAACAAATACGGCAAATTCCATGACACCAGTGACCTGGTGCTGTTACAATTTTTTCTGTGTGCTTGAAGCATTGGCGTTACTTTTAAGACAACTTATAATAGTAAAGCCGTTGTTGAATTTATGCCCGGTCCACGATTGCTTCAAACGTCAAGCGTCCAAGTTCAACGCATGCATTTCAGTCGCCATGGCGAAGTTCGCCAAGTTTCTACTTTGGCGTCTGGCGTCTGAAGTTGCGCATGCGCATGACAGGGCTCGCCCCACAGACGAAGACTCTGTAACCTCTGTAATAATTCACTAGTGAAAATGGCGGACGTCCAGTCCATATTTAGCTATTATTTGAATTTTTCAGTATTATTCGCGAGTTTCTCCAGCCATATTCTATTACCAACAGTCAGTGCCACGTTGCATAGTGTCTATATACGCATAAATACAAGATAAAAGGTATTTTTTAAATAAAAATTTACCTTAAAATATCCCAAGCGAGGACGAATCATCTGCAAAACTTGATCATCATAAGAAAAAGTCGTTCATTCCGTCGCATTAAGTGAAACTTGTACTCGAAATGAACGTTATTCACAATTCTTGTACGTCAAGACATCATCGTGTAGTGTTTATCTTTCACATATACGAAATAATAACGTTATATTGTCAAACAGGCGAAGAAAACGTACGCTGACGAGCCATTTTGAATGTTGAGTAGTAATACTCAAGGGGAACCTTCGATAAACTGTCGGATGAATTGGCGTAGTGGCTAACGCTCTGGAGTTCGAGGGGGGAGTTTATCAGTTCGATGCTCGCAGAGGTTATATTATTTTCTCTTTCATTTTGGCGTGGTCATGAGGGATTTTTCCACCGAATTAATTATGTAACTTCGTACTAGTATTTTTTACTAGATTCTAGGACAGTACACTTTTTTTCATTTCATTTGCCGTACCATACTCGTTTGGGTATCTAGACGGCAGATAACTTCACTTGAAAGGTGACGGACCGCTCATTTCATAGTCTGTCAATCCTGTATAAACTCTCCAATCTAACACACAACAACACCAGCTGCTTCTTTTACCTGCATTTTCATAATTCTTAGGAGGTAACAGCAGAGAACAATTACATTGTTAATTAGAATTGCCAAGGTACGGTTAGGAAGCTACCTTAAATAATCTAGGAATAAAAACACTGAGAAACTAAGTTCAGGGTTAGTAAATAACAGACGGACCGTGCGGAACTTGCTTTAATCCTTTCAATACCCTCAGTATCAATATATTTACAAAATGAGAAAACAATATTATCGACAAAAATCTACATTTACTTATTTATTCCCTGCTCTTGTGCAGAAAGAGGAGTACAGACTTTGGGGAGATTATCGTAATAGAAATAGTAGAATCAGCGAAAAGTGTTACACCAAGGACATCGGGCATAACTATAAGGCGTATGCAGGAGAAACCGCGGCACATTAGCATAGCTAATGCATCTTCCTGCATCACACAAAAAGGACTGCTTTAAAAAAGGCTGATCCACGTAGGGAAACGTATGCTATGCAAGTTTACCTAGCCATGTATAAACTAATGGCGTGACATGAAAAATATATTGTTAAATAGTAATATATAATACTAGTAAACTCTTGCGAAACTTTCGCATATTCAACCTTCTCACTTCCTCAAAATGATTTATTCATTATGAAATGAGACGGTTAAAAATTGCACAATTAAAAGCAACATAAATAAATGTCTCCTTTCGGCAATAAATAAACTATCTTCTTCGTTTTTTATTCAAAAAGTTTCCGTGGGGGTGTTCTTGTTTCGTTACACTTTAGTCTAAAAGATTTTTCTTTTAACTTAAATTATAAAAAAACAATGTGTTTTGACATAAACTGCAGTAACATTAACATAAATTGCATGAGCATATTCTGTCAGAAGTATCTACTGAGACCTTATTCGTCGCTACAGCTATTAGTTGAGAAAAGGAGGTCGCAGTTGCTTTTCATTTGTTTTCCCAGTTATTCTTTCCGATTTATTCACATCGGAAGACTAGTAGAAATTTCCTTGCAAGAAACAACCACTTGTAATTTAAAAGTCAGTTTGAAAAACAGAATGTTTCGGAACCATGAAAACATTTGTGAATTCACACTTGTAAATTGTGAAATGGACTTTTAACTTGTGGATTTGTAAAAAGTAGGCTTGTGCGTATGAGAAACAGAATTTCACAATTTAAAAGAGAATAGACTTCTAACTTTTGGACTTGTAGCTTTGAGAAACAGGCCCAGGTCGTTTCATGCTTATGCAAACACAAACAGTGGATGCGGATAGTGGTCGTCAACCTACTGGGCAGTAGGTCGATCAATTACGAACATGGCCGAAACCGCCCGAAGCGATGACCTTTGACGCCCAATCGTGGACTCCATTGAAGATTTGCGTGTAGAAACTACAGTTTGATGCTTGAAGTTGACGAACAATCGTGGACTAGGCTTTACTAAGGCGGAGTGTCATGTTCCGTTAGTTATGGGAATTTCAGAAATTCTTGATATAACTCGGAATTCGAAGAACTACTTTATTATCCGTATTGGGCAAGTTCTCTCTTCTAAGTTATTTCTCATCACTTTGCCGGTGTATTTAATATTGGCTTTCAAATTCGTGAAAAATAATGTAGCTTTCGCATCGCTAAGAGCATGGAGCATTGACATTTGATTGTCGAATCAAGACTTGTATGTTCTCAACCTGTATAATGTTCACCAATCATATCAAACTCGCGAAATTGTGCATTGTACACATTTTGAAAAATGATACGGTACTTAGACCCTCCAGATTTTTTCGATTGCAGATGTCATAGCTTGCGAAAATAAATCCTTAAAGGTGTGACAGGGTCTTCGACCTTAGCCCCTGGAGATAGGATCGGCTTCCTCGCCCCTTGCCGCGATGGGCCGTCTTGCTTTGGACCTCTCTCTCTCACCCATTTCCAGTGTAGCTGGGAATACTACATCGATGCATTAGAGGTTCCTCTAAATACAACTAGATTCGTCACTAAAAGAGTGTATCAAGGTTGCTACAGGTCTGGAATACCTATAAAAGTCACGGGAAATGAGAAATTAGTCTGGAAATATGCTTTTCCAAATCAAAATCTGTTTAAAATTAACTTGTTATAGGGGAACTTTGAGGCATATCATTGTAGTTTTTAAATAATTTAACTTTTACAAAACCACTTCTTCAAAAGAAGTGGTTTTTTAAAAGTTAAATTATTAAAAAAATCAAAATCTGTTTTCCATAACCGAGGAGTATGTTTCTAAGCACGGTCTATTGGTGTGTAAACAGAGGATTTTAGTATTTTAGTTCCTTGCCTGAATGAGTCATTGGAGCTCTAATTAGTTGGAAATTAATTATTCCCCTAAGTATGACAAGGAGTATGTTTCTAAGCACGGTCTGTTGGTGTGTAAACATAGGACTTTAGTTCCTTGCCTGAATTAGCCATTGGAGCTCTAATTTGTTGTTAAGAAATTAATTGTTCCCTTAAGTATGGCAAGAACGAGAGAGGTAAAGAGGACGTTGCAAGTGCATTCAAGGTCACCTAATGTGCCTCCATTTGGTGGCCGGCGTTAATATTGCTCGGGGCAGACAAGTGGCCTGTTACCGACTTGAACGGTGAGTCCCCCACCTTGCTGTGCTTGAATTTTCTTCATCATGAATGACACCCAAGAATAATCTCCCATCAGAAAGGGAGCCGATTTTCCCCTAGAGTGATAGTGGTGGCGCTCCATTTGTTGTGAAACTTCATTTCCCCATAGGACACGCGTAAATGTGTTGTGCTTATACTATTGTGCCTTATTTAATGTAGAAATTTATCAAAAAACGGATATTTTTACCCTGAAAATGAAGATTTTGGATTGGAAAATCTGGAAAATATCCTGGAATTTCGTAATTTCAGCTCTGCAGCAACCCTGGCGTATACTGGAGGAGTTCTTAATGATCTCTTGATTGATCGGGGATTTAATTTTAATCGCTCAGTTGTATCCGTGCGGTAATCGAATCTTTCGTTTTCGTAATTCAGGGTTTCAGATTGTCTCTGTGGATTTGAGTCACACACACGCACGTGATGAGGATAATAAACGGGAAAATGTTTCGGAAACACCGCATTCGGTATGCTTTAATTGTTTATTTATCGTAATCTGTACGCATGCAGATTTAAGAATGGTAGGAAAAGTGCCAGCTAACTTTCCACGGAGCGGTTGGAAAAACTCCAGCATTGTGGATGATTCATAGGAATGCACTCAACTGTATGAACTACTTGGGTAAAAGAACAATTTTTTCAGCATATTTATTTTTTTATATGGTAATATTTCATCAAAGTTTCTAAGGTAGAATAATACCAACAACTAGTTGAACTTATCTCTTGAAAAGTATTGTTGGATTTCTCTCTTTTGCTGTGAATGTCGCTCCGTCCGCTCCCATAAACTCAAGGGTGTGGTGTGCCATGATTATATCATGATCGTTCTAGGCATTTCATCACTATCATTTATCATTTTAACCTCCCCGTCACAGTTCCTTTCCCAATCAGAAAAAAATGGAATAGGAAAAAATAACGTTTCTTAGCTAAAAATTAGCATTTTCTTCCTGGAATGAAGGGCACGGAAAGGAACTGTCTATTAAGACTGTTGACGTATTTTGCGACTAAAAGTCTGTTCTCAGTTCCTGGCCATTGACTTTAATGAAATAAATGTGAAGGAGAGTAAAATTATTTGAACCTTGGTGAATGAGTCACTATGATTTTATTTTTATGGAAAATATCCTGTAAGAGGAAAATATTAGACTCGGGTTTGCTTATCAATTGATGGTTCAATAGGATTAGTTATAATAAAGTGAATTTCATCATTGTGGAATGGAATGATAATCCGTCATTTTACCTAATCGGTTCATTTAATTCCTCGGTCGAAGAAATGTTGTGGCGGCTTCAATTGGCATGGGAATTTGATCCTGAGGGGAAAGGTTTTATAGGCTCAACAATAAAAAAGACATTTAAATAGCGTTCCCTTTGATCAGTCTCTCCTATTTCATTATTCCTCATTGATATCTTGACGAATTTATCTTTATAATTCATCTTTGATATTTTCCTTCAGGTCATACACATCTCCGCTGTTTTCAGGGAACCGTTTTGGTGAAGCAATATTCAATCAGGCACCATACACTGGGTGTCAGTCTATTTTATTGGCATTTCCTAATGTCTATTAGTATATAATTTCATGTTTTGCTCATTTAGTCAATTTGATCTTCAGCCTTTATTGGACACATTATTCTCATTGCCTCTGTTATTCTTTCTTCCGCTACTTTCCTCTCCCAACTGTGTCAACTACCAAAAATCAAGTTAGAAATGTAGGAATCTATGAGCTTTTTCCCTGACTCCTAGCGATTTTTACCTTTTATTGAAGTAAATTGCCTCGTCCTCATTGAAATATATGTGTACCGAATCCCTATGGCTGGTTGTATTTTTTTTAAATTTTTGCAATAAGCTGGCACACAAAAATCCCTTATGCTAGGTGGTGATGCAATTTATTGAAACTCATGTCATGACAGTAAAATAAATGGAGCAATTATCTGCCATTTCATTTGCTCTCTATATGCAAGCATAGCGCAATTTCATATTTTAATGCTCCTCTCGTATCACCTGTACCAAAAGAAATAGGCTTCTCAACTCTTGCTTCATTTTACTATTTTTTACGCGTGTTAGTGCGATGGTAAATATTCATGAATCGATATGCGAGCATGAATTACAGCAGTTAGAAAAAGTTAAATTGTCTCTCGTCGATGACGTATGAATGTTTCACGTACATATTTGAATATTCGTCATTTTACGTGTAAAAAGAACTCATGAAGGAATGTAACGGCTATGATTTGAAACTCCTCCCCATGTTGAGAGATAAATGGCTAAATTAATTTAATGTAAATTTTGAAATCCAAAAACAAAAGAAGGATCGCCGGTGATGGAAAAAGTAACTAGGTTATGCTGAGCCTAGTAGCCCAAGCAAAGAACTTCAAAAGAGGAGTCGATGTACGGATGGCAAGTCAAGCTCGGAAATAAGTAACTCATATTCATTAGCATATACCTTTGAAATATGCTCTTACTGGGCAGTGAGGCTTAGGCGATAGCAGGATTGAAATACGAAGAGATTTGGAAGAAATAGAAATGTGGAGTCATTCATGAATTTTGAGGAAAAACTGGACGGAGAGAATCACCGTGGAGAGAATCAAGTCAGAATGAGTGTTGGGGAGGAAAGATGTTCGTTAAAAACTCAGCAAAGTAGAAGAGACAAAGTATTAGTGATTGTTCTGCGACACAACAGCCTTTTAAATGTCATACTGGAAGGAGAAATGGATCGGAAGAATGACAGAGGAAGACCCACGATTGATTACACTAGGCAAATTACGTACAAGGGACGTCAAAATGGAGAGTTATGAAGAAAGGCTGAGGTAAACTAAAAAGAAGATGAGGTGGAGAGCTTCAACAAACCAATCTACGAGCTGATAATTGCTGTTAATGATTCCATGAAATATTTTTCATATAAATTTAAAACAATTTGTCTAATGTAAAAAGTATTGGTCTGGTCTAAAAACCATGGCCTGATGATGATAGCTCTTAGTTTTTCAGTCTAATATATTAAGTAACTCTCATTATAGGAGTAAATATTTTCAAAACTGATAAACATCTGAATTCAGTGGTTTAATCAGTCGTCATGCTCAAGGGAATTATGATATGCATTGAGATGCTTATCATAATGCCCTTGAGCATTTTTGAGATTCAACGGATGATTGAAATTCAGTGTTTCTGTTGCCAAGTTTAAATGCTTTAAAAAGCTCCTGAGAGCATGGTACGATTGACGGTAATAATATGATGTTGGAAAAAGAGAAAAATCCCTTGGCATTGAAGCAATTGTCGCGGAAGTAAGCGTAAACAATGGAAACAGCGAGGAAAAATGAAGGAAGGTAACTTTGAGTTGGGATAATGGTAGTAAAAAATCAGAAATTGCGCTCAGAGAAAAGAAACAGACGGCAATGAGGGAAGGACAAAATTGTCCTCACTTAGGCTGCGTGATCATGCCTTATTGATTGCGCCAAAATCTTGTAGACTCGTGTTTTGACCTTAATAACTCAGAGTATGTTCATTGAATTTTCACGATATGTACAATGTATATCATAATTTCGATAGTTTTGATATATGTTCAATTTATCTGCAAATTAATAAAAAAACAAATTTTTGACTTGTTTTTGGGGGTAGAGTAAAAAAGGTCGGATTTTTATCGCTATGGCGACATACGTAACTTTTAAGTCTAATAACTGTAAAGAAAAACTTTAAAAAAACGAAATTTAAATATCATGTGACTCGTAACTTCATTATTACGTCTGCGGAGTTTCAAGTTTTTACTTTGGTAATTATTGGTATGCTTTTCAATTTATAAACCTACTTTTTCTCGGCAACTACTGTATGCATCATGTCACCGTAGGGCTAAAAGTGTTATCTTCCTCTTTAAATACATCGAACGAATCAGATACCATCATTTTGCTGAAGATAGCACCTTATTTTATACCGAATTATATCGTTTCTGAAAAAGCGCGCGAGCCCAAAGCGGGAGGCAGGGAATCAAAATTATTTACCAAGCCTGTATCATAACTCATTCGAAGGTTGCATTTTTGATTGCCACCCCGTTAATATTAAGCGATGAACAGGTTCTTGCCGGAAGAAAAAAGAAGAATCGCGATGACACAATCTTTTCAACTTTAAAGACATTTTCTAATCAAAAATTTAGATTTGATGGAAAGTCGGACATTTGCATAAACCTTCCTTTCGAGTAATTTGCTGTATGACAGCGAATGTTTGACGCTTAGAAAGACAGATAGAACTCGTCTCGTATCTGCGGAGATATGGATTTAGAGAAGGTTGTCGATAATTGGTTAGACTGAAAGAAAAACAGACTTGGAAGTTTTGCAAGAAGAATTGAATGAAGATAACTAGGTACTGCTAAATATGATGGAGGAAACGAAAGTTTAATTCATGGATCATGTAGTACATAGGCATACAGAGTTGAATGGCATGATATTTGTTTGAAAAATGTTAGAAAAGATTAGAAGTGGATGACCAACAAGAGCATATTTACTTGGCATGCCATGATGGATGGTGGTGGGTACATTTAATGAGCAAAAAGGCAGAAGACAGGTGTTTCTGGTGGAAGCGACTAGGCTTTTACATTGAATGATGATGATGAAAACGCAAAACCATTTTGTTCTACTTTACACTATTAACTAATAACCGAAAATTGTTTTGACTCTTAGTGCCATTCTTAAGGTAGTACCATCTTTGGCTCTCGGAGCAAAAACCGTGTTAAGTAATGGATGAAATGGCACCAAGCAGTTTATTTTTCTTTTCGTCATGAAAATCATCGAACCACCACACCAACCTAATATCTCTGGAACAATAAAACATCTACTTCGCAGATGTAGATGAAAATCTGTAGGATTGTAAGAAGCAACAAGATAAGAGAGATACACTCTTGGACATATCATTACACGCACCTTTTAATGACCAAAGCAAAAAATCGTCGACCTCGGTGGTGGCGGGGGGAATTCCTGACATGCTAACCCAAGGGCTGCGGCTTCGAGTCCCATCTGGGTGGATTTTTCACCCCTCAGGGCATAGCAGTGTGTGCTCGTTGGTTGTCAATTGTGAAATACCCCGATGTAAAAGGCCCTTGGAGCTGTTTTCATCTACATCTACAAAATACCCTGCAAGCCACCCCAGGGGTGTGTGGCACGGGGTGATTATTCACCAACATGTACCCTAAAGTTAGTGTAACTACGACTAATTATGCATTATCATATATCGCTGATGCTTGTCACGTTCCAGGGGAAATAGAAAATAAATAAATAAACCTAGCTCGACACTAACATAATTCACTGTCGCCCTTCCCGTATCCGCATTCCTTATCTCTATTCACCCTCTTTTTCATAGATGGTGTCCAAACACCCCGTGCCACACGTCCCTGCGTCAGGCTCTCAAGGTTATCCGTCTATGAATCCTCTTCCTCCATCTGCTTATGATTGTTTGGCTTCATTGGAACCCATGAAAGAAAGGTTCATCTTGGGGTGAAGAGTTTTTTTTCCTTGAACATCGCTGCGGTTAATTCATTTCTTGAACGCGACGAAAGAGACGAAAATCCGCGAGTCGGAAAGGGAGACGCAAAATGAAGAAGGAGAAGCCAGAGAGGTCAAAAGGTTTAACGGAAGTTTCCCGAACGAGGGTGGAGAAAAGGTTTTGAGAGGGAGCGTAAGAAGACGAGGGAAGTGGAGAGGAAGGAGGAAATGAGCGGAGTACGATACCGCCGCCAAGGCAAGCAGCATTTTCCGAGTTAGGAGATTCCGACTTTGATTGGGGGGGTGACGTCAAGAAGCATTCACAGCCGTCGACTTCTCGCCTCGCGCAAGCGCTCATAACAGTGGCCGCTGGTTTTTCATGACGATACACCCAAGGTGACAGCGCGTGAGCGAAAAATGATGCAAACATTACAGATTGACGGGAAAAATGTTTGTATGCGACATGCGTAACGCGCAGCTGCGTTGCGTATTATCACCTGCAATGAATGACTGCTATGGCGACCCTGAAAATGCCATGGAGTTCAATCTTAGGGTGAAGAAAAAAGTATATTCTCTTCCGCAGATGAAACGTACACTGTTTCATCAGTATAATGAAAAATTTATCTTGATACTTACTCTAAAACTTCATTGCGTTCTTGGTACATTTTCCAAAGCGTCATGGCGTTTAAGCTTTCTGGACTAAGATTGTGACAAAGAAAACGATGAACTGAGCCGTTGCAACACTTGATACCTACTCAAAATTCCAAACTGCTAACCACAGAGGTCATGCATAGCTAACGTATCCGACCCTAGGGGTCTAGATTAAGTTTATTACACATTTAAGGGTATACAGGAACCTTCGTATAACTTAGTATGATGTACTTATTTCGTATTTTTAATTGTATTAGAATATGCTCGTTGATTTTATCATTGTCCATCTTATCGTTTGTAATTCGTGGACACCATGCCATCGTGTGATGGACTCATGGGTTGTTCTTGACTGAACTTACTATGGCTTGCAGGACCTGGAATATGCTAGTAGGATAGTAATGATAATGATATCGTTACTTTTATTAGTGTTATGAATGGGGCATGCTTGTAAAAAATGAAAACTGGAGTTTATTTGGCCATTAAATTAAGTGAGGCATATTTGAAAAAATGTAAACTTGAGTCCATTATGAGTGGTTAACAAAATTGACGAGGATTTTGGGTGTAGAATGTGAATGGTAAATTGAATAAAAATGAATTACCATTTAACTCCATCCATTGATTCAATTTGAGAGACTCTCTATCACGGCTATTTGCTCTTCACGTACAAGGAGAAGAGCTTTGGAATTGAAACTGAGGAGGAGGTGGGAGGTGGGTCGCCGAGTGGGAGTGGAGAGGGAAAAGAGGGAATTTTAGTAATAGGTAGCTCCCATGTCCGGCGTATAGTCCCCCCGCTGCGTGGAAAGACCTGACGGGAAGGAGGAGAACCACGGGTCACCTCCTTGTGTATACCGGGAGGTAAGGTGCCACAGGTGACGAAGGCAATGAAGTCGGCGGTCAGGGGAGCAAACTGCTCTAAGTTGCATGTGGTTGCCCATGTTGGGACTAATGATATGCTGTGAATATGGGATCAGAGAAGATTTTAGGCTCTGTGAGAGACTATGCTCCGAGTTCCGCCATATTCGCGGAGGATCTGGCACCAATTTGAGGCTTACTATATGCAGCTTGGTACCTAGGACGGATCGAGGTTTGATGGTTTGGAGCCGAGTGGAAGGCATAAACCAGAGACTCAGTGAAGTCTGTGGAAGCGAGGGAGCGGACGGAGTTCTTGGACCTTAGGCCGGTGCTGGATTCGTGTCGGATGCCTTTATATCGCTCGGGAGTCCACTATACGTACGAAGAATCGCAGGAGGTAGCGCGCAGGATACTTGAGCACACTCGTCGAGTTTTACATGGACGGTAGGCTTCAGGGCAGGTTAATTAGTGAGGTCAATAGTTATGTGTTGCCAGTTAGTATTTTAGCAAAGAGTTCTCTGAGTATAGGGCCCAAGAATAGCTTAATTGAAGACAGCAATCTTGAAATGTCCCCGAAACGCATTAACAATAATCATGAAGCAGTAGTCGTTGCAGTAATTAACTGCCGTAGTATAAAAATAAGACTCCAGAAATTCACCACCTTATTCATAGCACGGAGTGTATCCTTGAGATTTTTCCTAAATTATTCAACGTTTACAGAAAAGATAGGTCCAACCGAACCGGAGGCGGAGTATTTATAGCTGTAAAGAATACCATTGTCAGCCAAGCGGAAATCGTCCCAGATACCAGCCTAGAATCTGTATGGTGCTCTATTAGATGACTAAAATAAAAAACAATATTCGTTTGCGCATACTACAGGCCACCTAACACCGACGTCACCTCAATTTTAGAACTCGAAACACAAATGAAGAACATCACATCCAGGAACACCGAAATAAATTTATCATAGGTGGCGATTTCAATACGCCTTCTATAAATTGGAGGACCTACAGTTACCTAACAGGGGGAAGAGACAAAGCTATATGCGAGTCCCTGCTGTACACTTTCTCATCAAATAACCTACATCAGATAGCTACGACGTCTAACAGAGGGGACAACATTCTTGATTTATTGGAAACAAATATACCGCATTAAGTAATAAAGGTAAACATTGTTGCGGACATTAGTAATCAAAGAGTATTTACCACAAAGTTCTCTTTGAATATAATTAAAAGTTTTAAACAAAGAAGAATGATCTACATTTTAAAAAAGCCGATTTCAATGCGTTCAAGAGTCATCTAAATAATTCTCTTACCGATTTCCAAGAATAAAGCGTAAAGTTAGACACGCGAGGCTAGTTGGAAAGCTTTTCTTTCGATCGTACATTCGGAGATTAGGAATATATTACTAGTAAAGTAAATAAATAGGGAAGCCAACCAAGATGGTGCAATGCAGAAGTGAGAAAATCGTTAAGACGTCAGAGAGTATGCCACGCCAAGATAAGAAACTCAGTAGAGATTTTTCCACCTGGGATCAAAATTTAATAATTGAAAAATACAAATTGTCTAAAGCCACTACAAACGGAGCATTTCGGAATGCATTCATGGATTTTAAAGTAAAAACATTAGTAGAACAGTTACAGGATAACCCAAAAGCACTTAGGTCATACGTAAGGGAAGTTCAAGGCAATAGATCAACAATTATTCCACTACGAAACGAAAAGGGCGAATTATTAACAAGCAGTTCGGACAAAGCCAACTTATTAAATTCCTAATTTCAAAATGTGTTAACCAAGTCATCACAGATTACATCCGTAAAGGTAAATGATCACTTCCAGGAAAAGATGCCGCCTATCGATATTTGCACTCACGGAATAGAAAACTTGTTAAAATCCTTAAGTCCAAATAAATCCCCAGGTCCTGAAGAAATTCCTTCCCGCGTGCATAGAGGATTAGCTTGTGAAATAGCACCCTACTTGCAGAATATATTTAGTAAATCCATCAACGAACACAAAGTACCCATGGACCTGAAAATTGCAAATGTCACTCCCATATTCAAAAGCGGTGATAAGGAACAGCCATCGAACTACAGACCGATATCTCTCACATCCATCTCTTTCAAAGTCCTTGAACATATAATTGTAAGTTCAGTTATGAGACACTTCGATATGCAGAACTTGTTAACAAAAACGCAACACGGATTCAGAAAGGGAAGATCTTGCGCAACTCAATTAGCACTTTTTCCCACGATATTTTAGTCTCGGGTGAACATAACGTTCCAGTTGATGCAATTTTTCTTGACTTTAAAAAGGCATTTGATGAAGTTTCCCACAGTAAGCTATTCATGAAATTAAAATACTACGGGTTTGACGACGATGTAATTTCCTGGATTAAAGAATTCTTAAGCAATCGCGTGCACAGGGTTGTATTAGATGGCGCTATCTCTAATGAAGTAAAAGTCACATCGGGTGTCCCACAGGGAAATGTCATAGGCTCACTTCTGTTCCTATTGTACATAAACGACATCGGTGACAGGTGACAGTAAGTATTTTTTTTAGGTCTTGCATCGAGCGATATTAGGACTTAATAGTCCTCTCTTCCATACAACTCGTTGGACGAACGTACACAACCATGACCTGCGAGGTGTAAATTTGCTACCGAGGCGGGATTCGAACCCGTGACCTTTGGTTTGGCAGGCGAGGAGTTAACCCCGCCGCCACCGAGGCCGGCATTTTAGATTATTTGCAGACGAAGCAGTGGTGTATAGAGAAATCCGTAGCCTTAACGATAAGCTAGCGCTAACTAAGGACCTCGAGGCAATACAGGAGTGGTGCGATGCGTGGCAGCTAGAATTAAACATGAAAAAAATACGTTGTTATGAATTTTTGGAAACGGAAAAACGCTCCTTGTAACAGCTATTGCATAAACAACAGCAAATTAGAGACTGTAGAATCGGTTAAATACCTCGGAGTTAAACTAACTAATGATCTCTCTTGGAGTAAATATATTCAAGAAATTACCGGTGAAGCTAATCGTAAATTGGGATTTGTTAAAAGAGTACTTGGCATGTGCGACGATAAAGTTAGGGAAATCAGCTAATTCTCCCTCGTGAGACCCCACTTGGAATATGCTGCCAGTATTTGGGATCCTTATGAGATATGCTTGGAAACTGAGTTAGAACGCGTGCAGCGAAGATTGGCAAGATACGTTAAAAGCCGTTATGATAAGCTCGTAAGTGTTACTGACCATTTGCAGCAACTGGGATGGGAAACGCTTTCAGACCGTCGATTAAAATTTAGACTCAATCTGTTATGTAAGTTCCAAACCGGTCTATTCTCTGACGACGTTGATAATATTTTACGAAATCCGACATACTACGGTAGATCAGATCATGAAAATAAAATTAGGGAACTAGACTGCAGAACGGATAAATTTAAAATTTCATTTTTCCCACAGACGTTAAGGGACCATAACAGCGGCCAATGAGACTTTTATCTAGGTTTGTCGGTAGTTAGTGAAGCTCTTAGTGGTATTAGTACTCCCTAATACTTGAATCCTTATCTGTTACCTTGTACTAACAGCACGCCGTGCACGTTTTCTACATAAGTTTTGAGTCTGTCCATTTGTGTGGTTGCAAGATGCATGTATATTAGCGGTCCCTCTCCATTCAGAGCATATCTGTAGTTCAGTGCATGCTTGTGAGGCTTCGTCTCGTGACAAGAATTAGCGATTTGTACTAATGCATAATTAGTCGTAGTTACACTAACTTTAGGGTATAGTGTAATGCATGTTGGTGAATATTCACCCACTGCCACACACCCCTGAGGTGGCTTGCAGGGTATTTTGTAGATATATATGTAGATGTTAAGTGGACCATTAGAAGTAGAATTCAGTACAGGAGTTGACACTTTTCAGATTTAAAAGTAATTTCATACAAAATGGGAAAAGGTAAACTAATAATTTCTCTTGCTCCTCATTAATCCAAGGGTTCAACATCCTTGGACATGAAAAAGTGGCACCAGCGTCGAAATAAATTGTGTGGGTGGATTTAAATATATGTTATCTATGCGAAAGTACCTTTTCTTATCACCCTCAACAGAGACCGTTATCGCATGACGCTAAGTTAATGATTACCAGCAGATAAGGAACTGATTCATTGTGGCAATTACCATAAGTACTAAAGTACGGTAGTGGCCTCTATGCACGACCTCCAGATGCGCTTTGAAGTCCAGGCTACACTTGTTGAAGTCTCTTATCACGTATACAGCGCTCGTTCAAGTCTCCACACTTGACAAGATGACTGATCTCATCCCTGGGATCCAGGGAGTCCGCCCTGTCTCCCAAGGGTAAACAACCACGCCGTGACACAAAAATGCAGCCTCCCTTTGATAAAAATCTCATCTAGTAGTGGTGACGGGGCGCGTTTTGGACGAGACTTTTGGATGCTGTGTCCTTCACGAAAACCTTGTCTGAGTGCTATAACGGCCCACCGACGGATACAAAGACTGGTGAATTCTCTAAGGAAAAAACGCAACTAACGAGCTGGCATTCCAATGTCCCTCGGACCCCACCGTAAGTGACGATCATCAGTGGTTACCCCACAAAGCTGTCGAAAGGTTGCATTGTGTTTCTTTTCAGAGCGCCGTTTTATAATATTCGTCTCTTTTGTTACAAATTAAGACGTAGGTCTCCAATTTAGGTTCGTAAAACTCGCTGCAGACCTCATCTGAGGAAAACACGCATCAGGAAAATTTGGGGTCTAGCAAAGCGTTGAGGGGAGCACATTAAGAATTCCAGGATAAATACGATGATTAGTTTAAAGGATAATCATGCGTCTGCCTTGTTAGGCCTCTCTTAGAATATGCCTCCAGGATTTGGGATCCTTGTAATGTAGGTTTTACTACTGAATTAGAACGAGAGATGAAATGTTGGAAAATTCAGAAGAACGTTATGATATTCTTATTAGTGTCACAAAGCTATGAAAAAGCCTTTGATGAAAATCAACTGCAGGCCATGGATTCAAACATAGGGTAAGAAACAAGAATTACAATAAGTGCATTTTTCGGTGATCCTTTCAGTGGGATTTCTTACCTAGTATGTCCTGATTTTCATGTCTCTCCATGTCCTTCATGGTGGTAAATCTTACTTGTTTAAGTTTTTACTGCAGTAAAACAAGGGAATTTTCTGTTAGTAAACTTTTGCATGAGTTGCATAAAATAAAAAAGGGAAATCTTTCAGTGTAAGCTTAAAACAAACTCGGTGTCTGTATATACTAATTGATATTTTTATAGTGTTTTAATGACGCTTCTAGGAAAACAGGTTTTCTTTATATGACTTTAAATGTTGAACTTGTCAATGTAGTTATACCTACTTAGAAAATGAAAAGTTGTTTTTATATTTATTTGCTGCTTTAGTTTAGAACATTTACTTCAACTTCTAAATAGTAGGCCTCGACTACAACATATTATGCTCATAATATAGCAATATAATATTGCAAATATATTACAATTAATTAAGCTTCCAGCAGTTGGACCAGCACGCTATCAGGTATCCTCGAAAGACTAATGAGATTATTGAGGTATTTCAATAAACTTATTAAAAAAAAACCTATTTCATTAAAAAAATGTATCTTATCTCTATTTATAAAGCATGACACTATTTGCAAGAAGGACAGAGAAAGGTAAAAATCAGGTTCCTTAGGTGTCTTAATTTTTTTCTATTTTTTATGCTAATGACATCAAGGACGTGGCTAACTGTGCGGTTTGAATTTTTCCGAAGGTGCAATATTCTACAGGGAAATCCATAGTCAGGATGTTAATCGAGCGTTAGCACAGAACCTTGAAGCAATCCAAAATTGGAGTGATCCATAGCAGTAGGAGAGAAATTTGAAAGTAAACACTTGCTAATAAATCTTCAGAGAAATAATAATTCTCCTCATAATAGTTTATATATCAAGCTTTTCAAATTAGAAAGCAGTGAGTCCTTAACTAGCTTGTTGAGTAACACTGGGTCATGATATCGCATAGAGTAAACTTACCTCGACATGCTGTGGTGGATTGCATTAGTAGTGTGAGAGAAGGAAGTTAAAATGGTTTTGACTGTCTTGTTTTTTTTGGGAAAAATAAATTAATGAAGTAGTTAATACTTAAGTTGACCATATTGATTGTTCTATGTGTAGCCTAAGTACTTTATTCCCTGTTTATAAATACTTACCTCACTTTACGGGAACTCCTGCATGTGTACTTTGCCTTTCGAAATTGAAAAATATCCAATTGTGTGCATGTATCACAAGTAAATACACACAACACCTTTCTGGTTACTAATACTTTCATACCAACAGCACGTCTTGAATTTTTTCTGCATAACTCTTGTATCTCTGTACATTTATGTAGTTACAATATAAATAATGGCAAATATTTTCTCTAACATTGGTAGCATACTTATAGTGTAGTGAATGTTGGTGAAAATTCACCTTCAGAAAAGTATTTGTAGATTTTTCCTTATGCATTAATAGTCGTCGTTTCTTTGACTTTATAAGGGTATAGTGTAGTGCATATAGGTGACAGCTAACCCACTGCCACACACCCTTGAGGTGGCTTGCAGAGTGTCATATAGAAGTAGCGTGTACTAAGTGGTGAAAACTCACCCTTGGCAAAAAAACTAAGGAGGAAACTTTGAGTGTATATTATAGATTTGCCATGTACCATCTTTTTAATCCTTCAGATCGTGAAAAATAACAGCTGAGGAAATTAACTAACTTTGCATTTTAATTTCATCATCTTTCCGCCAACCATAGCTCTTGGATCTTATTGCTGTAATCATCTTCGCTTTTTCATCATAATTTGATACTCGTTGTATGTACTTCATATAGGTAGGTAAATATTGAAACCCCGCAGTTGCATTCACGTCCCTTACTATTTCAAGGTGACGTCTCTAAGTTCAATTCCTCTGCTCTATTTTCCGTAGAGAAAATAATTAATTTTTAATAACTATATTATTGTTTAATAATTGCAAAAAATATCTATCTGAGAGATATTTATTGCATTCATAAACTATCTTTAAATGCTTTACGAGCGGAAGATTGAATGGATGTGAGGTAATATAAGAAGATACCAGTGTAATATTGCATCACATGCTATCATTTGAGTCTTAAATGGGAGCTGTGAAAGGTTGCCGTGCCAGTCAACCTGTCTCTGTACCTGTTTTCGAATCAGTCATGGAAAGTCAAGAGTGGCAAATCTCAGTCCCATCCAAGTTTAGATTTAAATTAAATAACTTAAAAGTTCTTTTGGCGTAAGGTACTACATATTATTTAGTATTACTAATTACGTGTATCTAGTTTGTTGCCAAGGAAAGTTACCAAAATAAGATTAAAACCATATGCATAAGCAACAAGTTTTAGTTGCTAGAACGGGAATAAAAGGAACAGCAAAAGATGCGTGTCATAAAGCTGAATATAGATAAATTTACTTAATTTACAAAATAAAGACAATTTTAAAGACATAACATATATATTACAAGTCCATTGATAGAAGAATCAGATAGGCGTTTTAAAATTCTGAGGACGTTGATTTCCTTGAAAGTTAAATTTAGTAATGGCAAAGCGAAACAAAGAACCAAGGGAGGAAGGAAGCGTCTTTCCGGAAAAGTGATGAGGACCGGTTCGCCCACTCAACGTCCCTGTGATCCCTTCAAAGGAAGGGCAAGGATTTTTTTCGTTTGTGTAGGACTTGACAATCAGAATGGAGAACAGCCCCCAAGGGAAGGGCGACCGTGTAAAATTTGACTTCTCCTAACGCCTTAATGAAAGTCATCACTTGATTAGTATTGCCGCGGATTGGCGATTTAAGGCCCACTTTTATCTCATGATGGCACGGTAAAGTTTTCTTTTCTCATTTGTCATTTCCTTTGGCTTAAATTAAACCTAGATTCCGGATTAATCTTCACATGAAATTCAAAATAACTTTTTAAAATTCTTATTTTTTATCACGTATCTACGCTGATTGAATATAATCACTTACAGTATCTACAAACCTGCTTATTTGATTCCTTGGTATCATATAAATATGTTTGAAGCTACCGATCTCAGGCTTTTGTCCTTCGCCGCGCAACTTTCAGCCAACGTTGCATCTCTCCTACCTGGGACTAGCAGCACGTCACTACTGATTTGCATCCTGGAAGATTTGTGATAATTGTGATTATCACGAACATAATTTTTTAATTTTTGTAGTTTTCTTAAAAATCGGTGGACTCCTTAGGCTTGACACAGACGAGCTCAGTTGAATGTTTCTCTCATCATGTATCTCTTGACTACAGATCTAACAAGGGGGAAACACTTAAGAAACATTTGCTGCTTTGCATAGAAGAAAACTAGGATTTATCAAGGGAATAGTAGGAAGGTTCTCCGATAAAAAGTGAAAGAAAGATGTTTCTTTTCTCTGGTTAGGCCACATCAAATACACCACGAGAATTTGGGTCCCAGTACAAAAATATTTAATTCGCGAAGTTATTAAAATACAAAGGAAAGCCGGACACTCCGTTAAAAACTGCTACGAGCGCATGGGTGTCGCGCAGTTTATGGAAGGATTAGGTTGGCAACCGATAGAGTCTCGGGGGCTACATGCTAGGCTTAAATTACTTGCTGAAGTAAAAAACACAAATGTATATTTCCATCAACATTTATTTAGGTACAACTAGTGTCGACGCATTGGTGTCATCATCAAGTACCTATTATATCGGGGATAAAATAATATTCCCCGTGTCGTACAAAATCTTATCTGATCGGAGTTTTTCAAGTAATTTAATGTATTCGATGTTCTCAGACTTAACTATGTAGACCAGCAGACCTGCTGCCTGCTCTGCAGGCAGTCTCTGTCTGAGAAAGATAGACTCGCTCTGAAAAAGTGAACCCGGGAGTCCCGTAAAACTTGGCAAAAACTTTTAATGGTTGGTCATCGTGGGTAGGCATGGTTTCATCAAAGCTGGAGTTTCTAGAAAAACAGTAAGGCATTTTTTGCACATTGCAATGTTTTAGGTGCCCCACTGGCAATTTTACTTCCCCAAAACAGCAAGCACGGGAGCAATATTTGACATACATCAGCAAATACTGGTAATGAATTATCTCCGAGGTCAGTTTATCGCACATTCATATAGAATTCGTAATAGTATAAGTAATACTTCTAAACTTTCGACGTGAAGTCTGTACCAATATTGAGACAGCGGAACACGCAAATGTATTGAAACGTTTACGACCTTTGGTATTTATCCAGACACTTTAATGCATGGATAACTCTTGAGGTTAATATCACTTACGCTAGCTAATCGTATATCTTACGCAATAAAACCAAATCAAGGGAACGGCAATATCAAAACACTTAATTGATTATGTTAACGTTGATTTTACAGAAATTTGACCTGAATCTTATTGTTTTGGAGTGGCATACATTTGAACATTCACCCGGATAATTTCTAATTATCGTCACTAAATAACTTTATTCGCGTAAAAGTAGCTATATATCAAGGGAAATAAAAGAAATGAAAATAAAGTAATATAGATATCGTAGTGAAATCAGCATTTACCTGAAAAAGATAAATTAACAACGTTTTTATGCCCATACAGTATGTAACTGATTGTAATTTAATGAGTACTGTTTGTTTACTTCACCATTGCTAACGTAAACAAATTCATCGTTGTTTAACAGTTTTATGGATTATGAGCTAAATAGCCACGGTTTTTTGCATTTTTCTTTAAACCACCAACTGCTAAAAATCCAAAACTACTACCAAATCATACAGGCAGAGAATCCACATTTTATGCACCAAACCTCATTTCTCTAGCTTAAAACTTGAGAGAGAAATAAAAAAAATGGATGCAGAATGACTGACTGACTGACACGCTACAAAATTAATATATATAGAAATCCATTATCACTGTAGTAAAAATCACTGTATAGTTATTAATTATATACCACCAATATTTATTAAGGTGTGTACAATTAGTTTCAACGCATTGGCGTCATCATCAGGTACCTCTTGTTGTACCCATCAGGTTTCCCATTATTATATTACTTGAAAAACTCCGTACAGGTGGGATTCAGTACGACACGGGGAATTATTTTATTCCCGCGCTAATCTCTAGAACTAATAGAAGTGAAAAAATAAGAGAGATACACTGCCGAACTGACAGATGCAAAAATTGCTTCTTTCCTCGCTCCATTATTAGTTATAGTAAAAATAGCGTGCCACTATCTTAAGACACGACTTTAACACACAAATCATCTCTATCCTACCCCTCCTTTTCTTGAGTCCCCCCTTTCCATGGCTGGTGTTTTAACACCCCCTGCCACATGCCTCTGCAGCGACTCGCAGGATAGTATGTAAATACGGATGTATGGGAGCAATATATCCAAAAACTCTAAGTTGGGTCACAATTCCCCGATGTAAATGGCCTTACTCCTTGAGCCGTGTTAGTGTGGCAGCAATATGGCCATGTGGCGATGCAGTGGAAATAATGAAGCCCTACTCGGGCCTGTTTCAATATGGACTATATTTTAGAAATCGGAAGGACTTCTTATTGTTAATGCGAGCGTTGAATTTCTCCATCTACTGCTTTCACGTATAATGTGCGTCATTATATGTAATTTCTATTGTCTTTGTTGGTCATACGTCATTGATGTACGTGACGACGGTCCGTCTATCAGCTTTCCGAGTTCAACGCATGTTTCAACAAACTCTTTTTGTAAGCGTTAAATGTCACAACGTATCGGCCTACTGTGGCTGTTTTGTAAACAAATGAGAAAAGTCGCACATATGTTATGCACGCGAAAACTGGCCGTCATACAGCATGCAGAATATGGTGTAAATCCACATCTGCCTATTGCTCTGCGAGCAGTAGCAGGGTGCGTCAGGACACCAGATATTGAAAAGAGGGGAGGAGGAAAAGGAAAATGGAATTGGAAGACGGTTGGATACGAAAGTGGATTTCCTTTGTCTCTCGCCTTACTTTTACTATACTCACTAATGGTCATGGAAAAAAAAGGAATTTGTGTATTCATCAGTTCGGTAGTTTTTCTCTCTTATTTTGTTGCTTCTGTAATTTTTAGAGATGTAGTGCCAGTTTAAAATAATGTCCTTCATGTCTCCCTGAAGGTTGCGTGATTTTATGATAAACGTTTGGTGTTCCTACAAATACGACTCCCACGACCGCTAATGAGTAAGTTGTAGTGCACTCCTTAGATAGCTGTAAAAGGTTAATATCGTAAGTTACGAATGCATTATTAGTGTACCTAAGATGTTCTACGGCCTCCTCCCAACGGCCTATAAATAACAACGTTTTGACGAATTTTTTTAAGAAGCGTGAAGATATATTATAAGCTTGAAGAAAGCTTCTCTACACTCAGATTAATGTTAATTTCCTATGCTGAACACAACCACTACACCTTGAAATTGGGGAAAATCCTTCGCGCGCGTAAACTAGTGAAAGTGGAGTTTATTTCGTTCCTAAGGCGTTCATAGAACCTTCTAAAATATCCGCTCACATCCTTCCGTATTACGAGCGTCCTTAGAAGGTCGCAAGTTTGAAGAACAATGGCGATCCAGAGGGATGATGGACCTTTGAAGACATCGATTCCTTCTCTTCCGTTTTCGTTGTCATCATAATACGCACGAAAGTATTGAATTATATCCCCATCGCGGAAACGCGTCTCAACACCGGTTCTCTCCGGTAATATTTATGCATTTATGGTAATAATAACCTTCAGTGAATCAAATATGGCGACAACAACGGAGTTGATGACGATGGTTACCCAAGAGCAAGATTTCCTCGTTTCTCGGGAAACTTGCGTAATAAACGCTCGACTGAATCATCATCTCTTCCGTTTTCCGCGGAAGATCGTAATTTTTAACAACTCGTGGATCCATTTTCGAGTAGGAAGAAGAATTTGATAAGTTCGGGTTTAAGATGACTCAATGCCGGCCATGGTGGCGTATATTTCTCGTTTGCTAACCCCTGCGGCGCTTGTTCGAGTTTCTCCGAGAAGTGGATTTTCCTCATTCAAGATATAATAACTTATGCGTTGCGTATTAAATGTGACAGAGGTCATTATTTTTCCGAAAGCGAAGATATCTTCCTTGGATTAATAATAAGTATCACAGATTTGGAGTGTTATGTTTTATGCATTGTAAAGTTTTATGACATTTTGAGCAAGACTAGATGTTTTTTGGTGAGCAGTATTTTAGTTTTTTAAACTTGAGTATAACAAATGAGAGTAAAATCCTACTACTGTGCAGTAAATTTCTCCATGGATATATTTAATCCTGTTTCGTCTTTTCGATTCATTTTTTTAAAGTAGACGTTTAATTCAGCGTTTTTGTGAAGAAACCAGGTGCACAGTTGAATTCTGGCAGTAAAATACATCTTCGGCAATTATTTTTTTAATTTGGGTGTTCTGCCAGCTGACTGGTAGGTTTTGGGACAGTTCTTATCCCTAGCATCCCAATTTCTGGGACTTCATCTCACTTTCCCTTCTATAGATGACTCGACATCAGATCTCTCTTAAATTTCTCATATCGTCAACCTCTTCTCATTTCCTCCAATTACTTTTTATAACATCGTGGTATTCATTGCCTACGTACAATTTTCAGTGATGATTTTATTCGTTGCCACAGTATATGACAATGGCTATAGGGAATGAAAGATTACGTCTCATTTCGCTGAAACAAAAACACCATATGCCTTAAGGTGGTTTGAGGGAGATAGTTCCCTAGTCATAATGGAGATCATATTCAAATTTATTTCTTTGATTTCAGCGTCTGTAAGAAGTATGAAATAAATATTTTTATATTAATGGCGCTAAGATATAGTCATATATTCCCAAAAATCTCAGTAATTAAATAAATAAAGCTACATAAGTCTCTAACTTGAATAATTTTTTCCCGACGAACGGCTGAAAACCCGTCAAAACAGCAGTTTTTTTTGCGACTCTGTAAAAGTTACTGGGGTGAGTAATAGATTATTTTTTATAAATAGATGAGAAAATATGCAATCTATACACCATTAGTTTTTTGACAAAATATAGGTGTTATAAATTCCTATTTCCTTCAATATACTCCCTCTGGAGCACTCAGCCATAATCTATCCCATGTAAAACAGCTTTTATTTACAGGTAAATTGCTCGAAAAGTATTTCGGCTAGGGGATGACATTTTTATGGCATTGGAAAGATGAGAGTTGTTTCTTTAAAATTAGGCCAAATTCATCAAATTGTAGATGAAGTGATTTTTCGCTCAAACTACCTTAACGCTTTGAGACTAAGACGCCATCGTCACGAAATTGATGCGCGCTCAGGTCAGTTTCATACTGACCTTGGAATGATCTCCCCCCACCGTCATTTCATTCCCTGCTTGTGGTAAACAAAATGGACCCTCGCCGTTGTCGCGAAACGAGGAAGTGTTTGACGGGAGTGAATGAAACGATTGGCCAATCCGCTGGTGGGGGAGTTTTTTGTCGGGGAGGGGGATGGAGTGGGCGTAAGAGGGGGAGGGGAAAGGGGGAAATTATCCATCCAAACCGGAATCCAAGGAGCGAGGCTCGGCACGGAGATCTCCTCAGAGCAGTCATAACATCAACGGTGGATTCTGCTCCGACGTTGCGGTTGTGACCATCGCATGTATATACATTGTGAATAGCCTGTGTTCGCCGGTGAAGGGCTGGACGGCAATTACCAGCGCGAGTGACGTCAAAGCAGGGATGTGAAACGTAACGAAATTTCGTTCCATGAACCGCTTCTGGAAGGGTTCGGTCCAAAGAAACGGTTCATGAAACCGAACCTCTTCTGTAACAAAAGCGCTTGGAACGAAAATCGGTTCGTAACAAACGTGGAACCAAACCGTTTTTGAGAATCTTGTTTCAGAAACGAAAAAATCGTTTCGGTTCCGGTTCCAAACTAGGAAAAACGGTTCGGTACGGAGTAAAATTTACCAAAAGAAGGTTGGGTGCATTTTGCCGCTCTGAGCGATAACCTTGGTATACTGATCAAGTGAGCGCTGTGACGTCTTGGGAGTTTGGGACTAAAGGAAACGACGAAATCCAAACCAAACACGATGCGCTGTTATCATCTGTCTATTGAATATTTTGTGGCCCTCTCAGGGACGGTCATTTTATGAGCCTCAGGGGTGGGACGGTCACGACCACGTGTTAGGAGGGTCCCCGACCCTTCCACCCACCCTACCGTTATACTCAGGCTGGGAATCCCAGGTCGCACACAGCACATACTCAAGACTCATGCTATGAACGCGGTGGAGTTGACCATACAGAAGGACATCCCTCTTTTGTTGCAAAAGCGTGTTCGCTTCGGAATTCTCTCTGGGTTTCCCTATCCTACTTACTGCTCGTTCCTATGGTTATAAACCGTGTCATCAAAATCTTATGGAAGCAACAAGGTTTTCTCATTGACAGCTCATTATTCTGATGAGGTAAACATAAGAGGACGTGGCAGAACATACGCGACTAATTTTTTATACAAGTATGGACATCAAAGGGTGTTATAATAGGTATTTGGAAAGGACATGAGATCAATGAAACATTTACAAAAACTTTATGCCAAAAATGTAATTTAGTGACTCACAAATCTTGATTTTCTTCTTTTCTTTTGAATATTCTATTACATCTAACCAATTGAATGTCGTTGACGATTTTTAAACGTAATCTGCTTATTATTGATTGCAGTATAAACTTTGTGTGTGAAAAAAGCCTTTCAACGCTTACTTTCGTGGTAGTAGCTGCAAGGTCGGTACTGACTAGTTCATATCGTTCTGGATCACTATATTTTCTTTGGCACCAATTTGGCACTAAAATTCAAACTACCAGTAAAAAATTAAACTAACTTGAGCATTTGGTAGAATATTCTTCTCAAGATCTGCAATAAGTGGCGTGAATGAACCCTGTCAAGCTAACTAAAATTTGTTTTCGGCTTCAGTTCGGAAGCGAGTAATGACAAACCTCACCCCTCACACCCATGTTTATGACATGCCGAAGGCACTTCCGAGAAATCTGTCCTCAATGTACATACAAACGTACCGACTAAATCTTGCCACTTACAGCGTGCTATTATACTTCCTCACCCTCTTACCTCTTCTCGCCCCCCCCTCCGACCTTAGCGAGCCGGACTGAGTGGTGCACACCAAGGGACACCCTAATCCACCATCGTAAATAAACAAAGAGAAATCTTGAAAGGGGAATACCGCCCAACACATGCAGCTGCAGCAAAATCGCCCATGCTATGTGGAACCCTTAGTTGTTTTGTTTCTAAGCCAGTGTCCCACGGTAAATTGTTTCGTAAATTTATTCATGAATTCCATATTCATGAAAAGAGATTCGTGAACTGTTGGACCCCATGTCACACGAGCAGGAAAAATTCATGAATTAGGCGCTGATCGGCTGACGGCCGAGAAGAGAACTTTTTGTGCTGCCATCAATAGTGTGGTCTCTGTACAATCAGAGAAGATATTTTTATAGCAGTTCGCTAGCCCAGAGTCGCCGAAACTAGGCCTGGGCGATATTGGTGATTCAATATCGTGATATGATAATTTTAGTATATCGTATCTTGGCGATAACGATAACTCATATCGTAACGATAAATATCGCCTTATCGCGCATCAAACGACAACTTATTTCGTGACGATAAATATAGTGTTATCGCGCCTCAAAATATTGTGATATATCACGCGATAAAAACCGCAATATCACGTTCCGATAAAGAATCACGATATCACGCTGAGTTAAAACATCACGATAAATAACACGATATTGCGCCCCGATAAAATATAACGATGAATATCACGATGTTGCGCCCTAATAAAATATTACGATAAATATTACCTAAAAATATCGTGATATTGCGCTCGATAAAATATCACAATTAATATCACGATAAAATATCGTGAAGTTTCGCTCGATAAAATAATCGCGCCCGATAAAATGTCACGATAAATATCACGATAAAATATGGTGATATTGCGGTCGATAAAATATCGTGATATTGCGGTCGATAAAATATCGTGATATTGCGATCGAAAAAGTATCGTGATATTGCGGTCGATAAAGTATCGTGATATTGCGGTCGATAAAATATCGTGATATTGTGCTCGATAAAACAATCACGCCCGATAAAATATCACGATAAATATCACGATAAAATATCGTGATAAGGCGTGTCAGAAAAGCCAATCAGTGTCTGAGTTTCATGAAAATGTTTTTTTATTTACAGAAATTTTATGAATATTGGCTTGCGCATGCGCAGTGTAACTATGAGAGTATTCATGAATAAATTTACGAAAAAATTTACCGTGGGACACCGGCTTAACGCTTACGAGTGGTCGTCTTAGAGTAAAAGTTTCGGAAGGAGCGGAAAATATGAAAGGAGTAAAACACCCAACGATCAAAATAGTGGTTTGAGAAGGAAAATAACAAATATTATTCAATATTCTAAGATAGCACCCTTATACTCGAACGCAGCAGCGAGCAGCAGCATTTACGTGTCATAATACATATCTCAGTTTTCACAGTCCCTGCCAAAGGGATTGCTCCCCTTCCCCTTGCGCCCCTGTACCGCCTCTGGACCGAAAAAAACCGCTCCAAAAGCGGTTCAAATTGTTACGGCCGGTTCCGCTTCAGCTTGAACCGAACCTCTTCTCTTTCGCAGACGCGGTTCGGTTCGGACCGAACCGCTCTCTTACCGAGAAAAAGGTTCGGTTTCACGTGGAACCGTACCGCTTCAGAGGTTCGGTTACGTTTCACATCCCTGCGTCAAAGAAAATATTTCTCTCCGCTCTTAATGCTACGCGACGCTGCGCTTTAGATACCTACGTTCTTTTCAAGAGAGTGGCTATACAGCAGGAATGGACGCGGTGGAATTTTCCCGACTCAACTACGCATTAATAATCCCCACGTTCATGAGATATTATTCTTTTTTGTTTCGCGGCGGTTTCCCTGTCAGTTTTTCTCCAGGGCAAAATCCAGGCGGCTCTTTTGTTTACCAGCTAGACTGAGGGGTTCCCCTCGCGGAATGTGTTGACTCGCTGTGTCAGATGTGTTGGAGTGTAATTACTCCGAAGTTTTTATTTTTTATGCGTTGTGGAACCATTGCACGTATCGTGCGGTCTTTGAACCGTTCTTTGAACAAAAAGGATTTACGTAAGCTCTCCATAATGCCGAAATGAAACACGAAAATGGAGTTCAAACGCTGGTTTGTTACGCTTGTCTCCAATACTATTGCAAGGTCATGAAATAAATTCTTTACAAAATTCTTTTAAAGTTATCTGAAATTGTCAATAGATACAATATCTACAACTTTTGTTTCAAACATTTATTTGTACAACAACCGTTATTGCATGGGGCATCAATGACCTATTTTTACTTTAAAATAGGTAAATTATAAAATACTTAACTCTTGCACTATAGTCTTTTAGCACTGCCTTAAATATGAAAAATTTCCGGGTAGATCAATTTTCTTTTTCTCATAAAAATATGAAATAATTGAGCTACGAGTTTGCTTTTTAGACTAAAATGAAGCTAAATATTCATAGTTTATAATTTATTTAACTGATTTGTCTCAATCACTGAGAAGTTTAAACTTTTCGCGTAAATATTATGCAATTTGAGAGATTTTGTCATTTCCGTTGCTACGCATTTATTTCATTGTTACCCAACCTTGCAATACGTATTGCAGGCTAATAAACTTATGTTTCAGCACAAATAAAATTCCAAACATCTAAAATATATCAAATATATATTATAAGTGTCGATAAAATGGAGCCTACACGAATAAATAATGTCTCGCTAGTCACCGAGGGAGGTTTCAGTTTTGAAAGGAAGCGGCCGACCCTGGAACTTTCAGTCGGGATGAATATTTTGCGGCGATTCAGCGCAAGTCAGCGGCAGAGAGCGTCCTGACGTAATTATTTCAAAAGACTCTACTCATTGGTTGATTTCCGCCACCATCAAAAGCTCATGCATATACTACAGAGTTTATTTGCCTCAAATTTGCCTTCGCTAGTATTTATTAAAAATGTTAACTTCGAAATATACCTGCGCCTGTAGGCCAATGCCGAAAGGGTTTTTTTTTAAATTTATTTGTGATTTTTTATTCAGAAAGCATAAAGAAGCCGGCAGAATAGCACGGAGAAACTGTGGCTCAAAAAGTAATTATACCGCAGAAAACCAAAATATATTTACTCAAAAAAAAATGGACCGCGAAAATCTACGAAAAATAATTCCAGCTATCACCCGTAGTTTTTTTCTCATTATTGCATGAGATATTGATGCAAGAATTGCCTTTGATGATCCACATGCAAAATGACCTTATCCTTCGAAGTGCAATAAAATAAGCGCTACTACTACTTAGGAAAAAGCCAATTGGTGATACCAAAGTGTGGATGGAAATGATAATTTTTTCAACGATAAAAGACGAATTAATAAAGAAAACAGCTCAGACATATGCTAGAGGTAATCACAAAAAATCTCATTTAAAGGATTCGGCGTTATTTTTAGTGAAATAGGCACTGTTATCTATGAAGACCGTCTTTTACAAACTGAAACTCAAATGCATAATCTGGATTCCAAAAAATGGCATTTTAAACGGAGTTGTTGCTACTTTCATCGATGCATGTAAATGTTCATTCTCTTTAATTATTCATTGAGGTGAGAGCACCCATCCATACATAAAAATAGTCCACGTCTACGATAACACTCATGCATAATCCATTGACAGAAGGGGAGGAAATGGGTCGGGAACTCGTGAAATGAGTGAGTACAGTGTTGAAAGGAAAGATGTTCATTTCACACGAAACACGCTTAATTGCATCGCGTGTTACGTACAACCATGGAATAAAAAGTATATAGATTTCACTCGGTGGTAAGAGATTTAACCCTTATTAAGAGGCATCACGCTGAATTAAATGATTCATGGCAACTTTCTACGCATTCTAACATATTTCCATCCATCCTCAGGGGAGAGGCAAGATGGCCGCCATAGGTGACAATCACTGTACTTCGTGCTGCGAATAACTTGACGACAGTAGTATTAATGTAGATATCTGTGAATCTGATTGCCTTGCGAGATATCATTTGCAATTATTGATATTATTAAGATACGTTTTCACACCTTAACTGATTTACCGCCGTAAAAACTGTCAAGTGCTTTCATTCCGTAAATGTAAAATGTAAACACGGCCGTGGAACAAGTGACTAATATTCAAGTGCACTTTTGTAAGGTCATTGATGACATGATTACAGAAGTTTGTTCACTCACCGATACTATAAATTCGCAAAACTAGTGCATGGAGCAAATAAAAAAGGAAGTACGCCTATTAAAAATAAAATAAATCACAGATACGCAAAAATCGCGAAAAAAGGTGACTCATGTCGAAATTACGACTGCTAATCCTGTACGTTTGTATAATACGGTCATTAAATCGCACTCAGCAATGGTGAGAAAGGAGTACCTTGCGAAGAATATCTCAAGTACATCTACTGGGGCCGACTCCGGCTGAAAAATTCAGGTAGTACTCTCACTGGATTCAAGTAAGTCTCCGCTGATTCCAGTTCCGAGCATGAAGACATCTCCCTGTGTAGCGGATGAGGAATCTATATCTCAGAATAATAAAATTATTCCGAAGGAGGATGTAGTACAAATAGGTTCTGGTTTTTTTGGTTGTATGAGTGAAACTCAAATTACCATGCCGCGACGTTCCAATGGCTGAAAACTTTACTCGTGAGGATAACCATAGAAGTGATAATAACACAAGCGGCGACTAGGTTGAGGTGAAACACAATGGAAACGGCAGAAAAATTTACTTTTTGATGCAAAAAGACGGAAATAATCACTCTGGTCGCAATATAATTGCAACAAAGCATCATTATAATCACCCTGAGGAGTATCACGAAAAAAACAGCTAAGGCCAATAAGCGTTACCGAGAAGTGATCGTTTGTAGAAATACTACCATGGCAGAATTAATTGGAGTGAAAAAAGCCCGGTTACATTTTGGAAAACTGGTGAGTGAAACCAAGGTGGGTACTGTTGACAGCTTCATGAAGATAAATTTTCCCCACATACAAACTAGTGTAAGTACGCTTAAGTCAAAAGGCGTAAACGCTAGTTTTAAAATTGGTATGCCATTTCATGTCCTAGGTTAAGTGTTGTATAGCGATAAGTGGGCATTAAATAGCACCTTAAGGCGTTTTTGTTCAAGCGTCTTACTGGTGCAGACCTAGGTAGTAGAAAATAGGGAAGTGAACAAGTGTAATCTTCTATCTATTAATATTCAGTGTCTACGAAATAATGGTCTCGAATTATAGTTTCCATGGTTGCTGTAAAGAAGGCTGCTCAGTTTATTGCATATTCTTTGCTAGACCTCCATAATATATCTGTTTAAAATGGCGTATTCCCTTCACTAAAATTTGTTTGTATCACTCCTGTACACAAGAAAGGGTCTGTCTTAGACTCTGAAAACTATAGACCTATATCGATTCTTCCAGTATTTTAAAAAAATATTAAGAAATTATTTCTTGTTCGTCTGATGCAATGCTTAGAGCAGCGGTTCCCAAACTTTTTCTTTCCGCGACCCATTTTAGCCCATACGTTTTTGCCACGACCCCCTAAAAATAACAAACAATGTGTACATTCAAATGATATTGTTTTTAAAGTAATTACAATCCTCATCTCGCGACCCCTTTCCGAACGGCCCGCGACCCCCCTGGGGGTCGCGACCCCCAGTTTGGGAACCACTGGCTTAGAGAAATCAATATCTTACATAATTCTCAGCTTGGCTTCTGCTTAGGTAGATTGACTCTCTCGGTAATGAACAACATACAACTCCTTTAAAAATAAACAAAACCTGTTGGTACATTCTTTGACATGAGTAAAGATTTTGACCGGATTAATGATGATTTATTTATTTAAAACTGCCCTAATTGGGCATTTCTGGGAATTCCCTCTGCTGGATCAGATATCAGAATCTCTACGATATATTTTAGATATTTGGAATTTTATTTGTACTGAAATATAAGTTTATTTATTAGCCTGCAATGCGTATTGCAAGGTTGGGTAACAATAAAATAAATGCGTAGCAACGGAAATGACAAAAGATCTAAAATTGCGCAATATTTTACGCGAAAAGTTTAAACCTCTCAGTGTATCGGTCGATTGAGATTAATCGGTTAAATAAGTTATTAACTATGAAGATTTAGCTTCATTTTAGTCGAAAAATCAAACTCGTAGCTCAATTATTTCTTATTTTTATGAGGAAAAGAAAATGGATCTACTCAGAAATTTTTCGTGTTTAAGGCAGTGTTAAAGACTATAGTGCAAGAGTTAAATATTTTATAAGATACCTATTTTAAAGTACAAATAGGTGACATTGACGCCCCTTGCATTAACGGTTGGTCGTACGAAAAAATGTTTGACACAAAAGTTGTAGGTATTGTATTGACAATTTCGGATAACTTTAAACGGATTTCTTAATGTGAATAATAAGGAAGTTGTTATTTTTTTTCTCCTTCAACCCCTAAAATAGAAATAGGTAATATTGCCACCCCTTGCAATAACGGCTGGCTGTATAAAACAATGTTTGGAATATAAGTTGTAGATATTGCATTGACAATTTCAGATAACTTTAAAAGAATTTTGTAAGGTGAATAATAAGGGAGATATGATTTTTTTGTCCTTCAACCCCTATTTTTTCCACCTCTTAAGTTAATTGTTGGTGTAATAAAAAAACGTAAGGAACAAAAATCATTTGCAATATTCTTAGAAATTATAATACACTTAAAAAAATTCATTATGTTTTTAACTAAGGGAGATATGGGTTTTTTATGATTTTAAAAAAATCCTCCCCATTTCTACCCCTTTGGTCCGATTTTACTCAATAACGATCTTGACCGAGATATTGCAACCCTAAATTTTATGTATAAGTTTGAAAGTCATTACTGCAAAATTATGGCAGTTAGCGTGTATATGTATATATATATATATATATATATATATATATATATATATATATATATATATATATATATATATATATATACCATGGCCCTTGGTAACGACTACAATAGGTAGTCTTTCTTCGAAATCTATCTAAAACTAAAATAGCCGACTGAATAGCACGGCGAAACTTGCTCAAAAAGTAATTATGCCGCAGAAAACCAAAAGATATTTAATCAGATGGAAATAGTTGTTGTATAATCAGCCTATATTTAATGAAGTATCCTTGATTCTGTTTAACATTCAATCATTCCTTTTATTACTCAGTGAGAGTTATTACGCTTAAATAGACATGAAAATTTACTTTCCCGCATGCTTGCTGCATAAAAACTGCAGATATCCAAGGCATGTCTGTTTCTGTGATATTATGACACCGAAGAACGTATGCTTTCAACAGCTATTCGTGTCCATTGCGCTTTGTCTGCAATAGAAATATTTTTCCAAACGCAATTAAGACTAAACTGTACAGTAACGAAGGCAAGGGTGATGAGGGAAAGAACATGTGATTGTCTAGGTTTGCCTTTTTGTCTCATGTTTTGCTTATCCGTCGTCCAAAATTTCCCAAGAAATTTCTAATAATATAATATTTATTATCCAACCTTTCAAAACCTTTTATCTAGTTACGCAACTGCTACATTTATAATTTTCATCCTCGCTGACCATCCGCATGAGGTGGGAAAGAATTAATAGCGATACAATCAATCGAGTTTAAATTTAGAACCCTCTAAAGTTACTTGCATGTTATGTTTTTACACGAATGCGACCAAGAATGGAATACATTATTATGGAATGGAATACATATAATTATGAAGGACGTCAAAGTGAAAAGTAGTGTACGAATGAAGTAGTTGGCTGATAGGAGAGTTGAGTGGAGAGCTGCAGAAAATCAGTCTTCGCATTGATGACTGCTGATGATGTGCACTCCTATAGGTATCCGACATAATTTAGATATCCACGAGTTATTGTGATTTTTCCTTATGTAAACATAAAATAAAACTGCTACACATTTTTTTCATGATTTGAATTATTTTCTTTGGGTCAAAGAAAACGTTTTCAGTTCCTCGGCTATGGGAAAGTGGCTTCTGGTTTATAATGGTGTCTATATTTAGCTTATAAATAACTATTCTAGACTCTGTGGTTCTTCTTATCTATTTTTCCTTAGTTCTGTGAGTCTGGAGGTCCATGAATTCAAGACGCTGCTCCCGTAAAGGCATTGAAGTGGTTTTCGATAACCACCATGAAGATTTAGAGTTCACTCTATAAACTTATGCTTTTCCCCATAATTACAGCAATAAAAATGTTTGCCACTAGTAAATCTCTATGTAGACTATTTTTTTTAAACCCACCTAAATAACCTTCAAATGACACGTTTATTCAGCTCAACGTAAATTCATATATTAGATCCAGAAATCATCCCTTATATCTATTATCAATATTTCGCTGTGCAAAAAACTGTTACTTTTATGTTTGCGTATTTCAGCTTAAGAGTTGCGTCCGAGCGCTCTTCTGGATTTGTAGCGTCTGATATCATAACCCTGAAAATTACTTAGCTTGGTGCTTTGAGCGATGACGTAGCAAAAAATAACGTAGTGAAACTTTATATATACACCTATAAACAGAAACTCTTTATCCCACGTAAGCATAGTAGGTTGGTACATGGAAGTCATTTACAATTAAGCTACACATGAGAGTCACGAAGAAGTAAATTTTGACACTTTTCTCTTCACAAGCCCCTCCTCACTGCCACTCCTAATGTTAATATGAAGAGTTTCCTGTTAAGGGTATGGAACCATTGCACAATGATTTGACCCGTCTCCACTATAAAACAACTGGCATTTGAGAGCTACCTATATTAACTCTATCACAAATTTCGTTAATTTAGAAAAATATCTTCTAACTTCAAGCAAAATTCTAAACATTAGGATAATCAGCAGTTTAAAAAAAATATTTTGGCTTATGATTATCCACCCAAAATAGCAATTTTTGAAAGGGGTAACATTTGGACTTATAAGAATGTTTTTTTCGAATCACCCTAAAGATCACACCTCGACATCGGATTTTCAACTACAGCTATCACGTCAAACTCTAGCTTATTAAGATTTTTTAGATCATCGTGTGCTTATAGGTGCGAAATAAATATATAATGCATCGATCAATACAAATATTGCCTAGTGTATCCCACCAACCATTCTAATTTTGCCAAATCATCGGGTAAGGGACATGTAGCGCATTAAGTAAGCATTTATTTTCATTTGAGTACTTTAGTAAATAAGTTGAGCGTTTCCGTAGAATTTCACCGTGATGACGTGTGGTGACTGCTTCCATAGCTTGCAGGATTCGACAACCTCATGTCTCAAAACAGGAGCCATCATGCGAGGTTGGCGCGAGTCATGAGTGAAGGTATCTGTTTGTCTTGATAGCAACGAGACTGAAACGTGACATCATATTTACCTGGGAGCCCAAGAGTCTTCGGTGATTCGACTGAGACTGTTCGAGTGACATTTGGAGAGAGAAAACGACGTTTTTTAAAGTTTGATTCTGAACAAAAATAAATTGCCGAAAAAATTCAGAAGCTCGAACTGAATTAATGAAGCCACCCTTGTGAATTGAAGTCCATGGATCGCAATATTCGGAAGTGGCTGGATTCTAATTTCATTTTTCTGTCGTAAAAGAGAACCGTTTTGGTGAAAATTGTGTCTCATAGGCTGCATTACTATATTATTATTCGAAATATTCATAATACTTTTCTGAGAAGAGTTTGCGTTTTAAGTAGGAGGGTTTGCGTTAGAAATGAGTGGTTGATTGAAAGAATGTGGAATGGATGCTCCGTGAACGGGCGTATATGGAAGGAGTGTGCGTCGTTGGTTTGACAATGTTGAAAGAATGGTTGAGAGTCGAATAACTAACTGACATTATATGGTGAAGTGGATGGTGTGAGAGGAAAGGAGAAGTAGACTGAGAAGTGATGGGGGAATGTGTTGGAAGAGAATGTCATCAAAAGGGGTATTATAAGTCTTAAGAACAGGAGGGTGTGTAAGAGGTGGTTCATGAATGTGTCAGATGCGAAGGAGGTTTGCAAGGATGTTATAGTGGAAGGGAATTATTCATCTACATCTACGATGTACCCTGCAAGCCTCCACTAGGGTGTATGGCACGGGGTGATTCCACACCAGGCATGTAGCACTCGTCCCAGAACAAGTCAGAACCTCGCACGCTCCCCCTGGCTCTAGTCGCAGGCCAAAAGCAGTCAGGAGAACAGTGCGCAGTCCAACCGGAAACTGGGAGAGTGATACGTAAATGAACATACAAACATGCAGAGCAATGCTATAGACACATCTAGTGGTTACTATTACTGATACTGTTAATTTATGAATACTACGAGATGCTACTTCATGCAAAGAACAAAATAAAATAATGCCGGACAAATCGACCGGTGTGAAGAGTTAGTATTGATGTGGTGTTATTAAGCACAAGTGAAAATTCTACTCTACCTATTGAGGGTGGGAGTTTCATATGATTGATCTATCGCAACTATTATGATCCCTTATTGTGCGTGGGAAAAATGACATTTTGAATCTATTGGTTCGGCAGTCAATTTCCTTTATTTTATTCCTGTGGTCACTTCTACCGTAGTACGTTGGCTCTAGCAGTATATGTTGAAAGTCCGGCAAAAAACTATCTGCTCCGAGTTTGCGCAAAAGATTTAATCTGTTTTTCTCCCTTCAATCAGTTAGAGATTACCACCCTAATTCCTTCAACAATTCGGTAACACTGTTACGTTTATCGTAACAACTTTTCACAAATCTTGCTGCTCTCCGTTGTATTCGATCTATTTCAGAGATTAGTCCTACTTTGTAAGGGTCCCATATGCTAGCGGCATACTCCAAGTGAGGTCTTACGAGTGAAAAATAACATCGCTCTTTAACTTTCTCGTCGCATTTTCCTAATATTCTTTTGATAAATCCAAATTTGCGACTAGTCTGTCCGCAGATTTCCCGAACGTGTTTCCCCCAAGACAGGTCCTGAGTAAGGGTCACACCTAAGTATTTAATTGACACTACATTTGATAAGTCTGTTTGATTAATTGTGTACGTATCGTTGACCGAGTTATTCTTTTTCCAAAAATTTATAACAACGCACTTTTTAAGATTCAATTCTAACTGCCAAGTATTGCAATTAATTATCGAAAGTAAATTATTAGAACGGAGCCGGTTTCCTGGGCCTAACCCCGAGAATGAATGACTCATTTTTCACTTTGTCTACCGTGAAAGGGAATGGAGTGATGAGTACCTACATATGTATTCGTAGTTGAGTTGATTTCTATCAAATATTCACGGCAATTAGGTCTGCTATCGCATTGAGACTTTTAGATCATCTCTCCTCTTAAAATATTAAATTTGCTCATTTGTTATCTCCATGATGAAGAGTAAAAGGAATATTTTACATTCCACGTATTTTTTAACGTGTAAAACCTTATAAACGGTACAGGTGGGTAAAGTTAGATACCATTGGCTGACGACCGTGCATTAATATTGTGTATGTATTTACAACTAGAAAATTAGAAGAGGTATCCAAACGCGCCATGTGCCATTTAAGAAAGAAATGTTGAAATAGTAAATTAAAGGACTATTTTGATTTTAAAACGTCATCGTGGAAATAATATTGTAGCTAAGTATGTGTATAAAATCACTTGTCACTGCATGGGTAAACTTAAAGAGTAGCTCGACGTAAAATCGTGCGCGTAATCATTTGATAGCGTTTGGTCTTGTACTTCCCTCTTCCTAAGGTTTATACTCAGGAAAAAAATGCATATTGGTTGAGATATTCTGAGAGATTTAGGTTGTTAAGTATTGAATATTTGTGCTTTTCAGAGTAAATGCCTAAATATTTATAAAATAAGGACGTGAATGTTCTTAGAAATAGGTTTCAGGATAAAACAGCATCAATTTCTGACTCCGAAATGCCCTTGAAGGGAGTGATCCAAAAAAATTTGGGAGCGACAGAAACTCAAATCGACAGCCGAGTCAGCGCGTACTACAAGTGTGTAACCAATGGAGACTACTGACACAAGAATTTAGTGGAAGTTCCCGATTCACAGAAAGACGTTTCATGCAGTGTACGCCTAACGCTCTGCTTGTTCCCTTTTCTATTCTACCAATCAATTTCGACCATTGGCATCGTCATTTTCAAGTGCCTTGAAAATGACGATGCTACACACTCCTTGATTATAATGAGCACTTTTATTTCCCTTGTGCCAATAGAAAACCATATCTTATAAAATATACGATTACACGGTGGTTTTTGTTTTTTCATTCCTTCCCTCGTGGATTTCAAGGGTTTAATTTTGGGTTGATAGCGTGAATCGCAGAAAAATTAGGAAGAGACTGAATTATAAATGATTCCCGGCATTAGTTAGGAATTAGTTCAGAAGTTTGGGAAGGAAATTATTCAGTGCATCCTCTCGATTTCTATCAAGTTTCAGATGAAACTCAAGGGATCAATATCACAAAATTGATCGCAATCGTGCACGGGATGAAAACATCGGCTCGGTTAGTTGACAGTGGCAACAAGGAAATGGGCACAGTAGAAGCGAACGAGTCCGGTATAAAGAATGTTAGAAAAACATACCTGGCGAGGCAATGGATTATTTCAAGGTAAATGCCGTGAGAGAGTTCTAGAGAGATGTATAAAATAGCCATTGTGTTCGGTGGGAAGAGGTATTGAGGAGAGAAAGAGTGGGAAAAATAACTGCTTGGTCATGAGCTCAAATGCTAAGATAACGTATTGTAAGTTTCATCAACTACTTAAAATGCTGGTAAGCAGCACGACGAAGCAGCAGATGGGTTCTATTTCGGAGTGACTCTCCATGTATAATGACATAAGTTTAGTCTTTAAAGGTACTGCAAAGTTATTTAATTTGTGAAACGATGTTTGACCTGGTCATGTATCACGTACGAAGGATGGAGTATCTATCTTAATTTCATGTTAAGCTTTTTCAATTGCTTACTGGAAATTATTATAGCTGCTTCAGGCTGAAACTGGTGCAAGTAATCGATTTTAATGATGAATAAAACACTTAATACTCTTCCAACTATTTGGAAGAGTAATTTGTTTCTTCATGAACTGCTTACTGTAAAATTTATGATGGATATAATGGAGGAATATCACTTTTGAAATAAAGGAGAGAACTCAGCCTTAAATTTTAAGTGAAAAACATCAAATATTCTGAAGACTGTTGGCCGCTGTCACGAGCCCGATATCTCCAGCGTCGGACCCAATTGTTTTCCGAATAAATGTGAGATCAGTTCTGTAATCTCTGCGGTAAGGTACTCGTAATCGCTTCACATTAAATATCTCTTCGGTATCAGTACTTAGGGAGGGAGCGTGGTGGCCTAGTGGGTAAAGCACTTGGCTACTGATCAAAGGGTCCCGGGTTTAGATCCAGGTGAAGCCTTTTAACGCCCCTCCTCAGCTATCCAAACCAACCTTCATCTACATCTACATCAAACTTCGGGTTGAATCACTGAGTGAAAGTGATCAGTACTTAAGCCTAGTAGAAAAAAATATTGATTTCAGGTGGAACTAGCATCTGTGTGGAAACTATCGAGAATGGGTGTGGTTATTAGTTGATTTAAACATCGATACACATGCAGCTGCCCTTCATAACGTATCCAGGGCACGTCCCTTTTTCAACTACCTCCATTCTCCTGGATTATTCTTTGAAATTCTGATTCAACCACAGACCCTTATAAATGATATACATGAAGAATTTACGAGTAGAATTCCAACAATAAATCGGTTTGTATTTTAAATGTGGAACTATTCCTTCGTTCCCTGTAAGTTCCATTTCCGACGTTTGCTCTCGGTGTAAATAAAATCTGCTGTTGGTGAATTATCTACGTGACGACATGGCGATGGAATTCAGTGCCTGAAGTGGAACTGATAAAATAATATACATATTTAAATATAACTATTTCGGGAGGAGGTTTTATTTTGGCTATATTTGGCGCGGCGTGATAGCATTCCGATCTCATGGGATGCGTTAACATTCAACCAAAATCCAAGCGGTGCCATCACGTTTAATATATAATGTTTGGTAAATTTCTGGTGGAACAGAAGAAGGAAATATTCCGCTTGATCTTAATGCTCATTTTATAGAATATAAGTCTTAGTAGACGCATAATCTCTGTATTAACCTCGCCACCCGTTCAGTTGAGAGTATATAAGTTATTTACTTGTACATTTTTAAGTTATATGCATTAACTAACCCTTCCTTAAATATTTTTCGACCTAGTCGAGCGCTTCTTCTAAAAGTACGTTGCTTACAGCGCCTAAATTTTATTCCCTACTAGTATGAAGACCATGACGCTACTGCAACGGTTTTTAAAAAATCTGATCTGATTCTCAATCTGTCAGATTGCCCTGCCGCTCCACCCCTCTCAAATTAGCACTAGCGGACTGATATACGATGTGGGTTGTCAAGAAGTCATTTCGTCGTGACGAAATGCCACCATACTTGTACTTGAATTCTATCGCGTATGGCAGCTTTTGCTTATGATTTTAATAAATTTTACGAGACGTGGATAGTCGTGAAGTTCTTTGGAAGAGCATATTATTAGAATTTTCCCCCTCACCTTTCACTGCCAGGAGCACCAAAATGTTTATTACGGAACTCTCTTCAAATTAATTGCACTCCACATGTGATTGTCTACAATATATGGAATACCAAATTTCATTAAATACTTATAATTAGTTAGTTTTTTCTACATAAAACTACATGTACTCTTAACCAATGGTCCAATGAAATCAAGAGCTCTTAAAATCGATCCATGTGGAGAACCATTTCCCAGAAGTATTTACATAAATATAATGACAATTATTTAAGAATTTTTGTATTTCGATCACCATTTCCAACACTTTTCGCTATTGAGATTAAAATACTGGCTTGAAGAGTCTATTGGTTTTGATCGGGAGTTTACTAATTCTGAGTTTACTGACTCGTGGGCTTCTGGACAATCCCTTCCTTAGCGTCCCCATTTAGACGTGAACCTTAAACTTCCCCACCCAAAAGTATCATATTTCGCGCCATAGAGTTTCTACTTCGGCCTTTTCACATTCTACCTACCCTGATGTCATCCTGATGACTATTATTTTCCATCTCTTCTGCTCTTACCCATAATTATGTCCTTTGATTATCGGCAACCCATCAATCTCTCTCAAACAGTCCATTCACTTTCGGTGACGCCTGGGAATCTATGCCACCAATTTTCTTTTCTCTGCTGCATATGTAACGATATACAATTAGTATTACTTTCCATCTAACCCTCTCAATTCTTCGGCACACCCACATTTGAAAAGACTATAGTCTACACTCATCCTATTTCAGTAATTACCTACTGAGTCGCCAACCCGTGCCACTCTTAGCTTCATATTTAAAGTCTTTACTAAGCTTTTGTTTTTGTCTTTGCTTTGAATTCACCTCACCAGTTCCCCATAAACGCTTCCTTAGCCAATGCACATTTGTGGCTTACTTTCTTGTCTCTCATGGCATTTCCGTCCAAAAACCCCTAAAGAAGTGAACTACGCATCACGGCAGTTACCTCCTTAAAGTAATGGAGTAGGTTCAAATTGAACTGATATGAAAATATTAACAGTGACTTGTTGGGCGCATACTGTGCCATTCTCGTCGTAGAGTGCAAACTATTCCTCAGGATTTTATTGCCAGTGCAAAGAATAGTTTCATTGGCATATTTCTGTGCTCATAACCGATAAAATCAGCTTTTAAGATTTATTCTGTGCAAAGCGTTACCGCGTATTTCCGTTGAATACGCAAAGAATATAAAATCAGCGCTTTGTTTTAATTGCTAATTTAAAAATGGAAATGTAATCGTGAAATGAATATCATAATATTTCGCATTAAACGTGCAGGAAAATTAAGGTGGCAGCTGTTCTTAAATAAAACACTACATCTTTGGTTTTGATCTTAAGAGTGTGATTGAACAATTTTACCGAGACAGTGAAACTGTTATTATATACATACAATAAACAAAAAAATATATAATATAATAAAATGTCGCAGTACAATTGTGCTATAGAAACACTCTCGAGGCTAACTTCCTGTAAATTAGTCTGCCATGGAGGTAATGCAACTTTCATATCTATTTGAGATCTTCCTCTCTCACATGAAATTGGCAAGCGAAAACAATTAGCTAAAGATTTAGACCATAAGTTAGATGTTGCATCGGAGAGCTGTGATAAAAATTTGATGCATGGCAAATGTAGATATCATCGGGAAGACGACGCAAAGGTGTATACTGTGTTGGGGATAACTTGTAAATTTATTTTTTCAAGGTTGTTTTCCGCTAAACACTAATAGCTAGATTATCTCAGAATCGCTTCATTTAAGTAACATGGTGCAACCTAAATGGCTGAAACTTTTTTGTATCCACGGTCAATTATGATCTGAGTTCATCAGTAATAAAAATAAATAATGTTGTTCAAAGCGATCAGAAGAATGTGATAAACTTAGCAAATTTTATTTTGAAATTAATTTTTTTCCTTAAAGATGAAGTGGTATAGATATTAAGTATTCTTGAATGAATTTTTAAGGGCATTATATATTGCGCTTTAAACATAATGGAATTAATTTAGGTCAGGGCTATAAGATTCCTTAAAGTCTCTTAGTGTTGAGAAACCCGCCCTGGTAGTGGCAGTAACGAGGTGCTCCCCAAAAGTTTCAAGACTTACGATAGAGCGCGCACACCGATGGGAGTAGGGACTCCTACCGTGGAGTGTAATATTTGTGAACCAAAATGCCAAGCGGGGCTGTTCTTAAAACACGTTAGTTGAGGTTAGAATGGTGTGTTTACCATAGAGTTTTTGTATTTTTGATACTTTCGGAATGAATGACATCCATAATCAGTGAATTTGCGTTGATTTTTTGCTTTAAATTGGTACAACTGGTAGTTTCAGGCGTTACTTATTCTTAAGGGGTGGAACTTATTCATTGTATAAATGAAAAACTTAAACTTTGTGGTTCCACAATGATAATTTTATTTGCTCGACCCGGATATCGACGTACTATAACGTAATCTTCAGGTGAAGACTCTACAAAATGCTCGTGGTTATATACTGCCCTCAGGTAGGGGGGGGGGGGGAAGGAGTTTGGGATTGGGTCAGGGAGGTATTGCGTACTTGAGGAAAATGGGGGAGGGGAAGAGAATTCCTGTGGGGAGCACTCTTCTGAGGTGAAGGAATGTGGAGGGAGGGGTACTTAGTCATACAAAACAAACCATATAAAATAAACCTTAACAAAACGTACCATAATACCCTATACATGTTTGGCTGTCAAGGTGGAGGGTGGAGTGAAGGGGAGGCGTTTTTTCTATCTGGGTTGCTAGGATGAAAAATAATTGGCTACGATAAAATCAATTGCGAGAAACAATGGGTATAAGGAGTAGCTAATTGATAAGTTGTACCGTAATAAACTAAAGAAATTGTCAGTAAAAGACATATATAAATCTCAACCGTGGCAAGAATGTACAGGAAAATGGCATAAGATCCTATATCATGATGACATTACACGGAATATTCGTAAAAAGCTTCCTAAAGACAAGTTTAAAGTGGCCCAATACAACAAGTTGAACCTGAGGAACCTACTTTCCCACACCAAGGACAACATAGAACATAAGCAGAAAAGTGGAGTTTATAAACTAAGATGTGAATGTGAAGCTGTGTACGTTGGGCAAACACGCCGTAAATTTGAGGAAAGAGTGGAAAAACATGAAGCCTGTGTAAGAAACAATAAATCAACGTCACAATTTGCAAAAAATTTGTTTTAGACAACAACCACTCCAGTGACTTTGGAATTGGAGTGTTGCATGTAGAAAAGAAATGACTATAATTAGACGCATTGGAGCAGTTAGGAATTTTAAATTGTGTACGCTCAAAGCAGAATATTGTTAACAACTTTTTGTACAACTCCCACTCACCCCTCCTAAATCTCCCTTTCCCCCTCCCAAACCTCCTATTCATCCTATCAACCCAGATAGAAAAAACCCCTCCCCTTAACTCCACCCTCCACCTTGACAGCCAAACATGTATAGGGTATTATGGTTTGTTTTGTTATGGTTTATTTCATATGGTTTGTTTTGTATGATTAAGTACCCCTCCCTCCGCATTCCTTTACCTCAGAAGAGTGCTCCCTACAAAGATTCTTTCCCCCCCCCCCATTTTCCTCAAGCACGCGATACCTCCCTGACCCAATCCCAAACTCCTTCCATCCCCCTACCTTCCTTCCCTCCAACCCTCCCCCCCCCTTCCTGAGGGCAGTATATAACCACGAGTATTTTGTAGTCTTCACCTGAAGATTACGTTATATTACGTCGTAACCCGGGTCGTACAAATAAAATTATCATTGAGGAACCACAAAGTTTGTTTTTCATTTATATTTATGCTTTAAATTGGGCTTAAATGCAACTTATTCCTACCACATGTAACTTTCTGTTTCATGTGGTAGGAATTTTTGCCATTATTACATTTTCAGTTTGCCTTTTTCTGCCATAATTACATTTTCAGTTTGATCTTATGGTTATAAATGGCTTTTTATAAATATCAAATTCTTTATTAGTCAATAAATTCCGGCATATTGAGCACCACATACCTTTCATTTATATTTATAAGTGGAAATATATTTTTAACAAAAGATAGCATAATGCGCTTTTTTGTGCTGATAACCAAAATTTCTAATATTGAGCCGAAATTATATACAGATTTTACATATTCATATAATTCATAATTCTCCAGCCTTACTTCCATATCTACAAGGCCACCTTGATGAAATTCATCCTTATGATTTAGCTTTGGTAGCTTGTTTCTTTCTATATACGGTTTTCGAGCATAAAATATAGCCGAAAGTTCGGGGCACGCCGAGCGATCTTGTCGACAATCGTTGTACAAAACTCCGCGGATGGTTCCCTATGATTTCTTTTCGATATTAGAAAGATTCAACCCAACAAATTGGTTCTTCTGGGTGTGAAACGGTCTCAGGCAAGTTTTATCGTGATATTTTGAAATTATTGTGAGACGCAATTGTCTCGGAATGCGGCGCAGAAAATACTGGGTTCTCCATCAAGACAACGCACAGGTCCGCACATAACCCACACTCAGGCAGTTTTCAGCTAAAAACAACAGAACTACTGCCCCTTGCCTACCATACTCACCACACCAAGCACCATGTGACTTCTTTCTGTTTCCAAAACTGAAGCTCCAGCTGAAAGGACGTCATTTTGACTATGTGGAAGAGATATACGCGGAATCGCACGAGGTACTAAACACCCTAGCTACAGCAAATAACCAGCTTTTTTTTCCTATCACAAGAAAATAAACGGAATCGTATAAATGTAAAATATGACTATTTTAAAGGTCAATAAGTTTGGACCTAGTGCATGTATTATTTGATAACCAAAATAGTATCGAAACTTATGGGTAGTTTATCGTATCCTTATAAATGTCCATCACACTACCATTCCTTCCGTTGAGAATAGATGAAAACCAATACAAAAGACTTGTTTGCACACCGCGGGGCTCTTTCACCAAAAACAAGTGATAAGGCCATCGTGAAGTATACCATGAAAATAGTTAGCGTGGGCCTTACATTTGGAAGAGTGCAACTTGTTAAAGCCGGGTAGCACCAATTTCAATATTTTAAATTGGAGACGTTTAAATTTCCCGCGATTTATGGCCACCTCAATGAAGGCTTTAAATTTGCAGTGATCTGCGAACTCTCGTTGGATAGCGGTAGTAAGGACCTGAATAATTGTGAGAGGAGAGAGGAGTTCCCTTCAATGACCCACAATCAAAGCTCTCTCATACAGCACAACCTATATAGGCACCTGGCGTGGAGTCTCATATATTAATTCATATCTCTAATCGTAGCGGCTTTGGGAATCAGAATTGCTGTACTAGTAAGTGAAATTTGTATATCTATTTGCCGTTTATCGATCGTCAATAATCCTCTGTCGAAATACACCTCGAACTCGAGCTCGGAAGTAATCCTTGGTTTGGATTGCGATTCGATCGGGATTTAAGTTTTATGACCTGTCTCGGACGTTCACCGTAAAGCCGATGCAGCATCTGTAGCAAACGAATGGCTTTGAATACGCCTGAGCGTGAGTTTACTATGATGTGAGCGGTTTGTATACGACCACACCCCTGCGAAACTTTAAATTCGTTACTAATAGGCTCGTTCACCCTAGTTAAATAAGCCGCGTTGACCCTTTTCTTTTATATGTTGATTAAGCACTTTCATAAGTACTGTCCGAAGTAAAACATACAGAGTGGCGCCTCATCCTCAAAATTCTTGATTAATTATGGTGCTCCTTTGTACTCTTTCTATTTCTGTACCTATTTTATTAGAGTTTCATTATTTATGTTGTAAGTTCGTTATAAAGACATTTATAGTACCCATGGTGGACTCGCGCATTTTTATAATACATATATGTTCCTGGTGAGAATTTGAAAGGAATTTGAACCCCCAATAGCCCTTTACATATTACACAATTGAAATTTATCTCTTACGTCGGCAAGAATCTTTTCCGTATAGCATATGTTGTCAGTGGTTTGTTAAAGACAGGTTGACGGAAGGTTTGCATTGGTGGTGTGCGCATTGTAAGAAGTGATTTATGTAGGATTTCTATTAATGACGATAGATATCACTGTTATGCCTTTTTTGGTAGTTTGCATCAAGCTTTTGGAACCTATGAGGCCACTTTATATTTATTGGTGAAAAACAAACTATAGCATTTCGAGAGGTCGCGGCATGTCGGACTAAGCGGACGTAATTAATAATTCCGGATTCTTGAGTGGATTTATTTCCCGGTACTATCGTTATTTATTTTTTAAGGCATGTGGGAGATGTGCTTCACTTTACACAGTTTTCTCTTTTGCGATTTCAACGTTTCATGATTCTTAACCTTCGTCTTATTCACTTCTTACCAGGTTAATCCAATGCATTTTTCCTCCGGGGAATACATAAAAACTCAACTAAACTATTTCTTTGCGGTTAAACATCCACAGTGCCAAACAGCATTTACTTGGTTCCCGCGCATCGGAGACGAACGACTTTCCCTGCCTGATAAAGCGTATTCTAATGTTAATTTTGAAAAATGGCCGGTTACAGAATGCCTTGGCGATTTGAATGATAATTTTACTTTCAATGAAAAAATTCTTATAATGTATATTATTATATTTTGTAGTTACATAACGCAAGTACATTTATGTAAATCAGCGTGCTTAACATGTTTAACCCGTCCGTGTAAGAGGAGGGAATGGAATTAGTGAAGTCACTAAGGTTGATGTTTTGCGTCATCGCTATTGGTAACTGAAATCAGCAAACATGTTTGGTGAGAAACTGGGTGCAACCTTAGCGGGATAAAATGGCAAAGTTGTTACACGAGGCAAGGATTCTGAGACATCGATCGATATGCACAGATTTGCGTCGGTACGGACTAAATGTCAGGGCGTATCCCAGTCGCCGCATGTTTTTTTTCCCTTCTCCACATCCTCGTCTCCGGCCCAAAAACATCGAATGTGCGCATCTCCGGAACATAATAAGAGGACGTGCGTAGATACGTCCCACTGGCGTCACAGGGAAGCAGAAAATATTTGCGCTCAGGTAATTTTTTTTTAGAATGGAAAACCCGCTATTTTGTTTCCCATTCGCTCTCGAGCATCTTCGGATATGTCCGTCAGCGACATCCGTCTTTTCCTCGTTCACGAAACCTGCTCGCTGCCTCGTATATGGGGCCGCCCTGGGATATTCGTACCACCCTGACGTCACGTGCCGTCAGTCCGAAAGTCAGAGCGCCAATGCGCGCGGAGTGTGTTGTTATACGCGCCAGGGCCTCGCGGGGGCCGATCCGCCCCGGGCGATTCTCCGGCTGCGAGACCACTGGGGCGGGAGGACTTTTTCTCTTGGCGAGTTGATGCTGACCTTCGAGGAACAGGTTTCCCACACCTTCCCGTCTCCCCCCGCCCCCCCCCCTCTTCATTCCCCCCCCCCACCTTGGGATCATTTCTCGCTTCCCCCTTCGTCTTCTCGACACAATCCCACTCCACCTCAGAGGCGCGCATTTGACGTCCCACGAGCCGGCCGGCCGGCCGCACGAGTCCTCTCCACCTCCCGGATTTTCCGCCCTCTCCGCCCGCGAGTTGCGGCCTCCTCCCCCCTTTTCCCCCATCTCCATCCATCCACACCCGCGAAGCATTGGCGGCATTCCCCGTGCTCGCAGAGATTGGAGCGAGATAACAAGGCAGCGGTGCCTCCTGGGCCCAAATCATCCTCCCTCCGCGAGCACTACCTTCACGCATGCGGTTCATTAAACGGAGTGACTACGGAACCGGGAAAAACCGAATATTCTCTTGAAGTGTTTTTAAAGCTTGAGAAACTGGGTAATTTGCGACAGCATGTGTGATGTATCTCTGGAAATTCCTTCTGGAATATCTGTAAAGGGCTTGAACTATTTAAGAGCTAGAAAGATGAGGAAAACTTTCAAAAACTATTGAAAAATTTAACTTGATATCAGGGAATTAGTGAATGATGATTCAAACACAATAACTCTACGTTCCATCACCTGTGTTACTATCACATTCTGCTGATCCCCAGTACTTATTTCATTGGTGGAAGTTCATTGCTCGTGAGAATATTTATTCATTCGCCTATTGACGGTAAAGACCTACAATTCGACTTCTTAGCATAATCACACTGGGATGATGATAGGTAGCTGGTAGGAAAAAAATAAAGACAGCATCGAAATTTCTGAGGGTACTATGCGAAAGCTATGCCAGCATTAATCACTTACATTCGTCAATTTAGGGAGTGACTTAGCTTGGGGTATTGTCTTCCATGCTGTCGCCTTTATGACGAAGTCCATCAACAGGGATAAAAAATAAAGCCGTGCTTTGAAACTGACGCCAAATTGCGGACTACATTGTTTCATTCTGAGCATCTGCCGAAAATGACAGATAAAAACCCTAGGAATGTTAAAACGAAAAAAAATACTTCAGATATCGGAGCGATAAGGAAAAACTCAGGCACGCATTTCAACTTTTCAAAGCAACACTCAGGGAACAAACACAAATCAAGTCTCAGTTCGTAAGCAGCATCTTCGGGTGCTTTGCCACAGTGCATTCTTTCTCGGAAAGCGGTTTAAATTAGGAGGCTGAGAAAGGGAGAGAGTGAGCGAAGGAGAATTGTAGGTAGTTGCCTAAAGAACACGGGAGGAGGCTCGACTTAAAACATGCGTGCAAACATTCGTAAATGGTAGAGGAGTCAGGGTCGTCAAGTTTTCTTTTACCAATTTCGAACTGTTATAGGGCGTTGAACTGAAGTTCCAATTTTAAATCCTACTCAATGTGGTGAAAAAACGTTTGTACCAGAATGTGTTCGCTAATTCATTGAAAACCGGTTCGTGTTTATTTTTCCATCGTGTTATTTTGGTGAAATTTGAACAGCGTGCAGTAAATTCTTCGCCTCTCATTGTTAGTTATGAAAGCTTGAGCGAGGTGTCACTGCGCATTAAAATCAATGAATTTGGCCTCATCACAAAGAAATAAATCTCTTCTTTCTAGGAATACCAAAATATCAGCTACTTATTGCACCATTTACGAGATATTTGCCAAAAAATAGAACCCGTTTTCCGTGGGGTATATCGTACGGCTATGCGCTCCAGGGAGAATCTGTTATATATATAATAATAATATAATAATTTTATTACTTATCATACAAATAATACTTGAAGTATACTTAAACAAAAATTAGGAATTAGGCACCCTTTGAGACTTTCGCCTCGCTTTAGAGTTGCCGACTCACTCATTTACATATAAATTTTAAATTGGTCTGTGCTGCATTCATTTTTTTAAACTTGCACTTAACTGTTGTTTTAAGAAATTGGAAAGTTATGTGGCCAGACCGTGTCAAAAATGTTATGATATGCATTTTGCAGTGTTTTCTCAATTATTAAAACCCACCGCTATGCTGTTCATGAAATTGTAAAATAACTTTCACTTGTGAAGGTGTTTTCAGCGTATGGCGTGAAACAAATTAGTCAAGTTGAAGTGTATATGTGTATTTAGGTTATAACTAAGAAGTTCAGTAGTTCAAGCAAATATTTGGCATCATTAATGTTTCTACATTTACTTAATGCTTGTTACAGCTGTTTAAATTTCAAAATACAACTCGAATATGGTTCGTTACGGAAATAATTATGACTAGGGACAAATTTCGCTTAAACTATTAAGGGAAAAGTTTTTTCTTTCCAGTGAGGGAATTTTATTTTCCGGTTCGTCGTAGACACGATGCTACACAGCTATCGTCCTCATGCCCGCCCAACTTTTGGGGAAATTCCGCTGACCTCCACAAAAGAAAAAAAGAACGAATGGATACCATCAGGTCGATCATTCCCCTATCTCCCACTCTCTAGCACGTGAAGATGCAGTTCCCTCATCCTCTCCCCCTACCGACGGACGCATCATCCTGCGCATACCACGTCCTTTTCTCGCTCGGCGCACGAGGCGTCCGCGACAATGCAGAGGCCGGCGAAGGCCGTCGCCGCTCACGTGCGTCGCAGGAGGAGGAAAGGAAACAATCTGGAGCGTGTCTTGTCATGGCGTTCGTTCGCCTCGCGTTCTCCCATCCCCTCTAGCCTCTCATCTCTACCCTTTATAATCCTCGGTCGATGATGAGGCAACGTCTGCCCTCTTGCTCGCGAGAGTATAAACACTCTCCCTTGTCCGCCTTGCCGAACCCCTAAAACTAATCAAGGGAATCGAATGGATTGAACGAATAATCGGCAATATCCATCAATCCTTGGGCTGGTTAAACTGCAGCTCTTCAAAGGATGCTCCTCTCGGTTAATGCACTCGTCTCCTCGCCTTCGTATTTCTTTTGTTTCGGTGTCTGCAGCCGATTGCGTCACGCCTCTCCGTGGTCGTCCTCGTGAAGCTGTTTCCGTTTTCTCATCCGTCCACGGTTGGGTTCGAGAGTGATTCGTAAGTGGAGATCAGACTGAAGGGCGCGGAAATGCCTGGATGGAGAGGCGCGTTCTTTTCAATAGTAATTTCTTAATTCTTGATTGATAAAATATTTCTACAATACAAAGAAGTAATTTATTTACCATTATTATAAATCCTAAAATTGGTTTCCTGCTGCACTCCATTCCATTATCCTATCAGCTAGACACTTAATTCCCTCGTAATACGTTATTTTGACATTCCTATTAATTTAATAAACGCATTCCGTTCTTTGTCCTCCACGGTAATTCAGTACATCCGTTGTTCCTTCCGTTATAGTTTTAGGATGCTGTTTTGTCTCAGAATGTCATGTTGAATGAATGAAATGTTTATGTTCAATAAGTTTGTCCCTTCTGCTAGAAAATATTTTCAAAAAAATATTCTCTCCCAATCATCGAAGAACTTCTTCATTGGTGATTCTCTACGTGAACTTTATCCTCATTGTTCTCTTACAACACATTTCAAACCCCGCATCCAAACATCTTTGCTATGCTGCTGCAAACTATAGAATTTTTGCTGTCATACAAGAGCATCCTTTATGCACATGTTTTAACTCAAGGATGAATTAGGCTCGAATCCAGCCGGCCAATATTGTAATTTTCTAATTAAAGTCCTAGTAAGACATAGTCTCTGGCTCTACTTTGTGGAATTCTTTCATGATATATTAATTAAAAATACTTTGCAAGTTCACGGTTTTATTATAAAAAAGAACCCTGCCACCCCTCACCTAAATCCCCTCCTCTGCCAACCCAGTTATATGCATGAATACACGTTGACAATTCAATGTAAACCACCTGAAGATGTAATTCTGTTACGAAACCGGTCGTTCTTTTTATAATGAAACTGTGGACTTGAAAAGTATTTTTCATTATTACATTTGAGTCATAGTGGTTGGAGAATTGCTGGATTTTCCTAATACCTATAAATATCTATAAATAAATCAAATGTGGTACAGGAGTAAGGAATGACCTCCTCCTTTGCTCTTTGGCACAAATGCGAATTACTCGCTGCTTTTCAGGATAAGCTGTCCCACTCGCCCCTATTAGTAGGCCTTGGGGTAGTTTGAGTGAGGTTATTACCAGGTCATCAAAGTTGTTTGTTTTATAAACTTCACGTTTTCAGGCTTGACTTTGTGGAACTTCATATTGGAGTAAATCGATAACTTAGAATATTTCTCACTCAAATTTTATTTCCGATCCGGGCTTCAACTTACAAAGTCACCCTTAAAACTTACACCCTTGAAAATGAATTTTTAAGTTGAAACCCGGGTCAGAAATAAAATTTGAGTGTAGACTATACTAAGTTATTGATTTACTCCTTATTTTTTAAAATTTTACAATCGAAGCTCTAGATGAATTTATTTCTCAAAATCGTAGAAAGATCTTACTAGATAGATACCATCACATTTATGGCGCAATCTGTACCACAGAACTTCAAATTTCAAATACTGTCTCAGTGGAATTCTTTACCGTACCCTATCCCATGGAAAACGGCTTTAATTTTTTGTTAGCTATCTCGAAAAGTTTTGCAGCTTATATTTTCGTATTATTAGGAAGTTGAGATCATATTTATTTGTAATGAGACCATATTCATTGAATTGTATATTGCAGTGTTATCTTGCTGAAACCAACTTAAGGGTGTTCAGTGAGTGTGGCCGGTGACTTTGTGAACAAAAGAGCATTTAAAAGATGGCGAGGGCTATACTTTCAGCCAAAACTATCGTCCTTGTCCACTTGGGTTCCTGTTTTCAGAGTGTGTATGAATGCGCTCGTGCAAGCACCTACATCGACCCTGAAGGCTGCCAAAATGTGGTGCGGCAGTGGGTTTTAAGCCGTCTAAGTCTGTGGTTTTAGGTTACTAAGCATGGAATTGGATGAGGGAAGGAGTGAGAAATTAGAAAGAAATGGGTGCACGAGGAGAGATGATGTGTGGTGCAAAAAATATTTCGCTTTGCTTTATTGATGGTTGTGTGTAAACGATCTCGTGAACTAATCTGTCCTAATCTATTTAACATTTAAAAAAATTTAGACGACGCCTTGATCTATAATATAGGGCTCTCATTATACCTGGCGTTATAGCCGCTAGCTCTAGTGATCTGAAGTTTCCTATTAACTTTGGTTTTGCATGTACCCTCCGAGTTTCTATCGACATGATTATTCGCCTATTAAGAATCAGAGACGCCTTCATGAATCTGATGAAAGCCTTCCCTCCTAAGCCTCTGTTCAGGAAAAAATATGTAGACACAAATTTTAATATGATATTCACCAACAAGTTTTTCTATATACATATAACGAAATAGCATAAACGAATTTACATAATGCACCTGGGAAATAGCCACTTCACATGTCAGCCAGACCTGAGAAGTATTTTGGTCGATTGAGCCTCAACAGAGTACATATACGAGATGTTAAAAATCAATGGAAATAAAAAGTAGTACATGTTATCGTGGAGTATCAGAGGATGGGTGTTGCGGAAGAGAAAAATTTAAAGAAGGAAGATGGTGAGCCCGTACTAGGAACGAGCTAATTTAGCTGTTTCCTTGGAATTCAGTGAAAATGTGCATTTTCTACTTATTTCTCTCCATTGAAATCCATTGATAAGGGCTGGAGGGTGATTTGATTTGGGAAATTGTGAATTTAGTTAAAACTGATCTCTGACCTTCAAACACTAATCCGTGGACCGCCCAAGGTTCGCAGTTAATCATAATAAATGCTTGGAATACACTTCATGCCAAATAAATCTCATCAGAATTCACATTCATTACTCAGGGGAATTAGATTTCAGCGTAGCGAATAAAGTCATGTGTCTTGGCGTTGCCATTACTTTGGACCTGTCGCGGGAAAATATTTTCGGAGCTCCACATAAGGGAGTGGCGCTTATAAATTGTATGGTGGGATGGTCCTCGCTCCCAAAAGTGAAAGAGATGTCACTTCAATCTAGTTAGGTTTCATTTCGAATACGCCGTAAGCACGATTTAATTCACGAGCTAAACAAAATCCAAGGAAAACACCGCACTTTGTTAACAAAAATGCTGCGAACGGGTGGATAGGGTGACGCAACTAATAGAAGAACTATATGGTGTTCCAAATTTTCTTGACAGTGTGGGCTCTTATGGGGGCTCGTTTCCTGTGTATATATCCTTAAGGTCGGAGGTGCGATGTTGCCATTAACAGTGGAACATTTACTTTATGCTTTGCACTATACTAACTGCACATCTTGAAGTCTTATTATATAATGTTAATATAATTCCCTAAAGTATCTTAAATAAATTTAGCGTGGCGCTACAAAGGTGCCTACGTGTAATAGAGATGAGCGCACGGAGCCTTCGTTTGGCAACAATGCTCTCCATTGGGAGCCATACTGTCTACTAAATGTGGAATGCTCTATAGTTTGCAATACACTATGATACAGGCGAAGAGGAGGCTACTAGAAAAATTCGGATCTCGCTAGTCACAGGTTGACGCGGAATATACATATAATTATATCCCCTCACGGCAACTGTTGAACAGAAAAAAAGTGAAAAAATAAGAGAGACTTACTTTCACTTAGTTTGGCAAAATTCTTCTTTCCTCCAGTGCATCATTCACGGCAGTATTCATTAAAGTCGCTGAGTAACAAACAGAGCGAAACTATTCAACCAAAACATTCAGAAAAATCTCACTTTTCATCCTTTCCCTCTCTCTTTTCCATTTTCCTTGCCTCCCGCTTGTCCTGTCTGACAACCTACTAAAAAAACACTTTGCTACACGCCCTTGCAGTGGCCAATAGGGTGATAAGTAGTTGCGGTTCAAGTATCTATTGATTTGCCTTTGTGGCTCCCATCAAAATTACTTCAATACTAACCCCTCCCAGGGATACGAGGATACAAATGAAATAAGATGATGAGAGTATCACAAAATAATTAACGCCGCGGCGTTCAATCCTTTTCTTATGGGAGTAAAAGTTAACATTAGTGGGGTAAAAACAACTCCAAAGTTTTTTTAATTAAAAAATCCTTTCTTAGTGCGCCTATACTCTACGGTACGGATATATCCTCAAAATTTCGCAGTTCTATCACCAGTAGTTTAGGCTTATGCGTTAATGAATCAGTCAGTCAGTCAGACTTCTTTTATATATACATGTTAAGGAATAGCCGCTGACGGCTAGCTTCGCTCACCGCAGCAGCTAGCCAGGCTCCCCAATGCCGGCGGCTTCGCCCCCGGACGCCCACCAAAATAAAAAAAACCAGAGTTATGCTGATCTGGCCGAGTCAGGTCTAGGTTGGGTATGACATTATTTTCTCGCATTCACTCTAGTGTCTGCCCGTCCAGTGGCGCCGCTCAGGTGGGCGTAGGTATGTATTTTCGTAATTTTCGCTTTCATGAAAATCTGCCCAAATTGCACATGCCCTCAATATGCCCGACATGCGTTGCAATGCCTCTATTTATTTCTAAGTAGGCACACCTATACAAAGCAGACCAATTTACATGTTTAAAATAAACGAAAGACAATGAATTTGTGTGTATTATATTAAAAGCTGAAAAAATGCATTCAAGTGTTTTGGGATTTACAATATTTTTGGTCTCTCCGCCCTCTGCAAAAATAAATGAATTTTTCAGTTGTCCCACTCGTGAGCATACAACATATACTTTACCATATTAAAAACATAGATTTTCCAGATTTTATCAACACACCACTGAAGCTATTGGTCTTGTGCCTTGTTGATGGTCATTGAGAAAGAAAAGCGAACGGGGAACTGTAGTCGTATGAGTACAACTATACACCCGGGACCCGGCTTCGTACGGGAAGCTGTGAATTAATTGCACCGATAAAGCTGAAAAGTACCGGGCTAATGTCGAGCATTTGACATTTTCTCAACTAATAAAAATTTAAAATAAAAATTTAATCTTATAAATAATATAAAAAGTATGCATGCTCGTGTAAAACTAAAAAAAAACGTAGTAAAATTTTCAGACTTTAAGGATTATAAAATGTCTTCTATGCACAGATAACTGACAACTTTTCATTTAACTTGTGATCTCCGGTTCGATCCCTTTTCCTTCGTTTTTCTTGGAAAAATAAATGTTCCTACGCATCATGATTTTAGTTAAAATTCTCAGAATATTTTTGATAGTATACATATTCTATATCAGTTGCAGAAGCAGAAAAATACCAAGTATTCTAATTGTTAAGGTGATTACATACTGCGGCCATAGATAATGCTGATAAGGGCAAGATGAGAGTGCCCGTCAAAATTCAGCGCGAGATAGAAACCATGAAAGCCGTTGTATGTGGCTAAAAGAATAAATGTGACGTGCTAAATGCTGATACTATGTAATAGCCATTAAATGTGCATGTTTTCTACATCAGTCTTGAGTCTCTGTCCATTTGTGTAGTTGCAAAATACATGTATATTAACGGTCCCTCTCCATTGTGATAATATCTGTAGTGTAGTGCATGCTTGTGAGGCTTCGCCTCGTGACAAGCATTAGCGATTTATGCTAATGCATAATTAGTCGCAGTCACACTAACTTTAGGGTATAGTGTAATTCATGTTGGTGAATACTCACCCCCTGCCACACACCCCTGAGGTTGCTTGCTGGGTATTTTGTAGATGTAGATGAAACGCAAATAGTGAAGTTCGTGTAAACACTATCAAATTAGTCACTGAACCTGGCCTTTAAATGCTGCAGGCGTGAATGGCGATTCATGAATTATTAAATTATTGGATTATTTATTATTGCTATTAAATGCTATTAAATGGATATTCTGGCCTGGTTGCCAAGGAAATTTCTGTTGTTGAAAGGAAGAAAAATTAATGAATTTAGAGATAAAAACGCAATACCTGGACAAAAACGATGCGAATTAAAAATTGAATGAAATAATTAAATACTGCATTCTTTTATGCGTTCTATGATAAAAAAATTCCATCCAATATATGGAGAGCAAGTAATATAAAAAAGCGTAGAAAGAAACAGCTGCACCCGCGGCGCGCCGCTTGGAATGTGTACCGTGTGGAAGAAACAGATAATGCAAGAAAGTAGTTGCCTCCATTAAAATAAACAGACGAGCAGACGACAGTGCGTGCGCATCCATATGAGACCTCCCCTAAACAGTGAACTATCTTCATTAATAAATATTCATAATTCGGACGGTGGTGCTTACCTCACGTACATTAAACCTTTATTTATGATACGGAAGACAGTACTGAAAGTTATGGTATGCGTGCCTCGTAGAGCACAGTCGTTTCCTCTATTTAATAAGTTTAATGTCCTGCCTCTGAGTCACTTCTTTGTTCAAGGTATTAAGAGTTTACCACAACCGTAGTGAAAAGGGAAATGCAAAAGTCTATAGTTTGAAAATATTATGATTTAGTAACACACATACAAAATTTTGCATTATTTCTAAAGTCATACGTATGCTTGGGTCCGAACATTTTTATCTACCTTCCTAATGATGTTGCAGTAGTAAAAAATGAAACTAAATTCTGCAAAAGTGTAAGAGCTTGGCTATTGAAACAAATACCCATATGTTCCTCAAATAGACCTTACATTCTGTCGAATGTGCATATAAATATGTGAAATGAGGAATAACATATATGTATTTAAATTTGTCGAGTTCCTTCTTTGTCCGATCTCGATTCATTGGTAATAGTTTCATAATACGCCTTTCAATATTAATAACAGTTTCAATATTAATAGTTGGATATGGACTTTGATCTTGTGTTAAAAAAACTAATCATGATTACTATCGCATTATCCCACTTGAAATGTCCCTTATGATTTGACTTTCTTCGCGAATTAATATCTCCTAGTATCCTTTAATTTATAGTATTTGTAATACTAATCAGTAGTAGTACCTGTATTAGCCCGTATACTGTACATACGTTAGCACATTTGTCAGAAACAACCCTTGACGAATTTTTAGGATACCTGGTTGAGCCACGGTTTTACGGAGTCACCCGAAATTGCCCATAAATGTCGAATTCCACTGATGCAAAATCATTTGTCTGGACCGAGACTCGCACCCGGATCCCTCAATATCGCGCTAAGTGCTTTAGACAGTTAAGCTACCGAGGCGTCCTCTCAAAAATCCACAGTGGAGGTCCTCAAGAATCCGCAAGGGAGAAGGACGCCTCGCCGAGGCGTCGCCTCGGTAGCCCCATTCATGCACAGCGTCCTCATTTGAGGACTGTTACATCCTCAGCTGTGTGCATCACCTGAAGGTGTCACCTATACGATGAAACTGGTCGTAATAATAAAATCCATAGTGAAATTTACATAGTTTAAATTGATTCTGTCAAAATGGATTTTCACAAAGTAACGCCTGGGAATATCGAGTTCAAGAATTATTTTTCCTCTGTGGCTCTCCACACCTATAGCACTTCCTTGATTTCTGTTTTGGCCGTGCATTCTTCTCCTCCAAGATTTTGGTCAACGCCTAGGGACCTGGAGAACGTTCGAGGTTCGATCTATCTTGAACTGGGACTAGCGTAGAATGCCTGGCGTCGAATCACCCCTCGACCAAACACCCTGGAGGTGGCTTGCGCGGCATTTCGTAAATTTTCATTTTCGAGCCTGTTGATTTTTTTACTCTACATCTTGTAATAATCAGAAATATGCAATGGGTGTGAACATGAATATACATATGGATCCTAAACTTGCCCCCAGTGGGTGTTGCCAAACATTCCGCATGCACCGAAAAATCAGGACCAAGCAGATTGTAGTGCCGCCACTCTAGAGAAGGTGGTTCTAATAAGGAAAGGCCGCGATTCAAATGGAAATACTGGAAATAAAGGGGCCGGAATTGGCCTCCCAATTGAATCAGGCATTTTTGATACACAGAAGCGGAACCATGCCGACTTCAGCGCGATCTATCTTTTGTGGAAAGCTAGGCAACACCTTTGCCCGTACAGTGGTGTCGAAGATTTAGATCCATATGTATATTCATGAGTGTGAAGGCCGCCGTGTCGTATGAGCAACCGTGTCTCGAGAGAGGCACTCTTTAATCGTTCGCCGGCCGAGGGAGAGGGCGTTCCCGGGGCGATGACTTGCACAAAATCCAGCGTGTTTTTTTCAACCTGTCGCCCCGAACGTCTTTTGGCCGCGCCCCCTCCTTCGCTCGCCACATCCCTCCCCACTCCTCTAATGGACCCATTTCCACGCGCGTCAGTCAAAGGGGGGACTTTCTGAGGCGGATACGTGAAAATCTTTCCCGAGACACCACCGAAAGCAGAATGAAGATGCCAGGAGCTTTTGAAAGATCTTTCCTTAGAGAATTGACCATGGCTAACACAAAATATCGGGAGCATAATTGAGTTAGCCAATTAGGGATTCTCTGATAGGATAGAAGTCGTGACGGGACCCCGAGTAAAGACGTCGGAAAGAAATCAGCGAAGTTTTTGACAAAATTAGATGCTTCCAACTTAACTCTGTTGAACTTGCTCATGTGAAGGAAGAGTGGAAAATAAAAGTTAGCAGTTCCACGATTGAGATTTATTGACCATGATCTTTACTTATCTGTGGACTAAATAATGATGCTGAACTATGGAAAAACCATAATGATACTCAATAAATTCTAGTTTTATTTCTTGCTGCTATTCACTATGAAGAGTTTGATATGATACGTGGGGTTTAACTGTCTTTCCCACACGTGGTCTTAGAGGAGAGAGGTTGAGAACTCTTGGGAGACCTCTGAGCTTCGGCGTGGGTTTGGAGAAGAAGGGATAGCGTAATGGTGGTCATGACAAATGAAAAATGGAAGTTTCTGGAAATAATATGAGGCTGAATGGATGAATGAAGCAGATAATAAACTTTAATGGTATTTTGAAGGTCGTAGAAGGGAGTATGTGTCTATGGTCTGTAGAAGGGGGAGGAAATAGTGTAGGCATTTAAGATAGGAATAAAAAATAAGAATTCTGAGCTGCAGACTGAATTTGGTAGGATGAAGAGCTGTTTAAAGGGGAATAAAAAAAGGGGAGTGTCGAAATATTCCTTCAAACCCTGCGTCTAGATCTACGAAACATCTTGCAAGCCACCAACCAGGGTGTGTGACCCGGGGTGATTCCACACCAGGCATGCAATACTCGTCCTAGTTCAAGTTCGAACCTCGCACCCCCCTGACCACTAGGCGCGAAGTAGAGAGCATTCAGGAGAACAATGCACAGCTAAACCAGAAACCAGGAGAGTACCACGTTTGCAAAAATTCCAACATGCTGTACCAGGGTACCAGGACCAAGATGTTACAAATGATTAGTACTACCAATACCACTAATCTATGAAATGTTATGAGATAATAATTGATGCAGAAATAAATCATGTGAGACATCCCAAGTGGAGAGAGATGCGAGTGACAATGATACGTTAATAAATGCAACTAGCACACAGTCTAGTGTACTCAGTGACATTTTATCGTATTCATACCATGCAAAGATTATTAGAAAATAACAGACTCATACAAAAGTATCAACTATCGACCAATATAGACATTGAAAATATAAAAAAACTTAACTTGAGAGATAAAATTACAATGAAGAAATACAATATAAGAAAGACTTCCTTCTAAGCCGAAAAAACCTTTTGGGTTTTAAACGCGGTCGTTTTCCTCAGTTTGAAACATAGGGACCGCCAAAAATGTTTCAAAAATGTTTTGAAATTCTTCCTACACTTGGTGGTCCGGCATCAAGATCTAAAAGCACCCAAAAGCCTTCAGATATCGTGCCAGGCGAATCCTACCTAATGGCCCCCTATAATATTAATAGTCACACTACCCGTAAACTTTCCCTGTTATCTGGGAAAATTGGGGTCAAGAACGAAGGAATTTTTGTCATTGGCATTCCTTGGAAAAAACGTTCTCATTTTTTAGACTTACTGTAGTTTGGTAGCAATCACATTTCACATGTTACCATATTAGCGTGTTACAAAGGCGGAAAGACTAGAAAATTAGGCCCATTTTTTCTGACAGTTTTCCACCTGTTACGTCTGCGTCTTGTTTCTTCGAGGTGAAGTTTTCACTGGGTTTTAGGCAGACACTGGCTCTGTTTCCGACTTCGCATTATCAACAGAGACTCTTCGTCATTGAGAGAAGCTTGTCCTTGGTAGTTTGGAGCGCTTAATTGGCTTCCAGCTAGAAACACAATGTTTACATTCCTTTTTAGGCATTTGCTTGCTCTACAGAACTAATAAATAGTTGAATCATGCAAATTCACCCAGAAGAATATTAATGCTCGACAGAAAGCAATATACCAAAAGCGCAAGTGGCCTTGTGACGCATTTCCTCAATGCACGAAGGAGATGGTTCATTAGTAGAACTCAGTACTTGGAAGAGATGGTTCACTGACTTCAATCCCATGGAATGACGTGAGAAAATGCGACGTACGCGACGATTATATCATAACTAAGCTTAAATTTTGGAAAAAACATCGCTGATTTTTGATAGACCTACAATAGATCAATATCACGTGATTAACTTCTGAAACTAGCTTAACATTGAAATTACTTAACATCAACTTGAACATACATTGAAATGAATGAAAATGTTTCTCCAAAGTCCGTTTAAGTTTTTTTACACTTATCAGATAACTCGGTTGACTCGTGTGCCCTGTTGATTCTTGTACACTCATGGTTCTGCATGAGGTTCTGGTTGGACACGAACCGCAGGGGGTGACACAAATACCCTCACGTGAGGTGTTACTCGAACTCGCGGCCTTAGGGTCGGTCGGGCATTGTTTACCTCGTGACTGACCCGGCCAGAGGTTCATATTTTATTGTATTCATAATATTTATCAATTATTAGTGTATTACATGTTGTGATAAAAATATCCAAGGCATTTATTTTTGCAGAGGAACAAAAAAAGCTGTTATAATAATAACTTGAAAAAAATACGGAAGACTGGGTATACTGCATAACCATTTATTTCAAGCAATCAAATGATTTGGGTCTGAAGAAGAGTGATTGAAAAAACAGTAGGCAAATTAAAAAAAATATAATATCAGAAGGTATCCCTGAAAATATATTTGCCTGCTTCACCTGACCAATGTGGCGGTGTCGGGAGCTTCTGGACTGTGATGTCTTTGACTTCTTGTCAAAATGCCAAGTTTTATCAGATGTCTATTTGACTTTACCGCCGACATGAGCGTGAGCTTGTGAGGCCGTGGGTGTTGACGGCGTCTGCGGGAAGAAGAGTTCAGAAAGAGATGTAGAGATAAGACAGCAGGCTACTGAAGGGGACGTGTAGGCGACCAATGTAAGGGAATTATCATTAGAGGAGTGATATGGATTGAAAACTTAGCATTTGGACGTGAATTAACCATTCGAGATTTTTTCTTCACATAGTATGAGTTAATATTTATGGAGACGATCCACAGTTTTACTGTTTTGCACCATTTCTAGCAGTAAGGAAATTCTCGTGGGATTGCTTTCAATAAAATTTTCAAATTCAAGGGAAAGCATGTTGGAGAGCATGCGTCTTTGGCCTCATATTTTGATTTTCCAATCCTCATTAAAGTAAACTAAAATGTTATTAAGAAAGTAAGCCTATGGAGTTGTAAAAAAGGGCTACACTTTTCAACAGAGAATTTTCAACAGAGAATTTTCAACAGAGTTAAATTAAATAAACGAAAAAAAATCACATTATAAATATAAGTATTTCCCGTTCAGTCTCCAAGTCTTTATCAGTTTAAAAAGTTTATTAATTTCCCTTTATTACTCCTTCGACAAATAAATTCGCTGTTTTTCCCACGTCAACAAATTAAATTTATAATAGGGTTAAATTTGGTTTAATTGAATATTAATTAACTCTTCTTTAATTTTATTTATATTTGTTAATATTTTTCCTTTTATTGGATCTGAACCTAGGATCAAAGCGAATGTAGCCCAAAGAAAGATTTGCTCCTTCGTCACCTGCCATGAATGATGTAACCTTTCGCAGCACTGGGCTTAGCATTGAGGAAACTCTACCCTCGCATTTTAAAATAACATTCGAATGGATTACAACGTGACTACTAAATTTTAGTAGGAACGGTAGTTTCGATGTAGGAAGGAATCTGATGGTAAGGGATATGGAAGGGTACAGTGAAACCCCGCAATAAGACTACTCATTGTTGAGAGTCCGAATGGAAATTTTGATGTGTAATATCTTCTTACAGAGAAAAATGTATATTGGACGATTGCCAAAACTTCGTCAAACCGAAACAAATTTGCCCATTACCATTTTAAATAACAGTATCACAATCATGTCTGGTATTTCAATTACATGATTATGGATGTCGCTTAATGTTGAATATCTCTTCCATATCGCACAAGCATTCCGTATATCATGATATCACTTAAGATCCCGGGGAGATATATCGAATTTCTCCGAAGATCAACACCGCATTGTAATATTGCATGAACATCGTATTTCACCGTCGCAGCATCAGCAAGACCTAGGTATAGGCACTAAGTAAGGTGTTAGCTTTAATCCAATGGACGGAATAACTGCCTTTGCAACGCTCCACTGTCATCAAATCAAGTATGGAATCCCGTACAGAACTTCACATATGGCTGGGTTTTGAACCCATGCCCTCGGCAAGCGTAAGGCGGTGCTCAAGCACACCAAACCCGATCCGCCTCTCTTATCTCACCAGCTGCCGATCTCGAAGTTGGTTGATACTCTCTTTTTGCGTCTCTGAACTGTCGTTGTAGTATCCAGTAAGAATTGTGTCGGTAGTCCCTATTGGAGTAGAAATTCATGAGAAATGAAAATATATCTTTGAAACGTTAGCCATGAACACAACCCTAGAATTCTGGACAAGTATTCGCGTGATTTACATCGTTCTGGAACAGCAATATAATTGAAAAAGAATCCACCAAGCACTTTTTAATAAGTGGATTTTAATTTGCGGAATGACTCTCAAAGAAAAGATCCATAATTATTATGCAAAATGTATGTGATGAGGTATTTTAACTGAGAAAATTATAGAAATTAACAAAATATTTTTAACTTTTTCCAAACCGAGGCGTGCGTATCTTTTCTCTTTGGAATGATCCGTAGATTTCATGATCGTCAGAAGTTATGCATGGAATCTGAGAAAAAAATTAAAACTAAAGAGTTATTTGTTTCTTTTCATATGAATGTTGGGAAAGAAAACTGTATTATTGATGAAAGTGCACCTGTCATTTGTTTCTGGATGATATTTACTTAGTTCTGCTGGCTTGCTGATTTATTCGCTAGGTGTATTCTAAAATAATATTTAGGCTTATAGTGCAAATTATTTGCTCTGCACATTCCGAAGAGAAGTTCAGAAGTGCAAGAAAATGAAGAGGATAAAGGTTTCAACGTTTATTCTTCGCTTATATTTTAGCTTTTGCTCATGATGAGACTTTCTGTGTGTCCAGTCTTTTAAGAAAAAAATTGTGTTTAATTTTTTTTAAATCGCACATAAAGTCGTTGTTACACTGTGGAATTAAGTGTGCCCAATCAAAATATTTAATGTCTTTCCTTGCGGATTCACCGAAAATGAATTTCCTGTAATACAATTGGCAGGCTTTATGTAGCAAATATGTTCTCTCCAGAATTGACATAATGACTGACCCATTTCTTTACTTTCCTCGCCGTTTTGAAAAACATTTCTTATTTACTTGCTAAGAAGGAAAGGATAATGCACATGAAGGATCTCTTAAGTCAAGGAATGTTGACTTATTTCGTTTTGTGGTGAATTAAATGGGAATGAATGAATTTATAGTTGAATCGAAATATACTTTCTGCTTTCAGTTTATAGGTGAGAGTTGAATTTAGAAATCTTTCATCATTTTATGCTCTGCAGTCAGCTTTGCTGCGGGAGAAGTGTCATACTTTCTATCAATATTTACTCCCATACGGGTTGTATCAAGTTTGTCGTTAAACATTCCAGATATTAGACTTTCACTATTCACACCAAGTTTTGATATAGCAAGCTGTTCTCTCCTTGACGGTTGAGCAAAAAGTAATGAAAATCTTAAGGAGGTTCCATTGGAGGAGACTGGAAGTAGTTACAAACACAGAATTCCATCTTTCCGTTTGTGTGGATTAAAAAGTACTGCTTTCACTAATGTGTCCCTTGGATTGGCTTGGCCTTGGCTATTGGGAAAATAAAATTTGGGTTCGCAACATGCTGATTATTTGATGTAAATATTTTTTAATGAGCACTTATTTCCAGCCATAGGAGCCGACTGCAGTGACATGTCTGTTAAACTAACGCACTTGAACTTCAGTCATTGCAGTATTTTGCGGATAACTCAGAAAATACTATGGGAAGGTTCTTACATTTTATGACCATTGGATTCCCAGGGACTATATTCTTCCTATTGACAGTTTTTCGCAAAAATGACATTTATATTACATGGAAAAAATCCTAATTTTTCCCATTTTTCACCCTTTCCCGAGCTTGACACAAGGTAATTTCAAGTCCTATTTGCGAAAATAAATGGTGAGGAGAGGCCAGATTTAGTTTTCCTTATCAAAGAGTAGTTACAAGTAGTTAAGTAGCCAGAATATGAATGAATTGTCATTTAAGTCATTTTACAGTGGAACCACCTTAAATTGTACTTTCGTTCAAAAAGTCTTCCACAATGGAAGACCTTCAAAAACGTTTATTTTATTCTTCCCAGGCGTAAGGAATCATTAGTGTGGATATTTCGTGATTGGAGAAAGACACGAAACTCCGGAGTTATAGTGATCGCACGAAATGCCTAAAAGGATGTTTGCGTTTTTGGAAAGGCGCAATTGAATTTAAACCAGTGTGGTGAATGTGATGCATGACCTCAGCAACTTGCGAAATCGTTGCTGCGTGTTCGTGGGCGTAAAATGTAACAAGGTAAATATTAATTGCTGTGATCGCAACGTACTGTGGAATGAATTATGATGATATCAGACGTACGCCGTCGAAGTGAGGAATATTCATTGTAGTGAAACAACTTTACACTGTTCCAAAGTTTTTTTTTAATGTGGAAAAGTACAAAGTTATATCAATGCAATGGGTGCTGGAGGATTTTTTCGCCCTAAGTAATGTTGCATCACGGTAAATCCCATTTGTGCTACTGTAATAACTTCAATCTCGCGTGTAAAACCACCACCTCTTAAGTTTCAATAAAGGTAGAATGACTTCAGCTCATATGTTCATGGAACATCTTGCATCATAAAAGATAGCCACCAGTGGGTAGTAACGTGACTGTTTAATGTATAATTGTAATTAGTCAAGCATTTGTAAATAAGTTTTTTTCTTAATAATATGTACCAACATTGGAATTTTCATGGAGAGTAAACGTGTACGGGGTTACATTGAAAGATTCAGCGTTCATCAAACGAATAGCAGTATCTATTTAAGCGACTCTGATAATGAATATTTTTGTGCATTTGTCTGACCACTCGTTAAAGGTGCCCATAAAAACTTGAACCCATTATCATTTGTGCAATCTCAATGATTGGAAAATATGCAACAATAGCTATTATGCTAACATGGCAATGATGCTAATGATCCTGTCCATCCTTTTGTCAGTTCAATTCAATGATGCTAATCCTGTCTATCAGTTTTTCAATTCAAGTTCTGCAGGACTAGTAATGAAAGAGACTTTAGCAGTCTCTCCCACTGATGAAATGCGCAATAACTGCGTTATTGGCGAAATCAGCATCCTGGTACGGGATTAGAACCTAGAACTCGTGATTCGCGGCGAGTGTGGAGGGAAAAAAATGGCCTAACCAACCGGAAAAAATAAATTCTTTTACTAATACACATAGATTAATCACAAGAGCGGGGGATTTATAAATGATTCATGCAGAATATTCGAAAATAAGCCATGCGAATCAGCCATTTAAACTCCTTATGAGCCAATCATTAAGAGTTAATTCGAATTAATACTTTGTCTAATGATGCGCTTGAAGACCTTGACCGAAAGAATGCCTTCTCATGCGTGCAGAATATTCGAAAATAAGCCAAAAGAATGCCTTCTCATGCGTCATGCTTTTGTCCCATAAGTTCATATAGGACTGGGGTGGAATTATTGTTAACCTTAAATATTATACATATGAAATTATTAGTTTGAACTTGGTTGATGCTGAGAAGTTATTTGATCTGATCTATGAGCTAATAAATATCTAGGGTTGGCTGTTTAGTGACAGTGTTTTTATTGCTTCCAGGTAAACAAATGTATGCTATAGACGCTTGGAAGATGGAAGTTATCTGCCTATAAAGTATAAACCATCGTCTTTTCATTTACCGGCTAAAATGTAGGTCAACAAGTTGGGCCGTTTACATATTTTTTCTTGTGACCATGCCTTGGAATGGGCAATAAAATATAGTTTATCATTATTGAATATGCCATTCATTTTTACCTGACTAATTGGAATTAACATGGTATCCTCCACGGTATGTATCTACTGCAATAATATTTAAAATGGAATTCAAGGTTCTACATTTAGCAATCATGTATGGATAGGAGCAATTAAGGAAATATGTCTCAAAAACCACGAACTGTTATCAAGCGATTTTATCATCTAAATAATGAAATTACTATCACAAAAGTTAGAAATTAAGAAAATATTCCATTTCGGCCTAGTGCTTTCGTGTCTATGCTCATTCTCGAGGGGAGATACCGTATTGCTTTTTTCAAGTCTGAACAAGAAGCTTCAATGCAGATACATATTTCATCACATTTTGTTTTTGATGCATCCAGGTGGTCATTATCCTTAGGGAAATATTGCTAAATATTCTTTGCGAAAGTTTTGCACACCATTTATTATCTCTCTCCTCATCTGATTATGATTTTAATTCAAGATAAGAAAAATTATACCTAAAAATGTCGGAGATTTTGGTTCTCTTAATTATATACCTTAGTAATTAAAGCTAATTGGGGAACCTGTATTACGCGGATAATCGCATGAGATGTGTTTGTTTGGTAATCGAAGCAGGAATTGCTGTCCTACGCTACGTAAAAATGTTAATGTCAACATCGCCAACTTATTAGAGGTATTGCACGGAATCCAGGCTGAAACCATTTTAACGTGATTAATCGTAGTTTTTTTTCTTTCTCAGATCACGAGAACAAAATAAAATTGGAGGTTTTTGATTATCACGAATCACGACTATCCACCTGCTGACGTGCCGCTGTTTTCGGAGTGAAATAGTTCTCATAAAAATGAGGCATGCTTTGGGCGAAATCCACGGAGAGGTGAATTACCTTTTCACGCGCGAGTTTTTTTTGTAACACCGCGTCAAGGGAAGGGGGTCCTCAATATTTTTCGACTCTCGGGCGAATATGCGTTGATTATCTCCCAGCGTTAGTTGCCTTCCCTCGGCAATCTCTTCGTTCGACCAGAGGACCCGCGAACTTTCTACGTGGATTCTCGTCCTTGAGGAATTTTATTCGAGAGAGCCTTAATTTGTTGATGACCTCCTTCGCTATGTCTCCTCCCCCTCCCTCACCCCCCAACCCCTTCCCCCATACCCACCCATCCACCCACATCCTCTCCAACCCCCCCTCTCCTTCCTTTATCCCCACCTCCGTGTCAGAAGTCTCCCTCCCTCCCATTGCCCCAACCACCAACAACGTGCATTTTCTTCGGCGGTGGCTTGTCCACTTCCTTCACGGTTGTGAGCGCCCGAATACGCGCTCAAACATAGGGATGGGGGAGATTTTTTATTTTTCGGGGCAATGGGAAAGAAATACCTTCGACGTAATTCGACGCTATCTGATTTCTTTTTTTTCGGTCTCCGTTGTGCAACTGGTGCCGCGCGGGAACATCAAATCAGTTCCACCGCTTGGGAGGTGCAATTTCGACTTTTTGCAGCGCGCCACATAAGGGTTCGGAGATAAGGAGGGAGGCGGGGATTTGGCTGTTATTCCCTGTGCATTGCCCACTCTTGAGGTCGAACAATTACCGGAATTTTTAGTGGGAAGTTGATTGGTGAGGTAAATAGAATACTTTATTCCCATCCCTGGGGGACGTGGATTGCAATCTCAGTTGAGGCGGAAATGTTTGCAATTACGATTCCTATTTGGGTGCCTTTCGAAGAGCACTCCAGTACTAAAACTTAGGTTTTTGAAATTTCATTACTCATTGAGGCCAGAAATTCTATTTCTATAAAACATGCATAACAAAATTTGCAATAAGGAAAATTTGTTAAGAATTGCGGTAGAAGGTAATAAATTAAGATTGCTAGGGAACTAAAAAAGAATGAAAGATAGCAGAAACCCCAGAGTTTGGGTAGTAGAGAGAAATGGGAAAGTGACCAAAATGAAGGAATGTAAACGATGGAAAGATGGACTTGCAGAAGAGAAGCATATCTATGGATGAAGTGAGTAGAGGGGAAGCATGAAATCGCAGAGAAAGATGCATAAGCATGGCTAATACCTAGAGCCATTTATAAAATATATGCCGTCTTAATTGAGTGAATCACTTATAACAATTAACTCATTTACAATTACAATATGCGTTTTAAACCACATGGTGGAACTGGAGCGGCTATGTGTGTATTGAGATATATATCATACAGCTGATTGCAACCTAGGAAAATACTGACTGTAGAAACTGCCCTAATTAAATATTCCGGCAACGAAATGAACTATAGCCCCAAAAGGTAGAGCGATATTTCATCCATCGGAGGACACTGGATTCATGTTTAGGATGAAGCCTCCTTGTACATCCCTCTGAATAGTTCTAATCGAGGGAATGGATAATTAGAATTTTGTCCCTGCATCCCGTTGATCTGGGCAAGAATCTCGGCAGCGGCGGACACTTTTCAATGCAATCCCAATTCTTGCCTGGGTTTCATTGGTAAAGCATTTCAAGAACAGCTCTCCGTCCATCGGGAGGGAAGCATGGCCCTTTTGCATCTTTCGTTGAGAGTACGCTAATGCCGACGCCGGGTTCCTCTCCACAATTCCTCCGGTTTCCGAATAATCTCTCCCTTGAACCAGCATCTACTCATCCTTAATGGAGCGGATAATCTCAGTTTTCAGTCATCTTCTCAAGTTATCATCAATGGTGGAACCTTATTCTAACAGGTTTCAATGGGATGTCCTCCTTCGTACTCGGTCCTAAGCATCTTCTTTCATTTTTATCTAAATTCTGCCCTCTTTATGCCATAAAGCATTTCATTCCTCCTTCTGTCTTTTCCTAGCTTTCCTTCAACGTTTCTCTATCTGATTCTTCTCATAAAGCAATTTCGGCGTTCTATATGCCCCAACCTATAAGTCTTTCTCTTTTCGATTTCATTCATCAGCTTTCCTTCCTCTCCTACCCTCATCAGTACTTCCTCATTTCGCAGAGAATCAGTCCAATTCTCCTTAAGCAGTCTTCCCCATATCTCATAACCATCGTTGTCAATTTCATCTTTCTTTTTAACTGTCCATGTTTCGCAGCTATAAACCGCCATACTCAAAATATAGCATCTTCTCTTTCTCAGCTCAAATGGAATTATACTTTCTGTCAAATGTCCTTTAACCTTTCAAAAATCTCTCTTACCGATAGATATGTTTCTTATTCGTTAAGGTTTAAGATTCTTACTAAGCTTCCCAAATATTGAAAAGTTTTGACTTGCTAAATAGCCGAGCCTTTTTCGGACGAAACCCAAGTGCATAGCTCTGTGCTCTGGCTTATGATATCATTTCCCCCCACTTGTTTTATTTCATTTTTTCGTTCCTCGTTTTCACCAAAGCTGTTTGGAGTCCTTAACCATTTCTGCCGACATACTGACGAATATCTCAGGTGACTTGAAAGAATTCTGTGTTCCCGCGGTTTTGTTTTTGGGTGGATGGACGTCCGAAGTTTTTTGATTCATCGCCTTCAAATTTTCTTCGAATCACTCGGCCAAGCGTACATTCGGTGAAAGTTTGAACTTCGCGTTCTCGGTTCGCCGGCACTTAATAACAACAATGATTTCTCCCCTATTACCTGTACTATGTTTATTTAATAATTCCCTCGTCATTGCTTTCTTTTCAGGGGACTTAAATCATTTGTTGAAGAACTACTCTCGCGTGAATGTTTCTCTTTTTAAAAAAGCATCTTCTGTTTCTGCGATCTTGATTCAATATGTTGACTGGCGCAATGTTACACCAAGCTTTGCTCAGGTCCAGCTAGTCTTAGCGTCCATTCTCGTGCAATGTATTCGTGTTATTCTATGCGAGGCATTTTATTGTGCAGTTTTTGGTAGGAACTGAGCAACAGAAAAAATTCCGTCATGTGAAGTGGAGAGCTGCGGGATGCATTGCAAAAATGAATGAACGACAGGGATGGAAATGGGATACCTTGTCGTAATTAACAGTTTCTGACTCGGCATTGTAATTTGTATGAAGTTCTCGATATTTTGGCGTAGGAGCAACAATACCATCAAGTAAAAGTTACTTAGGCCAATTTGCCCAGCCATTATAGCCAAATTAACATCTACGTCTACGAAATATTGTGCGAGCCATCTCCAGGGTGTGTGGCGTGGGATGATTCAACATCAGGTATTTAGCTCTCGTCCCGGATCGGAGACTCGCTCGCTTCCCCGACCGCTAGGCGAGGACCAGAAAGCAGTCAGGAAAACATTGCACGGTCAGACTAGAAACTGGGAGGGTGTTACGTCAACAAACATGCTAACATTCAACACGCGAGTTAACGTACTACTACTGATTATCATTGCTAATACTATTAATTTATTGACGCTACGAGACATTAATTCGTGCAGAAAATAAAATCACGCGGGGCATTTCAAACGGGATGAGGTGATAATAATAGTTTTGTTATTAAACACAAGTACCAAATCTACTTCACCATGTTTCATTCAAGAGATATTCAGTCTCGTCTTTGCACCTTGGCACTCATGCCGAGACGTAAATATTTTTTTTACAAAATACATACACGTAAAAATAATTAGTATTTCATTCAGGCATTAATAACGGAAAAATATAAAAAATTAAGAAGATACGAAGCCTTCTTATACTGAAACTATGCTTTCGGCGTTATTTCGAATCAGAATTCAAGATCTCATTGACTTGGTCATTGTCATGATGTTTTCATCTTTCTCGGTCATATAACTCTCACTTATGCTATAATTAATTTATTATGCTTTCGAGTGTAGTACTTCAAGTACAACTATCCGTCCATCGAGTGGGGCGGAGTTGGCGCCTTTCCACCATGGGCATCTTTCGTTAAGAGCTAGATAATGTCGGCACCGATCATCTGTCTCCGAGAATGCATTCATGTTATAACACCCAAAGGATCATTCCTCCCAATCACGACTATTCAAGCCTGCAGCTTACTTCGTGAAAGAAGCTATTTTAATACTTGTCTTGCCGTCGTAATTGCCGGCATGTTTGTTTACCATGAAATCTATTTTATTCTGTGGTACATAGACCCACGTATTTCAATCTCTCTCGCGACGAAAAAATATTTTCGCAAACCTTTTTATTAAAACAAAACTAACTTATTGTGCACTCATTTCACGAAAAAAATGAACGTTAATCACTTACTTCGTACGCATCGAGTCAGATCGTTGCTCTTTCTTCGCTCTGAGTTCCTATTCATTTATGTTTGATTGCGCATATTGATGCTACTATGGTCATGCAATAAAACGATATGCAATATTGAATGCATGTTGAAAAACGGCCATTATTAGTGACAACGAGCCTGCGACCTCCAATCTCATTCGGAGTCCATGGTACCATACTTGGAATATCTGCGGAAAGGTTTTGTTTCTTTTTACTGATTTCCGAGGGATAATTATCCAAAATAATGGAAAATGGCCCAATAGCGTAGCAATATCCAACTCGCAAGGTCCAGTATTTTTAAGGTCATCGCGCTTTTGCCATTTCGCAAATGGGCAAAAATTCGTAAAATAGTTTGCCGTATCACTTTGAGAAGGAAAGGGACCTCTTTAAGGCGCCGAGAGGCAAAAAAACTCGAAATTATAAAGTTTTTCATTGAACTGTCACTTAGGTGAGATTAATAACACCCAAAATACGGCTATCGGCACAAAATTAGAACCTCGTTTTTGCACGAGAAAAGAGAAGTGGCCCACATTGCAGACATTTAATTTGATTTTTTTGCAGCAATATTATTTGGGTAAAAGGGCTCCCTGTGGCCGAGGTCATATCGCGCCGTGAACGAAAACTTTTGACTGATAACGCTTCAAGCGCCGTTCAAGCCTCACGCGGTTCAGAGCCCGCTAAATATACTCTTGCATTGGCTGTTAAACTGATTTTTAAGTTAACCTGGCGCTATTTTTAAAAGGTAGCTGCGTGTGATTGTAGGTGTATGACTTGATACCGTCTAGCGAAATCTCAAATGCTTTCTTCTTTATAAGAACTTCGTATCTTTTGATATGAATGCGAATGAACATGAGGATTACAGAATATCTAAAACTATGACTGGATAGCCCGTTTAGTCGTCTACCGGAAATAATTTTCTTTGAGCGGAGAGGGGGTTGCGAGGTGACGTCACAGCGCTGCGCGTGTGGGTCTACATTTGGGCTTGTGTGGGCACGGCGCGCGCTCAGTTCAGTTGTACCTCCGGAATGAGTCGGTCGATTTTAGTGATCGAGGTGTCTACGGAGAGCTAAGAACATGGGTTAGACGTTAATAACACAAAAAATATAAAATTAATATTGGAAAGCAGAAAATATTAGTTACCACCGACCAATTGTTCATAGGTTAGCCATTTGTACTAATGATTTCGATTAATAAATGTTATATATAGCGTAATTTTCTTTCTTTCATGCCAACTTTCTTTCTGACAAACAAAACAAAAGAATCTCCCAAAGCGTATGTAATTTTTCATTCACGAAATGAAGATCCGACAAGAGTATCAAAAACACTCCCTGTATTTTTTACCTCGTGAACGCAGCGCAAGTAAGTTAGAGCCACCATGTTAACCATCATCAACCCTAGTAAAGTAAATGGGGCATTAATAAGAAATTTTTTTGTCACAAATAATATAATTCATCCATTATTTTGTATTATTGGTCAATCACTTAGTTCTTTCTCAATTCCTTTATCCAAATTTTGACGTATTTTCTGCGAAATCGGAAGGGAAACACTATAAAAACACGTAGATGAATGTTAGCAAAGATATTGATTCTTGAAAAAATTAATGTTACATTCCTGAAATATAATTGTCTGCCAATATAATGCAGGGAACAAATTCTGAGGGAGTCGAAATGAGTACCTACTCTGGCATGAAATTCATCAGTATTTTAGAGAATATAACTTATTCTTCTGTGTGGACGCAGATTCCAGACGCAAGGATGTTGTTTTTCGTGTCCACGGCAGTAGACAGTTGAAGCATGGAATTAACTTAATTTTGTGGCCAGGTATTATTGAATCAACTTTTCTACTGCTTACATTATGTCCTTTGATGGGTATTTGATTTTTTGTCTTCACTGTAAAAAAAATCGTCCCAATACTGTGAGGCTGTGAGATCATGAAACAACTAAATTTTTTGAAGTTATACTTCTTTGCGCCCGTTGGAGACTTTTGGGATGGGATGTTGGTCGAGAAACCGTGTCACGCTCTTTTGGGTGAGAAAAATCCACAATTGTACTCATTGATACGAATTCCTGGGTATTTCTAATCGAGCTAAAAGGATGAAATTTTCAGGGAAGGGTTCAAATTTGGTGTCGAGTCAGGAAAAAATCGAAAATCCCAATATTTTTCATTGGTTTCGAGTCCAGATAGGATTTTGTTTTTTAATGGGTTTAAATGGGAAAAACGAATAATTTACGTGTAGAGTAATTTTCATTCATTCATTAAAATATGAAATAATTTAGATACAAGTTTCATTCTTTGACTGAAATGAGGCCAAAAGATCAATGCATTTACTTCTTGCAACCGATGTTTCTCTATCGATCGATAAATTGAAATATTTGAAGTTTAAACGCAAAATTAATGCAAATTTCGATCTTTTTTCATTTTCGTTGCTAAGCAATTTTTTCATTGTTCCCGAGACTTCCAGTACCTTATACGCGTGCTATAAAGATTAAACTTAAAGGAATATAACATTCTCCGTGCGTATTTCAATCGCTTTTAACGATATTAAGCCTTAGAAATATACTTTTTACAATGTTTTATAATTATATACATAAACTGTTTCGTAGCTTTGACACTCCTCCATTTGCTCATGCCTACGAAATCCGTTGGGATCGCTCCAGATTCCTCCATTTTGCTTCTGAAACACTCATTACACCTTATTCCGGGTTTCCCTCTCTCTGTTTTTCCAGGAAACATTAATCCTTGCACCTACTTTCTGAAATGTACCTCGAAATTCCATTCTACAAGTCAAAACCATGTAAAATGATAATGTTCTATGATGCATTATCTCTTGGATTTTGAAATTATAATAGAGAAACAGGCCCCAACATTTCGAAGAGAAAAAAATGTCTTTTATTTCATTTATATATCCTGTCTGCCTGTGTGTGTGAGCGGGTGTGTGCGACCGGCCAAAGAAGTATAACTTCCACCGTCTGGTCCGACGCAGACCACGTTTTTTTGTATTTTAATTGTACTGATTTTTAGCGAGTTATGTGAACTGATTTCGTATGAAAAGCTAGGTCGTTATAAATGCAGTAAAAACTATCAAACCCACACAGCGAACTAAAAGGAACGGAGAAAACGCGTTACTTCACTAAGACGATCGATGGAATGTTGAGGATACCGGCAACAGCCACGGAATCACCTTTACGGAGTCACACGCAAGTGCACACAAGTTCGAAATTCCAGAGAGGGAAAATCATTCTCCTTGATCTCTCAGGATTCAAACCAGGATCTCTCGATATCGCGCCGAGTGCTTTAGCCAGTTAATCTACCGAGGTATCCTTCTCCCCTGTGGATTTTTTATGGCCGTTATTCAGGATATTTGATGAATGTAGAGGGTACCGGGACTAGCCAGTGTATTACCCTTACGGAGTCATCCGCAAGTGCACTTCTGTGTTATTAAACATTGCCATCGAAAAGGTGCTCAGTATTTGTTTAAGCATACTTGGCAGTATCCACGTGAACAGTGGCGCTAAGCGCACGCTTTGGACTTACATGAAACTTACATTGTTAGATTGTACAGATTAATTTAATTAAAATGTATTTATTTTTCTTTATTCTTATCCTAAAATTTATATATAGTTTATTTTATTTTTATATTCTTATTATTACTTTATTTGAGTATATTAAATTTTAAACACTTTCGTTGAAGCTGTACATATGGTACCTTTACCCTCAAATATAAGATTACCTCGCCGCGGCCTTGATGGCGGCGGGGTGACGTCCTCGCCTGCTAGCCCGAAGGTCATGGGTTCGAGTCCCGCCTGGGCTTATTTTTCACTCAGGGCTTGGGTGTCAATATGTGATATGTAGTTAGTTGTAAGAAAGGTCTATAAAGACCGAAATTTGCTCAGATATAAAGACGACTTATTATTTTTTTTATTATTTAATATTTATGAAAAATTATTTTTTTTGCATTGAAAATGTAGTTTTATTTGTAAACTACTCAAACAAGGATAATGTTTACGGAACCATCACATCGTCGCTTCAGAATGCAAGCATTCTATCTCCACTTTTTCTAAAGCTGAGAAAACAAGGGCTGAAATTTGGGCTACGTTTTAGCCTATAAAATCCATTAGTAGATTAGTTTGCGTTGTATTTATTGTTCAATAATGATATAAAGTTGTATTATTCTAAATTTAGAATTATTATTCAACAGGATTTGGGAATTATGGACATTTCAATTTGGAGATAGAAAAATTGCACGCACTACAAGTTAGCACTCGTTTATCCCAGTGTTCTATCTCCAACTTTTTTTATACAAAAATAATAGTTTTGTGAGTTTTTACATAGAAGTACCTTGAATAAGTTATTAAAATTGTTAAGCGTGGCAATGAAAATACTTTAACAACAAATTTATGGGAAATACATCAACTCTGTAACAATGCATGATCTCGGAAGTCAAAGGTAGATAGATATACAGGAAAGAACAAAGATTCAATTCAAAAACTTTTATTAGTTTTGTAACATACATAAACTTATAATCAGAAAGTGTGAAAATATGAAATTTAGAAATATGTTTTATACAAATATACAGTACAATGTTTTGCTTCAAACATTCTTTTAAAAAAATATTTAACAGATAAAACTGAAAATGACTAACAAAACTGACCACACACCTTGTCTGTCATAAGTAAGGCAAAAAACACCTAGAATAAAAACATGATGTAGAATCATTTGAATAAATATGCTGTGTATGGATACCGTCATGTGTCAAACACATGACGGTAAATGTTCTCTTTTACAGCAGTATCACCAACTTTTTCACAATAAAGTTGGTACATTCTTCGGATACTAAGTGTACTATCTAAATATTGTCGCTTAGAAGATTCTTTACAATAGTGTGATTGAATTTTTCAAAAGCTTTCAATATGTTCTTTTATAGCCTTAATTTTATCAGCATTAGTTGAGTTCACAGACATTTTACCTTTAAATGGTGATCTCGAAAGTCCAGTTACGTTTTATACCATTTTGTCGAGGCAGTAATATAATGGCGTTTGCGAAATTTCCAGTGTGTTTAGAAAAATAATTCTTACAAACTTGCACTAAAACACCGTGTACCTCCAAGCAATACAAAAAAGAGTATTTCTTTTTGCTATCTTATCCTTTAAGTGTACGGCACCGTTTTTTCAGCACTTTCTTGACATAAGTTGTGTAAAAATGTGACTTTTTAGTATCACTTAATGCCCAGAATTGTTTATGAATTAATTTTCTTTCGTTGACATCAAATTTAGTCAAACATTTCCTTCTACACGTAGTATGGCAACCTGAAGTTATTTGTCGGCCTCTTCTGTTTTCACCATTTCGGTCTAATACGATTTAACAGCTTCACGTCTTCGTTTCCGTATGGTTTACTTCCACGTTACAAGATTTCTTTTTCTCTTACGGCTCCTAAAATCATACAAAATTTTATTTCATACGATTTGAGACAACGAATTTTTAACAAGTATTTTTGAGGGGAAAATCTTAGGGAAGAGCGGTAGAGATAAACCTGGGAAGAAATTTATGGAGGGGATGATGAAGAAATAAATTTTTCGTACATTTGTAACGGATGTGACAAGCTTCCTTAAATAACTTTCATTGATGCCAATTTTACAGCTTGATATAGTTTTGTGATAGTGGCATTCAAACAAAGTTTTGAAAAAGTATCTAGGTTTTAAGCACAAATCTAAGATTATGTGATTTAAAATCGTTGAACCTTTCTCGGACGGTTGCTGTCTCATCATCTGAAACGTCTCCTGTTGCCACATCGGTAGTAATGGGTGTTGATGGTGCAGGGCTGTTAGTGAGGTTATAAAATATAGGAAACTACTCTTAACTCAAAAATGACCAAAAGTGGAGTTAGAACACTTGCATTCTGAACCGACGATATGTCTGGCATTCCTGAACAACTTGTTCCTTTAAAGCCCTGAAATATCCACAGAGGAGAAGGATACGTCGATAGCTGGCTTTAAAATGCTTTGATGTATAACGAATAAGATGACATAATAATGTTGGACCGTGGTGTGTGGCGCGATATCGATGGATGCGGGTTCGAGTCCCGGTCAGGGCGAATGATTTGTCCTCTGTGGAATTTCACACTTGTGCGCACTTGCAGGTGACTCCGTAGTCAGTACTTGTACTGCAGTAGCTAGTCTCGGTATCCTCAAAATTTCGCGAAAAGAGCGAACTCTTCACTGTTTCCATATTCGGCTTTAAACTCGCGGACCGTGGCGCTAAGCGCACGCTTTGGACTGATTCTGTAACATCATGTGTCCGGCAGTCCTGAAAAACTTTATTCTTTAAAGCCCTTAAATATCCACAGTACGCCTCGAAAATTTTGCATTGAAAATAACCTACAAACCTGATGTAAACCACTTGCTAATGGAAGTAAATTTATCGAAACGTAGCATAGTTTGCTAAAGCACTCGGCTCGATGTCGAGGGATCTGGGTTCGAGTTCCGGTCAAGGCGATTGTTTTTTTTCTCTGTGGAATTTAGCCTTGCACTGTATCATGCCCTTCATATTTTTTTAGAACATTGATGATATTTCGCAATTTAAGTGTTTGACCAAATTGCCCCGATTGCATTTGTATGCGAAATTAATATTAATTATTACCTCGATGTATGATTCCTCTGTATAGCGTTTTGCGAAACGCTAACATCTTTTCCCATGGAGATAGTGTTTGTCGCACAGAATGACGTATTAGAAAGTTGCTGAGGTCACATACAGCAATAAAGAGACACCCATTTCCCACCCACAGAAAAACTAGCGATAAATATGGCCCTCAAGTAGTCTGAGACCTCAGTGATGATTTATTATGTAGCCACCACGATTTTTACGTGTCACACCAGTTATTTCCTCTAGCACAACGTTTATTCAAAATATTACTCTTGCAAAACTTACGTGTTGTTTTTCTCTTGATAAAATTCTCTTAAAACTACAACGGTGTATTGAATTAAAAGAAAATGAAAACTTTGAACATGGGTTTGTGGAGGCTAGTCACTATCATAACGATGACGTGAATAGGATTAGTTTGCTTGACGCATAGACTCCTCCCCAAGTACTTGAGCCGTGGAAAACCTTTGAATGGATTAATGAAAATGTGAACAACTTATTACTATGCAATCAAGTGAGCTTTCATGAACCTCGATTGTCCAGCCGATACGAACCACATGTTAAAAAAAAATTTATTTGAAAAACTAGCCTTAGAAAATCCAGCAAACATAGTTAATTTATGGGGAAATATTTGTCTAGTGAATTCCAGTCCATTCTGTAAGAGGTTCATTTCCCAAATATTAAATCCTTGCGTTTAATTCATGCGTTTGGTATAAGGGAGGAACATTTTTTTGTAATGTAAGCATTAAATTAACCCAATCATCTAGGAAAGCAACGCACACGGGCCACTCAAAGTAAAGGTAAGGATGCATACCTTTATGTCAACGTAATTTTGTATCATTACTACAAGGTTAAGTTCCCATAAATAATTATTGTTGATGTTACAGGATAATTAATGAGTGCATGGATCTGAAAGTTGACGGTTTTCAATTACTTTTTTCGCAATGACAGAAAATAAATGAACGGGTGTAATCGGAACTACGGTTTATATTTTATCCTGTTCTATCGAGACCTCCACATGAACACAACTTCATCTCAAACGTTATTCTTTCAACGCAGTCGTTGCAGATTGTGTGACAAAAAATAGGCATTCGTCTGGCAGGTGCCTTCCAACCGAGTCCACGTCCACTGTGATACGACAGAAGCTCATGACAGAACTTCTCGTGGCTTTTTCCCAACATTATTAATTTATATATAGTTTTTTTTAAATCCAGTGGAATGGGGTCCCATGGTAGAGTGGACGTTCGTTATACATGGGTGGGAAAAAACTTGCGATGAAATGCGTCAGCAGTTGTAGCAGCGGCTGTGCCCAGGTCATGTGCGGTACGAACAGTTTGAAATACATGGACCAGTGTATCCAGCAGCAGGCTTGGGAGGATAAATGCAAGAATTTCCGATTGTTCCATTTCTTCGTCCCCACTGGCGATATATATATTTCAGAACCTCAATCCTAGGAGTGCCCGGGAACGCTCTCGCGCTACTTTATTTGACATTTTATAATATATTCAATTTTGAAAAAAATTACGTTTTGTAATATAACCTTACAATATTTTATGAAAAGGATGAAACATAATGTAACTAAGCTTTCCTTATTTTTTTAAAATATAACATGACTAATGTGTAATACATAATATTATTCCTAATCTACTGAAAAATCAGCAAATATTCGTGGCAATTTTAGTGTATTTCCCAAGAAAAAGATTGACACTCATTCAGACAAAATTCAGTTAAGCGAGACCATTTTTATTAACGTTGTTTTGCTGCCTTACACGTGGTATGGTGGAGTGGGCCCAAAATTTCTTGCATATAGTGATGCTTCTTGGTGTGACGGCGTTCACGCAGCAACTCCATACATTATTATTACGGATAAAGTATTTACTTTCAGGAAATAAATAATTGTGTTAGTGTATATTTTTGGCCAATATTTAGATCATTAAACTTCGTAACGTACGTACGACAGATTTGGAGCCCTGAATCATTCATCCATAGTGTATCCTGATTTTCCCACGCCCCTGGTAATATCCTTCTACATTTATTTTTCATTTTATCTCGGATCATTAATGTGTCTTATGGTACCTTGCCTTCTATTACTTTACCTGTAGATAGGTTTTTAAACATACATTTTATGATGTGTCTTATAATTTTCCGAGGCTATTTAAAGAATAGGGATTGCAATCACTATTTCAGAGAAGAAAAAGAAAAGAATCAGGCGTGATAAGATGGACAACATTAACATGTTGGACACAGAAATAGCAATTTTCCTCTAGTAAAAAATATATATTCCAACCTAGGTTTCGATGTATTTACTACATCATCATCAGGTAAAGGAGATGGGACGAGTCGCGGTGTATACATCACGGGTCGTCCCAAATTCTTTCACTGATGGTGGTGTAGCACATCCTAACCTAGGTTGGAAAAAACCTGTTTGACCAGAGGAAAATTGCTATATCCGTTACTGAAGCGAAAACTTAAGAATAGGCTCCTTAGTAAATTTGAGACGAATTACTTCTCCAGAGACGTAATAGACGTATTACAAGCTCCATGCTACTATGGTAGGTTAGATCACTTGCATAAAATAAGAGAGGGAGATTGAATGGCAGGTTTCAAATGTAATTTTCACCGCGTGCAATTGGGGACCACCTCAGCTTTGATCGACGCCGCCAATGTTGATGGCAACGAAAGATGACGTTTTTTATGCTCTTTTTATTTATTTTTTAAAACTTTTGTACAGGATGCCATTCGTTTTTAAGTCTTACGTGTATCTAATGTTGTAAACATTTTTGCACGTTAGCATGACTGAGCTGTAATAAATAGTCCCCATGATATATGAGAGCAGTATCTATCCCGCCAGGGTAGAATGTTAGTTAGCAGCCGTATTGCATACGAAGTCCCTTCTACGTCACTTCCCACTTAATTTGGCATAAAATATTTACTCAAATAGCTAAGAACTGTATGAATGTATTTGACGGCTAGTACATGCCTGGTGTGGAATCACCCCATGCTACTCACTCTTGAGGTGGCTTGCAGGATACCGCGTAGACGTGCTAACAAAGTCGTTGTACCTGCGGGTATAACCGATTCACTTTGTTGATACTTTGCGGTCATGACCCCTATTGCACCTTTATTTTACTGCTATACTTTAACCTCCGCGCTCCTCACTTTAACTATCTACATTTTCAACATCAATCTTGAATATATGAGTTTGACAGCCTATGGTCTTCTTGGTTCTTCTTTCCTTATGGCTCTCTATGTACACACCCCACAATAATATTTTCATTGTCGGTTTACCACATCGTCTTTGAGTGCAATAGTCGATCGTTCATCATAAGTGGTATATTATCGTGAGTTATCGATGCGGTGTATATCCGTCGTGTGTCTGTCATCTTATGTTGTTCTGCTTAAGACGTAGTCAAATGTATCCCTTTCACGTGATATCACTCACCAATGTGTACCGTCTCTTTAATGTTGTATACTCCTTGAAATAATTCTATAAGAGTTTTGTTTTAACTTTTAGCAATTGTATCATTTTAATAATGGCAACAACTGAACATTGTGGGTGAATTGGCGTAAGGTCCTCTAACGTGACCCTTTAATGGGGAGCAACTTTTTAGGTAATTTGATCTAGATAGTTCCCTAGTCATAAAGGAGATCATATTCAAATTTTAAAATTTTGTTTCAGCGTCTGTAGGAAGTGTGAAGTAAATATTGTAATGTAAATGGCGCAAAAATATAGTTGAATATGACAAAAATCCTCCGTAATTTAATAAATATATCCTCATCAGACTCTAACTTGGGTCATTTTTTTCACGCTATACGGCTAAAAAGCCTTCAAACATGGTTTTTTTGCGATTCTGTAAAAATGACTGTGGTGAGTGATAGATTATTTCTTATAAATAGTTGAAAAAACATACAAACTACACACCGCTAGTTTTTTGGTGAAATCTAGGTGTTAGATTTTCCTAATGTTTTCAATATTCCCCTGATGGAGCGCACAGCCGTAATCTATTCCACGCAAAACAGCTTAAATTTTTAGGCAAATTACTCGAAAAGTAGTTCGACAAGGAGTTAATGTTTTGATATAATTGAATAAATGGGAGTTTTTCCTTTAAACTTTGGTCAAATTCATCAAATTCTACGTGAAGTGATATTTTGCTCAAACTACCTTCAATGATGCAGCGTATATAAATTTAACTATCATTCGTGTCCATCCAAGATAATAACGCAGCAGAAATATCCTGATTTGGTTAAGAAAAAAATGAAAAGTGTACAATTTTTTCGTGATCGTATTATATAAACAAAGGCCGCTATCATGGATTCTTCGTTCACGTGATTCCCTTCCCCAAACGGCATTGGACAAGTTTACTGATTGGCTGCATTTCTGTCAACTGCGCTAGTATCTTGGAAGAACTATTGACGAACTCAATCATCGTTAGGTGCTTTGTCAAATTCATGAACAATTGTTAAAAAAAGTTCAATTTCTCGAATAAGATCTAAATGCTAATAAAGGATCTGGGCGCCTTTTCTTGAATTTCGTCCATTGGCCTTAAATGACTCGCAATTAGATATATCTTGAAAAGTTTCTCCATCGAAAGGCAAAAAATTTGCGCTATCACTCACAATTTTCGAAATGTTACCATGGTTCCCTTTAACTTCGATATTGCGATAATATGCTTTATTTGAATTCTATGCTCAAAACCGGTAGTCGTCGGAAGTAAGATTTTAATTGCCTTTAGAATAATCGGGAAAATCTGTTGTAAACTATGGGTTTTATGCAGTGATGCACGCGAACTAATCCGTAAAAATATATAACTCAGTGAACGGTCAATCAAATTCTAATGAACGTCGGATGAGGAAGGTGTTGTGTAAGCGGGGAAGAGGTTGAATGAAGTAGATGCATTTTTAATGGGATGAAGAGCGGTAGGAAACGTGCCGAGGTTAAAGGCGGAAATATGGCAGGGGAAGAGACTTTTGAATGGATAAATGCAGCAGCGTGGAAACGTCCATCAAAGCCAGCACTTGCCGGTGGAAATGCAGTCTTTAGTAACCGTCACAGGTTGAGCCGGATGAAAAACATTTGCTGCGCGATTTCGCTTTGGTTCATCCGCGAGTTGGGATGCATCTGCGGAGTCACGGCGCAATTAGACATAGGATTCAACTCGCGTTGCTGCCGAGGTGAATGGCTGTATCAAGGAGAGTCGGTTACCTATTTTGGGCAGGCGGATCTTCTTTACTTTTATATCCAATTTTCTTGCAATGAAAAGATAATTTCTGATCACGAACCTCCGAATGTAAAACTTTGCCTGGGGTCATTTGGCGAACTTCGAATGGCGAATAACGGTGAAATACGATTTAAGGCCGACGCCCCCTCGAAATGCGCAAGTTGGTAGAGGCCGAGGTCTTCCTCATTCTGAGTTCCTTATCCGCCCTTTAGGTGGTTTGGGCAAGAATTTTCCCTAGTCATAATAGACACCATATTCGAATTTTAGTTTTTTAATTTCAACAGCTGTAAGAAGCATTAAGTAAATATTATAATATTAATTGCGCTAAAATATTGTTTTATATGACTGAAATTCTCAGCAATTAACTAAATATGCACACAAAAATCTTTAACTTGACTCATTTTTTTCACTTCGTACGCTGAAAATGCTTTCACAACTGAAGATCTTTTTGCGATTCTGTAAAAATTATTGTGATGAGTAATCGGTTTATTTAAAAAATGGTTGGTAAGCAACACAAACTACAAACTGTTAAATTTTCGGTGACATCTGTGCGTTCCTTAAATAAAGTCTCTCTAGAGTTCATACCCGTACCATTTTCCATGGGAAATGGCCGGTATTTTTTGGCAAATAAGTCGAAAAATGTATTTTTGCTGAGTGGCTGATATTTTGTTACCATTGAGGTATTTTTATTTACGTTGAGGCCAAATTCATTGAATTTTATGTGAAGTGATATCTCGCTCAAGTGGAGTTGGGCACACCGTGAACCCTCCGCGTACCACTGAGAACCCAGCATCCATATTGTTCATCATTCGTTTTATAAGTGATCTATATTACGGTAGCAAGATTTTAAGTTCCAGGTCACCCATTTTTCCTTCCGGATGTAAATTGCCGTGCTCGAAGGTAAAACGTTAGTGCTCTTTGCTAAATTCACGCAAAACAAGAGTTAGTGCAGAACTGATTTGCTGTCTAATCATGATTATTTTCGTGCGCACTGCGTTATGCAAACTAGTTCACAGTGAATAAATTTTAATTATTTTCAATGCACTTTGTTAGTGAACGCAGTGACCTATATGACCCACCATTGTGCCACCAAATGTAATATTTACCTTGAGCTATACATATATACAACTTATCCAGCGAGTCTTGCATTATGGAAATTTAATTGGCAAAAATTTCAAAGTATCATCTTCGATCTTGCTCTTATTAGAGAGATTGGCGTATTTGGACCCAAATGTTGAAAAATTAAGTTATAAAGAGAGCATTATTTCATTTATAGGGACTTTTTTCCTCTATGGAATATCGCACTTATGTGCACTTGCGGGTGACTCCGTAAAGGTAACTACCGTGGCTAGTCCCTTAGTAGATACCTTCCCGTCATATCGGGTCTTATGGAATAGAACCTTAAAATATTTTTTTTATTTGCTGTCGACGTTTTTATTTTCCAATACCCGTAATTGTTTATCGACTCTTAGTACTTTGAGCTCTTATCAATTTCATATACTCCTCATTATCGTGGGAAAAAGTTGAGTAGGATTCCTCCCATTGACTTTCCAAACTGTAAAGTGGCACTATCGCGCGAGCTACCTTCAGTATGGCTCTTATATGGCATCGGTGTCTCTACCAAGAGCAATTATAATTTCAAACCATTCCGGCTTTAGGAGTATTAGGAATACGCAAGCCCTTCTGCCGCGACAAGGTTTAAGTCCAAGAGAAAGGAATCTAGACTAACACGACGGCGTCATTTTTTGTATCCTATATTAAATCATTAAAGAAATATAATCATATAATAATATAGATCCACTAATGTTTCTTACATTTAATGATCCCTCTTCTATTAAAAAAGCACTGTTTGAATGCGTTTACAGGGTGGTTTTATTGGCAAAATTGTAATTAAAAATGTTTATATAATTAGTTAATGCTTAATTTAAACGTAAGACGTTGTTCTTTTTTATAAATTGTCTGGTAATTGAATATTTTGATCCCCCGCGAATCACTACATGTGTATCCGGCAGAAGTTGATATGTCTCAAAACTACTATTAATTTGTAGTCATTCACTTCCCATCTTTTTCATCCGTCTTCTAAATAGTTCAACAATTTTCTTTGACTAAAATGTTAATGCGCGTCTAGGGCGTATCCTTCCTTTGAACTCGCTATTTTCACCCGGACACCATTTAGGAATGAACTTCGCCGTCATGACGGATCATCCCCACTTAGTCAACGGCGTGCTTCTTATTCAGGTTAGGAGGAGGTCCTTCGAGAACTCTTTTTAAATCCAGGCGAGGCGTGATGAGAGGTCCTTTGTGTTTGAAGGTTGACGTGCGGGGAAATAAGAATAAAGGGATGCATGACTGAACATTATTCACAGTGGCTTTGCGTTCGACACATGTAAGCTCACTGTGCTACATCAGAAGGGTGTAACGGGCTTTCAAAAGACGCGGATGAGTAGGGAACGGGCACGGAAGGGGCGAGAGGAAATTATTTTGGAGGTGATGGCACATTTTCACATCCCTGCATTATTTTTTTCAGAGCTATTAGGTATTGGTGGTACATGTTCGAAAGTAGGTCACATGAGAAACCAAAGCCTAGTAATACCCTAGGCTCGCTTTAAGTCTTTTTAGTTGAGCTAGGATTCCTCCTAAAAGGACCAACTTGAGAGGCAGCATGCGGTTTCCCACGACCCACCACTAGGAGGTATTTTCTGTGTACTAGCGCACCGGAACGCCAGGAAAAAAGAGAGCCAGCTTCCCAGGCCTAGCAGCAATAGCTAAGTTCTTTGATTGTGCGGAATTCACAGTGAAAAAATCGTTCGCCTGAGGATGTTTCTTTTGAACCGTTTGAGATAATTTCGATCGCGTAACTAACGTGGTGCAATCACGAATGGTTCGAGATTTTCGTCTATTTGAACCAATCTTACTGATAAATTTTACGTTTAAGTATTTTCTCACCGGGATATTGTTAGTCGAGTTGAAACTCCCGGCTAGAGACGCAGTCAACAACATGGTGGACGCATAAGTTATCCATCCGAGTGGCTCAAACGGTTCAAAAGCTCGAACCGTTTGTGATTGTACCTCGTGACTCGTGACTGAGTTTAGTGATAGAAATTCAAACGGTTCAAAGGCAGCTGGAAATGGCAATCCCAGGTCAAAAGAATGACTCTTTTCTCTTTGATGTCTGACAATCTGACAATTGTGTGATCACTTGCGGGTGACTTTGTTTAATTTACTGCGCGGCCAGTTCCACAGTTCTTAAAATATAAGGTTTTTGAATATAAGTTTGTAGATTTTGCTTATCCCGATATGGAATGGCATGATGGGTATGCAAGTAGCTATATTGGTTGATGTTACCTTTACCCTTCAATCTCCACTACTCCGAGCTCTTATCCCCACTTTTATGTATTTATGCTTCAAAGAGGGTGAAATTCACCAGGAAAAAATCATTTGACTTGACCGCGATCGAACCCGGATCTCCCAAGCGCCAGTCAGGTGTATTTTCAGATTGAATTGTAACAAAAAACACTTTGTAAATATTTCCACACCAATGTTTGCCAAAACCTAGGTCGGTAGAATAAAAATTTGTGTGGAAATATTTACAAAGTGTTTTCTGTTACAATGCAATCTGTGACAATTTTCCCCAAACTTTCGCCTAATACTTTAAAAAAAGATATATTTTCAGTTACCTCATCAAACCATCTTATTTCAAGGCGATTTATATGAACGAAGGGGGTTCATACGAACAATCCCGGTGAACTCGAATGATTTTTTTCAAGGCGAATGTCACCCTCTTAGGTGTATATGAGTGTGTATATGGTGTGGAATCTCCGATGCCATGGTTCAACTGGATGACTATCTTCTGATCCGGCACGATAGAGTTGGAAAAGTCGGCGGTGGAGTCGGAGCCTTCGTTCACCATCGCCTTCAACCAACTGTACTAGCAACTTCGCCTCTGACCTACGAGAAACGGCCCGAATTCCTGGTCATCGAAATAGCGGGGGTAAATCTTATAAAACTGTTACTATTTATTGTCTACCGGCCACCAAAAGTTGGGCATATGTCTAATATTGAAAATGTATTTACGAAATTTAGCCCAACGTTTAAAAATATTGTAATTGTAGGAGATTTCAACGCAGATTTGTTGCGAGATCACTATTACAGCACTTTCCTACATAATTTTATATATTCCAATGACCTTTACCTTCTTCCTTTGAATGCAACTCATCACACTGAGAATAGCCATACGCTACTTGATTTATGCATTGTTGATTCGCAAGAAAAAGTGTCTTCTTTTCATCAATCTCCTGCTACATTTCTCTCAGCCCATGATAAAATTGTATTAACTTATAAATTTAACGTAACCAAAACCAAAGCATCTCAGCCTCCTATAGTTGTTAGAAATAACAAGTGTTTTGATGTTGAAGGCTTCCAGAGTGAGTTGTTTAGCTTTGATTGGAATAATGTGTTCAACTCCATGAATGTTGATACAATGCTGCATAGCTTTAACTCTGTTTTCCTTGACTGCCTTGATTGTTACGCCCCTAAACGACTTATACATCCTAGGCGTCCTCCAGCTCCATGGTTTACCCCAGTTATAAAGGAACAAATCAAAGAAAGAGATAGGCTTAGACGTGCCTTTGTTCGGACGAAGAGTAAAGCCCTTCACCAATTATTCGTGAGACAACGTAACCTCGTAAAACGCTCAATTAAGAACTCTAAACGACTGTACTATACAAATGTTCTTTCTAATCGTGCCAATCCTAACGACCTTTGGAAAAAACTCAAAAATCTGGGGCTTATTAGACAGTCAGACAATTCAATCGTAAATGGGCTCTCACTCAATGAATTAAATACTTATTTTTCTACGAGCGGTATTCCTCCTTCCAGTCCAACCAATGACCACCTGATAAATATTACTTCTGTTGATTCTATAGTGCCGTATAATGATAGAAATTTCTACTTTCATCACGTCACGCCAGAAGCTCTGCGAAAGGTACTCATTGGGGCGAAATCAAATTCAGTTGGAATAGACGAAATCTCTGTTAGATACTTGAAAGCTGTATTAAATGCTGTGACTCCTGCTCTACTTGAAATATTCGCTGATGTCCAGCATTTACCCTACACTTTGGAAATCGTCCCTAATTCGCCCTATTAAGAAAGTTAGAAATCCTTCTTCTTCTACTGGTGATTACCGTCCTATATCTATACTTTGTGCCACTTCTAAATGTCTAGAAAAGATAGTTTTTCAACAAACTCTAGATTATCTCACTGCAAATAAATTATTTGACCCTTTTCAGTCAGGCTTTCGCAAAAACCTTTCTACCCAATCGGCCTTAATTAAGGTTTCCGATGATATAAGATATGCCATCGACAAAAGGTTGTTGACTATACTGGTGTTGTTTGATTTTAGCAAAGCCTTTGACTGTGTAAACCATTCATTGCTCTTACAAAAAATGAGAAACCTTAATTTCTCCTGTTCCTCATTAAACTGGTTTTATTCATACTTAAATGGACGACGCCAATCTGTAAAAGACCCTAATGGCAACTTGTCTGAGTGGGCTCCTATCTCTTGCGGTGTACCTCAAGGGTCAGTCCTTGGGCCATTGCTATTTTCGTTGTATGTGGGAGACATTTCAGCATGTATTACCAGGTGTAAATATATGATGTACGCTGATGATCTCCAAATTTATATGCACTGTCACCCGTGCGATTTCCCTGAGACCATTAGACAAGTAAACGATGACGTATCTGCCATCGTCTCATGGGCACGAGACAACTTTCTAAAAATAAATAGTGATAAAACCAAATCCATGATAATTGGTCACTCCAGGGTCATGTCAAGACTTAATATGGCTGAACTGCCTATGGTTGAGGTCCAGGGAAATTATATACCTTACTCCAAGACGGCCAAAAACTTAGGGGTCATCTTCAGCAATACTCTATCTTGGAAAGAACATATTTTTTATGTTTCAAATAAAGTTAATGGTACCTTACATCAACTGAAAATTCATAAAAAATTGCTGCCTATCCATGTAAGAAAGCAACTTATCTCCACCTTGATTTTTCCTAATTTTGATTACTGCTGTCTTGTATTCTATGATCTCACAGCAGAACTTAATACTAAGCTTCAGCGCCTAATGAATTCCTCTGTCAGATTCATTTATGACTTGCGGAAAGATGAGCACATAACCCCATATTTTAACAAGCTTTCCTGGATGGACATAAAAACAAGAAGGAAATTCAAATTAGCATGTTTCATGTATTCCCTACTCAAACACGATGACCCACAGTACATAATTGACTTTTATCCCAAGAGAACCATATTGCCAAATATAGTTACCAGAGCCGACCCTAACTACCTACATGTCTCACATTATCGGTCCTCCACATTTCATAAATCATTTACCGTTGCCGCCTCTCAAACTTGGAACTACCTACCTAAATCAATCAAATATTCCTCATCGCTGCCCCAATTTAAAAAGAAATTATATTCGTACCTAACATGCCGTATAATATACCCCATGCCCCATATATATACCTAACATGCCCCATAAGCCGTATTTACTCATTTCAATGCTTTATAATCATGTATATTGTGGTATATTTTCCATTGTTATTTATTTAAAAATTACTATATCAAAATATTTAATCCTGTTGATATTTAAATCATTGTGTGAACTTGCTTTTTATTCCATATTTTCTAATGTGTTTTGTTTCTGAGATTCATTCTATTCATATGGCATGTTGGTTTTTTGTTGTTCACTTCATGGTAACACTTTTTTTTCTTAAATTCGTGCTTTGCGCACCAAATTTATATGTATTTTTGAGCTCAAATGTGATTAATGCAAATTGTTCTGATCGGATGTAAATCTGAGAACAATAAAACTATATTATTATTATTATGATATATTTGCAGCCATGCGCGTGACTGCCTACCACGTCATTTATGCAATTGCAATGATTTAAAAAAAATACTTACTTAGCTTTGACTTAGAATCCGGGAGATTTATACTCACCTTTATATTAATACGCCAATATTATATTTTAGGTGTAAATATCAGGAGATTTTAGGTCAAATAATATATTTTTTTTTCAAACTTCAGCCAACGTTTCGGACCTTAATTGATCCATTTTCAGGGCTACAAGTAGATCTTACATGATAGTGAAAAATGTTTTACAATCCTTTTTTTATTACAAATTGGTTAAAATATATAATTTACAGTCATTAAAAAAAATACATGGAAATATTCAAGATAGTTCCCTTACAAGTTTGCTGCTGATTTTTATTTACCATTTTAACTTGGTTGCTTGGATCCATTTCTTTGTTGAAAAGTTATATGCCATTTATTAAATTATGGTAAATTTTTCGGAGATAAGTAATCAATAAAGATCTGAAACGTTGGCAGAAGTTTGAAAAAAAATATTATTTGACCTAAAATCTCCTGATATTTACACCGAATAGTATAGGAGGTCAAGAAATGAATACCATTTGAATTTTTTTTTAGGTTGCAGTTCAATATTTCCTTCCGCTTTACTCCTCACGAAGTGATGAATTCTGTGCGGTGACCGATTTTTTCCTCGCCCTATATGGTGTCTCGCATTGTTTCTATCAGTACTTTATACTTCATTTCCCTATGTGACCCTTTTATGCCCGTCAAACGCCTTCAGCTCTACAGTTCTAAAGCTTCGCGTCTCCTTTGGCCTACTTCTCCATCATTGTCCATATTGATCTACATACTGCCTCACCTCAAACAAAGGGTTTTGCATACTGCTTCCAGTCGTGCGTACTCAATAGCATTGAGCACCGTAACGACATTTTCGTCATAAAATCCTGCCATGCTTACTTGCTTTACACGCGAAAGGCATTGTATTCCCACAACCACCCGTGATTTTACTTGTAAAATGGGTGACCGAAACAATTTTTTTACAGTTACCTTTCATATCCTTTTCCACAATGGACGTGGATCAGTTATCATCTCTCTACGAATTCGATACTGAGAGTTACAATTACTTTCATTCATGAGGTGAAGCTCTTAAACCTATACGGTGGTAGCAGTTTAGGGGAACGATAATTTGCATGGTGGACTTCCGCTGTTTAATGTTTTTATAGCTCCACACGTTTTCGTTTGTTTTTTTATTTGAAGATTGACAACTATTTTACTCAATATATTCAATAACTCCTAGAATTTTCGATCGTTAATGTTTTTTACCATTTATTAGGCTGAGAATTCGATAAATATTTATTTTTAACAGCCAGGTGTAATTCAGTAATGAACTCATTTGTTACTATGAAATGGATTCCTAATTTGAGTTGTTGGTGTCACTTAACTTGGGAATGTACTTTTTACCTCCTTAGCGATATTGTTTTATGCATAATTTTTGCACGTATATAATCCTGCAACAAATTTTGCTTATTCACTGTTTCATATTTTCAGAGATCTGCGCAGGCCACAAAATGTTCTCAGGAGGTGATCTTAAAACGCCAAACTATGACAAATTAAGTGCTTCTAAATGTTCATTGTACTTTTCTGATCATTCATAGAGGTGAGGTAGTGATATGAAATCACTGGTGTATACTAGGGAGGCGGTGTATAATTTAGAAAAAAAATTCTCTTAATATACGAATGCTTTAATAATCCATAAACGATTGCTTATTTTGTACGTTACTGCTATCACTTTACGTCGCCTAATTATGGTATAATAATACGACGTTTTAATATTTCCTTACACGCCTTGATGAAGTTGAAAACATATTTCTCCTTGAAATATAGTAAATATGTAGGAAAATAATCCGTCATCGTAAAGTATTCTATGAATTGTACAATGTATATATTTTTGGTGCAAATAGGAAAAATGTGTGTTCGCTTTTACTTTAAAATTGAATTTTCGTTTCAAATAATTATTCCGATAGATCTGATACTTTATATTTCACCAGCTGTCATTTTCTTTTACAGAAACTCCTTCCGCTCTATAAATCATCTATAACGATTCAATAAACGGAGTTTCGTATTTTTTAGCTCATTGAGTAGTTTGGTAGGATCGAATTAAGCCAACTACGGTAGCCAGGTTGGTATCACAAAGGTTTCGGGTTAGATTCCAGCGTCATGCGTGGGTATTGTATTTGCATTAGGGATATTGTAGCGGGTAGAACGGAACCTTAGTAGCCGGAGTACCTTAAACGCACGTCTGCTACCATTGGACACAATGTTTCGCCTCATTCTTTAAAATCGTTTGTGGTGGCTAGATTACTCGCGATTCTTTAAGATTTCGAAACGTGGCAGTGGCGAAGATTTTTATACGTGGAGTCATGATCCTTACTTGGAGACTATGTGGAGAGCACTTAAAAGTGCAGTGCATTGTCCGTTGGATGGAACGTTAAACCATGGACTCCTTGGAGCCATCCATTAAGAGTAAACTCGTGCTGACGCCCGGGTGTCTAACCCAAGAGGGTTAGGAAAAAAATAAAGGCGAAATTCTGCTTGATTTATGAAGCCATTTCCGCCATCATAGTCGGCACATGTTATGCCCCACTCAGCCTGACGTTTCCAGAGGTCGCGTTTGATTTCCATAAAATCTAAGTTAAAACCCCCGGAAATGCGATGTTTTGTGACTGGTAGGCCACACCTTCTCGGCAAAAATTCCTCCCCATGCTTCACCTTCGCCCATGAGCGTTCACGGCCATGCTTCTCCATTTAATTTTAACCTCCTCGGCCTCTCCACCATTCCTCCACTCCCCACGAGATCCGTTCCTCTCTTACCCTTGATGGTGCAAGGTAACCTCAGTTGCCGGGCGTCCACCAAAGTAACCAACCAACAAGCCGCTATTGTGGTGGAATTATTGACAATTCACACCTGCGCGAGAAGAATGGAAGAACCAGAATGAAAACCCCAAAGAAGCTCCATGTTGGCCCGTCTGCGGAAAGCGCTGCGGTTGTGAAAACGGTACCAGGACTCCCCTCGTACATCCGAGCGAATTATATGATACATAACCGGGTCGCACCCCGCCCTCCCCCCTCCCCCTGTTAGAGGTCGATTTTTAATTCACGGATTCACTCCGCTTCCAAAAAGTCGATCATCCGGCGTCCCCGTTTCTCTCGTATGTGGAGGAGCGACTTTTACTTCCTCTTCTCCTCTTGGTTCGAATTTTCATTCGGGCGTGAACAACTCGTTCTGAATTTCGGACTATGTCCTCTTCCTCTTCTAATTTGTTTTCATTATTTTTTCATCGTCCTTGACGCCATCGTCCACTCCCTCTTCCCGACGAGCATCGGTGTCGTAGCTTCGCATAGCTCGTAGCGTCGACGGCTGGTCTATCTGGTGCGTCACCAACGCCGCCGACTCTCGCTACTCTCCTCTCCCTGCGTGCCCCCACAAACAGGAGTCACCACTCTCCATTTTCTTCGGATTCTGCCCGTTTTCCTCGTTTCGCTCTTAAGATGGTTGGAGTGATTTTCGTTTATGGTACTTTGAGCGAGATAGTTCCCTAGTTACAATGGAGACCATATTGGAATTTTATTAATTTCAGCGTCTGTAAGAAGTGTGAAGTAAATATTGTAATATTAATGGTGCAAAAAATAGTTATATATGACCAAAATTCGCAGTAATTAAATATATATATATATCTAAATAAGTCTCTGGCTAGTCTCATTTTTTCACGTCCTACTGCTAAAAATCCTTCAAAATAGAAGTTTTTGCGATTCTGTAAAAGTTACAGCGGTGAGGAATGCATTATTTTTTATAAATAGTTGAGAAAACATACAAATTACACATCGTTAGATTTTTTGGCAAAAGCGAGGTGTTATAAATTACAAATATTTTTAATATTCTCCCTTTAGAGTGCACAGTCGTAATCTATCCCATGAAAAACACCTTATATTTTCAGGCAAATTGCTTGAAAAGTAGTGCGGCAAGGGGTTGATATTTTATATCATTAGAAAGATGGAATTTCTTTCTTTAAAATGAGGTAAAATGGATCAAATTCTACGTGATGTGATTTTTCGCTCAAACTACCTTAAGTACATATTTGCGTGAAACCTTCCATACGTGTTCTTATTAGTGACAATTATAGGTAAAAGTAAAAAAATGGCGTCAAACCGATTGTTCTTAGCAATTCAATGCTATTTTAACAAGTAGCCCAACGGCACATGACATATATTTCGTAATAATTTGACTACATTTGCACAGATGTTCTTCTTAACTCGAAATAGTACGTTTTATGTTATTATAATAGTTACTAACAAATACCAGGGTATCATACCGAAAAAAAACTTATTTAGATATGATTTTCGCCTAAATTTCGAATATCGCGCCGAAAACCATAGTCAAAACATACTTTAATTACGGTGAAAAAAGTACAATATGATTTTGTGCCGTTCCCATTGCTGCATCTATGGCAATTTTCCTCGCAAAAAGAGAAATACTGAAATGTAACTTGGTTAGATAATTATTTTCTTAAAATGTGCTTTCAATGACTCACGATTGCCGCTCCCACCACTTTAAAGGAACTCCGTGTAATTAACAGGGTAGTGCACGGTCTTCGCATGCACGCGCTCACGCCAACCACATTCTCATCAAAAAAATTTGTCATCATCTTATTTGCTTTAGGAGTGTCATTTTTCGACACTCAATAACACCTTAGGGTAGTTAGAGGGAAATCTTGGATCGTGGTTCGTCAAACAACCTTAAGGTGGATTGAGCGATTTTTGCTTATGATCATATTGGCGTGAAACTTTGCATACGTGTTTGTATTAATGATATATATGGATAAGAGTGAAAAAATTACAGCATACCGATTTGGTTTTTTGGCCATCCAATGATATTTAAACACGTAGCTTTATTGCATATGACATATATTTGGTAATAATTTGATTAAATTTTTCCCGATTTTATTCTGAACGCTAGATAATGTATTTAAAATTAATTTAATAGTTGCTAACAAATATCAGCATATAACTTCGAGTCCAAAATTCGAAAACAGTACATTTCAATATTGTTCTGACTAAATTTTGAATGCCGCGCAGAAAACTCTAGTCATAGCATGCTATGATTAAGGAAAAAAATTAAAATATAGTTCTTGTGTATTTTAATTACTGCCTTTGTGATTTCTAACGCATCAACAGATTAAATTAAGTGAAATGTGGTCCAAGAATGTTTTTTCGACTTACGAAAAAAAATCATTTAAATGTGCTCCTTGTGACCCACAATTACCGCTCCAGCCACCTTAAAGGTTATTTGTAATCAGTCAGTTTGACCTCTTTGTGTAGCATACTTCCATTGTTGCAAAAATATTAGCCTTCTATTACCCGAATTTTCGAGATATTTGAGAAAAAATAGACGTCATTTTCCATGGAATCTGGTACGGATTTATTATTTATATTGAACACAAATACTTTTTATTAATCCGCAAATAATGCTTCGGTTGTGATGGCGTTTTCATTGTTCTGCGTGAGGGAAATCAGTCGCGAAATGCACTTGAAAATTCATGGCACCAATGGCAAAGACAGATGAATCACTGGAAAATTATATTTCTGCAAGAGGGATGTTATTTCATAAAAATCCTAATATAAGGAGCGAGTTTTTCTTTTCAATCGAATGGTAGTAAGATTGAGTCACCGGTACATGTTACTTTATTAGTTATTACCAAATATCTGCAATAATTCAAGTCATATAAAGTTAGTTCAATAGAAAATACGCTGAATTAGGCTTCTCAGGCTAGGAAAGGTGTTCTATAATAATATATTTGATATTTTTTTTTCTATAAAATAATAAGAATAATAACCCTATAAAATATTTTGTTTAGGTATTAACTTTATTTTGATTTGCAGACGTTATCAGGTGTGACAAATTCATACTTAAATCAATTAAACTTGCTGATTCATTTAGTCTCAAGTGTTTAAATTTAAGGTTGGTGTGGAATCACGGGTGTGGAAGCATCACTAAGCTTGATGGTCTATTGAACTTAATTATTCATGTTTTATAAATTACTGTTATTAGCGGATATTAATCTCAAACCAATATAAATCGTGATTATTATTATTGTTTCTGTTTCTACGAACTCCTTTGCTGATAAGTTAATTTTCCTCCAACCATTCCTTTCTCCCGCAGAAAAATTTGTCGATTCACACCCGACAATGTCGCCGTCCACGGGTCGCGACGTGAATGATGACACAGGATCCGGAGTGGAAGGGGTGAGGGTGTCAGTTTGGGTACACTTCTCCGCGCTCTAGCCGGCCGTTAGCACCACGGCCCTTCCCCGAAGACCTGCGCGAAGTGAGGGGAAAAAAGAGGTCAGTTGGACTTATTTATGTGCTCGAGCTCCGAGCGTTTCAATTACGACTTTCTTAAGAGCACATCGCATTTCACACACAAATGGGGCTGCCTCTCCTCTTTCTACATCTCCCCCCACCCCACCCCCTTGGGGCTTTCGTTGTCCTGTCCCGAGTTTGGTCCGCTCCGCAGGGATCCCTTGATTCGGGAGTTATCGTCCAGGAGGGAGAAGAAAGGATGGGAGGTTGAGGTCGTGTACGAAATCCCATCTCATTTCCCGTCAGTGGGCGCCTCTGGGGATGACGGCCGCGGTATAAGGTTCATTAGATATCTAAGTGCGTCATTAATTAACCATTTGTGGCATTTTTGAAAGGCAGTCCCAAAAGGATCGTATCATAGCTTTGGAGAATCTCTTCGATTAGCTTCTTTAGGCTTTCTAAGACGGATAACTACAGGTAGCCATCGCTACTTGATTGCAGTTGGCTACTGTAACTTTATTTGATCGTTAATCATTTTAAAAATAAATTGGCTTCTTCAACCTTTTATTCATGCCTTGCACTTCGTATTTATATCGCGGATGCCCCACATTTGTTCGAATTAGTCTTGAAGACTTCCTGTTTTATGTTCCTTTCTTTTTTTAAGAATATACTTGGAAGTCTTCATCGTTTATTCTGACCAAATGCATTCTTAGGCATTACATACCTCTGGAATTCATTTTTCCATTGCTTCAACCAAGTCACCCATTTGTAGTACTATTGTCAAAGGATTTGTGTTTTTTCCTAGTGATTCCTGGCGTTTTTCTCCGGGATGTGTGTCTCTTTCTGATTCCTGAATCATTATGAATGGTAACTTAACACCAATACAGTCGTTTCTGCCCAAATATGTCCTTATCGTTCTCCAGGCTAATGTATAAACTCTGAGCAACACTCTGATATAAATACATTTTAAATGTGACTTTTGTGTTGGTTATTTACCTTATTCAATAGAGTTACCATAATTAGTTTATTCTAATTTAATTTATTTCCATCGTGTTGTCATTCCCAAAATTTCGAAACCATTATGTAAATCCAAAAAAAACCTCATAAACCTTCTGTTATTTGTCACCCTGATATCGCTTTCGCCACAGCTTCTTATTCTTTCCCAGTTGCGTATTACATGCACGCGTCTAAATGTGCAAAGGTGGCGCTCGTCACATTTTCCATCTGGCATGGGTATGTAGTCCATACTAGGAGCGTATTACGGAATTTTGCCGGCTGGAGCAACCATTCAGTTGCCCACGTTTCTAAGGGAAGTAGTAATTTCTTCTTAGAATGACTTTTCGTATTTATGCAATGCTAATTCTACTCCTTAATTACCCGAAGGAACATGGAAAATAATTTATTTAATACGGGAAAGATGGCAATTTATATCAAAATGTGTTTCTTATAGCCACGCTCGCAAAATGTTTAACTGTGCACTCTTCGTCTGCTGCAGAGACAATTAAAGAAAATTTGTTTCTTCAAGTGTTAACAGGGACTAATTGGGTGGATCTTCAAACTCAGTAATCATCAATCAAGATTTATTTTCGCGTATTTTCATTGTGCATGTCATAAAAATCTTATATGGGGTATTTTATGGCATTTTGAGTAGCATTTGTGCCCAAAATGTATATGATGAACTTTCCTATGTGTAGTTTTGGATTATCTTCCCCAATTGTCCCAAAAAAATAAATTCAATTGATTTTTTTCTATAGAAACTGTCAACTATCTATTATTCTATTATAAACATCTATTGTTGTGCATAGAATAATAGACCCTTTACCTAGTAATTTTACCAAAGTTTCTACATTTGTTTCGCTTATTTGAATAAATGTGGTGGGAAGACCCAAACAAATTAATATAATTAGTCCCTTCCTTTGACCAAGACACCCAAATATATCTGCAGAAAATCAAAATATTCTCGGGTAAAAGAAATGATACGAGATTCCGATAACTTGGTCGCGATAAAAATCTTCCATGATATATATAACTCATGTTATTGACCTCTCGTAAGATTTTTTTTACTCAGTTTTCGACGTAATCTCTGCTTTTTTTCTTCGGGGTGGGTGGGGAAGTTCTTTCAAAATTAGTGGTTTCCTTTTTCGTTTCCATCTCGTGCCAATTTTCTCTCAACGCCACATTGCGTTCTCGAGCGCTCGGGTTCGACATGCGTTCCGAATTCCCCTCAGAGCCTTGATTTGGCCTTTCTCTCTCCTCGTGGTATATGCTAACCGGAGAGGAGTGCTATATCGTCCCCTGCACCTGATTCAGCCCAAGAGGGGGGGGGGGGGGGGGGGGGGCTCTCGCGGCTTCGCGTATAGCCCTTCGAACGGCAGGAAGAGAAATCCCTCGCGAAAAGAAAAAAAATTGGCTGCGTTGCAAAATCTTGGACAGTTCAACCGGGTCCATTAATTCCTCCCCTCTCTCATCGTCTCATTCCATTCCTACTCCCCTCTCTTGGATCCTTCGCCTCTCGCGGTTACGCCCAAGTCCGTCTCGGTCCGCTGTTGAACGCCTGTCCCTTCCATCCACAACTGACCTTATACCATCGATGTGATCCTGGTGTCCATCCACCCTCTCGTATTTCCATCCACGATTCCCCAACCACTCGCTAAAAATGTTATTTGTTCATCATGCTTTTGTTTCAGTCTGGTTCAACCTATCACGTCTCGCAGGAATATCGTCCCTGGAAATATTGCACTCCGTTCTATTTTCGTAATCACTGTTTTCAAAAGCGTTTTTGTAATTCGACAGCGTTGTGTATAATGTTTCCATATGGATAGATCTATTATGCATAAATTCGGCGTAGTATATTTTTCTTGTACTTATTTTATGAATCCACGGCAATTTAGTGTAATGTATCGGGAAAAAGGTGCTGTTTATTTTTATGGTAAATCAATTTTGCGTCTAGGAATTACTGATCCAAGTTTAACAAGTAATGAAAAACTAACTTGACCAATATCGGTGATATTAAATCATTAGGTAACGATGTTGGGTTAATTAACCTCTGTATTTAAAAATATTCATAGTTGGTATTGTAAAATTTACATAAAGTGCAAATCTAATTTAAATAATACAATTACGTGATTTGAATAATACAATTGTGTAACGTAAACAGTATAGTTGTGTAATTAAAATGATATTATTCCAAATAGGCATTTTGCTTTGTATTTGTCTTCAGGGAATAGGTATTTACGTTTCCTAGATGAATAGAATGTAATTGAGCTGCCATTGGTTATCATATGCTAATGTGGCATTTGCGTACTGCTTTATTTATTTATTTAGGAATGGTTTTTTGGATAAGGTGCATAGATTTGTATTTATAAAAATGAATAATATTTTTCGGAATAGCTGAATGTATCGGATAATTGACTTACACTACGTATGACTGGAACTAATGCAATAGAAATTAATTGCTCGCTCATTGGAATTACTAGATGAGTGCGTCTTGCTGATTTTTTCATCCTTTAAATATGACTGTTCGTTCGTTTAGAGCAGAAACAATCATTATGTTCGTTTAAATGTTTTTTATTGATATAGAGATTCTAGTTGCTCACATCGGCCTTCTCCGGTTTTCTCGGTCACGGGCACAACCGAGAATTCCTTAATTGGGTTTCAACTAATAAATATCAATTTAATTTAAAAAATAATATTCTCTGAACTTACTAGTCACTTTGGTGATTAATATCGATGCTGCTGTCCAAACCTTTACTTTTAGTCTCTCACCTAAATAATATTTAGCTGGGAATTTTATCGCTTGAAGGCATGAAAAAATCTCATGAGCAAAGATACGTGATTTCTGCTTTTCTTTTATGACTCTGATTCATCATTAGCAGTCATCAATCCAAAGATTGGTTTGCCATTGCTCTCCACTTCATTACTGCGGAAGTCTTCAATTTGGCGTCTTTCAGCTCTGGAACTTCTTCATTGGTGATTATATCTTGGTGATGTGATCATGATGTGAACTTGTGAATATTTAATTTTCATCCTTTCTCGCCCTTCCCTTGAACTACAACCTTGACGTGGTAGAAGGGCTTGTGCGTTCCAATGAACCCTAGAGCTGGACTGGCAGGAGCGATTATTATTGGTTCTGGTAGAGCCACCCATGCCAGATAGGTCAAAGGGTAGGAGCCCAACGAAAGGTAGTTCCGTGATGTTGTCACGTTAAAAATACCGTTGGGAAGCGGGAATGGAAGTCCCTCCCAACTATCAATCACCCAGAATATGAAAGTCATTCACAGAGAATTGATTCCTGGCAACTACGGGATGTCGCCCACTAGGGCGGGTGTCGTGCCCGGCAGCGGGGGAGGCAAGGCCACCGTGGTCGTCGTCACACGAAATCCTTGCTCAATATCGTCATCAGAGTATACAAGGAATAGGAAGGAAAAGAAGAAGAAAAATAGGAGGAGTAAAGCAGCGGTAAAAATAGAGACATGGAACATAGGACAATGATGAGGGCCGGGAAGCTTGAGAACATTGAACAGGAAATGGAGAAAGGGAAAATAGATGTTTTGGGGCTGTGCGAGGTGAGATGAAAGGATAGCGGGGACTACCGGAGTTATAGTTACAGGGAAATCTATAGTGGGGGAGATGAGAGTCAACGTGGGGTAGGTATGGTACTGAATACAAAATTGGGGCTGAGGGTAGTTAACATTAAACAGGTGAATGACAGGATACTAGTGGTAGATATAAATTCACCCCCGACGAATTTCGTACTGGTCCAGATATACAATCCTAAAAGCAACCAGGTAAGGGAGGGACGGATTTGAAGTGGGAGGGCATGGACTAGGGACAAGAAATGACTGCGGTGAGAAGGCAGTTGAATTTTGTAGAAGAAATAAATTAGTAGTGATAAACACATGGTTTAAATATCAGCCCTGGGTATAGATGGAAAACGACGGGTGATACTGGGAGATATCAAATTTATAACATTATATTAATGCAGAGATTCAAGAACTGTAAAAAACTCGCAAAGCTATCTAGGGGCGGATGTGGACTCAGAGCATAACTTGGTAATGATGAACTGTGAAGTTAGATCCAAAAGGCTTTGTAAAGGTAGGTTGATAAAGATGTGGAACCTTGAAGCACTGGAAGGGTTGAAAAGAAGGGACTACCAAGAGCTGGTAGAAAAGAACATAGTTGAAGTAGAGCGGATGGGAACATTAGAGAGAAGATGGGAGATTATAAAAACAGGCATCGTAAGAGCGGCAGATAAAACAATAGGAACAGTGGAAAAGATCAGTGTTAAGAAGCAGTCTGTTTCGGAAGAAATGATTAGGAAGATGGAGGAGAGAAGGATGTGGAAAAATATCAACACCAACCTAGGCAAGAGGAAGTACAAGAAATTAAAGGAAAGGAAGACAAATGAGGAAGGGCTTGACCTAGTTGGTGAGGAGAGGAAACTTCTGAATGAGATTAGGGGAATGCAGGGTAGGTGGCTGGAAGCGGTAATGAGGAGCTAAGGGTTGTTGAAGGCCAAGATGGAGGGAAGGATGTTCGGTAAGCGGGGAAAGGGAATAAGGAGAATAGGTTTTATGGACGGGATGAAGAAAGGTAGGGCTTAGGCTGAGATGAAGGAAGAAATACTCGAGGTAGATAGGACACTGCATGTGAAAGAGTCTGTTGCATTTTCTCTGAATTTCATCATAACTTACCTTTAACCGGTAGATTACTCGGATAATGATTTTTTTATAACACCACATTTCCCTTGTTTTCAATTTATTTTCTGTGGATCTGTTTTTCGTTAAGATTTCGATGCCACATGCTCCAAAATGCTGTTTTGATGGAGTGCTTCCTTACCCCCCAGATTTTTTTGCTGACTGTTCGTAGACTTTTCTTCTGACCTTCTTTGCTTGAACTATTCCTCTCACAATATTTTTCGTCCATCATTTGGTGATCTTATCTTGTCCTCGAAAATCTAATTATGACAGTAGGAAAATATTGTTGGGCCTGAGTTTTTGAACAAAAGCATTATGGAAATTCAAGCTCATCAGGATATCTTTAAGGTCATCATCTGGTCGAGAAAAAAATATTGTGGCATCATTCGTCGACCTGAGCCAAATTTTCTCCTGTCTTGCGATTCATTAATCTCCACTCTGAAAATGAACGTAAGTTCCCCTGCTTTTACTAAGGATGGGTGTCTTGCAGTAAGTAATCAAACATACGTCTTATTCTGCGCCAATCACTCCTATTTGGGTTGCGGAATCCTCCTGAGGGCCTACGAATTGCCCAAATACTTTCCCACTCTTTGCCTCGCGTTATTACCCCCAATGAGCCTCCACGATAGCCACCATAAATAAACTCACTCCGATAAACCCATTGCAGTTCACTAGTCACCCAGCCGAAATCATTAAGCCTCGCAATAGGAGTGACAGAAAATCCGGTCCAGCGATGACGAGGGAAGAAGGAACCAGTTTTTCAAAATTAAAAATTATAGCTCGGAGCGTTAATTTTTTAGCTTATAACGCTTTCATTCTGAAAGTATGAATAACTTGAAGCTCCCATTAATTTCCTCAGCAGTGCGGTGTCAAATTCCTGGTGAATCTAGAACTTGTGGTTTATGTGCCATGGTAAATTGCCTATACACCTAAGAGAAGCTTTGTTTATTGTTCCACTCCTCCCTTTGGAGGAAAAATTAACATTTTGGGAATATGATAATGAAAATTCTTTTTTTTTCTTTCGATGGGGAAATCCTTGCTCAAACAGATGCATTTTATTTCTTCCCTTATCTATTAATCTTAGTTTCACCTCATAAAGCTTGATATTTTTATATCAATGCGTGCTATCTCGCTGTACTCGCAACTTATTCAAGTTTGACAAGTAATAATTCTTCCAGTGTTGTCATGCACTTGAAACGTATTGCGCATGTCATTAAGATAGACACCAGACTCTAAAAGATCTAGTTGTAGTCTTATTTGAAGGGCCTAACAAGCAAGTTTTGTTTAGTGAGCAGGAATTCATCCAAATTTTAACTGATTTTACAGCTCTTAGTGCAGGGAGAGAATCACCAGCGAATGCTTACTACGTGGATGTTTTACCTCACTGTCTTTCTTTCTCTTTTTCACAATATGTTGGTACCCCAAAACCCGAATGATTGACTTTCATCCATTATCCATGGTAAAAACCATTTTTTGAAGGGAAGGGAATCTCTGAAGAAATCGAGGCTCGTCGCCACTGCAAATCTGACGCCTCATTCAGAGTTCATTGGCGTGGTCATAATTAGCATTACAAATAACCAGTCTTTCAATATTTGTTTCATTCGGGTAAATAAGCCAGTAAACAACAGAGGCTACTCAAATTATCTCCGTACAATTTGGGCGACCATTTCCTTCGCCGGTTTACAGTCCACTCATTCATGGTTTCTCTTCCCACAGCTTCCTCAAGCGAAATCAATTGAAATGATAACAAAGATTTTGAATGTAATGCTAAAGTTTGCTAATGCTAAACTTTTACCGACATACTATCATTGCTAAGAAAAATTGCGAGTCGAAGGAATGCTGAAGGCCGTGATAGAGGTGTGAATTTTGGATAAGCGGGGAATAGGAAGGAAGAGTGTAGGCTAATATACGGGATGAATAGAGGTGTAGGCGTAGCAAAACTTGGTGCAAATCACTTGTGAAAAGTGTGAGGTCAAGGAAAGGAAATATGTAAGAGAGGTTGGAGAAAGGGACCCAGGGCCCCTCAAGTGGTCCATACAGGTGTCCTTCAGTACCTCTGCCTGCACAGCTTGTACTCCAGACTCTCCGTTGTCAAGTGCCACCAAATTTCACAATGCCTATGGTGCGTATGCTCAAATGAAGAATGAAATTGTAATGGAGTACTGCGCCTGTAAAAATCTGGAGAAATGATTACTCTCTTCCTTTTAAATCTAGTACCTTAATCGGTAGACTACTTTAATGAACTATATCGGTGGATTACTCTCTAGCTGCTTAGGTGATGGCAATTTTTTGGCATACTACATGAAAATCGCTAAGTCCTCTGTGTAGGCATCTGCTGTACGATTAAAGTGTCACCTCTCCCAGGAAGATATATTTTTAATTATATGCACCGGTTTCGATACGAGTCATTGGTACTTGTCACGCACTAAAAAGTACTCAAAGTGTATCTATTTCTTAAAAATCCAGTGTTGACTGCTGGAATAGTCTAAAATTTATATTACCCCTGTATGAGCCAAAATTATCATATATTTCGCGGTTGAAAATAGATATTTGTAAAAAAACTGTGTCTTTTACCCCACTTTATTGTTCACCTCCCCACCTTATAATTTTCTAACTTATTAATCAGGTCGACCGAAGTCAGTTGTAATGGCCCATTATTTTTTCCACCTGGTTCATCCAGCAAAACTTTTAAGCACCTTTTTTTTCATGAATAATTTGATTTTCTGCTCTACAGACTTGATCATTAGAGTGAAACGAACAGTTGAAATTCCAGTTCATACTCTTATTTGTTTATTACACATGTTTAGTATATTACTTCAATGAAGTTTCTTTGCTCTGAAAAATGATTCCAGATCGTTTGTCTCTAACTTCGTAATATGTAAAGTTATTTGAGGGCACATTAAAGCACTAGACCGGTATTTACATTTTTCTCCCTTCTCAGGGTGCGCTCAAAATCCATTTCAAGGCATCATTTTTCACTCTCTTTATTTATTTCATACTGACGGATTCTTTGCTTGATGCGGAGTAGAGGATTTGCGTTTAAAGCTAAATTTAAGTGAAACATTTGACTAATAATGGTGTATAGGTGGAAAGAATTCGGATTTGCTGGTATGCGCCGCAAGATTATGAAGGCTTATCATTTTGTAAATCCCATGTGAGTAGCATTATCGAAATATTTAATATGAATATGGGCGATTGCCGTGGAGCAATGTGCTTAAGGCTTAGCTTCTGGTACAGTGAATTCGGATGATGAGTTGTCATTTTTTTAAAGGGCTTAACAAAGCATTCTTATGGAACTTAAAATAACTTAGCCTCACATTGAATCCTATCATGTTTCATTCTTTGATTTTTTTGCAAAAAAGGAAATGAAAAGATTAATGACTACAGTACGCAAATAAGTTCTCCTCATTATTTTGTCCTTGAACCTGATGACGCGCCAAGTATGAATCTCCGTCAGTAGATAATAGAGGGCGCCGGCCATCATGGTCAAACACCATCAATCATCATCCTTTAAAAATAAAAAAAAGCAATCGCACCTAATTTATCCGCGGCGTTTTGAATGGGTCGGAAGGGCCAAGGGTGCTTACAGGCAGCGGACGATCGCAGTCGCTCCTCTCCGCCAGTGTGACGCCCTGCTTTCCTCTCCTATCCACCCGCGGAGAGAGACGTGCTCACGAAGTTCCTACACCGCGGGGATTTCAAACTGTCATTTTCCCGGGGATGGCTTCAATAAAACGCTATAATTTTCTCTATTCAACAGTCTTTCCTCGCGGTATAAGGCCATTGACTCAAGTCTTACACTGTGTGTCCAAGTTACTTGCAAGGGATGAATTTTTAAAGGAGACCCCTCGACGCTTATGAACTCGGGGCTTTCCCATGCCCTAAGGGGCTTTCTCAGCGTGGTTGAAAATGGCAGTGCAGGTAATCGCTAATGAGCTTCCGTGGGTTTCCTCTTCAAGAGATGAACAAGATTTCGTTTGCAAAACATCGGTAATGAAAATGGAAGCTGGGTAGAACCAGTGCAAAATAATTTTAGATGCCGTGGCGGGCAGTGGAGGAGAAATGCAAATATTTGCACAATTGGGTCATATTTCTACTTCACCATCAATAAGACTATTCTCTATTGGTTTCTAAAATTTGATCAAGGGATTATTTTCCGTGTATCTGGGCCTTAAATCAGCTAGAAAAATTTGAAAACCATGAAATTTTCTGTACTGTAAGTCAGCGAGGGTAATAAAATATTCGTATCCTTCATGATTTCCATATTCCAGCCTTCCATTCACCCATCCATTCCCACATTTCAATCCTGTGCCCTTCGCATAGCAGTCGACAATTATCAATCCAAATATTGGTTTTCTGCCGCTCTGGATTCCATCTTCTTTTAACTTAACACTTATATTCATTCCTTATTCCTCGCCAATGATGCTCTCTTCTAGTTATTGTCTGCAGCTTTAATGAACCCTTCAAGTTAGTTTATACGAGAGTTCATTTCACATAAAATTCAACGATTTTTTTTCTCATCATGAATAAAATATATCATATTTCTGATGTTGTTATTGTTGTGAATATTGCACTGCTTTTTGAGATATTTGGAAAGTATCGAATCCGTTTTACATTGGGAAATGGCACGGCTGTGTTGTACAGAGGGACATTTATAATTGAAAATGTTTGGGAGGTCAAGACGCACGGATTGCATTCGAACAAATTTATGTATTTCTCACCGAAGTAATTTTTATAAAAATCGCGAATAATACAATGCATTGCGTGAAACAAAGAAGTCAAATTTAATCATAATATATGTGTATTTTTCTGATTTCCGAGGAGTTCAGTCATAAAAAACTAAAGTTTTTCGTCATTAATAATACTATAATATTCACTTCATGTTTCTTACACCTTCTTAAATTTTTAAATAAAATTCGAGTATGATCTCCATTATGTCAAAAGAAAAATCTCACTTTTACTACCAGTATATCTCTCGAGCCCCTCCTTTTCCTCACCTTTTCCACTCCACGAGTACCTTCGATTCCTGCCTCATTAAAGTAGTTTCAGCGAGATTTTGCATTAGTCATAATCATTTGATTTGACCACTAGTCACAACCATTGACACTTTTTTAATTTAATTTTTAAATTTAAACATTTGCAGGGAGCATGATTAAATTATTTAACATTAATGACGCTAAAACTGTTTATATGACTTAAATTCTCAGTATACAACTGAATATACATTTAGTAGGTTTTAACTTCTCATTATTTTAACGCAATACGCTGAAAACTCATGTGGTAACCTTAGGTTTATTTGCGACTCTATAAAAATTACTGCGTTGAGTAATTGATTTATCTTTAAAAAAAAAGCTGATAAAGCACACCAACTACATACGTAATGTTAAATTTCTGACGCGATCTATGCGTAAAAATCCTCATTTTTTAAGTGGAACACTTCTTATGGATTGGGGTAATCTCGCGAAAGCCTTAGCGTCACGTGACATAAGATTTCCGGTGTCATTATACGACTGTTGAATCGTTGCGGGGTTACACGTACGCATAAAAACGCTTTGAATTAATTCACACTACTGTCATTAGAGAGATATAGTGTAATTTCAAGTGAATATTTTAATGTATTCAACGGTGTTCGGCGAGATGTTGTGGAACATATTGCAATTATAAATGAAAAGTGAAAAACTTTGTGTATGTCCACAGTATTTATTATAGTACGACGCGTTTCAGCGAATCATCTTCGCTATCATCAGGTACAAAAAAAAACGATTTTTTGTACCTGATGATAGCGAAGATGATTCGCTGAAACGCGTCGTACTATAATAAATACTGTGGACATACACAAAGTTTTTCACTTTTCATTTATCAATGAATATTTTAAGTCTATGTATTTCATGTAATTATTATTATTGTATAGATGTAATTTTCCATACAATTATGTTCAGGAATATTAATTTTATTATCATTTTTTATTTACATATAATACTGTGTACTTCTCGCTGCCAGTCATATTCCATGCTCATTGGTCCACTTCTGTCGGCCGTACCGCGACGGTCACACCTTTTATTGTTTTAATCAAGTCTCTCTGGAGCGCATACCCGTACCATTTCCCATGGATAACGGATGGTATTCTTTTAATATCTCGAAAAAAGACTATGGTAATTGGATTATATTTCGTTATCACTGGATATTTGGGATTATTGTGTTTAAAATGAGGTCAATTGTCAAATTTTGTGGTGAGGCGAGGAGCTAACACTGCTACGGAGAGTTCCTTCTGTGTTGCACCAACCAACACCTAAGAAGACGACGCCAGAGATATTCTTTTACCTCTTGTATTTCAAATCCCTCTGTGGTTTTATCCTAAGATTTTTGGTACAGTGAAACAATGGATGGGATAGAATATTGTGTAGAAATAAGCGGAGGTTTACGTCTCTCTGGAAGAAGTTATTAAATCTCTGTTCAAAAATGCTGCGAGCGAAGAGAGTATAACAAAGCTGATTGAAGTAGTAGGTTGGGAGCCGCTGGAGACTCGGAGGCTACACGCTAGGCTTATATCAATTAAGAAATGCACATAAGGTGAATATAGTTCGACACGGAGGATATTACTTTGACCCTGGGCTATATCTCTGGAACTTATAGAAGCGTCAGACATGAGAGAGATACTCCGCAGAACTGATTGGTACAAACATCCGTTTTATATTCTTTCCAACATTAGTGACTATATCAAAACATAGCGAGACATTAACACACTCCGTTAACATGGAATTCACTTTGCTCTCCCTATCCCTATTCCCCCTCCCTCTGTCATGGCTGGTGTCCTAACGCCCCATGCCACACACCTCTCCGGTGGGTCGCAGGCTGTTACGCAACTGTAGGTGAAACGAAAGCTACATGGGTTAGGGAAAAACTGGCATCTCTTAACCCCATTATTGGATTTTCTGGATTAATGTTATGACTAGGGTTCTCTATCAATCCATGATAACGTGTTGAGCATTGAAAGGATAAATGATAGGGTTTTAAGGTCTGTGGATCACTTTTTGGTTGAGATTATAGCTTTCCGGTGTTTTGTTTGAACAAAAATACCCATTTTGTGGGAATGAGGGCAGCGTTAATTTGATGTAATGGAATTAATTTGTTCAGGGTGAGTGAAACATAATTTTCAAAAAATCAAATTAAGTAAATGCGGATAAAGTCATTCAGGCACTTATCTGCAACCTAGATTTACAAACCCGCCTGATATGGTGTTAGTTAACTAAAACAAATAACTTTTAAAATTATGCTTGATCAATATAAATATTTTTACTGAACGACAGCAAGTGGAGTGGTTCACAGATAATGGGAATCAAGCGGTCTCCCAAGACAGCAAATCGTGCCAACAACTCAGGTAAGGCAAAATAAATTCCCGTTTTCTTCCGCTTTTATGAGTAATATGACCGCTGTAAGGTGGGATTATAGGCAAAGTAAAAGACAAGGGCTAAACATTTGTAGGTTTGAATTTTTCATCTCCCATCGCAGAATTGATTAGTTCACCAGGGCCAACTTTGTGCACGCCAGCTATTTTTATCTAGTGAACTTACGCATATCGGTCATGTGTTCATGTGTATTACACGTCTAATAGTTGACAACTAATAGAGGCATAGCAAAAATAGAACTTGTTCCCTGCAGAAATCTAAAATCTGTAGATCAACGCTTAACACTTCCGTTTCGTTTAGCCTTCCTTTCACCTTCCGTTTAGCCTCCGATCCATTGTACAGCGACGCACAGTCCATTCATTTCGGATTCCCATTGTTCTGGTGGAGTGAAGGAGTGGAATTTATTTTCAGTAGTAGTCCCTGTGAATTATGCAACGCGGTCCCATTCAACTCTAGTTTTTCTCCTCCCACCAACCCATTGTGCCTCTGATTATATGGCTTATGTCACCTCGTAATCGTCTCCTATTCGCGTTAATTTGACTCCCACGTGCGGTCATTATGAGATCTTAGCGCGTCAATTACAGCAAGGGCAACCGTATTTTTTTTTTTTGGAGCTCCGTAAGTTAGTTATCGGAGAATTTCCGCCCTTTTACTCTTCAGTGCTTCTTATTTATTGCATACCGATGCTATAATTCCGATTTCCAACTTTTCGTTTCCTTTTGTGTGTGTGCACTGATCCGATAATTTTCAATGCTTTCAATTAAAGCTTTAATATTTCTTTTCTTCATGCGTAGCTGGTGCCGAAAAAAGCAATCAGATCTATATGAGAGAAGCTCTTGAAAATCATAAAATGAGTGCAAAGCCTTGAACTAGTTCTTTACTGAATAGAGTAACCCTGGAATACTAATCATATCTTCATCATCACGATTAATGCAATCATAGTGTATGTGACGATATCTTTTATCTTTGAGCGCTTATTCGATGGCTTTCTTTTCCCTCTTTTTTTCATGTTTGCTGCAAAACTATGTGTTTCCCTAATGGTTGCTGGACTATAATGGTGCCAGCTTTTAATATCATTGCAGCCGATTAGAATCTTGGACACTGTTTCAGTGGACTCTATTCTATTTCACGATGAATTCTAGTCATAAGTATTGCATTAATCTTATATAATTTCCACGCTTTCGTCACTTGTCTTCTAGATGAAGCGTTGGCCTATAAGTCCTTGAAATAGCACTCAGGTTGCGTCACAGTGAAATCTATTTGCAACCATGATTTCAGCTAACTATCCGGATTTCAGTCAAACATTTTTACGGGTAACATATCGCTAGTCCATCTTGTGGTCAATATACATGCTTATGAGGTGATTTTGTGATGATAACGCTAGTGCTTTCGCGATGATATTTTAATGATTTCACTTCGTTCTTCAAGATCATAAATGGCTGATATTTCCCTCATACTGGCGCGGTAGACGTCTCTATGATGTAATTTCGTATAATTTATCGGGAAAACGATTGACATTATACTGCATTGCCATCAGACTGTACAAGTAGAAGTATTTTCAGGATACACACCTGTCGTGGCAAGTAAACCCTGCAATAATCTTAGCGTGTTCTTATCAATATCCGATGTAGAGATTCATATAATTATTTTCCACGCTATATTGCAATGAATTTCGTTGTAAATATTCCAAGTTCAAAGAGTTGTACATGGCCATAAGTGTGAGTTGAAAAACATCCTCTTCTAATCAGGAGCTTCTTTTATTCATGCTGTTCGATAGGAAAGTTATTCATGTAGCGGAAAGGAACTATTTTTGCTTGCGTGGAAGACTATATGAATATCAAGAAACCTATTACAATTTCGTAAGTCGTAAGTAAAGTGACATAATGATCGGTGACCTCTCAACGCCTGATACACCTTTCAAAAAAGTTAAAATCTATAAATTTCTCCCGGTTTCAAATAGGTACTGATACTTTCTTTACCAAGTATTTCCGGACACATTTTCATTGACGTGATTTCGGGAAATCGTAACTCTCCATTGACTCCATTTATGACGTTTTCAAATAGAAGTTACATTAGCACTGGAGAATTTTGTGCGAAACAGCGGTGCTTTTCTGTTTTGCACCTGGGGATCATAATCTAACTGCATGGCCCTGGGCAATTACACAATTATTGCCTCCTTATCCAGCAAACCCGTCATTCAGCATACTATTCAATAATGCACTGGTAGTCGTGACGCAAGTTTCGTTTTGTGTGCGTTCGATACAGGTTTATTCTACTTTTGCGCTGTGCAGAACGTGTATCCAGTTTCTTTACCGCTCACGGCCGGAGCAATTCTTTTGTACGCTCATTGCTAATGCAGGAAGGACGACTTCTATCAGTTAAAGGTCAAGCAATGAGAAACTTACAGTTAAGACTATATAACAAGTAGAGTAACCACAACTAGGTGTTTAATAATCATTAAATTTATGCTCAGGAATTTCAAGAATACGGTGAAATTAGCATATGACATTTTTTCATACAGCCCTAAAGCGTAATTTATTAAACGTACATATGTTGTTTTGTTCGTCAAGTATGTCATGAGAGAAGCCATTGAAAGAAATTATGACTATGTTAAGTGCATAGAGGAAAGAAAACACTTTCACCTCTTCCGGATATAATCTTGGAAGCAGATTTTAAGATTGAGGGGAACCAAAAGGCTAAAATCTATAAGCATACGGATTAAAAATAAAGATAATTCCTAAATATTGAAAATAATAGCATATCTTATAGCTATAGATTTTATCTCAATTCGCCTTGAAGACTAATATTAAAGATATTCGACCCTTGTGTCAGCAAAGGAGAAGTTGCAAAGAGGAGAGCAGAATTAAGGAGGAGTAATAATGCGGAGGAGGAAGGTAAAGGAGATTACATAGGAGATATTTACAAGAATAGGAGCATTATTTAAGTAAGGATAAAGCCGGTTATCTCTTAACCGGAATTCTTGGGAATGTTATAATGCTAAAATTTTGAAAACGGAATGGTGAAGTGCCCCTGGACTCGTGAAGTTCCACTTGGAGAGCAAAATACCCTTTTTTCGATTAGTAATGCCAAATTTTTCCCTTGTAAAAATCAGTCCTTCAACCAATCAAAGGAATTAGCCTCAAATATGGGGAGAACATAATGGAATTAGAGCAAACTCATCTCCAAGGTCGAATGAATATTATACCTTCGCCGATAATAGTGATGTCCTTCAACCTGAGTCCTTAAATGAGAATAAACGAAATCGCTTCCCTTTAATGTTTTTACACCATCTACCTTCCATTACAAACGTTACAACTTGATTCCTGCTTGATGAAAACAGACCCTTTCGACAGTACAACGACAAACGTGATTTAAGGGTGTTTAAAGGAACCATTCATATTCACTAAAATTCAACAAGGCAAGCGAAATTCCCTCCTCCTTCAGCGGTTCCTTAGCTGCGCGGCAAGCTTTAATTTAACCTCCCCTTGTCCGTAAGCTCCCTCATATTACATGCCAGTTTTCCAGTTCCATATCAATGTCGTATGTCATTTACCATGACGAAACGCCTCACCCTTTGACAGTACTAAAGACAGGACTAAAAGAACCGATGTGCATCGTGTGGAGGTTTCATATTAATTTATTGAAGTAAGAATTAGCGGCAGATTTCAGAGTGAAAAGGTTTATCTGTATCATCTAAAGGTGCGTTAGTTTTTTCGGGTAATGTGATAGTAGGTTGAGGCCGACACTTTGTGAAATTCCATGATGAATTAAAGGAACTTCAAATAAAAAAATTTGCGCTCCACAGGGTATATTTATTATTTCAACGAGTTTCGCTACACTGTAGCATTGTTAGTTACCAACTTTACTAAAATTGAAGTAATTAAAATATAATTCATCAAATATCAAAATTACAGAATTACATTATATCCTGGAGATGTTATAGTATAGCGAAACTTGTAATAATAAATGTATATTGTGAAACGAAAAGTTTTTTTATATGAAGTTTTATTTTAATTTCGCAGGAAATTGTGTAGTGTAATGTGTAAATATACCGTACCATTTCCTCTCCCATGGCCACCCCCCCAATTTCCGCCTCCCTCTCCTTTTGATATCAAAGAGCCCGGGTATTTGGTTGATCTATCCCAATTCTGACACCAGTTGCAATGACAATTTATTGGTAACCGCGAAATGGTCGTGGGTCCACCAGGGATTCTTCGAGGAATCAGGTGTCACAAATGAGTCACGTGTTAATCCTTAGGGCATATTTATCTCTCTCAGCCCGGCACCAACTAACTTCCCTTACAAGATGTTTCACGGTGCAAAAAGGGGAGGGGGTGGGGAGCGAGGAAGGGAGGGGTGGAAGGTTTCTGTATGCCTGTCCAGTATCTCCTAGACGGCATTCATTCTCCAGCATCAAGTGTCGTGTCAGCGTCGCTGTCCAGGTCGCCGCCTCAGCAGAGTAGAGCGTGGAGAAGGAAATGGAGTAGGAAAAGGAAGTGGGGGCGGGAATTGTCGTAGGAAAGGAAATGATGCTGCAGATATGCACATTACAGCATACCCTCACACAGCGCGAGGTTAAGTCTCTCGAAGACCGTCTTTTGTGAAAACGCGATACGTGAAACAAATACAAAACTGGGAATACCGAGTTTCGTTCTTCAGTCTCCACATTTAATGTTTAGTTCGGCGCGACATTATGCGGTTTTTCAATAACTCTGCATTGCGGATGGTAATTTCGTAATTGTACATTCTTAGCCAAAAATTTCCGTATTTTATCTGGTTTTATAGGATAGACGTCCAGTTAATTGAAAATACCATTTAAAAATAAGTAGTTTGTTCTTCAGTTACTAATCTAAGCATCATAGACCGCATTTACTCACCATGGTATCTACAGAATAAAGTGCTTCCACAAAAGAATTCAAGTAGTATACATGAGTGATATGAATAAACACCATTTTTGCGCGTCTTTTACTGGGACCACGGAGGATGAGACAATCAGCTGTTGCTACTAATGGTGCCCTCTATCGACTAAAAGCCAAACTAAAAAATCCATATAGTACAAATAGGTGATTCTTTTACCCCTTATTATTTTTCACTGAGCTTTATTGACCTTCTTCCGGTTTATCTAGTATTATAACATTTTCCTGCACATGGTAATGGGCTTACGCACAAATGTTTTCTTCTCCCCAAGTCTTTACGTTTGCCTTATTTTCATCCATCAAGCAATACTGCCACACAATAGTTTCTCCTCCTAATGCATCCCTGCTACCGATATCTTTCGCGAAACCCCGAGGAAAAGGGAATATAAAACTCGCAGAACATGCACAATATGACATCGAACGCAAACATTGCAGAGGAAGTCACCACAAATGGTGCGCAAAACGTATCATTGGCTTTTCGTGATGAAAATAAGAATGTGAAGTAAATTTCCGGATTACGACGCTCTCTACTCACAATGTGGTTTTCATTCGAAAGATTAACTACTTCAAAAGTAACCCCTAATCCTGGAATCACTTTAGCGAGTGATGATGACGCGTGACTGACAAGTTTGTTCTGATCGCGATTTCTCAAGTCGCGTCTTGACCAGACGAATGATCGCGTCTTATAACATGGGGTAGACTACTATTACCGCGTCTTAACAAAAATCACGTTCTGTGAGACCGCGCAATATGTGGGTCTACTGTACAGTAAACTGAATCCACTGGAATGTGACGAGAATATCGATTTCGCTTCATGTTGGACTAATTCTTGATGGTTGCAAAAGGGCGCTTCTTGTCGAAGTGTTTCCCTGTTTGCTCTTCTCATTCCTTCCTCGTTGTGTTTGATCCACCCAGCCGCCTGCCCGTCGAGTCGCCTTGCCCGCCAACACACGCCCACCAACATCGCGGTAGCGGATCCCGCCCCTTTTCCCCTCAGTGGTCTGCCTTGCATTTCGCGGATAGCTCTAGGAATTCTCTTTGGAAACAGCCATCAGGACATATGCTGTTGCGGGGATAAAGATGAGAGTGTAAAAGAAGTTTATTACCCGGTGACCTCCAACCACTAGGGGACATAGTTCGACGGGACTAATCGAGTTTTTGAGCAAAGCTTCCGCCCTCCTATGTGCTGCAAAATGGAAAGTTGCCCTATCCTGCACCCGTATTACCGGTATTGCGCAAGGCAACCTTGCCATCTTGAATGACTATAATGAAATATCATAACCAGTACCACAAAGCACGTGCATTTGAAACGAGGGTGATGTGACATTCATGTGGCTCACGAATTGAACAACGTGATTGTAGTTCGGATCGCTGCATATCATTTGCGGAATATTTTTCTCCATTCAGCGGGAGGACACTCTCCTTCATTTTTAATGGTGTAACCCCTGTGGAACATTGCACACTTCGAGATGATCATCGGCTTCACAAAAATTAGCTATGTTAGTATCACGCAGGTTAATCACAATGAAGCCAAGAGCTGCTATCATATCTATTTACATACCTTATCTAAAGATATACGACACAGTTTCAGGCAATATTTTGTGGAAGTCAATCATACTGCTATTATGCTTGACTTACTGTTCGCCTGATGATGTAGCACTGCTACGAAACCATGGTCGTGTTAAATAAATATCTAAGTGGAAGCTGCAGTATTCAATCCTTTACTCCCCCTAATCTAAAGATTTTTGACGCTTTATAACCGGTGAAACATGCAGTCATTTTTCTCTCGCGCTTCACTTGGCTCATTTCTGTTGGCTATACTCTCTTGCTTGTGAAAATTATTTACAATTTATATATGTGCATTTAAAATTTTTGCTTCAACTCAACTTTTGTTCGCCCAGAACTAACCCACCAAGCATGCACTCAAAAGTTTCATGCTCTGTATATCTGGAAGGTAGCCGCTTTCATACATCTTTAATTACTATTTCTGACAACCATTGCCAGAAATGTTGTAATTTCCTGACGTTAAAAAACGACAAAATCACTTTTACAAAAGAATTTTGTTGGTTGACAAACGCTATTAATATTTTTGGTCAAAGTATTTTGAGTTTGTTTTTATAATAGGGTTGTATTAAATTTTTTAGTTTAAGTATCTTTGAGTTTATTTTTACAAGAGGGTATTTCAACCTTTATATTCTGGTTTTAAGGACACGTATTTAGGAATTCCAAAGGAATTAGCATGTGATAATGAAATGTTTTTCGTAAAAATAGATGATCGGTTATTTGAACCTGTTTTAAAATTTTCAATACGTGAGGAAAAAATATGCTAAGGATATATTTTGCTATACTGAGATTAATGTTGGCCAAAACTATAAGGGCATAACTGGAGTTATATTTCCAGTCTTTCACGCATGCGACTGTGGAATTAACCGATTTTAAAATTATTTTCCTCGAAAATAAGAGAAATATTCGCACGAGAAGACCAAATTGTCAGTACACTGGTACGACTGACGTATTGTTGTTTTAGGGGCTCATTTTACTAGCTGAATGGTTTTTCTTACTCCAATTCTAATGGAGACATATGTCAGTTCATGAACAAGGCCTCTTGATTGCCCTTTCTGAGAACTCGAGTGATTTTAATTCCAATAAAGAACAAGAGTGTGCAATAGCGTTGGGTTACGCCTACTCTTTTGTGGATAAAGTTTTAAAAATACGAATGCAAGATTTCCTTCCCTACTTCAACAAATTCTCGTTATTTGACATTTTTTTTACGGATACTGAATAAATTGCATATTCAATTCGATCAAATTATGAACCTATTTTAAGCTGTTGTCGTGTTCATAATGTTTGGTATAAAGAATATTGTCCATTAAGTAGGCTAGCAGTTATATTTCTATTCCTTAATCTATATCGTAGACAATTTGTATTCAAGAATCTTCATACAAAGCCTAGCTTACTACTTTGTTCTGGTGTTGCATTCGTCTCAGAATACTGAAGAAGCATAACATCCAAATTCAATAAACGGTTAAAAAATTGATACCATATAGCCATTATTAGCTAGAAATTGATCAAGGGCTCAAAGTCTTAAATACTACTTTCAAGGAAAATTGCTTGTGCGAAGATGAAATTACAACAAAATTTTAAAAGCCTATCTGGATTTTAAAATTGTTCTCTCATTCTTATCCAGGAGCTGATGCAGACACAGACCACAACTTATTAGTCATCAAATGTCGGGTAAAACTGAAAAAGATAAGAATGGGAAGGAGGGTACGAAATTGGAATACGGAGGCATTAACTGGGGCAATGAATAAGTATCGAGAGAAGGTGGATGAGATAATGAGTGATCAGTGGAAGATGAATGGGGAAGTTTGAAAATGGAATTGTAGAAGCGGCGAAAGCAACGGTAGGCGTAGTCAGTGCAACTAAAATTAGAAAACCGTGGATCACGAAGGATATGATAAGGGAGATAGAGGAAAGAAGGAAATGAAAGAGCGTAAACTTAGAGCTAGGTAAGAGAAAACACCAAGAATTAAATAACAGGCTTAGAAGAGAAACAAAGACAACAAGAGAGGTGTGGTGGAGAGAACAGATCGACTCGTTAGAGAAATACCAAAAAGAGGGAAGAGCAGATGCATTTTATATGAAAGTAAAGGAACTGACGGGTGGTAATAAGGGAAGGAGAATTACAACGATAACAGACAACAAGACGGGAAAGGTGATCGTAGAAGCGAAAGAGATCCAGGAGAGGTGGAAGGAGTATGTTGAAGAGCTGTATGGTCAAGAAATAAGGCCCAATAGGTTAGATATAGAAAGGGAAGACGATATCGACAGAGATGGCATTGGACCAAGTATCCTAGATAGAGAAATCGAAAGAGCTCTACGAGACATGAAAAGGAATAAGGTGGTGGGAATAGATGACATACCTGCAGAGTTTTTAAAGAGCATGGGGAAGAATGGAAGAAGAAAACTTTTTGCGCTTATTCGTAGGATTTATGAGGATGGAGTGTGGCCGGAAGACTTCGCGAAGACTGTACTAATTCCTACACCTAAGAAGAGAAAGGCAAAAACTTGTGAAGACTATAGGACAATAAGCTTAATTTCCCACGCGGCCAAAGTTGTTCTGATAATTATAAACAGAACGCTAGAGAAGAAGGCAAATGAATACCTGGGTGACGACCAGTTCGGGTTTAGGAGAGGGACGAGAACGCGAGACGCTATAGCGGTGATGAGGACGCTAGTAGAAAGAAACCTAGAGTATGGGTAGGATGTTTTTGCATGCTTCGTAGATTTCGAGAAGGCGAGTGGAATCGGGTGGAATGGACGAAATTAATGGGAGTGTTGAGGAAATTAGGGGTCGATTGGAGGGACAGGCGTCTGATTCGGCATTTGTATGTGAACCAGACGGCGCAGGTTAGGGTAGCCAATGGAGAATCGGGATGGGCCACGTTAGGACGGGGAGTACGGCAGAGGTGCCCAATATCACCGTTGCTTTTTAACGTGTATTCAGAAGGAATGGTAAGGGAGGCATGGGGGGAGGAAGAGGTAGGAATACAGGTAGGAGGGGAGCTGATAAAATCAGTGAGATTTGCAGGTGATCAAGCATTGGTTAGTCAGTCTGCCAAGGGGTTACAGTCAATGGTGAATGCGTTAAAGGTGCAGTGTGAAACGTATGGGATGAATATCAATCACAAGAAAACGAAAGTAATGAGATTTTCTAGAAGTAAGAAGGAAGGGCTGAATATAAGGGTGGGAGGGCAGAAGATAGAGCAGGTCGAGCAGTTTACGTATCTGGGTAGTATTTTGGAGGAGAATGGGTTTAGTGGTAAGGACATCAGATGCAGAATTGCGCTAGCTAAAGAAGCATTTTCAAAGAGAAGGGAATTGATGAGGGGGGGTCGAAAAAGAGACGTAAAGAAGAGGCTGGTGAAGACTTTAATATGGAGCGTGGCGCTATATGGGTCGGAAATTTGGTCATTGCGAAGGGAGGATGTGCGTAGACTTGAGACGTTTGAGATGTGGGTTTGGAGAAGGATGGAGAAGGTTAGCTGGATGGCGAGAAAGACGAACGAGGAGGTATTGGATATGGTCGGAGAGGAGAGGAAGCTTTTGGCAGAGGTTCGGAGAAGGCAGAAGAGATAGATGGAGGAGGTTTTGAGAGGAGAGGCCAAGTTGAAGAGAGTGATAGAGGGGAGAACACAGGGGAAGCGTGAGAGAGGAAGTAAGAGGATAGGAATTCTGGACGAAATAAGAGGAGGTAGAAGATATGAAAAATTGAAGAGGGATCTGATAACGGGCCATCCTTAGGAGGGAAAGCGAGACAATGTCTACGAGGTTGGGATGCAGAATAGGGACTGTCCAAGAACCTACCAATCAGCTGGTAGAATACTTGAATCATAATTCAGAGCTAAATTTGTCAATTTTGATGAGATTGAAATGCACCTTGTTTTATTAGCCAAATAAAATATCATCATGTGGCGAAACGCCGACAGCTGATATAATCCAGTGTAAATAAAGGCGTGCAAAAGAGCACAAAAATGTTACTCCCTATGACATTTTTTTGCCAGACAGACGAGTATCAACACATTTACCGCCAGTGGTATTTAATTTTTTCTTAGCGAACCTTAACTGTATGAAAAAACCTTTGAAGCTGTAAATGAGTCCTGCTATCAATCTCATGGTAGGCGTTAGCACCTAATTGCAATACGACAGCCAATGGAGATGAATTTTATTACTCCCTGCTTGCCGATACCCGGATCTGCATGGGATTAGCATTTCCGATAGCTGTTCGCAATAGTTGTAATTACTGCTGAGTGCTGTACGTATTTGAGTCTGACTTCTAAATAACCTCTTCGATTTATGGAATAAGTTTTTCAGTCATTCCTTAGCCACTAGCTTATTACCGATGCAAAAGCAATGGTTCTATTATTTGGCACCATAAAATTGAGACGGAAATATTGGAAGATGGTAGATGAAATAATGGCAGCCTCTACAATTACAACGCGATGCTCTTAAAGCAGCTTAACAATGATTCCCAAGAGTTAAATACATAAATGTGCGGGGAATGAAGGGTAACTTGTGAATTTGATGTGTTTCAACTATTCGAAACAATTGACTTGTGTCTTCGAGAGTGACATTACTAGTTAGGCCGTGTAAATTACTTCCATGTGATTCTAATCAATCCCATGAGTTAGAGCCAACGCAATAGCATCGTATTTGAGTATTATGCAGTAATCATTTTATGATCCGGCCTTAGATGCAAGGTGGATAGCCTGCTGGCCACCCAAGCGTCGTGAGATCTAATCCTGCACTACGGTGACTGGAGCGGTAATCGTGAGTCGTTGAAGCCACATTTTAATAACTTTTCAAGTAAGTCGAAAAAAATATTCTTGGACCACATTTCACTCAAGTACACTGTTTATACGTTGGAAATCACTATACATACAGTAATTTATATAATGCAAGAGTTATATTTCAAATTTTTGCCTTAATTAAAGCATTGTTTTGACTTGGATTTTCGGCGCAAAATTCGAAATTTACGAGAAAATCATATCTAAATACGATTTTCTTACTCGGCATTATACCTTGATATTTGTAAGCAGCTATTATAAAAATATGACACTTATTATTTCGCATTTAGGAGAAAATCTGTACATGAGTAATGGAATTGTTTCAAAATATGTGCCGTCTGCCATAATAGTACTTTTTAAAATATCATTGAATTGCCAGGAAACCAAATAGGTGGCATGCAGTTTTTTCACCTTTATCGATATATATTACTAATAAGGACACGTATGCAAAGTTTCGCTCAAATCTGTACATAAACAAAAATCGCTCCAGCCACCTTAAGTAACGGATCCTGTGTTTGCATTAGTATTTATGCTATAGGTTAGAGAGTTAAAGAAAACTTAGCACCTAAAATTCAAGTGTTGGAGCACATGATGGAGCTTAACATTCATGGTGTTTAAGTTTGGGCAGATTGGAACACATCAGCGCACAAACGACGATGAATGGAACGATATGCGCTGGCGACACGTTTAATAACCTGCCGGTAGGTAAAACTCTCTAGGTTCACAATAGTCACGGCTGAATGTTTGATATATAGTCATCGAAATCATTTGAAAGTTTATTTAAAAACGTAAGATTTTGGTGACAAAGTAATTTAAAACGACAAAGTAATTTTTTAAAAGTTACCAAAAATCAACACAAAAACAATAATCGCGGCTGAAATTATCGAAGCTCTTTTGTTCTCCAGTGCACATCAACTGTGTCCGATCTCTTTTGAATTGCCTTGCCTATTGCGCAGGGCCTGAGATAAATGGAAATAAAGTGCGCAGTTGGGTGTGGTGCTTACCCTGCGTATTAGCTGAATAAAATCCTCTCGAGTTTTCATCTGAATGACAGGTTCCATTTCGTCCGACGTTTCGAGGTCCGACACGGCCCTCGTCATCAGGGATGCCATGGTAGTACTAAACTGAGGTATGTTCACAATGGAGGATGCTGATCATCCCTGACAATGAGATGTGTCGGACCTTGATGCGTTGAACGAAATGAATCCAGTCACCCGGATGAAGACCCAAGAAGATTTTAATCAAGTGCGAAGTGGTGTTGCAGAGTTAGCGGCGCACTAAAGCGTACGGAAAGCACCTTAAAACTCGATGTGGCGAAATTCCTTCCGAAAATATCGCAATGTATGTTCTACTCAAATGAATGGGACCCAGTAGCCCAACAGTAGATTAGTTCCTTAAGATGAACTAGCATGTACGTGCAAGAGGCGTCTATTTACCTTAGTTTCATCCTAAATTTTAACTTAAAAACTGAAATTATTTTTTTTTCAATTTTTAAGTTAGGTGCCTATATTTGGTCTGGTAAGCAGAGCGTTTGACTCGGACTCCAATCCCGGTACAATGCGGAAACCCACGATTGGCTGCTAGCCAGTCTTCCGGGAGATGCTCTAAATTTTGAGGTACCTTGAAAACTTTTTCCTATGCCTCTGGGTTGAGGGTCTTTCTGAATCACCCATTTGTTGCGTGGGCCGGACCGGGGAGGTCGCGCTCTTGGTCCGGCCCACACCTTGCCCCTGGACCCTCCCTACCGGAAGGGGAAGTTCGTTGGGTGAGGACGTTAGGCAGATACAAAACATCTTTACCTTCAAATGATTTTATACATAGATCAGAGGAGATGATGAATCAATAGCGCCGTATTGACGTGACCGAATAAATACCGATTAATGACTTTCTTCATGTCAAAAATAGATTAAGCTGTAGAATAGATGGCGTCTCTTCAAATAGGCCTGCTCATATAGACCATGCCAATATGGCTGTCGCGCGCGTTATCCGGTGGTTCCTTGGATAACGCTTTCGTAGTTTTTTAAGGTGGTGGTAATCGTGGGTCACTGAGTGCACATTTTAATAGTTTTTAAAGTAAAAAGATACTTGGATCACATTACATGAAGGTAAGTACATTTGATTACGCGGTGGAGTTCACCATGGATGTTGTAATGGAAATCACACAATAATGATATTTTTCATTTTTTCCTTTATTGAATTATATATTGATTTGAGATTAAAGATATAAGACAACGAATTGCTAGCAACAGAATACGAGAGTTTGGTCATGTAAAGAGAATGGAAAATCTAAGGACATCTAAAATGATGTTGGAAGAGAGAGAAGAATGTAAAAGACTAAGGGGAAGAGCAAGGAGAAGATGGATAGATGAAATTAGAACCGACACTAAGTAGAGGATGTTCCTATGAGGATGTTGTGAGGCAGGAAGTGTGGAATGACAGACCCAGATGGAAGCGCTTAATCAATACCTAGACCCGCGAAAGTGGAGGAGGACACCGATATGATGATAATGATTGATTTGAGTTTTCAGCGTCGTATTCGAAAATTTTGCTGATATTATATTTAGGTATGTTTCTTCAAGCTTTGACTCGGCGTGACACATTGATATTAGTTAGAATCCATCATAATGACAGGAAATGTATTATTTCACGATTAGAAGAAAATCTGCAAATATTTTATCGAATTATGACGAAGTAGGTATATTTCGATGTGCCGTAAGGCTACGTGTTAAAATAGCACTGAATTGCCAAAAGACCAAATCGGTGAAATGCTATTTTTTCACTCTTATCTATGATAAAACTAAGAACACGTATGCAAAGTTTCACGCACATCTATACACTGACAAAAAATCGCTCCAAAGACCTTATATGAGGTTAACTGATGTCAGATTTCATTATAATACTTCTCCCAGTGTTCCATTACTCCTCTGCCTTCGACGTATGGACCACGTAGTGCGGAGGCCAATATGGTCGATTTCACATTCTTGAGGTCGTTTGAGTGAGATATCACTTCACGAAATCTACCTCATTATAAAGAAAATGTAATCTTCGTTGACGTCAAAAAAACAAACACATATTGCACAATTTTTCGAAACATTGGGCAAAAATAGGGGATAAACAGAAGCAAGCAGTTTATCATATATGTACCTACAGTACGGCTAAGCGCTCCAAAGAGACATGAAGTCAAAAATGAAAGGCAGGAAGATAAAAATGACTTTCCGACGCACAGTTCGCGCTCTAACTGGAACTGTTTGTATCTTTTCCCAATTATGTTAGGTAATAAATTATATACTCACCGAACAACTTTTTTCAAAAATGCAGAAAAAGGCCTTTTGGCTGTGGAAGCGTTGTCAGCTTACATTAATAACACTGCCTTTCTTCATGTTTTCTTACAAATTGCTTCCTCTTAGATCTAACTTATAGTCTCAGTAATGGATAAAGGAAAATCTTGCTCAATCCAACTTAACTTTTCTTTTATAATTTCATCTCTACTTCCAGGAAGAGTCATATTTTTGGCAACCTCTACACGGCCTTCTTCCACGGACGTTCAGGTAGGAAAACTTTTATCTTAAATTTTACTGCTGTACAAGTGTGTGTAGCCAATAAAAACAGATATCGTGTAACAATTTTATCTGATAATGCAGATGAAATCATTATTCCCTGAGTCTAATATGGCTTTGGAAATAATAATAATATGCCTTTATTGCATATACACAGTCTTGGTCCTTCGAAGCCACATGGCTTGTCAGAAAGTTCCAAAATATTCATATAAAGCGGCATGTTACAAATATCTTCCACACGTTGAAGTAAAATATTTACATTTAATTTAGCATCTTTTTAAGTAAAATGCAAAAAAATCAAAATTATGAAATTGATAAAATTACCAAAACTGTGAAACAAAAAATTGCCTCAGTAATCGCCCAAAACGTGATAAAGTTTCTGGCGTGAGTAACATAAATTGTGGAAATGCAATGAAACGCAGAACCTAGGTGTTTCATGTAATGAGAACTGTTTACTACCAGTCTCTGTTGGAATACCTGGCTTTACGATATTTCTTTTGGCTCCACGAGCATGTCACGTTTATTCGCAGCGTATTATTGTTTCAACCTCTTCTCTTAATCCAACTTTCGCAGCCTTTAGCTTATTATTGCCATTTTGTCACAACCTTGTTATATGCTGTGGATACGCGATTCTCGTGATAGTCATCGTTGTTGCTTCCGAGAAAAACCAAGGAAAACGCTTCCGCTGGAGGAACCTCTGTTGGGTCGCCGTCTCGTGCTCGGGGTGGAGTAGGGTGTGCAGGATAATTCACGAGTGTACCCATGATCATGATAATCTGTCTTGTAGAAGGAAGAGGAGACTGCTTGGCACGTGATTGTTTGGCTGTTATGAGATGCAAGTTCGCCTAGGGTTTCATTCATGTTTTTCATCGCGAATATCATCGCTTTTTAAAAATGAAAATACAGTGTACGGCGATACAATTCTAAAGGGGTACATACATGCTTTAAATCCAGAAATACAAAATGTGTATGAAATAAGTGAGGAAGTTCCTCTCTATTCTTTCATATCATCATCATCACCAGTCGTCAATCAGAAGATTGGTTTTCTAAAGCGCTACAATCCATTCTCTTTGGAGCTAACAGCTTTTTTCTATCATAATTCCTCTTTTTTGACATCTTCCATTAATTTGCTTCATGTATTCCCTCCTTGCACTTCCTTGGTGATTTAATTCACTTGTTGTTCCTTGCATGACAGTTTTCACGAGGTTTTTATGCCGTAAAATGAGTCCAATAAGTTTCCATCTTCCGCTTCGCAGTTCTTCAACTCTTCGTAGGGCTTCTTCGTCGGTAAATCTCTCCGTCCATTTTACCTTAATAATTATTTGATAACACCGTTATCTTCTGCCTTCCAGTTTCCTTTGTTTTTCTGCGGCCGTCGTCCAAGATTTGCGACCATAAAGAAATTGTATGCTTCGTGCGTATGTTTTCATGAAGTGATTCCTTAATTCAAAGCCTGTATTGCTATTAGCCATAGGTAGTCTCTTCCTCTGGCAGAATACCTTCTTTGAGCATCGATTTGGTGATGTGGCTAGAGAACTGGCCTCACATCACGAGGTTCCCGTGTTTGAATCTCGGCAGTGACAGACATATGAACGCGGGCACGAATTCGATTCCTCATGTAGTGGTGTGTGGAGAGCAATTCAAATTTAGTACTCCGTGCCTCGGGTAGGACATTGAGCATCTTCATCTACAAAGTACCTTGCAATCCACCTCAAGGGTATATGACAGGGGGTGAGTAGTCACCAACATGCATTATACTATACCCTACTAAAGTTAGTGTAGCTGCGACTATTGATGTATTAGCATAGATCGGTAATGCTTGTCATGAGACGAAGCCTCACAGGCACGCGCTATGCTATAGGTATGCTACCAATGAAAGAGGGACCGTTAGTATAAATGTATTATGCAACTACATACATACATGAGTTGTTCTGAAAACATGCACGTCGTGCTGTTAGTACTAGGTAGCAGATGAGCATACAAGTGTCAGTGAGTAGGTCCCTTAAATAGCTTCACTGCCTATTGACAAACCTAGTTAAAAGTCTCTGAGCGGTGAGCCCCTAGGTACCTTTCTTTAAGTGTAGGCCTTCACACGGTTTCTCTCCACCTTGACCCTTTATTAGTTCTCCAAATAATCCTTCCCTCAACAACCTGCCAACAGGCCCCCAATGGTGCAAACGACTTAAGTTATCTGTCGCCTTCCCAAAATAACTAAAACCAACTAGTCAAGCTTCTTTGCTTGTGTTTCCCTGCTAACTCTATCTTTCTTATTATTTCCATCACTGGTGATTCTACTTCCCAGATAGCAACAATCTTTCGTTTGCTGCAGTATTTGCTATCCACGTCTAAAATATTATTTTATTTACGAAATATGAAACCTGGAAAAAAAATAACTGGCATTTTGAACGGGATGAATAGCAGTGACGACTTGAACAGAAAGACAAGGTGAGGAATCAAGCTGATAAAATCAGGCCTGACATGGTGGAATAGATCTTGAAATGACTGTGAAAACAGCAAAAATTTACTTATCTTTACGGATAGGGTGCGAAAAATACGCTCGAAGGTGGATGGGTAAGGAATAAAATGGTCCACCAAAAATCTAACCTATCCAGCAGAAAATCGATGGTAATAAAACTTGTGAAAACTCATTCGTCCAATTATGATTTATGCCTAACGAAACTATCTACACATAAAAAGGAGCTCTTCGGAATTCAACTCTTAAGAATACTACGGCTGGTTATGGAAGAATCTCACTCACCCTTAAATGGTATTCGTGAAGATGGACGAATGTTGAATTGCATGGGATTGCCTCATCATGATTTCATTTCCGTGTGCCTCTGGCGAAACAGCCACTTCGATTAAATGATTGTAAGCGTTCGAGCTGTCTTCTTATAAGTCCCGGGGGCGTTTTCAACTCCCCATGTAATTGAACTGAAATTCTTTGCTTTACCCTTCGACCATCTTGGCCCGTTCTCGCTCTCCTTGGACGGTCCGGCACTCTAGTGTCTCATAACCTATAATTCCATCGTTGAAAAGTAAGAGAGTTTGTGCTAGTGCCCGCCAAAGACATGTTCCTTAACTCCCTTCCAAGTTTACTTCATCCCAACCTACCCTATTCATTTCTTCACCCAGCTCTTCTATCCCTCGAGAAATATCTCACCTTGCTCCAATCATCATCGAAGCCTTACGCCATCGATAGGCACGACCGCGGATTGCTTCCGTCAAAAACTGGATTCCCTTGACTAGGAGGCATTTGTTATTCCTTCCTCTGTGAGGGTAGTTAAAGTGCATTATGTCACAACGTTTCATTTGATGCATAGCCCGGGTTTTTTAAAAGAATAATATGACTTTTGTCAGCCATTTTGTTTGAATTCATAGATATTACTCCTTCTCTAATGAGCCAATCCTTTATCCAGTTGCAAAGGTTATCCGATTGTGTAATTTCCGGGTCTATACGTCTTCTTGATTGGCAGTGTTGATTTTCAGGATGAGATATCATGCTTTGGCTGGCTCACATAAATACATCTCCGCCTGGAATAAGGAAAAATAATTAGGATAGAGAATCTAACTAGATAGATGATATGTGTGATGAAATCATATTCATTTCACACTAAAGTTTAAAACTTTTGGCACATTATTTAATATTTGAGACAGTAAATGTTAATTGTTGCGGGGTAGAACATATTGATTTTTAAACCACAAAAAGTATGGACCTTATGAGTGTGATAAATTTCGGAAACCTCGAGTTTTCTGTGGCTTAAGCATTTAAGATAGTTTGCCAATAATAGAGATCGTGCTCGACTTTTATTTTAAATATGTATTCTGTTGAAAAAGCGTGAACTTAATATAGTAGCATTAATGATATCATAACTTTGTTTTATTTGACTGAACATCTCATTAATTTGCTAATTATACTTTCACGTTTAAGTGTTGAGCGTGACTAGATTTTTCACGCCGACCACTGAAAATACCTTGACAGCCATCGGTTTTTTTAAGATTTTAGAAAATTTAATTCAGTGAGAATGAATGAATTCATAAAAATAATTGAGAAAACATATGAACTACACGATTATAAATTTAAGACATGATTTGCCGGTCAAAACTTCATTATTTTAAAGATTGGTCTCCGGAGCGCACAGCGGAACCATATCTCATGGAAAACGGCTGATTTTTTTTGCCAAAATCTCTAATTTAAATCCGGTGAGTAGCTGATATTTTTGTATAATTTGTAAGATGAGATCTTTTTCACTATGATGAGGTAAATTTCATAGAATTTTATGCTTATTGATACCTCACTAAAACTAACTTAATTAATATTTGTTAGTACGAGAAATCTTTGAGCTAGTATAACTTGCTCTAGTATAACTTGCTAGTATAATGATTTCCAATAAACTCTTCCGTATAATTCTGCTATGCTTCTGGTAATGTTGATTACACCCTCAAGAGCCTGTAAATTTAAATCCAGAATATTGTGTCGTGAATCTTTAACCAGTAGAGTCGTGATTCTTGTAGCTATGCCACATAGCCAGTCCGCTAAGTATCTAGGTTATTAGTGAGTTGAGGCTTTCACTTCATGTATTTTTTCTACTTCCATCTTAAACATTTACAATATACGTGTAAATTAATCACCCGCGCCTGCATTTTAAATGCCAACGCAAAATTAATGAATACTTCCTCGGAAATTATGCAAAATTATTTCGTTTTTGATCGCGTTGGATAATGGCGGAGTCAGTCACCGAGGCAATTTGATTCCACGCTAGTTTGGTCAGGCTAGCCAGTGTGCGCTTTAGCCCACGATTGATGACGGCGATTACCATCTCCGCGCTTATCCGAGAATGAGTACAAGATGCCTTTATTTTTCAACCCCTGGTAATTATATTCCCCGGAAGATGAAAATATCTCCGGGACGCATCATTCACTTGTGGACATTTATTGTGTTCGGTGCGCTTGGGTTTAATCTGTCGCAGATCTAGAAGGTGCCCGTCGGCGATCGGAGGTTAACAGTGCCGATAGGTGATTGGAGTTTCACGAGCGCGTATCATTAGTTTTCTCTGCCACGATAAATCCTTTACTGTTGATTAACTGTCTTTTCCAACCACTCCTCTATCAACCATATGTTTTCTAAACGCTGCACTTTTCGTACGCCTTTGAGTTACGTAACACTTTTAGTCTTTCTTGTAATGCACGAGGCTACTCTGGCTTTTCCCCTCCTTTTATTTTGGTGTAGATTTCCTTCTTGGAATATCCAGTTCCATTTCCGTCTTCTCACAACATTAGAATTTATTTTACACTTAACGTTTTCCCATCCTTTAGCCGATCCGTGCAAAATATTTATCTCAGTCTCTGCCGTAATAACTCTCTCAAGCTCGTTCTCTCAAAGTTTATGTTTCTGCTGTGCATTGCGCCATAACTCCATGAATAATGTTTCAGTAATCTCTTCATCAATTCTGAATTCATTATTACTGTCGACTTTACATTATTATTATTGAAGGCAACCTTGACCGTAGGTCCTCTTAGCTTCACATTCTTCATTGAATGAAATTATAACTCGAATGATGTCAGAGTATTTCCCAGTTCCTTAAAATTACCCGCTTTTTTGCTTCCTTTACTAATGCAACATATTCAACTGCGTAGTTAGTTGATCGTTCCGCCTCAAAGCTTCTATTTCTCTGTTCACTCTATTCCCTATTGCTTCGTCCGAGAAAACATGTGTTCTTGTAGATTTTTGTAGTCGTTACTTCTACCTATCTCCTCCTATATTCTTATTTTTTCTGTTTATTTGATTTAATACATATCTTCAGCTTCAAATACTAAAAATATTTTGTTACCAATCTTTATTATCCTTGCCGTTTTTCCCAAAATGGTGTGGGTTGTCAATTGGACCATTCAATATGAATTCAACCGAAGTCCTGATGTTTTGTTCGGTCACCGACTTGAATTTGGCTTAAAAAATCATTATTTATACTTTTACATATATAATGACAACATGCAAAATTTTAGGTTAAAAATTCAAAGGGATTTTGTGTTATCGTCCTTCAAATGAAGGGTGTCATGCATCATTATTTATACTTTTACATATATAATGACAACATGCAAAATTTTAGGTTAAAAATTCAAAGGGATTTTGTGTTATCGTCCTTCAAATGAAGGATGTCATGCCCATTTTAGCACTCACGGATTGCGAGTTTTCCTTTGTACCCACATTTTGATGCCAATAATTTCGAAATAAAAAATTTTTTCTTGCTAATAATTGCTATTAAGAGTTATTTGGACTCAGGCTTTCAGAATCAGTCATCAGAAAAAGTATGTCACTTCTATTTTTTTAATTATTGGCATCTAAAGTGGAGATATTTCCACAGGCGAAACTACAAAGATCATTTTTCAGGGGGCCACTGTCAGCCTAGACTCCTTTACAACAGACTATTGACGCTGGATTCCTTATTTTTAATAACTGGAAAATTAGCCATAGGAAACTTGACACTACTTAGGCCTTCATTAAGAAGTTATGGCGCTCTAAAAAGGGCCCCAGATTAAAAATTACATCTTTTGACCAATTTTCCACTAGAAGATTCACCATGTGGGCAATTTACCCCCAAAATGAAACTTTTTCTACATAATTTTACATATCATATAATAATTTAATCCAAAACTCAGTTTGTTTTCTCACTTCCTTCCTATTTAGATATTTATTTCAAATGTTCAATGTTTCGCCCTGTAACGTGTGACAATGGGCTCTGTTCACACAGCACCTTCACCAGCACAGCATGGTGATATTTTCAGTGCTGACTTTGCTGATCCATTGGTTCACATTCATCAAAGATATAATACTGACTTAGGGTAGCTCCAATTTACTTCTCAGACATCTTTTCAATTCCAATTTACTGCAGTAAATACTTGTTCGTCATATTAATAGTATTTGGTAGCATTTTTAAGAGTACAGTTTCTGCAATGCTTTTGTAACTTATTGGGCTCTCATTTCTCAAGTTCTCATGAAGTATATCTTCCATGGTTCGTCAGTGAACTTTGTGGAACTTAGGGTTCATAATGAAATAAATAAACTTCGTATATTCCACACAAATATTTATTGGTATAAACCCCGACTGGTTTCAAAACTTTCGTGTAATTTTCAAGGGATAATACCCTTGAAATAATAGTATTATCCCTTTAAAATGACATGAAAGTGTTGAACCCGGTCGGGGTCTATATCATTAAATATTTGTGTGTAATATACAAAGTTTATTTATTTCATTATGCTCATTATGTGCCATGAGCGATTCTTCTAACATGAAATATATCCATCGTAGAGATCAAGCAGTTTGTCAGAGTGGCTGCGGTCTTTAAGAAAAAACCTTCTCATGTACAAATAAGGTTATCATCGTTTAACCATTTACTATGCGTGTTGAGTATGCATCAATGATCCTTGAGCCAATTACATAGCGCGATCGAAGCTTCTATTTGGCTTTCAGGAATTTCTGGTGATACTTTTTCACGTTTTTATATGGTAAAGGCACTGTTAGTCTTGTTTATGTGCATTTTACAGATCCTCTGTGGTCGTAGTGACGCTACACCCGTGTCCGGGGAGAAATTCGAAGCCAGGACCTTTAGGGTAGAAGGCAACCTCCTCGTCTATCTCTCTATCATTTCGCCTATACCCATATAATATGTTAATCGAGAAATTGCTGAAAATGAAAGTGGTGATATTTTCGAGAAAAAGGTCTAGTGTAAAAAGTTTAAGTTACCCATAAAAGTTGGGTAGTGTGAGAATATTACTTAGAGTAGGTCGAATTTTTTGCATATTTGGGCTACAAATTTGACGGAAACGAGCGTAGCCTTGTGAACATTATGAGATATTGCCGTCCTCCATACAAGCATTAACGGAGAGGATAAATTTGGTGACCGTAACTATGAATAACGATAGTTCGTTATAGTCAATGAAGACTGTCTTGAAGCGTAGCGTTCCGAAACCAGTTCTATGAGGAAAGAAGGTTAGTAGGGATTTAAGAGGATTCTGAGATGTGGTGAAGGTAGAGTGGAATTGGGGAAATAAATTAAAGTAGAGGAAGGACAAAGATGAGGTAGATGTGGTCAGCTTATGGAGGTGGCAAGTTAGAAATCAGGACGTTTGGAATGGAGGAGGCGCATATAGCCCATTAATTGTAAGGAAATGGGAATGAATTCTTCATCTTAATGAAGAATTCAATGGAGAATTCAATCATCACTAGAATCTTCCGATTAACTCAAGTTTAAATCTAGTTCACTTTATTAATAATGTCTATTAACTGTCATGTGTATTTTCTTATGTTTATGTTAATGTTACCACCAGGCGATTGCCTACTTGTAAAGCTTTGTAATTAAATTAAATTTAAATTAAATTTAAATTAAATTAATAGATTGAAGATAAATAGTAAGTGGAGTACTAAGCTGTGGAAAGCTTAAATATTTTAAATTTAGTTTTTATCTAAATATAACCAACCCCTTTTTGCTAAACTATTCGAATTTAGATTGATATTTTGATATAATAGAGCACTATAACTACTTCAACCGTATTTGAAGAAGGCATTCTAACAGAAGCAGAGTCGGCTAGCAGCTAGCAACACAAGTCCTGAAGTAATGGAATACTTTATAGAAGTATATATTTGGAGTATAAAGCATTTGGAGCATGGCTATGAAAGGTGAAAAATAATAGCTACAGAACGAAAAAGATTGGAAACAATTGAGATGTGTTGTCACCGAAGAATAATGAAGAAGAAATGGACGGGGCGAGTCGCAATCGAAGAGATCCTTCGGGGAGTTGGAGAGAAAAGTAGTATGATAGAAACTCTGAGAAGAGAAAGACTTTTGGAAACATTTTTCGACAAAATATCCTATTAAGAACAATAACGGAAGGAGAAATGAATGGGATGATTTACGGAGGAAGGCCAGCAATGGAATGAAGTAGGTAAAATTGCGAAGGACATCAGAGCAGAAAGTAAAACAGGAATGAAGCGGTTACCTGAAATTGCGGTTGATTTGATTGATTGTTGGTTGATTGGAGAGCTACGAGTGGTTGATTGGAGAGCTATGGAAACCATTCTTCGGATTAATGGCTGCAGATTTTAATGATGATATTCAGGAAGAGAGCAATTGACAAGTAAAATTTAATTAATGATTAATCAATATTGTCCATAAAATCAGAGGAAATTAGACTCCTATGCATGCATTTCGGTCGTTTAGGTGGCCATCGGCAAGGAGAATTTAAATCTTGTAAAAACATGTTTACGAGATTTTAATTCTCCAAGTCAATGGTCTCCTGGATGACGGAAAAGTTCAATTTCTTCTACTTATATACACAATTTGGATTAATCTTAAATATTATTTTCGTTTTTGAAATTTCTTTTTACAAAGTTATCACCTCCGGGTTTTCATATAAAATTGAAGGTCAATTTTTCTACAAGATTATTTCAGGCATTTTCAAAGTAACGAATCGTCCCAATTCACAAATAGCTTGTTTCTTTCCTCATCTTTGTAAGCATTTTAAAGATCCCAAATTGGGACAACGATTTATGCATTAGGCACCGATCTTATTCTTTTGTTTCTTGCATTTGTACACGAAATGGTAGATTTAGGTGAAGGAAAGAAACAAATTTTTTAAAATATTCTTTTCCATCTGCTGTTTGCATTTTTTGTCACTTGGTTCCGTGTATATAACGTTTTAAAACATCAGGGTCTGTGAAGCTCCCAAAAAATACTCGATGTTTCGTAGTTGCCACCAAATTAACATTTCCGTATTATGAAAACTACCGACTGCTGCTAGTGCTCATCATAATTACCAACACACTTGAAGGTGGATTAATTTTAGAAGCAAATCATTTAAAAAAAACTCCTTCGCTCAAAAGAGGATTCAAAGAATGTAGACCATCTCACTCTGATAGGGCGTATGCCACAGAGTCATCCGATATTAGGTTAACCGCCAATCATTGGTACGCTGCGTTGATGGACATTTTTTAGCTACCCATCGATCAATATTTCGACCCGGAAATTATGCTGAAACCTCTGTAAAGCATTATCAGTGCACATCCAGCGAAGGAGACCTGAAAAGTATTACCTGGCTGACCTTCTTATGTCCGTGAAGCAAACCAAGCGAGTTCCTGCCAAGGCTGCCCTAGCGCAAGGTTGAGCCGACCTTTTGGTTGTTTTTGGGTAGATTGCAGCATTCCTCAGTCACAACGATGCCCCAATCGGAGAATTACCGTTCCAAGCAGAAGCAAAGTGGAAGCCCGTGAAAGCTGGGCCGGGCCTACTGTCAGTGACAACTATTGATCTCCTTTCGAGATCACTACGTGCCCATAGCAAGGCTATTACAATATTTTAGCTTGAAAAAAAATAATTTTGTCTGTCTTAGTCATTTCCGTTGAATCCGTGGCAGACGTTTGAGTCCTTGACCATCTGGCTAATTGGTCTGAGTAAATAAGCTCGTTTCAGCGATGAATGGCATGTAAGAGCGCTTTATTTTAAACAATGAGTGAACATTTCTTGTGCACGTATTAAGTCTCTTTAGGGTATTATATGCGCACAACGAGTTCTTTGTCCCATTGTACCCATCTAAAAGGAGCCGTTAACAAAACTGTACACTTGTCCACGCATAATTTGAGCCCGAGTGTAAATCGGGGCTCCATTAACTGAGGTTAATATAGATGTTTGAAGCTGCAGGATCCACTCGTTGTGTTCATTGCATTCAACTGAGCATCTTCTGGCTTTTAAGTAAAAAATATGCTCAAGAAATCATTAGAGCTCGCAACACTCATGAAGTATCCTCTGGATTCAAAAGCCTCCACCGTTATATGCATCTCTTTGCGAAGGATTTGTTCCTAATGAACCTTTGTGTTGTTATAGATAGTGATATTTCCTTATTTTGTTCCATTTTGCTCGTATTTAGATAAAATTTTCCGTTAAAATTTCCTAAAAACCAGATATATGGTAGTTAGAGATTATTTCCTAGCCATGCTAGAGTCCATATCCGAATTTCAATCTGAAATTCAAGCACTTGTATAAAGCATAAATGGAAATATAGCAATATTAATGCCCTAGAAACTTTGTTTTGCAGGACTGAAATTCTCACTAATGAGTAACACATGATTATAACAGACTTTGACCTGACTCATTTGTTTCACGCCGTACCCTGAAGATGCCTTCACAAAACGACGATTTTTTTAAGAGTATTAAAGTGAGTCTGTCTCTTTTTCGAATCCCTAAGTTGAATTTTTTTTGTCGAATCTCAAATACAAAATCTTTAATCCCGCTCTCACCAAACTGTGGATGTCTGAAAATTTTCATTACGAATACATATGTGTGTAAAACAAATTCTGAACCATTATTCATTTTATTGTAAATTTATGAACGCATGAGTAGCTCAAGGTTTTTTCCGAGCACAAAAATCTAATAATTTAGCTTTAAAGGAGAAATAAAATAGAGGAGAATTTGTTTTGTAATGCCGTTCATTTCATCTTTAATCAAGAATCTAAACAAAGCTAAGCGAACACAGGTAACTTATTAATTTCTACTGTTGAAATGGAACATTCTTAGTCTGTCAGAATCAAATGTTTCTTTTATTCGGCGTTTTAAAACCTTTCCGTGATTATTTTTTGTTCGAATTTCATAGTCTCGCTGCTTCATAGGCTAGAACTGATAGTTTTTTTACGTGCCTCCATAGTGCTTTAGTGGCTTTAGAGATACCATTGCATGACATATAATAATTCCGCAGTATATGTCATTCGCGACCTAATGAGCGACTTTATTCTGTGAAAAGTAATAGCTAATTTTACTTTAGCGCGAGTACACGCAAATGAAAGGGTATATATTGGAAGAATAACACGCGTACTCGTAGCCCGACTGGTTTCGATTCTCGCGATTTTTGGCACAAAGAATAAAATATTAACTCTTAATCTTCCTAAATGTAAATGATAGGGTGGTTTGAATACATATCTGAAGCTAGCCCAAAATGGTACGACGCAGTTAAAAACTGTGATTACAATAAATGTCAATTTAAGGGTCGGGTTTCGAATGCAATGGCGAGCAAAGGAAACAGAAACCTCACTTCTATTTTAACATTTGGCTACGTAAACATCTATTCCCTTCTCTTAGCGCAGTTTAATTTTACCCATTTTGTAAAATGTAATCCATGTTTATAATCAAACAACTCCTTTGTTAATGCTTTGAAAGGACCAGGCTTAATCATACTGAACAGTCATGACGCAGGATCCTGATAAAAACGCATGCCCTTTAAATTTGTGGCGCAAAACCACGGCATGACGATGCAACAAAAACGGTTAAAAGTGGAAACTAAGCAATTTCTGAGGCGTGAAAAAATCGATGTTTGACGAGGCGTTCTAATAGGTGCATATTTTTCTGCAGCTCAAAACTTCGTTTTTTAAAGACAAAAATGAAAATGTTGTACCTTTCAGTTGAATACATAACAAAAACGGCAGGCATAATGGTCTGCAGCACGCACGTCGGCTTAGAAAATTACGCAGTTATGGGAGGTCACGAGAGCGGTATGCACATGTGTCTTGTGCCGAATTATCAATGAAACCTTCCTTTATTTTACCATAAATTCTCCGCCTATGTACAGGTTTTTGATGTTGTGAATTTTCGAGCAAATTATCAACACTTCTGTGATAAAACTAACGTGCGTATACTAAAATTCCGAGGCGAGATTTTTCCGCGACGTAGCACATATGCCACATACACCAGGGTTTCACTCATTTTTGGAAGGGGTCGATCGAGTCACGAATCCATGGATTCGATAAGATTCGATCAATTCCTCGAATCCTGCCCTCATCACTAACATTTACTATTAAAAATTGTTGAGAACGCATACGAAGTGTAAACCGTTGCATTTCTGACGCAATCTGTGCGTCAGAACTTTCTCATTTTTTTAATAGAACCTCTCTGGAGCACACAGGCAAAATATACCCAATTGAAAACGAGTTTTATTTTTCGAGAAACTTCTCAAAAATTAGTACCATCAGTGGCTGATGCTTTGGTATCATTCGAAAGATGTCATGTATTTCTTTATAATGAGACCGAATTCATGGCATTGTATGTGAAATGATATTTCGCTCAAACTAACCTTAAAACTAGCTCTATTATAAAAAACGTTTTACGATTAGTAAAACTTTTTTACGGAAAAGTTTCATCGCCAGCAAGTACTGTTCATGTCATAAGCAGTTTTACAACTGATTTAGTAAAATGCAATATCTACTAAAAGCTATAATTTCTTACTAAAATATTTTCAGTTTTCTGCTACGCGCGCTGTCTAATGAATATTAAAAGAAAAATGATACCCTCTGCGTTAAGTGTGAGTCAGTTAATTGATTCTTGCCAGTTAACCGATATGAATTCCTCGTGGAATGACCCGGCTTAGGCAATAAGGTTACACATTCAGAGCCAAGCTGATATTAGATGCACACGTTTATATGTCAGATTGGATTAAATTTTACGCTGTGTTATCCATCGATCTTATCCAAGAACGTCAATCTTTGTCTCGCTTATTGGACATGACAACCCTCATTTGCACCTATTACTCATAAATAGCAACCCTCGTTCATTTTTCATTATAAACTTGAATAAATTGTACAAGGTTATGCACTCACTTCATGATCCGAGGGTCATAAATTCTAATCTCACTTTGGACATGAATGCCGTGTTCCCCCTACGAAAAAATTATTTTTCTCTTAGTCGAAATCACGGTGCCGATTTGATATTTTCTATTTGTTGTCCGCAAAAAATTCTTTCAACCGATACTGTGGCAATTGCAATGCGAGAGTAATATTTTAATCGTCGCGTCACGCCTACCTGACACTTCTCACTTCCGTAAGTTGCGATTTTATCTTCATAATTATTGATTTCTTTCCCCATATTGTTCTCTATTCACCGCGTGCAAATCTGTCGGCATATCATTCCGAATCTTTCATTGTTTGCGATTTCATATGTGACACGGAGCATGAAAATTTGTTACTCTCTTCAGAATTTTAAACATTGCAATAGACATGTAGTTGTGTGTCTCCTTTTCGTAGGCGATGCTGCGGATTTAGAGGAATGCAGCTCTGCTCTTTTCATTTCAATTTTAGATCTTTGCAGTACTAGCTTTAACTATTTCATAAGGTAACATTTTAGCATTTACTTTAGCAATGGATGGAATGATGATAGCTTGTCGTAAGGAAAGGACAAGTAACACTCATCACCTCGGTCCGGTGCTTGCCAAACTGTCCAAAGTAGTAGCCCGTAAATTATTTCTTTGATGGTAGCGCCTTAAATTAAGGGATCCAAAGTGTGAAATGTTCAAAATATTAAGTAAAATAATACGTAGTGAAGTCTTGTATGGATCTCCACCGGGTTGAAATCTTCAGCGCTGCCGACGTTTCGAGGGTTAAGTCGACTATCGTCTTTGGGACTGAATCTTTTTCAGCTTCAGAGCTGACCAAACCGGAGGCACCTAACTCAGGGCTCAGGGTACATGTGCCGGTCAGATCTGGCTGCCACGGCATTCAGCCCTGATAACGATGGACTGAACGCTTCGATGAATGAGTCGTTCATGGAAACTTCGGCAGAAATACAGAGTGTGACCCGATGGAGAACCCGAGCACTAACATCATACGCCGGGAAAGCATCAGATCATTCCCCGAATTCCCATTTTCGACCCAGATGAATTTTAAATTGAAAACACAAACACGTGCTAATTCGAACTCGTAATCCCCATGCTAAATTTACATAGTACCCACGTAGTAACCGTCAACGACGTTGCACTTAACCACATATGTTTATATTTTGTTAACATTAGTAACAGTGTCCACCCATGAGAACATTAACAGTGAAATAATGTGCACAAAACATATTTAAATAAAAAATACACTTATAATATTTGCGTGACTACGTATTCTGGCCGTCATTTTTGAAGGGGTTTCGGATGGTAATTATACCTACATATAAGACACCGAAAAAGGATCCGAGAAAACGGAAGCCTCGTAAAACTTTATCTTTATCTTACTGCCCTTTGCGGTCCGGTGAGTGAGTACCTGAAAGGACCTAACGTGGCCCTCAGACTGTGATTTAAAGGAGCACTGGCCTAGATGACGACTGGCTTAGCTCACAAGGGGGAGTGACTCTCCGGTCAGATAAGCGAAAGTCCGCGGGTTCACGCTCCGCTGAGGCCCAACATTTTTTCGAAGATGTTGGTTCTTCGGAGAAGGGAAACGCGAAATTGGGCCCTAAGGAGCTTATCCTGATCCTGGTTGGCCTGCAGCGAGCACGGCCCCCCCCCATTCACCGGACCGAGAATCCCGTTGCATCACCCGCTCACGGGGTACTAACCGATTGTTGAAATCGTATTCGCAAAACCAGTCTGTGCTTGGTAGGTCAGGCGAACCAAATTTCGGGTTTACGATTTGGCTTGTCTTCGGGAACTTACGGTGTGTGGAAAAATCAAATTAATGTACAAAAAAACTGTTAGGTCAGCCTGAGCACGCGGTTAGAGGTATTCTTATCGTTTGAATATCTGGAATACGCGGTCCAATGACTGATAACTCGTTTCTTAATTCAAACAGAGGTCATAGAACTTAATTAGCGAATTACCTTATATGCCATAGGTGCGATATAATTTGAAATCCATCAGCCAAAAAAGAAATAAAAGCGTCATATGCATTGGGTACGGTTCTTGAAATTAATTTCGTGATTGTATTGTGTGACCGATCGGTATCATTTTTTACGAATTGAACGATATGAAAACGCTTCTCACCTGGATTGAAAAATATTTGCGTAGTATTTTCTGGCAGTATAATTAATGTTTCACGTGTGAAAGTCCCTTTTTCATTGATTTCAAAGATTTTTAGGCTATTTTTCTAGTTCAGTGAAAAAAATGACTTTTCCGAGCTCCGTGAATCCGTGCTCTGAGAAAAGTAATTATTCTCCTGTGTTACGAGGATTGAAAATGAATGAGCCCTTACTTCAAAGGGAAATTACATGTATTGGCTATTTTTATCAAAGTTGACGTGATCCTTTACCTGTTGAAAAGTCATAACACTACTTCTACTTTCCAAGTCAGAAACAACTTATATTCATCTTTATATCCCCGCATTTTGATTACTGCTGTATTTTATGCTGCTGCGTCATGATTTAACAGGTAAAATTAACTCCAAATTACAACGCTTGTTAAATTTTCTGCATGAGGTTCACTTTCAATATACAGAAAGACGAGCATAAAACTCCCAACTTTAAATAATTAGCCTTCATGTTCAAAACTGGAGTAAATATCTCCTGGGGTCTTTTCATTTTGCATTATTTATATTTAAATCTCCAAAATATCGGATGCATTTTTCCCCTGCCAGTACAAGGTCAACCGACATAACCAGAATTTTCTGTCATTATCTATGTGCCCACAAATCTATTGTCCATAAAAGATCTTTCACGATTGTTAGTGCGCAGGCTTGTACCCGTATTCCCCGTGAGGTGTAGGATTCACGACACTAGCCTCTTTCAAAAAGAAACATTAAATTACCCTTTAATGAACTATAGCTAAATTTCCATTCAAACCCGGATCACTTGCTGCAATATTCATATGTTGATTGTTTATAAAAGTCAACAATCATATATGTACAATAAGCGTATTCAGTTTTCTCCAGGTATGTGGATAATTTCTTGTCATGCGAATTACATAGTATGTTGATAAATATTATTTTGTGTAATTGTAACAATGAAACGTATCAATCAGCAGTAGCGGAACATTCAGCCTCGGGACACGCGATTGACCTCAGGCAAACAAAGATAATCGCCAAAGTGAAAAACTTCAAGCCCCGGCTGATTCGCGAAGCTTTGAAATAAAGAAATTGCCAGCAAAATTACAATAGGGACTGTGGCCTCCAAGTCAGCCACACGTGGGACCCTGCTTTGAACCTAAAAAAATGCAATGACTACTCCTACCACTCCTCCCCTTCCCATCCTTTTCCCTCCATGAAACCCCTATATAAACTCCACTAACTCGACAGATACCTCATTCCCTTTGATAAAGTGACCAACAACGGCCACGAAACGTCAGGTATCACACCTGGTTATAGTACGCGGGGTACACCCGAAAAACAAACTACATTGGTAATTTTAGAATTCCATGAATTTTATTCGTTGATAATTATTCACATCTACATGTTTATGTCATGTACAACTTTTTGTTTGCATTTAGCTAAAATACCATTGTTTCCATTTGTGCATGTTGATAATAGGCAGCTCGCTCGGGGACAATAAAGTAATGTCCCCGAGTAATTTTTCTATTCCATTCTATGTAAAGCGAAGGACAACTAATGAAAGCGTAGTATGTAGCCGTGAGGAGGATAGTGCATATTTCTCATGTCATTTACAGCTAATTTTTTTGGAATAACTAGGAGATCCGATCTCCAAAGCGTGTCACATTGCGAGAGGAAGTTCTGAGCGCGGCCGGAGGGGAAAGGGGAAGAGGAGGTCTCTTATCTCGATCTGAGCGGAGGGGAGAGTGTATTTCATCCGCAGATAATCCTCCCCAAAATATAGCGGTTTAGAGTGCCCCCTAATGGGGATTCACTGTTAACGGAACGCCACGAATTATCTTGATGGAGTATATGGAACGAAGAGTTATCTTTTCCCTTGGTGTGAGACATGCAAATGCATTGAACGTGCAGTATGGTGCAGGATTATCTTCAGGCGAGTATCGAAACCTATAGATCAATCAGTCATCTTGCATCCCTTATCCCAGTCCACTCTAGCTGAAAGCAATCGGATTTATTTACTCGAATATCCAAAACACATGTTGTGCTTGCTGTTTGCGATCGAATAGTTTACTAGCTTGTACAGAGGCGTTGAAAGAAGTTTTCTGTTGGGAGAACTTCGAATATCCAAAACACATTTTGTGCTTGCTGTTTGCGATCGAATAGTTTACTCGCCTGTACAGAGGCGTTGAAAGAAGTTTTCTGTTGGGAGAACTTTACATTGTTGTTGTTGCCAACCCAAATTAGGGATTTAAATTGAGGTCTGCTATAATGTATTAATCAATTTTTTAATTGCCTCGAATTACAGTTTTCACATTTCTATGAACCTTCAATAATAAAAGATGGTTATTCATGTCTATCAATCATCACCTATTCCCTTGATTTTGCTGAACCACTTGAGAAAAATATCGATTTTAATATTCCGCTAATTATACAATACCAAATCTACCGTCTTGCTAAAACTGGACTCCGATAAAACAAGGAAGCAAAACAGTATGACAAAGTTTGTACAATCTGACTAACGCAAGTGATTCGTGGATAAACCAAAATCTATAAAAATGTTTATTTCGACAAACTTTGAATAAAAGTGCTCAAAAGGCAAGCAGCTTTCAGACATCTTCGTGTCCACGTTTTTGTAAAATTGGGAATTATCCGATGATGACGAATAAAATGGGATATAATAATTATATATTTTGCGTGACAAATTGCCCATGTTAAATAATATGCTTTATCTCCAGAGTAAAATTGAGACGAGTTACTCCCTTGAAGACGTCAAGTATACATTTAAAATATCTTCGTGATGCTATGGTAGGCTAGATCACATCAATAAACTTAGACTTAGACTGTAAGAACTACAGATTGAAATGTTATTTTTCCCGCGTAAGATTAGGGACCAAAATAGCTGTGATCAAAGTCCCCAATACTGTAAATAGTAATGTTAAACTGTAACCATAATTATCATTGTTTTTCATACTTTTTATGAGAATTTTTCATTTCTAAATAGGATACTAAGTTAATTACATATTATGTCTATAATTAAGTAGCCATTTTTGCGCATCTTGCATGTAAGTATTACTGAACTTCGACAAATGGTGCTTGCGATGTATGAGTGCAGTGTCTCTCCCGCTTGAGTAGAATGATATTTAAAGGTCTTTTTGCATGTAAAGTCCACCACGTTTGTTACTTAAGGTAACATTATATTTAGTACAGTAACTAATAACAGAAAAATTTAAAGTTTGACCTTGCCTTGTGTGGAGTCACCCCCTGCCAAAAACTCTTGAGGTAGCTTGTAAGGTACCACGTAGATTTAATTGACACCATTGGTATGAGACGGATATACCTATACATGGACCGGTTTCATTATGAGCTTTATTAATTAATCTGGACACACTTTGTTCCGTGAAATTCTTGTCAGATCATGATAGGTGAATCTGGTGACGAAAGATACTACTGTGATACTACCGTGAAAGCATGATAAAAAATACCTGAGGCAACTGCCAACTTTTTACCAACATCCCTCGCTTATTCGCATTTCCGTAGAAACACCTGAAACTGCCACTTACCTGTATAAATAGTTTTCGTATTTCATCGGATTCTTTTCATCCTGAGCCTTAAAAATCGTTTTTGAGTCCAAACGCCTTATCAATCGGTTTTGGATCGGGAATGCTGTACAAACCACCTCCAGGGTGTATGCCACGGAGTGATTCCACACCAGGCACGCGATACTCGTTCCAATTCGAACCGCACACGCTTCCTTGGCCTCCTGGCGAGGACCAAAGCAGTCAGTAGATCAAAGCACGGCCAAGCAAGAAACTAAGAGAGAGAGAGTCCTACGTTGACAAACATGCTGCCATGGAGTACCTAAACGAGTTGAGAATTACTGCTGATTAAATTAATCGATTGTGTAGATACTTAGTGGAAATTGAAGATAGAATTCATTGTCACAAAAACACGGTACAAAATTCCACTAATTATTTTATTGCTGTCGACCGGTTTCGACGAATAAAGCGTCATTTACAAAAAAAAACATCTGTTTCGTCTTGTAAATGACGCTTTAGTCGTCGAAACCGGTCGATAGCAATAAAATAATTAATGGAATTTTGTACCGTGTTTTTGTGACAGTGAATTCTACTACCGATTATATTCGTATTTCCATTAATTAATGGAAACTACGAATTACTAATTCATGCAGAAAAGATAATGATGCGTGGCATTTCAAGAAGATGAGGTTTTAGTTATTATGATGAGTCATTAATCACTAGTACGAAGTTAAGTCTGTCAAGCGACAATCAGTCTCGTCTTCACACCTCGACAGCCATGCCGACATGCAAACATTATTTCAATATTAAAATCACATAAAACATAAAATTAATTAGCATCCCATGCGGTGGTACATAAGGCTGGCGGAAATTCGACAAACACATGCATAACATGCATTCCTCGGATAGTGTACGAGGCCTCATGCGAACGGGCCGCGAGCCATTCGAATGAGGAATATTGACAGAGTAAATTAGCGGAAATTTGGAGTTAATTTCGTCATCACACAAAAAAAAGATGACCTCCATCTATGGGTATACATTTATATAAATGGGTAATAAATAAGAGATTTGGAAACTGAAACGGCACCGCAATAAAATTCGCGATGGCGGACTTAAAACTCGCACGGTTGGTTGGTCGCGGGCGCCTCCGACGAAACTGCCCGGACTCCCCGCACCCGTGTGTGCCCGGGAGGTGAGCCCGGGAGGCGGTGCTTTCCTTATCTCGATGGGACGCGAACTGTGTCGTTCTGCCTCCTCCCTCTTCGTGAGGATAATCTTTCGCCTCGGGGGGCGCTGGACGTCGAACCCATACACACCCAAGGCTGCGAGTCTTTAAGTCCCCTATCTGCAACGTGTACCGTTTATTTACTGCTTCCTTTGAGTCATGCCCCTAGGTATAAGTTTCTATGAAATTTTCTTTTAATTTATATCATCTTTATCTATAAAACTGACATTCTGTTTGTTTGAACGCTGTAGACTTCCAAACAGCCTGACGGAATCGGTCATAATTTGACACACATGTTCCTCAGGGCCTTGAAGGATTAATATGCCACATAAGAAAGGGCTTCAAGGGCCCCTATGGAGCACTTTGTTAAGCAAACTTTACGTCCATCATAAAAAGCATCGTATTCTGTTCAGAGGTTTCTTTGATTTTCTTTTTTTTTTTAATTCTTGCATTCATGATAGGTATTGGCTTGAGGTTTTTTAGTATCGTATGACTGGAGAAACAAAGTTTACTTGTGACATTCTTTTTTTTATGCGCTTCGTTTTTTCCTTAAACTTGAGTTTCCGGCTCAAAAATCGTTGATGTTGAATATTAGAAACGATGGAAATTAATATGTTGCTACTACATTCAGTACGCAGAGAAAAAAGAATTATACGGGAGGAGTGCAAGATGTACGTCAAGTACTACTTGGAAAATTATCTTTCGCAGAAAAATATTACATTTTAAACCTGTCCGTTTAGTAGTTCATTTCCCTAATTTAATGCTAATGATCTGATCTATCGAAGTGAGGTGATTTTCTTTAAGTGAAAATGTGGCTCTGTTGATGAGGAAAAGATAGTAGAGAAGTTGAAGAAAACCCGGTGTTGGCAGTAGCCTACTCTAAGCGAAAGGCACCAATGGGTCAACCTTTTTTATGTCCCATGCGAGTGCGACGGAAATTACGGAGCACTTAGAGCGCTCTCTGTCTACATGGAACCCAAATAGGTATCGGATTTACACTGATTAATCTAGCCCCGCGATCATTTGACCCAGATTCGAACCCGGGGAACCTGTTCGCTACCCACCTTACCAACCCTTCCTCCGCTTCGGAGGAACCTACGACAAGAATTGTCGTGCGATGAATTGTGTGCGATATATAATGGGAGCTTACAATTTCAGGTGTTGAAGTTACTGTAGATCGGAACATTAGCGCACATCAGCGCTCACGAACGATGGTGAATGAAACAATGTGCGCAAGTGAAACGTTCGGCAATCTAAAAAAAAACTGTATTCTGCTAGACTTTGTGGGATTTTGATGATGCAACACCAAATAAAAAACTTTTCAACTCCCACAGAGGCCTGGTTTAATCGACTATTCGGCGAAACCTAGTCGGAAACAAAATATCTGTGGAAGTTACAAATTTTTTCTTTGGGTTTTTTCGTTCGGTATCTCCCAGAAGGTAGCATTGTATAGTTACACAACAGTTACGGCCGAATTGTTTGTAAATATTAAAAGAAAATTCGTTCAACCTACATGCCTAAAAGGGAACACTTTATACTACAAAGCGTTCAAAAACTTAACACTATCCATATTTGACGCCTTTACTGAAAATCAACCCAAAAATCTGGGCTGCGGTTATTGAAGATATTTTCTGCTCCAACACTCCAGTGCAGCATCCATTGTAGCATAAATAATCTTGGATGAAGAAACGAGGTTGAAATACTCCGGAGAGGAATCAGCCAGTCGCCTCCTGGGCGTAGGTGAATAACAGCACTAGGAGTAGAATGAATACAGACCTCTCCTAATTTGGCCTAAATATTGAAATCGTGGTGGATGTTAAGGTACCTCTTGAATATTTAGTGCATGGTGAATTATTATCCATAACTTTTTTTAATCGTTAAAGTATAAATTATTATTTTAAAATTGCTTGTTTAATCCAGGAACGCCGCTGGATTCTGCGTATTCATGCTAAACGGTGAGTAAAACTGTGGCCATTTGTGGTGCTTCAAATAACCATTTGACAATGCAATGGGAAATTGGTGAATAAAGAATGTTTATTTTTCGTAATTCCTGCAGCAATTTGTCTCTACGGTAGTTTTAATTTGTTAGAGAGGATATATATCAAATTTATATGAATAATTAAGTTTAGTGGCAATGCAACGTAAACAACGGTAGTGAATGATAGATCCTGCCACGACTAATGACGATGAAATATGTACTTAGAAAATGTGACGAGAAAAAATCTGCTTGGACTGGGAATCGAATACACGGACAATTTTCGGCGAACGGTTTTCCGGGCCAATGCATAGACTATTACGCTACCCAGGCTTCTCTCGCATGGCATTTTTGGAGGACTCGAGGGAACCAGATATTGTGCACTTGTGGTCCATCAAGGATGACAACGCAAAGGAAAATGGGACTTCAAGGAGGTCACTATCCGTGAGGTTGAATTCCATGGATTTTTTTCTCTTGGCTATTTCTACTAATTAAATCGCCGTTCATCGTGGCTGGATTGAAAATAATCAAACGTGGTAGCTAAGCACGACATAGTTGCTGTTATTTCCTTGATAATTAGGAAGCCTGGTAAGCGTAGTGGTCTGTGCATTGGCCAGGATAACCAAAGGTCCGTGATTCGATTCCCAGTCAGGCCGATTATTACTCGGGGCAATTTACACGAAAGGTAGTGAATATTAGTTTAACTCCGACATGTGAACGGTCACATTAATCAATAAACTCATTTTTAAGGGAAATCTTAACATTGACTTCGCCATTATTTCACGTTCACGCTCATGTTTGAAGAAAGTAAGCCAATTTCAATGTGGCAATGGTTGACATACCAACATGGGCAAACCACATAGGTAACCTGACCACTAATAAATAGCTGACAACCATGGTGGACTTTTGACAGCACGACAGTCTCCTCTAGATAGCACATCTATCGCATTTCCAACTCCTTCGGAGGAACTCGTGCCGGCGGGATATGACCATAAGGAAGAACGCGATTTGGCTCGTGGGGGGCCCTCTTCCCTACGTCAGATTCCAACCCCACCTCGGCCCGCCCACCACTCCCGAACACTTCCTCCTGCACTCCGACCTTCACCGTCTCCCGAGGAATGTCGCTCCCCGGGCCTTGGCGGCGGATGGCGCTTCCGGCGATCAGGAGGAGGCGGAAGCCTGTGGGGAGGGGGGGACCTTCACCTTTAGCACCTCCTTCCGTCTTCTTTAGACTCGTCTTCCGTCTTCTCGTCCCTGGGCTCCACCTCCTCTGCTTCGGGTCCCTCTGTTTATTTTGCTCGGGATCTTTCATTTTCGTCTTTTCCCACCACCTTAGATGGCACCTTCGAAGGACTTTTTCAGCGGTCGCGTCGTGGGGGGTAGACGGTGGGGGAGGGGTGTGTGATCGCAGAGTTGTCTGGGCCGATTGCTAAGCGAGCTGGACTCACGTTCGCAAACTGTTTTTTTTTGCGCCAGTTATTTTGTGGTTGATCCTGACGCTCTTGGTCCCTAGGGATGACGAGCACATCCACACAATCGAAGGCTAATGGTTTGAATCCCACTGCAGAGTTTATGTTCCTCTGGAAATCACATTCCAAATTATTCTACAAATATTGGTATATAAGTGGGGAAGTTCTTACGGCACATCCCCTTGATGCCAATTAACCTATAATCTTCCTCTCGCAAAGCACTTCGTTTGTCCTTTTAAAGGAATTAATTTAAAAACTCCGATCAGGCAAGTTTCAGTGCGACACGGAGAATATTATTTTACCCCCCCGCTATATCTCTAGAACTAATATGACAAAATAAGAGAGATACACTGCTGATCTGACAGATACAAAAATTCTTCTTTTCCACGCACCATTATTGGTTATAACAAAAACAGTCCGGTAACATCTTAAGACTCATCATCATCATGATCTGAGTATCTATCGGTTAGAGGTAGGTTATGATGAAAGCCAGAGAATATTCAACAGACTATTACACGTGCATTGCCCTATCTTCCTTAAGTATTTCTTTCTTCATCTCAGCGTGTCCTTCCTTTCGTCATCCCGTCCGCAAAACCTATTCTCTTTCTTCGTTAGCACACAACTCACCTCACCTCTGTCCTCCCCCCTCTTTTTCCCTATTCTTCTCCCCCTTTTCCATGGCTGGTGTCCTAACACCCCCTGCCACAAGTCAGGTGGCAGGGGGTGTGAGTGAGTGTGAATGTAGTAGACAGAGAGGGTGACGTGAAATAATAAAGCCGGTCAAGAATAGTTCTTTCGCAGACAGAAGAAAGAGTTGGAAGCAGAGACACTGGGTGGTAATTAGATACATCAGTTTAGGGCCATATTTATGTTTAGGAATGACATCAACAGATTTAAACTGGGCTGGAAAAATACCAAGAGATAAGAATCGATTGAATAGCAAGGTTTAAGGGTAGTGAGAGGGAGAAAGCACAGTTACGTACCGATGGAAGGGCTGAGACCATCGGGACCAGGGGAACGATGAGGTAGAATCGGTCTGTATCTGGGATAGGAAGTGGTTGGAGTTCGGACCAAGAGCGTGATAATGGCTGAGGGGGAGCGTGGATACAGGTTTCAGTCGTTCAGAAAAGAATTTAAGAAATAAATTTGGCGTACCTGAGGTTACCGTGGATAACAGCTTCTGAAATCCGAGGACGGTTACGGAGACGATTGACAATAGACCAAATTTTTTTGGGGCTAGAAGTAACGGATGAAGATAAGCTTTGCGTATTCTCTTCATAATCTCGATGGATCAAGCTTTAGAGTAACGGTTTGGTCCAGCAGAGGAACAACAGGTGTTAACATTAGGAAAGGATTTGTAAAGATGCCAGGCACGATTCTTGTTTCCTAGAATGTTGATCGTATCCGATTTAAATCACGGGGGGAATTTTTTCGTCTTGGACTTAACAATGGGGACAAAATCTTTTGTAACACTCTCGAGGACAATGTATTTGGATCATAGGAAAAAATTTCTCCAACCACCTTAAATGAGATTTACTGATGTTGTCAGATATTATTATAATACTTTTCCCAGTTTTTCATTAACTCCTCTGCCTTCAACATATGGACTGCGCTGTGAAAAATCGCTCCAACCACCTCAAACGCGTTGATGAAGAGAACAAATCGCTTTTTGGCTAATTGAATTGAAGCCTGTTTTTTCTCGATAAATTCAGCATGGCTGTCACCAAAAGTTCTCCTACCCAATATAAAGCATCATGTTTTGTGGATTATAATCGGTTTACATATAGTTGCATAATGTATCTTGGTTGCGCGATGATTCCTTTATCTATTTAACTTTCTCGTGTAGTTATTACGCGACTGATCCATTCAGAAAAAAATAACGTATTACAACCTCTCTTCTGTGGAATAGTATTACAGGTTTCAATTTTTTAATTATTTAATATACATATATTAAAATCAGATCTAATTTAGCTACAGTTTTGAAAATAGAAAAAAAATATCATTGTCACCTTTGATTTTTAACCTTTTTTGCCGAGGAAATGGTGTCAGGGGAATGGGAAGCTCTAGATGTGGGAATCAAAATAGGAGGTCAGCTGATAAAGTCGGCTAGATTCGCGGACGGCCAAGAGTTGGTAAGTCGATCATATAACGGATTGCTAGTTTTAGTAGATACATTAGAAAATCAGTGCGGGAATTACGGTATGAAGATATATCATGAGAAAAGTAATGAAAAGCTCTCGGATAAAGAAAGCGAGGTGGATCATAAAAATAGGAGGGCACAAACTGGACCAAATAGACCCATTTAATTACTTTGGTAGTCTTCTAGAAGGAATTAGACATTGTAGAATAGGCATTAGAAGTAGAACAGCGTTAGCGAGAGAAGCGTTCAGTAATGGAAGGGAGCTGGAAGCGGGGAACTTGGGTATGAATATAATGAAGAGGCTGGCGTTGTATGGGGCAGAAACGTGGAATCTGAGAAAAGAAGAAGAGAATAGGCTGTAGACGTTCGAATTGTGGGCGTAAATGAGGATGGAGAAGGTGTGGTGGACGGAAAGGAAGACAAATGATAAAGAGTAAAGCGATAAATGAGATTAGGAAGAGGCTAAGTAGGTGGTTGGAGGAAGTAATGAGGGGTGAACGGTTACTAAAGACTATGAAAGAGAGTAGGATGTTTGGATGAGGGGAGAAACATTAGGAGGAGGCAGTGTAGGTGGTTGGAAGAGATAAAGAGGGGCGTTAGGCTGTGATAGAGGGGAGGATGATAGATAAGCAGGGAAGGTGAAGAAAGAGAATAGGTTTTATGGACGGGATGAAAAAGAGTAGGAAATACGCTGAGATGAAGAAAAGAATTGCTTCCATTTAAACTTACCTCAACAGGTAGATTACCAAATTATTATAATAGCTGTAATTGTAGCGTGCCCCAACTGCTAAACTCCTAGCGTTCTGGAGTCCTCGCTTATCAATAAAAACTTGTTAAAATAAATGGAACAACCATTTTCGAAATGGGAGTTGAATATGCGACCTTTGCATTGCCAGGTTTGCGCATCACTAGTCTTGTTCCCATCCTCAGGGGAGTTATATTCCTACCATCGCGCCGCGGCCGGTGGGAATGCGGTGGCAACGATGCGTCATTTTGTAAGGTTTAAACCTCTTTTGGACCGTCCGAGTGGTTTATTGTGCAAATAATAGGTGAGTTTGACGACTTTCGATGATGACTCTCACCCTCTCAGCCATTGCGCATGCGCCTGATGATATTTTCTATAACCTCGATGGGCATTAGTATCATACCGTACGTTAACGTTTCCATTGAACTTTTATGAAAGTTGAAAGCCGGTCTTTCTTTGGACGTCACCAAAATATTCTAGCGAACTCCGGCATACGGGGGCCGATGTGAGGAGATAGTCCCTTTCTCAGAGTCCCTTGGTACATAAGCTATATTTATGTATGTTTTCACAGATTAATTTTATGTACAACTGGTTTCGTAGCATAGGCGACATCATGAAGTCTAAGACCGCCTGAAGATGTCGCTTTTATGACGAAACCTGTTGCACATGAATTTCATCTGTGAAAACATTAATTTTATGCGATGAACATGAGTTTCACAAAGTTGAGCCAGAGAAAATAGAATCCATATGACTAGGGTGTGCCGTACAAACAAGATTAAAATATCAACTTTTCCGCGGCCAATGATAGATTATCATTTAGACTGGATTGACTTGTTGCTCGGCAGGTTTCCCGGTTAATTTTAGTGTAATTAAGATTTTTTATATGCTAACCAATACTGCCAGTTCGTTTCGCGTGTCTGCATTACTTTAGGAAATTCTAATGGCAGTAGTGTAGCACATAATTCTTGTTCGGAGAATTCGCCTGTCATTCAATTTAAACCCTTTACGAACTGAATGTTTAACGTCTCACGTCTTTTATTTTTTTCCTGTGCATGTGAAAAAAGCAATGATAATAACAAATATTTTTGAAAACTTTTTTATTACTTCACTGCATTCTACGATGACAATTGGAGTCATTCGTTACGCAATAAAGACGATGACATCCATGGCAATCCGATAAAAAATTCCTGCTACTAGGTACAGTTTGACAATGCATCTGACGGTACTACACTTAAAGAGCCCTACAAATAACACTCAAGTAAGGAATAGGGATTCCGCAATTAAAATCTCTGCCACTGCAGAGATTCAAACCCAGGACCTCAGAATGGGACGCCAGTATTCTAAGCCACCATACTTACCGAAACTCCTCCTTTAATTTTCACTGCATGTGATGTAAAAAGTGGTAATTTTTCATGTGATTTCTGCTCATGTGGTGAAAATGAATCCTCTGCCACACATTCTAACGATTGAAGAAATATCTAAGGTATTCCTGGCGAATGCTGATAGCGAAGTCTCATCAGGTTCTTTCACCGGGTCAAACTCGGCGTTTCTGCCGACTTTTTGATGTGCTAGTCGCCCATTGTCATCAGGGCTGAATGGTCTCATGACAATCCGAAGTGTCTTCACTAAAATCCATACATCTACATCTGCAAAAAAAATCCTTAGGTGGCTTGCAGGGTACAATTTAGATGCAGATCTTGTTTTTCCTGTCCTCTAAAGAAGCAGTTAACAGAATCCACTATTCGGATTTCATGAGTTCTTCGAGACAGCACTGAGGAGGTAAGCGAGACGGAGACAAAACGAAATCGAATCAGACAACCCAACCTCCATTTTCAAAAGCAAGCCATTTCCCACCAGAGTGAAATTCTTGCTGCGACGGTCAGCATGACTCTACAAATTTTGTAACAACGTGACATCAACCAAAAATATTTGCATATACCATTCCATCGACTAAAATGAGGCAAAGGTGGGCATTGTGAGGTCCCATCATTATTTTTGAATAGGACGTTGAGACTCTTGACTATCAAGATTGGACCTCGACAGAAGATTATTCTGCGCACTCTATCACAGTACGTGAGGCCGGAAATTGTCTCTCGACTTCAAAGCCCATATTGACTCAGTAAGGAGAGTTTGTAAGCGGTCGGGAACATTGATTGAAGACTAGAAATTGAAACCTGATTTTTTTGGGAAAAATTATCCACTTATCGCGTTTATCGTGTTCATGTGTCCCATCAGTTTTATGAATAACGCAGCGCTTTTAAAAATTTTATTTCCATTTTGCATTTTTCTAGATAAATCATTATGCTTCCACGGAGGATCTGCTGCCAACACCCATGTTTTTGGCACAGTGTGAACTGCATAACTTTTCTATCCTATATGGCCGACTGCGCATTTTAATGGCTTTAATATTTCCACTGCGCAATCGTACCATGTGTTGCATCTCTTCTCCTCTTTAATCTGTGGCCGGATAAAAATGTTTTAAGGTGGTAGAAGCGATATTTTAACGTGCAGATTTGCGTGAAGCTTTACATATGAGTATTTATTAATAATATCTATAGATAGAATTGGAAAAAATTGCATCATACTGATTTAGGTTTTTGGCAATTCAATGTTACTTTAAGACGTAACTTAATGACTCATGGCATATATTTCGCAATATGTTGATTACCCATGTACAGATTTTCTTCTAAATGTGAAATAATACATTTCCCATTATTTAGATGATTCTCGTTCATGACCTCTTTTTTATGTTATTGTTTTCTCCTTTCAGGAGATATAGGTCTATATAGACCTATGTCTTTTGAAAGAAGAAAAAAATAACATTTTTTATTATTATAATTGCTGCTGACAATTATCAAAGTATCACGACGAGTCCAATATTCAAAAGAAATATACTTTAATATAACTTCGTCTCAATTTTTAATACAGGGCTGAAACTCTAGTCATAGCATGCTCTTTAACTAAGGACAAAATTTAAAATATAATTATTGTGCCATTTCCATTACTGTCTGTATGGTGAGTTCCCCGTACTAACAGATGCACTTAAATGAAAAGTCGTCCAAGTGTTTTTTTTCGACTTGCTTTAAAAAATATAAAAATATAATCCCAATGACCCATGATTACTGCTCCAGCCACCATAATATTGTTCATCCTCTCTCACAGAACGACTTATATCTTTCCGAACCGACTTACATTACAAGTAAAGATTTATGACTTTACTAGTGTGTACGTGTTCTCATTGTTGGTGTCTATAGATAAAAGTGAAAAATTGCATCACATCGATATTGTGTATATTTCCTTTATTTTTCGCGAAACGAGTTGCGTGATTTCATTCATGCCCGTGAATCAATATGTCATATAGTTGGCGTTAAAACATGCGATGAAAATGAACCAAATTCAAGATTGTGCTAAGCTATGAAATATAGTGGGCAAAAATGCAAGCAGTAGGAGGGTGCAGTTTGGCTGTGAAATAATCGTAGATATCGTGAAGAATAGGCTACATTTTTCATATGAAACCATTTTTTTCTCTGTTTCTATCTAGTGCCAAAAATTACGATTTTACGGTGTGGCTACTCTTCCGCCTATCCCTCGTATAATTTAATAAACGTGATTCAAGTCTATTTAAATTAAATTTTACAACTGATGCCGTGTTTATATGTGTCGTCGAATAGTTTTCAATACGGACGGATTCATTCTTTGCATATCTAATTCTGCAACCTTATTCACCCGTAATTAAGAGTTATTTGTGGTACCCAACCCCATTTCTTCATTCTAAGGGGTAATTTAATGTATCATAATTTCTGTAAGTCCTAGATATCACTAACAATTCCTTGATAAAGAATTATTCTTAAATTAACTTATAAAATAGCCAATGCTTTTGATAAAATTTGCCATCCGCTGGTATGGGTATTAGCCAAGCCCACATTGTGTGATTTTTTACTATGCCTATCATTCGACGTTATCCATTATCCTTATGCTCTACTGGTGAGTGTCTCTATTTTATAAAAAATATGCGTGATTCATTATATAAATACGTAAAAAGTAAATGTTAACACTAAAAGATTTTTCAATCATTTATTACTAATTATTAATTTGATATTGACCGAAAAAACGAACTACGAGGCACATTTTACTGTAAAATAAAAATTGATTAAAGTTACTTAAATCCTGACTTTTTGTGCGTCGTATTCATTACTGAGAGCAATAAGTAACTAGTATCAGGCATAGTTTTAAGGAGACAATTTCATTTTAAGCCTCTCCGATTGACCCAATTTCAGTAAATCTAGAGTTAATTGTTTGCAGAATGTGAAAGAATGACCTCGTTCCCTCTTTGGTGCGAATGTTATGTTTACAAAAACTGTTTCCGAGTGTCTGTCGTGGATAAAATTACATCCCATCTATAGATTACATGATACCAATTGGTAAAAATATTGGTAATAAAAGAGCAATAAACACCCATTATCCTCATAAGCCAAACCATTGGATTGAGATTGAACAATGGTAAGTGGGAGAGGAGCTAGACGTTGCATTCGATAATGGTCGATTGCATGCGGGAAATAAAAATACACCGACAGATTAGTTTCACAACTTTTTGTTCCATCTCACAGATAATACGGGCCCCTTATTCCAGTCCATCGATCTGCTCCGTTTCCCCCTGCAGTTTTCTCGCCAGTCCGTTTCAGAACTCCACCCCTGGGAGAGCATTATAAGATTGCTCAATTCTCACTGATTAGTACCTTTTACGTACATACATACCCATCTCGCCGCGCCGTTCCTTTCAGGGTATGCAGAGTCAAAAAAGTTTAATCCTCAGATATAGGCCTGTAAAGCTTCGTAGGTCTTGATACATTTTAATATATCAATCCGATCAAATTTCATCTTCACAGTCTTCGATTCTGTTTTCAATCTCCCCTGTACTTCTGAAAGGAAATGCCGTCCTTTTTCACCCTGTGCCAAAAAACAATTATATAATCTATGCCTTAATTATTAATATTGTGTTCTGTTTTCTCTTATCGTTTGTTTGAATCCGTCTCCAAACCTCTATCTTGACTGCGAAAAACTCATTAATGGTTCCGGAGAGTGGATTTCAGTGCCCAAAACCCCCTTCTGCTACATCTCTGCTTAAAGGCTGAGCAAAGCCTAAGTATACCTGATTGGAAGCTAAAATTGAAGAGAACTTGGTTGAGAATTCAATCCTTTCTCGCGTGACTTTGTGGAAGTCCATTTTCAAATAATGACAAGGCCAACTATGTTTAAATCCACAGAGTATTTAATTGGTACAACTAGTTACAACGCTATGGCGTCATAATCAGGTACCTGATACCGTACCTGATGATGACGCCGTAGCGTCGAAACTAGCTGTACCAATAAAATACTCTGTGGATTAAAACATAGTTGGCCTTGTCATTATTTGAGAACTTGGTTGAGTTGAAGCTTTCGCTATATTAATGTACTCTTAATTTGTGTACTAATTTCATATTAAATCGTATTTTAAGTTATATAGCACATGTGTGATGAGAGCACATACGTGGTTATTCTAAGAATGAAGTACGGTAAGTAATACAACTAATACAATATTTTTTTTCTTTCAGGCAGGTCTATAAATTTGAAAAATATTTATGCTCTTTGCCAAAGTTTCGCATGTGTATGCATGCTTCTTCAGGGCTACAATGAAAATTGTTGGGTGTATTGTACATTAATTGAATTTGGTTTACACTTTTGGTACATAGCTATTAAAAAATATATGTAATTATAATTCTTCAAGTTACCTTAGAGATAGTTCTTCTGAATTGTTTGGTGATACCTTCGTTGCTATTTATTATTTGTTTGACAATTGTTGTAAATTGGCAAAGAGAATAAATATTTTTAAAATTTATAGACCTATATCTCTTGAAAGAAGAAAAAATATTGCATTATTAAAAAGAGGTAATGAAGAAAAATCATCTAAATACAATTAATATGATTTCACTTGACAATAAATCATTTCAAGTCATATTTTTTATATATTGACTGGAATACGTTTTTGGTGTTTTACACATCAAATCGGTGGTGGTGGTCATACAGAATACGCTTTTGGATTGATGCCGGCGTTATTTTTTGTACTATTTAATGGTAAACTACACCCTAGTTAATTCTCTCACAGATTCTTTTTTATTTTGCTTCAGTATTGCGCTAGAAGTATGTTCTTGTGAGAATGAAAGATTCTAGTCAAGAAAAGTTTTACTTGTTATCGTTTATTTTTTGTATCCAACGTTAGTGAAAACTAAGATTTTTTTAAACACAGCTTGAAAAAAAGGCTCTATGCCTATGTATATGTTTTCTATCCTAATGCATATCAATTCTCCGTTCTTCTTTTCTGTACGTTTATTTCTCGATTTTCATTAGCAATAAGAGTGTCCCGGAGAGCAATCATCGACCGGTCTTGAATATCTTCGTTCAGATTCTTTTTTTTCTAGTGTAACTAGTGTTTACTTTCATGGACTTACCTGTCGTTAATGTTATTGTAATTCTTTTTCCTATTTTATTTTCTTAATTTTTCCTCACACTTTTTCCTTTTTGAGCCTCTTTCCACTCTACTACGTAGGAAGGGAAGGCCATTGGTGTAAAAAAAGTTATATAAAATTCCAACATTCTTAAACACTCCTCCTTGAATCGAGAAGTCTGAGAATAGAATGAGTTACCCTATGACATTTTTAAGATCCTTCGTGAGAATGTAAAAATGTTTAGAAATAAATTCTCATTATTTTTTAGTGAGTTTTTTCTCTCTTTTCTATTTTTTTAATCCAACATTTCCTCCTGAGTAATTGCCTCGTGTCGTGGTTTAATTAAAAAATAAGTACACATTGATCTATTGATATGCAATTAAATCTGCTCCAATTCATCCTTGACTACCCTTGTTTCGCCAGTCAGTCACTAACCTTTTCCATCCTAAAGATCCGGTCGAACGTAGATAGTGATTCTAATCTTCGTGATTAATAGGTGCGATTTGTTCATCGCAAAAAGATTAATTCACGATTGTACGCAGGTTTAGCCGCCATCACCCATCGCCTAGACCCAGCAATCCAAATCCCCCCCCACGGCGCGCGTGGGTCCCAAACCCTGCAATACAGATCCTCAGGGTCATCGTTGTCGCAGTATCTTCCGCGTCTGCAACCATATTACCTTTCGTGTGTCCTCCTCTTCCGCTCCGCCTACTCTCTCCGAATCCACCAACCCCTCCTCCAGCCCCCCTGAACCGGGCGGCCCCAACTCCCACCCGCCCGCCGTTCGGCAAGCCCCCACACCCCCCCTCTCAACTCCCCGGTCGGCATTCAGCCCATGACCCCAATATGCACACGCGAGGGGAAGTAAAGACTTGGGGCGCCTCGGCGTCCACCTCACGACTTCCTCGTTGTCTCGTCCCTGAACAGTGTTAAAACTTCTCCGGTCTCGTATGTCTCGATTCCCGACCCAGTCAAGTCCTCAGCCAGGGAGTGCACCCCTCGGTACCCACTCTGACCACTTCGTCCCCAGTGCAACACGGAGTTGAAAGTAAAACTGGTGGCAGTTTTGAAAATAAAAGAACCGTTATCGATTGTACAAGATGTTTTGTTCGCCGAACTCTTCGGAGGCTGGAGAGTCCACGGTGGAATTGGACCTAAAAATAAATATCGACCGCGCAAGAGCGGAGAAACAAAAATGCTGTCAAGATTTTAAGACCATGTCTCGCAATTTGAAAAAAAAAAATAAAGTCAAGGTCATGTTTTAGTTTCGTCAACAACTTTCCTGGCATCTTGGCGGCAATTTTTTCCGTCCTGCTGTTAAAATATAGGCAGCATGTTAGTCCAGTGGGTTGAGCGTTGAGCTGCTAGCCGTAGGTCACGGTTTCAAACATCATATTCTGGTAACACATTTATGCAAGTACAGTTAAAGTCACAGTGGGTAAATAAAGGGGTAATAGATCTCTCCGGGAAGACACTGGTGGCATAGAAAAAGGAACTGCTCCACCCTGATGTACCAATGTAAAAACGCCTTGGGGCTGAGTACATACTAGGTGAACGTCATCACCGATCAAATTGACATCTGGGTTAAATACTTATTGTTAGATCGGTTTTATTTATATTCACCTCACTCTATTAAATATCGTAGAAAGAAGCTTATAGTGTTGCGTATAGCTTTAAAACTTTGTTGTAGGGGTCACACCGATGGTGACGGTGTGGTTGAAAAAGTATCTTTAAATACCAGAGTATGCAAAAAAAATAAATTAATTTTTCTAGCTCTGAAATGATTTGTAAAATCGGTCTCAGTGGTTGTTCTTACGGCTTCTAGAGGAAATTTTATTTCGGCTCCGGAGGAAATAAAATCTGTTATTTGTTCTTTTACGGAACGTCCTCCCAGCAAAATGGAACCACCTTTTCGATGAACATTTAATGAGACTGGTAAGGAAGTAGAATCCTTTGCACAATAGGTTAGAAGCTTTGCAAACGTATTTCAATGATGGGTTCGGAGAAGTGATTCCGTTAGATAACGAAATAATTTTCTAAATCGTTATCTTAGATCATCAACCGAAAAAGTATGAAACCAAAAAGTAAAATAACATGATTTACATCGAATCATCATTTTTTTGCAGTTCGTTACAAAGAGCTGTTGGAGGATTTTTCATCACTGATGCAAATATTTTGTGACTGAATTTTATAAATATATCATATAATTAGGGTCAAAGTAATTAACAGTTTTTCGATGGCATAACAACAAAATCCGTTCCGGAAACAGTTTCTACCAAATATTATGATGGTGGAAGTTGGTGAAAATGTGATTCCTTGCTGTGCTAATAATGGCCAGTAGATGGATTGCATTTTTATCGATCCCTTTTATTTTATAAAGTACTCTTAGGTGTTCACAGGAAAAATAAACTTCTTAATCTAAATATTTTTATCTTGCCGACTGCACAAGTAAGGGCAGCGAAAGGAAAATCGGAATGGCTGGTGACTGGTGAGGAATGCGTGTTTGTGCGCAATCGCCGATGGTTATTCGTTGTGTTGCCACATGGTTGTACCCGAGGAAATAATGAGGGAATCGTGGTAGAATTTTGAATTTGGGTGAAAGTAGCTGGTACCAATTATGTCTGATTTGCGAATGACAACGCGTTACGTGGCCATTCGATTGAAGGAATTGCAGCTTTAGTTACACGCAACGCAAGCCCAATAAATAGATTTTAAATTAAAGCCCAAATCTTCAATTGTTTAGAACGTAGTCATTTTAAAACATAAAAGTAAGCTTTGTAACTCTCACCCTATTTTTGCATTAGCACCACTGGTTTTGATCGATAAGCCATCATCAGATACACTGCATTAGCGATTATTTTCAAACTCAAAATTCTATCATGATATAGTACATACATTTGAAATTTTTTATGTAGATTGATAATTTTGAAATTCATGAATATTTACAAAATTGATAATGCTTCTTTTATTTCCTCACTTGTATCATCATGACAATATATGTCGTTGGTGCATTATGATGTTTAATAAATACTTCGAAATTGATAACGCCAACATTGTGGATAGCCGGACCAGTGGCCGTCAAAATGATCGGTCTAGGACTTCAATTTGTGGAATCTCTCTAATATTAGAGGTAAAAAAAACTCAGAAAAATTCCATTTCTTTGAAGAGAAAGACAATCTGCATGCCGAGACCAAGGATGTGTACCAAAATTACTTTTAGATTTAATAATTCTTATATACTCATAATAGTAACTTAGTTACTGGAAGACGAACTAGCATGTCTAGGATGTATTTTTATAAAATTGATCATATTATCAAAATATCAGGGACCAGAATGGCTATCATGAAAATCACTAAAAGAATATACCGTCTGGATGGCAGGAAAGTTTGTATTTTAACAGTAAAATGCTCTTTTTCATCATGACCAGGAATACCAGAGACTTTCACGCATTGACTTTTTAAACTATTAATATGGCAGCTAGCATAAGTGAACTGTTTTCTATGCCATTCACCTAAATTTGCTTCTAGTATTTTCTGCTTTTGTAAGTTGCAACGTAAAATGCATCTCTGGTGAGGAATCACTCTGCTTCAGGCCCTAACGATGGCTCCCTTGGTACAATGTAGATGGTCTTTCTGCGATGAATAGATTGTACCACAAAGCAATTTGACAGTCGGCAAATCTTACGCTGGTTCTCGAGGAGGAGACGACGCACCCTCCTCTGAGGGAAATCACGGATTGCTCGTGGGAGATCTAGATCCTCTGCGCTGCGGTGATTATTATTTGGAGGCCTTTTGTAAGTAGAATGATCTAATGGCATCAGTTTGGATATTTGTCATGAGCGAGGAAGATGAAGATAATTTAACAAGAACTGTTTTTGGAGATAAGTCAGACATTATTGGGCTACAAAAAATCCATCGTCGTTGTCTACAGCGTATTGAAACGAATTGTCTGGAAAAACAGAGATATATTTTCAAACGTCCCTCGAAATTTTACTCAATGTTGAGGAAATCAGAATGATAGAACTCATAGTGGTTCTAAAAATGTATCTACCATCCTTTGGTATGGTATTGGTAAATGTGTCCTACATTTGCAACATAAATTACATCTTATATTCGTACGAACTTCATTTAACAAGCTTTTGAGAGCCTAACGAATGCCTGCAATCATGTATTAATGGGATAGAAAGACAAGACATACAAGTGCACACTGTCATGGAAATTAGCCCTGCTGTACAAAAGGTTTACTGGTTATACATCCTAGACAGAGAAATGTCTTCATAACTGTGTTTGGCTTATACATTCGAAAAGAGATGAATGAGGAAAAAGTTATCATTGATTCTATTTTTTCACTTGAGATACTGTCGAAGAGGAGATCCAACACTATTCATATTGGCGTAAAACTATAGGACTAAATAGGCCTCAACATGCTGACCTTTAAAATGTGACTGCAAAATTTTTCTTTCCCATTCCATTGCTTTATTGAAGTTCTTTATTAAAGTTCTTGTATTCAGTTTATTTAAAGAATACTATCACTAGCATGGGCGAAAGCTCGTTAGAGAGTTAATACGTAGGCATTTGCACTAAAACTAAAAATATCGGGTGACTTAATACCGATTCCTTTTTAACACTTTCAACAAGTATGTTTTACATATTTACATAGTTGTTATCAAACCTAATGAAACAATTCTTTCGAAAAAGTTTAATGGTAAATGACAGATCATCTTATCTTTCGACCCAAATGCTGATTATCATATCTCCCCCTACTTAGACAGCCTTCGTTCAATGTTTAGTATCTTTTTTGTATCTCTCTAATGATTTTGACTTATTAACTACGGTCAGTTATTCTTGGAGATAGCGTCGGTGTGGCGGCCAAAGTATTGGGCTTCGAGCGTCGGAGTAGGAATCCAGGCAGTGTCGAAGATTTTTCAGTGGACTCTTGATCCCTCCTTGGGTGCTCTGTGGAGAGGCTTCAAGTGCAGTCACTCCCTCCGTGGGATGGATCGTTAAATATGTACCCTCTTGTTGTCTTTCGGTAAGAGCGGGCATACGACACGGCCGGGTTTCTTTCTACCGGTCCTACAAACCCCAAATCAATCCTTCCCTAACCGTCCTGCCCTCCTTGGCACCTTCGGCCTAAGTACATTCGGTCGCCTCTCCAAGTAATCGACTAATTATCCATTATTCTTCAGGAGGTGATGTTCCAGAAATCCTTGCGGAACCACCCGCGTATCCTTAAGCATCGTCTTCGTCTCCTATCTCCCATTATCTGCTGCGGGAATCTCGTGCACTGATTTCGGACGGGCGTTGAACTCTCCTTGAGCGCCCGAGTTTGAAAAGCTGAAGGGCGCATGCGCGTCTCTGCGGCGGCTGTTTTTCACTCCCGCCCACTCAAGTCTCTTGTTCTTCCTCAAAAATTTTTGACTCCCACGCGCCGCGGGAGAGGCACGTTGAAGCGAAGAGGGCGGTGCGGAGAACCACTTGCCATGGGCGATCACCTAGAGCCCGTACTATTGGGCGGGCGGCCCGCTTGATCTTAAAATGCGCTTGGACTGCATGCTTCGTGGTCCGGAGGGAGGGAGGTGGTTGATGATGATGGGGGAAGATGAGTCGGTTGTAAGAAGGAGGTCGGTGGCGCAAGTGGAAACTCCACCGGGCAGTCCTCCCCCGAGAGCCGCTTGTGATAAAAGGTCGAGGGATTTCGGATACCGCCGTAGCGATGCGGGGTGAAAGGAAATTGCGAAGAGAGGAGAACCCGTTTTTTTCCAGCAATCGGGAGGGTGAGGGAGGCCCACTGGGGTGGCGTCCATCAGCGGATGTGAAGTGGCGGAATATAGGGCACTGCTTCCTAACGGCGAGTCCTGGATTAAAATCTGGATGACTCAATATTGAAATGTTGCGAGATGACACTAAGAAAATTGAACGTATTCGCACTCACGGGAAAAAGATTTACATCAGTGGTTTCCAAAGTGGGCGCTTTCCCCTAGCTAGGTACTTTAATCTATGGGGGCGAAAAGAAGCAAGGTGATGGCAGTGGGGCGCTGGAAGCTGACCGATCTGTGACCATAGGAGAAGATCATTGGCTACTTTCCTTCACCTACGTTGAAATGGGAAAATAGAAACACTGTATTTCTGGGTTTCGAGAAATGGAGAAAAATTCCAACTTAACCTTGTCCTCCTTACTGCTTACTTAACACTATAAAGTATAGACACTAAATGTGAGGTTCTAAGAAAATCTTATCTAATAATACGATATTTTAAAGCCTTTCGTGTGCAAATGATACATTTTTAGGAGCTTAGTCTAATTTGGTCTGTCGTTGACCCAGTTTCAGTAATAAGAGTTCTTCTGCAGTTTAATTTGAGTGTGAATTATGAGAGGAATCGGATCATCTATAATAAGATTCGGTAATTTTAAGCCAAGTAGTTACCAGCAATCTTATCTTCGAAACTGATCGTTTTCTATGAAATATGCAAGATTGTATTAGGGAAGTTATTTTTCTTCATCGTGCGAAAACGATTTTGTTGTATTCCTTTTAGTTTGTTTTTCACACCATTTTGTAATGACAAAGTATATTTGCAAATTAAAAAGCCAGTTTAATATCGATAAATGCTCATTAAACTCTGATACATTTTTGGAAAACTTGCACCTTCTCTCTCGTATTTCACACAGAATAAAAGTTCCTGTAAAACGTGACTGGAAGCGAATATCGATAGGTATTAAATTCTAGGTTCCGAAATATAAGTTTATTTTTCTGACTTGAGATTGTTTTCCGGGAGGCATCATGTCACCTGGTATGTATATGCAATTGCTACGTTATTCTTTCTTTAGGAATAGAATACCGAGAAGAACATGAGGCTACAGCAGTGCATGGATCGGGCCCGGCCCAATTACTTGAAATTTATAACTAGCCCGGGCTGTACCGCGACTTAAATGACTGGATATAAGATAAATGAAAAATGTATCGGTCGTAATTATCCGGAATATTGCAAATATTGTTTTAAATGTTTTGCGATACATACATTTAGATTCTGAAAAGCTAAAAGATTTTCATATTTATCCTAATAGCTATTTTGAAGGAATGTTTTAGGACAGATCCAGTTTTATGGGCATACTGTAAATTTGTAAATTTGAATCATTATCTTGCCTATTATGGAATCATCTATAAAACAAGCACGTACCAATGTGCGTAAATTGTGAAACGGTATTTTATAATGAGGCGATTAAACCACCCATACAAGTTGAAAATGTTTGTAAGGGAACATCCTGAGAAGGGAGAAAAGGATTTAACATTTTTTTAAATCACTGCATGGCAAATTGCAAAATTTTTGTATAAAGTATGTTGACTGCCACATCAAAACAAATCATTTTCTGGAAATCCACGTACAATTGGCGAGTAACTTATTTTATTAGTAATAAGTGAAGTCCTGAGTACTGTTCTACATTAATCACCACATGTTATAAAAAAAGAGTATTCCTCTTAACAGCATCTCAGTGCAAAGGTGCATAGATGAAACGGCTAAAAATATGGCAGATATGTAGTGCAGTATACTGAGGACAACATAATATGCATAAAAGATACACGAGTCAACTTTACCAGCCAATGTGTCTTTGCTTCGTATTTGCGTACGCTTTATCAAAGATGAAAATTCAACTCGAAATTTGTTCAAAAAGTGAAGTATCAGGCGTGATGTGGTGGAAGTTCAGCATAATGAATCCCTGATATGGCAATTTTCCACATGATAATATTTAATACGACCATGGTTTCGATGCACTGCATCATAATCAGGTGTGGACCTGATGATGATGCAGTGCATGGTCGTATTCAATTTATCCAGTGGAAAATTTCCATTTTCGGGATTTTTTGTTTGTAAGACAGAAACAGATAAGGTACTGAAGGGCAATCAATATTTCGTATAGCTGAGTAGTTCTTCAGGGTCAAGAAAATTCCACTTGCTTAAATTCTTGCTTTTGAAACAGATGAAGCTCAGTCAATGAAGTCATTACTATGGGATTGTTGTATTCTTAAGGAAATATGTACCAAATGTCTTGACTATTCATTTTGTCACTCGCCGACAACATCTGTCTGCCACATCACACAATGATCGACTTCACAAGTCATTACATACTGTTATTACTAAAGTGAACAAAATCAAAGCCAAATGAAGATTTTAGACGTTGGTTTCTACGTACTGAAGTTCGTTTTCTATCGAAAGGCAAATGTATAAGGCACTTTTATAACGTTTTTGACACTGTCGTGGAGTTTTTTGTAGAGAGGTATGATATTCCCAGTGTAAAAATTGAAATAAATTTCTGATCTTGAAATCATCAACCGCGAGTAAAAAGAAGTCTCCTGCTCTAAAAATTAAATTTTAGTCGAGAGCAAGCACTGATTTAGTGTGAAATCCCCTAGCAAATTTGCATACAACTGAGATGGCTAGGTGTTTTGACAGGCTTTCACACCGACCAACGATTAGGAGACTCGAAGTCTAATCTTAGTCAGATTCAATGATTTTGTGGTAAATTCTCTCTCACCGTTGTTATACCTGTATGATGCAAAACAAAACCACATCGTGTGATCTGAGAGCCAAAACCAGGGAAACCAGTGGCAACAGAGGAAATAAAACGAAGACGTGAATGAGCGATTTAACGCCGGAAAGAATTATTGGCATTAGCATGACATTAAAACTCAATCCCTCTAGTATTCCACTGCACTCATAGTTGTTGAACATTGTGTTGCCTAATAGACTTAGAAATTATGCTAAATTTTTAAACTTTCATTTGGAGTTTTTACCGAATGAGCAGATTTCTGTTGTATTTTGCCCTAGGACTCAAGATTTTGATTTTCAGTCTCGAGATAAAACCAGTGTTAATAAAAAATTAAACTGATTATGTTACTGGCGGTTTACTCTCTCTTAAAAATTCGAACTCCTATTGGCGGAACAGCGAGGAAGCTCCGATGTAGATGCGTTGAATATACTAGAAGCTGGCCATTTTCATGGTAATTGATATTTAGATCTTGAGATCATTTTTGAAGATACAAATGTGCTGTTTGTCGCATACTTCCCTCTTGAATTATTATTTTATTCTAAATAGTCATAAAACATAATATTTGTTATTGAAAAACAGAATTATCGATAACTTATGCTGAATATTTTAAATAATTTCTCGCCGAATGGCATTAATTTTATGGCGCCAGCCATAAAATACGTCTGATTCCAAAACTTTTTCCGTATTATGGGAATGGTTAAATATGGTGGAATATATATAGTAGATAAATGTTAAATTTTATGTTAGCATTTCAGTTAAAATTTTGTCAGTGACATGACACAAAGCTGTTAGTCAGTGTTTATTTATAAAATTTTCTTCTATAAAACTCATTCGAATCCATAAAAATTTTCTAAATATGTACTTCGACAGAATAAATTTACCAAGTGCAAATTTTTACGTGTTTATGAAATTTCTAAAATTAATTTTATTCATAGCGTTGTGCATAAAATTCTATGATTGGCAACGATTTTTCAACCAGAGTGGCAGTTAGCGGGTGTGGAAAAATGGCTCACAATAACATGTGAAGGATCGCATTGGTCATCAAATTGGCTCCTAAGTAGCCTACAATTCGAGGATTATGCAAAGCTTTCGAAACCCTCGCGAAATGTGTGGGAATTAAATTGAAATAAACCGTTTTGGCGAAATGCATGGGAATGAAAATGAAATTAGGTGGCAGGAAAACGAAGGACTCGAGAATTTTACCGTGAGCGTTTAAGTTCGGGTGAGAAATGCCATGGAGGAGTGTGAGGGGAATTGCGTGGGAAAACTTCACCCGGGGGGTGCATTTTATTGTGTGACTAACTGGTTATTTTTTGGCAAAACCTCTGGCTAATTTCAGAGGGAATTTCAGCTTTCAAGGGAAATATTTTCCTGCAGTCGTTATTTGGAGTTCCTTATCAACTAAGGAAACTCATAGTATCGGGTCAAGGGTCCCATGTCCACCTTATTCATTATACTGAAGTTAGTTTACCAGCTTGCTGCCCAATCTTGATCTTCGCTTTTGGGAAGTTCATAAGTTTGAGAAGAAATGAAAGTATCCTTTCTTTTTATTATAATTCTGCTGCTCATTAAAAAGTGCCATCCATATATTTCCTACAATATTCTTTAATTTCCTAGCAATTTTTTTTACAAATCATACTTTGAATTGCATATGCTTGAGGAAAATATCGAGCACTATGGGTAAATTATACAATTTTTAATATCATATTCTTGTTTACAGAATTGCCTCTTTGGTAATGAAATGATTTTACATCCCTACTTTTTTAGGAAATAAAATATTGATAAAATCAAGACTCCCACACTTCTTGCGATCGGTTGCCGATTTAAAAAAATTAAATTATGACTGTTGGAATAAGCTAGCTATAAATTATCAGCGAAGTAGCTCGCTCATGCCCAGAAGAGTGCTGGCGAAAAAGATACTCGTGGAATTATCAGCACCTTTTGTGACTACGGAATTAATCAAGGCATGTTTTCAGTAAAATAGGTTTTTTTAATAATAATATTACCCAGGTATGAACTCCTCGTTTATTATAGCTTACTCAGTGTCGATCGAATCGTATTTGAGCGAAAGAATCGTTGCATTCTACTCCTAGTTGCAGCATTGTGGCGGAGAGTACATAGAGTTGTTAATTATAGGTAAGGAGGCTAAAATATATTGAAGACACTGCTGGTGTCAATGCATGTACCGAAATCGTAGCAGGAATATGGGTAATTGAGGTGGGAAAGCATAGAAACATGCAAATTGCAATGAGTTTAAGGGTGGATTCCGCAACTCGATTCCGAGTGGGTTATAACGTAATGTATATAAAGCTATGAAATAATGATAAATACCTACAGTTGTTTGATCATTCTCGGAATGACACTGCACGTTGAGTTTCTGCTGCAAGATGATGAGGAAAAATCATGCTTTTCATAGTTTTTAATGAGATTTTCGGCGTAACAAGGAGACATTTTTATATGCGAAGGGAGATGTTAATGCCTGCCGCAAATACGGCGATGAATATAACGTAGAAATTGCCACTGGAAGAAGTTGGCCTGGACGGGGAATTTGACCATGGTCCTTTGGCTTGCGCAGACTACTACGCTACCCTTGCCTGGTAGCGTAGTGGCATCGGCCCGGCAAGCCAAAGGACCGTGGTTTGAATCCCGGCCCAGGCCGATTTTTTCTTATGGCAATTTCTGCTTTGTTATATACCTATTAGGACTTCAGGAATTTATTCTAGAGTTATCGTTTAAATTTGTTTTAACAGCAGTTATAATAGTGCCCTTTCATGTATATATGGTTCAAAGGAAGGAAAGAGAAGAGGAAACGAAGCCCATTTCAGTGTGGCAGAAATTGACAGGTAGAATAGCGGAATTTTCACCCCACGAAAATATCCTACTTGAAATCTTGTGCCTTCAGTGTACCTATTCCAGCCTCCTTGTTCGTAGGATAAAATTGAAGATGCTACAGCACGCATATAGATAGCTCATAGCAAAGTGTTATCCTATATACCGAATGTTTTTATTTAAAACAAAATTACTTTCAAAAATTGCCAGCCACACGCCCATGAATATTTGATTACGGTGCTTCTTCTCTTTCCCTGCCGCCGCTCAAATTGACAGTTTCGTTGCGAGCTTGAAAGCGCTTTTACCCTTCAGTTTTCATTTTATACTAGTGTCCTCCTCCATTCCTTCTGATGTGTTTGAGACGTATTTACCACACGATTTCAAATTGGTCTCATCTGTTCAAATTGACATGGTCACCCTTGTCTCTTGAATATGTATTTCTGGAAATAGGCTTGGGGAATGGATGTAGCAGGAGGTAGAATATTTCCGTAAAATTCAAATCAGGGATTCAGTTCTCGAACGGCGAGATAGAGCTCATGTGTGAAAAATACATTGCTATCACACGGTGTCGTCGATTCAGTATTATTTGTTAGTCACATCCTGCCGGCATGTGATAATTATCGCATGAAAGTAATTAACTGGGGGTTTAGAATCCGGTTCTAAAGCGAAACCATGCAATGATCAGTTACAGATATGCATGCGATAAGTACCACTAGGTTTCAAGATTTGAATCCCAGAGAGTATGTTACGGAATTTTTCGATCGTTAAGCATCGTGTGATCGACCGCAAAGCGCAATGAGTATGGAACTATGTGAACGAGAAGTATCTAGTGATATTACACCTGATGTTGCCACATGTATACCGTAATGGAAACAAGGTCCTCGAGCTGAAGTTGGAGATGTGTGAAATGAGGCAATAAAGGACTTCATTTCTGCCGATTCTTGAGAATCAAAAGGTTATGTAAACGATGTACAGATCTGGGATGGTAGTTAAAGGAACGGGCGCATTATCCTATATGGTTATTAATTCGATAGCTCTGTTATTCGGGTTGGTGTGGTAGAGGCTAGTGTATAACCTTCATGACCTCAGGGGTTTATGTTAGAGTCCTGGCAGTGGTTGAAATTATTCAGTGGATTCCCGATCCTTTCTTGGATGCTGGGTGTTTAACGCCTCTAATACAGTACTCACCGAATTCGATGTAAAATGACGGGCTCCATGTCACCTTTCTTTAACTGTAGGCTAATGCGGATGCTGAGTTTCTTTCCTTTGTTCTCAAAAGAATCCATCTTTCTCGAGACAAGTTTTGAACCCTCGGCCATTTGGACGCGAGACCAGCTCGTTACTAACATGACCACCGTGATCTACAGTGTTCATTGTCTTGTGGCTCCGCAGCGCTCTTTGTTCTGGCCTTGGGAGGCAACTCCAAACAAACGTCTCGCTCCAGCTAACCCCTTGCATATCATGTCATGCATCATTGGCCACACCCGCATAGCCTTAGCCTTTTCCTCGGCATTTTGTCTCCTTTTGCGTTTACCCCAACTAACTCATTCGTGTTCTACAGAGCCCTCGCGATCACTCCAACTCAGTTTCACCATGATCGTTCCTGTGGAGCCTTTACAATGCCGAAAAAAGGGCATGGATATTTAAAAACAGCGTTGTTTTGTCGATCATGGTATCCTACTGGCATTGAGTACCCAAATGGATTGAATGCCGCCTGAGTAAGTCGTCAGCTGCTGGGTCCGACGTATTGTTGGACGTGTAATCTGTCAGTCATATCCATAATTTTCGTAACAGTGCCAACTCTATTAGAGGGCTACTCTATATCTCTGGTATTGCTTCAACCCATATGTAATTACGCATGGAAGTAATCATTTTACTGGTATGCATAACAGCAAATAAATATTATTGGTGGTTATTCTACTTTTCAACTCTCTGTTGCTTTGCTTCCTTCAATCCAGCTACTTCGACTGGACATGGGGGTCTCCGTTCGCAATGCGGAAGCAGCGGTTGGAGTGAATTTCTTCTACCTCGAAAGATGAGCGTGGCATAGAGCGAGTTTCGGAGCAGAATTCCACTTGCCGGATTAACAACTGTTTTAGTGCAAAAATTCTTTTTTCAGTGAAACGCCAAGCAAAAAAAATGTGTCCCTCAAGCCATGTCTCCGACAGTGAGCCATGAAAATGTTCGCAAAACTTGTCTCTGAAAAAGCATTTGCGACGCAGTAGTAACTTGGTGTTGATGGGCGTGGCCACTTTTGTCTCCACTCGTAATATAAGCATTCAATCTCATGGCTACTGTGCACACGGGCCTGCGCTGCACGATCGGTTTGAATGTGGAAAAAACATGGGAAAGGAGATCCGTGATGAGCCCGACACGCTATCATAATATATTCGTTTTTCGTCTTCATACATCACTGTCACAATTTCGCATTCGGGTCTTCATAGTTTTGTTTCTGATTAGGTTGTGTGCGTAACATTTTTTTGACTTACAGAGCGGCGACCCATAACTGAAGGATCATATGAGTAGGTACTCCGTATCGGGGTGGCGTGTGAAGGTGGAGCTAACCTCACCTTTGGAGTAAATACCTTCCAAGTTGATATTGTAACGGCGAAAACTGGAGCTGATGTCACTAGTTTCCCGAGAATATGGCTCAACTTATTTGGGAATTTTTACCTTTTATTAAGGAGTGGCAAGAGGACTTATGGTGTCATTATTGAGTTGTAATTGTTAGTAGATCTACCCTCTTTTCGGAAAGAATTTGTGTAAGAAATCCGCGTATAATAGTCAGATGCCTACTTTTTCCGTATTATGAAGCCTAATTAAGTACAAAAGGACATAAGATGAATTAATTCCTTTCCAGCATCTTAAAACGTAATTTTACAAAAATAGTCATCAGTTATAAAATAAAAGTGGTAGAGGAGGCAGGCTTGACTTCATGGAATCTTTCCATCTTGAGAAGAGAGGGAAGAAAACTCTTCTATTCCACATAAAATATTTTGATTTACGACCCAGTCTTCACTGCTGTGCAGCATCGACAGATTAAGTCAGCTGCTGTGCTGCATCATCAGTCTTCAAATGCTGCACAGCAGCTAAACCTGGATCGTGAAATAAAATTATTTCATGTGGAATTACAGAGTTTTTTTACTCACTTCTCAAAATAACAGATAATTAAATCAGTTATACAGAAAATATAATAAAGTTATTATAAATTGAGAAATCGTTGTTTTTAGCAGCAGTGTACTTTTCAGTAATGAGAGAGACATGTTAGGTTAAAATTATCGTTGAGTAACCAAATACATTCCTAGTTCCAAGCAATGGTAATGGAGACGAAGAGTAACCTTCGAGCATAGCAGCAAGGCAAGGCATTACTAGGAGTATTTCAAAATTGTATGATTCCTAACCTACAAGAAACCTACTTACTATTCCTATTATTACTATCCTTGCTATACTATTCCTAACCTACATCTCGTGCTCTCGCGACGAGTAAAATCGAGAATCTTTTGAAGTTGGACTAAAAAATGAATGGGATAAAACTTGAATGCAAATTATTCCCGCAACGGAAATCTGAGAGAGAGGGGAGAAGTGGGATTGTGTGGATAATCTGATTGGCTCACATCCTTCGTTGTAAGTTTTACCTCTTGGCCTGCATGGACGGATGAGGAAAAGGAGGGAGGGACTTTAAATTTCCTTACTATGCCCAACCTCTCAAACCAAGAGCTCTGATTGGGCCAGTAAGTTTCACATACTATCAATTATTCCATGTATCGTAGTTATGATAGCTAAAATATTTGTGAAAAGATTGCGCTTAACTTTTCCTAATGGTGTTTTATTCTAGACTGAGATAAAATAAAGAAATTAATAGTACACTTCATTTTTAAAAAGCTCTCTGAGGGAAAATGTGGATGAAAGAATGGATAAAAATTGGTATGAAGAAAGACCACAAATAGTTATCCATAATTAAAACTCTGTTAGCGGATGAGGAGCGCAGCAAACCGTTGTTCGATCAATGGCTGATGATGATGATCCATGAGTATTCTTTGGAATTTAAACTGAACAAGTTTCGGAAATCATTAATTCACTCATTAGATAATTATAAAACTTTGCCTACTCCTTCGTTTTATGCACGTTTATTCATCTGAGTAGTGAGAATAATGAATTTCATTCTCATTGGCAGCGTTTGGGATGCTGGTTCTCAGTAATGGATATTTAAGGTAGCATCAGCCTATCACATTTCCTTGTCGCTTGTTTTTTTGGAGCCGAGCGCAGTAGTAATTCTAAGTAATACGGTTGTAATAGTCAGGCTGGCGATTCCCCTGCCCGGCATTTCGCAATTGAATGACCTAATGATTTCTCGTCGCATCACCTGGGTGGAATTCTTGGGATGTCAACTGGGCTAGGAACTCCATGACTGCTAACATTTTGACGCCTGACTCGTCCACCTCCCATAGCTCACTCAAGAAGTCCCAGAGAACGACAAACGTATTGGCCATCGTAACGGCTGCTATAAAGTCCCAGACCTGGTGGAAATCACGAGAATATTTCGCCCAATGCTCGTGGGTTCCCACCACGTGAATGGATGCTGTGCATATTTTAGTAGCAAGGTTTCAACTCCGACGGTGTGATAAATGAAATAACCTTAGCAGCTGAAGGTTATTACTCGAAAACTGACACCGACTGGCGTATTTAATTGCAATTTTTACACATATTAACACAACATGCTCCCTGATGAGTTTGATGGAGGATACTAGTTGCTGGCCTGTCCCTAGGAGGAAAACTAGGAAATAAGAGAGTAAAAATTAGCTAATTTATAATGCTTTTAAAATAGTTTCTGTATGCATTATTTTTTCGCCATCCAAATCCCAAATGTATACCTTGTCTTTGAAAAAATAAGTTTTATTGCATAAACAATTTTATTTTTATTTAAAACATTAGAGCATTGAAAAACTTAATCAAAGTAACCTAGGCAACCTTAACAAACTCCACCTGTAATGTTTCGGCTATAAAAGCGTTTAAACTACAATCATGAAACGGCCTCGAGTATCAGTATTTCTTAGAAATTGACTTCGTAAACACAAATATAATTACCATACTCCGGGCCTATGCTTATTTCTGAGGTATAAATGTGTGGAATCCTAATAATATCCCTATCTTATTTTAGTATTTTTGGAAACATTTTTGTGGGAGTATGAGATCTATTTGTTACAGTCAGGTGCTTGATAGTTATTTTTTGCCAAATTTGGGGTGGGGGTCGTTACCACGGTTCCTTGCCATATTTTTTTACCTACTGGTATTAGTTCCGCTAAGATCGATGAGAAGCCAGCATGCGTGCAGTACAGATCACTTAGAGATCGGCTATTTCGTGGATAACGTCAGATTTGGTGATCAACCGAACCAGTTTGCTGACCTGCCCTAGATACACTCCCTCGAGCAACGCTCGGACCATGCTCCCGAATCCTCTCCAACGTTCGGTTGAAGCGACCGACGCTCCTTCTATAATGAGACCTTCGAAAGTGCCGATCTCGTATTGGACGCACTGTAACATTTTACCAGGAGTATAAGCATTTATCACGAGTGCATATTTATCAAGTCCAATGAATTTGAGATATTGTTGCATTTTGATGCGTATTTGAACTTAAATTATTATTTTAAGATATTTTATATTATTTATTATATTTAATTAATATTTTTAGATAAGTTAAAATGCAGCATTATTATTTTAAATTCTGGTGACCTGCTTGTAGAATTTTTTGATTAAAAAATGCGTGTTTCAAGTATACGAGTTTGCCTTCAATTTTCTTTATTATGACTTATTTATCAATAAATACAGTTTACACGTTGTCTGTGCTTATTTCTGAGACATTAATGTGCATACTAAAGGATATTTTGGTACTTAAGTGGGAATAAGTACCTAGCTGAAATGCATATGGGTAGCCCTGCAGATAAATGAATCGTATTTCATATTGAAATATTAACGTATTTATTAACGAATCCTATCAATAACAAATTTCATAGTATCCGGCGTCTTTTAACATTTGTAAATGTGGAATATCCCCTTTCCACAGAATATTTATTAAATCACCTAGGTTTCGGCAGTTTGTGTCATTATCAAAGTACCTTGGACCTTGGATATAAGGTGCCATTATCCGTCTTAACATTAAATAATATTCCTAGAACATTACAAGTACATTTACTTCTGAAATGATGAATAAAAAGGGAAAGTTTGGACCAAACTTTTCGAGCTTGAACTATTGCGTAGTACAAAGCGATCCAAATAAACTTTTCGAAAGGAGAGCTCATCACATCTCATGTCTGTTTGTAAACATCAGAGGCTCTTCGATGGTTTGATGAGGTCTTCGCCTATTATATCCGCCATGATTATCAAGATGTTTCAGGCATCTGCGTCTCACTTGTGTAGAAATTTTAGTCTAATGCATACGTCATATAAACCGAGGTAGGCAGTATTGCAACATCCCGGCCCGCGTATGCAATGGGGAGTATCAAAAATGCATTGCTGATAAATGCCTATCAAAAAACTATTCTCTATTTTTTATTGGCATCAAATGTATGGTAACTTTCAATATGTTTTATCAGAAATACGAATTTCCTTGAAATGTCATTTGTAACATATTAATCTTTGTTTACTCCACGATTTCCCTGTACGTTGTTTGTGATGCTGGTCTCCAGTATTCATGGATACACTTTTTGACGGATATTATTTACAAATAATTTGACTAGTAACGTCATGCGCTATCCAAAATTTAGTAGGTTAATGCTTTTATTGAATAGAAACTTTATTTTTTTAGTTACAGCTAGAAATTGATCCAACTTCCCTTGTTTGGCAATCACCGAATAGTTTTGTCCTCGTATTCAAATGGAAGTAAAACACTTTTCATTACGCAGTCATCCTTTATTCATTACAGGAGTTTCTCCACACATCTCTGGCGCGTAAAAAAGTACCTCTGCTGTGCCTGTTGAAATATTTTATAAGAAATACTGCACGGTAAAGCTGGAGGACCTAAAATGGAATCTACTCCTCTAAATGTCTACTAAAATTTCATAATTCTGTTTTAATTTCTCTTAATTTTTGAATGATATATAAAAAATAAATTTTTTTATCAAACCGGGTAAACAATGCAAATTCGTAATCTAATCAAAAACTTTGAAAAAATGAAGAAGACGTTTCAGTATTTTGTATGGAATATAAGCTGAAGGGTCATATTGTTTTTATAGAAAGAAAATCCTCAGTAAATACTTCTCAACTTATTTAATGAAGATGCGGTTCATTTTGTTTGTCTTGCGTAGGTTTAATTATCTAATGTTTTCTATTACTTTCATTCTTCTTCACTGTGAGTTTTTATATCCATTTTTACTAAGTGTTCTTTGAAACTTGTTTTCCTTTCTCCATGGGGTGAATTACAATTGTTTACAAGCAGAACTATGTGAAGGTTACCTGGCGTCGACTCTTGCTAAGTAAATGAGATGGAGACGATGAGTGGGCATGAGAGAGTCGAAAACAAGAGTGCGGCAAAAATCCACGGATGGCTAAAAAGGCAAACACTGCGAACGGCAGCTTCGAGAGCAATTATCTCTAAGAAAGAGTGACCAATTATGCGTAAAAACGAGAATGTGAGGACAATGGTGGGGACAAAACGAAAGAAAAATATGTGCAAAAAAATCACCAGCTGAAAAATTTTGTGCCAGTGAAATCATTGAGGTGATTCTTTGGAAATTCTAGCGACTAGGTTCTCCACTCATTGAGTGTGTGCAAGTGTGGAAACTCCGTGAGCTATGAATGTTTGCCGTTTGCCGTGCGTGAGAAAGACAAGAAGAATGCTGCATGACTTGTCATACCGCGTTTACGTGTTTAACAGCCTCGGACAATGTCCCTCCTCATCCACCTCACGCAAGCAAATATTTTTTAGCTTTACATGTATACATATATATAGATGAAAATGAATCAAATCCAGACAGAAAAAATTTCACCTTAGCCGGGATCCCGGCTAAGGTGAAATTTTTTCTGTCTGGATTTGACTCATTTTCATCTTCCCCACCAAACCCTGTGTTCGTCCTTTTATGTGTTCCTATCCATTTCCATTTCCTATGAATGTATGAATTTATTCGCGCCTTTGAGCGTCATGTTTTCGAATGATTGAGTATATATATATATATATATATATATATCTTCTGAGAAACCGCACTCGGCGAATAAAAACACAAATATAAATATACTTTTAAAACACAGGCACACGAAAATTAAAAGGACACTCACAGAATAATTTGCGGACGTTTCGACGAGCAAGCCGCCATCGTCAACGACAAGAGACTCATGACTCATGACTCACCGACATGAGTCTCTTGTCGTTGACGATGGCGGCTTGCTCGTCGAAACGTCCGCAAATTATTCTGTGAGTGTCCTTTTAATTTTCGTGTGCCTGTGTTTTAAAAGTATATTTATATTTTTGTTTATATATATATATATATATTTCGTTCAAACAGGTGGTGAAAGAAAGAGTATAGGAAACACATAAAATGTGATGAATGAATGAATGGTTATATATATATATATAATTTGGTTCGGTCCGTGATTACTCATCGCATTCTCTCTCGGATGAATTCGAGGTCATTTAATCGGTAGTTATTCGAGATATCCCGCGTGCGCAAACCTTCGTTTGCAAAACAACTCATTCCCATTGTGAGGAATCGATCATTCCAATTAATTGAGGATACGCGTGATTCTTTTGCTCGCGCGCAAGGTCCCTGGCGGATGACGTAGTGTACTCATTGTGTTTTTTGATGCCCGTGTCTGACGCTTCTTCGCCCAACCATTTGGTGATGGACTCGACGTCTCAGCCACAGTAGTCTCTTCTTGCCCTTTTTTTGCGTGGCCTTCACCCTACTTACTGGCACAAAATTATTTGCGCATTTGCGAGCGTTGCCTTCGTAGACACTCGGAATGATTCGGCAGACCTCAAATTCAACAATCACCACACTTTGGAATCTCCTCTCTGATGGTTTTTGCAATTCACTGCCCATTTTTCCTCACTCATCATCCACATAAAAATAAATTTTGCTGACCCCGCACCGCAGTATAAAAAGTGGGTGAAATTTGCGCGTCCCTAATACCTACTTCACATTGTTTCCATATGTGGGCTACGTTAAGGGGTCGTAGGTACTACAAAGGACAATATCCACCATCAATTTTCTACGGCCCACATGTTAATGTGTGAAGAGTGTCCTATTAAAAGTCAAGAATAAAATGTTAAAGGTCTTTGATTTTGATAGACCCCGGTGACTTCATTTTATTGGTCAATCCGGAAATGAATTTTTGATCGTTTTTAATAGCTTAATACTATTTTATTAGTTTATTCTCGTTTTATGCTTTCCTCCTCAATGCATTTTTGTATTTCATTATAATGGTTATTTCACAAGGATGTGAGCCTGAGTATATGAACCGACCGACTGCCTTTTGGGACAATGCGGTAGTGTGAAGGTTTGAGAGATATTACATCGGAGACAGATGTTTGCATTCGCTCTTTCATTGGTAGATATAGCTTTACCTTCTGCGGGAGATGCTCTGCCTTCGGCCCCAAAAATTGGGCATATACGTCTCGCGGGACACCGTATGAGTTCATTTAAGAGTATAGGGCAGTGGTTCCCAACCGGTGTGCCGCGGCACTTAAGGGTGCCGGGAAAACAGCAAGGGGTGCCGCGATGCTATTGCGGGAAAACGAAAATTGTTAGTACGGCCAACTTATGAATTGATTTATCTCACGCCCGACAGATGGTGACAGTAAACGAAGAACTTCTTCCAACCTGACTCCAGTAGTATACTCTACCTAAACTACACCGTATTATATGTTGGTTGGTGATTTTACTATTACCTTACTCAAATAAATAAAATGAAATTGAGGAAGTATTTATTCAAATGTGATGTTAAAATTTTCCTGATGCATATTCCACTTTAATTAATTTAAATTTACATATTCAAAAAAAATCTAAGAAGGGTGCCCCAACATTGTAACCTCAGTCTGAAGGGTGCCGTAAACGTAAAAGGGTTAGGAGTCACTGGTCGAGGGATTGAATCAATCAATCAAGAGTCGATACCATCAGACATGGCCCCCGGAGTACACCCTATCCTCTCTTATACCCACATCCGAATCATTCTACCCTCGCTAAACGTTCTACCATAAACTATCACCACGCTGAAATTGGGGGAAAAATATTCACAGGAAGGGTTCTGGGAAAAGCTTCACCTTATGGGAAAGATAATGGGAATAAATCTGATAATTTAATCCCACTGTCTTTCACGGCAGGTGGCAGAGCACTGAGTTCTATTCGCCCTTGTCGCCATTTTAAGACGTGTGTAATGGCTTCGGATGGTCATTGAAAACCTCTCGCGCATTGCCGCGGGTATCCACAACTCTTCGGCCTACAATAAACGCGATTCGGCGTTGACATGCTACTTTCTCATTTTTCTCCCTAACCGTGTCCATCCCCTAGTTCCTGAGTGTTACAACTCTGCGTCATTCATGTAGTAATCAAAATACTAAAACTTTGGCTAATTTATTATAAAATATATTTAGATAGTCCAGTTAAAATGGGATTTGAAACGAGAGATGCAAGGACATTAAGGAGCTAGAAGGAGAAATGGTAGAATGGAGGGCTGCAGTCCACCTCTCTCAGGATTGAATGATTGATAATGGTGATTTAGGTACAGAGTGATAGTGGAGGCTCTGCCTTTCCAAACGTAAATTTGATGTAAAGGATATGAATTTAGAGCATCAAAAACAGTGAGAAGCACTTGGTGATCAGTTCAAACGGAAGAATTTTTAAAAATGTTATTGACTCAGAGCGTATATTCGTTTACCCGTGAAATGACTTCCTCTCGAACTTCTGGTGTGACTGCGCGTCTCACCTGGGGGCCGAATCTATAACTTGGCTGACGTTAGAACATTAGGGATCCGTTCACCTTCGATCGAGCTCAATTTATTCGAGTGATGATCAGCGAACGATTTTGTAAGGCCGATCGTTCAGCAGACCATCGAACGTTACGGTGTTGTCAGATTTACAGCATAGCTCGCACTTGTTTCTCTCCTTCACATGCGCAATGAGCTGACTTTTGAATGACTGCACTTATTTTAGATCATTTTTAAAAATATTAATTTAAATAAACATTGCAATGCCTGAAAATTTGAACTTTACTTCCTCACGAGTACTATAAACGCATATACTGCCCTCAATTCATTCCCATTGAATTAATTATTTCCTAATTACTTGTCATTCTATGACTTTTACGGATTCAACTGCAATGTCGTCTGCTTAGATTGGCATATACGTCTGCTTGAATTGCCTCTTGTATTTCAATTACACTCCAGTCGTCTTTACTGGATTAAGAAACACTTTATATAAATCAGACGGGTGATCAAAATTTCCAAGCTTATCATCAGCAAAATTCTAAAAAATAATGTATTTGAATGACATCGGTCCCCTATTGATCATAAAATCTTGTAATCCACTCCAAAATCAACGCTTTCCCTCAGAAATAAACTTTGTCGCGGACTGAAAGATAAATAGGTAACAGTCATCTAAATACTGAAGACAGAAATTGCCATTTTCTACTGGCAGACCAGTGCATTTTTACTAGTGGGAAATTGAAATTTCTGCCTTTATTATGTTGAAATTCCACGACATCACGCCTGATACTTCTCGTCATCTAAATAAACTAATGTTCTATGGTTCACTTATAAGATAATGTTCCAAAACTACACTCAGACGTATATATGACACCTTGGCATATAACTTTGGACATGAATTGATTAGGAAATTCATTGATACTTAAACACCATCCTCTAGCTAGTCCCCATCATTAACGTACTCCTCAACCTCGATTACAATTTAAACACAACCTTCGCCCCATCAAATCGAATAGAAATACATATATAACTCACTTTTACAAGACAAGAGAGACCGTTCACCGCCTGTCAAGAGCTTTCATGCAGCATATATGATTACCTACCTTGAGATATATAAGGCAGCTTTTAATCATTTCCACTATTTCTCCATGAACACACAGCGGCAATCAAATAAAGAAACAATACTTGCTAATGACATCACGTTGAGTACACGCTATTGAGTATACTGCGTATTTGTTACACTTTTAATACCATTCCTGTCATAACACATTATCTAATGAGAACAAGTATGGTTAATAACGTTAATATATCGCCACTTAGACACACGCTATCCAGCACAGCACATAAATAATACTTGTAATCACTGGCATGCCTCAATGTACACAATCAAAATACAAGAAAAACCTTCGTTTACATGTTATCACCAAAATTTACACGGTTGTTTCTTGCACATCGAAACCTAGTGATGCAAACTTTATTTAAAACCTTAAATGAAATGTTCCACTGGGATAATTTTCTTTAAATCGTCACAGCTAAAAACTCAACACATGACGTGCGATCGAAACTATCTTCCAATATAACGATACACAGCATTCTAGACCACAATTCACATTTGAAATCCAAGAATAGTATGTTTTAAATGATTTGTAGTTCACAAAATATATCACACTGCGATACTTCTTCAAATGTCATTCGAATTAAAAACAAAAATAAACTGTTCTTCGATCGATAATGGCCGCTTCGGCATGTATTTTGATGCCGATGCTGAGGAGTCGAGCGTGAGGCAAAAAATGTTCGAACGTGAGTTACAGAATCGCGATCGGCAATTATTATAGAAATATTGCCGACAATCCAGCTGGAATGGCTCTTTTACGCTCGAACGTAAAGTTATAGAATCACTAACAACGTTAAAACGCTGACTAGATGGCACGCCGTTGGATTTGTTAACTAATTCCTTGAAGTAGTCAGTAAAGGTGTATTCTGATTACGGCTTTAAACCGTTACAATAAGGGATCGCACGAGAGAACATAGACATGCCAGACTCAGTCGCGGACAGACACTCGAACTCTTATTGATGAGGTGCGGAAAATGCTCAACGCTTGTCTTTGGGTACGGAGGTCATGAATTAGTGAAAAATATTTAAAATGGGCTTTTGTAATGGCTGAAGGTGGTAGAATCACTAAATTTTTATTCGTGGTAAGTTGTTACTCATTTTGCTGCTAAAACAGATACTAAGTCAAATTTTGTTTAAGATACCACTAAATTGTAGAGAATTCAACCAGAGGCAGAGATAATTTTTCGTCTGTCGGTAGGTGCGTGTTGGGGAGGGTGATAGAGGGGAGAATGCTGGGAAGCGTGGAAGAGGAAGGAGGAGGATAGGAATTTCGGAGGAGATAAGGAGAGGCTGAGAGAACGAGAAACTTGCGAGAAACCTGATGGTGAGAAAGTATGTTTAGGAAAGTGAAAATATCTGCCATAATTGGGGATGTAAGGGGAAGAACTGTCCAAAAATCAACCTATTAGCTGTTAGAATACCCAATGATTATGTTAGTAATTTGAAGAGACGATCAACATCTGAGTTTACTTGCGCCATTCATGACAGCTGGGGAGGGGAAGGATAATTTGGAGAATGGAGGAAAGGTGGAGAGAAACCAGGTGTCGGCATTAGCCTGCTATTAATGAAAAGTGCCAAAGGATCCAAAGTTTCACGTCCCATCCGACGGACGGAGTACTCGAAGTTCTTTCTACATGGCATCCAAGTCCCACTGAAAAACCCCCACCACATCCAGCGATCGAACCCGGGACCCTCAGAATGGGCAGCCAGTACTCTAGCCAACACTAACCCGATCCCTCTTGGACCAGTATTTAAACTGTAATATTTTTTTTAGTTTTAAAGAAAAAAGTACACATACAGCAATATTGCCAATTTAAAGTGCACGTGACATTAGACTGAATAATCTTTTAGGTCACTTTTTTCTCCTTTGATGAAAGAAATGTGAATGTATTGGGCAGTTAGAAACAAATCACCCAGTATGTTTTGAAACGATAATCAGTGCAATCAGTCAATCCCTTTCGGCAAAAATCCCCCCTCGATAATTTCAATCTGCTCCACTTCAAATGTTCCAGAATGCGCGTTAAAAAAGTGCACCCGACACAGTCAGTCATTTGCCCTTCTCGTGCCGTGGACAGCCTCGGCCTTGCTCGACCCCATTAGCAAGAACTTGAAGATCGACGCATCGGGAAGGAGTGCTTTCGCGGGGGAGGAGGGAGCGGCGCCTTAAGATGTCTAAAGCAGCAGGAAATGAGGGGAGGGCATGTTATGCAGGGTTTATGTGTACTAGGTGCGCTGCAGTCGGGTGCAGGAGGTGGTGGTTGATATAGGGTGAAGGTGACACGGAGGTGGACGACGGGGGACGGGGATGGTGGCTATTTTGGGAGTCTGGTGCCGTGGGAGACTAAGGAGGTAGAAATCAAATCTATAGAAATCAAATGAGGGGATCTTGAAGTGGAGTAAAAAGAAGATAGAGACATAGATAAAGGTGAGAAATTGGAAGACTAAAGATGAACACAAACCAACATGTGGATGCTCACCATGGAGTCATTCAATTGACCGAAACTCGGACTCGGAGTTCCTGACTGCTCGTCAGGCTGTTAGCCAGTTCATACTGCTAAGCCGCCTCAATTTTAGACGAATGGCTGTGGTAGTGTTTTCAAGGAATAAGAACAATGGTAGACGAGTTCCCTTTGTGGAAGTTCATCTTAATTTAAAAAGAGAACTTGGTAATTTTCCACACAAATTTAGGCAAATTAAAAGTAGTAAACTCATTTAGGTAAAGGCAAGGTATACTCAGCTCTTGAAAATGACGTGATCAATACGTTGAAACCGGTTGAGTGAACAATAAATTAGTGTGGAAAATTACTAAGGTCTCTTTTTTTATTAATAGTATTCAAGGAACTTAAAAAATAGCAGTAATATCTTGATCCTGTGAGCGTGACTGTGTTCGTTATTATTTGTGTTACCTCTTAATGAACATTGTTTGAATAATGGCAGTGGTAGGGGTTGGATTAAAGTAATGTCGAGCAAAATTGCTCTGCGGCAAAATTGCTCTGCTCTGCGGCAAAACTGGTCGTGTAAATAAATCTATGACCATGGGGAATTGCAGTGTTAATTCTTCTATCCGTGATACTAAGGAATTCCACCAAGTGAGGTCAGAAACCCAGCATCTAAATTAAATCACATTTGGGTATATCCATTAATCATGCCATAAAAAATATTTCGTCCTAAATGTCTTAAATTTAAGGTAAAGAACTAGTAAATTGTGACTTAAAGACAAATTGATATTTTATTTTTTTTAAAGATATCGTATGATATTGTAAATTACACAAGAACCACGAAATGCTGATCGGAACTTTAATACCCCTACACCTTCAATTAAGATGAGAGTGCGAGATTGAGAAGTGTAAAATTTGAAGTGAATCAGTCACCGAAAGGAAAGAAACTAGGTGAGTTGAAAAAGGCCACCACAAAGCCTCCTTTCGAAAACATATTTTGCAGCCTCGAGAAATAAATAATGATTGATTGGGGAAGAGTGAGATAGAACCCAGCTATTTCAGAAGACATATTAAACCGAGTATTAAAAATATCCGTGTCAATGCGGGATACCGTCTGCTTAGGCGATATCGCAATGAGATGAATTAAAGAACGTCTGTTTATGTACTACATATAAAGAAACAGGCGTCAATTATTTCATAATTAGGGGTCTCAGGTGGGTGAAAATAACCATTGGCAATCGGATAGCTATCCCAACGCACGATGTCGCACATGGGACCCCATTCAACTCCCGAGGTCCATAGTACAAGTTCCATAGTACACACTTACTGATGCCGGACAAAGAAGGTCATGACACGCGGGACAATTTACATAATAGCCGGCGCGAGAAAGCGTCCGATTCCACTCGCATGCAGCTTGACGCGTCCCTTCCCACGATGCAATTCGGACGCAATCGCGCGGGCACGATTTGAAACGTGGGCAATGGTTTTGTTAATTCTCGGTGGGCTTTAATGTTTTTTTTTTCGGAAGTTCAAAAATAATTATTATGGCCCTTCAGGTAATGAGAAATATGTTCCTTTACGACTAGAAACGGAGCACGGACTTCCAACTCTACGCTCCAGCCAAGACCTGTCCGCGCTGCCGCAGTCATCCTCAGAATTTGTGCTCGCATCTGGTTGCTGTCGCCACCTGACTTCCGGAGATAATAGAGCTAACCCCAACTTACTTTCGTTCAAGTTCCCATGCGATTCTTATACCACATTATAAAAACTCCTTATGCCAGTGATACTTAAATTGACCATGTTTTGTTAAACTTTAATACATTTATGACCCAAAATTACGTCTTCGAGTCGAAATAAATAGAAAGCAAAGGAAGGGATAGGTTGTCGATCCAATACGTTGAGGATTTGTTTTTCCCACGAAAATATTTTTCCACATCGAGGAAAACAGAACAAAACATTAAAAATATGCCGGAAGCGTTCATTTCTCCGTTTCTCTGTTTTCATTTCTCATGACCGTTTCCTCTTCTCTCCTCTCGGTGGCTCAACACCCACTGCCACAAGTCCTTGCGGTGAATCGTAGGGTGATATGTAGATGTCGATCGACTGAGAATGAACCGGCAAGAGTCGCATCACACGTTGACTCGGTGACATCATTAATCGCGCCGCCACTCTCTTCTCTGAATGAACGCTGAGTGAATTAGTTTGATGCTTGCGAAAGCAACGGCGAGCCGAGAGTGATTCCGGACGCACGCTTCGAATGACACGATTGCCACTTGTTTGCACCAGTGCATACACCCGTACGATGCCAAAATATTCGATGCCTTTGGTTTTGTCGATGTGTAAAAGGAGATGATGGAAATAGGACGCGCAAGGAAAGTTATGACAATTTTCGGCGAAAAATTAGCCCTGGTGTAGAATATTTAAAAACCCGTTACCTACACCGTTTTCGGGGTGGTAAAAGTGAAATAAAAAGTTTAATTTTCGGAGTTCGGCTTATAAAGCTGAAATAATTTTCCTCCATATTGCCCTATCCTTGCATACATATTTTGTTCCAGTTATCCTCATACACTGCTTCATACGCACCCTTTTGTTCTTAAGATTCCTAATATCCCTTCTCTTAAGAGTATCTTCCACATTCACTCATAACTTTATTGATCTAACTCTTCCTCTCACACTGTTCACTCCTCTGTCATTAATCTGATCTGCTATTTGACTCTCATACATTCTCTTGACATGGCCAAACCGAAGAAGTATAGGTGTAGCGAAACTTGGTGGCACTTGCTTGTGAAGAACATGACCGAAAGGAGAGAAAAGCATGCATGAGATGTGGGATGGAGCGGCCGAGCCTTTTTCCAGAGGACCCTGTGGGAGTCCTTCGATAATTTTGTCTGCTTATCAACGCTTTGTTTACGGTCAATGTCCTCTAATCCTCCGCTAGTGAGTGCCACCAAGTTTCGCTATACCTATACGCTCCTCTCATACATGTCCATTAATGAAGCATCTATTGTACATTTTCTCATTAACCCTTCATTTCTAAACAAATCTCTTCTGATTTTACCGTGAACACTTCTCATTTACCCCATACCCACTTCATTTTGCCTGCACTTGCTTCTAGTAAGTGTGGGCTAAATTCAGTAGTACTTAGTATGCATATCCTGGCATACCCAAGATTAGACCACCATGCAATACAGTAGAAAGGAGTACACTTTCATGAACTGCAATTTTTTCTTCCTCAGACCAAAATTAATTCCTGGATATACTCCACATGCAACCCGGATTTAGAGGCTGGCCAAATTTAATTACAAATATCTACTCTTTCAGTTAAGCCCTCAAATTTTTCGCACCGAAAACATTTTACCGCTAGCATCGTGTGCAGTGTGCCCGTAGCCCGCCCCATCGTGATTTATCCCTTTGATTCATTCCTGAGGTATTGCTCGTGTTAATGACCTTAGGCAACGAGGTAACAGTTATACAAACGTGATCTAGTGCTCTGGTCTCTCTCGCCGTTGAATTCTTTTGCATTTCGTGATAGCTCCATAGTGCTGCTGGGTGCATCTCGCCCGGCTCCACATCGTCCGTTATTGACAAGGCTGCAGGCGCATTAAGTAGGCGCTGTTTGCCCTTGTTCCATGAGCTCCACGGTTCTATGCACAAAGCCCACTTTTTCCAACTTCCCTTACGCAACGCATTGTTTACCGTGAAAGTCCATTGTCCCTTAAGTTGTCTTAGCGGTATCGACACCGAAATCCTTGTTCTCCTTCTTAACCGGGCTCGTTCCCGTTACTCTGGTGCCGGTGATGGATGGTCACTTGGGCCCGCCCAGAGTTCGGGCTGCGAGTTAACCTCTTTCCCATTGTCGCCTCCTCCGCCTCGAGCGTGTTCACGCTGAAAGCCCTCATTGAAGAAAGCGACGAAAAGCATCGGTGACCACCCTGACTAGTCCAAGAGACGTGACGTTCACCAGAGAACCGTAAGCGGGTGACAGTGACGCTTGATAAACATGAGCGTCACGGGCAGCCACTTTCATCTTCAGTTATTTTATCCGAGGTACCGGTATAGCTCTGATCAAAATATTATTAAAAAGTCATTATTTGCAGTCTTTGTTTTTAATTCTACGAATGTATAATTTTTTGGCCAGTTTTACTTACTTACCAACTTACGTGACTTTTAGAACGTTTAGGTGGTTGGAGCGATTTTTCCTTATGTACATACATATGTGCAATGTAATGTACATATGTGCGTGAGACTTTGCATACATGTACTGATAAGTTATATCTGTGATTACTATTGTGGTTATATCTAAAGATAAAAGTGAAAAAAAATTGCATCTCACAGATTTGGTTTTCAAGTAATTCAATGCTATTTTAACACGAAGCCTTATGTCATATGACATATATTTTGTAATAATTCGATTATATATTCACTGATTTTCTTAAAAACGTGTCACGCCAAGTCTAATATTAGAAAACAACATGTTTCAATAAAATTTCGTCTAAATTTCGGATCCCGCGCCGAATTTTCTAGTCATAAAATTATCTAATTACCTAAGGGAATTTTAAAAAATATAATTCATGTATCATTTCCATTACTGCCTGTATGGTGAGCTCCCACGCATAAACAGATGTAGTGAATTTAAATAGGGTCCTATCCTTTTTTTTCACGTACTTCCAAAAATTATTAAAATGTGGACTCAAAGACCCACGATTATCGCTTCAGCCACATAAAGTATATATGAGCATATGCAGGACGAATGTGATGAAATCGATCGTTGATTTTGAGTCTTTAGAAATTTTCTGTATGTAAGAGATTTCATTTTTAGAAGATTCTATGCCTTGTATTTATATTATCTGGGGGTTTGGCCTCAACTTCATATCTCTGCAATGCACAAAAATAGTTTGAAATATCATTCGAGAAAAATACTTTCTTCAAGATGAAGGTTGGTTCTAATCCGTGAAGTTAGAGCCCACATAGTTTACGTTGTATGTGTAATTCTCATGGTAATTTTGTTTCCTTCCTTCCTCTCATGTTCCCGCCTTTGGTTTCTCACAAAATATTGGGGCTCAGAAAATCTCACTAATTGAGCTCTTCACTGGAACGTGCCTAAGATGTCTCACCTGCGTCGGAACCCGTGACCTTTGGTTAGAGACCCAACCCTATGGACTACCATGGTGTGGAAAATTAGCTTTTCACGGCTTTATTATACGGCAATACGTTAATCATTATCAATAAATCCATCGAAGAGAAATTTGAGAACAGCTTGTTTAAAGCTCCGTATATTCCTCCCATCAATCAGCTGAACTCGGTGCTCTCAAGAACTGCTGCCATGAAGATGTAAATATTTGAACTTTGGACTTGGTTCTCACTTGCACTAAAAACATTTAAGGTTCTAGCCATCCTAAACAGTCGTTAGCTAAGAAATGGAAAAATGGACTTGACCCACTTTTACACTGAGCCCTCCATATCTATATATATTCCTAATTCACTGAAGTCTTTCTGTCTGGCATAAATGCCTGTTTGACGGATTTCGAGGTGACCTAGGAAGTTGAAATTTGACACGATTACAGGTTGTGACCTATATCTGACTGGAAAATGGTAAACCCGGTGAAAAATAAATTATAGTTTTTTAAACTCCATATCGTTCACTTTTACTTCCAAAAGAAAAGAATTGAACTCGGTGCAAAAGTTCTTTTATTGTTTCTCTTAATTACTTAGACTCAAGATATAGGATTTAAATTTTCACTATTGGGTGGCTGAAAACATGCAGTACCAACCGAAAACATAATAAAAACCTCGAGCAAAATTTGTAAGGGGTATTTTTTTTACCTCGTATTTGTTTTTACGCGGGCACCCTCTCCTAGTTAGATTTTATTCTCGCTGTTGACACCGAACAAATTCGGTGGATGGGGCATTATTCAATCGCGCGGATTATGCATTCTGCCGAAGCCACCCCATAGAGCCGCGATCGCATAACACAAGTTTCGACACCAAGCGAGCCTTCCCTCCTTTCAGGGAAAGTCTGCATTCCTCACGTCATCCCGATTAAGTAACTCCCCCGCTGCCGCCGACTACGACGCGTGGCAGTGAATTCACAGCGTGTGTCGGCCACTGCCATGCTTCCAATTGGCGGCTGCCTGGCTCTCTGGCTGGCCCCCTGCCCCCCTCCCCCTACACACCTGAGCGGGGTGGCACTTGGCCGTGACTGACGGCCCAAAACGGAGCAGTGGGTTAAAACGCTGGGCAGCCACCGCCGAGCCATAATCCACCACCACCATGTGGAGATATTATTCGATTGACCTCGGCCAGGATCTCCCGTATTTCCGCAGCTTCCTCGTCTCCCAGGTGCAGCCGTGCACCGCAGCTGGGGTGATTGCCATGTGCGCAACTGCATTTCCAAACCCTTCGTAATCCCTCCAACTCCACTCACGATTGTCGTCCCCTTGTATCGGATCCACCTCTTCTTTTGGAAGTTGACGCGCAAATAACACTCCTCCCTGAGACTGCACCGTGCTTGCGCCCAGTGTTAGGGACGCTATGACGCAATGACTATCCGTGGACGGTGTGCGCAGACCTCCCCTCGTGTCCAATGATTCAAAAAACAGGGGCCTCGATACCCTTTTTCCATCGTGACTCAGACAGATTCGAGGTTAATTACTACTGGCTACGTTTTTATTTTTTTAGAATAAGATAAATATGTTAGAAAAAAGTTTTATTGTTCTTGGACGAGCTGTTCATGAATAATATGCAAAAATTGAAATAGCCCTTTTAAAGCTCAAAGCAAACAATCAGGTGTACATAACATAAGCGATGCATGTGTGGACAATTATCAACAAATTTAGCCAATGGAATTTTATAGATATCGATGTGGAACATATGCTGAACGTAAAACCCATGAGTATATCTGTAGGAAAATAAAAATATACAAAGGGTGAAAATTTGTGAAAATACTACGCAATTCACACGACAGATAATCATCGAAAATGTTGAATCGTAAATGACAGTTCACTTTTACAAGCAATCTACATCTCAGTTGTCTAGATTTTAATTTTAATTATAAATAATATATTTTCTACATTTTGGTAATGCCTCCTTGCAAATCCACTCTGGAGGAAATATTAACAGCCTCGCTCCTCAACCGAGAGATAATTTCTCTCTTCATAGGTATTTTCTCAACATTGATTCGCATTCAACGGTTCGCGACCCTTCTAGACCTCAGGTGATGAACTCATGGGAGCGCCATGATTCGTAATACAGGCATTATTATCTTGTCATGAAGTAAACAAAACATAAATGAAAGAGTGTGGCGTGGGTTTTTTAATGACATGGTCCCCTACAGTTCTAGGTCTCTGAATCACCTCATCGACCCACACGCAAAGTTTTGGTACCATCCGTCCCCCCCTCCTCTCCCCCCAGGAATACCTGAGATTATGGTTCGCTAACCTTTTTGTAATTCGTATCACCCTGAAATTACTCTCAAGTTCACGGGCATGAACATTTCCAAGCAATGCCAGCCACGCCTCTTACTTTCATTCATGCTTCATGGCTTTAATGCGTTACGTGATTTAAAAAATGCATGTGGTTCCATCTCAAATTGTATCAATGATTATAATTTCGTAGTTTTCCTCTAAGGTTAGTCAGGGAGGACAGTGTATACTCTCTCCTTCATTATGCAAGAAAATATTTGATGCTTCTGAAATCTGCTTGATTACTTAACGATAGTCTTGTGGATGAGTTGGTCACGGTGAGCACGGTAAACGGAGTACTGAATTTGATACTGGGTAAAAAAATAGTATCGTAAGTAACTTGGTGGAATTCTTTCATAATGAATTGATGAATTACTATATTTTCACCTAAATTTTATTCCTTTCTCAAGACCCGGGCTTCTGAAATCCTCTTGGGGATCCACATCATCACTGGAATAGACATGTGGCTGATTACTTTCTATCCCTTGCCCTTATTGGTGTCGTAGAAAATTGGACATTTAACCGACCCTGATATTTTCTTGGTTTTGATCTCGTGGGCGATATACAGTGAGCCCTGATGGTTCATCCAATAAAAACATTTTAAACGCTCTGGATAAGATGTATTTGGAAGCAATGGATTTCACGAATAATGTTTCGTAGGAGTTAAAAATTGTCAACAAATATATACGAATCGGACATGTATATAACAATAAGCACCAAAAAAAGCAAGTAGCCTCGTGAGAAATTCGATAAGATTCAATCCTGAAGCTATAATGAAGCGTATCTTTTCAACGGCCATGGCTTATAAACGAGAAGGGTTGGGATTTGGAGAGGTTATCGGTTTGTAGAGTGGTATTCCCTGAAAATACTATAATAAGAGAGCAAGGTTGCTGATTATCCTTGGGCTGACTTTCCAAAATTCGACTGTCATTGAGATGGAGTCATTAGGTAATCTTTGTTATGATTCATTAGTGTGAACCGATGTTGTTACCTAATGTAATTTCTCACTGATAAATAATATACAGTGATACCATTTCCATAGGCATGGAGGCTTTACCTGGAAATAAATTAAGGTGGTTGGAACGATTTTTGTTTATGAACAATTCACCGTGAAACCTTGTATAGCTTTCCTCATTAAAAATATCTATAGATAAAAGTGAAAAAATTGCATGTAACTGATTTGTTTTCTTGGCCATTATATGGTATTTTAATTCGTACCCTTATGGCAAATGACATATATTTCGAAATAATTCTATTACATATGTACAGATATTCTCCTTAATGCGAAATAATACGTTTAAAATTATTATAATGGCTACTAACAAATATCAAGGTACCATGCCGATAATAAAACACGTATTTAGGTATAGTATTCGCTTAAATATCGAATTCCGCGCCGAAAACCAAAGTCATAACATTACTTTCATCAAGGCGAAAAGTTTAAAATGTAACTCTTGCATCATTTAATTTACTGCAAGTATGGTGATTTACACCGAATAAACAGATGTTTTTAAATGAAATGTGGTCCAAGAATTTTTTCACTTACTTGAAAAGTTATTAAAATGTGCACTCAATGGTTCATGATTACCACTCCAGCCACCATCACCATGCGAAGAATGGAAAAAAACACCCAGCTATTGTCATGAATCTGGCATTATAGGCCTGCTGAAAAGTTAAAGCATGTTATGTAGTTTTTAACTCTATTTTAATGAGAACCCTAGAGAATCATTTAAAATTAGATTGCAGACTTTTTATCTCATTGCTACTCTAATAATTATTTGAAAGCTTAAACGAAAATTCTTGCTTTCAGAATTTACCTAGTGTATCGTAAGTACTTGAATTTAACAAGAAAACTGAGGTGGTTAAAGTAAGGTGATAACCCCTGAAGTTAGGAGTTGATTTTAAAACTAAAATATACTTGAAGAGGAAATAGGTATTAAAACGATCGTTCCTAAGCGTCGAGAGACCGTAGTCTGAAATCGAATAAATCCTATTAAAACAGTCTGTTTTGTCTGGTCATGCATTAAACTGTAAGTTTTTCTTTGGGTATTTGCTCCTGATCTATGTACAGTTTTCCTACTTTTCTGTTTTATTTTGGTGTCTTTCATTTTTATTTTTCATGAGATCTCCATTCATTTATTTAGATTTGCTGTTTTTATCTCGGTGGTCAAATCTAAGAGTTAAAAAATTCCAGAATACATGAACCTCTTTCATTTTCCAGGTTAATATCCGTCCAATATTTTTGTGATACACAATAATACATTTTTTAATATTAGTACTGGTATTTTACTAAACAATAGTTGCTTCTTAGGCCCGTGCCACGAATCTAGCGCCTAAGGTTGTCTAATCATTCACTAACAGTGAGAATAGGAATTTTCTTCATCAGCTTCCACAAAATACTATTATTATTCATGTACATTTGATTTACCTTGTTAATTTAAAAAATACAATGTTGATGGGGTTTCCCTCTCATTCTCAACGTTTTCAAAACTCATTTTCAACGTTACAAGCATTTACTTCTGCAATAAATTTAATACGCCAGTTTTTTTTTATTAAAGGAAGAGGTTAATGACATAACGTCTCCTCTATCGCTGCTACTTTAATTATCCCTTGCTACGCAATGTAGGGCATTAATATTATGCCAAATCCTTCGAGCATCCAAATACCAGTTTCTTGGGTCGTCTCTGGGGGAAGATTCGCCTTTTAATGAGACGTATCCCACTAATTGTATTCTCTCGAATGTGAGGATGCAGAAAAAGATGTCTCAGTTCTCCATTTTAAACGTATATTGTATTTGCGATCAGTTCCGGTGTTGCTGTATCATTTTGAAATTCATAAAGTGAAGATACACCAGATTAGAGTGATTTTTTGTAATCCAAAATAGTCTTAAGTTAAAATACTCTTTTATATTGCGGAAAAATTCATTATCCCTGTCGTAATTTTGTATGAGTGCCTCCGCAATAGTTCTGAATAGGTATTAAGTATTCGACTATTACTGATGTCGGTATATCATTTTCAAGATATATCTACTCAAGAGGAATCACTTGGCAGTGATCTGTTGGTATCGAAACCTGTCGAGGTAAAAAAGTACACTTTTAGGGAACAAAATTGAAGCACCTGTTTCGTAATAATGCGCCAGTTCCTCCACATCAGTCTCAGAATTTATTTTACACATTCAACTATTTCCTACGCTGATACATCATTCTCATGTTTCATCTATCCAGTATGAATCACTTGACAGTGATGTATCGGCATTGAAACTATTCGAGGTAAAATAACTCTTTTGGAGCAGAAAAATGCAACCTCTGTATCGCAGCTACGTGAATGTTCCACGCCATCAGTCCCTAACCGATATAGAACACCGGTCGATTCCACTTGGCCATTGGCATCCCCGTCCCCTTCCCCGGATCCGTGTGGCACGGACAACCCTCCTCCTCCGCGCCTCTCGCCCCCCCCCCCTTTTGCCCCTACAGTCCCTCCCCCCTTCCCCCCCCGTCCCCCGGCCGTCGTCTCCACTCGCGCGATTCTCTTGTGGCCGCGCGCACTTATATATTCCCGCGATAGCAAGGCAGCGGCCTTCAATTGCTCACTCCCTCAACCATCAACACCACCGGGTCCTCGGAGTTGGAAACTTTAGAGCGCTCCTCACCCGGGAGGTCCTCGCCGAAAAAGTGATCTTCCGTCGGTCAAGTGCGGCACTCCTCGGCCATCGAACCTGCGAACCAGCCGACCAGTGCACCTTTCACTTCATCTCCTGTTGAAGCTGCTTCTGTGCCCTCACTCTCTGGCAAGGATAAAGAGGCGGGAAGAGTAGTTGGACAATTGTGCTTCGTCGCTTTCCGCCGATCCACTTTGGTGGGACTCCCCTCAGTGATTCTGCAGTGCTGAATCTCTGGACTGCGTGAGAATACTTCGAAGGAGTGTTCCGAAGCCTTTCTTCGATCTACGAAGCTGCGCAGCCCATCTGCCGAGTCCTTCCTGCGCCTTGAGGCAGAGAATCACGCTCGGTAGTACTGAGAACCAGACGGGATTACCACGGGAGTGGCGCCGAAGGTCATCGGGAGGACGTTCAACCGGGAGACCGAGGAATCCTCCTAGCAAGCGTACGTTGATAATACATTCTCTGTTCGGTGTTTGTTTTCATCTACCCATTAGACGGTAGCCGTGGTGAAATCCAGCTTGCCTGGATTGGAATAGAAAAGAAAGGTTCAAAGTTGACGGCTGAACATGCTACTGATGGTATGCAGTCCTATTTCCCCACTCCGCGCCGATCCAATAGCGTGCGTCGCCTCAGGTCATCTTTCCGGTTCGAAGTAATTTCCACTACGCGGGAGATAATTAGGACTGCGGAGGGCCCTTGGGGGGTGAAGGCGATCTTTTGGAACAGCTGTGGGCGATCCGGGATACTTTTCGAAATCACGCCCAGGGTGACATTCAAACAGCTACTCGTGCACGTCGACCGAAATGTATAATTTGGTATTTTTTGTAATCAATTCAGTCATTATTATCTACTTCGTGTGCCACCGCGCAAAGCGTCAGACACCGGTGAAAGCGGGTCCCCATTTTCAATTGTTTGTAAAACTTGAGCGAAGGATTGAGTTAAGAGAAAATTTGCTCCGTCCATTACATCTTAAATTTTACTGCTATTGAACCTTTATCTCTTAAAAGTCGCTAAAGTGTGAAATGTTAAAGTTAAGTACCTTCTGATTAAGGATAAATTTCAATAGTTCAACTTTCTAACCCTTCCCTGCAGTTACAACATACTGCAAAAAAATAATTTTATAGGTAAAGGAGGATAACATTGCTTGCTTGCTTTGTTCTGTCATTGTTATATTTGTCACCGTAAATATATTTGGGCTCATACATCACTGCGTGTTTGATTAAATCTTTGCAGGAATGCATTCATTTGATAAATAATTTGTATCGAGTGTATAATCAATTTTTTTAATCCTCAAAACATGTATTAACTAATTTCCAAGATTATAAAAAGCCGAATAAACAGGCTGGCAATCAATTTTGAAGGTAATGGATATTTTCGCAACCAATTGACCCGTTATATTATTCCAAGCTCGTTGTGCCACTGATTTTCAAATTTTCCATTTAATGACGGCAAAATTATTCATTTGAGGGATGGATTACTGAGGCGTTTTAATCTTACTATCTTTCCCTCACGACCAAATTGAGGTTTGAGAAATATCTTAGATGAGAGGTGTCATTTCTCGTTACTGGGAATTCCTATTCGTAATGCAGTTTTGAAAACCGTGATATTTACCTTGCTAAAATCCTCGCGGTTGATTGCGAAACTCTGGTAATTTTGTTTGAGACATAGCTATGACTCACTGGCTATTGTCTGTGGTAATATTTCCTCCAGACGTCAAAGCTTTGGCATCTTAGTGACCGGCCTGTTGTGTCATCGTAAAACGAATCCTCCTTTTCATCTTCTAATCTAATGAGCGCTAGGGATGATTGTCATCGTGAATATGCTATCGGGAAAAATTTTCCAGTTGAGATTTCTCTTGTCACGAATAGGAAAGTGCTTGCTAATAAAATTTCAAACATTTACATAACTCATCATAGCGGTAAATAAAAATCAGGGTAAGGGAGGTAATGAGTGCATTTGAAACTAACCTTCTAATTTATTTTCGTCAGAATATTCTCACATAAGGACTATCAAAGGATTCTACAGATAAAGGAGAATAGACAGTATTACATTTTTTTTTAAATACCGATTGTAATCCATGATCCCTGATTTCTTAAGGAATATCGTTTATTATTTCTATCATTCCTCCGTTACAGAAGGAACTATTAATTATTTGCTTCAGTCCTTAAATGTAAAACAAATGTAACAGCCTATTTGAACTACCTCCCAAAACAGCCGGGAAACACTTGGAGTATAATTTATAATATTAAATTAAATATCAATATTGAAGGATTCTAGCATATTAATCCATATTATCTATTGTTCTTGTTAGTTAAAGGATCTCTCTCGAGTAAATAAATGATTTTTTAATGCTTTTTGATACTCGTAACAATGTTCATACTCAGTATTTACGTTTTCATTGAACATTTCTCGGGCGTACCAATTTTTTTTTTATTCGGGTAGCGAGAGCCTAATTTTATTTTTATCTGAGTACGTCATGAATTAGAGTTATCTAACTTCCTTAGTTTTTGTTTCACACTCATTTCTTGAAATTCATCCTATCATTTCTCGTAATCTTATAATATTTCTTAAGAATTTGATCCACATTAAATCACCGTGCCTTTTCCTGTCAATGCGTGGTGATACATGATAATCTAGTCAGGGAGCGTCGTCAGTCAATCCTTGAATTTAGCATCCCCGCGTCCAGAATATAAAAAAATAACTCCCGCTAATTATTCAGACTAGCATCGCAAAATGGGAGATTAAGCAGATCCGATCTCTACTCGCAGCCAGTCTGCCTTCCTCTGTCGAAACTTCGTCAACAGCCAATATCTCCGTCGCTCGCTCGTGTCAATCATTCTCTTGTTCCTCCGTGTCAGTCTGTCGCATTTACTATTTTAATTCTCGATTCACCTCGAAGAAACCGCTCAAATGCAACGTCTGCTTGTCGGACTGATCGTCGCAATGACCTTCACGCGAAAGATCACCGTGAGACAGCAATTGCGCTTTCCAACGAACGCCCTGTTACGCCGATTTCCTTTCTCCCATTTCTGGATGAATGCCTCTCCTTATTATCCTCGTTCAAGTTCAATTTTTTTCTAACCTTTACCGTCGTCGGCTCATTCTCGTCCTCCCTATCCCATTATGTTCCGCCGTACAGCATTATCTGTTCGCCTTTCCTGCAATTTCTTTGTCGCGGACGATGAATGAGTTTATCAATTTTCTCGGTATTCTGTGTCATTTCCAACACCTTATTTAATAAGCACAAAGAAATATTAGCTCTGATGATGTCAAGGTTCGAATGTAACAGCTAGATGAATCTCTTATTTGGTGAGCGAACGAGCGTTACACGTTTCTCATGGATGGGCTATTCCACGCAAACTCAACCGTGGCCGTGGCTCTACCATCTTCGATTCTCAAAATTTTGGCATAAATGAACTATGATACGTAAAGACGTTGACCGAAATATTATCCCTTAAAATAGTAAATGTCAAAATGATCACGCTTCAAATATCTGAATTTTGTGCAAAATGGCCCACCATAGCTCCCAACTTTTACTTCAATAAATGTAAATCTAACGGTCGGATTTCAAATATAGTGATATTTAAATGATAAAGGGTGAAAACTCAGTGTTTTATTATGTATTGACTACATATACATCTACTCCCAACTATTAAAAGAGTTTATACTTCCTAATTTGATTTATTTGATCCATTTTTTGAGCCTTATAACTCCTTTTTTTATTCTTAGGAAGGACCAAGCTTAATTTTGATGAATAGGCATAACACGGGACTAAACGTAAAGTACCCACATAAGCTAGTATTTGTAGCCCACTACTTCGGCACTGCGGAGCAACAGAATAAAAAACGTGAAAATGTCTTCTCTTTTGAGGGTGGTCAACTTTTGCGGTGTGAAAAAAGCTATATTCGATCAAAAATTATAGGTTGAGGAATGCATTTTTTTTTTATTCAAAACTTCGCCTTTCAAAAACAAAAATGAATTGTTTTACTACATCAGTCCAACATAAAAAAGAGCAACCTCAATGGTCTTCAAAGCTTTGAAAGTGGCGCCTTGTGAGTTTCTGAGAGCGGTCTGCGCATGCGCTGCGCTCCAAATTATGAATTAAAACTTGACGCGTCTTCTGTCCATCTAATCACTACTTTAACCAAAACGGTGGCTCACCACGAACTATCAACAGATGTAGTAGGTGAACAAGTATTTCTTCTGCAACATCATCTGTCGTTATGTCTTCCAAGACGAAACTATGTACATTCGAAATATTGCATTTAAACAATTAATTTCCACCGCTGACTAAACAATCACTTGCTGAGTTAGCCGCCCTATTCAAACTTCTGGCCTCCTTCTTAATTAATGCGCCTTGAATTTCCAAGAGAGTCCTGATTTTAAGGACAGAGCAAGGTCAAGTCGAAACGGCTTTGGGCATAGTATAGGTATTGTTGGAGAAATCAAAGTGGGTATTTAATTAGTAGCAATTAATTAATTTTTAATTAGTTGATAAATTAATAATTTAAGCTATCCTTCTTCGGTGAGGGAAGAGAGAATATTACCAGAGGGATAATTTTTCGTCCACTTTTTATTTGGAAAATGTAACAATGTCACTTTCTTGAGCCGTCCCTGAAGTAAATCCGTTCATTTTATAACTACTTCTTTTTATTTTGGATATAATAATAAGCAGGAGTTTGTTGGACTTAAGGAGAAACAGATAAATGTGTTATTGAGGAACAACGTAAACTGTATGCATTTCGGTCCGGGGCATGGGGTGTCTTCAGCGATTTTATTATATTTGTGTTTATTTGGCCCATTTGAAGCACATTTACCTTCTGCTACTAACGAGATCAACCCCTTTTGAGTTTATGCCTATAGGGATAGATATTTGCTCTAGTTAAGGGAAGCATGAGTTTTATGAAAAATTGTTATAATTTCCATAATTTTTGTGTGGGAAACCATCGTCATGTTAAGAACAAAACTAAAAGTAATGCTCCTAGGAGTAGTAGTAATAACTACCTTTAGCATTTAGAGCCTCGGAATTTCATGCTTTGTGGTTATTTGATTCGATAGACATATTGAGGTTTCCAAGAGAATCTTCTTTCGCCACATTTATGGGCATTGTTAATACCTTCACGCTCTCGCTTAAGCCATATGGTAGTTGAACCTATTTGTATGGCTCTTACATAGTGTGTTCCCTTATACAGTATGCATAGTAAATTTCATGATAAGTTGCGTTCATTGATATAAGCAGTTGTCACTGTTGGGACATAGTATTCTTAAATATACATTCCCTCGCTTACTTTTCACTAATTATCCCCTTCTCTTGGCATCTGTTTGGGAACTAATTTGAACAAGCCCCGAGGGTCAGACTGCAGCGTCCTGCCCCCAAATGCCCCTCCGACCTCTTTAAACATTCTTATGTTGGTGTATTCGTGCTTTTGTACATTCCTTTCGTTTGTTGCAAAACACTCGAAAGCTTTGCCCCAAATCTCAGATGCACGCTAGCTCGGGGAAAAGGAAACAGGTTTTCCAAGTTTCACCCCACCATTCGGTGGAGATGACGAGTCAGAACTACTTCGTATTCGTGAGCGCCGGTTGAACCAAAATTCCGGCCAATTTTTCTAATAACATAAAGATTAATAGGATAAGGTTCATTTTAGAGGGCAAAAAGACATTCATGTGAATTTTTACCCTTCAGAAAAAAATTGAATTGTGTATCTCTTGTTCTTAGTTTTGGGAAGCCTAATTAATTGCATAGTGGATCACTTCTTGTTGCTTAGCAGGAATGGTTTAGTTGCAAAATACACATTATCATTGCTGCAATATTAATGAATAAATTAACTTAATTCTTCATTTTTTGCCTCTCTCACTCCAATATCCATTCAATAATCCCGCGAAAGCGCAAATATCTGATAAGCATTATTTTTAAAAAGTTTTTCGTGGACTGATTGAGTGAAAACTTGGTTGGTTTAGAAGAGAAAAGTATTTGTAGATGATTCATATTTTAGATCTTGCTACTATTTGCTAAGTATGCATTAAAGAGCAGAATCACTAGTTTGAGCAGTGGAAATAAAGTATGTGGTTGGTATTCATAAATACGGGAAATAGAGAGCTCTTTGCTGGGGAAAATCCTTACAAAATATTCCAGTGAAAAAAGGTTTGGTTATCAGCCACCATTGCTTTGTTACCATTGCTTTTATTTACCATAGTTACTTACCTGTGAACGTTGCAGAACTATTCTTCATTTTTTCTTGTCGTCATTACTAAAAGAATCCTTAATTAAATTTATTTGATATTTTTGCCCTAGATTCCTTGAAATTTCATGCACCGTGGAATCAAAAAATTCTTTTGAACTTCTCTTCTCATTCTAATCGCCTTTCCATCTACAGAAATAGAGTAAACCATTTTTTATTTTTTACGTAATACTTAAATTGAGAGCAGATTTTTTCATATCATAATCCGTTAGGTAAGATGCAATTCCAGCTCTTTCAAAATCATCCAGAAATTTATTTTTTTCCAAGCAATTGAACCTCATAATTGATCAAATTCTTCATTTTTTACTACAAATTAGAATGTTGGCAGGCAAAAAAGACCTTTTTTTAGGTCTTAGTTTTCTTATTTCTTCCAAGTTGCTATTTCTTAGATGCAATGCGGCAAAATATTAAACAGCTCGCGAGAATTTCTGCTTTTATTTTTGGAAAAGCTGCGTAGTAGGTAGCATAGTTAGCTGAAGCATTCACTGAGTTGATTGAACAACAATTGATTAATGCAACAGCATCAATTGATGTAATACTATGTACAATAATCTGTCTGTGCCATCCACTCGTTTCGACTCGACTCCACATGATTCGAAGGAGAGGGGCAGACAGTGATTCTGGCTCTTAAAAAATGGTTTTGTGAGACAGGCAGGGGGTGAATGGGGTATATCTAGGGTGTAGGGAAAAGGGTTGGGCTCGTTGGTCATCAACTCTTGTCTTATAATAGCGGGAGAACATCGGGAAGATGTATTCATTAAACAGCGAGTCTGTAGGTATGAGTTTATATTTATAAATAACTCTGAGAAAATTTACCATACGCCCTATTTATTGGTGCCATATAGTATAAGACTTTAAAATGCACGCATGCTTACAATAAAATAGGCTTGGTTTAGCTGGAATACTCGTTACAATCATCAAATTCCTTTTTCGTATCTTTATGCTTAAGACTTGATTTTCGTGTCAGTACAAAAGATATAACATTTCTGTGATTTCGTATTAAAACTTGTCAAATGTAGAGGGATGCATAAATATTGACCATATCCTCTGAGAAATGTCAGCTTACCCATTAAAGGTCACTTTTTTCGGCGGCTTTGCTCGCTGCGCACGTATTTAAAGCTACCGAAAAATATTTAAATAAGCCTATTTTTTGTCTCCAAAATTTCCCAAAACCTGAGATATGAATTTCTGTTTAGAATTTCATCCAATTTTATCGAAACAAAAATGATCTGGAGAGGATTTAGTTTCACTTCCAGACACTCCAGGATTAAATTTTAATTAAAGAATTAATTTTGCTGTAATTCCGTTATAGGCATTAGCCCGCACGAGAAAGGCATTCCCTCTCTCCAAGGTCATGTCCAAGCTTCTAGGAGACCATGTCTTTCTGAAACTTTACGAAATCATTTGGCGTTCTAATATTTTAGTTGCTCAACTCAAGCTCAACTGGAGTGGAGCTGATCTGATGGGAGAGCGACTCACTTGAGGACGTGAATCACTAAGTATATGCACCGCATTTACGGTCCTCCAGATTGGCACACTAACACGTATATAAATTTGCTTCTTCTCATTTCACTCCGAGGCCTTGACTTTCTTTCTATCATCAACCACTGCCATAAATACTTCCACTTATGGCCAACGTTTATTTCCATCAAGTTTTTTTTTATAGAAACGGTAATGTCATTCGGATCCTGTGGGCAGAAGTTCATGCTCTGGCCGGTTTTCCAATTTTTGTTTCCAACGTTCTCCTGGAGAATTAAATGAGTGAAAGGCAGCATAGGTTATGTTTGTTAGTTTACCCGTTGAGAACGTTAATTTAAATATATGTGCCGATCTGAAATAGAGAATATATTTCATTTTTATGTGCCAGAAAATTTTCCTTGACATCGTATCCTCTTTCCGATGTAAACGAAACAACATTCTCCTTAATACGTATCTAGTGTGGAGTATTTTGTTCTAAAATTTATTGGTGGCACAAACAAGTTACCCAATTATTAGTAAAAACCAAAGAAAGCAATAGCAAACAGCAAAATATTCAGGGCAGCCATATTCAGGCTTCCAATACGGTCATACAAACATGCAACTAAAATACTTGATGAGTTACTCATCCTTTGACATTTTGTTATTAAAGCAAATTTTTTAGGTTCAATTAACATAGAATTGATAAAATTTGCCTCGAAGTCATGAGAGTTATCATCTTTGATGCTGTAAAATACTATTTTAATCAGAAGTTTGACTTCGAAATATATAAAATTACCGTTCTGTACCTAGTCTATTTAAACCTCATCGAGACCTATTGAAAATCACAAAAAATCATGTTTATATGAGGGAACAATCGAAATAAGCCTATTGCAAAATTAGTTTCTAAAATTGCTCCTTATTAGTGATACCCTTTTGGCACCAAGAAGACAGGCTTATAGGAAACATGTCATGTTTGCTTATAATTTTTTCTTTCCCTGTTGGTCTTTTCTGGCCCTAAACACATGACAAAAACGGAGTGGCTATAATAAATCAATCCTGTTTGTTCCTTCTGAGACAGCCTTGCGAACGATGCCATGCGTTTGGAGTCCTAATTTCTTATATGCTTCAATTTGAAACTTGAGGCTTTCCTGAAATAATTTGGTTACTTTATTTTAGCCATTTAACCATGCCCACGTTGAGTATTGTTAGCGTGGTATGGCGAGTGGCACAAATGCTGACATGCGCATATCCTCAGCAATCCATGAAGATAACTCGGCCGCAGTCCAGACTGATAGCTTACACGTGAAGGTTATTGCCAGAAAAAGACTTCTCGGTGGTTGGGGCGGCTTAATCCGTTGGCCATAAAGAGGAGATTCAGTGTTCAATTCCCATGATTTTCACGGAATTTCTCAGCATCTTATTTCATATTGGCAGGTGTCAAAATCGACTATTATTTATATTAAGTCTAGTGGTCAATAACATCATGTTTTAGGCGGTTCTGATTTCGAGATAATGTGTGTAGCTTTCGACAAAAATAGAACACCTAACCACACCTGCATCTCAACACGTGTGTGATGTCGAGAAAATTCAGCTTTCATTTTCACTGGGAGTTATTCCCAAATTTCTCTCGGTGCATCTGGGGTTGACATGTGAACATTTATTCCTCCAACACTAATATTTCCGGTTTTTCCTTGCTTTCTACATATCTCTGCCACCGAAAGGTATAGAAAAAATAGAATCGTACCGTACACCTGACCGTTTTTACGTTTTTAATTTTAACGATTCTGGGATCCAAAATGGAACAGGGCATTCAAATTCGGTTTTTCAAGGCTTTGTCTAGTGCAACGAACAATATCATGGGTCCTACATATATTTTGCTTTAAATAAATCAATAAATCTGTCTTTTATTATTTTGGCATTGATGCAAATGATTTTTAGGGTTAACTATACATCTTAATATGAATAAATTTTAACATAAAACATTTTCGATGCCTACATGAAATACGAGTATCTACAATTCCGATAACTTCCTTGACTACAACAGTCATCTAAATTTTTATGAAATACTTCTGGTGTTTCCTTCAAATGGCTTGAAATTGAGAGATTTTAAATATTTTTCAGCAAATAAATCTGCACTGAACTGCCATATTGCTCAATTTCTCCAGCTCGTGAGCCTATGTTTTCACGGACTATGATCTAACCGTGAAATCCATCTGCGTGCTCGAAACTCATGCCATTTTTTTATGATGCCTTGTTATTCATTTTTCGGGTTCGGGGAACTGACGTAGATACGCTCTGCGTTTTCAACGTTCGCTTCAAAGAATGGGCATTATGATGTTTGTACATATCTTATAAAATTCGGGCTGTCGGTATAGGTAAAAATTAGTGTTTTTAAGAGGCGTCGACAGCAGTTTATTTTGTACCGCACACTACATTTTTTTTAGTTTGGAAGATGATATATTCGAGTAGATTCAGTTCCTACGAGACAAATTATTATAATCTTAAGTTTTTGTCAGCCACACTGAAATAATACCGTAGGTATATGAGTAAAATGGTCCGTTTCTCGTAAAAATTTCAAAATGATATTGCCATACTCGGGGTCATCATCTAACAATGAGACATCCCTTTATAATCAACTTTTATTGGCCTTTGTATTAACTTAGCATAGTATCAACTTACGTTTATGGTTCGCTGTACATTATTAAGCCGGGCCACACGGAAAAGTCACACGAAAGTTTACGTATTTACACGCATATGCATACAAGTTCTTGTACACTCATATTGGTCCTATTGTCCCTTCTTTGGTCTTTTGAACTGATTCTTTGCTGCGAAGTACACGACATTCGCAGCTGTATGAATAATTGCTTTAGACCAGGCTTAATGAAGCTCTGATAAAGTTCATCCGGCCCTACTGAACTCTTATTAATTATATCACTTTAGTACTGGCTGACTTCAGTCCTGGCTGTTTTAGTCCGGATAAATTTTAAACTATGACATTATGGGTAAAGGATTAAACTCTCTTAAACCCTCTAAACCTTGGTTTCTCTTGAAATCTGTGAAAGCAGTCGTCAATGTTTATCGTCTTCACATATTTTCGGTGCCTACTCACCGTTAGCCGCAGCTATTCACCGCCGCGACGAATTCGCCAGAACGTCGTGGACCGCGTGGCTGAGAAGGCGGCGACGACGGGGCGACGCGTATTCCGTTGTCCCTCCACCCACCCCTGCGTAGTCCCACGAGCAGCGCTGGAAGGAGGGAGAGGAAAAAATAAATAAGCGGACCGAAAAAAATGAAATCGAAAGGCCGTGCAATGCTATCGTAGGTGTGGGTGCCTCTTCCTTCCCCACCCGGCATGAAGTCCCCTCAGCACTCCACACACACACACGAGTGAAGCAACGCCGAACGCGCGCAGTTGACGACGGGGCGTGTTTAGGATGGAGGAGGGGAGGCCCTGGGGGAGGGGGGGTTCGGTTGGTTATTAGCCTAAATGTTTGCGCATGAGGTAACTTGAGCTCGGCGCGGACGTGAGCGGACAGGGAAGGCTCTTCTCTTCTTCGCTGGGCACGCTCTAAGTCCCTGCGGACGAAGACGACGCAGCGCGGTTGAGAGGAGAAAAAAATCGCGCAACGTTTTCACCGCTCCATAATGTGCTTGTGGTGTGGCTGGTCGGTGATTGGGGGTGGGGTGGGGGAGGGGGCTGCTGGCTAATGTTACGTCGTCGTCCACTGTCACGAGTCGCGGGCGTCCTCTTCGCTGCTGCTGTTATGCCTACTCACACCACCGCGACACTCGCGGTGTCTCCCTCGCTCAACCCACTCACGTCCCCATTGAAGGAGTGGGCAAAGGAAACAAAGTCTCGAAGAGTGAGTGAGTGAGTGGTTGCCCCAAATTCGAAATGGTGTGTGTGTTGTGTCGGTGCGGAGGGCCGCTGGGAAGCCCTCAAGAGCGCGCGGTGAGTCCTCCTCCTTTTAGGAGTCACCGTCGAAACGAATCTCTCGCGCCCGGTCTTTCTTTTTGCGGTCTCTAATTTGGGCGCATTTTCTTTTTGCGCGGACCGGGCGTCGCACGAAGCACGTGTCGTAATATCCTCGAGGTCTAGTTAGGAGAGGTTTGATTCAAGATATAGGACTTCCTCTTCGCGGCCGGTTGACTCTAAAGGATTTTTGTGGTTTCGCAGGATATGATTGTTGAGAAACGGCTCCATAGCGGGCGAATGGTTGAGCTTAATATCGTGTTCGTGGTCGTCTTTTTGGTCTCTTAAGTCATTTCATTGAAATCTTTGCGTCTTAAATTGATTCGGGATGAAATATTTTTGTAAGCATTGCGAAATTTTCAATAGGCATGATACTATGAATACAAGTCAGCGGAGAGAGGGAAGATCTCACGATGAAGACAAAGGGTTAATTTGATAAGCTCAGAGAGGGATGTATGGTCAAAAATATAAAAGAATCAGCGATGATGGGCAATAGCTTTCTACGTTGCAAACTAATGCTCCCGCCTTATTTGACCGTATTACCTCACCTTCAATATTTTGCCTTTTTTCATTCTTTTCATTTCTAATAGCTTTAGTTCTAGGAATGTTTACCGACAATTCCATCTCTTGAGGAAGTTCTTGGAAGACGGCATTATAACTTTGGGCCCTGAGCCAGTCGTACCGATTCCTCAGCGTAAGGAATAAACCATAAATTTACATCTACTACTACACTTTAAAAAGCATCAAATTACAACAATTATGCAAAGCATTCTGTGTCTTTCATCTGTTTACCCAGTCACGTACCTTCCTTCAATGACAGATGCATGCTTCGTTAAAGTCTACTCGGATAAAACAAACATTTCCTGCGTAAACACCTCGTTTGGAAGCAGTCTCCGATTCAAGAACGTAAAATGCAAATAGATTTGTTTGAACCAAAACATCATATGGCTTCGTGAGTATATAATAAAGCTAAATAGGTTTTATCTAAATCCAAACACCGTGCTTTTTTTGCCACCTCGCAATTTCCACGTGATTCACCGAAAATTTCCAACGCAAACATTCCTGGCGAAAAAGTGAAATGCCACTGAAGTTAAATCACAACGCTTTTGAAACGGGAAAGCTGGCCGTAATGAAGGGCATTCATATGCCCGGGGAGTGGAGCATGAAATGTTTCACTGTGAGGATTTATTTTCCGCCAGAACACCTCACACCGCATGGGCGTGCCGAAGACTGCAGATAGTGAAGCAGAAGCGTCCATCGCTTTGCTCTACGCATGCGATGGACATATCAGCTGGATGGAAGCGATAGAGGTGGGGAGAAGGGAAATGAGTAAATTATATTATTTTTTTATTGTGTCTGCAACTACATGTAAGCAACCTCAAGGGTGTGTGGCTTGGGACTAGTTTATACACCTACGTGAACTACACCTTGTCCTACAAATTTTGAAACTAAAACTATTAATACATTAGTAAAAACCTGAAAATGCGTGGTTGGGGGGAAATTTAACCACATGCACTACCATTATATGCTACGAATGTTACTTAAATTATAAGTATCAATGAACTTAGCAACTGCATAAATGCACTAAGATGCAATATTTGTACAAGGATCATGCGAGACGCTGTTAGCGTTACTTAGCTAATGAGTTCAGAAGAGAGAGAGTCAACTATTAGCGATTATCTACACGATTGTCAAAAAACCTAATTCCTAATGGCATCAAGTTATCTCTCTTGTTGTTCGCGGAATGATTACTTCTTAAAATTCTGCCCGTTCTGCAGTATATTTCCCTAATTTTATGCTCATGATCTATTCTACTGTATACTGTATAATATTCACCTAAACGTAATGCCACGGCCGTCCCCCGTAGTAGTTATTAGTTTGAGTAAAAGGTAACAGCTAAACATTTAAAAAGTGACATAAAGGTTTGTAAAACTTTGATTTGGATAGAAACAAGTCCATCCGATTACTATTGCTGTGAAGCATAATTCAATCAGTACTTGTCAATGCATTCTGTGCGTAGATTTCCACAAAAAATCTAAATTAAGCAACGTTTTTAGTCTCAAAGGAAAGTTAGAAACGTAATCTTCGATATTATTATAGCTAAAATACTTTCTGCTAACCACTTTTGCATGCTTGGTCGGTAAACCCAAAGGTCGCGGGTTCTTTACTCGCGTCTTTCGGGGATGGGCGTTGAACTTGTCTTAAGATTAATTTCTTAGGTTATGGGTGAGACCTAAAATTAGCAGTTTGAGCCACTAAAACACAAGTCTACTTACTTATGGCGCTTAACTGATTTTCCCCACTGTCTCCTCACAATGGTTGGGATGGAAAAGGGAAGAAGACACTAGTTGAACGGAATTTGCTTTCGGGACCACGAGTTTGTTTGCGAAAACTGAGAGGGGAGAAAAAAAAATTAGGTTAAGTGTTTACATAGGCGTTTTAATTTTTTCTTTCTCCTCCCAAAGGTCGTCGCTCAAGAAAAAAAAAGTGTGCCGACCGTTTTAGGAAGGTTTTAAAAGGGTTTCGGGCGGAAAATGTTTAGGTTTTCGGGAGTCCGTCGGCCGGAATGGATTGGGGAGAGGGGTAAAAAGGTTGTTTGCACGAAAAAAAAGAGAGGCGGGCCGGGAAGGATAAGTTTTGAGTGCCATACGCGTCGGAGCGCAGCATAAGGAAGGGAAGAGAGCCCTCACCATCGTCACAAACTGCAGAGTCGTGATCGGCTCACACACGATCTCATTGTAATATCACTCTCACCCTGAAAGATGTCTCACTCGCTTTTATCGCTTTGTTTCTCAACTCCGTACGCGCGCACTCTTCCTCTGCGGATTAAAATTGCCTGCGTACGAATACAATGCGCTGTTAAAGTGACTCCAAAGGGACGGAAGCATTCCACGCTGTGTTTATACGCGAGCGTCAAATTTCCAGGGCTTGGTTTCACGACGTTTGGCTTCGCACACTTTTAGCCCCTCCCCACCCTATGATATGAGTTTTTCCTTCCTTATATTCAGTGCCTCTTCGTCCTTGTGAATTTTTTCTCGTGCATTAGGCCGTGATATTGCCGCTATTGTTTTCCATCGTTTACGGGGGGTGTGTTCTGCGTAAATTTAATTTCCAGTTGCGCTTGGCTGAGCGAAACAACAGGTGGTACAAGCGATATCGAAGCAGTCAAAGAGCTTATACACCACGCCCAGTGAACTGAAAAAAGAAAAGCGTTGAAATGTTTCGAATTTGATACCAGTTTTCTCGCACCACTGTTTTCGGCGTGCAGGGACAATTCGTATTCACAAATGTTTATGAGCTTTCTGCGATTATTTTCGGTTGATCAATTCATCATTTTATGGAGTCTTTCATCTGAACGATTAGTTCATTTGATGAAAAGACCTAGTTCTGGTCTTTAATTACCCATGGTACATTTTTTTAAATCTGGTTGCGTTCTCTTCGTAGGAGAAAATTTCTCGGAAACACCAGTTTCTTCAGTCTTCTCCTCATAAGCAGCTATATTTTTTTCTGTCGGTTTTTTTCCGTGCAACTAAATAACGTCCTCATCATTACTCAGCTTAATGTCAATGATTTTACCCAGCTTTAACTTTTCAATCTTGAAGAAATTAAGGTCATGTGAAGAAAAAGCAGTTTATTTTACATAAAAAAGACATAATTACGATAAAATAATTAATACTAAAACGTTAATGAATTTAGTCTTATAAAAAGCATGTTATTCGCCGAAAGCCTTGAGATAACGTGAGCAAGAATCTTTCTAATCATGATAGAGAGCACATTCGTATTTTATTTTTATAATTTTGCATTAGTGAGATTTTAGAAGAAAATATAGAAATATTGATGGTGTAAACACTTTTTTATATCCCGAACTTCTTAGTTATCAACTAAATACACATGTTTAATGGTTTTTACTTATTTCTTTCACACTATACGCTGAAAACTCCATTAAAACCGTGGATTTTTATACGATTTTTAAAAATTTATTGCGGTGAATATTAATTAAATTTTTGAAATAATTGAGAAAAGATATGAGCGTCACACCATTACATTTCTGACGCGAGCGTACAGTCGCACCTCATGTAATTGAAACCAGAGTCTATTTTTTCGCAAATAAATCGAAAAGTAGTGCAATATGAGCTAAATATTGCTTTGATGTCTTTAGAAAAATGAGGTTTTCCTCTATGTAATGAGGCCAAATTGATTTAATTTTATGGGCTGTGATATCTCGGTTAACCTGCCTTAAATTCCAAATTATGGCTCCCCTATCTTGTCTTATCTCGTCTGAAGGTTAACCCTGTTCAGTCCTGATTTTCGTCCTACATCTCCCTCTGTGAAACCCCCGAATCTTTTCCCTCGGCATGACCTCGTCTTTTGTGTACAAATTTTCTTCATTCGCTCCTTCCACCTTGAATTGTCTCATTTCGGCAGCCTTATACGAACGCATTCCCACCCGCTCATATTCTCACTTCATTCGTTGGGCCCGGATAATGGAAAGGCGCTGGACGAATGCAAACTTTTTCGCGTGGAATAAAATAGCCCTGACCCACCGGTGTTCCCCGAACATCCCGCGATGGGAAGGCATGCGCAGCCGTTGTATAACTTGGCACTCGCTCGGCTGAAGCGGAAAGATACGGTGGTCGGGAGCACTCACTGTATCGTAAACGGAGATTGGCAGGACTCGCAGTCATCCATCGCGTTGGTGTCTCGACGTGATTTCATTGCAAAGCTCTTATTTTTGATCGAAAGTCTACCTCGATGGTCGAGACAAATAGCGATGCGAAATTGAGAAACCAGCTCTAAAAAAAACTTTAAATCGAAACAAGAGCTGTGGCAAAACAAAAATAATTGTAAACATCCTGCTTCTCCACATCTATATCTATGTTTTCGACACTGACCAAGAGGAGCTCTATGTTTGTCGGAATGAAAATAATCTAAAACATCCAGCTCTTATCCAAATCTTTATTTGCAACATCGGCCTATATATTTTTTTCCATCATCGACGTCTTGCAAAATTTTTCGTCTTGAAAACATTTGAACGTATAACTAGCAGAGAATTTGTAGCAGAAGGGAGTAGCAGATGCATTAACAATTACTCCATAAGGCATGAAGACATTATCAAAAGTAAGGATTTTCTTGCAAACCACATGTATGTTCTGGTGATGCATCGAAATTGAATTGGTCTCCTCTTGTAACTATAGACAGTTTTTTGCGGAAACTCAGGAGTAAAAAATATCATTGTTATCATAAAATTGTGGTTTCCCAGATTATAGAATGATGTCTATCCTAAAAATGTCGTTTCCGGATTTATGCGATAAGTAATTTACGGGGTAAGTCTTTGTTTTTACTAGCAATATTTCTTCGCAGAAGAAATCCACCAAGGTTTCAAGATCTTCATGGGACTAAAATAATGTTCTTGGATACCATTTCACATCCATTGGCCATCCTTTTCGGCTAGCTGAAATGGGTTCTCGACCCGGCCTGTGACATTATCACCAGCAGAATGGCCGTTTAAGGAGCCTTGATGCTGCCGTTCGCAGACGTGCGTGTGGCCAACAGTCTTCTCTCCAGAGGAAGGGAAACAGGAGGACCCGAAAACCATGGGAGCTTCCTCCCTGAAAGCTTTCCATGGTGAGAGAGGCAAAACAAAAATAAACACGTTCGTTTAGCGTGCTACAAGGTGAATCCGTTGCCTTCGAAGAAATGGATGGAAAACACGACGGAATCGTTAATCGGAGGGGGGGTGGCTTCAGAGGCGTTAAATGATCGCCAAGATTTTTCCCGCCGAAACCCTGACCTTAAGTCGTGCAGATGAGCATTTTTTTTCATTGCAGCGACTTGGAGTCTACCCCCCTGCTAGGAACACTGACCGGAAAATGTGTGATTCAATTAAATAAATTAAGAGATTTGATGTCCCTTTAGCTGCATCAATGTATAATGCGTAAAAATGGTATTTTAAAACTAGATTTCACCATTAATGTTTACTGCTGAAAGCCATCCATTATATTGTGGTTATCTAAATGTAAAATTCTCATAGGTTACATAACATATAAATTGAAGTCATTGGCTAAAAGTATTCTCTTGATTAATTTTGCGATTCCTTAAATTAGAATTACTTTTAAACGTTTTAGCGAGATCACCCCGTAAATATTCTGGACATGCAGGAAATAGCGGTAATTAGCGCTAAAATATACAGAAATAATTAGAAGAAAATGATTGCTTGGTGTTTAGAAGTGCTCGATTTCTACGTATTCCGATCCATTTTGATATTCGTAAAGAATGAGGGCTTATGAAGGGGTGAAGTTGAAATGAGAGAAGAGTGGAATGGAGAGCTGCAATAGTTCTTCGTTTGACCGACTTCTTCCGATTGATAACTGCTGACAGTGATGATGAAATAATATTTGGCGAGTAGTATAAAAATATAAATAATATTTTCATCACAATATCTTAAATGATAAAATTTGGTTTTGTATAAACAACGTAACCTGCTTTAAGGTCACCTATCCTTTCAAAAAATCTATAATTTCAAATTAGTTTGTCACCTATCCTGAGGCTTAGCTAGTTGTAAAAAAACTATAGCATTTGACTCAACGCAATGGAGAAGCTTTTTAAGCTTCAATGTTCGTAATTAGCACTGGCATATGTATTTCGAAAATGTATCAGGAATACCGACCACAATATAGAATACTCTTAAGCGATGCTGCGTCATATTTGTTGTCAGATGACTTCTCTTTTTTTCAGTTTTTTCATAGAATGGGTAAAATTCAACTCTTGCCAGTCTTTGTTTTCTGGTTGAATTGAATCGTAAAGCCTTGAATTGCAATTAGGTACGTTTTATTTAGACGAACAAATGCCAAATGAAAGGTGCTAACTTTAACGACTTTTATGTCCAGACTCCCTGAAAACTTTTTCTGCGCATTTATTCTGACATCACTTGCCCTTCAGCATTGTTTTTAGTGCTTCTTTCCTCACGAGAGAGCTTTCAAATGAAGCTTTAATCAGTCACAAGCGCAAAATTTCAATCGGAATTTGCATGCATCGGAAGTGGTGTTAAAAAAATGTGATTCGTTCCCTCACACAAGTTTTTCGCCGAAGTCTTCGATTACACCTGCCTTTTCCTACCCAAGGCTAACCGTGTCCTCTGCTTTTGAATTTGAAATTTAGATGCTACCTATTCCGCAGAATTTTATTGTGTTCACTGTTGTCACACTCATAATAGGTGTAATGAAACTCAATGGGTCGTTCAATCCCAGTGGCACGTATCGCTCGTGTATATTGAAGTGGAATTTATAGGGGGGCAATCAAGGTTTGACTTCCTTCCGTATTGCCCAGGGTATATCTCCCAATTTGAGCGAACAACCCGAGATGAAAGACTAGGAAGTGGTGAGCAGGGAAGCTCATTTTGGAGGACGAAAATCCGCGAACCAGCTGCCCTTGGACCACTCTCATGCGAAACGTCCACGCACAGCCAACGACCAGACACTCCGAACCGAGACGCACTACGCCTTTGTCCATATCAATTAAGCTGCCCCGAAAAATAAACTGAAAAGGACCCGAAAGGCATAGTAGCCCGGAAAAAATGTCTATAGGAATGTACTGACGGAAAGGAGTCAACACCTCTCATTACACTTATCTGTAGGATGCCAATGCTATTATGTTACACCATATCACAGGTACAAACTGTTTCATAGGTAAAAATATTATTTAACAGATGAGAAATTACTCAAATAGTCTGTGGACGCAGATGCCTTTCTTCTCTCATCAACTCCATTAATTTGAACTCATTAACTCCTCATATCCAATGAAATAATCCATTTCTCAGAACCTACAAGGCAATGGTATCATAAGTGAAAGGGCGTGGTGTTAAAGCGTCAAAAAGAAAATGTATAACTTACTATCATGCATAGCGTGTATATTATTAATTCTAAATTGTTAAAAAAAAACTTTGTATGAACAACAAACGTATTGGGTTTTCTGTCCTATGATTATTTTGCAGCAGATGTCTAATTCAATTTCAAAAGTTAGAAAGATGTCAATCAATTCACTTGTTACCAACAAATGATGTGTCATTATTTCTTTTTTATCTTATTCATGACGCGTTTCGATTTTTTACGTCGCTATATTGTTATCTGAACAGAACGTGATGTACGAAATATACTTAACCGAAAGTGAAAAAGTTTACTTTTCATTATTTATCTCGAAGCATATGTACTGCATCAAGCAGTTTACAGTGTCGTTTATTCTCTTGTTCTTTTGATAACTTGATCCCCATTCTTCAAAGCATTCCAAGGACTGGTGGGTCAGGTACTTCCTGTTTGACTTACCATCGTCCTGCTCTCTGTTCATGCATTATGCCTCAGGACTCTACGGTGTTTCCTAGACTATTAACTCAAATAAGATGAAAATTTACACTTCCATCTTTGAGGGCCAATACCAAATGATACTGAAAGCCATATAGCTTTTAGAATTTGAAGTCAACGCGAATATCGTCGAACAATGGCGAAAGTAACTTTTGGACGCAGGAATGGATTTCCCATGTGGTTCAAACTTCGTAGACCCTTACCATTCGCATCGAGGTGAATCCTCCGGAACGACAACAGACAGGCATATGGACATTCTTGAAAGATGGGAAAAAGTAGTTAGGTACCTCAAGCTCTCCTCGGGTGATTACCCGGACAAGTGGGCTTTCATTCTTTCGGCCACCAGCTCAAGGGCTTCCTCAGCCATTATACCTTCAGGGTCGCGGAATTAAAAAGAAAAAAAAACAAGCCATGGTTCCGAAATCCCTCTCCCGAAAAAGAAAAACCTCGACGAGCCCCCAGAGCCCCTCCCCCCCCTCCCACTACCGTCGTGCACTCCCCTCCCTCCCCCATCCGCCCTCTCCACCCTCCCCCTCTTTGAAAATTCACCCCCCGCGGACCTCAAAATCTTTCTTCCCACGAATCTTCCACACCATGCGGCACCCTCCCCTGCCCCCCCTCACGCAAAAATACATCCCCTCCCCCGCCCCTTGGGCATTGATAACCTCCCACCCAGCAACCCATGCCTTCTTGGACGCGGTCTCGAATTGTCGGCGTAACACCGCCCGGTGTATGGTGTGGTCTACGGCGACTTTCACCTTTCGGACAGTCAGTCCTCCCCCTACCCTCACCTCCCACTCTCCTCGCCCTCCCCACTCCCCCGCCCCTCCACCTCACCCTCACAACCCCGCAAAAGGATTTGCCCGCCCTACTCGTCTCCCTCCTCCACCCCGCCCTCCCTCAAACGCGGGAGTCTTCGATACCGTCTTCCCAGCCATCCCCCTCATCACTCAGTCCTGGAAGCTCGAACCGAGTGGTGCACACGGGTTCCGGCGGGTCTCCAATTATTTGGCCCACCCCGAAAGAAGGATCCACCACCAGCGAAGCAGGAGACGCTGAATTATAACCGAAGCGACCACCACCGACGACCGCCAGTTCCAGTCCAGACCACCGACGCGGTGTGATAAACCCCTGCGGAATAGCCGATAAAAAGATCCCTTCTCTGAGGAGGTGATTTTTTGGAGATTTTTACAAACTCGAAGGGAGTGGATTCGACGCCGACCACCAGCCAGCGAGTCGGCCCAGGAGGGAGTGCAGGAGGGCAGCAAACGTCCCCGCGGCGGCACAGTTCTCTCCCCCAAAGGAGCTCAACCTGGTTTCAACGGTAGGGTAATCCGAAGGATAAAGCGTTCCCGGATAAGGTTGCCCGCTCTTTGCACGATGAATCTGGCCCCGATCTATCTGTAAATGTGAACTAGAATCGGATATTTTTATCCGCTCCCGCATCCCCGTCGTAAGATATTATCCTGCTCTCAATTATCCCCTTTTTTAGAGACGGTGTATGCAAGTGTATCTGAGCTGATTCTTTCACGTGTTCCGTAATCGTTCCGAGGATTATTCCCTTCGATAACTCGTTTAGGCTTTGGAGTCATGAGTCATATGTCATCTTGCGTCCCTTGGTATTGATCCAAGCCACGCAGTGTCCTTTCCATATGAGATAATAGACCACTTTCTCAATGTAAATTATGAACATCGACGGACTTCACGACCACACAAGTTGGCTGCGAGTGTTGATATATCTGTCATGGATGAAAAATATTTGCGAAATTCTTGTTTATATATTTAAATTTTTTTGCGGGGATGATACTTAAATTTTGATCTTCAGCTAACAACCTTTATAACAGTAAGTAAAACCGGGATTTAGCTAGGTATTTTGATTTTTTTAAACTCATTTTGTGCCGCAAAATTTCCTGCGTAATCACCTGGAGAATATATTGGAATGGTTTCGTGGACATTCTTCAGTTCTTTTCATTTTAGTAGCCACTACATGCTTGGCATATATTTGACTGTTATTATTGATTTTTGTGTTTCTGAAATTAGGTCGGCATGGATGAAGGGTCGGAATGAGATCACTGAAATGCTCAGTAGAAGATTCATTACAGAATCACAAATTTTCGGTCTAAATTGCATTGATGTACAATTACTATTTTATCAAAATGATGACGTTTTTTTCTAAGGGATTTATTTGTTCCTCGGGAAACGTATTTTTTTTAAAAGGTAGATTTTATTCGCCAAATTATAGTGAATTTATCGTGTTTTTAATGAGGGGATCTGGTCCATGGTCTGACCTTAATCGCTTTGTTTGTGATTTAGGATGGAACGACTAACGCTGTCTTGCCTAGACCGGTTTGAGTTTTTTTCTATTCTTGGAATGTATTAGTATGAGACTTGATGAAAAGTTGTCAGCTTCTGCATCATGAGTTTGCCACCTGCTCATCCTTGAGTAATTTTGGAGTTCTATGATTCTCAGTTCTTCTTCACGACCCTTTGCATGCTGAGATCCTTAGCATAGAGGTAGAATAAAGAAAAGACAGGTTAAGTGATTAGCTCCTTTTAAAAAACTATCCGTTTTCTATATATCACTTAAATTTCCGAAAGCATTGTAGGTGGACGGAAATATCCATTTCATGCATTTTCGTTGAATAGCTGCTACGAATTTAGCTAGGGGTTTACTCTTGTGTGCCGTTCAAGTTATGTGATGGGAGCGACCATTTGTTGTTTGGAGATTCTCCGGAATTGGTTTCGCCCACCTAGTGCTGATCAATTAATCAAATCTTCCCCGTCAACATTCAAGGCTCTATGATTTATTATCTGCACGGTGAACAGGTTCTCTGCCTACTTTTTTCTTGTGAAATGCTCCCTTCAAATTTTGTACCCAAAGATACGATGTTGTGTCCCTTTGTTAGTCTAAATTCCAACAAAATAATGCATTTTCAAAGCAAAATCTGTTTAAAATTGTTGTTTACCCCATGTGTGATTACAACAATCAGCATTACTTATTACGATGCCGCAAACAATGTGGAGCTTTTATTTCAATTACCTCATTGATAATACGAGCCGTAGTGTTTTTTTTATATCTATCTTCGCATAGTTTTAGCTTACTTCACTTGGTCATGCATCGAGCTGTCAACTATATTTCTTGAATAACATTTCTGAATGTAGCAAGTATTGTAAGATGATTCAACTCGCTGAAGCAATTCATTTCTCCCCATTTAAGATCTCGATTGAGGCCAAGAAGGTCGGATGGACTCTTCAATTACTACACTCTTCCTAAATTCGGACGTTCAACTTGGATCGTGACCGAGGGTATTAACGCTAATGACTCCGCTTTAAGCACCGACCTCCATGAGAGGATGCATGCCAAAACATAACCAGCATCATATTTTACAGCATACTCTCTCGAATTTTATTTTTCTCCTCTTCTGACGAGTTATATTGGTCAATTCACGTATTTTGCTTTGTTAGAAACCCTCTAACCAAGGATAACGTTGACAACTTTCCTTCGCATTCCCCTTGAGTACATTCATTTCATTTTTCTTGGCTCTTAATCGTCGCTTAAGAGCATATGAGACTTTTTATTTTCCTTATGGGGAATTTTGCCGGAATAAGCCCTCTGACGGAACCATATCATTCAATTTACACACTTACAAAATTTCCGTAAATATTTATAGTCATCTAATAAGTACTTGATTAATTTTTACCCTAATTATTTGATCATTGGCCATTATAAATTTTTTAAAATATTAATAATCATTTCAGTTTTACGTTATGACCCAGAGAAGCTGAGTGCAAACCATACCGTCCTCATGGATTTTAATTATGGCCGACGACGGAAAATATTGACCTTCGCTTATTGGCTTACTTCTCTCAACTTCTTCGTGAATATTGGTGGAGAATAATCAGCGAGTATTATATCATCGTTAGCATGATTGCTACTAGTTTAAGAACCAAACGATGCATGGTGGACTCCTGAAAGAAAAGTCTTCTAGACCAATCTCGGTGGCTCACAAACTTTCTAATGATTTCGTTGCGCAAAACATCGCGGTTAGGAAACTATTCCCCTTGAAATATGATTCAGCGGCATTAAAACTAATTAGCCAAAACGAAGCCTTTTCCCAGATTTAGCGCGAAAACCTTGCACTTCACGAGCCGTCGTTTCAAGGAGAATAGCTAATCCAAGAAGGCAGATGATTAACGAATATTTAAACTGCCTTGGAGACGTGTCCATCTCTCACCCGTCCACTAAAACTGGTTCCTTCTGAAGGTTAACTCAAAAAAGAACGCCTTATGGGGTCCAGTCTTGGAATGTTTTCAACTGGATTGCCATTCATGCTATCATAGATATTTTGGTCTAATTTTTCTCATTTGCAATGGCAAAATGGATGAGAAACTTTGTCTTAAATTTTACATTCAGTAAGTATCAACCCTTTAGCATTGGTTTTGTATTTAATTTTCTTATTTAAATTTTTCCAAGAACCGACGGGGCTAGTAATTTACATTTTTGTGTTACTAACTTCTCCCATGTATCGGTTTGATTCAGTCACTATTTTGTTGGCTCCCTTCTCGAATATGTCACTTCCAATATCCGACGATGTGAGATTTGTAACTAGTATTCCGATCACCATTTCTTATGGCAGATATATAAAGTATTATGTTTCATCAGTAGGGATGAGCGATTAATATTTGATTCCTTAGAATTCTTTGAATAAGGTTAGTCTGTATTAAATCCCAGATAAATCACCCCACTACCTCCGCTTTGCGTTAAACTACACCGATGTTACCCATAATCCACGTGCGATCTGAATGACCAAACCGTAGGTCATCCCGCATTTAATCCATTTATGATTTCAATGTTTTCGGAACCTTTCAAAAGAAATATCATTCATCCATCATTCTTCATTCTACTCAACACTCGTAGGCCTACAGAAAATCGTAAAGCACTCCCGTAATTATTTTTTCGCGAATATGGGAAAATTTTCCATCGTAATATGAAAATAGTGTTGAGCTATAATATTAGTCTAAGATTAACTTGCATGAGATAATTCACTTTATAAAAGAAAATAGCTCGAGAACTGTTCGCTCATTCTGCTTAATTTTATGAGTAAAGGTGCATATTCATCATTTATGTTCAAGATTTTGCCTGAATTAGATATTGACCGCTCAAAAGAAGACAGGCTAGCGCGGGGACTTCCAAATTCTCCCGAAATGTTTGAGGTTCTAGTACTTGATAAGTACTCTCAGGTGTATATTTTGAAAATAAAATGTACTGAAAACTATCAGTGAATCACACCCTTTTAGAGAGGTGATAAAATTTGTATCGGACATTTTTATGTTTATGCCCCGCGGGATAAGACCTTGGGAGACTGCATGACAAGCGTAGTAGTTACCGGCAATTGCCCAAACAATTGAACGTGTCGGGTTATTTTGCGCCTACGTTGCTTCTACCAAATCATTCCGGGGGCATTTCAAAGCGCTTCGGATGAATAATTCAGTGGCTTACGTCCTATTTGAATTTGCGCGCGGTCTCCCTACTCGTTAGCACTGAGGTAACTGCTTCTGGCTACCTAGATCGACTTGACTAGTCCTAGAAAAGGTCAGGGATTTATTTTAAATTCTTTTCCCTAACGCTTGAGAATATTTCTTGAAACTCGACTTCAGGTTAGTAGAAGTACTTTAGATAAGAGAGAAACCGGTTCAAAATTCCGACAAGGGCTAGAGTAAATACATTTTGTGGAAAAAAATGTCATCTTCATACTTTTTTCGTTTCAAGGATTTGGAATTACTGAAAATTTCAATTTGGCCTTTGGTTCGGGATTGTTTTTTTCAACTACGTACGAGCAGTTACTTGGATTACGTTTCTATGTGGCTGTGAAGATTGTAACTGGACTATTGAGGCAGCTTTTCCAAGAGTAGTGGATGAATTTATCTTGAGTTTTAAGTAGGATTTCTGAATGCAACTCTCTGAGCTACATTCTTGGAATCTTGAAACTCGGGGATATGAATGTTTAATGAAAGAGGCTCTCTGAGAACGTATTCTTGTTGATGTTCTTTTATGTGACTGTGTTTTTGTCGTTCAAAGTGAGAGGGGAATATCAATCGGAAACATTTTGCACACGAGGAAGGCAAAGACAGCCAGTCGAAAGCCGAAGTTATGCCCCGGGGTCATAACAAAATTATGTCTTATGCATATTATTACTACCCAGTGGATTTGTTATTAAGCTCATTCATTTATTTTGGAAGGTTGTATGAGCAACAGGTTATCTTTATTTGTGTGCAACTGAATAAGACATCTTGACAAATCGTATTGTTCTTCGAAAAACTGCTATGAAACAATTATAACAGTTATTTGAATAATTATGCGTGAAGTTTGCCCCTGAGCCTCACGCTTCGTTTGGTGGGCAATCGCCCCATCATCAGTCATTTTGAGTATATTTACGCATGAATTTTAGCCTTTTATCGAGTAAATGTCAGTGCACTGGGTAGTAATTCCGCCAAACATCACCCCTTATTTTTCGAAAAAAGAATTCGGAATACGAAAAATAAGTAAAAGCGGAACAAAAATAATGCTCTTAGCATGTCACACTTGGACGTTTTTTTAATAAAGTGATCATGCATCATTTTGATTGACGCCTCTGTCTCCTTGGCTCGAGTATGCCTATCTTTACGTTAACTTCTACTTATCAAAACTTGAATGAATTTGGACGTAAAAGAGGTCTTATTTGGACGAAACACCTAAAAGTTACGAAATTATATAGCATTAAAAACAAATTGTTGGTATCGAAGTCAATAAGTCAGGGTTTATTTCCATCGGCATGGAGGAGCGAGCATTGATCCAACTTATGTTTTTATTTTCAGTTTTTAAATAGTAGGATTATATTTTCTGTGGAGTGAGAAAAGTTTTCGCACAGACTGTAGCTGTCCTTGGCTTATTCCTTTACTGCAAATGCCTTCAATACTTAAGTTTATACTCTATTTTTATTAGTCTTCTATTCATCCATTTTGGTAGATATGGAAAAATCTGCACAAATATCCGAACAATCTGTTTTAAGTAAGTACTCATTATCCATTATTAATACCAACTCTGAGCCCACGTGCACCTTGCCCAAAATTTTAACGAAGTATAGAATAAAATATTGTCTCCAAAGCCGGAAAAAAGTTTCAATTTAAATATTATGACTTTGTTGAAGTACTCCGGCTACAATGCACTGTCAATACGCTGCCACAAAGTATCCAATGGCACTTCAGTGACTCATCTGCTGTGCATGCAACGTTAATTAAGAACGTGTTTCTTAAACATGGCGTCTCGAAACGTGGGAATATATATTGTTCGAAGCGCCCGACAAGGGTAGAGTGCTTCCGTCTACTCTCCTTCGGAATTAATATTTTTTTTTATAAAATGACTGCGGTCGAGCAAGTCAAGGGCTCATGGTTCGACTGTTCTTCTCCAAGGTCCGGCTGAGACTGGAAAAATCTCCCTCGTGGCTCCCTCCTCCAAACCTGGACGGCCTTTTCAGTCCACGCTCGCCGCCACTCGTAAAAAAATATCATATTTTTTGCTCACTCGGTTCGTCATGATTTTCTTTTTCGCGGCTCTTCTTTTCGCATTACGGTGGCTCCCGTGAGTTTCCTTGGCTCTTTTTCTCCGATCCTTAATCCCCTCTGAAAACTTCCCTCGCTCCGACATTCTGTCGACTTTTTCTCCTTCCCATGGTCGCCGTCGAAATGTGTGGTAGATGATGCTCATTACCGGGAGTCTCATTGAACACTGGGAGGCAAAGTGACGCCGTTGCCCGCGGCGAAAGACGTCTGCGTAGTACCCTGCAAGCCACCTCAAGGGTGTGTAACAGGGGGGAATTCCTCATCAGGAGGCACACCATTAAGTACACCATTGTGAATGAAAATGTAGTCCTTTATTTTTTTCACGTAAATTTAATACGGTACGACCATGGTTCCAACTTTACGTCATCTTTAGGTACATAACCAAAACTCTGTACCTGAAGATTACGTAAATTCGAAACCATGGTCGAACAATTTATGTGGAAAAACAAAGCACTACTTTTTCATTCAAAATGATCAGTAAATTCCGTAGAGTCACGCCGGAAACCACCAACTTCGTTTAGCACACCAACATAATATTATTTGCCCTTAAACTAAGTGAATACACAATTAAGGAATGCATGTGTTAAGAGATTTCTCGTGCAATAAAATGCCTATCATTTTACTGTGCGATGGATACTGTATTTACCCATCTTGGAACCATTAATTCAGTAGTAATGAATATGTAAATAGAAATTGGCACCCTATCCTGAAGTGGAAAGGTGAAAAAATTACAATGAAAAAGAATATAAAAGCAACGCTAACTAATGCGTTTCAACATCATTTATTTTATCTAATATTTAATTTCAGAAACCTTGATCGTCCTTTTCAAGGTAACAAATTTGAACAATATTTGCCTTGAAAATGACTCATTTTCAGCAAAGTAGTTCATAATAAAACCATTAACATTATTGGCGGCGATGACGTCCGATCTGCATTGCTGGCTGGTCGTCAGGGTGTGATGAGTGCTTCGGAGAAAGGCATCCCGGCCTGTCTCTTTTCCTCAGAATCACTCCACGATTGTTAGTAACTTGCCATACTGGAATTTTGAAGGCCGCAGCGTGTTATGAAAATTAATAGTTTCGAAATTGTCTACGGATTGATCGCGCTTTGTTCTAGATAATACGTTCCGTGATTTATCTAAATTACTCGGGTAACTCTGCGTAATTTAGTCACGTCCATTGTTTTCAAATGCTTTTCAATATCATTTATTTAATCTATTATTTTATTTCAGAAACCTTGATCGTCCTTTTCAAGGTAACAAATTTGAACAATATTTGCCTTAAAAATGACTCATTGTCAGTAAAGTAGTTCATAATAAAGCGATTTCTAATATCTTTTGCAAGATATCGTTTTAGTGTTTTCATTGCCGACAAAGTTAGGCGATTGTGTGTAAATTGGTATGAGGTTTTTTACTCGCCTGTTTCAAGTATAGGTTTTCTCTGCGAAGATACGAGGTTTGCAATGGGCTGACAAGAGACAGAATCTGTCGTTATTTATCCATTAACAGTGATAGTTCTCTCACTGTTAATGACTCTCACTATCATTAACAGTGATAGACTCACTTCCTGGCTATATTTTAGTTCTGTGAGCTGAGTTTGTAAGCGAAGTTTTGCTTTTCCCTGAATAAATCATTAGTCGTTCCAATTCAGTGGTCTTTATATGCTCCTTCATTTTCCTTTACTAGTCGGAAAATTTGAAAATCAAGAGACGGGATGTACATGAAATGTTGCTCTTCTCAAATTTACGTCGAAGCAATGCAGCATGCGTCGTAGTTTGAAGTAACAAATAATTCAACTGGTATGGACCACTCTTCAAAATTGACCGAGAGATGTAAAGGTATTTCATCTGCATCTACAAAATACCCTGCAGGCCACCTCAAGGGTGTGTGGCAAGGGGTGAGCAGTCACCAAAATGCATTACATTTTATCCTATTGCAGTTAGCGTAACTACGACTATTGATGAATTAGCATAAATCACTAATGCTTATAAGGAGACGCAGCCTCACAAGCATGCACCACACCACAGGAATGCCTCCAATGTTGGACCATTAGTATTTTGCAACTACAGAAATGGACGGAGACACAAGAGACGACATCTGCACTTTCTTTCCTCATTTCGTTTTCCTTTCTCGGAATTTCATCTAAAGATCTAGTAAGTATTTTCTTTAAATCAATATCAGTCATGTCGTAATTTTCTTTGAGGCACAGCAACTATTACTCAAGAGGCCCTATACTCTTCGCAGGTGACAAATTTCCTCTGCACAATGATGAGTGCGTCTCCCCTTTGACCCTTCTGGCACTTGGCCAAGTCTGAGAAGAGCATGAGCCCGATAGAATCACCATTGTGGTCGACGAAGACCGTCTGTTCTAAGCGCTAACCCCAATCCTCGTTCATATATTTTAAGTGTCACCAATAATCAATTAAGTCTATTGCCTTGTTGAGTGTTTTGCATGAGTATGTTGCTGGTGTATGTGTGTGTGTGTATTCACCGACATTTATTCGATTATAGAGGTGATAAAATACGTTAATTTAGGTGTTGAAACTTAAAAGACACTTAAGCCTATTGGCTTACTGGTAGGACGCAGTTAAGTTGAAAATACGAAAATAATTTTCATTTACTAAACAATACTATGCCTGAATTGCCCATAGCAGGTGATTTTCAACTTCATCTTGGGCATTTCATTAGTTTCATCTTTCATAAAATTTCTTAGCAATGTAGTATTAGTTTTCAGGTATATATTGTTTTACATGATATGTAATGCCAACTTCTCTTCATAAGATATTTTTGCGATGGGTCGTGATCGGCGTAAAATATTCATAGTAGCCCAAGCGCCCGACATTGACCATGTCTGCGGTACACGAGGAAGGGGAAATATCATTCATTGGAGGCTCTTCCTTACTTCCTGACCTTCCTCGTTCTCCTTCCTCGCCCCCTCCCCTTTCCACCCCCCTCCCTTCACCCCCGCCCCGTTGCCAAATCTTAGAAACTGCCCACCTGCGACACCTACCTGAATGCGGGGAAGGTCGAAGGAGCAGGGCAGCCAGGAGACCTCCCATTGAGATGAATGTTACGACGGAAGCTATTTAAGCAGGAACTTCGGTCCTCGAGCCTTCGACCCAATGGAATGCGAAGTTTCGTATGTTCGCTGACCTTAAAATCATTCCGTTTCACGTTCCTTAGATTCCCTTCAGTTCGTCCACAGTTGACCTTTGCCTCTGAACCCCGCCGAGCTTGGAGACACGACCTTATGATAATTTTTTCGCAGATTTGGTCCTGGAGATTTAAAATCTACACTCCTCACATCCGGTTTCCGTCTCTCCCTTATTTCCCTTCCCCTACACTGACTCTCTTCTCTCCTCTTGTATCCCATTTCATAATTAAACTTTTTAAGTCTCCTTAACCGGTCGCTCAAGTATCACTAAACCTTTCTCATATTCTTTTCTTCCGGTAGTTGCCCCAATAACCATAATACTCGAGTGGCGTCCTGCCATCGGCAGATTTTCTTTGCCAGGCATTTGGAATGCCTTAGGTATCTAAGTGAAACTTGTTTCACGGTATCAAGGACATCGGCTAAAACTAGCACCTGTTATACCATCAACATTTCCTCATTCACAGTATGCAACGATTATATCTGTGCACATAATTGGTAGGAATAACTACTGTCGTTATTTCAACACTCTTACTTGGCGAATGATGTCTATTTTAAATAAGGTTGCGACCGCTCAGATATATAAGATGACCAAAGAATTATTTCAGTTGAAGAAGCCATATTTGATATTTAACGTACCCCTTTGAAGTACGTGGGATAGAAACCTCTCCCCATGCGTTATTTGACTTACATAGCTTATAGTTATATCACAAAGGAAATGAGTAACTTTAATTGGGATACAGCAATCATATAAGTGGTGGATGAAATGAATATTCTTGTAGCAATAGTTGAAAATTACCATAACATTGGGAGACGAAAAGGCTGCAAATGTTGGATTGAGGTTGTCGGAGGGGATTGTCGTATGCTGCCATAGAATTCTGACACCAACATTTTCTTATATTAATGAATTTGATATAAAATCCTTTCGATTAATTGCCGAAATTTTAAGAGTAATCGTTAATCTTTTTAGTTACTGTGGGTTTTTAAACTGCGAATAGTTCTTTTGGTCATTAGCATTTTACAAAAACGGGAGAGCTGTCATTCAGCCAGTTGAACATGGAAACCTATTATCATTTTTCTAATGCAGTCGACTTTGTTGAGTCTCCGTACTTTCCCACGAAAAACTTATTTATCATTCCATAAAAATATATCGGTTTTTATTGTTTTAATATGGTATAACAAAATACTTAACAAGGGCCAATCCTTATTTCACGGCTCCGATTTAAAAACCTTTAATCTCTGCCCCTCAAATATTTGTCGTTTACTTTCGTCGATTTGAGACCTGAGGACACAAATGTGGATTCTTATTTATGGTAAATAAGTTGGGGTAAAATATTTGCTATTAGAACTATTTTTTTATTTTTTCATTTGTGCCTAAGTTTATAGAACTTCTAATTATTATGTCTGCATGCGTTATGGTCCCTGCACGCATGCAGGGACAAGTGCCGAAAATAGTCATTTAGAGAAATGTGGTAACCTTATGGCTCAAATGATAAATTCTGATGTCTTCTTCTCGTAAATGAGCGTTATCTTCTCACCTTAAGAGAACAGTTATTCTGAGCATTATTTTTGATACATTTGAGAGCCATTTGCGAACTTCATCCGAGCGATAAGTTCAAAACGGGTTCACTTAATCTGACGAAACGCATACATAACGTTACGGTCGAGAGTTCCACCCGTCATTTGCAAATCCCCGAAGCCAGGCTTTAGAGGAGATGGAAATGGCCAAGAGGCCGCGCACTAAACACTCTCCCTTCATGGGCGAGTCCACACCTAGTTTCGCATCAGTGCAGCACACACGAGTTGTAACATCGATTACGACACGTTGCAATTCACTGTCCCATGATCCATCTGTGAGAAACTGAAATGCGATATATTCTTTATGCCCATCCATTTATAGACCCAGCGGAAATGTTGCATCTTGTTTTGCGGAATGAATGGCGTAATATCGTAAGGATCTTCGATTTCCTGTGATGAGGCATGTAAATGCGGTATGTGCAACGCATAGAAATCATATCCTTTCAAAACAGGAATCAGTTTA